>LS990918.1:14333591-15720258 GCA_900464855.2 Musa schizocarpa
ATTCTTAAGTTACAGAGCCAATCCATAAAATTTGGACCAATGAGGCAATTGACATCAAGTATACCATGTAACGGATTTGTAAGTGATATTTTTTGAAAATAAAGATGCAACAAAAATAAATAACATGTAGATTTTGTAAAAAACATAAACAAATAAGATATGAACTTCTATCTTAATCTACTCTCACTATTACTGGCGACTCATGTGACAACCTCAAAAAGCGAAATAGAAGTCTCTGGCAGACTACTAGTGGGGATCGGGATCCAATCAACATTTTAGTATAACCTCGAGGGACTCAATCAATCACACTAAGCCCAAAAGGTAGGCAACTCCTAATGATTCTTGTCCTATTTGGCCTCTGAACCACCATTGTCTCGAGGGACATGACCAACCATACCAAGCCCTCAGGTCACCGATGAGAACTCTATGTCATAGGTAAGATAACAAATCACGATATAGGTGAGCCTCGAAGGACTCGACCAACTCAACCTACATCGAGAATCGGTCCCTACCTATAATGATGGAAGGCAATATGAGTTAATCTAATTGTCTAACATTTACTAACAATATTATCGAGAGAGGGGTTTTTGATTTGGTCTCCTAATATAATGTGTCACACACATACATATTTAATAGATATCTACATCGCATAATAATATATATATATAGTATATGTATAAATAATCACACTAGATAATCATGGATCACATCCTAATGTGATCAAACCTAAGCTAGTGGGCTTAATCACTCACATCAAGATCTATGTGTGCAGCGGCGCATCTCCATGCCTTATGATCATCCATCTTATCATCGTTGGTTTTGTCGGCATCACGATACATCTCCATGCATCATAATCGTCCGTCTCGGCCACGTGGGTCCTGCTATTTCTTCCACGCTCCCGCTGCGCCTCCTCATATGATTACAACTTAATCAAAAGCATACAGGCCCGATAATAAATAAGAATAAAATTGGAGGCTTGTAGGCCCCGATAAAAATAATAATCACATGTACACACATATCACATAGTCCATGATCATCAGTCCACAACCTACTGTTAGGATCAAGAGCACTAAGAGGGGGGGGGTGAATTAGTGCAGTAGAAAACTTTCGATGATTAAAACTGCATTCGTACGATAAGAGCGTTTCGGTAGAAAAGTCGATTCGTAAATCACTTTAACTTGTGATCAAGCAAGATGCAATTAAAGCAAGTCTATGAAGGCAGTTTGCTGTTATGATGGAAATTAGAATGTAAGCGTAAACTGAAATATGATGTTCGTACGAGAAAACTGATTTACATTTAAACGCCGATTCGAAAAATACTGAATATTGAAACACGATCGTAAATGCGCAGAAGGCAGTAAGCTATTGAGGAGGTTTGCATAAAAGATAATATGCTCAAAGTAAATGCAAACTGAGATTTAGAGTGGTTCAGTCAATCTTGACCTACATCCACTTTTGGCTTCCTCCACCAATGAGGTCACTGACGTCCACTAGAGGCCTTTCTTCAATAAGCGAAGGCCAACCACCTTTTTATAGTTTTGCTCCTTTTGATGGGCTTAGGAGACAACGCTTAGAGAATTTTCTTTCCTCTTTTGACAGATCAAAACTTGGAAGAAAAGAGGAAGGAGAACTTTTAACTCATACAACACTTTTGAGCTCTAAAAATCACAGAGTAAGATCAAGATTTCGGTGGTTTTTGGTTGCTCTTTCATTGCTGAAAGAGTGGGGTATTTATTGGCCCCAAACCAGTTTAAATTTCGAGCTCAAAACTATCATCTCCCGAAATTCTGGGGTCTGGCGGTTGCACCGCCTGACTGGGGTGGTTGCATTGCCTGGCAGTGCTAGAAGACTGAGCCTCTGGGCGGTGCCACCGCTAATCAGGGGCGATTGCACCTCTTGCCAGAACTCGGTCTCTGAGCTTAGGCACTGCCACCGCCTGACTGGTGCGGTTGCACTGCCCAGCCAAAGCTTGGAGACCGAGCTCAGGCGGTTGCACCTCTGTCAGAGGCGGTTGCACCGCCCAGCCAGAGCTTGGAGACTGAGCCCTGGGAAGTGCCACAGTCGACCCATGTGGTGCCACCTCTGGCCAAGTAATCTAGGTCCGAATGGGCTGATCCATTCGGCCCAATTTGGGTCTATCAAGGGCCCAATTGCCCCAAGATTAAGTTAATGGGATCACCTCCCATTTCTAACTTAATCATCATGCTAACTACGAATTTCTTAAGACATTTACTGCAACTTGCTCCGGTGCGTCAATCGCTTCTTCCGGCGAGCTTCCATCGATCATCCGATGAGCCCTCAATGATGCTCCTACGGACTTCCGGCAAACTCCTGGACTTGCGACGATCCACTTGCAAGTTCCGACGAGCTTCTTTGGCAAGCTCCTAGACTTCTCGGATTTGTTCCCGTAGAACCTCTGACAACCGTCCGAACTTCCATCGAATTCTCGAACCCCCAACGTGATTATAGTCTTGACTCCATCGCAACTCCTGCTGCATGTCTTACTTTCATCATTGTTAATCCTGCACACTTATCTCAACATATGGATTAGATAACAAATGTCAATTGACGTCATCATCAAAATCCGAGATTCAACAATCTCCCCCTTTTTGATGATGACAATCAACTGATAACGGAGTTAACCTTAACTCCCCCTATCTATGTGTCATAATTGAGATAAGTCATTCTTGAATTCAAAGCCTTTGAATTCAAGAGACATATTAATAAGTTAAAATCATTTAACCTTATCAATACTCCCATTATGATTCCCATCATAATGTATCTCTCTAAAAATGATGTATGATGTCAAGGCTTGACATCCATTTTCAAATTTCAAATGTGAATGATGGTAATGATAGCAATTCATCATATGGTAAGATATCAATATGTAAAATTTCGAAGTAAGATTTTGGTATCTTAACATGATGCACACATTTCAAGTATTTTAGTAATCATAGCGTTTCATCACATGGTTGTTAGGATCGAAGCGGCACTAAGAGGGGGGGGGTGAATTAGTGCAGCGGTGAAGTGCGATAAACTTTTCACGATTTAAACACTTTTCAGAAACTTCGTACGATAAAAGCAACGTTTTCGTTTAAAACTGTTTCGATTGCGTTTTAACTTGAAGAGATAAGGAAGATAGAGACAAAGCAGTATAGCATTAAAGTGCAAATGGTTTGCAGTAATATAAATGACAATAAGTAAATGCAAACCAAAGATCACACCGATTTTACAGTGGTTCGGTCAAATGACCTACATCCACTTGCAAGGCCCCTCTTTGATGAGGCTCCCACCTTCCACTAGCAAATCTCTTGAAAGGGAAGGGTAAATACCCCTCTTACAACTTTTACAAGCGGTTCACTCTCTTACAAGAAAGAAGGAGGTGAACACTAGCAAATTGAAAACAAGACTAGCAAAGACTCTTCTAAGACTTTTCTCTCAATCAATTGCTTCTGTAAAAGTTATTTTTTCTGCTGAGAAATGAGGGGTATTTATAGGCCTCAAGAGAATTCAAATTTGGGCTCCAAATTTGAATTCTCGTGGAGTTCCCGATGCTGGCGGTGCCACCGCCTGTCAGTGGCGGTGCCACCGCCTGTCAGTTTCTCACCCTGATAGTACTGGGCGGTGCCACCGCCCAGCTCTCGGGCACTGGGCGGTGCCACCGCCTATAGTGTTTTCAGCCCACTACAGTGTTTTCAGCCTATAGTGTTATAGGCCCCTACTTGGGTTATAGGATTAATACCTAATCCTAACCCTAATTAACATGCTAACTACGAATTTTAAAGACATTATATAAGCTATTACAAAGTCCATAAGTCAAGACTTCTTCCGGCGAACTTTCGGCGGTCTTCCGATAAACTCTCGGAAACCATTCTGCGGACTCCCGGCAAGCTCTTAAACTTCACGATTTGATCTTGGCGAGTTCCAACGAGCTTCTTCGGCAAGCTCCGATCTTTCTCGGCGAACTCTGCGAACTTCCCACGAACCTTCCGGCGAGCTTCCAAAAAACCCTTCGGCAAGCTCCCTACTCATTCTCGGCTAGTTCCGGCAGCGTTCCCGACGATCCTTCGGACTTCCGTCGAACTCTTGAACTCCCAACGAATCCTTCGTGCTTGACTCCGCACTTTGTTTCACTTTATGTCTTCATCGTTATCGTAGTTAATCCTGCACATGCAAGCCAAAACTCTACTCCGATCTAGACAGTTATTACAACACGAATCGACATTCCGTTGCCCGACACGTCATTGGTTGGCGTTTCGTCCGATTCTTCAGCGCATCGTCCTCTCTTGCGGCTTGTTGCCCAATAGGCGGTTGACCTCCGCAACCCCGATATCCTTGGCGCAATTCTGCTCTCCTTAGCCCGATGCCCGACGTCCGAAGCCTTCTGCCGTCCAATATCCTAACGTGATCTCCTCCGGCGCAATGTCAATTCCTTCTGCGTTAACTGTCTAATCCTGATCGAGTAGACCTGCATCACTCAAAATGCAGTTTAAATTATAAACACATATCAAGTGGTTTCTGTTAGGATCGAGAGCACTAAGAGGGGGGGGGTGAATTAGTGCAGCGGAAAACTTTCTGCGATTAAAACCGAAAGTTGCATTTGAATGATAAGGACAACTCTGTATGAGAGTTGATACTAAGCAAGGTTACAGTCAATCTATGCAGGCAGTTTGCAGTAATGATGAAAACCAGAATATCGGCGCAAATTGAAATCCGACGTTCGTACGAAGAAACAGATTTACATCTAAGTGTCGATTCGTAAATCACTTGTTTAGATAAAATGCAGATTAAGCAGAAGTATAAAGACAGTGTGCTACTATTGTACAGCTAAAAAAGTAATCTGCAAAAAGCAGATTTACGTCTAAATGCAGATTTACGTCTAAACGCAGATTTACGTCTAAACACAGATTTACGTCTAAACTTTGAAACTCGTTTGTAAAATCGCAGAAGGCAGTATGCAGTTGAAATCAAGACGTAAACGTAAACTGAAATCTGATGATTGTATGAGGAAAGCCGATTTACGTCTAAATGCAGTTTTACGTCTAAACGCAGTTTTGCGTCTAAACGCAGTTTTACGTCTAAACGCAGTTTTGCATCTAAACGCAGTTTTGAACTTTGAAAAGCGTTTTATGAATACGCAGAAAGCAATTTGCAGTTATAAATGGAATCAAAACGTAAGCGTAAACTGCAGTGTAAAAATCGTACGAAAACACCGATTTACGTCTGAATGCAGATTCGGAAAGATCAGAACTTAGAGACTCGTTCGTAAAATCGCAGAGGGCAGTAGCTATGTAGGGGGTTTGCAGTAATGATAAAGTGCTCAAAGTAAAAGCAAACAAGAGATTTAGAGTGGTTCGGTCAGTCTTGACCTACTCCACTTTTGGCTTCCTCCTTCGACGAGGTTATCAACGTCAACTAGCTGCCTTCCTTCAATGGGCGAAGGCCAACTGCCCTTTTACAGTTTCACTCCTTTTGATGGGCTCAGGAGACAACCCTTACAAAACCTTTCTCTCCTCACTTTTACAATTCAGAAACTTAAAGAACAGAAGGAGGAGACTTAATGGCTTTACAACAATTTTGAGCTCAAGAATCACAGAGAAGATCAAGATTTCGGTGTAGGTCTCTTGCTCTTTCTGTGCTGAATGGGTGGGGTATTTATAAGCCCCAACCCAGTTCAAATTTGGAGCTCAAAACGATCAAATCCCGGAATTCCGGGATCAGGCGGAAGAGAGGTTGCACCGCCGCAGCGCGAGCTTCGAAGATCGAGCCTCAGGCGGTGCCACCTGTCATAAGGCGGTTTGCACCTCTCTGCCAGAGCTTCGAAGACCGAGCTCAGGCGGTTTGCACCGACTACTAGAAAGGTTCCACCGCCCGGTCTCGCCGGAGATCGAGCCTGGCGGTTGCACCTCTTGGTGGGGCGGTTGCACCGCCGGTCTTACTAGGAGACATAGCCCAGGCGGTGCCACCTCCTGGCCTAGGCGGTTGCACCTCCTGGTGCAATCAGGGTCCGAATGGTTAGCTCTATTCGGCCCATTTTCAATCTTTTCAGGGGCCCAATTGCCCCAAGATTAAGCTAATGGGATCACCTCCCATTTTCCAACTTAATCAACGTGCTAACTATGATTAAATCTAAGACAATTTCTGCAGCTTTGCTCCGATGCGTCAATCGCTTCTTCCGGCGAAGTTTCCGGCAAACTTCCGTCGATCATCCGATGAACCCTGGGTGATTCTTCTGGGACTTCGGCATACTCCTGGACTTTCAAACGATCCACTTGGCGAGTTCCGGCCCGAACTTAAACAACAAGCTTCTGGACTTCTCGGATCTGTTCTCGCAGAACCTCCGACGACCGTCCGAACTTCCGTCGAACTCTCGAACTCCCAACGTGATCATGATCTTGACTCCGGCGCAACTCCTGCTGCTTGTCTAACTTTCATCGTAGTTAATCCTGCACACTTATCTCAACACATAGATTAGACAACAAATGACAATTGACTTCATCATCAAAATCTGAGATTCAACAATCTCCCCATTTTTGATGATGACAATCAATTGATAATGGAGTTATCCTTAACTCCCCCTATCTATATGCCATAGTTGAGATAAGTCAACCTTGAATTCAAGACCTAAGAATTCAAGTGACGTATTGATAAGTTAGATCTGTTAAACTTATCAATACTCCCATCATGATACCCATCATGATGTATCTCTTCAAGAATGATGTCAAGGCTTGACATACATCATCAAGTTTGTATGATTGTGTTTGTAACTATTCATCATGTAATTGAATATTATCATATAGAGCTGCTAAGGACTATTACATGATGCACACATTTGAGATTTTCTAGCAAGTTTACATTTACTTCATAAGATAGGATATCAACTCAAGACATAATGCAAACTATAGCACATGTTCATATATATCTCTTGGTGATGCAAGGATGGCATAACCATAACATTGTTTATAGCATCACTCAAGTATTTGCAACTATGACCAACATAGACATGATTATGGCAGTGTTTATCAATTCATATGTTTTCCCCCTTTGTCATCAACAAAAAGCATGATAGCATTATCAAAAAGCATGGTAGATGTGATTCCAGCAGGTTATCACGCACATAAAGGAAGGCATGACACATTTTTCAAAAAGTTTTCATAAGAGTGTTCAGGAAAATCCCATTTTTAGCATTCAAACCAAAAAATGAACTTCTTACATGCATTTGGTTATGAGTAAGCTACTGATTTTTTTAAAAATATTTGTCACATAATTTCCAACATGTTATTTGATCAAGTGATGCCAAGACATGTAATAGTAATAATGTCCGAAAAATAATTTTAACTGGTTTAAGTATTCGGACACATCAACATTCCTAATTCTTTTCTTATGAAATCAAATTGTTCTTCACTTAGGGGTTTTGTAAAGATATTAGCTAGTTGATGTTTGGTATCAATGAACTCTATGGTTACATCATGATTAGTGACATGATCTCGTATAAAGTGATGTCTAATATCAATGTGTTTTGTTCTTGAGTGTTGTATAGGATTTTTAGTTAAGCATATTGCACTCGTGTTATCACATTTAATGGGAATATCTTTAAGATTGACTTTGTAATCTTCTAAAGTGTTTTTCATCCATACAACTTGTGCACAGCATGCACTTGCTGCAATATATTCAGCTTCGGTTGTTGATAGAGCAACCGAGCTTTGTTTCTTAGATGACCAGGATACAAGGGCATGTCCTAAAAATTGACATGATCCTGATGTGCTTTTTCTATCTAGTCTCTGACCCGGTGAAGTCCGCATCGACATAAGTCTGTTAACTCAAAATTTTTCTGATTTTTTGGGTACCATAATCCTAGATTTGTGGTTCCATTAAGATATCTAAGTATTCTTTTTTGACTGCTTTGAGATGAGATATCTTAGGGTTTGATTGAAATCTAGCACAAAGTCCTACACCTAACATGATGTCTGGTGCGGTGGCGGTGAGGTACAAGAAAACTTCCTATCATACCCCTATAAGTCTTTTGATTAAAGCTTTCTCCACTTTCATCAATTTCTAACTTAGTGGAGGTGCTCATAGGGGTGTTAATGGCTTTTGAGTTGTTCATATTAAACTTTTTTAATAAATTCATAGCATATTTTGTTTGACTAATAAAGATGCCATTGCTTAATTGTTTGATTTGTAAGCCTAAGAAGAATGTTAGTTCTCCCATTAAGCTCATTTCGAATTCAAGACTCATGGTTCTAGCAAAAGATTCACAGAGAGATTCATTTGTAGAGCCAAAGATAATATCATCAACATAAATCTGAACAATGAGAAAATTATTTTCAAAATTCTCGATAAATAATGTAGTATCAACCTTGCCTTTTGTGAAGTTATTTTCGATAAGAAAAGAACTAAGTCTCTCATACCAAGCCCTTGGGTCTTGTTTTAAACCATAGAGAGCTTTAGTTAATCTAAACACATGATTAGGAAGGCTATCATTTTCAAAACCAGGAGGTTGTTCAACATAAACTTCTTCTTGATAAAGCCATTTAGAAAAGCTTTTAACGTCCATTTGAAAACAACTTAAAATTATTACTGCTAGCGTGAGGCAAGGAGCATCCTTATGGCTTCCAATCGAGCCCACGGGGAGGCGGTTTTCTTCAGTAATCGATACCTTCTTCTTGGTTGAAACCTTTGGCCACTAATCTAGCCTTGTTTTTAACCACGATACCATTTTCATTTTTCTTGTTTAGAAGACCCATTTAGTACCAATAACTAAATGGTCATTTGGCCTAGGAACAAGCTTCCACACTTCATTTCTCTCAAATTGATTTAATTCATCATGCATTATGATAATCCATGAATCATCTTTCATGGCTTCATCAATGCATTTGGGTTCAATTTGGGAGAGAAAGGCGACATTTGCACAAAAGGTTTTAAGAGAAGATGGTGTTTGAACCCCTTTGATGTGTCTCCTAGGATTAGCTCCTTAGGGTGAGCATCAACATACTTCCAATCCTTGGGTAAGGATATTTCGAAGTGGATGCATCCAGGTTGTTAGTTGGAGAGGGGGTTTCCTTTAAATTCAAGGAATCAAAATTAACATCTTCATCAAGATCATTTTTTGGATTTCAGAAATCTCATTGAAAACAACATGAATGGATTCTTCAATAATTAGAGTTCTTTTATTGAAGATACTGAAAAGGCTTTAGAAACTGTAGAATAACCAAGAAAGATTCCTTCATCGGATTTAGCATCAAATTTTCCTAAGTTGTCTTTTTCATTCAAGATAAAACACTTACACCCAAAGACTTTAAAATATGAAACGTTGGGTTTTTTATTGTTCCATAACTCATAGGGAGTTTTGGTTAGTAGAGGTCTCACTAGAACTCTATTTAAAATGTAGCATGCAGTATTTACGGCTTCGACCCAAAAATATTTGGGTAGGTTGTGTTCATTCAACATGGTTCTTGCCATTTCTTGTAAATTTCGATTTTTTCTTTCTACAACTCCATTTTGTTGAGGGTTTCTAGGAGTAGAGAAATTATGGTTGTATCCATTGAGTTCAAAAAATTCCTGGAAATCATGGTTTTGAAATTCACCACCATGATCACTTCTAATTGACGAAATCATAGAACCTTTCTCATTCTGAACGAGTTTACAAAATTTGATAAAAGATCTAAGACATTCACTTTTCTGTTTTAAGAAGTAAGTCCATGTGTATCTGCTATAGTCATCCACGATGACGAAAGCGTATTTGCTACCTCCTAGGATTGATGTGGATATGGGTCCGAACAAGTCCATATGGATCAATTGTAAGGGCCTAGAGGTGCTTATTTGATTTTTAGATTTGAAGCTACTCTTAATTTGTTTACCTAATTGGCAGGCATCACATACATTATCTTTGATGAACTTGATATGAGGAATTCCTCTTACAAGTTCTTTGGATGATATTTAAGTGATTAGCTTCATGCTAGCATAACCTAATCTTCTGTGCCATATCCAAGCATTCTCATTTAAAGCAGAAAAACATATTTCATTACATAAATCATTGATGTCAATAGTGTATACGTTATTTTGTTTTAATGCAATCATAGATATGTTTTTATGTGGTTTTTCAATGATGCAAGCATTAGATTCAAATCTGATAATATATCCTTTATCACACAATTGACTAATGCTCAAGAGGTTATGTTTTAGACCATCAACTAGCAAAACATCTTCAATAGAGAAGTTGGATTTGTTACCTATGGTTCCTTTGCCAATGATTTTACCCTTGTTGTTGTCTCCGGAAGGTGACATATCCTTCGCCTATGCTAGTGAGCTTAGAGAATTGGGATGGATCTCCCACCATATGCCTTGAGCATCCACTATCAAGGTACCATCTCTTGCTCCTAGCTTGCGATGGTTTAGTTTTCTACAAGAAAGGATGATGTTTAGGTACCCATTTGCTTTTGGGTTCCTCACAAATAGATCTACATTTTCTATCATGTTGTATAGAATTTGTCATGGTTCCTTTAGGAACCCAAATCAATTTGTTTGGACTTAATTTCCTGAATGGACAATAAAGCGTCCTGTGTCCGAACTTGCAACAAAAGTTGCATTTGCTTTGATGTCTAACATGTAAAATGGGGCCTTTTACGAAGGTAGTTGGATTTTGGTGAGGACTCCTCACAAATCCAATCCCACTTCTTTTGGGAACATGACCCTTGTTTGTAAGGATCATGTTTAATGACTTGCTACCAACCTCAATTTCTTCAAGGTGTCCTTAAGTAGCAAGTTTTTTTTTTTTTAAAGTTTCTAGATCATGACATTTGATACATGAATTTAAACTATCATGATATTCAATTTTTAACTTATTAAAATCACAAGTAAGACTATCATGCTCCTTTTTTTAGCAATTTGTATTTTCTATTGATAATCTTGCATTCATCAAATAAGTCATGGAAGGCATTTAATAATTCATTGAAAGATAAATCAGCATCTAATAAATTCGTTACCTCCTCTCCGATGGCCATTAAGGCATAATGAGCAACTTGCTTTCGGTGTTGGACTCCTCTTCTTGGATCTTTCGAGTCATCCCATGTTGCTTGAAGAGCCTTCTTCTTTGATGTTCTCCTTTTGACTTGGGGACAATCACTCTTGTAGTGTCCCGGCTTTTTGCATTCATAGCAGATCACTTGGTCCTTCTTGGGTTCAAGTTTAATTTTTGCATCATTCTTAAACTTGTTTCTTTTAAAGAACTTTTTAAACTTTCTTGTTAGAAGTGCCAAGTCATCATCACAGTTCTCATCACTTGAGTTTTCTCTCAAGTGGCATTCAGAAGTTTTGAGTGCCATATCCTTCCTGTTCTTTGGAAGGATGTCTTCTTGCTCTTCATGAGCTTTACAAGTCATTTCGTAGGTCATTATTGACCCGATTAGTTCTTCAAGAGGGAAGTTCTTGATCTTTTGCCTCTTGAATAGTAGTGACTTTAGGATCCCAACTTTTAGGAAGGGATCTTAGTATCTTATTTATTCTGAGTTCAAAATCCAAAAACTTTTTCCAAGTCCTTTTAGACCGTTGACGACATCCGTGAAACGGGTAAACATGTCGCCAATGGTTTCACTTTCGGTTTCATTCAGAAAAAGTTCAAAAGAATGCAACAACAGATTGATTTTTGACTCTTTCACTCTACTTGTGCCCTCGTGGGTCACTTCAAGTGTGTGTCAAATATCAAATGCAGTTTATGAAAGTTGAAACACGATTAAACTTCGTTTTTTTTAAGTGCGCAAAATAAGGCATTCATAGCCTTTGCATTAAGAGCGAAAAGCCTTCTTTTCCAATTCATTCCAATCGATCATTGGAAGAGAAGACTTTGAAAATCCGTTTTCAACAAGGTTCCACAGTTCAAAATCCATAGAAATAAGAAAGATCCTCATTCGGGTCTTCCGGTAGGTGTAGTCCGTCCCAATCAACATGGGTAGACGTGTAATAGAATGCCCCTCTTGGTTTCCAGCGTATGCCATCTCTCTTGGGTTTTAATCCGTTAGAGAGTTAACCTTGCTCTGATACCAATTGTTAGGATCGAGAGCACTAAGAGGAGGGGGGTGAATTAGTGCAGCGGAAAACTTTCTGCGATTAAAACCGAAAGCTGCGTTTGAACGATAAGGACAACTCTGTATGAGAGTTGATACTAAGCAAGGTTACAGTCAATCTATGCAGGCAGTTTGCAGTAATGATGAAAACCAGAATATCAGCGCAAACTGAAATCCGTCGTTCGTACGAAGAAACAGATTTACGTCTAAGTGTCGATTCGTAAATCACTTGTTTAGATAAAACGCAGTTTAAGCAGAAGTATAAAGATAGTGTGCTGCTATTGTACAGCTCAAAAAGTAATCTGCAAAAAGCAGATTTACGTCTAAACGCAGATTTACGTCTAAACACAAATTTACGTCTAAACTTTGAAACTCGTTTGTAAAATCGCAGAAGGCAGTATGCAGTTGAAATCAAGACGTAAACGTAAACTGAAATATGATGATTGTACGAGGAAAGCTGATTTACGTCTAAATGCAGTTTTACGTCTAAACGTAGTTTTGCGTCTAAACACAGTTTTACGTCTAAATGCAGTTTTGCATCTAAACGCAGTTTTGAACTTTGAAAAGCGTTTTATGAATACGCAGAAAGCAATTTGCAGTTATAAATGGAATCAAAACGTAAGCGTAAACTGCAGTGTAAAAATCGTACGAAAACACCGATTTATGTCTGAATGCAGATTCGGAAAGATCAGAACTTAGAGACTCGTTCGTAAAAGCGCAGAGGGCAGTAGCTATATAGGAGGTTTGCAGTAATGATAAAGTGCTCAAAGTAAAAGCAAACCAGAGATTTAGAGTGGTTCGGTCAGTCTTGACCTACTCCACTTTTGGCTTCCTCCTCCGACGAGGTCACCGACGTCAACTAGCTGCCTTCCTTGAATGGGCGAAGGCCAACTGCCCTTTTACAATTTCACTCCTTTTGATGGGCTCAGGAGACAACCCTTACAGAACCTTTCTTTCCTCACTTTTACAATTCAGAAACTTAAAGAACAGAAGGAGGAGACTTAAAGGCTTTACAACAATTTTGAGCTCAAGAATCACAGAGAAGATCAAGATTTCGGTGTAGGTCTCTTACTCTTTCTGTGCTGAATGGGTGGGGTATTTATAGGCCCCAACCCAGTTCAAATTTGGAGCTCAAAACGATCAAATCCCGAATTCGGGATCGGTGGTTACACCTCCTCGATTGGAGAGGTTGCCACCGGCGAGCTTCGAAGATCGAGCCTCGGCGGTGCCACCTGGCCGAGGCGGTTGCACCTCTCTGCCGAGCTTCGAAGATCGAGCTCAGGCGGTTTACCGCCGACCGGAGAGGTTGCACCGCCCGTCTCGCCGGAGATCGAGCCTCAGGCGGTTGCACCTCTTGGCTGGGCGGTTGCACCGCCGGTCTTCTTGGGAGACATAACCCGGCGATGCCACCTCCTCGGCCTAGGCGGTTGCACCTCCTGGTGCAATCGAGGTCCAATGGTTAGCTCCATTCGCCCAATTTCAATCTTTTTTCAGGGCCTAATTGCCCCAAGATTAAACTAATGGGATCACCTCCCATTTTCCAACTTAATCAACGTGCTAACTTCTGATTAAATCTAAGACAATTTCTGCAGCTTTGCTCCGATGTGTCAATCGCTTCTTCCGGGAGAAGTTTCCTAACTTCCGTTGATCATCGATGAACCCTGGGTGATTCTTCTGCGGACTTCCAGCATACTCTGGACTTTGCGACGATCCACTTGGCGAGTTCCGGCGAGCTTAAACTGGCAAGCTTCGGACTTCTCGGATCTGTTCTCGCGAACCTCCGGCGGCCGTCCAGAACTTCCGTCGAACTCTCGAACTCCCAACGTGATCATGATCTTGACTCCGGCGCAACTCCTGCTGCTTGTCTAACTTTCATCGTAGTTAATCCTGCACACTTATCTCAACACATAGATTAGACAACAAATGACAATTGACTTCATCAAAATATGAGATTCAACAGTTTCATCATCAAAATACGAGATTCAACAATCTCCCCCTTTTTGATGATGACAACCACTTGATGACAGAGTTAACCTTAACTCCCGGAGTTTAAACAAACTCCCCCTATCAATATGTCATATTGATAGAACCTTGAATATAAACCAAATTCAAGTCATTTTAATATTCATCATGAATACTCGCAACACATCATCATGAACATATGCATAAAACTTATGCATCACATGTCATGTCATCAACATACTTCTCCCCCTTTGTCATCAACAAAAAGAAGTACAACAATCAAGTGTTTGTTATATGGGTTCAACTCATTGCATAAAAAACATAATGTTAAATTTTTATCACCATACAATATAGTAATTTTACAACATTTTAGAACTTGCAAGCTAGCAATTTAGAGATGTTCAAGAAAGTAACTCTTGCTTTTTGAAATATGCAAGTGTTATAAGCTAGCAAATTCAAATATATGCAAGTTGGCATATTTGCTTTTCTTGAGATAAGCATGATAGCACATTTTTGTATTTTCTTGATGTTTCAAGCTAGCTATTCTCGGTGATGTTCAAGATAGCAATTTCTTCTCTTTTGAGAAGTGCAATTTTTTCTTTTTCTTGAATTGTGCTAGCAATCTATCTCCCCCTTTGTCATTGTCAAAAAGGAGGGAAAAAAACCTTTACATCAATTTCTAAATCATGACAAAGGTAAGTATCAATATTATTTGTGCATCATTATATTTTCAATTTAAAACATGCACTATTTGACAAACCTTATATTTCATTCATACACGATATTGAATAAATCAATCAACATTATGAGGATATCATACATGATACTAAAATTTTTAACTATTTGTCAACATTTTGATCATGATACCAAACATTCATCATTTAGAGTATTCATGATACAAAACATTAAATCAATATTTATAATACATCATTTTAGCAACAACCCATAGTATTTTAAATCATGATTTACAACATATGTAATACATCACATCATAATTAGAAAGCACAAGTATTGCATACATCATTGCGAATCATAAATGTTTCATATCATGATGGTATCAATTTGTCAAATTATATCCTACCATGCATGATCAAAACTTCTCCCCATTTGTATTTCATGCATAATTTTACTTCATCACATTAGGAGTATCAAGAAGAGTTATTAGGTGATGAGATAAATATTTTATAAATACACAGAATTATATAAAAATCATATAAAAGTGTTTCATGTATTCATATTATCACATGAAGCATACAAGACAACGATGCCAAGAAATCATGTCATGAAGAATATCAATGTGAAAATTTAGCAAAGATCATATGATACAATCGCAAAGCATGATATAATTATACGATATATCATGAGATGACAATTTATCATATCAATGAAAGATATCAATAAGGATCAATTCATGAATAACAAAGATATGATTCATGGTTCATTAAAATTCTTCTTAACAAGTTCACGATCAAGATTCATATAATTCATAATAATACAAATTGATGTACAATCATCACACAAGACATACAAGGCAAAGAAATCTTGTTATTTCTATATTATGAAATATATGATATCAAGGCTCATGATTCATTTAAAAAGATATAGCACAAAGAGCAAATTGAAACATTCTTATCAAGATCACATTTTACAAGAAATTTCAAGTAATCATCATGTTTCTTCAAAATTCTTAAGTCAAGAAGTCAAGAGAAAGTTCATGATTCGGTTAAAACAAAATTTCATTCAAGTTAATTGATAAAAAATCATAATCAAATTATCATTTTTAAGATTCATAACATCAATAACGTTATTACTATTTCATCAAAATCAATTTCGAGATTCACACAATATTATGAAATCATTAATCTCGATAAGATGGGAAAAGCATTTTTTAAGTGATTCTTTTAACACATCATAAAAAAAATGTCAACATTCAAGATAGAAAGGTAAATTTCATAAAATAAATTATCAAGCATTATTCCATGATAATATCCTTTTAATATCTTGATATTCGTTATCAAGTATGATTTCAAAAAGTATATTCTAGAGAAATCATTAAGACCAAATGCATGATACACTCATTTATTTTCAAAATATTCATCATGTTTATTTTTATGAGATTCACAAGAATGGTAAAATAAATTCATTAACCTCAATAGGATATAAAATTTATTTCCATTTTATACAATTGATTTCATGTGAGGGTGTTCAAGTCTTTTTGTGAAAACATGTATCATCATTTAAAATCAAAACATAAGTTTTGTCATAAAGCCGTCAAGCCCAAACACATCAAAAATAAAACATCATGATATCACATCTATCATCAAAAGACTATCAAGAAATTCATACATAGATGTACATGCACTATGTCATCTTAATATGTCATGAGAATGTCATCTTAATTCGTCATAAAAATGATTAAACCAAAAACATGTTAATCCAAAATGAGAGTATCAAATCAACATTTACTTCAAAAACTCATGCATGACATAAAATCATCAAAATACACATGCATGGATTAATCCTAAGCATTATCACATATCATATAACTATAATCCATAATGTTGCATATATCATTCAACATTTCATCATTGCATGCATTATACCAAAACATTTCAAGCCATGCAAGCCATAAATACAAAGAAATCATGTCATGAAGGATAAAATCATTTGAATACCAAAAGATATGATTCATATAGTAAATATCTTCTTTAAATAAAATATCAAGAAAAATCATAGGAGTACAAAGTAGAGATCTTGTTTTAAAAGAAAAATCAAGTAATAACTCCAAGAACTCACAAGAAAAAATCATGATTCATTTAGAAAATCTCCTCTCAAGAGAATATCAAGTAAAATCATAGAAGATCGATTAATGAGAAATTTTGATTTATAATAAAATCTCATGTATCGAATGTCGAGAAATCAAAATGATGATTTATATAAAAAAATATCACAAGTTATATTCAAGACAAAAATCATCATTCATTTTCAACTTATTCAATTTGTCACATCAATATTTCTTAGATATGCATGATACCAAAACATGGTTTTAAATCTTTAACATATAACATGCATAAATTGAAAGGAGAAGGGAAGAATTCAAACGTACAAAGATTTCAACTATCTCATAAACAAATGTAAGACCAAGTCATGAATCCAAAATTCCATGAATCAAAATGATCATCAAAGGTAATCTCATGTTATTCCAAGAAATCAATATCATGATTTTGATAAAACTCATTTCAAATTTAAATCATCAAAATCATCAAAATATCAACATTACTTTCAAGAGATTCAAAATGGTATACATAGATTTATTATAATAAACATCAAGATCAATAGGATAGGGAAAAATAATTTTTCAAGGAAAAAATATTTTCCTCTTTTTAGTTGTTTCAATTCATATGATTTTATTTCACTTATACCAAATAAAAACATGTATAATGTTTAAAACCGAAAGTGTAAGATTTATTACAACAAAGATTAATTAGGCACTTTCATTATGGTAAAAATCAATAATCCATAAATCACAAGATTCATATGCATAATTTTGAAATTCATTAAGCATGATCATTATGCATGACACTAAAACATAGTTTCAAAATGTTTAATATTTTCATTACATCATTATGCAATGGTTTCATTGAACATAATTTTAATGATTCTTATAGATAACTAAAACTTCTTTAGTTTTAATTTATGTGATTGACTTTATATTAGCATGCTCATGTTTTGTTCTTATGTCAAAAACATACATCATGTTTGAAAACCAAATACAAGGTTTTAAAAAAAATCATCAAGCCTTCCATATAAAAACCATGCATCATCATTGAAAGTTAATATGGAAATCATCAAAATACACATTCTTGCTTCTCAAGCACATATATATGATTATTTAAATCTAACATTTTATTCTATTAACATAAAACATATAATTTTCAAGAAAAATATTTATTCAAAAGAAAAGAGAAAATACATCATGGAAAACATCAAGTAATTTCAAAATAATTCAAGAGAGTTGAGTTACTTACCTTGAAGTCGAAGCCCGTCAAAACCCAATTCGCCGTTTTACCTTTAGAAGTTCTTGATTCATCCTTGGGTGCCTTCCTTTTCTTTGGCCTCTTCCTCCGTTCAAGTTCATTGTTCATTTTATATTTTTGTTTAACGAACTTATTAAGAGTTAGTGTTCGAAGTTCAAGTTCATCATTGTCCTCATCACTTGAGTCATCGCTCAAGTGGTATTCATTTGTCCGGAGTTCAAAATCCTTCCTATTCTTTGGAAGGTGGTTCAAGTGTTCATTGTGTTCATCATGTGCATTGCACACCATTTCATATGTCATCAATGAGCCGATAAGTTCTTCAAGTGGAAAAATATTTAAATCTTTTGTTTCTTGTATTGCGGTTATTTTAGAATCCCATCTTTTTGGAAGGGATCTTAAGATCTTGCTTACAAGATCAAAATTCGAAAAAGATTTACCAAGAACTCTTAGATTATTGACGACATCCGTGAAACGGGTGTACATGTCGCCTATAGTCTCGCTTGGTTGCATTTGAAAAAGCTCAAAATCATGCAATAAAATGTTAACTTTCGAGTCTTTGACTCTACTAGTTCCCTCATGCGTAATTTCAAGTGTTCGCCAAATATCGAAAGCCGTTTCACACGTAAAAATCCGATTGAACTCATTTTTGTCTAAAGCGCAAAATAAGGCATTCATAGCCTTTGCGTTTAAAGAAAAATATTTCTTCTCCAAATCCGACCATTCATTCATCGGTTTAGAGGGAAGTTGAAAACCATTTTCAACAATATTCCATATATCCAAATTCATAGAAATCAAGAAAACTCTCATTCGAGTTTTCCAATAAGTGTAGTCCAATCCGTTAAACAACGGTGGACGAACAACCGAAAAACCCTCTTGAAAGCCATGAAGAGCCATTTCTCTCGGGTGTAAATCCGAAATGAAAAATACCGAGCTCTAATACCAATTGTTAGGATCGGAGCGGCACTAAGAAGGGGGGGGTGAATTAGTGCAGCGGTGAAGTGCGATAAACTTTTCACGATTTAAACATTTTCGGAAACTTCGTACGATAAAAGCAACGTTTTCGTTTAAAACTGTTTCGATTGCATTTTAACTTGAAGTGATAAGGAAGATAGAGACAAAGCAGTATAGCATTAAAGTGCAAATGGTTTGCAGTAATATAAATGACAATAAGTAAATGCAAACCAAAGATCACGCCGATTTTACAGTAGTTCGGTCAAATGACCTACATCCACTTGCGAGGCCCCACTTTGATGAGGCTCCCACCTTCCACTAGCAAATCTCTTGAAAGGGAAGGGTAAATACCCCTCTTACAATTTTTACAAGCGGTTCACTCTCTTACAAGAAAGAAGGAGGTGAACACTAGCAAATTGAAAACAAGACTAGCAAAGACTCTTCTAAGACTTTTCTCTCAATCAATTGCTTCTCTAAAAGTTGTTTTTTCTGCTGAGAAATGAGGGGTATTTATAGGCTTCAAGAGGATTCAAATTTGGGCTCCAAATTTGAATTCTCGTGGAGTTCCCGATGCTGGCGGTGCCACCGCCTGTCAGTGGCGGTGCCACCGCCTGTCAGTTTCTGACCCTGACAGTACTGGGCGGTGCCACCACCCAGCTCTCGAGCACTAGGCGGTGCCACCGCCTACAGTGTTTTCAGCCCACTATAGTGTTTTCAGCCCACCACCTACAGTGTTTTCAGCCTACAGTGTTATAGGCCCCTACTTGGGTTATAGGATTAATACCTAATCCTAACCCTAATTAATTAACATACTAACTACGAATTTTAAAGACATTAGATAAGCTATTACAAAGTCCATAAGTCAAGACTTCTTCCGGCGAGCTTCCGGCGAACTTTCGGCGGTCTTCCGATAAACTCTCGGAAACCATTCTGCGGACTCCCGGCAAGCTCTTAAACTTCATGATTTGATCTTGGCGAGTTCCAACAAGCTTCTTCGGCAAGCTCCGATCTTTCTCGGCGAACTATGCGAACTTCCCACGAACCTTCCGGCGAGCTTCCAAAAAACCCTTCGCCAAGCTCCCTACTCATTCTTGGCTAGTTCCGGCAGCGTTCCCGACGATCCTTCGGACTTCCGTCGAACTCTTGAACTCCCAACGAATCCTTCGTTCTTGACTCTGCACTTTGTTTCGCTTTATGTCTTCATCATTATCGTAGTTAATCCTGCACATGCAAGCCAAAACTCTACTCCGATCTAGACAGTTATTACAACGCGAATCGACATTCCGTTGCCCGGCACGTCATTGGTTGGCGTCTCGTCCGATTCTTCAGCGCATCGTCCTCTCTCGCGACTTGTTGCCCAATCGGCGGTTGACCTCCGCAACCCCAATATCCTTAGCGCAATTCCGCTCTCCTTAGCTCGATGCCCGACGTCCGAAGCCTTCTGTCGTCCAATATCCTGACGTGATCTCCTCCGGCGCAACGTCAATTCCTTCTGCGTTAACTGTCTAATCCTGATCGAGTAGACCTGCATCACTCAAAATGCAGTTTAAATTATAAACACATATCAAGTGGTTTCATCATCAAAATACGAGATTCAACAATGGTAAGATATCAGCACGTACGACTACGATGCAATTTTTTGATATCTTAACATGATGCAAACATGGCATATTGCTAATATGGCAATCATAGTTATCATTAATTCATATATTTTCGATGATGCAAGCATGGCATAATCATTGCGTCAATTCATATATCTGCTTTTTCCAACATAATATAGCATTTATAGCATCAATTCATATATTTCTCTCCCTTTGTCATCAATAAAAAGGAGAACGATATAAACAACTTTTAAATATACATGCGATGCCATAAGTAGGTTCGTGTCATTTGGATATAAATTATACAAAAATCTCAAGAAAAACATGACATGAAAATTATAGAGTGAAAACTTCTTCTTTTTATTTGTTATTATCTTTATGAAGGAAGAAAGCTATTTGTGTAGTTCAAATCGATAGGATATTAAGGCATGCTTTACAAGGATCAGGATATTTATGTGAATCAAATCCTTGCACATAAAAATATCTTCCTTTTATAAGAAGGAATCATCAAATCTATTTCTTAAAAAGAATATTTTTCATATGATAAGTCTAAAAGATATGCATTTGTTAGATGATTCTTTTTGTCAAAAATCAATGATGTGAATCAAATTATATGTGACATATGTTTATTAAGTCCGAAAGAGAATAATGTATTCATGAAATCCGATTGGAACTACAATTTTAATTTAACACTTTCATGCAATCGGACAAGACAATACAATCATGAAGACATGCTCATTGTTATGGAAATTTTTATATTAATTTCCAACATATTATTTTAGGCATATAATGGCAATTAAGTGATTTGATCATTTAATCAATAGAGTCCAAATAATAATTTTAATAAGTTTATGCATTCGGACATATCAACATTCCTAATTCTCTTATTATGAAATCAAATTGTTTTTCACTTAGAGGTTTTGTAAAAATATCAGCTAGTTGATGCTTAGTATCTATAAACTCTATGATTACATCATGATTAGTAACATGATCTCGTATAAAGTGATGTCTAATATCAATATGTTTTGTTCTTGAGTGTTGAATGAGATTCTTTGTTAAATATATTGCACTCGTGTTATCACATTTAATGAGAATATTTTTAAGATACTTTATAATCTTCTAAGGTATTTTTTATCCACAACTTGTGCACAACATGCACTAGCTGTAATATATTCAGCTTCAGTTGTTGATAGTGCAACCGAGTTTTGTTTCTTAAATGACTAGGAAATAAGGGAATGTCCCAAAAATTGACATGTTCCTGATGTGCTTTTTCTATCTAGTCTACACCTACTAAAATCCGCATCAGCATAAGCAATTAACTCAAAATTTTCAGATTTTGGATATCATAATCCTAGATTTATGGTATCTTTAAGATATCTAAGTATTCTTTTAACCGCTTTGAGATGAGATATCTTAGGGTTCTATTGAAACCTAGCACAAAGTTCTACACTGAACATGATATCTGGTTTAATTGCAGTGAGGTAAAGTAAACTTCCTATCATACCCCTATAAGTTTTTTGATTGAAGCTTTCTCCACTCTCATCTTCTAACTTAGTGGAGGTGCTCATAGGGGTGTTAATAGCTTTTGAGCTATCCATATTAAATCTTTTCAGTAGATCTAAAGCATAGTTGGTTTGACTAATAAAGATGTCATTGCTTAGTTGCTTAATTTGTAAGCCTAAGAAAAAGGTTAATTCTCCCATCAAACTCATTTCAAATTCGAGACTCATGGTTTTAGCAAAAGATTCACAAAGAGATTCATTCGTAGAACCGAAGATAATATCATCAATATAAATCTGAATAATGAGAAAATTATTTTCAAAATTCTTGATAAACAATATAGTATCAACCTTGCCTTTTATGAAATTATTTTCAATAAGAAAAGAACTAAGTCTCTCATACCAAGCCCTAAGGGCTTGTTTTAAACCATGGAGAGCTTTAGTTAATTTAAACACATGATTAGGGAGGCTATTATTTTCAAATCCAGGAGGTTGTTCAATGTAAACTTCTTCGGAAATAAAGCCTTTAAGAAAAGCACTTTTAACATCCATTTGAAACAACTTAAAATTATTACTACTAACATAGGCAAGGAGCATCCTTATGGGTTCTAATCGAGCCACAGGAGCGAAGGTTTCTTCGTAATCGATACCTTCTTCTTGGTTGAAACCTTTGGCCACTAATCTAGCCTTGTTTCTAACCATGATACCATATTCATCTTGCTTGTTTTTAAATACCCATTTAGTACCAACTACTAAATGGTTATTTGGCCTAGGAACAAGCTTCTATATCTCATTTCTCTCAAATTGATTTAATTCATCTTGCATTGCGATAATCCATGAATCATCTTTCTGTTAGGATCGGAGCGGCACTACGAGGGGGGGGGTGAGTTAGTGCAGCGGATTAAAACTTCGGTTTTGGAAAAATCTTTCGTATGATAAAAAACCGAACTCGAAAGTGCTTATCTTAAAAGCGTGTTCGTAAAGGTGTGTAGTAAAAGTAACGAGGAAGTAAAGCACGTATGAAGGTTTGCAGTAAGGTAAATAGCAATAAGTAAATGCAAACTAGAGAACACACCAATTTAAAGTGGTTCGGTCAAAATGACCTACATCCACTTGCGAAGCCTTCTTCGAAGAGGCTCCCAACATCCACTAGCAAATCACTTTGAAGGGGAAGGACAAATAACCCTCTTACAACCTTTTACAAGTGGTTCACACTCTTACAAACTTTCAACGAGAAAGAGGGAGGTGAACACTCAAGCTATTGAAAACAAAAACTTGCTAAAGGCTTTGCTAAGACTTCTCTCTCAATCTCTTGCTTCTCAAAGGTTGTAATCTTAGCTGAGAATTGAGGGGTATTTATAAGCCCCAAGAGGATTCAAATTTGGGCTCCAAATTTTGAATTCTCTTGGGTTTCCGAGGCTGGCGGTGCCACCGCCTATCAATGTCTGACACTGAAAGTGTACTAGCGGTGCCACCGCCCAGTTTGACGGTGCCACCGCCGGACCTCTCGGGTGCTGGGCGGTGCCACAGCTCATTTCTCGGGTTCTGGGCGGTGCCACCGCCTACACTATTTCAGCTCACTGGTTAGGCTCCAAACTTGGCCCAAACTAGTCCGAACTCCAGCCCAATTGGCTCCTACATGGGTTATAGGATTAACACCTAATCCTAACCCTAATTAATGTGCTAAATATGAATTTAAAGACATTTCATAAGCTATTACAAAGTCCGCAAGTCAAGACTTCTTCCGACGAGCTTTCGGTGAACTTCCGATGGTCTTCCGATAAACTTTCGAAAATCATTCTACGGACTCCCGGTAAGCTCCTACACTTCACGATTTAATCTTGGTGAGTTCCGACGAGCTTCTTCGGCAAGCTATGATCTTTCTCGGTGAGCTCCACGAACTTTCAACGAACCTTCCGGCGAGCTTCCGAAAAACCCTTCGGCAAGCTCCCTACTCATTCTCGGCTAGTTTCGATAGCATTTCCGATGAACCTTCGGACTTTCGTCGAACTCTCGAACTTGCAACGAATCCTTCATGCTTGACTCCGACACTTTGTTTCGCTTTATGTCTTCATCGTTATCGTAGTTAATCCTGCACACAAAAGCCAAAACTCTACTCCGATCTAGATAATTTTTACAACGCGAATTGACATTCTGTTACCCGGCACGTTATTGGTTGGCACTTCATCCGATTCTTCAGCACATCGTCCTCTCTTACGGCTTGTTACCCAATCGGTGGTTGACCTCCGCAACCCCGATATCCTTGGTGCAATTCCGCTCTCCTTGGCCCGATGCTTGACGTCCGAAGCCTTCTGCCATCTAATATCCTAACGTGATCTCCTCCGGTGCAACGTCAATTCCTCCTACTTCAACTGTCTAATCCTGATCGAGTAGACCTGCATCACTCAAAATGCAGTTAAACATCTAAACACAATCAATTAGTTTCATCATAAAAATCTAAGATTCAACACTTTTATGTTATCGTCAATACATTTAGGTTCAATTTGGGAGAGAAAAGTGGCGTTGGCACAAAAATTTTTAAGAGAAGAATGTGTTTGAACCCCCTTTGATGTGTCTCCTAAGATTAGCTCCTTAGGATGAGCATCTACATACTTTCAATCCTTGGGTAAGGATGTTTCGGAAGTGGATGCATCTAAGTTGCTAGTAGGAGAAGGGGTTTCATTTAAATTTAAAGAATCGAAGTTAACATCATCATCAAAATCATTTTTCTTGATTTCAGAAATCTCATTGAAAACAACATGAATGGATTCTTCAATAATTAAAGTTCTTTTATTGAAGATACGAAAAGCTTTAGAAACTGAAGAATAACCAAGAAAAATTCCTTCATCGGATTTAGCATCAAATTTTCCTAAGGCATCTTTTTCATTCAAGATGAAACACTTACACCCAAAAACTTTAAAATATGAAATATTAAGATTTTTGTTATTCCACAACTCATAGGGAGTTTTGGTGAGTAGGGGTCTTACTAGAACTCTATTCAAAATATAGCATGTAGTGTTTACGGCTTCGGCCCAAAAATATTTGGGTAGGCTATGTTCATTCAACATGGTTCTTGTCATTTCTTGTAAGTTTCTATTTTTTCTTTCTACTACTACATTTTGTTGAGGATTTCTTGGAGTAGAGAAGTTGTGGTTGTATCCATTAAGTTCACAAAATTCTTGGAAATCACGGTTTTGAAATTCACCACCGTGATCACTTCTAATTGATGAAATCATAGAACCCTTTTCACTTTGAACAAGTTTACAAAACTTGTTAAAATATCTAAAGCATTCATTTTTGTGTTTTAAGAAGTAAGTCCATGTGTATCTGCTATAGTCATCTATAATGACGAAGACGTATTTGCTACCTCCTAGGCTTGATGTAGAGATTGGTCCGAACAAGTCCATATAGATCAATTGCAAGGGTTTTGAGGTGCTTATTTGATTCTTAGATTTGAAACTACCCTTAATTTGTTTACCTAATTGACAAGCATCACATACATTATCTTTAATGAACTTGATATGAGGAAATCCTCTTACAAGTTCTTTGGATGATATTTGAGTGATTAGTTTCATGCTAGTGTGACCTAATCTTCTATGCCATAGCCAAGCATCCTCATTTAAAACCGAGAAACATATTTCATTACACAGATCATTGATGTCAATGGTGTATATGTTATTTTGTTTTAATACAATTATAAATGTGTTATTGTGTGGTTTTTCAATGATGCAAGCATTAGATTCGAATTTGACAATATATCCTTTATCACATAATTGACTAATGCTCAAGAGGTTATGTTTTAAACCATCAACTAACAAAACATCTTCAATAAAGAAGTTGGATTTGTTACCTATGGTTCCTTTGTCAATGATTTTACTCTTGTTGTTGTCTCCAAAGGTGACATAGCCTTCGTCTATGCTAGTGAGCTTAGAGAATTGAGATGGATCTCCGGTCATATGCCTTGAGCATCCACTATCAAGGTACCATCTCTTGCTCCTAGCTTGTGATGGTGTATGTCTCTACAAGAAAGGATAATTTTTAGGTATCCATTTACTTTTGGGTGTCTCAAAAACTGATCTACATTGTTTATCATGTTGTATAGAGTTTATCATGGTTCCTTTAAGAACCCAAATTAATTTATTCGGACTAATTTTCTTGAATGGACAATAATGCGATTTGTGTCCATGTTTAAAACAAAAGTTGCATTTGCTTTGGTGTCGAACATGTAGGATGGGGCCTTTTATGAAGGTGGTTGGATTTTGGTAAGGATTTCTCACAAATCTGATTCCACTTCTTTTGGGAACATGACCCTTGTTTGTAAGGATCAGGTTCAAAGACTTGCTACCAACCTCGAATTTCTTCAAGGTGTCCTTAAGTAGCAAGTTTTCCTTTTGGATAGTTTCTAGATCATGGCATTTTATACAAGAACCTAAACTATCATGATATTCAGTTTTTAACTTATCGAAAATATAAGTAAGACTATCATGCTCCTTTTTTAGCAATTTGTATTTTCTACTAATAATCTTGCATTCATCAAATAAGTCATGTAAGGCATTTAATAACTCATCAAATGATAAATCTGCATCAATTAAATTTGTTACGTCCTCTCCGATGGCCATTAAGGCGTAATGAGCAACTTGCTCGGTGTTGGACTCCTCTTCTTCGGACGCACTCGAGTCATCCCACATTGCTTTGAGCGCCTTCTTCTTTGATGTTCTCTTCTTGGCTTGGGTACAATCACTTTTGTAGTGTCCCGACTTTTTGCACTCGTAGCAAATAACTTGCTCCTTTTTGGGTTCAAGTTTATTTTTTGTGTCATTTTTAAACTTGTTTCTCTTAATGAATTTTTTCAATTTCCTTGTTAGAAATGCCAAGTCATCGTCACAGTCCTCATCACTTGAGTTTTCTCTCAAGTGGTCATCTAAAGTTCTAAGTGTCATATCCTTCCTGTTCTTTGGAAGGATGTCTTCTTGCTCTTCATGAGCCTTGCATATCATTTCATAGGTCATTAATGACCTGATTAGTTCTTCAAGAGGGAAGTTATTTAAATCTTTAGCCTCTTGAATAGTAGTGACTTTAGGGTCCCAACTCAAAGGAAGGGATCTTAGAATCTGTTGGGAAATCTTTAGGGGCGACATCATATGCACAGCGGAAGAATAAGAAAAACAAAATCCCCGATTCCCAAAGAGATGTTCGTCGTCGTGCGAAGATTGGTACGCAAAAATCCGTGAAACATGAAACTGCGTATAGAGTAGATTGTGTTACCTAGGGAGATCGTATATCCCTGTTTTCTTGCAGATCATTAGGAGAGGGTGAAGGAGGTCAAGCGTCCTACTCTCTAGCGGTGATCCACACAGCAGGGTTGTGACGACACTCCTCATAACTCCATACCTACTCTGAGGTAGAGATGGAGAGGAGAATAGGAAAAGGCAAACAAAAGCTCTCTAGCCCATGGGGCTCTGAATCCCTCCTATTTATAGAGGTCCCCTGTCAAACCCTAATGGGTCCTCCCCTAGTGGGTATTGGATCTGCATCCAATAAGACAAGGGCTCCGTCGGATATCTCATATCCGAACCTCTATTCATCGTAATGCCTACCATATGTGTGTGACCCTCTAGGCCCAATATCGAGCTAGCCGTGAGTCATACCTGTCAGAACTCCTTCTAACTCAGTGAATTATTATCTCTGTAATAATTCACTCTACTCATCGATTATGGACGTACTAGGCCACTACGCCGTAGTCCCCAGACGATACATGGGAATCAAATCCATTGGACCTGTCCGTCCTTAGTTACCGTGTACCTATAGTCCCTCATCCATCTAATATGCCAGAGATCATATATCGAGCATGGTGTTGTCAGACCCACACGGTTTCTTCTCGAGTCTCGCTCTAAACGGATTCTCCCGGAGAACTCTTTCTCTCTCAACCCGAATGACCCTGGCCAAGGATTTGTCTGAGCAAGAACATATGGGATATTCCTCTCATGACGCCAAGAGTGGATGATCCTCTATCAACACTCAATAGCCCTCGTAAGGTCGACTACCACTCCCAATGACCAGCTGTACTAGATTTGGGACAGCCAAACCTATAAGTCTGGTATCAAAGAGTGGAGCACTCATACAGGACATCCTTGGTGTCTCAAGTCTAAGGATCAGATACACCACTAGGACTACGAAATCGTTGTCTGACAATAAGGCATCATCAACCATCCAGCATTCCGTAAGCAGATCAATCAGTGAACTTATTCTCCAATGAGCACCTGTACTGTATCCCTAGTGTCCCTACACAAGCAGCTATGAGACCAACTACATCCATCATATGGATGGGTATACAGCACACCTGTCTATCCGGTTATCACGATATCCCTCTCGAGTAACCTATGACCGGGATTATTTAGGATATGTGTTTAAAGGTGAATCGATCTCACTATCGTGATCTCATCACAATCCGATTCCCATTGCACAAATCCAAGGACATCACAATATATGTATGCATTTATATAAAGTGATATATGCCAAAATATAATAAGCAAAAAGATTCTATATTAAGTCACACATGCCATCACTCACGTGATTGGCTTGCTGGGCACCTATGACTAGCAATCTCCCACTTGACCTAAAGTCAATCACCTATGTGTCTAATCCCCATCAGACCCCTGTGACGCTCAAAACAAATCTGAGACAACGGCTTTGTTAGTGGATCTGCAATGTTATCTTCGGATAGAACTCTTTCCACTACTACATCTCCTCGGGTCACGATCTCTCTGATAAGGTGGAACCTCCTTAGAACATGCTTAGATTTCTGATGAGACATAGGTTCCTTTGCTTGAGCAATCGCCCTGTTGTTGTTGCAATATAGGGAGATCGGCTCTTCGCTACCCGGCACGACTCCCAAATCTGTGATGAACTTCTTCACCCAAACTCCCTCCTTTGCTGCATCAGATGCAGCAATGTACTCCGCCTCTGTGGTCGAAATCGACAATGGTATCTTGTTTGGAACTCTTCCAAAGACACCGCTTTGCTCCTCCATTCAAGGTGTACACATACCCTGAATTCGACTTGCTATCATCGACATCGACTGAAAACTTGAGTCCATGTAGCCTTCAACCTAAAGGCTATTACCTTCATATACTAGTAAAAGATCTTTAGTCCTTCTCAAGTACTTAAGGATACACTTTATCGCTTTCCGGTGCTCCAAGCCTCGATCTGCTTGATACCGCTGCGTGACACTTTCGTAGCATGTGCTATATCAGGCCTAGTACATAGCATGGCATACATGATAGACCCTATTGCTGAGGCATAAGGTATCATATCCATGTTCGCCCTTTCTTCTGGAGTCTTTGGGGACATACTCGTAGAAAGCGATATCCCATGTCTCATCGGTATGAGACCTCTCTTGGAATTGTCCATGCCAAACCTTTTGACAATGGTTTCTATGTACTTGGACTAGGACAAGCCAAGCATCCTCTTGGATCTATCTCTATAGATTCTAATCCCCAAAATATATAATGCTTCCCCTAAGTCCTTCATGGAGAAGTGTCTAGATAACCAAGCCTTTACTGTGGATAGCATTCCTACGTCATTCCCAATGATCAGGATATCATCCACACAACACCAAAAAGGTGATAGCGCTCCCACTTACCTTTCTGTATACACAAGGCTCATCTTCGTTCTTAACGAAGTCATAAGATCTGATTGCCTCATCAAATCTTATGTTCCAACTTCGGGAAGCTTGCTTTAATCCATAAATGGATCTAAGCAACCTACACACCTTATCTGGACAGTTCTTGGATACGTATCCCTTAGGTTGTATCATATACACCTCCTCCTCGAGGTTCCCATTGAGGAATACGATTTTCACATCCATCTGCCAGATCTCATAATCATAGTGTGCTGCAATAGCCAATAGAATTCTGATGGATTTTAGCATTGCTACGGGTGAGAAGGTTTCGTCATAATCAACACCTTGCCTTTGACGATACCCCTTAGCCACTAGACTTGCTTTATAGGTCTCTACCATTCCATCTACTCCGATCTTTTTCTTAAAGATCCACTTGCAACCGATGGGTACAATACCTTCGGGCGCATCAACTATGTTCCAAACCTTATTGGAGTACATAGAATCCATCACAGAATTCATGGCTTCTTGCCACTTCCCGGAGTCTATACTCATAATAGCCTCCTTGTAGGTCTGAGGATCAATATCCTCTGCATCCTCTCCTCTAATATGTCCAACATATCTCTCAGGAGGATGGGATACTCTATCGGACACAAGTAAATTTGAAACTTGTGTATTAGGTACCCTAAATGCATTCTGGGTCAGAGAGTGGTGCTTGAGCTTGGTTCTCCAACATCGCTCAATTCTATCATTCTCCCACTATCTCCACCAAGAATGTGTTCCTTCTCAAGGAACACTGCTCTCTTAGCTACAAAGACCTTTTGATCCTCGAGATGATAGAAATAATACCCACAAGTTTCCTTGGGGTATCCCACAAATTTGCATCGCTCTGTCCTTGATTCTAACTTAACGGGTTGTATCTTTTTTTAACATGTGCAGGGGCAGCCCCAAATCTTAACAACCTTAAGATCGCTTCTTCCCTTTCCATATCTCATATGGTGTAGACACTACCACTTAGTTGGAACTCTGTTAAGAAGGTAAGTCATGGTTTCTAGGGTATATCCCTGAATGAGATGGGTATGTCAACAAAACTCATCATGGACCGTACCATATCTAATAATGTACGATTTCTCCTTTCAGAGACACCATTGAGCTGAGGTGTATAAGGAGGTGTCCATTGGGATAATATCCCATGGTCCTTGAGGAACCGAGTGAACTCTGTACTTAAGTACTCACCTCCTCGATCTGATCGAAGAGTTTTGATACTCTTTCCAGTCTGGTTTTCCACCTCATTCTTATACTCTCTGAATTTCTCAAAGGCCTCGGACTTGTACTTCATTAAGTACACATATCCATACCTTGAGAAATCATCAGTAAATGTAATGAAGTAGGAGTAACCTCCAATGGCATGAGTTGACATGGGTCCACATACATCACTATGTATGAGTTCCAACAACTCAGTGGCTCTCTCTCCAGTTCCACTAAATGGAGAGTTTGTCAGTTTTCCACGAATGCAAGGCTCACAAGTTGCATATGACACATAGTCGAATGGATCTAGATATCCATCATTTAGCAACTTTTGAATCCTTCTTTCATGGATGTGACCTAGCCTACAATGCCACAAGTATGCACTGTTCAACTCATCTCGTTTCCTTTTGGACACATTTACATTCATGATATGTGGAGTGGTGTCTAATATAAATAAACCATTATGCAATGTTCCTCTCATGATGATCTTATCATCTAATAATATCGAACAACCATTGTTCTCAAAAACAAATTTATATCCACTAACTGTTAAACATGAAATGGAGATAATGTTTTTGATAATAGAAGGAACAAAATAACATGCATCTAATGCAATAAAAGCTCTACTAGGCAGATGTAGGGCGACCTCGCCAATAGCTACTACAGCAACTTTTGCTCCATTACCCATCTTGAGGTCTATCTCGCCTCTCTCTAGTCTCCTAGGCCTTGCCAGAACCTACAACGAATTGCATATATGATAAGCACTACCGGTATCCAATACCCATATGTTATCATAAGAGTCTGACAAATGGAGACTGATCATGAATGTTCCTGAAGCTTCATCAAGCTTTTGTTTCGCCCTTTCTGCAAGGTACTCTTTGCAGTTTCTCTTCCAGTGCCCATCTTTACCACAGTGGAAGCACTGGCCTTTGTCCTTTGCTGGGTCTTTCTTAGCAACCTTTGCTTTACTTGGTTTGACCTTGCCCTTTCCCTTCTTAAGGGACCTTTCTGCTTTCCTTTTCCTTTTGGTCTCACCAGTGTAGAGAACTGGCTTCTCTTTCTTGATAGTACTATCTGCCTCCCTCAACATATTGAGAAGCTTTGGGAGAGTCACTTCAAGCTTGTTCATATTAAAATTCATTATGAACTGTGAAAAGGAACCTGGTAGGGACTGAAGCACAATATCCACACACAAGTTATCCTCTAGGATCATTCCTAGACCTATGAGTTTTTCTATCCACTAAATCATCTTTAGGACATGGTTCTGAACCGATGTCCCCTCAGTCATCATAGCGCGGAAGAGGCTCTTAGATATCTCATATCGCTGAGTCCTTCCCTTTCCCTCAAACAATTTGCGGACATGTAGGAGAATGGATCTGGCATCCATCTTTTCATGTTGTCTCTATAACTCAGGAGTCATAGAGCCCAACATATAGCACTGAGCAAGAGTGGAGTCATCAATGTACTTCACGTAGCGAGCGATCTCATCCTCGTTTGCCCCTTCTTCGGGCGCAAGCATCACTGTATCAAGGATGTACACGATTTTCTCTGCTGTGAGAACAATTCTCAAGTTACGGAGCCAATCCGTATAATTTGGACCAGTGAGGCGGTTGACATCAAGTATGCCACGTAAGGGATTTGAAAGCGACATTTTCTGAAAATAAAGATGTAGCAGAAATGAATAACATGCAGATTTTGCAAGAAATAAACTATCAAGATATGGACTTCTATCTTAATATGCTCACTATTTTACTAACGAGTCACGCGACACCCTCAGCACGTGAAACGGAAGTCTCCGGCAGACTTCTAGTGGGGATCAGGATCCAATCAACGTCTTAGTGTAACCTCGAGGGACTCGACCAATCACACTAAGCCTAAAAGGTAGGCAACTCTTGTCGATCACAACTCCTTGTGATTCCCATCTTGTTCGGCCTCCGAATCACCATGGTCTCGAGGGATTCGACCAACCATGATGCTTGGTTAAGTCAACACCTTCGTTACAAGATGAGTCTGATTTGATGATATACCCTCGAGGGACTCGACCAAGTATACCATGCCCTCAGGTCACCGATGACATCTCTATGTCGTAAGCAAGATAGCGAATCGCGATATAGGTGAGTCTCGAGGGACTCGACTAACTCAACCTACACCGGAAATCGGTTCCTACTTATAACGATGGAAGGCCACGTGGGTCAATCTAATTGCCTCACGTTTACCGACTTAATATTATCGAGAGATGTTTCTATGATTTGGTCTCCTAATATGACATGTCACACATATACATATTTATTATATATCTATATCGCATGCAAATATATATACATATCTAGTATGTGTATAAGCAATTACACGAGATGATCATGGACCACAACCTAATATGATTAGGCCCGAGCCAGTAGGCCTAATCACTCACATCAAGATCTATGTGTGCAACGGTGCATCTCCATGCCCTGTGATCGTCCATTTCGTCCTTGTTGCTTCCGTCGACATCTTGATGCATCTTCATGCATCACGATCGTCCGTCTCGTGGGTCCCGCTATCGCATCCACGCTCCCGCTATGCCTCCTCATGTGATTACAACTTAATAATAGACACGCAGGACTGACAATAAACGAGAAATTTAATAGAGGTTCGCAGACTCAATAATAATAATCGTAGGTACACACATCACACGGTCCATGATCATCCATCCACACATCATACATCACATGTATAAATAATCATCATCATGTAGGACTACTAGATAATAATAATAAAATAATAATAATCAACTAAACCTTTTAATTAATTAATATTTTCTGAAATCAAGGACATTATAGGGAATTTCTGAATTCATAGGGGTATTTTCGTAATTTGGACAAAAGATAGAAATTGGAATTTCTCAAATTTCGAGAGGCAAAACTATCTTTTGCCCAGAAAACCCTAATGCCTTTTCCCCTTTTCGCTGCTGCCACCACCGCCACCCTGCCGACGGCAGCCTATGCGGCGAGGCGAGGGCACTGCCCTCGCCTGCAGGCGGCACACCCGCGGGCAGCGCTGCCGCTACTGGTGGGTGCCCCCTTCGGGCGTCGCCGCCTCCGCAGGCGGTGCTGTCCCACCGGGCGACCGCCCCTCCGGGGGGGTTTCGCCCGTGGGAGCAGCGGCGGCGGGCATCGCTGCCCTGCGACGCCTCTGCCCGTGCGCGGCGCTACATGCACGCAGATCGAGGGCAACAACTGTTGCTGCCCTTCCTTGTTTTTGCGTTAACAATTTTGACGTCAAAATTCTTCCTAAACACAACACACGCAGTTCAAAACCAATCATTCGCACGAGCAACCTAGCTTTGATACCACTGTTGGGAAATCCTTGGGGGCGACATCATATGCGCAGCGGAAGAACAAGAAAAACAAAATCCCCTATTCCCAAAGAGATGTTCATCGTCGTGCGAAGATTGGTACGTAAAAATCCGTGAAACATGAAACTGCGTATAGAGTAGATTGTGTTACCTAGGGAGATCATATATCCCTGTTTCCTTGCAAATCCTTAGGAGAGGGTGAAGGAGGTCAAGCGTCCTCCTCTCTAGCGGTGATCCACACAGTAGGGTTGCGACGACGCTCCTCAAAACTCCAGACCTACTCTGATGTGGAGATGGAGAGGAGAATAGGAAAAGGCAAATAAAAGCTCTCTAGCCCATGGGGCTCTGAATCCCTCCTATTTATAGAGGTCCCCTATCAAACCCTAATGGTTCCTCCCCTAGTGGGTATTGGATCTGCATCCAATAAGACAAGGGCTCCGTCGGATATCTCATATCCGAACCTCTATTCATCGCAATGCCTACCATATGTGTGTGACCCTCTAGGCCCAATATCGAGCTGGCCGTGAGTCATACCTGTCAGAACTCCTTCTAACTCAGTGAATTATTATCTCTGTAATAATTCACTCGACTCATCGACTACGGACGTACTAGGCCACTACGCCGTAGTCCCCAGACGATACAGGGGAATCCAATCCATTGGACCTGTCTATCCTTAGTTACCGTGTACCTATAGTCCCTCATCCATCTAATATACCAGAGACTGTCTATCGAGCATGGTGTTGTCAGACCCACACGGTTTCTTCTCGAGTTTCGCTCTAATCGGATTCTCCTAGAGAACTCTTTCTCTCTTAACCCGAATGACCTTGGCCAAGGATTTGTCTGAGCAAGAACACATGGGATATTCCTCTCATGACGCCGAGAGTGGATGATCCTCTATCGACACTCAATAGCCCTCGTAAGATCGACTACCACTCCTAATGACCAGCTGTACTAGATCTGGGATAGCCAAACCTAGAAGTATGGTATCAAAGAGTGGAGCACTCATACAGGACATCCTTGGTGTCTCAAGTCTAAGGACCAGATACACCACTAGGACTACGGAATCGTTGTTTGACAATAAGGCATCGTCAACCATCCAGCATTCCGTAAGCGGATCAATCAGTGAACTCATTCTCTAATGAGCACCTGTACTGTATCCCTAGTGTCCCTACACAAGCAGCTATGAGACCAGCTTGCATCCATCATATGGATGGGTATACAAAGACACCATCATCCGATTATCACAATATCCTCTCTCGAGTAACCTATGACCAGGATTATTTAGGATATGTGTTTAAAGGTGAATCGATCTCACTATCGTGATCTCATCACGATCCGATTCCCATTGCACAAATCCAAGGATATCACAATATATGTATGCATTTATGCAATAGTTATAAAGTGATATATGCCAAAATATAATAAGCAAAAATATTCTATATTAAGTCACACGTGCCATCACTCATGTGATTGGCTTGCTGGGCACCTATGGCTAGCACCGACGAGGTCAGCGACGTCCACTATAGGCCTTCCTTCAATAGGCGAAGGCCAACCACCTTTTTACAGATTCACTCCTTTTGACGGGCTTAGGAGACAACCCTTACAGAATTTTCTTTCCTCTCTTGACAGATCAAAACTTGGAAGAAAAGAGGAAGGAGAACTTTTAACTTATACAACACTTTTTAGTTCTAAAAATCACAGAGTAAGATCAGGATTTTGGTGGTTTTTGGTGGCTCTTTCTTTGCTGAAAGAGTGGGGTATTTATAGGCCCCAAACCAGTTTGAATTCCGAGCTCAAAACTATCATCTCCCGGAATTCCGGGGTCTGGCAGTTGCACCGCTTGGCAGAGCTCGAAGATTAAGCCTCTAGGCGGTGCCACCGCTTGTCAGGGGCGGTTGCACCTCCTGCCAAAACTCGGAGACCGAGCTTAGGCAGTGCCTTCGCCCAGCCAGAGCTCGGAGACCGAGCTCAGGCAGTTGCACCTTTGTTAGAGGCGATTGCACCACCCAGCTAGAGCTCGGAGACTGAGCCCTGGGCGGTGCCACCGCTGACCCAAGTTGTGCCACCTTTGGCCAAGTAATCTGGGTCCGAATGGGCTGATCCATTCGGCCCAATTTGGGTATGTCAAGGGCCCAATTGCCCCAAGATTAAGTTAATGGGATCACCTCTCATTTCTAACTTAATCATCGTGCTAACTACGAATTTCTTAAGATATTTACTGCAAATTGCTCCGGTGCGTCAATCGCTTCTTCCAGCGAGCTTCCGACAAGCTTCCGTCGATCATCTAATGAACCCTCGGTGATGCTCCTACGGACTTCCGATAAACTTCTGGACTTACGACGATCCACTTGGCATGTTTCGACGAACTTCTTTGGCAAGCTCCTGGACTTCTCGGATTTGTTCCCGCAGAACCTCTGACGACCGTTCGAACTTCCGTCGAATTCTTGAACCCCCAACCTGATCAAAGTCTTGACTCTGGTGCAACTCCTACTGCATGTCTTACTTTCATCGTAGTTAATCCTGCACACTTATCTCAACATATGGATTAGATAACAAATGACAATTGACGTCATCATCAAAATCCGAGATTCAACACATACATCACATGTAAATATCATTATATAGGACTACTAGATAATAATAATAACAATAATAATTAAAATTTTTAATTAATTAATATTTTTTTGAAATTTGGGACATGTAGAGAATTTCCTAAGTTATGAAGGGCATTTTGGTAATTCAGATAGATGATAGACTCAAAATTTCTAAAATTCTATGGGGGCAAAGTAGTCCTTTTGCTCAAAAACCCTAATCCCTTATCTTCTCCCCTATTGTGTTGCTGTCGCCGCCACCCTATCGACGACGGCCACTATGGGGAAGCGGGGGCGCCGCCTCTACCCGCAAATGGCTCGCCCACGAGGGGTGTGCCTGCACGCGATGCTTCCATTGTGATCGGGTGCCCCCATGGGCAAGCACCCTTAAGGGCACCGCCGCCCCTTATTAGGAACGAGTTAGCACTAAGAGAGGGGGGGGGGGGGTGAATTAGTGCGGTAGTAAAAACATCGATTTTGGAAAATATTTTGTTTCAATTAAACCCATTTCGTAAAGATGCTTAAATTGAAAGCATACGAAAGAGTATAGCAAGTAAGGTAGTTTGCAGTTAAAGTAAATTGCTCAAAAGAAATCCAAACCAGATTTTTATAGTGGTTCGGTCATTGTGACCTACATCCACTCCATCGATTCCTCTTTCGTCGAAGCCACCAGTGTCCACTAATGGTCTTCCTTCAATAAGCAAAGACCAACCACCTCTTTACTACTCTATTATCCTTTTGCAGGCTTAGGAGAGAACCTTTACACCCCCACTTACTCCTCTCTTAAATTATACTAACACTTAGAGCTTTGAGAGGAGTTCTCACAAGATTACAATAGCATTTTTCTACTTTTTTGCTCTCAATTCTTGTGTATGTTAACCAGGGATGAGAGGGGTATTTATAGGCCTCAAGTGAATTCAAATTTAGAGCCTAAAAGAGTCTCATCCTGGGTTACCCAGGTCCTGACGGTACCACAGCCTAGAAGATTGTGTCTGGGCGGTCTCACTATCTAAACTGGCAGTACCACTGCCTAACACTGCCATTAAGACTGTGCCACGATGGTGCCACATGTTGAGTCACTGTTTGGGCCTTGTACTTAGCCCAACATAGCCCAAACTTAGGCCCAATTGACCCCTAATTGAGTTGGCCCAATTCTAACCCAATTATGTACTAACTATGAATTTTAAGACATTTACTAAGCTAAATAAGTCCGTAAGTCTATGCGAGCTTTTGGCGATCTTTCGGAGAACTTCCGATGATCGCTCGGCAATGTTCTAGTGGACTCCCAGCAAGCTCCTGGACTTCATGATGATCTTCTTAGCAAGTTCCGATGAGCTTCATTGGCAAGCTCCTAGACTTCTCAATCAATTCTGGCAGAACTTCCGACGAACGTCCAAACTTCCGACGGACTCTTGAACTCCCAACGAAATCTCGTTCGTGACTCTGATATTTCATTTTTCTCTATGCCTTGCTATCATAGTTAATCCTGCACACTTAAAACCTACTTTGATCTAGACAATTATTACAAAGCTTGAATCAAAGTCTGACATGTCATTGGTTCATCGACGCTTCATCTGATTCTACGGCGCATTATCCTCTCTTGCGGCCTATTGCCCAATCGGTCAATTGACTTCCGCAACTCTGATTTCCTTGGCACACTTTTCACTCTTCTTAGCCCGATGCCCGAATCCATAGCCTGAAGCCTTCTGTCGATACGTCGATTGATCCTCCGACTCGACGTCTAATCTTCTAACATATTTTTCTCTGGCCCAACATGATTCTTCTTACTTTAATTGTCTCATCCTAATCAAAGCTTTCTACATCACTCAAAATGCAGATTAAATCATAAACACTCTTAATTGGTTTCATCATCAAAATCCAAAATTCAACACCCCTAAGGGCAGTTTTACCCGCGGGCGCCTCTGCCCACAAGGGTTGCTCCTGCATGCGTCGCCCGTGCGGGCGGTTGCCCCTACGGTCGGCGTTGCAAGCGGCAACTGCCCCTGTGGGTCCCTCACCTGCGGGTGCTGCCGCTTGTGCTGTAGGTGAAGTGCCTATGCACAGGCGGCTCTACTTACGGGCAACCGGCTGCCTATGGCTACAACTACATGCAATAATAGTTGCTGCATGCAAGTGACCTACTTACGGGCACCACCCTTATGGCCATCGCTACATGCAACCTGCTTGCACATAGATGGTAGTAAGGCTACTGTCACACCCTTCGAATCAATAATATTTAAAATTTTATCATAAACTAATCTAGGATCCAAACTAACATTTGAGGACATTGAGAAATATTCAATCAAATTCACATCCATAAAACCTGTATAGTTTATAATCATATACCACATCACTCGATGATTCTCATTTATGAAAACTCAAACCAACTTAACAAAATATTAACAACACTTATAAATCCACAAGCTAAATAATTTATACAATCATAACTCCAGCAATTTACCACCGGTTCATATTATTGTAAACTAAACTTAACATTCCGAAATTTCAAATAAAAGAGATCTTTTAACACTTTTACATGACATATCCATTCAAGTTCATCGACAATATTTCATTACATATAAAATATGTTATACAATAATAACCATAATATATCAACCAATAATATTTTTCACAATTATGAATAGCTCTCCACTACCTCAACCCAATATAAACATCTCAAAGAGTGATAAGCTAACCGGTAAAATTTATATAGCAATGAAGTGAGCTAAAAAAAGCTCAACAAGTGACAAAATATATCTAGAACGAAAAGGGATAGTTTCAAACAAACAAGGAATCAGAATGCAAGGTAGAATACAAGAAATCTCAGGGTACCATCTCATTAGATACAGAATCACAAATGTCATTTCATTCATAACATATTTGGTTCAAAACAAATGGAACATTTCAGAGTATATCAGCGACATGGAACATTTCAGAACATAACAATAGCAAATGAAATGTTTCGGATCATATCAATGGTGTATGAAATATTTCAGGGCATATCAATAACAAATGAAATATTTCAAAGCTTATCAATGGCATATGAAATATTTTGGAGCATATCAATGACAAATGAAACATTTCAGAATATATCAATGGTATATGAAGTATTTCAAAATGTATCAATGGCATATGAACATTTCAGAGGTATAGGAAGCATTTCGGAATATATCAATGGCATATGAAATATTTCAGAGCATGTCAACGACATATGAACCATTTCGGAGCGTATCAAAGAACGAATACGAAACAGAAGCTCAAATGTCATATTTGACGTTGTATTCATTTCATTCTTGTCTAATGCATATATAGAAACATATAACCAAAGCTCTAGATATCATATCAAACATACAAATGGTGAAGTGGGAACATAAAATAATATGGTACATCTATTTCTGAATGACCACCAAACATAAGTCTCCCACGTTTTGGAGCTCCATCCTCCCACGTTTGAGTGAAGTCATACGAGATCGATAGAGCATCACAGGCTCTATGCATAACTCCCTTTACCATTTCTAGCAAAGGTTCATAGTATCCCACAAACACCAGAGTACAAAAAGATATTATGAATAATAAAATTAGCATATATCGGAAGTACATGCAGAACAACGAAACATATATGTGCCTTTATGAGTCAATACGATGCAAACATAATCTTTCACAAATGTATTCAAATTTAAAAAGAAATAAAAGCAATAGTATACAAGGATTTTGACACATATTGGAAGTACATGCGAAACAACGAAACATACAAATGCCCATACGAAATAATGCGACACAGTATAAACTTTACACAATAGGCTTCAAGAATGTAAATAATTTAAGGACATGAGTATATAAGAATTCAAAGCAGTAATATAAAGCTTATTTGAAGAAAGAATGCTAAATAAAATTAATTTCCAAAGAGATGAAACAAGAATAGATGAAATCGACCAAAGCTTGATTTTTGACAAAATTTAAAAGGCACATTGAACAAATAATTAAAACTATAAATTATACTTCAATTCACTTAAGAAAGATATTATTGGAAAGATATTTCAATCTACTTTCAGATAAAATATGTTTTATACAAATTAAGGATTTCAACCGAGAGTTACAAATAATTTGGTAACCAAAGGTCAAAGAACAAATCTATATTTTGCAGAATTCATAGGGTCAGCTTCAATAGAAAATTGGGTAGGAATTTGGAATCTAAAATTTTCAATCTATGTATTATAGAAAAGTGCTACAAGTCTAGTTTCCAAAGAAGTAAGTTTTGCATAAATCAGAGTTTCCAACAGGGATTTATAGCGAAAACAAGGTGGAAGAGTCAAAATCTCAAAAGTTTTCTATATTCAAATTATTACGTCTAAACAAGAGATGTACCAAATGCAATGCTAGAACAATTCAAAGTTTTCATATTCAAGGCAAAAAGCAAAGATGGAATTCCAATAGGAAAGATCGAAACACTTGAAATAGGAAAGATCAGAACACTTGCAATATGAAGGATCAAAACATTTGACTTTCGAAGATTTTGATCCAAAGATCCGAAGAAGGTGTACGCTCGAATCCTTCTTATACTTTTCCTTTGTCTCCTCTCCCTATTTCATTTTTTTGCACCTATCTTCTTTCTTCCTCCATTGCTATAGTTCATGTAAAACATAGAGGTACAGTCACCTGCTCTCTCTTACTCTTAATTTTTCTTTCTCAAACAGAGCTACCACAGCCACTACCGCTGCCATTGCCATAGTCACAGCTGCTGTCACAACTACAGCCTCAACTATTGTCACAACCGTAGCCTCTTCCACTATACTACTTTCTACCTCCTCTTCTTTTGTAGATGCAAAAGTTGCAGCCACAGCCGCCGCAGTCACAACCACGGCCACAACCTCTTTTTTTTCCTTCCTTTCTTTCTCTTTCCCAAATGCAATTGTTGTAGCCACTACCACTACTGTAGCCGCAGCCACAGCCACCTTCTATCATGCCCCCTGAATTTAATTCTCATTCAGGAGGTATGAACCTAGCTCAAAATTGATAATATTATAATTCAACAAACAATCCAGGATCCAATCACATATTTGAGGCCACTAAGAAAATATTCAAGTCATTCACCTCTATAATCCATAATTCACAAAACCTGTTTATTTTATAATCATACATCATATCATTTAATGATCCATAAAATCCAAGGCCAACTCAACTAAACCATAACCACATCATAAATCCATAGTTGTGGGAATCTATACAATCACAAAACCAACATGTACCATATGTTTATATCATTACACAATTTTAAATTAACATTCCAAAAATCCTAACATGAGAGGTACTTTTCAAATATTTACAAAACTCATAAGTTCATATTTACCATAAACATTCTATTAGATACCAAGTATGTTTATACACAAAAACATATCATCCAATAAAGTTTTGCCCAAGGTCTTCTAGCTTTCCATTGCCTTTGCCCAATTTAAACATTTTAGCAAGCAACAAGCTATCCTGAAAAAAATTATTAGCAATGGAGTGAGCACATAGAGCTCAGCAAGCAACTAACATATCCATGACTAAAGAGGATAATATCAAAGCATATCAAGGACCTATAAACATTTCGTAGCATATCAAAGAACAAATATGAAACAAAAGCTCAAATGACACATAATAAAGAAGTAGGATTAGTTGGAGCATATCATTGACGTAAGGAACATTTCGGATATCAATGACATATGAAATGTTACGGAGTATATCAGTGACATAGGAAGCATTTGAAGTATATCAATGGCATAGGAAGCATTTCGGAGCATATCAATAACAAATAAGAAACAGACGCTCAAACGTCATATTTGATGTTGCATTCATTTCATGCTTATCGAAAGCACAAATAGAATTATATAACTAAAGCTCTAGATATCATATCAAGCAAATAAAAGGTGAAGTGAGATCCCAAACATAATCTAAAGCATCGTGGGCTCTAAGCACATACCCTTTACCATTTTTTGCAAATGTCCAGATAATCCCTTTACCATTTCTAGCAAAGTTCCATACAATCCCTTTACTATTTCTAGCAAAGGTCCAAATAATCCCATAAACACTTGAGTACAAAAGGGTATTGTGAATAATAAATTGGTACATATCATAAACACATGTGGAACAACAGAATGTATGTGCCTATACAAAATATTACGATACAAATATGAACTTTACATAATAGATTCATGTATACAAGTAATTGAAGGATAAGAGTATATAGGAATTTAAAGTAATAATGTAAAGCTCAATTAAAGTAAAGATTTTAGCTGAAATCGATTTCCAAAGTTAAGAAACAAGAAGAGGCAAAATCGATGAAAGCTTGATTCTGGCAGAATTTGAAAGGCATATTATATAAATTATTTGGATAACCAATTAGGCTCTAATTTATAAAAAATATATGTAATTCGAAAGATGTGTCAATCTAGTTTTAGTAAATCAAGTTTTGTAATAATTAGAATTTACAATAGGAAGTTACAAATAATTTTGTTACGAAAGGTCTAAAAATATCAGCTCTATTTTACTGAATCCACAGAATAGATAAAAATAGATGTTTCAGTTTGTAATTGTACTCCAAAACTTTCAAATCAGGTAAATACAGAAAGAGTTTTGAGTCTAGTTTCCAATAAATCATACATTGCATGAATTTGAGTTCCCAACAGAAAGTTATAAGCAGTTAAGCAATAAGAGGTCAGAAATTACAATCCCTGTTTTATAGAATCTATATGGTTAATTGAACAAAAGTCATAGTAGGCATTTAAACTCCAAATAATTCAATCAAGGTATCAAAATAAATGTATTTGAGTCTAATTTCAAATGAATTAGGTTTTATCTAAATCAAAGTTTAGTACTAAAAGTTAAGTTCGAAACAATGCATAGAGGTCAGATTACCAAAAAATTATAGATTCATGGCTTTGTGTTAAAATGAAAGAAATGTCTGGTGCTAAGCTGAAATCTTTCGAATTATGTAGAATTAAAACAAAAAATAGAGATTAGAATTTCTATGGGATGGGGTTAGAACACTTGCCTTAGAAGAGTTTTGATTCTCAAATGTGGGGAGTTGATGCAAAACCTCAAGCAAAGCTTTCTCTTCTTCTTCTTCTTCTTCTTCTTCTTCTTCTTCTTCTTCTTCTTCTTCCATTCTCTTCTAAAACTAATGTTTGTTGTAGAAACTTAAGTTTTCTTTCTTTAATCTCTCATCTAATTACTCTAATTACTTGGGTTTGGCTAATATAAGGGTTGCAAGGTGTCATGCATGCATGAAAGGGGCTAGGTGTCATCTTTAGAGCAAATATAGATGGCACCAACCTTAGGTTAGCTAGTGACACATGTCCACCATTTTTTTTTCTTTAACTTAAATCTAAATCTTTCATAAATCATATCAAATTTCTAATATTCATATTTAGGTCTCTAGCCATAAACTTCTAATATAAAATTATTTAATATAAAAGAATTATTAGCTAATCCTCATATTTACAAACAAGTATCTATACAATTTTCAAAAATGGGAGATGTTACACTCTCCCCTTCTTAAATGAAAATTTTAGTCCTCTAAATTTATCATACCTCATTCAATGAAAAGATGAGGATAAACTTTTTTCATTTTTTTCCTCAAGCTCCTAGGTTGTTTCCTCCCTAGAATGATATCTCCAGATCACTTTAACTAGAGGGATGACTCGATTCCTTATGATCTTTTTCTTCTTATCAACAATCTGAATGGGCTCTTCCACATAAGAGAAGTCTTTATCGATCACCATCGGCTCATACTTAATGATATGAGAGGGATCAGGAATATATTTTCTTATCATTGAAACATGAAATATATCATGGATATGGCACAACAATTATGGCAAGGCAATCCTGTAAGCGACAGAACTAACCCTCTTAAGAACCTCAAAAGGTTCAATAAATCTTGGGCTTAACTTTTCTTTCTTCCCAAATCTTACAACTCCTTTAGAAGGGGAGACCTTCAGGAATACAAAATCCCTGACTTGAAACTTAATATCTCGTCTTCTATTATCAGCATAACTCTTTTGACAACTCTAAGTAGTCTTTAACCTTTTTCTTATAACTTGAATTTTCTCGGCAGTCTCTTATACTTTGTCTAGTGCTAATAACTTTCTGTCACCAACTTCTTCCCAACATACAGGAGTTCTGCACTTTCGCCCATATAAAGCTTTATAAGGAGCCATCTGAATATTTAAATGATAACTAATATTATAAGTGAACTCAATAAGAGATATATCTTTATCCCATTCATCTTTCCAATTCATAACATAAGCTCTAAGCAAATCCTCAAGTGTTTGAATGGTTCTTTCTGATTGACCATCAATTTGAGGATGATAAGCAGTGCTAAACTTGACTTTAGTACCCATAGATTCTTGTACCCTTCTCCATAATCTAGATAAAAATCTAGAGTCTCTATTGGAGATGATCTCCTTTGGAATGCCATAAATTCTTACTATTTCATTGATATATAAATTGCAAGCCTATCAATAGAATAAGTCATATTGATTGGTAGGAAATATGCAGATTTCGTTAACCTATCAATGATAACCCAAATAGCATCATGCTTTCGAGAAGTTCAGGGTAGTCTTGGAACAAAGTCCATGGTAACACATTCTCATTTCTATTCAGGAATATCTAAAGATTGCAACAAACCTTTAGGTGTTTGGTGTTCTACTTTGATTTCCTAACATGTCAAACACTTTGAAACATATATTGCATTCTCCTTCTTCATGCCTTCCCACCAATAATGACTTTGGAGATCTCTGTATATCTTAGTACTACCAGGATGCATGGTATACTTTGAATTATGACCTTCCCTCAGGATTTGAGTTTTCATCTGGGTCATTTGGAACACATATTCTATTCCCAAATCTCAATAGGCCATCCTCTGAAATTTGAAAATTCAGTTTTAATCCCTTTTTCTACTTCATTCCTTAAGTAGATTAAGCGTTGATCCCATAGTTGTCCTTTTTTAATTTGTTGAATAAGATCAGATTGCACTTGGATAGAGGCCATTAATATCATTTAGTCTTGCCCTTTTCTCATAACATTCAAATCATAATTTTCTTCTAATAACTTTTATTGCTTCTTAACCAAAGTCGCCATAAAACTTGTAGATTTTCTATTAAGTTCATCAACTACAACATTAGCTTTACTCGGGTGATAACGATGGTACAATCATAATCTTTTAGAAGTTCTATCCATCATCGTTGCCTTATATTTAACTCTTTTTAAGTAAAAATATACTTTAAACTCTTATGATCAGTAAAGATTTCAAATGTTCGCCCATACAAGTAATGCCTCCACATCTTTAGAGTAAAAATAATTATTACCAATTCCAAATCATGAGTTGGATAATTTAATTCATAGCTCTTTAATTACCTAGAAGCATAAGCAATCACTTTCTCTTCTTGCATCAAAACAAACCCAAGGCCCTTTTGTGAAGCATCGGTATAACTATAAATCTCTTGTTACCACTTGGAATAGTGAGAATTGGGGCACCAGTCAATCTTCTGTTTAACTCTTGAAATCTTTACTTACAATCATCACCCCATATAAATTTCACAAGTGAGTTTGGTGAGAGGTTGAGCAATTCGCGAGAATCCCTCCATAAATCTCCTATAATAACCCATCATGCCCAAAAAGCTTCTAACTTTCGTCACATTTGTTGGTACTTCCCACTTAACAATAGCTTCTACTTTCTTTGAATCAACATATATGCCCTTCCTTAAAATCACATGGCCTAAGAAAGCAATTTCATTCAACTAAAATCCATATTTGCGGAACTTTGCATACAACTTCTTTTCTCTTAGTATGGATAATACATTTCTCAAGTGTTCCTCATGCTCCTGATTACTCCTTGAATACACTAATATGTCATCAATGAATACAATTACATAATTATCAAAGAGTAGCAAAAATATCATATTCATCAGTTCCATAAAAACTGCAGGAGCATTAGTTAAACCAAAAGGCATTACTAAGAATTCATAGTGACCATATCAAGTACTAAAAGTTATTTTTAAAATATTCTCCTTATTGATCTTCAACTAATAGTAACTTGACCTCAAACCAATCTTTCGCATGAATAACCTGGCTCTAATATCACTGTAGGAAAATCTTAGGGCGACATCACATACATAATCGAAGAACATTAAAACAAAATCCTCAAAATTTTCAAAAATGTGTTCATCGTCGTGCGAAGATTGGTGCGCAAAAAGTAAAACTTAAATCCATATGTGAGATAGTGTTTTACCTAGAGAAATCATATATCCCTAAATCTCTACATATCTCTAAGAGAAGGTGGAGGTCAAGTGACCTCTCTAGCGTTGATCCACACAGTAGGGCTATGGCGATGCTCCTCAAAACTCCAGGCCTACTATTTGAGGAGAAGAAGGGGAGAGGAGAATAGTAGATGAAAACCCAAAGAGGCTCTAGCCTATGAACCATTATCCAATTTATAGAGGTCTCTAATTTATACCCTAATGGATCCTGCCCTATTGGGTATTGGATCTCCATCTAACTACCTAAGCCTCTTAGATTAGTGGATCTCTATCCAATAATTTCACATTAGCTCTTATTAGATCTCATCCATAGAATCTAATAATTCATGGGCTTATTGGATATCCAATAAGATAGGGGCTCCGACGGATATCTCATATCCGAACCTCTACTCATCGCAACGCCTACAATATGTGTGTGACCCTCTAGGCCCAATATCGAGTTGGTCATGAGTCATACCTATCAGAACTCCTTCTAGCTTAGTGAATTATTATCTCTATAATAATTCACTCGACTCATCGACTATGGACATACTATGCCACTACGCTGCAGTCCTTAGACGATACAGGGGAATCCAATCCATTAGACCTGTTTGTCCTCAATTACCATATACCTATAGTCCCTCATCTATCTAACATCTTAAAGATTGTATACCAAGCATGGTGCTATCAAATCCATATTGTTTCCTTTTGAGTCTCGCTCTTATTATATCCGCACGGAGAACTCTTTCTCTCTCTATCCGAATGACCCTAGCTAGGGATTTGTTTGAGCAAGAACACATGAGATATTCCTTTCATGACACCGAAAGTGAATGATCCTCTATCAACACTCAATAGTCCTTGTAAGGTTGGCTACCACTCCTGATGACCGACTGTGCTAGATTTGGAACCTCCAGACCTATAAGTCTGGTATCAAAGAGTGGAGTACTCATATTGGACATCTTTAGTACCTCAAGTCTAATGACCAGATACACCATCAAGACTATAGAAACGCTGTTTGGCAATAATGCATCATCAACCATCCAGCATTCCGTAAGCGGATCAATCAGTGAACTCATTCTCCAATGAGCACTTATATTGTATACCTAGTGTCCCCACACGAGTAGCTACGAAACCAGCTGCATCCATCATATAGATGAGTATACAGCACACTAGTTTATCCGGTTATCTTAATGTCCCTCTCAAGTAACCTATGATTGAGATTTTTTAGGATCTGTATTTAAAAGTGAATTAGTCTCATTATCGTAATCTCATCGTGATCCGATTCCTATTGCATAGATCTATGGATATCACAATATATTCAAGCAACAAACAATATAAAGTAATAAAATATCAAATAATAATAATAAACAAAAAGACTATATGTCAAGTCACACGTGTCATCACTCACGTGATTAGCTTGTAGGACACCTATAACTAGCACTATATTATGATCATAAAGCATTGAAGTTCATTAATCACCAACATAAGCTAAACAAGAGGCATACAACTTGGGTAGAGTTCTTGTAAACTTATAACTTTACAATCAAGCACAAATCTGATGTTCAAAACATAGTTGTTAATACATTAAATAGAAAGTATTCTTTATTATTACTAATGGATGTTAAAGTGGTTGGATTTGAGACATTCAAAAATCTCTATGAGAATGATGTAAAATTTAGATCAATATGGTAGAATTGTAAATTAGGTTCTTTTCAGTACTTTTTAATCTTTGATGATTTTCTTTTTGGAGCTAATGCCTTGTACATTCTATCTTGTTCTTTGATATAAGTAATTGTAGCAAATGCTCATGGTAGTATTCTGGGAGGACATTTTGGTAAAGATAAGACTCTTTAACTCTTGTTCAATCAAATTTCTATTGGCCTAATATGTTCAGAGATATGAAGAGACATATAAAGCAATATCAAGTGTGTCATTTGATAAAAATAAAAAGTCAAAATTCTGATTTTACACTTCATTAACAATGCCTACTACTTCATGGGAGGAAGTGAGTCTTGATTTCATTCTGAGACTGTCAAGAACTCAAAGAAACAAAGATTCTATCATGGTTATTACTAATAGATTTTAAAAAATATCTCACTTTGTTCCTTATAACAAATCAAATGATACATCTCAAATTATTGATTTGTATTTCAAGGAGATTGTCAGATTACATGCTATTTTAAGAACTATAGTACCTGATCGAGATTCAAAATTTCTTAACCATTTTTGGAGAACCCTTTGGAGGAAGCCGAGTATTTCTTTAAATTTCAATAGCTCACATCATCTATAAATCGATGGGCAAACTAAGATAACAAATAGTGTCACGCCCTCTGAATTTAATTCTCATTCAAGATTAGTGAACCTAACTCAAAATTGATAATATTATAATTCAACAAACAATTCAGGATCCAGACACACATTGAGGCTACTAAAAAAACATTCAAGTCAAAATTTAACAATATAATCCATAATTCATAAAACTTGTGCAGTTTATAATCAAACATCATCTTACTTAATGATTCACAAAATCAAAGCCAACTCAACTATACCATAACCACATCATAAATCAATAAGCATGGAAATCTATACAATCACAAAACCAACATGTACCACATGTTTATATCATTACACAATTTAAACTTAACATTGCCAAAATCCCGATATGAGAGGTACTTTTCAAACATTTACAAGATACATCAATCCAAATTTATCGTTAATATTTCATTACATACAAAATATGTTGAATCTTGTATTTTGATGATGAAACCACTTGAAATATGTGTTTATGTTTTAATTTACATTTTGAGTGACACGGGATGCTTCGATCAGGATGAGACAATTAAAGCAGGAAAAATCATGTTGTGCCGAAGGAACATGTCAGAAGATTGGACGTCGGGCCGGTGGATCGGTCGACGTATCGACAGAAGGCTTCGGGCCGTAGACTCGGGCATCGGACCAAGAAGAGCGGGTATTGTGCCAAGGATATCGGAGTTGCGGAGTCAACTAGCCGATTGGGCAATAGGCCGCAGGAGAGAACGATGAACCGAATAATCGGACGAAGCGTCGAGAGACCAATGACATGCCGGACAACTTGGTTAATTGCATAAGATTAATTATCTTGATCGAAGTTTTATTTTACATGTGTAGGATTAACTACAATGAAAGGAGGACATGCAGCAAGAGTTGCATCGGAGTCAAGCCTATAATCACGTTATGAGTTCGAGAGTTTGACGGAAGCCCGGACGGTCGTCGGAGGTTCTATGGGAACAAATCTGACAAGTTCAGGAGCTTGCCAAAGAAGCTCGTCGGAATTCGCCATGTGGATTGTCGCAAGTCCAGGAGTTTGCCAGAAGTCTGTCGGAGCATCGTCAAAGGTTCGTCGGATGTTCACCGGAAGTTCACTGGAAGCTCACTGGAAGAAGCGATTGACGCACCGGAGCAAGTTGCAGTAAATGTCTTAAGAAATATCGTAGTTAGCATGTAGATTAAGTTAGGAATGCGAGGTGATCCCATTAACTTAATATGGGGGCAATTAGGCCCTTAATAGAACAAAATTGGGCCGAATGGATCAACCCATTCGGACCAAAATTCCTGCTAGGCGGTGGCACCGCTTGGGCTCAGTCTCTGAGCGAGATTAGGCGGTGCAACCGCCCTAGTCAGGTGGTGGCAACGCTTGGGCTCAATCTCGGAGCTGCTAGGTGGTTGTACCGCCCTAGTCAGGAGGTAATACCGCTAGGACCCCGGAAATTCGGAAAAAGATATTTTTGAGCTCCAAATTCAAACCAGTTTGAGGCCTATATATACCCCACCCTTTCCTGCATGAAAGGGCACCAAAAATCCAATCTTACTTTGTGATTTTTAGAGCTCAAAAGTGTTATAAAGACTAGAAGTTCTCCTCCCTCTTTTCTTCCATGTTTTGATCTTTCAAGAGAGGAGAGAAATTCTGTAAGGGTTGTCTCCTAAGCCCGTCAAATGGAGTAAAACTGTAAAAGGGTGGTTGGCCTTCGCCTATTGAAGGAAGGCCTCTAGTGGACGTCAGTGACCTCGTCGGAGGAGGAAGCCGAAAGTGGATGTAGGTCACGTTTGATCGAACCACTCTAAAATCTGGTTTGCATTTCCTTTGTGCTATTTATTTTAACTACAAACTGTCTTCCTTAACTTACTTCAAATACGTTTCCGTAAGCTTTCAAAGTTATTATCTGGTTGAAACGACTTTTACGTCGAAATCGGATTTCAACATACGAACGTAGTTTCAATCATCGAATGTTTTCCGCTACACTAATTCACCCCCTCTTAGTGCTCTTCATCCTAACAATTGGTATCAGAGCCATGATTTCTAATTTGGTTTAACACTCAAATAGAAATGGCTCATTGCGGCTTTCGAGAGGGTTAATCTCTCATTCATCCTCCCTTTTTCAATGGGACGGACTATACTTTTTGGAAAACTCGAATGAGAGTTTTTTTACTTTCATTGGATTTAAATTTATAAAATATTATCGAATATGGTTTTAAAAAATCTTCTCTTGCAATGAAAGATTGGAATGATTTGGAGAAGAGGACTTTTACTTTAAATGCTAGAGCTATGAATGCTCTATTTTGCACCTTAGATAAAATGGAGTTTAATCGGATTTCTTTGTGCGAAATGGCTTTCGATATTTTGAGCACTCTTGAAATCACACACGAAGGCACAAGTAGTGTAAAAGATTCTAAAATAAATTTTTTGATGCATGATTTTGAAATGTTTCGTATGGAACCAAGAGAGACTATTGGAGACATGTACACCCGTTTTACGGATGTCAGCAATAGTCTACAATGACTTGGTAAAACCTTTTCGAATTTTGAACTTGTTAGTAAAGTTTTACTATCACTTTCTAAAGCTTGGGAATCAAAAGTAACAACAATACAAGAAACAAAAGATTTAAATATTTTTCTACTTGAAGAACTAATTGGTTCGGTGATGACATATGAAATAGTGCATAATGCACATGATGAACAAAACAACCTTCCAAAGAACAGGAAGGATTTGGGACATAGAATATTTGAAGACCACTCGAGCAAAAGCTCAAGTGATGGTGAACAAAACTACAAATGAAATCTAAAAAGTTTATAAAATAAAAAGCAAAAAGCAAAAAGAATAGAACTACTTGCTTTGAATGCAAGAAAAAGAATACAACTTAGGATGAATCAAGCTCCTCCGAAGACAAGGAGAAAATCAAGAAAGACAAGGTGGTAAACTATGCCTTGAGGACATTCAACGATGAGGTAATCGAAACCCCCTTAATTTATTTTGAAATTACTTGATATTTTTCATGATGCATTTTCCTTTTTTTTGTTTAGAATTAATTTTCTTAAAAATTATATGTTTTATAATGAAAATGTAAAAATTAGGAATCATGCTTATCATTCTAGTAATTTTGAAAATAATCATAAAAATTACATGTTTATGATAAACAAAATGATTAAAAATACCTTATGAAATCATGCTATATGTGGTTAAGAAGTAATAATGTATATCATGTTTGATTAACATTGTTGAATGGTATCATGTTTGATTAACTAATTTCTCGATTTTGATTAAATGAAATCATGTTTGATTTGAAGTAATGCATAATAATGTAATGAAAATATTAAATGTTTTTGATACCATGATTGACGATTTTATGCATGATATTTTAAAAGTTATACATGATGATTTGGTCTTGATGATTTGTTTTATAAAATTTACCTTTCCGTCTTAAATGTTGATACTTGTTTTATTAAAGGTAAAAACATGCTTATAAGAAGTAAATCACATGAATAGAAATTTATAAAAACAAAATGCGATCCTCTATCTTATCGACTTTTCAATAAATCTATGCTTGTCATGTATGAATTTATTGAATGTGACTTTGAAGATGATTTTGGATTTCACAAATGCTTGATTCATACTTATGACATGAGACATTTTAAATATGAATCATGTTCAATGCTTTAATCATGCTATATCTCCCTTAATTCATTTTGTTCTCATAAATTTATTTATCAAAGAGGAGAATCTTCCGAATGAATGAAATGATATAAATGAATCACTTAACGATATATCAATTTTGAAATATCTTTTTAATGTGATGTTGATAATTTGAGATGCTTGTTGGAATTCATGACATGAGATAATTGAATCCTTGACTTACTCTTTATATGGCTTAAAAATAGATATTTAAAATCTTGCTTGATGAGTTGTTTTATAAGATTTTACCTTTACGTCTTGAACTTTCATGCTTATCTTGATTTGGCATATAAAGACTAAGGCATGCTTAGATGAAAAACCATCAATTAAAAAATATTTTTCCCATCTGATCGAGATTAATGATTTCATGATATTTTATGAATCTCGAAATTGATTTTGATGAGTTGATTATGAGTTTCTAAGTGAAGGATTTGATTTGAATGAGTTTTATCTAAAATATAATCTTGATCTTGCAAAATTGGAATCACAAATAATATCTTTTGGTATTCATGAATTGATACTCATAATATGAAAGTATTGGAATTCATGACTTGAATTTGATTGAAACATTGCATGCTTAAATTAATCATTCTTCTATGTTCAAAAATTCTTTAAATGCCTTATGTGATGATTGAAAATTAATTTGTTTTATGATAAATCACGAATCATGACTTGATCTATGATATTGATATATTTTAATCATGATCCTTGGTTGTATAATTCTTTTGCTCTATTAAAAAGATTTGTCGAATGAATCATGTCCTTCTTGAATTTTCTTGATATCATGACATGATTTTGTAATATGGCTTGTATAATGATTAAAAAAATTTAGCCATTGATTTCTCCCTTCTTTTTTATAATGATAAAGGGGGAGTTAGTTTACTAGCCTGCATATTTTAAAGGAAGAAAAATTTGCTAGCTCGATCATTTCATTGAAAGAACTTACTATCATGAACACTACCAATGAATTACAAATCTTGCAATCTAAAGAGAAGCAAAGAATTGCTATCTTGAAAGAAGCAAGAAATGCTATCTTATAATCTCAAGCAAATGTGCTATCTTGCCTATTTCAAGAAGCAAAACTTGCAACTTGCACATTGCAATATAAAGCAAGAATCATTAGCTTACACAATAAAGCTATCTTGCACTTGCTTTTAAAATTGTTGTAAGCTTGTATGTAGCAAAACTTGCATATAGTAAAAATTACTAGCTTGTAGTCTAAAGAGAAGCAAACAGTTGCTATCTCAAGATGCTAAACATGCTAAACTTATACTTTGCAATAGAAGCAAAATTATGAGCTCAAACATTGCAAAGGAAGCAAAATTTGATAGCTTGTAACTTGCATATTTCAAGAAGCAAGAGTTGCTTTTTGAACATCTTAAAACTACTAGCTTGCATGTTCTAAAATGTTGTAAAATATTATGAAGTAAGACATGTTATTCTACTATCTTACCTATCTCAAGAAGCAAAAAGTTAACTTGCACATCTAGTAAAACTTATATTTCAAGAAGCAAGAGTTGCTTTCTTGAACATCTCAAAATTGCTAGCTTGCGTGTCTTAAAACGTTGAAAAATTTTTGCTAGTTTGTATATTGTAAACTTGCTCTCGTACTACCATGTATATCTTTGATGATAACAAACTTGCATGATGGTAAAAATGGATATTATGTTTTTCATTCAATGAGTTGAACTTATATAACAAACACTTGATTGTAGTACTCCTTTTTGTTGATGACAAAGGGGGAGAAGTAAGTTGATGACATGATATGTTATGCATAAGTTTATAATGACATGTTGCTTGGATTTTTGAATCCAAGAGTTTCTATCAATATGGCATATTGATAGGGGGAGTTTGTTTAAACTCCGGGAGTTAAGGTTAACTCCGTCATCAAGTGGTTGTCATCATCAAAAAGGGGGAGATTGTTGAATCTCGTATTTTGATGATGAAACCACTTGATATATGTGTTTATATTTTAATCTGTGTTTTGAGTGATGTAGGATGCTTCGATCAGGATGAGACAATTAAAGCAGAAAAAATCATGTGGTGCCGGAGGAACATGTCAGAAGATTGGACGTCGGGCTAGTGGATCGGTCGACGTATCGATAGAAGGCTTCGGGCCGTAGACTCGGGCATCGGGCCAAGAAGAGCAGGTATTGTGCCAAGGATATTGGAGTTGCAGAGTCAACTGGCCAATTGGGCAATAGGCCGCAGGAGAGGACGATGTGCCGAATAATCGGACGAAGCGTCGAGGGACCAAAGACATACCGGACAAGTTAGTTAATTGCTTAGAATTAATTGTTTCAATCGAAGTTTTATTTTACATGTGTAGGATTAGCTACGATGAAAGTAAGACATTCAGCAGGAGTTGCACCGGAGTCAAGACTATGATCACGTTGGGAGTTCGAGAGTTCGACATAAGTTCGGATGGTCGTCGGAGGTTTTACGGGAAAAAATATGAGAAGTCCAGGAGCTTGCCAAAGAAGCTCGTCGAAACTCGCCAAGTGGATCGTCACAAGTCCAAGAGTTTGTCGGAAGTCCGCCGAAGTATAGTCGAAGGTTCGTTGGATGTTCGTCGGAAGTTCGCCGGAAGCTCGCCGGAAGAAGCGATTGATGCTTCAGAGTAAGTTGTAGTAAATGTCTTAAGAAATATCGTAGTTAGCATGTAGATTAAGTTAGGAATGGGAGGTGATCCCATTAACTTAATCTGGGGGCAATTGGGCCCTTGATAGACCCAAATTGGGCCGAATGGATCAACCCATTCGGACCAAAATTCCTGCTAGGCGGTGGCACCGCTTGGGCTTAGTCTTCGAGCGAGATTGGGCATTATAACTGCCCCTGTCAGGCGGTGGCACCGCCTAGAGGCTCAGTCTCCGAGCTGCCAAGTGGTTGTATCGTCCTAGTTAGGAGGTAGTACCGCTAAGACCCCGGAAATCCGGGAAAAGATATTTTTGAGCTCCAAATTCTAACCAATTTGGGGCCTATATATACCCCACCCTTTCCTACATAAAAGGGCACCGAAAGTCCAATCTTACTTTGTGATTTTTAGAGCTCAAAAGTGTTGTAAAGACTAGAAGTTCTCCTCCCTCTTTTCTTCCAAGTTTTGATCTTTCAAGAGAAGAGAGAAATTCTATAAGGGTTGTCTCCTAAGCCCGTCAAAAGGAGTGAAACTGTAAAATGGTGGTTGACCTTCGCCTATTGAAGGAAGGCCTCTAGTGGACGTCGGTGACCTCGTCGGAGGAGGAAGCCGAAAGTGGATGTAGGTCACGTTTGACCGAACCACTCTAAAATCTGGTTTGCATTTCCTTTGTGCTATTTATCTTAACTACAAACTGTCTTCCTTACCTTACTTCAAATAAGTTTCCATAAGCTTTTAAAGTTATTATCTGCATAAAACGACTTTTACGTCGAAATCAGATTTTAACGTACGAAAGTATTTTCAATCGTCAAAAGTTTTCCGCTGCACTAATTCACCCCCCCCTTAGTGCTCTTGATCCTAACAAAATATACTTATAGATCAACCATCTTTCAACTACGAAAGATTTGCCCCAAAAATCTTATAGTTTTCCACTTAATCAACCCAATTTAAACATTTTAGCGAGTAATAAGCTATCATAAAAAATTTATATAGAAACGGAGTAAGCATATAAAGCTTAGCAAGTTACTAACATATCTATGGCAAAGAGAACAATTTTAAACAAATAATGTATCAAAATACAAGGCAAAGATACAAAAGTTTATTGATAGCCACTCATCGAATGTAAAATTACAATGTCGTTTCATTCGAAATATGTTTTGTTCATAACAATTGAGGACAGGAAAATTGGAGCATATCATTGGCATACTAAGCATAACCATGGTATATGGAATATTTCAAAGCATATTAAAGATGTATAAACATTTTGGAGCATATCAAAGAACAAATATGAAACAGAAGCTCAAATGACACATATGATGTCACATTTATTTCATTCTTATCCAAAGCATGCATAAAAATACATAACCAAAGCTTTGGATATCATATCAAATATATAGAAAGTGAAGTGAGATCATAATATAATATGATCCATCCATTTCTGAATGACCACCAACATAAGTCTCTCACGTTTGGGAGCTCCATCCACCCACATTTGAATGAAGTCATAGGGGACCGACAGAGCATCATCATAGGCTCTAAGCATATCTTCTTTTTTCATTTCTGGCAAAGGTTCACATTTATCCCACAAACACCATAGTACAAAAAGATATTGTGAACAATAAAATTGGGACATATCGAAAAGACATGCGGAACAACGGAATGCATGTGCCTATACGAAATATTACGGTACAAACAAAAGGTTTACTATGAATTTGAGAGGCACATTACATGTATTATTTGGATAACCAATTATGCTCCAAATTGCTCAAATTAGGTGTCATTCGAAAGATGTATCAATCTAGATTTAGATAAATCAAGTTTATTATGAATTGGAGTTTCGAATAAGGAGTTATAAATTTTTTAGTAACCAAATATCAGAGAATATTATCCCTGTTTTGCAGAATTCATAGAGTTGATTAGAACATATGCTTTAATCAGCATTTATGCTTCAAATCTTTTAAGTTAGATATTCACATAAAGGTTTATGAGTCTAGTTTTTAATAAATCATGCTTCACACAAATCAGAGTTTTCAACAAAGAGTTATAAATAAGAGAGTCTGAAAGGTTAGAACCAATAGTCTTTGTTTTACAGATTTCATAAAGTCAATTGAAATAACATTTTGAATAGACAATTAAAATCCAAATTTATCAAAAGAAAGAACAATGAGTCTATTTTCGAATGAATTTAGTTTCTCTTAAATCCAAAATCAGTGCAGAAAGCTATGGCTAGAACAATACAGAAAGATCAAATCTCGAAAAATTCTAGATTCACAATTTTATTCCAAAATGACAGAAATATCATGTATGGAGCCAAAATCTTCTAAAGTTTTCAGAATTAAGATGAAATCAAATATCAAGATTTCTGTAGGAAGGGGTTAGAATACTTGTCTTAGAAAATTTTAACTCTCAAATGTGGGGAATTGATGCAAAACCTCAAGCAATGTAAAGCTTCTTCTTCTTGTACTTCAATTCCTTTTCCCTTCTCTTCTCAAACCCATGCTGGTTGCAACAAATATCCCTCCTTTGTTATGTTTTTCTTTAATCTCTCATCTAATTACTTAGGTTTGGTTAACACAAGGATTGTAAGATGGCAAGTATGCATGAAAGATGATTATGTGTCATCCATAAAACAAACATAGATGGCACCATACTTAGGTTAGCTAGTGACACATGTCCTCTATTTTTTTTTAACTTAATATGAATCTTTGATAAATCATATTAATTGTTTAAGATTCATATTTAGGTCCCTAGCCATAAACTTTTAAAATAAAATTATTTAATATAAAAAAATTATTAAATAATCCTCATATTTACAAACAAGTATTTACAAAATTTTAAAAAATGAGGGATGTTACAAACAGAAGCTTGAGAAATTTGTTTAGAAACTATATTGGCAAGAACATTAAGCAATGTGATCTCATTCTTCCATAAATTCAGTTTGCCTACGATCGTTCCATGCATCATAGTATTAGTAAGAATCCTTTTAAGATTATTTATGGTGCTAATCCTACTGATCTTTTGGATTTAATCCCTTATTCTACAATTAAGCAATTTAGTGGAGATGCTGATGAGAGGGCTAAGTAGATAAAGAGTAGATAAAGAAGTTGCATGAGAGTGTTAAATCAACTATTAAGAAGCAAAATGAGAGGAACTTGCAAGCTGCCAACAAATACAAAAAACACAGAGTTTAATGCAGGTGATTTAGTTTAGATTTATCTAAGGTATGAGAGATTTCCACCAAGCTAATTTGAGAATTGAAACCAAAGGCTGATGGTCCATTCAATGTGCTTAAGAGAATTGATAAAATTGCTTATGAGATCGAGCTACTGAAGATTATGAAGTGTCTCCAACATTCAATTTGGTTGATTTAAGTCCTTATCATAATCATGTTGATGGAACAAATGAAGGGACAAGTCTTTTTCAACCAAGGAAGATTAAACCGAGAGTGCCTAATTTGCTACAATCAACTCGTGCGGATCTTGTTGATCTTATGGTATTTTCTATAGCCGGTAATATTATCTCATAGTCTTTAACCCAACCCACTCAAATATGATAACTCATTAGTATATTCATTAGATAAAGTTAAAGCTATTTCAACGTATTTTTCTTCATGACCAAACAATGCATTAAAGTGGTTAGTTACCAAATTTAAGACACTTAATTTCATAGTTCTAGCATAAAAAGTTGTTTCATATGCTAGTACTTATTTTGATGTTTTAGAATTAGAAAGAAGTATAGAAATTGATGGCATTGACAAAAACTCTCTTGGAATTTTTTCTTAAACTCTATATCTCTTGATGCTTCGTCTATATCTCTTGATGCTTCCTTGAGTAGTGAGTCTTTTTTTATCAATTATGTATCTTTGTTTATTATCATTGGAACGATGAGTTTTCTATATCTTTTTATAATTTTAAATTCGATTATGAGTTATTTATCAATTTTATTAAAGTTTTACGGTGAGTTTATTCTTTTTCAATCCGAAGAATTTATTCCAACAATTTTAGAAACTTATTCTATTTCCTCACCTTGAGGTCAGAAGAAGATATTGAGTAAACGAGGTAAAATTAATAATAATAATAATAGCATAAATTATATTAAATAAATAACAAGTTCATCTTCATCTATATTTTCAAGCAAATCTATCAAAATGATAGTGAAAACAATAACGGTTGCTGTTATTGAAAGAAGAGACGCTTAAATCAACTCAAAAACAGGTCGTTTTATAAAGCTACTAACCATGAGTGCAGCAGGAATTGAATGAGTAGAAGCACTGCAGGTAGTGACTGATAGGACTTGTTATAAGTATAAAAAATATGAATGAACTTCCAAGGAGAGAAAAAGTCATTACAGGGCATTAAATTTGAATGAAATAGTGTTGACGAGCATGAAATTTGCAGCAGGTAAAAGAGATTCCCAATCTGTAAAAAAAGACAAACGACGACCACTAATCACTTTCAGAAACCAAAGCCAGAGAAACACAAGGAGCAGAACAGCACCTGTACTTGGATACGTCCATGAAACTGAAGTTCAAAGCGGTCCAAAGGAATTTAGAATAACCCTCTTGTGGAAACCCATAGGCCACAAGAAATATTGTGGATTGCATATTAAAAAACCAGATATATACAAAATTGTGTACAAACATTTTGATAGATTATGGCATTATGCATGCCAAGGACCAGGAAAGAAAGTAATACTTTATTGATGTATGTACTGGAAAAAGCATCATCACAGGAGAATTTGAACTATTCATAAATAAACAAAACAAATGAACTGGACAAAAATCTTTTCTACTTCATTCTCTACAAAAAACATATCAAGTGATAGATCTCCATTTCAGGAGCCCAAATCCATGAAAATTTACAGACCTGAGATAAATATTCTGTAAAATAATTTGAAGATATTTCACCAATAATTATTATTTGCTAGACATGCAAGCATATATTTTTTGTAATAAAATAATCTTTCTTACGATAAACCAATAAATTCTAGGTTTTAGGATATGCTAAGTCAAAAATTTTATAGTGGCTTCAGAATTTGACTATCTTATCTACCTCTGAACCATAAGCTATAGAAATTTAAGAGCACAAAAAAATGTGGGTAAGAAAATTTATATGAAATGGCTAAGCACATGAAACTTATGCATCAGAATACTATTATATAGAAATGTCAATATACACCCCGAAAACATAGTACTTTTTGGAGAATTTGAACTCTGAGGCTTGCAAGGTCCAATAACATGCCAATAAGAACAATATCCCAAAGAGAACTTCCTGTAACCAGATAAAGATGCCCATGTATAGAAAAAAAAAAAAATTAAAGGTAGCAAATCATTCTGGTTTTCACTTAAATATACAAGATGGATCCTATCCACTTAAGCTAGGTTCTTATATTGAAAGCAGTGGCCTACTACAGTTTCTTGCTTTAACCAGTGTCTTGTATTATTCATATGAAGACCAGAAGTATTTGTGAGCCAATTCAAAGCTTGATGCTATGTCAATATCTAGATGTCAGGATCTTGAAGCAAAAAGTTCACAAACTTAGTCTAGTCAGTGCAATGGCAATTCCAGGAACGGCCTGTGGTTCTTAAATCAGCAGATAATGTCACACAAGAAGAGAAATATCTGAATACATACAAAAGAGAGCTCTTACTCTATTAAAATTTCCATGCTAGAGATTTTTTTCACATGCAGTTTAATGACCTGCTGCATAATTTCTTTAGGGAAACTATGATAACTGATGTGCTTGATTAGTGAAAAGAGCTTCTGACAATAAACTTCAACAGTCTCCTGGATCCAAATAGATCATACATCATCCTTTCTTCCTTTACAATTCCAACAATATGTTTTATCAGTGGCCAATGTTATACATGTCATAGAAGCTTAATTCTCATACTATTTTTTGTTACTGTGAAAGTTTGACATTCTCATATAGAACTCTCCACAGATGGTCAAAAGAAATATAACACAAATTATGTGCAGAGGTATGGCAGCTAACAAATTCAAAGTGTACATCAGTGTGAATTAGCTAAATTGGATATAATACTATGAATGGAGCATTTCATAGGAAGAAAGTCGTCAAGTAAGCAATCACCAACATTTACAACAGGAATACATGTTTGAAGGGAATAAAAAGGTCACTTCACCTTATCAGTGATGACTGAAACACTCAAATAATTCAGTTTCTGAAAAATATTTGGACAAATTGATGCCACAAAGAAACCACCAGACTAAGAAAAGGATCTGCTTGCATATCACTATAAATATAACTTGGCCCATAATGAGTAATCAAATATACTATTCACTTTGCATAGCATACACTCTTCTTCTAATATCAGTTATTAACATACTTGCACTCTCAACAGCTATCTCATTTGAGCTCCTTAAATTACTGAACTCCTTTGAATCTTTATATGATTTCAAAGAATCAGACATCATTTCAGCCTTCCTTAAGATAGACTTCCGCTGCTCAACAGTATGATCACATTCCCTTTCTCTATAAGTATCTGGCAACTTTGTAGAATGCAGCACTGTGTTCATCAGATTCGAAACTTTCCTCTCCAGTTCTAGCATCCCCAAGCTATTTAGTTCTTTCACAAGCATTTGAAACGTGATGTACTGGGGCACAATCCCTCTCTTGATCATGCTCTCAAACTCCACAGAGGCCTCCTCAAACCTGTGCGTTCGACAAAGCAAATGCACCAACATAGTGCAAGTATCCAAGTCCAGATCAAAACCGTTCCTGTTCATCTCCCTGATCAGTTGCACGGCCAAATCCAACTTCTCTTTCTCGCAAAACATTTTGATCAGTAGCTGGTACGTGAGTCGATCAGGGAAATATCCCAAATGAATCATCTTGGTGTAGAGATTCATTGCTTCTTCAATCTTTCCAAACTTGGAGAAAAACCTGAAGAAATAATTATAGGTGCTTGGCGTGGGAAGAATGCTCCTTCCCACCATCATCTTCAGAACCCTACTTGCGCCCACGAGGTCCCCGTTCTTGCAGAGGCCTTTCACGAGAGAGTTGAAGGTGGAGATATTGGGAGACACACCGTAAAGAGGGAACTTTTCCAGCATGCCAAGGGCCTCCTTGAACCTACCGCCCTCGGAGAGCGCGTCGACTATGGGATTACAGGTGAGAGCGTTGGCCTCGATCCCAGCAGCCTTCATCTCTTCCAGCAGGTTGACCGCCTGATCGGGGCGACGCATCCGGCAGAGGCCCTCGATGAGAGTTCCATAAGTGACGACGGTGGGGCGCACACCCTCACGCTTCATCCGGTTCCATATGCGCTCGGCCTCGCGGAGCCTCCGAGATCGAAACCAGCCGTGAAGGAGCATGTTGTAGACCCGGATGGAAGGAGCAGCGGCCTCCTTTCTTGTGCGGTCGACAAACTCCGCGGCTGCTCTAGGGTGACCTTCTTTGCAAAGGGCGTCGATGACGAGCTCAAAGGGTTCCCCGTTTTCCTCCTCCGGGGTGATGGCTTCTGGATGGCGGCGGATGTATTGGAAGGTGCGGATGGCTGCAGAGGGCATTCCGGCGCGTGCGTAGCGGCGGAAGAGCGCAGCAAAGGCCGAGAGGGGGGCGGGGGCGACGTCGAGGAGGAGAGACCAGGCGGAGTCGAAAGCGCGGGACTTGGCGAGGAGGTCCACGAGGGAGACGAGGAGGGAAGGGGTGAGGTGGAGGCGGGCCCAACGGGAAAGGACGACGAGGGCGGCCGAAGGAAGGTCACCGTCGCGGAGGAGGGCGGCGATGATGGGGGCGGAGGGGGAGATGCCGCAGCGAAGGAGGGCGGAGTCCAGGTGGTAGGTATTGGTTGCAGTCCGGAGGAGGTGGGCGATGGCAGTGGCGGTAGCGGCGATATCATCTTCGCATTCTTCTTGTCCGAAGGAGGCCCACGACGGAGGTGGATTTGGCGATTGGCAAGGAAAATTTAACGCCGCAGGCCCGGGTTTGAGGTCTGGCGGAGAAGGCCAGCGCATGAGAGGATTGCCCGGGAAGGAGAGCCACGAGGAGGAGGGAGAACCAGAGGCGGCCGAAAGGGAGCGGAGGAGAATGCTCCGGCTGTTAGTTGTGGCGGTGGTGGCGATGATGGCTCGCCGGAGCAGGCAGGGAAACATACTTGGATCGTGTTGATTTTGCCGAATACCACCCACTGGGACCAGCAAAGCGCTTCCCCCTCCCAAGTTGGGTTTTACTAAGCGTACCGGGTGGAGAAATGTAGCATGCTCTGATCCTAAGGGGCCGCGACGGAGGCGGCGGAGCTGCGTCAACAAATGCGCCTCGACATTACGCCCTCGCCCTCGCCCTCGCCCTCGCCCTCAGTTGGTCCATTTGGACGCATCACTCGTGTATTGTTCGACCGAGAAATTAATGTTCAACTCCGTCAAGTTTGCGGTCGAACCACATCTAATTTGGATCTGCATTGGTCTCTTCGTTGGGTCAATCCAATTGCGAACCAGATACATGATGAATCGAATTCCATATATCTACTCCCTTCATATTCTAACAATTGCAACAAAACATGACGCATGGAATTGTCCGGCAACAGCTGAGCCAGATTTAATTGTGGTCGAGGTCAATCAAGATCCAACGCCACACTATAGTTTCGCAACCCATGCATCCTCAGTTTGAAAATTTTCTCATTTTAGCTAAATCCAAATTGAAGTTGGCCCAACTTGTACCTGTTCAATTAAGTTTTACAAAACTAGAGAATACATTACAATTGCAAGGTATAGAAATAATATTTGAATAGTTTGCGTCCGTCAAACAGAGTTACGTTCAGTTAAACTTGATAAGATATATTTTGGATCCTGGTCATGTCACGATCAATGCCGCGCCATATTATTATCAGGTCAGCAAGAGAAGGACTCCCACGCGCCGAGCCAGGATTCGTACCGAGGCATTCCTAAGTACGTCCCATCCCAGAAAGCTCGGGACGATACAGTTTTGCGTGTTTTGGGACGATGACGGTACAAAGGTACCTCCTCACCCCTCGAGAATCGGTCGCCACACCAAACCCGCGTATGGTCGACCTCATATAATAGTATAAAAACCCATGATCGACACCTGGCTAGAGAGAGGCATGAAAAAACTGAGAACCAAGCACTAACTTACTCATTGAGGGGCCAAAGTCAATAACCGCCTGACGAGGGTCTTCTGTGCAGGAGAGTGGTCACCCATCGAGGCATGACCATCCAGATCGAGAGGAGTCTTCCCCGAGGTCGCTTTGATTGTTTAATCTCGGATTTTAATGATAAAGTCAATTATCATTTTGTTATCTAATTCATATGTTGCGATAAGTGTGCAGGATTAACTACGATGGCAGTAAGACATGCAGCAGGGGTTGAGCCGGAGTCAAGACCAAGATCACGTTAGGGGTTCGAGAGTTCGTCGGAAGTCCAGACGATCATCGGAGGTTCTGTAAGAACAATCCGAGAAGTCCAAGAGCTTGCGACAGAAGCTCATCGGAACTCATCAAGAGGATCGTCGCAAGTCCAAGAGTTTGCCGGAAGTCCGCCGGAGCATCGCCAAGGGTTCTTCGGATGTTCAACGGAAGTTCGCCGAAAGCTCGTCGGAAGAAGCGATTGACGCACTGGAACACGATTTGCAGCATTAATGTCTTAAGTGTCATGGTTAGCAGGTAGATTAAGTTAGAATTGGGAGGTGATCCCATTAATTGAATCTAGGGCTAATTGGGCCCTAAACAGATCCAAATTGGGTTAAATGGATTAACCTATTTAGACCCAAAATTCCTGGCCGGCGGTGGCACCGCCTAGGAGACTTGGTCTCCCAGGAATTCTAGGCATTGGTACCGCCCCAGTCAGGCGGTGGTACCATCAGAGCTCGGTCTTCGAGCTTTGCCAAGCGGTGGTATCGCCCAGATTGAGCGATAGTACTACCCAGTGTCAAATGCCAGGCGGAAGTACCGCCTAGTTATGGCGGTGGTACCGCTAGGACCCCGAAAATCCGGGAGATGATACTTTTGAGCTCCAAATTCAAACCAGTTATGGTCTATATAAACCCCACCCTTTCCTGCATAAAAGGGCACCGAAAGCTTGCATTTATTCTGAGAATTTGAGAGCTTAAAAGTATTGTAAAAGGTTAGAAGTTCTTCTCCCTCTTTCCTTCTAAGTTTTAATCATTCAAGAGATGAGTGAAAATCTATAAGGGTTGTCTCCTAAGCCCGTCAAAAGGAGTAAAGCTATAAAAGGGTGGTTGGCCTTCTCCTATTGAAGGTACTCTAGTGGACGTCGGTGACCTCATCGGAGGAGGAAGCCAAAAGTGGATGTAGGTCAAGATTGACCGAACCACTCTAAATCTCAGTTTGCATTTACATTCTGCTCTCTTGAAAGATCAATTATAATGAATTAGGGAAGAAGACTTTCGCTCTTAATGCAAAGGCTTTGAATGCCTTATTTTATGCACTTGATAAAAACGAGTTCAATCGTGTTTCGATTTGTGAAACTATATTTGATATTTGGCATACACTCGAAATGACTCACGAAGGCACAAGTAGAGTGAAAGAGTCAAAAATCAATCTTTTAGTATATTCTTATGAACTTTTTCGAATGAAACCGAGTGAGATCATAGGTGATATGTTCACCCGTTTCACGGATATCGTCAATGGTCTAAAAGGACTCGGTAAAAGTTTTTCGGATTTTAAGCACATCAATAAAATTCTAAGATCCCTTCCAAAGAGTCGGGACCCTAAAGTCACTACTATTCCAAAGGCTAAAGATTTAAACAACTTCCCTCTTGAAGAATTAATCGGGTCATTAATGACCTACGAAATGACTTGCAAAGCTCATGAAGAGCAAGAAGACATCCTTCTAAAGAACAAGAAGGATATGACACTCAGAACTCTAAAAAATCACTTGAGAGAAAACTCAAGTGATGAGGACTTTAATGATAACTTGGCATTATAATAAGAAAATTTAAAAAATTTATTAAAAGAAATAAATTTAAAAATGACACTAAAAATAAATTTGAACCCAAAAAGGACCAAGTTATTTGCTATGAATGTAAGAAGCCGGGACACTATAAAAGTGATTGTCCTTGAGCCAAGAAGAAGGTGCTCAAAGCAATGTGAGATGACTCAAGCGCGTCCGAAGAAGAGGAGTCTAACACCAAGCAAGTTGCTCACTATGCCCTAATGGCCATCGAAGAGGAGGTAACGAATTTAATTGATGCAGATTTATCATTTAATAAATTATTAAATGCTTTCCACTACTTATTTGATGAATGTAAAATAATTAGTAGAAAATATAAATTGTTAAAAAAGGAGCATGATATTCTTATCAGTAATTTTGATAAATTAAAAACTGAATATAATAATAGTTTAGCTCCATGTATAAAATGTCATGATCTAGAAACTCTCTAAACGTAGAACTTGTTACTTAAAGACACCTTGAAGAAATTCGAGATTGGTAGCAAGTCTTTGAATATGATCCTTATAAATAAGGGTCACATTCCTAAATGAAGTGGAATTGGATTTGTGAGAAGTCCTCACCAAAATCCAACCACCTTCATTAAAGGTCTTATCTTGCATGTTTCGGACAAAAACAAGTGTAACTTTTGTTGCAAATATGAACATAGAACTTATCATTATCCATTCAAGAAAGTAAGTCCGAACAAATTGATTTGGGTTCCTAAAGAAACTATGATACATTCCATACAACATGACAAATAATTTAGATCAGTTTTTGAGGCACCCAAGATTAAATGGGTACCTAAAAATCATCCTTTCTTGTAGAAACATATACTATCACAAGCTAGGAGCAAGAGATGGTACCTTGATAGTGGATACTCAAAGCATATGACCGAAGATTCATCTCAATTTTCTAAGCTCACTAGCATAGACGAAGGCTATGTCACCTTTGGAGACAACAACAAGGGTAAAATCATTGGAAAAGGAACCATAGGTAACAAATCTAACTTTTTTATTGAAGATGTTTTGTTAGTTGATGGTTTAAAATATAACCTCTTGAGCATTAGTCAATTGTGTGATAAATGATATATTGTCAAATTCGAATCTAATGCTTGCATCATTGAAAATCACAAAAAAACACACCTATGATTATATTAAAACAAAATAACGTATACACCATTGACATCAATGATCTTTGTAATGAAATGTGTTTCTAGGTTTTGAATGACGATGCTTGGCTTTGGCATAGGAGATTAGGTCATGCTAGCATGAAACTAATCACTCAAATTTTATCCAAAGAACTTCTAAGAGGAATTCCTCATATCAAGTTCATCAAAGATAATGTGTGTGATGCTTGTCAATTAGGAAAAAAAATTAAGGGTAGCTTCAAATCTAAGAATCAAATAAGTACCTCTAGACCCTTGCAATTGATTCATATGGATTTATTCGGACCAATCTCTATATCAAGCCTAGGAGGTAGCAAATATGCCTTTGTTATTGTAGATGATTATAGTAGATACACATGGACCTATTTCTTGAAACACAAAAATGAATGCTTTAGATATTTCATCAAGTTTTGTAAACTTGTTCAAAATGAAAAGGGTTCTATGATTTCATCAATTAGAAGTGAGGTGGTGAATTTCAAAACTATGATTTTCAAGAATTTTGTGAATTGAATGGATACAATTACAACTTCTCTACTCCAAGAAATCCTCAATAAAATGGAGTAGTAGAAAGAAAAAATAGAAATTTACAAGAAATAACAAGAACTTTATTGAATGAACATAGCCTACACAAATATTTTTGGGCCAAAGCCATAAACACTAAATACTATATTTTGAATAGAGTTCTAGTAAGACCCTTACTCACCAAAACTCCCTATGAGTTATGGAACAACAAAAAACCCAATGTTTCATATTTTAAAGTTTTTGGATGTAAGTATTTTATCTTGAATGAAAAAGATGCCTTAGGAAAGTTTGATGCTAAATCTGATCAAGAAATTTTTGTTGATTATTCTTTGATTTCTAAAGCATTTTATATCTTCAATAAAAGAACTTTAATTATAGAAGAATCCATTCATGTTGTTTTTAATGAGATTTCAGAAATTAAGAAAAATTATTTTGATGATGATATTAATTTTGATTCTTTGAATTTAAATTAAACCCTTTCTCCAACTAGCAACTTGGATGCATCCATTTCTGAAATATTCTTACCCAAGGATTGGAAGTATGTGGATGCTCCTAAGGAGATAATCTTAGGAGACACATTTAAGGGGGTTCAAACACATTCTTCTCTTAAAAATTTTTGTGCCAACGCTACTTTTCTCTCCCAAATTGAACCTAAATGTATTGACGAAGCCATAAAAGATAATTCATAGATTATCGCAATGCAAGATTTGTTAAATCAATTTGAGAGAAATGAGGTGTGGAAGCTTGTTCCTAGGCCAAATGATCATTTTGTTATTGGTACTAAATGGGTCTTTAGAAATAAGCAAGATGAATCTAGTATTGTGGTTAGAAATAAGGCTAGACTAATGGCTAAAGGTTTCAACCAAAAAGAAGATATTGATTTCGAAGAAATCTTTGTTTTTGTGGCTCGATTAGAAGCCATAAGGATGCTCCTTGCTTATGCTAGTAGTAATAATTTTAAGTTGTTTCAAATAGATGTCAAATGTACTTTTCTTAATGGCTTTATTTTCGAAGAAGTTTATGTTGAACAACCTCCCGGATTTGAAAATAATAGCCTCCCTAATCATTTGTTTAAATTAACTAAAACTCTCTATGGTTTAAAACAAGCCCCAAGGGTTTGGTATGAGAGACTTAGTTCTTTTCTTATTGAAAATAATTTCTTAAAAGGCAAGGTCGATACTACATTGTTTATCAAGAATTTTGAAAATAATATTTTCATTGTCTAGATTTATGTTGATGATATTATCTTCAATTCTACGAACGAATCTCTTTGTGAATCTTTTACTACAACTATGAGCCTTGAATTTGAAATGAGTTTGATGGAAGAATTAACCTTCTTCTTAAGCTTACAAATTAAACAACTAAGCAATGTCATCTTTATTAGTCAAACTAAATATGCTTTAGATTTTCTAAAAAGATTTAATATGGATAGCTCAAAAGCTATCAACACTCCTATGAGCACCTCCACTAAGTTAGAAATTGATAAAAGTGGAGAAAGCTTCAATAAAAAAACTTATAGGGGTATGATAGGAAGTTTACTTTATCTCACTACAATTGGATCAGATATCATATTCAGTGTAGGACTTTGTGCTAGGTTTCAATTGAACCCTAAGATATCTCATCTCAAAGCAGTTAAAAGAATACTTAGATATCTTAAAGGTACCACAAATCTAGGATTATGGTATCCAAAATTCAAGAATTTTGAGTTAATTGCTTATGTTGATGCAGATTTTGCTAGGTGTAGACTAGATTGGAAAAACACATCAGTAAACATGTCAATTTTTGGGACATGCCCTTGTTTCCTGGTCATCCAAGAAACAAAACTCGGTTGCACTATCAACAACCGAAGCTGAGTATATTACAGCTAGTGCATGTTGTGCACAAGTTGTATGGAAGAAAAACACCTTAGAAGATTATAAAGTTCATATTAAAAATATTCCCATTAGATGTGATAACACAAGTGCAATATATTTAACAAATAATCTCATTCAACACTCAAGAACAAAACATATTGATATTAGACATCACTTTATACGAGATCATGTCACTAATCATAATATAATTATCGAGTTCATTGATACCAAACATCAACTAGCTGATATTTTTATAAAGCCTTTAAGTAAAGAACAATTTGATTTTATTAGAAGATAATTAGAAATGTTAATTTGTCTGAATGCATGAACTTATTAAATTTATTTTTGGGACTTTCTTGATTCAATGATCAATCAGTTAATTGCTATGATAAGAATTTTACACGATTACATACCTTAATAACATGTTGGAAATTATATGTTTTGGATGCAAAATTTTCATGATGATAAGCATGTTTTACCTTCATGATTGTGTTTGAAAATCTATAGCAAAACCTTGTCCGAATACATGAATTTTATTTTTAGACTTTCTTGATCCCCCGAATACATGATTTTGTATTTCTCTTCCGGACTTAATGGAGCTTTCATGAGCCTAAATGATTTTATATCAATATATCAAGTTTATTTCATATCAATGCTCCATGATTTTTGACATATGAAAATGCATCTCTCATAGATTTATCTTGAATTTTTAATCGAGAAAGAGATTTGATGAAATGATTATTTCATATGAATTCTTTCTTGATGAAGGAAGATTTCCTTTTGAGATGAACACTTGCATGGATTTAATTCACATGCATATCTTTATCCGTGTAAAAATGAAGCATGATTTAATCTCTTATCGTTTTGTTTAACTTCATTTATGTAAGCTCACAATGGCTTTCCTCCTTCATGCAAATAGATAATGACAAATAAAAAGGAAGATATAATGAAAGCTATCTCCATGTCATGTTTCCTTGAAATATTTGTATAATTGGTATTCTATCACTTATTATTGAAAAATGATATGAACCTTTCTAGGACATGAATCATTACCATATTTGCCATATTTGCATTATGTTAAGATATCAAAAGCTTACATCATAATTTTACTAATTGATATCTAGCCATATGATGAATTGCTATGATAGAATGAATTGCTTTGCATATAGCTTACATTTAAAATATTTGCATTATGTTAAGATATCAAGAGCTTGCATCGTAATTTTACAATATTGATATCGTATCATATGATGAATTGCTATGATTGCTATCTTTCTCATTTGAAATATAAAACTTAAAAATGGATTATTGCCTTAACATCATTTTTCAGAGAGAAACATCATGATAGGAATCATGATGGGGGTATTGATATGTTTAAATGAACTTAACTTATCAATATGTCTCTTGAATTCAAAGGCTTCGAATTCAAAAATGACTTATCTCAAGTATGACATATAAATAGGGAGAGTTAAGGTTAACTCCGTCATTAATTGATTATCATCATAAAAAAGGGAAAGATTGTTGAATCTCAGATTTTGATGATGAAGTCAATTGTCATTTGGTTATCTAATCTGTATGTTGAGATAAGTGTGCAGGATTAACTACGGTGGTAGTAAGACATGCAACAGGTGTTGAGCCGGAGTCAAGACCAAGATCACGTTGGGGGTTCGAGAGTTCGTCGGAAGTCCGGACGGTCATCGGAGGTTCTGTAGGAACAATCCGAGAAGTCCAGGAGCTTACCAAAGAAGCTCGTCGGAACACACCAAGAGGATTATCGCAAGTCTAGGAGTTTGCCGGAAGTCCGCCGAAGCATCGCCGAGGGTTCGTCGGATGTTTGCCAGAAGTTCACCGGAAGCTCGCTGGAAGAAGCGATTGATGCACCGAAACATAATTTGCAGCATTAATGTCTTAAGTGTCATGGTTAACAGGTAGATTAAGTTAAAATTGGGTGGTGATCCCATTAACTTAATATGGGGCCAACTAGGCCCTGAACAGACCTAAATTGGGCCGAATGGATCGGCCCAATCAGACCCAGAATTCCTGGCCGGCGGTGGCTGACACGCCCCCAAATTTAATTCTCATTCAGGAGGTGTGAATCTAACTCAAAATTGATAATATTATAATTTAACAAATAATTCAGGATCCAATCACACATTTGAGGTAACTAAGAAAAACATTCAAGTCATTCACCTCTATAATCCACAATTCACAAAATCTATGCAGTTTATAATCATACATCATGTCATTAGATGATTCTTAAAATCCAAAGGCAATTTAACTAAACTATAACCACATCATAAATCTATAGTTGTGAGAATCTATACAATTACAAAACCAACATGTACCATATGTTTATATCATTCATTACATAATTTTAACTTAACATTCCCAAAAACCTAACATGAGAGGTATTTTTCAAATATTTATAGGATACATCAATCTAGATTTGTCGTTGATACACACAAAAGGAACTTATACAACATCAACATATCAAGTATGAAAGATTTGCCCCAAAATCTTCTAGCTTTCCGCTGCCTCAACCCAAACTACATATTTTAGCGAGCGATAAGCTATCTTGAAAAATTTATATATCAACGGGGTGAGCATATAAAGCTCAGCAAGCGACTAACATATTCATAGCAAAGAGGACAGTTTTCAAACAAATAAGGTATCAAAAATACAAACCAGAGATACAAGATGAAACAGAAGCATGTGTTGTTTGAATACAGAATTACGATGTCATTTCGTTTGAAGCATGTTTTGTTCATATAATCGAGGAAAGGTAATTGGAGCATATCATTGACATAAGGAGCATATCCATGGCATATGATAATTTCAAGGCATAACAAAGACTTATAATATTTTGAAAACTTATCAAAGAACAAAACATGAATAGAAGCTCAAATGTCACATGATGCTGCAATCATTTCATTCCTATCCAAAGCATGCATAGAAATATAGCCAAAGCTTTGGATATCATATCAAACACATAGAAGGTGAAGTGGGATTATAACATAATATGGTCCATCCATTTTTGAATGAACACCAAACATAAGTATCTCACGTCTGGGAGCTCCATCCACCCACGTTTGAGTGAAGTCATAGGGGGCCGGTAGAGCATCGCAAGGTCTAAGCATAACTCCCTTTACCATTTCTAGGAAAGGTTCACATTTATCCCACAAACACCATAGTATAAAGGGATAGTATAATAATAAAATTAGCATATATTGGAAGCACATACGGAACAACAAAATATACATGTGCCTTTCAAGTCAATACGATGCAAACATAATCTTTCATAAATGTATTCAGATTTGAAAGGAAATAAAAACAAGAGCATACAAGGATTTCAAGTAGTCACATATAGCTCAATTAAAATAAGAAGGTCAGATGAAGTCAATGCCCAAATAAATGAAACTGGAAGAGGCACATATCGAAACCAAATGCGGAACAATGGGATGCATTTGCCTATACGAATCATTGCGATGTAAACATAAACTTTAGATGATAGCTACAGGTGTACAAATAATTAAAGGAAAAAGTATATAGAAATTTAAGACAATAATATAAAGTTCAACTGAAGTAAGGGATTTTGCCAAAATCAATTTCTAAAGAGAAGAAACAATAAGAGGTGAAATCGACCAAAGCTCGATTCTGGCATAATTTGAGAGGCACATTGTATAAATTATTTGGATAATCAATTATACTCCCATTTATACAAAATATATGTCATTAGAAAACTTTGTTAATCTAGTTTTTGGAAAATCAAGATTTACAAGAATTGGAATTTACAACAGGGAGTTATAGATAATTTCATAGCAAAAGATTTGAAAACATTAGCTCTATTTTACTGAATCCATAGGGTCAATAAAAATAGATGTTTTAGTTTACAATAATCTCCAAAAATTTTAATTTAGGTACATCCAGAAATAATTTTGAGTCTAACTTCAAATAAATCATACTTTGCATGAATCTGAGTTCTTAGCAGAAAGTTATAAGCAGTTAAGCAAAATGAGGTCATAAATTACAGTCTCTGTTTTTCAGAATCTGTAGGGTTAATTGAAACAGAAGTCTTAGTATGTATTTAAACTCTAAATCATTTAATATCAGTATCAAAATAAATATTTTTGAGTATATTTTCAATTGGAATAGGATTTGCCTAAATTAGAGTTTATTACAAAAAGTTAGGACCGAAACAATGTATAGAGGTCAGATTACCAACAAATTATAGATTTATGGCTTTGTATCAAAATGAAAGAAGGTCTGGTTCTCAGCTGAAATCTCTCAAATTTTGCAGAATTAAAATGGAAACAGAGATTAAGATTACTGTGGGATGGGGTTAGAACATGTGCCTTAAAATAGTTTGTATCCCAAATGTGAGAAAATTGATGAAAAACCTCAAGCTCTTCTTCTTCTTCTTCTTCTTCTTCCCTTCTCTTCTCCATCTCACGTTGGCTGCATCTCTTAAGTTTTGTTTTATTTAACCTTTCATCTAATTATTTGTGTTTTTGCTAATGCAAAAGTCGTAAGGTGTCATGCATGCATGAAATGGGCTAGGTGTCATCTTTAGAGTAAACATAAATGGCACCATTAGGTTATCTAGTGACACATGTGCACTATATTATTATTTTTTCTTTAACTTAAATCTAATTTTTTTTCATAAATCATATCAAACTTCTAATATTTACTCTTAGGTCCATAGCCATAAACTTTTAATATAATATCATTTAATATAAAATAATTATTAAATAATCCTCATATTTACAAACAAGCATTTACTAAAATTTTTAAAATGGGGGATGTTACACTCTCCTCTCCTTAAAAGAAAATTTTAGTCCTCTAAATTTATTATACATCATTCCTTGAAAAGATAATGATAAGCTTTCTTTATTTCTTCCTCAAGTTCCCAGGTTATTTCCTCTCCATAGTGATATCTCCAGACCACTTTAACTAGAGGGATGACCTGATTCCTCAAGATCTTTTCTTTCTTATCAATAATCTGAGTGGGCTCTTCCACATAAGACAAGTCTTTATCAATCGCAATCGGCTCTTATTAATGATATGAGAGGGATCAGGTATATACTTTCTAATCATTGAAACATGAAATATATCATGGATATGGCACAATGATGATGGCAAGGCATTCCTATAGGCGACAGAACCAACCCTTTCAAAAATCTCAAAAGGTCCAATAAATCTTGGGCTTACCTTTCTTCCTAAATCTTACAACTCTTTTAGAAGGGGAGACCTTTAGGAATACAAAATCCCCGACTTGAAACTCAATATCTCGTCTTCTATTATTAGCATAACTCTTTTGACGACTTTGAGTCGTCTTTAACTTTTTTCTTATAATTTGAATTTTCTCGGTAGTCTCTTGTATTTTGTCTGGTGCTAATAACTTTTTGTCACCAACTTCTTCCCAATATATTAGAGTTCTACACTTTCGCCCATATAAAGCTTCATAAGGAGTCATCTGAATACTTGAATGATAACTATTATTATAAGTGAACTCAATAAGAGATATATCTTTATCCCATTTATCTTTCCAATCCATAACATAGGCTCGAAGCAAATCCTCAAGTGTTTGAATGGTTCTTTCTGATTGACCATCAGTTTAAGGGTGATAAGCAGTGCTAAACTTGACTTTAGTGCCCATAGATTCCTGTAACCTTCTCTAAAATCTAGATAGAAATCTGGAGTCTCTGTTAGAGATGATCTCCTTTAGAATACCATGAAGTCTTACTATTTCATTGATATATAAATCTGCAAGCCTATCAAGAGAATAAGTCATGTTGATCGATAGGAAATATGCAGATTTCGTTAACCTATCAATGATAATCCAAATAGCATCATGCTTTCTAGAAGTTCGGGGTAGTCCTGAAACAAAGTCCATGGTAATACATTCCCATTTCCATTCAGGAATATCTAAAGGTTGCAACAAACCTCCAGGTCTTTGGTGTTCTGCTTTGATTTACTGACAAGTCAAACATTTTGAAACATATATTGCAATCTCTTTCTTCATGCCTTCCCACCAATAATGACTTTAGAGATCTCTATACATCTTAGTGCTACCGGGATGCATGGTGTACGTTGAATTATGACCTTCCCATAGGATTTGATTTTTGATATCTGGGTCATTTAGAATACATATTCTATCCTCAAATCTCAGTAGGCCATCCCCTGAAACTTGAAATTTTAGTTTCAATCCTTTTTCTACTTCATTCCTTAAGCAGATTAAGAGTCTATCTCGTAGTTGTCCTTCTTTAATTTGTTGAATGAGATCAGATTGCACTTGGATGGAGGCTATTAATATCATTGAGTCTTGCCCTTTTCTCATAACATTCAAATCATAATTCTCTTCTAATAACTTCCATTGCTTCACAACCAAAGTCGTCATAAAACTTATAGATTTTCTACTAAGGGCATCTGCTACAACATTAGCTTTACCCGGGTGATAACAAATGGTACAATCATAATCCTTTAGAAGTTCTATCCATCTCCGTGATAAGACTCTAAAGTCTTATCGTTAAAAAGAAGAAGAGAAAGGGGATGATCACTTCGAGGAGATCGGCCTCCTTGATCGCTTCGAGGGGATCGGCCCTCCTTGATCGCTTCGAGGGGATCGGCCTCCTAGGGTTTGTCAAAAGACAGAATAATATTTTTTATAGATGATCGAAAAGAAGCAGTTACATCCCTATTTATAGAGTTCTGACTTTAGCTAAACTAAACAAACTTAATAAATACGCAGAAAATAAAAGGAAAGCATAAAAAATAAAAGGAAAAATAAAAGGATCTTAACAATCCCGCCTCCTTTAATTCAGCCTTATCCTCAAGGCTGAGCAGCATCAAATTTTGGAAACTTCTCCTTTAGCATGCTGTAAGACTCCCAAGTGGCATCTTCCTTTGGTAAGTTGGCCCATTGCACCAGTACTTCAGTTACAGGATGTCTGCGGTACATTGTAACTCGTCGATCAAGTATAACTTGTGGTTGAGCTTGAACTTCCCTAGTAGTAGAAGTATTTGGCAAATGGCACTACACTATTACATCTTTACCCAATTTCCTTTTAAGGCATGCAACATGAAAGACTGGATGTATTTTAGAGCTAGTAGGCAAATCCAAGTGGTAGGCCACTGGTCCAATGCATTCTAATACCTTATAAGGCCCAAAAAATCGAGGAGATAGCTTCATGGAAGATCGGACCTTTATGGAAGTTTGCTTGTAAGGTTGAAGACAAAGGAAAACTCAATCACCCATAGTAAATTCTCGTTCACTTCGGTGTTTATCAGCTTGTTGTTTCATTCTTACTTGTGTGGCTGTAAGGTTATCCTTTAAAAGCTGAATAATCTTATTTCTATCCATCAATTCCTTGTCCACTTGATCAACTTTAGAAGAACCGGGTACATACTTTGTAATTGTAGGTGGGAGTTGGCCATAAACTACTTCAAATGGAGTCATTTTAATAGAAGAATGGTAAGAGGTATTATACCACCACTCTGCCCAAGGAAGCCATTTGACCCATTCCTTCGGCTTATCGCTAGTAAAGCATCAGAGGTAATTTTCTAGGCACCTGTTTACCACTTTAGTTTGGCTATCTATTTGCAGATGATAAGCAGTGCTCATATTCAGCTGAGTACCTTGTAAATGAAAATGTTCTGTCTAGAAGGAGCTAGTAAATATCTTGTCTCTATCACTAACAATGGAACGGGGACTCCCATGCAATTTAGCTATGTTTTCCACAAAAATATGAGCAACACTTGCAGTAGTATAAGGATGTCGTAAAGCACAGAAATGAGCATATTTTGTAAGTCTATCCACGACTACAAGTATAGTACTTTTTCCTTGAGATGATGATAGACTGTCAATGAAATCCATAGATATGTCGGTCCAAGTAGCATCAAGAATAGGGAGGGGCTGTAGTAAGCCTAGGGTGGCTACTATCTCACTTTTGTGACGTTGGCAAACATCACATTCAGTAACAAATTTCTTGATAAAATTTTTCATACCTTTCTAGTAAAAAAGTTGTTGAACTCGCTTATAAGTACAGAAAAATCCCTAGTGACCAGCAATTGGTGATGAATGAAACTCCTTCAGAATTATTGCCTAGCAAGAAGAATGTGGGGCAACCACTATTCGGCCTTTATAGCATAAGTCCACCGAATCCCAACTATAATTTGAGACAGAACCTAGGGCTTCTTCTAATCTTTTAATGATGTTTTGGATCTCAGGATTATTTATCCTTTCCCTTATGATAACTTCCAAAGTCTCGCAAATAGGAATAGAAATAGCTACTAGTTCAGCTTGTTCTGGAAGGCGTGAGAGGGCATCTGCTACTAAATTCTCACTCCCCTTTTTATAAATGATCTCGTAATCGAATCCTAGTAGCTTTGTGACCCATTTCTATTGCTCTGGAGAAGAAATATTTTGCTCTAGAAAATATTTGAGGCTTTTATGATCAGTGCGTATTTGAAACCGTCGACCAATTAGGTAGGATCTCCATTTTGTGGCTGCATGTATTATAGCTAGCATCTCCTTGTCATAAATAGATAAACTCAAATGGGAAGGGGAAAGAGCCTTACTTGCATAAGCGATAGGCCGACCTTTCTGCATTAATACAGCCCCTATTCCAGCTTCAGAAGTATCAGATTCAATCACAAACATCTTATTAAAATCGGGTAAAGCCAGCACGGGTGTAGTAGTCATTGCAGTTTTCAAGAATTGAAATGCCTGAGTTGCCTCTTCTGACCATCTGAATACATTTTTCTTTAGAAGTGACGTCAATGGGGTACTAATTTTGCCATAATTCTTTACAAACTTTCGATAATAGCCTATTAGTCCCAAGAACCCCCTTAAAGCTTTGATTGACTTTGGAATTGGCCAATCTGTCATCACTTGGATTTTTGAAGGATCAACTGCAACACCCTTTTGAGATATGATATGGCCGAGGTACTCAACCTCAGGTTACCCAAAACTGCACTTGGATTTCTTGACAAAAAAGACCATGCTCATGAAGAATATTAAAGACAATTCGTAAATGTAATAAATGACTTTCTAGAGAATGACTGTATATTAAAATATCATCAAAGAAAACCAAAACAAACTTATGGAGATGAGCCCAAAGTATATCATTCATTAAACTCTGGAAGGTAGAGGACGCATTGGTTAACCCGAAAGGCATTACTAGAAACTCATAATGGCTGTTATGTGTCCTGAAGGCAGTTTTCTGAACATCCCTTTCATGTACTCTGATTTGATGATAGCTTGATCGTAGGTCCAATTTAGTGAAGACATGAGCTCCTCCCAATTCGTCCAATAGTTCATCCACTACTGGAATATGATATTTATCTTTCACTGTAATGTTGTTAAGTGCTCGATAGTCGACATACATCCACCATGAGCCATCCTTCTTTCTGACTAGTAAGACTAGGGAAGAATATGTGCTAACACTAGCTCGTATAACTCTTGTTTTGAGCATCTCTGTAACAATCCTCTCTATCTCTGCCTTTTGAAAATGTGGATATCTATAGGGTCGGACATTGGTTGGTGCCTTCTCGAGTAATAGTGGGATCCGATGATCATGACATTTAAGAGGTGGAAGTCCGTGTGGTTTTGCAAATATATCCGCAAACTCTGTTAGCAATGATTCAATATTTCCAGCGGGAATGTTCACTATCATTTCCTTTTCAATGTTATGCAATTACACCAAAAATCCGGTGTGTGTCTTCCGAAGGACCCACTCCATCCGATAGCTAGTGATAGTTGTAATCTTACCTCCACGTCTTCCTTTGAGAGTCACTTGTCTTCCATTAATAAAGAACTTCATAGTCAGTTTAGAAAAATTTCAGGAGATATCACCTAGGGTTGATAGCCATTCAATTCCAAGCACCACTTCATAGTCTTCTAAGGGTAATAAAAAGAAATCCACAAATAATTCTTGACCTTGCAAAATTAGTTTTATCTTTGAGCATTTGCTGTCACAGGTTAAAATTCGTCCATCGACGACCTTGACTTCAAATTTGTCACAACATTCGATGTGGTAAGCTAATCGGGCTACAACTTTTTTATCCATAAAATTATTAGTGCTACCCATATCAATCAAAACAGTGACAGACTGGTGTTTCAGAGTTCCCCCAATATTCATAGTTTGTGGATTAGAGTAGCCAACCAATGCATGCACTATATGTGTAACGGCTTCAACATCATCATTAGTTTCCACTTCTTCATGATCGGAATCCGATACTTCTACTTCCGGTTCATCCTCGATTAGTTCAATCATCAAAAGTCTTCTTTGTTTACATCGATGCTCCTTACTCCACTTTTCATCGCAATGCCAGCACAAACCCTTCGCTAACCTTTCTTTGAGTTCCTCTCGAGTTAGTCTACTAGTGTTGTGGTTTCGACTATGAGTAGATGAAGTAGGTTGCCTGCTAATCACCTGTTTATTGGCACCTTTATTTCGACGATATTCCACACTGATTTTTTCTTCATGTAGGCATGCAAATGAAATCGCAGCCATCATAGTGTGGGGTTGACGGGCCTTAACCTCGCACCGGATCTCGGGAATAAGCCCTTTAATAAATGTACCCAAAAGTTATCGTTCTGACCAATCTCTAGCTTGGTTGGACAATCTTTCAAATTTATTCTGATACTCCAACACTGTAGAAGTCTGACGAATTTTGGCGAGTTGGCCATTAACATTCTCATATTCGGATGGGCCAAAGCGAACAAGAAGTCCTCTTTTAAACTGCTCCTACGATGGAATTCCATAGCAAGTTTCGTACCAATCATACCACTGAATTGCATCACCATCGAGCTGGATTGAGGCCACTTCTACCTTGGATTCTTCTGGGGTTCTTTGAAAACGAAAAATTTTTCTGCCCTAAAGATCCAATTGGTTGGATCCCCATCTTCCCATCGTGGAAATTCTACCCTGATACGTGGGTAGTGTGTCACCATCCTGGGGCCGTTTTCCTATATCTCCCGATCTGTTCAGCGTAGAACTTGAGCTCCCATCTTGTTGAAACCCGCTAAAGTGCTCCAATAAGCTCTTTTTGAAATCATGAAAAGTTTCTTATAGCCGATTTTCAATTCTGGTTTCCAACGCTTCCATTTATGCCTTCATTGAGTTATCGGTAGCCATTGCGTACGATTGCAAGTCGGTAATCCCTAGTTCTTGTTTCTGATGTCTAGTCAAGGGCATCTGTATAGTAGCTGGCAGTAGTAGCGATGGTGGCGACAACCGGCAACACAAGGGACCCCATGCGGTTGTGGCGTGGCTGAAAACTAGGGCAGAGCAAGTGAGCTCTGTTTCGGTTAGATGCAGAGCAAGGTGGAGCGGCGGCGGTTGGGAGGCGAGCGGCGGTTGTCGCACGGTGGCCCACAGCAGTGATGGGTCGGTTGGGCGGTTACAGCACTCGAGGGGAAGAGGAGTGCTGGAGGAGGCGCGGCTAGTGGAGGCGCGGCTGGAAACAAGGGCAACAGCAGTGAGTTGCCCTGTTTCGATCGTCGTGAGGAGGGGGGCAACCGGAGGCTGCAACTGTGACCCAAGGGGCGGGGCATGGCTAAGGTTGGAGCTGGGAGGCGGGTGGCGGTGATTGATCGACCGGGAAGCAGCGGCGGCGGTGGAGAAGGAGTTGCCCTGCAGCGGTGGTAGAGAAGATGAGCAGGGCTGCGGCGGAGTGGGACGCTGGCAGCATCATCTCCTAGCAGCGTTGGTGGCTCGGGAGGGAGGCGGCGGTGGACTCTGGCCGGAAGTGGGGCAGAGCCGGTTGCTGGCCGGAGAGCAGCGACGGGTGGCGGATGGGTTGGCCGGAAGCAGGGGAAGCAGGGGTGTGTGGTGCGGTTACTGCTTCTTCTTCTCTCTTTCTTTCGTTTTTTTTTTTTTTTTTTTGATAGCTTCATTGTAGCGAGAACGCCAAAGATCGTCGCTCTGATACCAAATGATATGACCCTAAAGTCTTATCGTAAAAAAGAAGAAGAGAAAGGGGATGATCACTTCGAAGGGATCGGCCTCCTTGATCGCTTCGAGGGGATCGGCCCTCTTTGATCACTTCGAGGGGATCAGCCTCCTAGGGTTTGTCAAAAGACAGAATAATATTTTTCATAGATGATCGAAAAGAAGCAGTTACATCCCTATTTATAGAGTTCCGACTTTAGCTAAACTAAACAGACTTAATAAATACGCAGAAAATAAAAGGAAAGCACAAAAAATAAAAGGAAAAATAAAAGGATCCTAACACTTTACTGCCTCATGTTTAACTTTTTTTGAGTAAAAAATATACTTTAAACTCTTGTGATCAGAAAATATTTTAAATGTTCGCCCATACAAGTAATGCCTCCAAATCTTTAGAGCAAAAATAATTGTTGCCAATTCCAAATCATGAGTTGGATAATTCAGTTCATAACTTTTTAGTTGTCTAGAAGCATAAGTAATCACTTTCTCTTCTTACATCAAAACACATCCAAGGCCATTTCTTGAGGAATCAGTATAAACTATAAATCCCTCATCGCCACTTGGAATAGTGAGAATAGGGGCACTAGTCAATCTCCTTTTTAACTCTTGAAAACTTTGCTCACAATCATCACCTCATACAAATTTCACATTCTTTTAAGTGAGTTTGGTAAGAGATTGAGCAATTCGAGAAAATCCCTCCACAAATCTCTTGTAATAACCTGCCATGCCCAAGAAGCTTCTAACTTCTGTTACATTTGTTGGTACTTCCCACTTAACTATAGTTTCCATTTTCTTTGGATCAACAGATATGGCCTTCCCTGAAATCATATGGCTTAAGAAAGTAATTTCATTCAACCAAAATTCACATTTGTTGAACTTTGCATACAACTTCTTTTCTCTTAGTACGAATAATATATTTCTCAAGTGTTTCTCATGCTCCTGATTACTCATTGAATATACTAATATGTCATCAATGAATACAATTACACAATCGTCCAAGAATGGCTAAAATATCCTATTCATCAGTTCCATAAAAGATGCAGGGGCATTAGTTGAACCAAAAGGCATTACTAAGAATTCATAGTGACCATATCGAGTTCTAAAAGCTGTTTTTGGAATATCCTCCTACATGATCTTCAATTGATAGTAACCTTGTTGAATCTCGTATTTTGATGATGAAACTACTTGATATATGTTTATGATTTAATCTGCATTTTGAGTGACGCAGGATGCTTCGATCAGGATGAGACAATTAAAGAAGAAAAATCATATTGTGCCGAAGGAACATGTCAGAAGATTGGACGTCGGGCCGATGGATCGGTCGACGTATCGACAGAAGGCTTCGGGCCGTGGACTCGGGCATCGGGCCAAGAAGGGCGGGTATTGTGCCAAGGATATCGGAATTGCGGATTCAACTGGCCGATTGGGCAATAGGCTGCAAGAGAGGATGATGCGCCGAAGAATTGGATGAAGCATTGAGGGACCAATGACATGCCGAAAAACTTGGTTAATTGCTTAGGATTAATTGTCTCGATCGAAGTTTTGTTTTAAGTGTATAGGATTAACTACGATGGAAGAAAGACATGCAGTAGGAGTTGCGCCGGAGTCAAGACAATGATCACGTTGGGAGTTCGAGAGTTCGACGGAAGTTCAGACAGTCGTCGGAGGTTCTGCAGGAACAAATCCGAGAAGTCCATAAGCTTGCCAAAAGAAGCTCGTCGGAACTCGCCAAGTGGATCGTCGCAAGTCCAGGATTTTGCCGGAAGTCCGCAAGAGCATCACCGAGGGTTCATCGGTTGATCGACGGAAGTTCGCCGGAAACTCGCTGGAAGAAGCGATTGACGTACTGGAGCAAGCTGCAGAAATTGTCTTAGGATTTATCATAGTTAGCACAATGATTAAGTTGGAAATGGGAGGTGATCCCATTAGCTTAATCTTGGGGCAATTGGGCCCCTGAAAAACCCAAGTTGGGCCGAATGGATCTACCCATTCAGACCGTGATTGCACTGGGCGGTGCAACCGCCCAAGCCAGGAGGTAGCACCTCCTGGGCTAAGTCTCCCAGGGAGACTAGGCGGTGCAACCGCCCTTGCCAGGAGGTGCAACCGCTTGGCTCGATCTCCGAAGATCAAGCAGGCGCAAACCTCCCCGACGAGAGGGTAGCACCGCTTGAGCTCGGTCTTCGAGCTCTCGGCAGGCGGTGCAACCACCTCGGTCGGGGGTGCAACCGCTGGGCTCGATCTCCAAAGATCAAGCGGTGCAAACTCCCCGACAGAGAGGTAGCACCGCTTGAGCTCGGTCTTCGAGCTCTGCCAGGCGGTGCAACCGCTCCATTTAGGAGGTGCAACCGCCTGATCCCGGAATTCCGGGATTTGATAGTTTTGAGCTCCAAATTTGAACTGGGTTGGGGCCTATAAATACCCCACCCATTCAGCACTGAAAGAGCATAGACATACACTGAAATCTTGATATTTTTCTGTGATTCTTAGAGCTCAAAATTGTTGTAAAGGCCAAAAGTTCTTCTCCCTCTTTTCTTCCAAGTTCTAAGTTGTAAAGAGAGGAGAGAAAATTTCTGTAAGGGTTGTCTCCTAAACCCATCAAAAGGAGTGAAACTGTAAAAGGGTGGTTGGCCTTCGCCTATTGAAGGAAGGCCTCTAGTTGACGTCGGTGACCTCGTCGGTGGAGGAAGCCAAAAGTGGAGTAGGTCAAGATTGACCGAACCACTCTAAATCTCAGTTTGCATTTACTTTGAGCATATTATCTTTACTGTAAACCTCCTCTGAAGCTTACTGCTTTCTGCGCATATACGATCGGGTTTCAAGCTTTGCACTTTCCGAATCAGCGTTTAGACGTAAATCTGCTTTTTCGTACGATCATCATATTTCAGATTACGTTTACGTTTTGATTTTTACCATAACTACAAACTTCCTTTATACCCTTGCTTAAACAGCATCTCGCCTAGTCAAGTGATTTACGAATCAGCATTTAGACGTAAATCAGTTTCTTTGTACGAACGTCGTATTTCAGTTTGCGCTTATATTCTGGTTTTCATCATAACTACAAACTGCCGTCATAGATTGACTTTAACATCATCTTGCTTGATCTTAAGTTAAAGTAATCTTAGAATCGGCTTTCAAACAGAAATCATTTTTATTGTTCGAACGCAGTTTCGTTTTAATCGCAGAAAGTTTTCCGCTGCACTAATTCACCCCCCCCCTCTTAGTGCTCTTGATCCTAACAAACCTGACCTTAGATCAATCTTGGAGAATTCTTGTGCACCCTGCAGTTGATCAAACAAATCATCAATTCTGGGTAGGGGATACTTGTTCTTGATGGTCACCTGATTCAATTGTCTATAATCAATACAAAGCCTCAATATTCCATCCTTCTACTTAACTAATAGCACTGGAGCACCCCATGGTGAAACACTGGGTCGAATGAAACCCTTATCTAATAGTTCTTGTAGTTGCTTTTTCAATTCCTCTAGCTCAAGTGGTGCCATTCTATAAGGAGGCTTAGATATTGGGGTTGTCTCGGGGACCAAATCAATAGTAAATTCACCCTCTCTATCTGGAGGTAAACCAGGAAAGTCATTTGGAAATACATCAGGGAACTCTTTGACCATTGTAATTTCATTTAGGTGAGTTTCTTGATTTGAATGCTCTTTTACACACACCATATAACAAAAACAACCCTTCTGCATAAAACGATAAGCTTAAAGTGCTGATATCAAGCAAGGAGGCAAATCATGCCTAATACCCTCAAAGTAAAATATAGGCTGATCTGGTATGCAGAAAGTAATTATTTTTGTATAGCAATCAATACTAGCATGATAGGAAGATAGCCAATCCATGCTAAGTATAATATCAAAACCTTGGATCTCTAGGAGAATCAAATCAGTAAGAAGTTCATATTCTCCGATAGAAATCAAACAAGATGGATAAACCAAGTTTGTTGTCAAAAAATCCCTAACAGCAGTAGTTACACATAACGTATAATCCAAGGGTCTAAGTTGAATGCCCAAATAACAAGCAAAGTATTGTAAAACAAAAGATAAGTTGGAACCAGGATCAAACAAAACTTTTACATTTCTTTTAGAAACATGAAGAATACCTTCAACCACTGATTTAGAGGCTCTGGACTCTTGTTCAGTAATAGCATATACTCTAGCATGGGCTGTTGACTTAGGAGGCAGTGGCTCTTTCTTCTTGTTCAGTGGGCAATCTCTTACTTTATGATCTAACTTCCCGCAAGTAAAATAAGCTCCAGACGTCTGAAAATATTGACTTGTTTCATGATTTAATCCGCATTTAGCACATGAATGAGTCCTCTGTGGTGGTTTTTCTTTCTCAAATCTAGACATCTTGACCCTCTTATAACTTATTTTAGATTCATTCCCTCTCTTACTTTTGCTGATAAACTTCTTATCTTTCTTGTCCCTGATTTCCTGAATTTCCTTCAAGTCTCTTTCAATTATCAAAGCCCTTTCGACCACATCGGCATAAGCTAGGAGTTTTAATGCTGATATCTGACTTCTTATAGCTGGCCTTAGGCCCCTTTCAAATTTCTTTACTTTTCTAATTTCATCATCAGTTATATGAGTGACAAATTTGGAGAGCTCAATGAATTTAGATTCATACTTTGCAACCGTCAAATTTCTCTGGATGAGATCCAAGAACTCCAATTCTTTCTGCTCTCTAATGCAATCTAAAAAATATTTATTGTTGAACTTTTCTACGAATGCCTTCCATGAGATTGGCTCATGTTTGATTTCAAAAATCCTTTTAATCATTCTCCATCGGTGCTCAGCATCTCCTTCCAACATAAAGGCTGCAAGAGAAACCTTTTGGTCTTTAGGGTAATTTAAGATGACAAATATTTTCTCTATCTATATCATCCATCATTCTGCTATCATTGAATCAGGCTCACCACTAAAATTGAGAGGACTAAGCTTCTTAAACTGTTCAATTCCCAACCCAGTCTGGTTTGATGTCCTCGTTCTATCATTTCTACCTTATTGGACTTGTTGTTGCATCACTTGTGTCATAGTCTCCAGAGTTCTCATAATTCCACTCAATTGATCAGCAGTATCTGCAACAAGAGAACTAGATGACCTCGTCATCCTCACTTCCTAAAAATAACAAAAGAGAATTTTTTTTTTGATTAATCTCTGAATAAAAGTCACTAAACCTCCAATTTTTTTATTGTGCATATAGCATATAAAAAAAAAATCTTAGTGGTCTTCAAATCATGCTCCGATACCACTCTGACACGCCCCCCCAAATTTAATTCTCATTCAAGAGGTGTGAACCTAATTCAAAATTGATAATATTATAATTCAACAAATAATCCAGGATCCAATCACACATTTGATGTCACTAAGAAAAACATTCAAGTCATTCACCTCTACAATCCAAAATTCACAAAACCTGTGTAGTTTATAATCATACATCATGTCGCTAGATAATTCTTAAAATCCAAAGGTAACTTAACTAAACCATAACCACATCATAAATCCATAGTTGTGAGAATCTATACAATTACAAAACCAACATGTACCACATGTTTATATCATTCATTACATAATTTTAACATAACATTCCAAAAATCCTAACATGAGAGGTACTTTTCAAATATTTACAAGATACATCAATCTAGATTTGTCGTTGATACACATGAAAGAAACTTATACAACATCAACATATCAAGTACGAAAGATTTACCCCAAAATCTTCTAGCTTTCTATTGCCTCAACCCAAACTATATATTTTAGCGAGCGATAAGCTATCTTGAAAAATTTATATATCAATGAGGTGAGCATATAAAGCTCAGCAAGCAACTAACATATCCATAACAAAGAGGACAGTTTTTAAACAAATATGGTATCAAAAATATAAAGCAGAGATACAAGATGAAAAAAAAGCATGTGTTGTTTGAATGCAGAATTACAATGTCATTTCATTCGAAGCATGTTTTGTTCATATAATCGAGGAAAGGTAATTGGAGCATATCATTGACATAAGGAGCATATCCATGGCATATGGTAATTTCAAGGCATAACAAAGACTTATAACATTTCGGAAACATATCAAAGACCAAATATGAATAGAAGCTCAAATGTCACATGACATTGCATTCATTTCATTTTTATCCAAAGCATGCATAGAAACATAGCCAAAGCTTTGGATATCATATCAAACACATAGAAGGTGAAGTGGGATTATAACATCATATGGTCCATCCATTTCTGAATGACCACCAAACATAAGTCTCCCACGTCTGAGAGCTCTATCCACCCACGTCTGAGTGAAGTCATAGGGGGTTGGCAGAGCATCGCGAGCTCTAAGCATAACTCTTTTACCATGTCTAGCAAAGGTTCACATTTATCCCACAAACACCAGAGTATAAAGGGACAGTATGAATAATAAAATTAGCATATATCGGAAGCACATGCAGAACAACAAAATATACATGTGTCTTTCAAGTCAATACGATGTAAACATAATCATTCACAAATATATTCAGATTTGAAAGGAAATAAAAGCAAGAGCATATAAGGATTTCAAGCAATCACATATAGCTCAATTGAAATAAGAAGGTCAGATGAATTCAATGTTTAAATAAATAAACTGGAAGAGGCACATATTGAAAGCAAATGCAGAACAATGGGATGTATGTGCCTATACGAATCATTGCGATGCAAACATAAACTTTAGATGATAGCTGCATGTGTACAAATAATTAAAAAAAATATATACAAGAATTCAAGACAATAATGTAAAGTTCAACCGAATTTAGGGTTTTTGCCAAAATCAATTTCCAAAGAGAAGAAACAATAAGAGGCGAAATCGACCAAAGCTCGATTCTAGTAGAATTTGAGAGGCAGATTGTATACATTATTTGGATAATCAATTATACTCTAATTTATATAAAATGGTGTTATTGGAAATTTTTGTAAATCTAGTTTTAGGCAAATCAAGATTTACAAGAATTGGAATTTACAACAGTGAGTTACAGATAATTTCGTAGTGAAAGGTCTGAAAACATTAGCTATGTTTTACTAAATCCATAGGGTCAATGAAAACAGATGTTTCAGTTTATAATTGTACTTTAAATATTTAAAATTTGGTACATACAGAAAGCATTTTGAGTCTAGCTTCGAATAAATTATACTTTGCATGAATCTAAGTTCCTAGCAGAAAGTTATAAGCAGTTAAGCAACAAGAGGTTAGAAATTACAATCCATGTTTTTCAGAATCTATAGGGTTAATTGAAATAGAAGTCATAGTAGGTATTTAAACTCTAAATCATTAAATTTTAGTATCAAAATAAATATTTTTGAGTCTACTTTCAATTGGAATAAGTTTTGCCTAAATCAGAGTTTATTACAAAAAGTTAGGACCGTAACAATGTATAGAAGTCAAATTGCCGAAAAATTACATATTTATGGCTTTGTATCAAAATGAAAGAAGGTCTAGTTCTCAGCTGAAATCTCTCAAATTTTGCAGAATAAAAATGGAAACAAAGATTAAGGTTGCTGTGGGATGGGGTTAGAACACTTGCCTTAAAATAGTTTGAATCCCAAATGTGGGAAAATTGATGAAAAACCTCAAGCTCTACTTCTTCTTCTTCTTCTTCTTCTTCTTCTTCTTCTTCTTCTTCTTCTTCTTCTTCTTCTTCTCCAACTCACATTGGCTGCAGCTCTTAAGTTTTGTTTTCTTTAACCTTTCATCTAATTATTTATGTTTTGGCTAATGCAAAGGTTGCAAGGTGTCATGCATGTATGAAAGGGGTTAAGTGTCATCTTTAGAGCAAACATAAGTGGTATCATTAGATTAGCTAGTGACACATGTCCACTATATTATTTTTTTTTTCTTGAACTTAAATCTGAATTTTTTCATAAATCATATCAAACTTCTAATATTTACTCTTAGGTCCATAGTCATGAACTTTTAATATAATATCATTTAATAAAAAATAATTACTATATAATCCTCATATTTACAAATAAGCATGTACTAAATTTTTAAAAATGGGGGATGTTACAATGGCACCGCCCAAGAGACTTGGTCTCCTAGGAATTTTGGGCGGTAGTACCACCCCTATCAAGCGGTGGTACCATCGGTAGTTATTACTGTCAGGTGATGGTACCGCCCTAGTCAAGCGGTGGTACCGCCCAGACTGAGTGATAGTACCACCCAGTGTCAGATGCCAAGTGGTAGTATCGCCCAGTTATGGTGGTGGTATCGCTAGGAACTCGGAAATTCGGGAGATAACACTTTTGAGCTCCAAATTCAAACCAGTTTGGGCCTATATAAACCCCACCCTTTCCTGCATGAAAGGGCACCAAAAGCTTAAATTTATTCTGAGAATTTGAGATCTTAAAAGTGTTGTAAAAGGCTAGAAGTTCTTCTCCCTCTTTCCTTCTAAGTTTTGATCATTCAAGAGAGGAGTGGAAATCTGTAAGGGTTGTCTCCTAAGCCCATCAAAAGGAGTAAAGCTGTAAAAGCGTGGTTGGCCTTTGCCTATTCAAGGAAGGCCTCTAGTGGACTGTCACGGCCTTAGCTGGAATTGCCTAAGGCATGAGGCACCCTTGCGGCCAAAGATGCGAACTTAGCTTGCGTTGCCTAAGTCGCGCTTCGCCCTTGCGATATTGCTCCACAAGGATCAGCCCACTTGTAACCTCTCGCAGGTCCAGAAGGACTTATAAAAAGAGAAAGTTGATTAGTTCGAAAGAACGAGTGACGGACAAGTCTCGAGATCTCACGAAAAGGGGAAGCTTTACAAGCAATTCAGCGAGCACCTTTCGTGCACTAGAGAAAAGAGAGAGAGGGGGAAAACAAGGGCTTTAGAAGGTTGAATGAACAGCTGCAAGCCCACAAATAGCCGCTCACCTGGTCTCAAGCGCGACAACAAGTTCCCGTCAAGGAAACGTGGGAACTTGCGAAAGAGTGTTCAACGCCCGGTATATATCCGAAGCCCCATCTAGCCCTATGCCACCCGGGGGGTTCAAAGGGGATGAGATGGTTGATGCTTTGGTGAGCGGAGGCAGATTCCAGAAATCAGCCTGCGGCACGAGAAAACGGAGCTGTTTTGGGGTTGTTTTGCTCGGTTCGGTGAGCGGTCGCTTTGTAACGTTGCAGCTTGTTCGAACTTACATTTTTACAAGCAAAATGACCTAAAACCAAGAGAAAACATGCTATCAAGTAGATGTACATGTAGGTGTGAGCGACGAATGGTTCATTGAATGGAGTTGTTGCGAGTGTGCGACGACCGTTCGTGACATTCTCCCCCACTTAAATTGTTGACGCCCTCGTCGACGCTTGTTGGTAGTTGTTGATGATTTCTTCTTCATGTCGCAGGGCATCTTCAGGCTCTCAACTGGCTTCAATTCGGGGAAACTTTCGCCACTTCACCAAGTACTTTGTCTGCTCATCTCCGTTGGGTAGCTTTATCTTGTGGTCCGCCAGAATGGTTTCAACTCGCTTCTCGTAAGAGGCTGCGATGGGAGGTAGCCGAGTTGGAACACTTTGGGAAGCATCTTGTGGATCTGAGTGGTAGGCTTTTAGGTTGCTGGCGTGAAGAACGTTGTGAATTTTGAACCACGCCGGTAGTTGCAACTTGTAAGAGACGTTGCCTACCCTGCTGATAATTGGGAAGGGCCCTTCATTCTTGCACACCAATCCTTTGTGGACTTTGTTTCTAAAGAATTGGAGTGATGCCGGTTGGAGCTTGACCAACACCAAATCGCCAACTTTGATCTCTTGCGGTCGCCTTCCCAAGTCTGCCCACTTCTTCATCCTTTTTGCCGCCTTCTCCAAGTAAGCCCGCGCAATATCTGCATTTCGATGCCACTCCTTTGTGAAATGATAGGCTGATGGACTACTCCCAATATACCCAATTTCCATGGTGTGCAGAGTCGACAGTTGTTGTCCTGTGATGATCTCGAAGGGGCTCTTGTTGGATGCAGAGCTCCGTTGCAAGTTGTATGAGAATTGGGCAATGTCCAATAGCTTCACCCAATCTCGTTGGTTGGCACTCACATAGTGCCGGAGATATTGCTCTAGGAGCGAGTTTATTCTTTCAGTCTGGCCATCCGTTTGGGGGTGGAGACTTGTAGAGAAGTATAACTTCAACCCCAACAATTTGAATAGCTCGGTCTAGAATCGTCCCAGGAACCGAGCATCTCGATCACTAATGATATTGTGTGGGAATTCCTAATACTTCACCACATCCTTCATCATCAGCTTGGCTGCCTCCTCTGCTGAACAGTGTAGGGGAGCAGCAATGAAAGTTGTATACTTTGAAAATCGATCAACCACCACGAGTATCGATCCGAGTCTCCCTACTAGTGGCAAGCTTGATATGAAATCCATGGAAATGCTCTCCCACGACTTTTCTGGTACGAGCAACGGCTCCAAAAGTCCCACCGGCTTCTGTTGCTCCACCTTGTCTTATTGGCAAGTAAGGCATGTTCGAACATATTCCTCCACATCAGTCCCCATCTTTGGCCAGTAGAAGGCCCTCTCCATGAGAGCCAATGTTCTGTGAATGCCTGGGTGTCCAGCCCAAAGGGAATCGTGACACTCTTTTAAGAGTTCACGCCTCAAATTGTCCACTCGGGGAACATAAACCCTATTCCCTTTTGTGTAAACGAGTCCCTCTTGGACCCAAAATCGTTGTGCCTTGCCTTCTTTAATGAGCTGCATCAGGATAACTGCCTAGGGGTCACTATACAGTCCATCCCTGATTCTGGAAAGGAAGTTGGAGTGCAACTGACTTACTTGGTTTCCGCCCTCCAATTGTGCGGCATTCACATGCTCCACATTCCGACACAATGCATCGGCCATGACATTTGCCTTCCCAGGCTTATACTCCATTGCCATATCAAATTCAGCCAGGAAGTCCTGCCAACGCGCCTGCTTTAGAGAGAGCTTCTTCTGAGTTTGGAAATAGCTCAGAGCGATGTTGTCTATCCTCAGCATAAATCACAATCCAAGGAGATAGTATCGCCAAACTCGTAGACAGTGGATCACTGCTGTCATCTCCTTCTCATGCATTGTATATCGTCGCTCGGTCTCGTTGAGTTTGCGGCTCTCGTAGGCCACCGGATAACCCTCCTGCATGAGTACTCCCACAATAGCAAAGTCCGAAGCATCTATATGGACTTCAAAAGGCTCCCCATAGTCTGGCAATTTGAGCACTGGTTCTTCCATAACAGTAGCCTTCAGATCTTGGAATGCTATTTCACATTTGTCAAACCACTTCCAAGGCTGCTCCTTCTTCAGCAACTATGTTAGTGGGGTTGCACGCTTCGAATATCCCACTAAGAAGCGTCAATAATAATTGACGAAACCAAGGAAGGATCTCAACTCTAGCACCTTCTTTGGAGTTCGCCATTCTGCAACCGCTTGCACCTTCGACTTATCCATCCGAATGGAGCCATCACCGATTCGATGTCCCAAGAATAATATCTCAGTTTGAGCAAAGTAGCATTTCTCCCTTTTCACGAACAAAGTGTTCTCCCTGAAAACCTTAAAAATCGTCCGAAGGTGCTTGACGTGCTCCTCGAGCGTTTGACTGTAGATGACGATATCGTCCAAGTAGACGACCACAAACTTATCCAAATACTCCTTGAATAGCTGGTTCATGAGAGTGCAGAATGTGGTTGAAGCGTTGATTAAGCCGAAAGGCATCACCAAGAACTCAAACGCTCCATACCTGGTCACACAGGTAGTTTTCGCTTTGTCGCCTTCAACAATGCGCACCTGCCATTACCCCGACCGAAGGTCGAATTTTGAGAAATACTTAGCTTTGCCCAATTGGTCGAACAAGTCTGCAATGAGTGGGATGGGATACTTGTTCTTCACTGTCACTTTGTTGATGGCTCGGTAGTCGACGCATAATTGGAGGCTCCCATCTTGTTTCTTTTGGAAGAGAACTGGAGCTCCGAAAGGTGCTTTAGAGCTGCGGATAAGACCACCGCTTAGCAGTTCACCTAACTGCTTCCTAAGTTCTGCCAACTCTAGCAGGGTCATGCGGTAGGGTGGTCTCGCTAGAGGCTTCACTCCTGGCTCCAGCTCGATGCTGTGATCCACGCCTTTGCGTGGTGGAAGAGTCTTTGGTAACTCGGGTGGCATAACATCCTTGAACTCTTTCAGGACATTCGCCACCACAACAGGTTCTTGAATGGCCTTCTCGTTGAGTGGCTCTAGCTTCATAGCAGCCATGAATGTCAATTCGCCTTTTCGCACCCCTTTCTTCAGTTGTAATGCCGATATGTGTTGGGGCTCCTTGGTTCCTCTCCGAGAGATAGGAACCATGCAAGGGTCATCGCCTCCCATCATACATAGGGAGTTCAAGAACGACATTGGCACCAACTTCGCCACGTGCATAAACTCCATTCCAAGAATCACTTAGAAGTCATCCAGTGGCACGGCCATCATGTTGGTGTTCCCGCTCCATGTCTCGATTTTGATGGGAACACCCTTTGCCAACCCGGAGATTTGCCACGGCCATCATTCGGCTTGGGCTCTTCTCCAAGGTCAACCCAAGTCGCTGTGCTTCTCGATCAACTATGAAGTTGTGGGTAGCGCCCGTGTCCACCATTGCACGGGTCGTTTGGCCATTTAGCTTGATGTCCACATACATCAACTCACTACTTCCTACTTTTGTAGCTTTGTCTTGATGTTCTCCCCCACTTGACCCCGCATGGTGTTCAACAAACGCATTGCTCCTATTCGGGGTCCTTGCGACTCCTCATCATCACTGCTGGATTCAGAACTGCTCGAACTAAGAGCAACAGCTTTGCCCTTGTCCGATCGGGGTGGATGGAAGCCATCAAAGCATTGAGTGCTTGTTTTTGTGGGCACTCCCTCACCATGTGCGGTCCTCCGCATAAGAAATATCCTCCAGGTTTTGAGGTCTTGCCTTTCGGGTTTGGCCCTTTGTGGGAACTCTTCCTCTTTTGTTCGCCCCTGAGCTCCTTCCCTCGAGAATGTTTTGGAGAGCAATTGCCTGAAGATTGTTTCCTTCTCCTTGGGTCTTCAGAGGAAACAAAGTCGGTGAGTCTTTCTGCAGCAGAAATTGCCCCGACCACATCGGTAACATTCCTTCGATTTAGCTTCTGTTGAGCCCATGGCACATAGATAGGGGGAGTTAAGTTTAACTTTGTTATCAATTGATTGTCCTCATCAAAAAGGGGGAGATTATTAAATCTCGGATTTTGATGATGACATCAATTGTCATTTGTTATCTACTCCATATATTAAGATAAGTGTGCAGGATTAACTACGATGAAAGTAAGACATGCAGCAGGAGTTGCGCCGGAGTCAAGACTATGATCACGTTAGGAGTTCGAGAGCTTGACGGAAGTCCGGACGATCATCGGAGGTTCTGCGGGAACAAATCAGAGAAGCCCAGGAGCTTGCCAAAAGAAGCTCATCGGAACTCGCCAAGTGGATCGTCGCAAGTCCAGGAGTTTGCCAAAAGTCCGTAGGAGCATCGTCGGAGGACCGTCAGATGTTCGCCGGAAGTTCGTCGGAAGCTCGCCGGAAGAAGCGATTGACGCACCGGAGCAAGCTGTAGTAAAAGTCTTAAGAATTGTCATAGTTAGCACGATGATTAAGTTAGAAATGGGAGGTGATCCCATTAACTTAATCCAGGGGCAATTGGGCCCTTGAAAGAACCAAATTGGGCCGAATGGATCAACCCATTCAGACCCAGATCTCTCGCCCAAAGGTGGCACCGCCAAGGTCGACGGTGGCACCTCCCAGGGCTCAGTCTCCAAGTTCTGACTGGGCGGTACAATCGCCTCTAACAACAGTGCAACCGCCTGAGCTCGGTCTCCGAGCTCTAGCTGGGCAGTGCAACCGCCCCAGTCAAGCGGTGGCACCGCTTGAGCTCAGTCTCCGAGCTCTGCCAGGCGGTGCAACCGCCCCTGACAAGCGGTGGCACCACCTGGAGGCTCAGTCTTCGAGCCCTGTCTGGCGGTGCAACCACCAGACCCCGGAATTCCAGGAATTGACAGTTTTGAGCTCAGAATTCAAACTGGTTTGGGGCCTATAAATACCCCACTCTTTTAGCAATGAAAGAGCAATGAAAAACCACCAAAATCTTGATCTTACTCTGAGATTTTTGAGCTCAAAAGTGTTGTATAAGCTAAAGGTTCTTCTCCCTCTTTTCTTCCAAGTTCAGATTTTCAAGAGAGGAGAGAAAAGTTTGTAAGGGTTGTCTCCTAAGCCCATCAAAAGGAGTGAATCTGTAAAAGGGTAGTTGGCCTTCGCCTATTGAAGGAAGGCCTCTAGTGGACGTTGGTGACCTCATCAGTGGAGGAAGTCAGAAGTGCATGTAGTTCAAGATTGACCGAACCACTCTAAATCGCGTTGCTCTCTGGTTTGCATTTACTTTGAGTTTATTATCCTTACTGCAAACCTCCTTCATAGCTTACTGCCTTCTGTGCTATTACGATTGTGTTTCCAAGCTCAATATTTTTCGAATCATGTTTAGACGTAAATCGCTTTTCTCGTACGAATATCGTATTTCAGTTTGCGCTTACATTCTGATTTCCATCACAACAGCAAATTGCCTTAACAGATTCATTTTAACTGCTTCTTGCTTAATCACAAGTTAAAGTGATTTATGAATAGGCTTTTCCACTGAAATCGCTTTTACCGTACGAACATCGTATTTCAATTTGCGCTTACATTCTGATTTCCATCATAACTGCAAACTACCTTTATAGATTTGTTTTAATTGCTTCTTACCTGATCTTAAGTCAAAGAAATTTACGAATCGACTTTTCTACTGAAATCAGCTTTGTCGTGCATGCGATCAAGCTTTTAAACGTTGAAAGTTTTCCATTTGCACTAATTTACCCCCTCTTAGTGCTCTTGATCCTAACAATATCCTCATCATCCTAGATTCCTAAAATGCATCAAAGAAAGTTTTCACCAATCACTATAGTTCATTACACCTAAATATATTTTACACATCAACATATCAAATATTTCAGTAATCCTCAAACCATGCTCTGAAACCACCTCTATCATGCCCCTAAAAAAAAGATCGATAATATTAAAATTTTCATCACAAACTAATCCAGGATCCAAATTAACATTTGAGGACACTAAAAAACATTCTATCAAATTCATATCTATAAAACCCGTGCAGTTTATAATCATATATCACATCACTCGATAATTCACATTTATGGCAACCCAAGCCAATTTAACAAACATAAACAATATTTATAAATTCACAAGCTAAATAATTTATACAATCATAACTCCAACCATTTACCACAAGTTCATATTATCATAAACTAGACTTAACATTCCGAAATTCCAAATAAGAGAGATCTTCTAACAATTTTACAAGGTATATCCATTTTGGTTCATCAACAACATTTCATTACATATAAAATATACTTATACAACAATAACATAATAACCAATAAGACTTGCCCATAATTCTGAATAGCTCTCCACTGCCTCAACCCAATTCAAACATCTCAAAGAGTGGCAAGCTGACCCGAAAGATTTTATATAATAACGGAGTGAGTTAAAAATAGCTCAGCAAGTGACAAAGCATATTCAGAACAAAAGGAATTATTTTAAACAAGTAAGGTATCATAATGCAAGACAGAATATAAGAATTTTCAAGATACCATATCATTAGATACAAAATCATGTGTGTCATGTCATTCAAAACCTATTTGGTCCATAACAAATGGAGCATAGAGTAATTGGAGTATATCAATAGCGTACGAGATGTTCCGGAGCATATCAATTGCAAATAGGACATTTCAGAACATATCAGTTCATAGCAAATGGAGCACAGAGTAATTGGAGCATATCAATAGCGTACGAGATGTTCCGGAGCATATCAATGGCAAATAGGACATTTCAAAACATATCAGTTCATAGCAAATGGAGCACAGAGTAATTGGAGCATACCAAGAGCGTATAAAATGTTCCGGAGCATATCAATGACAAATGGAATATTTCGGAACATATCAATAGTATGTGAAGCGTTTTGAAGTATATCAATGGCATAGGAAATATTTTGGAGCATATCAATACAAAATACGAAACAGAAGCTCAGACGTCGTACCCTAGCATAGTGCATGTGAGGTTTAACTCAGTGGTGGCTCCACTTCGTGTTGAGTTTTCGACTCCATCCACGGGTAGCCCTTTCATACTCGAGCCCTCTCACCCTACCCAGTGCTAGGTCGGCTCTAAATTTCATATCAAACAGATAGATGGTGAAGTGGGATTCCAAACATAATATGGTACATCCATTTCTAAATGACCACCAAACATAATCTAGAGCATCGCGGGCTCTAAGCACATACCCTTTACCATTTCTGGTAAATGTCCAAATAATCCCACAAACACCAGAGTACAAAAGGGAATTGTGAATAATAAATTGGGACATATCGGAAGCACATGCGGAACAACGAAATGTACGTGCCTTTATGAGTCAATACGATGCAAACATAATCCTTCACAAATGTATTCGGATTTGAAAGGAAATGAAAGCAAGAGTGTGCAAGGATTACAAGTAATTACGTATAGCTCAATTTAAATAAGAAGGTTAGGTGAAATCAATTTCCAAAAGAATGAAACGCGAAATCGACCAAAGCTCGATTTCTGGCAAAATTCAAGAGGCACATTGAATAAATGATTCAAACTATCAATCGTGCTCCAATTTTACTCAGAAAATATATCATTGGAAATATATTTCAATCTAGTTTCTAATGAAATAAGTTTCGTATGAATCAAGGTTTCCAACAAGGAGTTACCATTGATTTAGTAACCAAAGGTCAAAAACAAAATTACTATCTTGTAGAATCTATAGGCTCATTTGAAACAGAAGTTTGGGCAGACAAACTTACTCAGAATTCTTAAAATAAGCTATCAAAAGAAAGGTTTATGAGTCTATATTCTGATCATTTGTATAAATCAGAGGTCAATACATGAAGTTATAACCATAACAAAGTAGAAATGCCAGAATCTCAGAAGTTGCATAGATTCGAATCATTTCGTCTAAACAGGAGATACATCAAATGCAAGACTAGAACAATTCATAGTTTCTCATATTCAAAGCAAATATAGAGATAAAATTATGGTAAGGAAAGATCAGGACATTTGCAATACGAAAGATTAGAAAGCTTGCAATAGGAAGGATCGAAACACTTGCAATAGAAAAGATAACACTTGTAGGAGAAAAGATCGGGACACTTGCAATAGAAAGGATCGAAACATTTGCAATAAAAAAGATCAAAACATTTATCTTTCAAATATTTTGATCCGAATATCCAAAGAATGTCGGCCCAAATCCTTTACTTTTCCTCCACAACTGTAGCTCTCCCTTCTCTTGTTCCTATTTTTTTCTTTCCCAAACACTGCTGCCACACCGCAGCCGCAACCTCTTCTTCTTTCACTGCTCTGTTTCCTCTCCTCTTCCAGCTGCAGCTGCCACTGCCGCAGCTGCCTCCCCTTATCCTCTTCCTCTCTTCTTCCCTTTTCCTTTCTCTTCTTCTTCTTTTCCTTCTCTTCTTTCCCAGCTGCACTGCTGCAGTCGCAGCCTCAGCCACGGCCGCAGCCTCTTCTGCCTCCCCTACTCATCTTCCTCTCCTTCTTCTCTTCCAACTGCAGCTGCCATCGCCGCAGCCGCAACCCCTTCTTCCCCTTCTCTTCTTCCTCTCCTTCCCTTCTTCCTTCCTCTCCCTCTTTCCCTGCCACAGCTGCAGCTGCCACAGCCGCAGCCGCTGCTACTTCTTTCCCTTCTCCTCTTCCTTCTCCTTCCTTTCTTCTTCTTCTCTTCTTCGCCTTCCTCCCCTTCTTCTTCCCGACGCACAGCACCTCCTCTCCTCTGTTTTCTCCTGCAGAAAACAAAGGTGCCGCCACTTCACCCGCTTCTACTTCTTCTCTTCCTCTTCTTCTTGTTCTCCTTCTTCTCCTTCTTCTTCTCCTCTTCTTCCCTTCTCCTACCCGACACCCCACACCTTCTCACTGCAGCCCATGCCGCAGCCATCCTTCTTTTTTTTTTTCTTTTTCTCTTCTTCTTTTTCCTCTTCTTCTTCTTCTCCTCCCCAACGCCCCACACCTCGTCTCCTCTGTTTCCGCCTGCAGGAAACAGAGGTGCTGCAGCCCTAGCTGCTGCCACCTCTCGCTCCTCTCCCACTTCCCTCTCTTTTTCTTCTTCTTCTATTCTTCTCTTCTCCCTCTTCTTCCTCCTCTCTTCTTTTCCCTCTTCTTCTTTTCTTCTTCTCCTCTTCTTCCTCACGGCGTGGAGCCACCACTGAGTTAAACCTCACATGCACTATGCTAGGGTTCGATCTGGGTTATGTCGGGCCTTGACGAGGACGTCAAGCTAATTGAGTTGGGGATATTGTAACATCCCATTAGTCACACATCGGAAGTAGGCAATGTGTATGATTGGCTTATATGAGCTTGATGAGTGTACTACGTTAACTCCCGCTTAAGCATTTTGGTCCGTGGTTGAAGGACCAAAATGGAGTTTTTAGCCAATTGACTCATCAGACTTGGGTCATGACACTTCCTTCAATAGGCGAAGGCCAACCACCCTTTTACAGTTTCACTCTTTTTGACGGGCTTAGGAGACAACCCTTACAAACTTTTCTCTCCTCTCTTGAAAGATCAAAACACTTTTACAACACTTCTATCATTTACAACACTTTTAAGCTCTAAAAATCACAAAGTAAGATTGGATTTTCAGAGCCCTTTCATGCAAGAAAGGGTGGGGTATATATAGGCCCCAAACTGGTTTGAATTTAGAGCTCAAAAATGTCTTTTCCCGGATTTTCGGGGTCCTGGCGGTACTACCTCTTGACTAGGGTGGTACAACCACTTGGCAGCTCGGAGACTGAGCCTCTGGGCGGTGCCACCGCCTGACAGGGGTGGTATCACCGCCCAGTCTCGCTCGATGACTGAGCCTAGGCGGTGCCACCGCTTGACTGGGGCGGTTCCATTGCCCAATCTTGCTTGAAGATTGAGCCCAGACGGTGCCATCGCCTGACCTGGGCGGTTGCACCGCCCAACTTCCTGGGAGACCATCTCGTGGGCGGTGCCACCGCTTGGCAGAAATTCTGGTCCGAATGGGTTGATCTATTAGGCCCAATTTGGGTCTATCAAGGGCCCAATTACCCCCAGATTAAGTTAATGGGATCACCTCCCATTCCTAACTTAATCTACATGCTAACTACGATATTTCTTAAGACATTTACTGCAACTTGCTCCAGTGCGTCAATCGCTTCTTCCAACGAGCTTCCGGCGAACATCCGACGAACCTTCGGCGATGCTCCGGCGGACTTCCGGCAAACTCCTAGACTTGCGACGATCCACTTGGCGAGTTCCAACGAGCTTCTTTGGCAAGCTCGTGGACTTCTCATATTTGTTCCCGCAGAACCTCCGACGACCGTTCGGACTTCCGTCGAACTCTCGAACTCCCAACATGATCATTGTCTTGACTCTGGCGCAACTCTTACTACATGTCTTACTTCCATCGTAGTTAATCATGTACATGTAAAATAAAAATTTGATCGAGACAATTAATCCCAAGCAATTAACCAAGTTGTCCGGCATGTCATTAGTCCCTCGATGCTTCGTCCGATTATTCGGCACATCGTCCTCTCCTGCGGCATATTGCCCAATCGACCAGTTAACTATGCAACACCAATATCCTTGGCACCATACCCGCTCATCTTGGCCCGATGCCCGAGTCCATGGCATGAAGCCTTCTATCGATACGTCGATCGATCCATTGGCCCGACGTCCAAACTTCTGACATGTTCCTCCGGTACAACATGATTTTTCCTGCTTTAATTGTCTTATCCTGATCAAAGCATCCTGCATCACTCAAAACGTAGATTAAAACATAAACACAATTATCAATTAGTTTCACCATCAAATTACGAGATTCAACAAAGTGTCCTCCTCTCTAGCGGTGATCCACACAACAGGGCTGCGACGACGCTCCTCAAAACTCCAGGCCTACTCTTAGGTGAAGAGGGGAAGGAGAATAAGAGAGGCAAGCAAAGGCTCTAGCCTATGAGGCTCTAAATCCCTCCTATTTATAGAGGTCCCCTATCAAACCCTAATGGATCCTCACCTAATGGGTATTGGATCTGCATCTAATAATCCAAGCCTTTTAGATTAGTCGATCTCTATCCAATAATCTCTCATGGGCTCTTATTGGACCTCGTCCATGGGATCCAATAATTCATAGGCTTATTGGATATCCAATAAGACAAGGGCTCCATCGGATATTTCATAACCGAAACTCTACTCATCGCAGTGCCTACCATATGTGTGTGACCCTCTAGGCTCAATATCGAGCTGGTCGTGAGTCATACATGTCAGAACTCCTTCTAACCTAGTGAATTATTATCTTTGTAATAATTCACTTGACTCATCGACTACGGACGTACTAGGCCACTATGCCGTAGTCCCCAAACGATACAGGGGAATCTAATCCATTAGACCTGTCTGTCCTTAGTTACCATGTACCTATGGTCCCTCATCCATCTAATATCCCAGAGACCGTATATCGAGCATGGTGCTGTCAGACCCATACGATTTCTACTCGAGTCTTGCTCTAATCGGATTCTCCCAGGGAACTCTCTTTCTCTCAACCCGAATGACCCTAGCCAGGAATTTGTTTGAGCAAGAACATATGGGATATTCCTCTCATGACGTCGAGAGTGGATGATCCTCTATTGACGCTCAATAGCCCTCGTAAGGTCGACTACCACTCCCAATGACTAGTTGTACTAGATCTGGGACAACCAAACCTATAAGTCTAGTATCAAAGAGTGGAGCACTCATACAAGACATCCATGGTATCTCAAGTCTAAGGACCAGATATATCACTAAGACTACGGAATCGCTGTCTGACAATAAAGCATCATCAACCATCCAGCATTCCGTAAGCGGATCAATTAGCGAACTCATTCTCCAAAGAGCACCTGTACTGTACCCCTAGTGTCCCTACACGAGCAGCTATGAGACCCGCTACATCTCATATCGCTGAGTCCTTCCCTGTTCCTCAAACAATTTGCGGACATGTAGGAGAATGGATCTGGCATCCATCTTTTCATGTTGTCTCTGTAACTCAGGAGTCATAGAGCCCAACATATAGCACTGAGCAAGAGTGGAGTCATCAATGTACTTCACGTAGCGAGCGATCTTATCCTCGCTTGCCCCTTCGTTGGGCTTAGGCATCATTGTATCAAGGATGTGTTGGGAAATCCTTGGGGGCGACATTATATGCGCAGCGGAAGAACAAGAAAAACAAAATCCCCGATTCCCAAAGAGATGTTCGTCGTCGTGCAAAGATTGGTCCGCAAAAATCCGTGAAACATGAAACTACGTATAGAGTAGATTATGTTACCTAGGGAGATCGTATATCCCTGTTTCCTTGCAGATCCTTAGGAGAGGGTGAAGGAGGTCAATCGTCCTCCTCTCTAGCGGTGATCCACACAGCAGGGTTGCGACGACGCTCCTCAAAACTCCATACCTACTCTAAGGTGGAGATGGAGAGGAGAATAAAAAAAGGCAAACAAAAGCTCTCTAGCCCATGGGGCTCTGAATCCCTCCTATTTATAGAGGTCCCCTGTCAAACCCTAATGGGTCCTCCCCTAGTGGGTATTGGATCTGCATCCAATAAGACAAGGGCTCCGTTGGATATCTCATATCCGAACCTCTATTCATCATAATACCTACCATATGTGTGTGACCCTCTAGGCCCAATATCGAGCTGGCCGTGAGTCATACCTGTCAGAACTCCTTCTAACTTTCGGTGAATTATTATCTCAGTAATAATTCACTTTCGACTCATCGACTTCTGAGGCGTACTAGGCCACTACTGCATTACTTCCCAGGGCGATCTGGGGAATCAATCCATTAGACCTATCTCTCCTCGATTACCCCGTGTACCTATAGTCCCTCATCCATCTAATATACCGAGAGGCCAGGTATATCGAGCATGGTGTTATCCAGACCCACACGGTTTCTTCTCGAGTCTCGCTCTAATCGGTTCTCCCGAGAACTCTTTCTCTCTCGGCCCGAATGACCCTGGCCGGGGATTTGTCCTGAGCAAGAACACATGGGATATTCCTCTCATGGCCTTGAGTGGATGATCCTCTATCGACACTCAATAGCCCTCGTGGGTGGGCTACCACTCCCAATGACCAAAGACTAGATGCGGGACAACCAAACCTATCGTCCGGTATCAAAGAGTGCAGCACTCATACAGGACATCCTTGGTGTCTTAAGTCTAAGGACCCGGATACACCACTAGGACTACTGGAATCACTGTCGACAATAAGGCATCATCAACCATCCAGCATTCCGTGGCGGGATCAATCGATGAACTCATTCTCCAATGAGCACTGTCTTTGTATCCCTAGTGTCCCCTACACAAGCGACTATGAGACCAGCTACATCCATCATATGGATGGGTATATAACACACCGATCTGTCCGGTTATCCATATCCCTCTCGGTAACCTATGGCCGGGGATATTTAGGATATGTGTTTAAAGGTGAATCGATCTCACTATCGTGATCTCATCACGATATAATTCCCATTGCACAAATCCAAGGACATCACAATATATGTATACATTTATGCAATAGTTATAAAGTGATATATGCCAAAATATAATAAGCAAAAAGATTCTATATTAAGTCACACGTGCCATCACTCACGTGATTGGCATACTAGGCACCTATGACTAGCTATCTCCCACTTGACCTAAAGCCAATCACCTATGTGTCTGATCCCCATTAGACCCCTGTGACGCTCAAAACAAATCTGAGACAACGGCTTTGTTAGTGGATCTGCAATGTTATCTTCGGATTGATAAGGTGGAACCTTCTCAGAACATGCTTAGATTTCTGATGAGACCTAGGTTCCTTTGCTTGAGCAATCGCCCCGTTGTTGTCGCAATATAGGGAGATCAGCTCTTCGCTACCCAGCATGACTCCCAAATCTGTGATGAACTTCTTCACCCAAACTCCCTCCTTTGCTACATCTGATGCAGCAATGTACTCCGCCTTTGTGGTCGAGTCAGCAGTGGTATCTTGCTTGGAACTCTTTCAGCACACTACTCCTCCATTCAAGGTGTACACATACCCTGAATTCGACTTGCTATCATCGACATCAGACTGAAAACTTGAGTCAGTGTAGCCTTCAACCTTAAGGCTATTACCTCCATATACTAGTAAAAGATCCTTAGTCCTTCTCAAGTACTTAAGGACACACTTTGCTGCTTTCTAGTGCTCCAAGCCTGGATCCGCCTGATACCTGCTCGTGACACTCAGAGCATGCGCTATATCAGGCCTAGTACATAGCATGACATACATGATAGACCCTATTGTTGAGGCATAAGGTATCATATCCATGTTCGCCCTTTTTTCTAGAGTCTTTGGGGACATACTCGTAAAAAGCGATATCCCATGTCTCATCGGTGTGAGACCTCTCTTGGAATTTTTCATGCCAAACCTTTTGATAATGGTTTCTATGTACTTGGACTGGGACAAGCCAAGCATCCTCTTGGATCTATCTCTATAGATTCTAATTCCCAAAATATAGGATGCTTCCCCTAAGTCCTTCATGGAGAAGTGTCTAGATAACCAAGCCTTTACTGTGGATAGCATTCCTACGTCATTCCCAATGATCAGGATGTCATCCATATATAACACCAAAAAGGTGATAGCGCTCCCACTTACCTTTCTGTATACACAAGGCTAATCTTCGTTCTTAACGAAGTCATAAGATATGATTGCCACATCAAATCTTATGTTCCAACTTCGGGAAGCTTGCTCTAATCCACAAATGGATCTAAGAAACCTACACACCTTATCTGGACAGTTCTTGGACACGTATCCCTCAGGTTGCATCATATACACCTCCTCCTCGAGGTTCCCATTGAGGAATGCGATTTTCACATCCATCTGCCAGATCTCATAATCATAGTGTAATGCAATAGCTAATAGAATTCTGATGGATTTTAGCATTGCTACGGGTGAGAAGGTTTCGTTAGAGTCAACACTTTGCCTTTGACGATACACCCCTTAGCCACTAGCCTTGCTTTATAGGTCTCTTCCTTTCCATCTACTCTGATCTTTTTCTTAAAGATCCACTTGCAACCGATGGGTACAATACCTTTGGGCGAATCAACTAGGTTCCAAACCTTATTGGTGTACATAGAATCCATCTCAGAATTCATGGCTTCTTGCCATTTCCCGGAGTCTATACTCATAATAGCCTCCTCGTATGTCTGAGGATTAATATCCTCTGCATCCTCTCCTCTAATATGTCCCACATATCTCTCAGGAGGATGAGATACTCTATCAGATCTGCGTAAAGTTGAAACTTGTGTATTAGGTACCTGAACAAACTCGGGCTGTAGAGTGGTGCTTGAGCTTGGTTCTCCAACCTCGCTCAATTCTATCATTCTCCCACTATCTCCGCCAAGAATGTTTCTCAAGGAAAACTGCTCTCTTAGCTACAAAGACCTTTTGGTCCTCGAGATGATAGAAATAATACCCACAAGTTTCCTTGGGGTATCCCACAAATTTGCATCGCTCTGTCCTTGATTCTAACTTATCTGGGTTGTGTCTTTTAACATGTGCAGGGCAGCCCCAAATCTTAACAACCTTAAGATCAGGCTTCTTCTCTTTCCATATCTCATATGGTGTAGACACTACCGACTTAGTTGGAACTCTGTTCAGAAGGTAAGCTACGGTTTTTAGGGCATATCCCCAGAATGAGATGGGTAGGTCAGCGAAACTCATCATGGACCGTACCATATCTAATGATGTACGATTTCTTCTTTCAGAGACACCATTGAGCTGAGGTGTATAAGGAGGTGTCCATTGGGATAATATCTCATGGTCCTTGAGGAACTGAGTGAACTCTGTACTTAAGTACTCACCTCCTTGATCTGATCGAAGAGTTTTGATACTCTTTCCAGTCTGGTTCTCCACCTCATTCTTATACTCTCTGAATTTCTCAAAGGCCTTGGACTTGTACTTCATTAAGCACACATATCCATACATTGAGAAATGATCAGCAAATGTAATGAAGTAGGAGTAACCTCCAATGGCATAAGTTGACATGGGTCCACATACATCACTATGTATGAGTTCTAACAACTCAGTGGCTCTCTCTCCAATTCCACTAAATGGAGAGTTGGTCAGTTTTTCACGAATGCAAGGCTCACACGTTGCATATGACACATAGTCGAATGGATCTAGATATCCATCATTTAGCAACTTTTGAATCCTTCTTTCATGGATGTGACCTAGCCTACAATGCCACAGGTATGCACTGTTCAACTCATCTCGTTTCCTTTTGGACACATTTACTTTCATGATATGTGGAGTGGTGTCTAAAATAAATAAACCATTATGCAATGTTCCTTTCATGAAGATCTTATCATCTAATAATATCAAACAACCATTGTTCTCAAAAACAAATTTATATCCACTAACTCTTAAACATGAAATGGAGATAATGTTTTTGATAATAGAAGGAACAAAATAACATGCATCTAATGCAATAAAAGCTCCACTTGGCAGATGTAGGGTGACCTCGCCAACAGCTACTATAGCAACTTTTGCTCCATTACCCATCTTGAGGTCCATCTCGCCTCTCTCTAGTCTCCTAGGCCTTACCAGAACTTGCAACGAATTGCATATATGATAAGCACTACCTGTATCCAATACCCATATGTTATCATAAGAGTCTAACAAATGGAGACTGATCATGAATGTACCTAAAGCTTCATCAAGCTTTTGTTTCGCCTTTTCTGTAAGGTACACTTTGCAGTTTCTCTTCCAGTGCCCATCTTTACCACAGTGGAAGCATTGGCCTTTGTCCTTTGCTGGGTCTTTCTTAGCAACCTTTGCTTTACCTGGTTTGACCTTGCCCTTTCCCTTCTTAAAGGACCTTTCTGCTTTCCTTTTCCTTTTTGTTCTCACTAGTGTAGAGAGCTGACTTCTCTTTCTTGATAGTACTCTCTGCCTCCCTCAACATATTGAGAAGCTCTGGGAGAGTCACTTCAAGCTTGTTCATATTAAAATTCATTATGAATTGTGAAAAGAAATCTGGTGGGGACTGAAGCACAATGTCCACACATAAGTTATCCTCTAGGACCATTCCTAGACCTATGAGTTTCTCTATCCACTCAATCATCTTTAGGACATGGTTCTGAACCGGTGTCCCCTCAGTCATCCTAGCGTGGAAGAGGCTCTTAGATATCTCATATCGCTGAGTCCTTCCCTGTTCCTCAAACAATTTACGGACATGTAGGAGAATGGATCTGGCATCCATCTTTTCATGTTGTCTCTGTAACTCAGGAGTCATAGAGCCCAACATATAGCACTGAGCAAGAGTGGAGTCATCAATGTACTTCACGTAGCGAGCGATCTCAACCTCGTTTGCCCCTTCTTCGGGCGCAAGCATCACTGTATCAAGGACGTAGACGATTTTCTCCGCTGTGAGAACAATCCTCAAGTTACGGAGCCAATCCGTATAATTTGGACCAGTGAGGCGGTTGACACCAAGTACGCCACGTATGGGATTTGAAAGCGACATTTTCTGAAAATAAAGATGCAGCAGAAATGAATAACATGCAGATTTTGCAAGAAATAAACTATTAAGATATGGACTTCTATCTTAATATGCTCCCACTATTTTACTAACGAGTCACGCGACACCCTTAGCACGTGAAACGGAAGTCTCCGGTAGACTTCTAGTGGGGATCAGGATCCAATCAGCGTCTTAGTGTAACCTCGAGGGACTCGACCAATCACACTAAGCCTAAAAGGTAGGCAACTCTTGTCGATCACAACTCCTTGTGATTCCCGTCCTGTTCGGCCTCCGAATCACCATGGCCTCGAGGGACTCGACCAACCATGATGCTCGGTTAAGTCTATACCTTCGTTACAAGATTAGTCTGATTTGATGATATACCCTCGAGGGACTCGACTAAGTATACCATGCCCTCAGGTCACCGGTGACATCTCTATGTCGTAAGCAAGATAGCGAATCGCGATATAGGTGTCTCGAGGGACTCGACCAACTCAACCTACACCGGGAATCGGTTCCTACTTATAACGATGGAAGGCCACAATCTAATTGCCTCACGTTCACTGACTTAATATTATCGAGAGATATTTCTATGATTTGGTCTCCTAATATGACATGTCACACATACACATATTTAATATATATCTACATCGCATGCAAATATATATATATATCTTTTATGTGTATGAGCAATTACACCAAATGATCATGGACCACAACCTAATATGATTAGGCCCGAGCCAGTAGGCCTATCACTCACATCAAGATCTATGTGTGCAACGGTGCATCTCCATGCCCTATGATCGTCCATTTCGTCCTTGTCGGTTCTGTTGACATCTTGATGCATCTTCATGCATCACGATCGTCCGTCTCGTAGGTCCCGCTATCGCATCCACGCTCCCACTGTGCCTCCTCATGTGATTACAACTTAATCATAGGCACGTAGGCCCAACAATAAACGAGAAATATAATTGAGGTTCGCAGACCTCAATAATAATAATCACAGGTACACACATCACACGGTCCATGATCATTCGTCCACACATCATACATCACATGTATAAATAAACATCATCATGTAGGACTACTAGATAATAATTAAAAAATAATAATAATCAACTAAACCTTTTAATTTATTAATATTTTCTGAAATCAGGGACATTATAGGAAATTTCTGAATTCATAGGGGTATTTTCATAATTTGGACAAAAGACAGAAACTGGAATTTCTCAAATTTCGAGGGGCAAAATTGTTTATTGCCCAGAAAACCCTAATGCCCTTTGCCCTTTTCATTTGCTGCCGCCACTACCCACCCACGTGGCGGCGGCACATCTGGGCGGCGAGGGCACCGCCCTCTTTACAAGCGGCTGCGCCGTTGGCGTAGCTGCCGCTTTCATGGTGGGCACCCCTTTGGGCGCCGCCATCTCATAGCGGTGTTGTCCCGCCGGGCGACTGCCCCTTGTGCGGCGCCTCTACCCGTGGGCTGCCAGCCTCGCCGGCAGCAAGCCTGCTACAAGCAGGCCCCCGGCCGGCTACAGCACACGCAGCCCCTGTGCTGCCTGCCTTCGGATGCGCTGCACGCACGCTGATCGAGGGCAGCAACTATTGCTACCCTTCCTTGTTTTTGCGGCAATAATTTTGACGTCAAAATTCTTCCTAAACACAACACACGCAGTTCGAAACCAATCATTCACATGAGCAACCTGGCTCTGATACCACTCTTGGGAAATCCTTGGGGGCGACATCATATGCGCAGTGGAAGAACAAGAAAAACAAAATCCCCGATTCCCAAAGAGATGTTCGTCGTCGTGCGAAGATTGGTACACAAAAATCCATGAAACATGAAACTGCGTATAGAGTAGATTGTGTTACCTAGGGAGATCGTATATCCCTGTTTCCTTGCAGATCCTTAGGAGAGGGTTAAGGAGGTCAAGCGTCCTCCTCTCTAGCAGTGATCCACACAACAAGGTTGCGACGATGCTCCTCAAAACTCCTGACCTACTCTGAGGCGGAGATGGAGAGGAGAATAGGAAAAGGCAAACAAAAGCTCTCTAGCCTAGGGGGCTCTGAATCCCTCCTATTTATAGAGGTCCCCTGTCAAACCCTAATGGGTCCTCGCCTAGTGGGTATTGGATCTGCATCCAATAAGACAAGGGCTCCGTCGGATATCTCATATCCAAACCTCTATTCATCGCAATACCTACCATATGTGTGTGACCCTCTAGGCCCAATAACGAGCTGGCCGTGAGTCATACCTGTTAGAACTCCTTCTAACTCGGTGAATTATTATCTCTGTAATAATTCACTCGACTCATCGACTACGGATGTACTAGGCCACTATGCCATAATCCCCAAACGATACAGGGGAATCCAATCCATTGGACCTGTCTATCCTCAGTTACCGTGTACCTATAGTCCCTCATCCATTTAATATACCAGAGACCATATATCGAGCATAGTGTTGTCAGACCCACACGGTTTCTTCTCGAGTCTCGCTCTAATCGGATTCTCCTGGAGAACTCTTTCTCTCTCAACCCGAATGACCCTGGCCAGGGGTTTGTCTGAGCAAGAACACATGGGATATTCCTCTCATGACGCCGAGAGTGGATGATCCTCTATCGACACTCAATAGCCCTCGTAAGGTCGATTACCACTCCTAATGACCAGCTGTACTAGATCTGGGACAGCCAAACCTATAAGTCTGGTATCAAAGAGTGGAGCACTCATATAGGACATCCTTGGTGTCTCAAGTCTAAGGACCTGATACACCACTAGGACTACGGAATCGCTATCTGACAATAAGACATCATCAACCATCCAAAGATTCCGTAAGCGGATCAATCGATGAACTCATTCTCCAATGAGCACCTATCTTGTATCCCTAATGTCCCTACACAAGCAGCTATGAGACCAAATTTTGCATCCATCATATGGACGGGTATCTGACACACCGATCATCCGATTATCACGATATCCCTCTTGAGTAACCTATGACCGGGATTATTTAGGATATGTGTTTAAAGGTTAATCGATCTCACTATCGTGATCTCATCACGATCCGATTCCCATTGCACAAATCCAAGGACATCCCAATATATGTATGCATTTATGCAATAGATATAAAGTGATATATGCCAAAATATAATAAGCAAAAAGATTCTATATTAAGTCACACGTGCCATCACTCACGTGATTGGATTGCTGGGCACCTATGACTAGCAGGATGTACACGATTTTCTCCACCATAAGAACAATTCTCAAGTTACAGAGCCAATTCGTATAATTTGACCAGTGAGCGGTTGACATCAAGTATGCCACGTAGGGGATTTGAAAGCGACATTTTCTTAAAATAAAGATGCAGCAGAAATGAATAACATGCAGATTTTGCAAGAAATAAACTTTCAAGATATGGACTTCTATCTTAATATGCTCCCACTATTTTACTAACAAGTCATGCGACATCCGCAGCACGTGAAACAAAAGTCTCCAGCAGACTTCTAGTGGGGATCAAGATCCAATCAGCGTCTTAGTGTAACCTCGAGGGACTCGACCAATCACACTAAGCCTAAAAGGTAGGCAACTCTTGCCGATCACAATTCTTTGTGATTCCATCCTGTTCGGCCTCTGAATCACCGTGGTCTCGAGGGACTCGACCAACCATGATACTTGGTTAAGTCAACACCTTCGTTACAAGATGAGTCTGATTTGATGATATACCCATTGAGGGACTCGACCAAGCATACCATGTCCGTAGGTCACTAGTGACATATCTATGCCGTAAGCAAGATAGCGAATCACGATTTAGGTGAGTCTCGAGGGACTCGACCAACTCAGCCTACACCGGGAATCGATTCTTACTTATAATGATGGAAGGCCACGTGGGTCAATCTATTTGCCTCACGTTTACCGGCTTAATATTATCGAGAGAGATGTTTCTATGATTTGGTCTCCTAATATGAAATGTCACACATATACATATTTAATGTATATCTACATCGTATGCAAATATATATACATATCTAGTATGTGTATAAGCAATCACACTATATGATCATAGACCACAACCTAATGTGATTAGGCCCAAGCTAGTAGGCCTAATCACTAATATCAAGATCTATGTGTGCCAAGGTTCGCCGTACCGTACCGTACCGGTGTTTCGACCCAGACTCGGTACTGGTACGGTACGGTATTGTTAGGATCGAGAGCACTAAGAGGGGGGGGGTGAATTAGTGCAGCGGAAAACTTTCTGCGATTAAAACCGAAAGCTGCGTTTGAACGATAAGGACAACTCTGTATGAGAGTTGATACTAAGCAAGGTTACAGTCAATCTATGCAGGCAGTTTGCAGCAATGATGAAAACCAGAATATCGGCGCAAACTGAAATCCGACGTTCGTACGAAGAAACAGATTTACGTCTAAGTGTCGATTCGTAAATCACTTGTTTAGATAAAATGCAGTTTAAGCAGAAGTATAAAGACAGTGTGCTGCTATTGTACAGCTCAAAAAGTAATCTGCAAAAAGCAGATTTACGTCTAAACGCAGATTTACGTCTAAACACAGATTTACGTCTAAACTTTGAAACTCGTTTGTAAAATCGCAGAAGGCAGTATGCAGTTGAAATCAAGACATAAATGTAAACTAAAATCTGATGATTGTACGAGGAAAGTCGATTTACGTCTAAATGCAGTTTTACATCTAAACGTAGTTTTGCGTCTAAACGCAGTTTTACGTCTAAACGCAGTTTTGCGTCTAAACGCAGTTTTGAACTTTCAAAAGTATTTTATGAATACGCAGAAAGCAATTTGCAGTTATAAATGGAATCAAAACGTAAGTGTAAACTGCAGTGTAAAAATCGTACGAAAACACCGATTTACGTCTTAATGCAGATTCGGAAAGATCAGAACTTAGAGACTCGTTCGTAAAAGCGCAGAGGGCAGTAGCTATGTAGGAGGTTTGCAGTAATGATAAAGTGCTCAAAGTAAAAGCAAACCAGAGATTTAGAGTGGTTCGGTCAGTCTTGACCTACTCCACTTTTGGCTTCCTCCTCCGACGAGGTCACCGACGTCAACTAGCTGCCTTCCTTCAATGGGCGAAGGCCAACTTCCCTTTTACAGTTTCACTCCTTTTGATGGGCTCAGGAGACAACCCTTACAGAACCTTTCTCTCCTCACTTTTACAATTCAGAAACTTAAAGAACAGAAGGAGGAGACTTAAAGGCTTTACAACAATTTTGAGCTCAAGAATCATAGAGAAGATCAAGATTTCGGTGTAGGTCTCTTGCTCTTTCTGTGCTGCATGGGTGGGGTATTTATAGGCCCCAACCCAGTTCAAATTTGGAGCTCAAAACGATCAAATCCCGGAATTCCGGGATCAGGCGGTTGCACCTCCTGACTGGAGAGGTTGCACCGCCTGCGAGCTTCAAGACTGAGCCTCAGGGTGGTGCCACCTGCAATCGAGGCGGTTGCACCTCTCTACCGTGAGCTCGAAGACCGAGCTCAGTGGTTGCACCCGCTGACTGAGAGGGTTGCACCGCCCAGTCTCGCTTGGAGATCGAGCCCCCTGGCGGTTGCACCTCTTGGCTGGGGCGGTTGCACCGCCCAGTCTCGCTGGGAGACATAGCCCAGGCGGTGCCACCTCCTGGCCTAGGCGGTTGCACCTCCTAGTGCAATCAGGGTCCGAATGGTTAGCTCCATTCGGCCCAATTTCAATCTTTTCAGGGGCCCAATTGCCCCAAGATTAAGCTAATGGGATCACCTCCCATTTTCCAACTTAATCAACGTGCTAACTACGATTAAATCTAAGACAATTTCTGCAGCTTTGCTCCGATGCGTCAATCGCTTCTTCCGGCGAGTTTCCGGCGAACTTCCATCGATCATCCGATGAACCCTCGGTGATTCTTCTGCGGACTTCCGGCAAACTCCTGGACTTTGCGACGATCCACTTGGTGAGTTCCGACGAGCTTAAACAGCAAAGCTTCGGACTTCTCGGATCTGTTCTCAGCGAGAACCTCCGACGGCGGCCGTCCGAACTTCCGTCGAACTCTCGAACTCCTAACGTGATCATGATCTTGACTCCGGCGCAAGTCCTGCTGCTTGTCTAACTTTCATCGTAGTTAATCCTGCACACTTATCTCAACACATAGATTAGACAACAAATGACAATTGACTTCATCATCAAAATCTGAGATTCAACAGGTATACCGCTCGGTACACTCAGGTGTACCGAGCGATACTTTTAGGGTACTGAGCACTGTAGCACTACTGGTGTACCAAGCGGTACCGAGGTGTACCGAGCGGTACATTCAGGTGTACCGCTCGGTACTACAGTGCTACAGTACTCGGTACGGTACAAAGCGGTCCGCGTACCGCCGGCCTATCGGACCGATACATACCGCCCGTACCGGGCGGTACAGTCCGGTACGGCAAACCTTGATGTGTGCAACGGTGCATCTCCTTGCCCTGTGATCGTCCATCTCATCCTCATCGGTTCCGTCGACATCTCGATGCATCTTCATACATCGCGATCGTCCGTCTCGTGGGTCCCCTATCGTATCCACGCTCCCGCTGCGCCTCCTTATGTGATTACAACTTCATTAGGCATGCAGGCTCGATAATAAACGAGAAATATAATGGAGGCTCGTAGACCCCAATAATAATAATCACAAGTACACATATCACACGATCCATAATCATCCGTCCACACATCATATATCACATGTATAAATAATCATCATCATGTAGGACTACTATATAATAATAAAAATAATAATCAACTAAACTTTTTAATTAATTAGTATTTTTTGAAATCAGGGATATATAGGGAATTTTTTAATTCTTAGGGGTATTTTCATAATTTAGACAAAAGATAGAAACTGGAATTTCTCAAATTTCGAGGGGCAAAACTATCTTTTGCCTAGAAAACCCTAATGCCCTAATCCTCCCCTACTGCTGCTATTGTTGCCGCTGCCTCCGTCACCCTGCTGGCGGCGGGCTGCACGGCGGAGGGCGGGGTCGCTGCCCTCGCCTGCAGGCGGCACGCCCGCTGGTGGCACTACCCCTTAAGTTGGGCGCCCCCGCGGGCGCCACCGCATCCACGGGCGGGCGCCCCTATGGGCACGGTCCCCTCCGCGAGTGGTTCTGCCCGTGAGGCAGCACCCACAAGTGGTGCTGCCTCGTCGATCGGTCGCCACTACTGGGTTTTTGCCCGCGGGAACAGCGGCCACAAGCACCATTGCCCTACGGCGCGTCACCACGCGAGAGCAGCGGTCGCAGGCGCCACTGCCCTTGCGGCAACTGCTGTAGGCTGCTTGCCTGCACGCAGATGGCAATGCTGCCATCTACGACGAAAGCGAGGGCAGCAACAATTGCTGCCCTTTTTCGCTTTTGCATCAACGATTTCGACATCAAAAGCTTCTCCAAAACATAACACGCATAGTTTAAAACAAATCAATCACACGAACAACTTGACTCTGATACCACTATTGGGAAAATCTTTGGGGGCGACATCCCAAGCGCGGCGGAAGAACAAGAAAACAAAATCCCTTATTCCCAAAGAGATGTTCATCGTCGTGCGAAGATTGGTGCGCAAAATCCACGAAAATGAAAAACTATGTATAGAGTAAATTGTGTTACCTAGGGAGATTGTATATCCCCATTTACTTGCAGATCCTTAGGAGAGGGTGAAGGAGTTCAAGCGTCCTCCTCTCTAGTGGTGATCCACACAATAGGGCAGCGACGATGCTCCTCAAAACTCCAGGCTTGCTTTGAGGTGGAGAGGGGAAGGAAAATAGGAGAGGCAAGCAAAGGCTCTTGCCTATGAGGCTTTGAATCCCTCATATTTATAGAGGTCCCCTGTCAAACCCTAATGGATCCTCACCTAGTAGGTATTGGATCTACATCCAATAACCTAATCCTTTTAGATTAGTGGATCTCTATCCAATAATCTCTCATGGGCTCTTATTGGATCTCGTCCATGGGATCCAATAATTCAAGGGCTTATTGGATATCCAATAAGATAAGGGCTCCGTTGGATATTTCATATCCGAACCTCTACTCATCGCAATGCCTACCATATGTGTATGACCCTCTAGGCCCAATATCGAGCTGGCAGTGAGTCATACCTGTCAGAAATCCTTCTAACTTAGTGAATTATTATCTCTATAATAATTCACTTGACTTATCAACTACGGACATACTAGGCCACTACGCCGTAGTCCCCAGACGATACAAGGGAATCTAATCCATTTGACTTGTCTATCCTCAGTTACCGTGTACCTATAGTCCCTCATCCATCTAATATCCTAGAGACCATATATCAAGCATGGTGCTGTTAGACCCATACGGTTTCTACTCGAGTCTAACTCTAATCGGCTTCTCTCGGAGAACTCTTGCTAGTCATAAGTGCCCAACAAGCCAATCACGTGAGTGATGGCACGTGTGACTTAATATAGAATCTTTTTGCTTATTATATTTTGGCATATAACAATTTATAACTATTGCATATATGTATATATATATATATTGTGATGTCCTTGGATTTGTGCAATGGGAATCAGATCGTGATGAGATCACGATAATGAGATCGATTCACCTTTAAACACAAATCCTGAGTAATCCCGTTCATAGGTTACTCGAGAGGGACATCATGATAATCGGACAGACTGGTGTACTATATACCCGTCCATATGATGGATGCAGCTAGTCTCATAGCTGCTCGTGTAGTGACACTCAGGATACAGTACAGTTACTCATTGGAGAATGAGTTCACTGATTGATCTGCTTACGAAATGCTGGATGGTTGATGATGCCTTATTTTCATACAGCGATTCCGTAGTCCTAGTGGTGTATCTAGTCCTTAGACTTGCAACACCAAGGATGTCCTGTATTAGTGCTCCACTCTTTGATACCAGACTTATAGGTTTGATTGTCCCAGATCTAGTACAATTGGTCATTGGGAGTGGTAGTCGACCTTACGAGGGCTATTGAGTGTCGATAGAGGATCATCCACTCTCGGCGTCGTGAGAGAAATATCCCATGTGTTCTTACTCAAACAAATCCCTTGCTAGGGTCATTCGGGTTGAGAGAGAAAGAGTTCTCCCGGAGAATCCGATTCGAGCAAGACTCGAGTAGAAACCGTATGGGTCTGACAACACTATGCTCGATATACAATTTCTGAGATATTAGATGGATGAGGGGCTATAGGTACACAGTAACTGAGGACAGACAGGTCCAATGGATTGGATTACCCTATATCGTCTAGGGACTACGACGTAGTGGCCTAGTACGTCCGTAGTCGATGAGTCAAGTGAATTATTATAGAGATAATAATTCACTGAGTTAGAAGGACTTCTGATAAGTATGACTCACGGCCAGCTCGATATTGGGCCTAGAGGGTCACACACATATGGTAGGCATTGCGATGAGTAGAGGTTCGGATATGAGATATCCGACGGAACCCTTATCTTATTGGATATCCAATAAGCCCCTGAATTATTGGATCCCATAGACAAGATCAATAAGAGCCCATAAAAGATTATTGGATAGAGATCCACTAATCTAAAAGGCTTGGGTTATTGGATGCAGATCCAATACCCACTAGGCGAGGATCCATTAGGGTTTGACAAGGGACCTCTATAAATAGGCAGGATTCAGAGCCTCATAGGCTAGAGCCTTTACTTGCCTCTCCTATTCTCCTCCCCCTCTCCACCACAAAGCAGGCCTGGAGTTTTAAGGATCATCGTCGTAGCCCTGCTATGTGGATTACCGCTAGAGAGGAGGACGCTTGACCTCCTTCACCCTCTCCTAACGATGTGCAAGGAAACAGGGATATACGATCTCCCTAGGTAACACAATCTATTTTATATGCAGTTTTAAGTTTCACGAATTTTGCGCACCAATCTTTGCATGACGATGAACATCTCTTTGGGAATCAGGGATTTTATTTTCTTGTTCTTCCACTACGCATGTGATGTCGCTCCAAGATTTCCCAACAGTGGTATCGGAGCCAGGTTGTTCATACGAATGATTGGGTTTGAACTGCGTGTGTTGTGTTTAGGAAGAATTTTGACGTCAAAATCATTGACGCAAAAATAGGGAAGGGCAGCAACAGTTGCTACCCTCAATCTGCGTGCGTGCAGCGCAGCCGAAGGTACGTAGCACAGGGGCTGCCCCTACAACAGCCGACCGACGGCCTGCTTGTAGCAGGCTTGCTGCCAGTGGGGCTGGAAGCCTGCGGTTGCCGCACCCGCGGTCATTGCCGCACGGCGCCGGCAGGTAGGGCTATGGGCAAGGCGGTCACCTGCGTGCGGGCACTATACCCGTGCGCAAGGGCGACGTTTGCGGGTGCTGGACCCGCGGGCAAAGGAACCGCGGGGCGAGGCGCTTGCGGTTGCAACGCCCGCGTGCTGAGGCACCACAGGGCAACGACGCTTTCGACCATTGCTCCTACAGGCAAACCCCCCCTTAGGGGTGACCGCCCGGTGGCTCTTTGCACCCGCGGGCATAAAGCTCGCGGGGGTAGCGCCACCCGCAGGGGCGCCAACCCACGGTGGCGCCCACCTACAAGGGCGGCACCCCCGCCCCGCGGCACAGGCCGCCGCCAGTAGGCTGGCGGCTGCGGCAGCAGCAAAGGGGAGTAGGGCATTAGGGTTTTCTAGGCAAAAGATAGTTTCTTTCTTTTGTCCAAATTATGAAAATACCCCTATGAATTCATAAATTCCTTATATGTCGATCATTTCATAAAATACTAATTAATTAAAAGGTTTAATTGATTATTATTTTTTATAATTATCTAGTAGTCCTACATGATGATGATTATTTATACATGTGATGTATGATGTGTGAACGGATGATGATGGACCGTATGATGTGTGTACTTATGATTATTATTATTGAGGTCTGTGAGCCTCCATTATATTTCTCGTTTATTGTCGGGCCTGCGTGCCTATGATTAAGTTGTAATCACATGAGGAGGCGCAGCGGTAGCGTGGATGCGATAGCGGGACCCACGAGACGGACGATCGCGATGTATGAAGATGCATCTAGATGTCGACGGAACCGACGAGGACGAGATGGATGATCACAGGGCATGGAGATGCACCATTGCACACATAGATCTTGATGTAAGTGATTAGGCCTACTGGCTCGGGCCTAATCACATTAGGTTGTGGTCCATGATCATCTGGTGTGATTGCTTATACACTTACTCGATATGTATATATATATATATATATATATATGCATGCGATGTAGATATATATTAAATATGTATATGTGTGACATGTCATATTAGAAGACCAAATCATAGAAACATCTCTCTCGATAATATTAAGTCGGTAAACGTGAGGCAATTAGATTGACCCATGTGGCATTCCATCGTTATAAGTAGGAACCGATTCCTAGTGTTTGTTGAGTTGGTCGAGCCCCTCGAGACTCAACTATATCGTGATTCGCTATCTTGCTTACGACATAGAGATGTCACCGGTGACCTGAGGACATGTTATGCTTAGTCGAGTCCCTCGAGGGTATATCATTAAATCAGACTCATCTTGTAACGAAGGTGTTGACTTAACCGAGCATCATGGTTGGCGAGTCCCTCGAGGCCATGGTGATTCGGAGGCCGAACAGGACAGGAATCACAAGGAGTTGTGATCGGCAAGAGTTGCCTATCTTTTAGGCTTAGTGTGATTGGTCGAGTCCCTCGAAGTTACACTAAGACTCTGATTAGATCATGATCCCCACTAGAAGTCTGCCGGAGACTTCCGTTTCATGTGCTGAGGGTGTCGCATGACTCATTAGTAAAATAGTGGGAGCATATTAAGATAGAAGTTTATATCTTGCAAAATCTGCATGTTATTCATTTCTACTGCATCTTTATTTTCATAAAATATCACTTTCAAATCCCTTACGTGGCATACTTGATGTTAACCGCCTCACTGGTCCAAATTATACGGATTGGCTACATAACTTGAGAATTATTCTCACGATGGAGAAAATCATGTATGTCCTTGATATAGTGATGCCTACACCTAAAGAAGGGACAAGCGGGGATGAGATCGCTCGCTACATGGAGTACATTGATGACTCTACTCTTGCTCAGTGCTATATGTTGGGCTCTATGACTCCTGAGTTATAGAGACAATATGAAAAGATGGATGCCAGATCCATTCTCCTATATGTCCGTAAATTTTTTGAGGAAAAGGGAAGGACTCAGCGATATGAGATATCTAAGAGCCTCTTTCGCACTGTGATGACTAATGGGACACCGGTTCAGAACTATGTCCTAAAGATGATTGAGTGGATAGAGAAACTCAGGTCTAGGAATTGGTCCTAGAGGATAACTTGTGTGTGCACATTGTGCTTCAGTCCCTACCATATTCCTTTTCATAGTTCATAATAAATTTTAATATTAACAAGCTTGAGGTGACTCTCCCAAAGCTCCTCAATATGTTGAGGGAGGTAGAGAGTACTATTAAGAAAGAGAAGCTAGTTCTCTATACTAGTGAGACCAGAAAGAAAAGGAAAGTAGAAAGGTCCCTTAAGAAGGGTAAGGGCAAGGGCAGACCAAGTAAGGCAAAGTTTGCTAAGAAAGACCTAGCAAAGGACAAAGGCCAGTGCTTCCACTATGGCAAAGATGGGCACTGGAAGAGGAACTACAAAGAGTACCTTGTAGAGAGGGCGAAATAGAAGCTTGGAGAAGCTGCATGTACATTCATGATCAATCTCCAATTGTCAAATTTTTGTGATAGTGCATTGGTATTGGATACCAGTATTGCTTATCACATCTACAATTTATTGTAAATTCTGGTAAAGCCGAGGGGAGATTAGCGAGATGAATATTGCATAAATGTTTATTTATGCTAGATACTACTCCACATATCATGAATGTAAGTATGTCTAAGAGGAAACGAGATGAGGTGAACAGTGCATACCTATAACATTGTAGGCTAGGTCACATCCATGAGAGAATGATTCAAAAGTTGCTAAATGATGGATATCTAGATCCATTGGACTTTGTGTCATATGTAACTTGCGAGCCTTGCCTTTGTGGAAAACTGACCAACTCTCCATTTAGTGAAACTAGAGAGAGAGCCACTAAGCTGTTGGAACTCATACATAGTGTTGTATGTGGACTGATGTTAACTCATGCCATTGGTGGATACTCCTACTTCATTACCTTTACTGATGATTTTTCAAGGAATGGATATATGTACTTAATGAAGTACAAGTTTGAGGCCTTTGAGAAATTCAGAGAGTATAAGAATGAGGTGGAGAACCAGATTGGAAAGAGTATAAAAACTCTTCGATTAGATCGAGGAGGTGAGTACTTAAGTACAGAGTTTACTCAATTCCTCAAGGACCATGGGATATTATCCCAATGGACAGCTCCTTATACACCTTAGCTCAATGGTGTCTCTGGAAGGCGGAATCGTACGCTGTTGTTAGATATGGTACGGTCCATTATGAGTTTTGCTGACCTACCCATCTTATTCTAGGGATATGCCCTGGAGACCACAGCTTACCTTCTAAACAGAGTTCCAACTAATTCGGTAGTGTCTACACCATATGAGATATGGAAAGGGAAGAAGCCAGATCTTAAGGTTGTTAAGATTTGGGGCTACCTTGCCCACGTTAAAAGACACAACCCCGATAAGTTAGAATCAAGGACAAAGCGATGCAAATTTGTGGGATACCCCAAGGAAACTTATGGGTACTATTTCTATCATCTCGATGACCAAAAGGTTTTTGTAGCTAAGAGAGTAGTGTTCCTTGAGAAGGAATACATTCTTAGCGGAGATAGTGGGAGAATGATAGAGTTGAGCGAGGTTGGAGAACTAAGCTCAAGCACCACTCTACAGCCCGAGTCTGTTCAGGTACCTAATACACAAGTTTCAACTTTACGTAAGTCTAATAGAGTATCCCATCCTCCTGAGAGATATATAGGACATATTGGAGGAGAGGATGTGGAGGATATTGATCCTCAGACCTACGAAGAGGCTATTATGAGCATAGACTCCGGGAAGTGGCAAGAAGCCATGAATTCTGAGATGGATTCTATGTACTCCAACAAGGTTTGGAACCTAGTTGATGCGCCCGAAGGTATTGTACCCATCGGTTGCAAGTGGATCTTTATGAAAAAGATCAGAGTAGATGGAAAGGTAGAGACCTATAAAGCAAGGCTAGTGGCTAAGGGGTATCGTCAAAGGCAAGGTGTTGACTACGACGAAACCTTCTCACCCGTAGTAATGCTGTAATCCATCAGAATTCTATTGGCTATTGCAGCACACTATGATTATGAGATCTGGCAGATGGATATGAAAACCGCATTCCTCAATGGGAACCTCGAGGAGGAGGTGTATATAATGCAACCTGAGGGATTCATGTCCAAGAACTGCCCAGATAAGGTGTGTAGGTTGCTTAGATCCATTATTGGACTAAAGCAAGCTTTCCAAAGTTGGAACATAAAATTTGATGAGGCAATCAGATCTTATGACTTCGTTAAGAACGAAGATGAGCCTTGTGTGTACAAGAAGGTAAGTGGGAGTGCTATCACCTTTTTGGTGTTACATGTGGATGACATCCTGATCATTGGGAATGATGTAGGAATGCTATCCACAGTAAAAGTTTGGTTATCTAGATACTTCTCCATGAAGGACTTAGGGGAAGCATCCTATATCTTGGGGATTAGGATCTATAGAGATAGATCCAAGAGGATGCTTGGCTTGTCCCAGTCTAGGTACATAGAAACCATTGTCAAATGGTTTAGCATGAAAAATTTCAAGAGAGGTTTCATACCGATGAGACAGAGGATATCGCTTTCTGTAAGTATGTCCCCAAAGACTCTAGAAGAAAGGGCGAACATGGATATGATATCTTATGCCTCAGTAATAGGGTCTATCATGTATGTCGTGCTATGTATTAGGCCTGATATAGCGCATGCTCTGAGTGTCACGAGCAGGTATCAGGCGGATCCAGGCTTGGAGTGCTGGAAAACAGTAAAGTGTATCCTTAAGTATTTGAGAAGGACTAAGGATCTTTTACTAGTATATGGAGGTAATAGCCTTAAGGTTGAAGGCTACATAGACTTAAGTTTTCAGTCTGATGTCGATGATAGCAAGGCGAATTCAGGGTATGTGTACACCTTGAATGGAGGAGCAATTTGCTGGAAGAGTTCCAAGCAAGATACTACTGCTGACTTGACCATAGAGGCATAGTATATTGCTACATCAGATGCAGAAAAGGAGGGAGTCTAGTTGAAGAAGTTCATCATAGATTTGGGAGTCATGCCGGATAGCGAGAAACCGACTTCCTTATATTGGGACAACTATAGGGCGATTACTTAAATAAGGGAACCCGAGACTTATCAGAAGTATTCTAAGGAGGTTCCAGCTTATTAAAGAGATCGTAAACCGAGAAGATGTAGTAGTGGAAAGTGTTCCATCCGAAGATAACATTGCAGATCCACTAACAAAGTTGTTGTCTCGGATTGTCTTTGAGCGTCACAGGGGTCTGATGGGGATCAGACACATAGATGATTGGCTTTAGGTCAAGTGGGAGATTGCTAATACTAGGTGCCCAACAAGCTAATCACGTGAGTGATGGCACGTGTGACTTGATACAGAATCTTTTTGCTTATTATATTTTGGCATATATCACTTTATAACTATTGTATATATGCATATATATATTGTGATGTCCTTGGATTTGTGCAATGGGAATTGGATCGTGATGAGATCATGATAATGAGATCGATTCACCTTTAAAAATAGATCTGAAATAATCCCGGTCACAGGTTACTCGAGAGGGACTTCGTGATAACCGGACAGACTTTTGTGCTGTATACCCATCCATATGATGGATGCAGCTGGTCTTAGAGCTGCTCGTGTAGTGACACTAGGGATACAGTATAGGTGCTCATTGGAGAATGAGTTCACTAATTGATCCGCTTATGGAATGTTGGATGATTGATGATGCCTTATTGTCAAACAACGATTTCGTAGTCCTAGTGGTGTATCTGGTCCTTAGACTTGAGACACCAAGGATGTCCTGTATGAGTACTCCACTCTCTGATACAAGACTTATAGGTTTGGCTGTCCTAGATCTAGTACAATTGGTCATTGGGAGTGGTAGTCGACCTTACGAGGGCTATTGAGTGTCGATAGAGGATTATCCACTCTCGGCGTCATGAGAGGAATATCCCATGTGTTCTTGCCTAGACAAATCCCTAGCAAGGGTCATTCGGGTTGAGAGAGAGAGTACTCCGGTAGAATCCAATTAGAGCGAGACTCGAGTAGAAATCGTATGGGTCTGACAGCACCATGCTCGATATACGGTCTCTGGGATATTAGATGGATGAGGGGCTATAGGTACATGGTAACTGAGGATAGATAGGTCCAATGGATTGGATTCCCCTATATGATCTGGGGACTACGGCGTAGTGGCCTAGTACGTCCGTAGTCGATGTGTCAAGTGAATTATTACAGAGATAATAATTCACTGAGTTAGAAGGAGTTCGGAAAGGTATGACTCATGGCCAGCTCGATATTGGGCCTAGAGGGTCACACACATATGGTAGGCATTGCGATGAATAGAGGTTCGGATATGAGATATCCGACAGAGCCCTTGTCTTATTGGATATCTAATAAGCCCCTGAATTATTGGATCCCATAGACGAGATCCAATAAGAGCCCATGAAAGATTATTGGATAGAGATCCACTAATCTAAAAGGCTTTGGTTATTGGATGCAGATCCAATACCCACTTAGAGAGGATCCATTAGGGTTTGATAGGGGACCTCTATAAATAGGAGGGATTCAGAGACTCATAGGCTAGAGCCTTTGCTTGCCTCTCCTATTCTCCTCCCCCTCTCTATCTCAGAGCAGGCCTGGAGTTTTGTGGAGCGTCGTCGTAGCCCTGCTGTGTGGAGTACCGCTAGAGAGGAGGACGCTTGACCTCCTTCACCCTCTCCTAAGGATCTGCAAGGAAACAGGAATATATGATCTCCCTAGGTAACACAATCTATTCTATACACAGTTTTAAGTTTTACGGATTTTGCGCACCAATCTTCGCACAACGACGAACATCTCTTTGGGAATCAGGGATTTTATTTTCTTGTTCATCCGCTACGCATGTGATATCGCCACAAGATTTCCCAACAACTCTTTCTCTCTCAACCCGAATAACCTTGGCCAGGGATTTGTCTGAGCAAGAACACATGGGATATTCCTCTCATGACACCAAGAGTGGATGATCATCTATTGACACTTAATAGCTCTCGTAAGGTCAACTACCACTCCCAATGACCAGATGTACTAGATCTGGGACAACCAAACCTATAAGTCTGGTATCAAAGAGTGGAGCACTCATACAGGACATCCTTGGTGTCTCAAGTCTAAGGACCAGATATGCCACTAGGACTTCGGAATTGCTGTCTGACAATAAGGCATCATCAACCATCTAGCATTCCGTAAGCGGATCAATCAGCGAACTCATTCTCCAATGAGCACTTGTATTGTATCCCTAGTGTCCCTACATGAGCAGCTATGAGACCCACTGCATCAATTATATCGACGGGTATACAGCACACCAGTCTATTCGGTTATCACGATGTCCCTCTCTAGTAACCTATGACCAAGATTATTTAGGATATGTGTTTAAAGGTGAATCGATCTCATTTTCATGATCTCATCATGATCTGATTCCCATTGCACGAATCCAAGGACATTACAATATATATATATATATATGCATATATGCAATAGTTATAAAGTGATATATGCTAAAATATAATAAGCAAAAAAGATTCTGTATCAAGTCACACGTGCCATCACTCACGTGATTGGCTTGCTGGGCACCTATGACAAGCAAAAATATCATGCATAAAGTTATCAATCATGGTATTAAAACTTCAATATTTTCATTACAACATCAAGCATTATTAAGTATACAATCGTCACACTTATACTATTTCATATTAGTTTGCCTATTTCATTTATGTCAAATCAAAACATGCATCAATTTTTTTTTGAAACCGAAAAAGCCACTTTTAATATCGTGAAAATTGATAATCCATAAATCACAAAATTCATTATGCATCATTTCGACAGAAAACTCATTAAGCATGATCATTCTGCGTTACTTCAAATCAAACATGATTTCATTTATTTTCAAAATATTTATCATGATAGGATATACAAGATAAAGATATCATTAAACATAAAGTATATTCATCAATCATGTTTTTCTTGAGCATAAGGTAATTTTAACCAAAATAATTTTATTATTTGTTATAGTCATGCATTTTTCTTTTTAGATTAATCTATCTTTTTATGCTTAGTTTTTCATACAAAAGCCATGCATCATCATTAAGCATGATGTTAAATTTCTTAATATTTTCATTAAGACATCAAGCATGGTTTCAATCAAAATCGAAAATCATCAAGATACACATTTTTTCTTCTTAAGAAAAACATACATATGATCATTATATTTAAATCTAACGTTTTATTCTATAAACATAAAACATGAAATTTAATAGAAAAATAATTAATTAAAAAAAAGAAAATACATCACGAAAAACATCAAGGAATTTCATAATAAATTAAGGGGGTTTCGATTACCTCATTATTGAAAGTCGTTAAGGTGTAGTTTGCCACCTTGCCTTTCTTGATATTCTCCTCTTCGGAGGAGCTTAATTCATCCTAATTTTTGTTCTTCTTGTGTTCAAAGTAAGTTGTTCCGTTCTTTTTCCTTTTTAATTTTTATTTCATTTGTAGTTTAAGTTCACTATCACTTGAGCTTATACTTGAGTGGTCTTCATGTGTTCTATGTCCCAAATCCTTCCTGTCCTTTGGAAGGTTGTTCTCAAGTTTTCTTTTTGTCACATTGTTCATTTCGTAGGTCATTAGAGAGCCAATAAATTCTTCAAGAGGAATTGTTTTAAGGTCCTTGGCCTCTTGAATGGCCGTGACTTTTGGATCCCAACTTTTAGGAAGGGATCTTAAGATTTTAGTTATAAGTTCAAAGTTAGAAAAATCATTACCAAGAGCTTTAAGTCCATTGGTAACATCCGTGAAACGGGTGTACATGTCTCCGATGAACTCACTTGGTTTCATTCAGAAAAGTTTGTAACAGTGCACAAGAATGTTGATTTTGGACTCTTTCACTCGGCTAGTGCCTTCATGACTAACCTCAAGAGTTCTCCAAATATCAAAAGCCGAATCACAAATCGAAACGTGATTAAATTCATTTTTGTCAAGTGCATAATATAAGGCATTCATAGCCTTTGCGTTTAAAGCAAAAACTTTCTTCTCCGATTCATCTCATTCGCTCATCGGAAGAGAAGATTTTTTAAATATATTTTCGACAATATTCCAAAGCTTGAGATTCAATGAAAGTAAGAAAACTCTCATTCAAGTTTTCCAATAAGTATAGTCCGTCCCATTGAAAAGGGAGGACGAATGAGAGAGTGACCCTCTTAAAAACCACAAAGAGTCATTTCTATTAGGGTGTTAAACCAAAGTAGAAAACTGTGGCTTTGATACCAATTGTTAGGATCGGAGCAGCACTAAGAGGGGGGGCATGAATTACTGCAGTGGATTAAACCTCGTAAGTTTGAAAACGATTTCGTAAATGCATAGAGATTTCAATTCGACAATGAATAACATGGGGAAAGTAGCTTGAGTAAAGTGAGAAGATAAAAACTGAAAGCTTTCTGCTATGTAAATAACCGTTTAAGAAAGATAAACACTCATGCATTCAAGGAACACACCAACTTAAAGTGGTTCGGTCAAAATGACCTACATCCACTTGCGAAGCCTTCTTTGATAAGGCTCCCAACTTCCACTAGCAAATCACTTTGAAGGAAAAAGACAAATACCCCTCTTACAACCTTATACAAGTGGTTCACACTTATACAAATTTTCAATGAGAAAGAAGGAGCTGAACACTCAAGCAATTGAAAACAAGACTTGCTAAAGACTTTGCTAAGTCTTTATCTCAATCTCTAGCTTCTCAAAGGTTATATTCTCTATTGAGAATTGAGGGGTATTTATAGACCCCAAGAGGATTCAAATTTGAGCTCCAAATTTGAATTCTCTTGGGTTCCCGAAGTTGGCGGTGCCACCGCCTGTCAATATCATATTGACCGTTAACTGGCGGTGCCACCGCCCGACCTTTCGGGTGCTAGGCGGTGCCACCGTCGGACCTCTCAAGTGCTGGGTGGTGCCACCGCCCAGTCTGACGGTACCACCGCCCGATCCTCTGGTTATAGGCGGTGCCATCGCTCAGTCCAGCGGTTCCACCACCCGGTCCTACAGGTCACTAGATGGGCTTCAAATCTGGCCCAAACTAGGTAATATCGGGCCCAGTTGGCCCCTAACCAAGATATAAGATTATCCCTTAATCCTAACCCTAATTACATGCAAACTATGCAATTTAAAACATAGTACTAAGAAAGTTTTCAATCGGCAAATGTCGAGTCTCCTTCCGGCGATCTTCCGACGGACTTTCGATATACCCTCATATTTCTTTCGGCGGACTCCCAGTAGGCTCCCGATCTTATGGTGAGTTCAGCAAGTAGTCGAGCCTTCTCAGTGATCTCTGCGAACTTCCAACGATCTCTTCGGCAGACTTCCGAAAACTCTGACAAGTCCCCGATTTCTTCTCGGTTGGTTCTGGTAGCATCTCCGACGAATCTTCGGACTCTCGAACACCCATCGAACTTGACTCCGGTAGACTTGCTTTATGTGTTCAAGCTATCGTAGTTAATCCTGCATATGTAAAACAAAAGTTTGATCTAGACAATTACTCCTAAGCAATTAATCAAGTTGTCCGGCATGTCATTGGTCCCTCGACGCTTCCTCCGATTCTTCGGGACATCGTCCTCTCTTACAGCCTATTGCCCAATCGACCAGTTGACTCTGCAACTCCGATATCCCATGCGCAATACCCACTCTTCTTGGCCCGATGCCTTCTGTCGATACTGTTGGGAAATCCTTGGGGGCGACATCATATGCGCAGCGGAAGAACAAGAAAGACAAAATCCCCGATTCCCAAAGAGATGTTCATCGTCGTGCGAAGATTGGTACGCAAAAATCTGCGAAACATGAAACTGCGTATAGAGTAGATTGGTACAACAGGGTTGCGACGACGCTCCTCAAAACTCCAGACCTACTCTGAGGTGGAGATGGAGAGGAGAATAGGAAAAGGCAAACAAAAGCTCTCTAGCCCATGGGGCTCTGAATCCCTCCTATTTATTGAGGTCCCCTGTCAAAACCTAATGGGTCCTCTCCTAGTGGGTATTGGATCTGCATCCAATAAGACAAGGGCTCCGTCGGATATCACATATCCGAACCTCTATTCATCGCAATGCCTACCATATATGTGTGACCCTCTAGGCCCAATATCGAGCTGGCCGTGAGTTATACCTGTCAGAACTCCTTCTATCTCAGTGAATTATTATCTCTGTAATAATTCACTCGACTCATCGACTACGGACGTACTAGGCCACTACGTCGTAGTCCCCAGACGATACAAGGGAATCCAATCTATTGGACCTGTCTGTCCTCAGTTACCATGAACCTATAGTCCCTCATCCATCTAACATACCAGAGACCGTATATTGAGCATGGTGTTGTCAGACCCACACGGTTTCTTCTCGAGTCTCGCTTTAATCGGATTCTCTCGGAGAACTCTTTCTCTCTCAACCCGAATGACCCTGGCCAGGGATTTGTCTGAGCAAGAACACATGGGATATTCCTCTTATGACGCCGAGAGTGAATGATCCTCTATCGACACTCAATAGCCCTCGTAAGGTCGACTACCACTCCCAATGACCAGCTGTACTAGATCTGGGACAGCCAAACCTATAAGTCTGGTATCAAAGAGTGGAGCACACATACAAGATATCCTTGTTGTCTCAAGTCTAAGGACCAGATACACCACTAGGACTACGGAATCGCTGTCTGACAATAAGGCATCATCAACCATCTAGCATTCCGTAAGCGGATCAATCAGTGAACTCATTCTCCAATGAGCACCTGTACTGTATCCCTAGTGTCCCTACACAAGCAGCTATGAGACCAGCTGCATCCATCAAATGGATGGGTATACAGCACACTAGTCTGTCCGGTTATCACAATATCCCTCTTGAGTAACCTATGACCAGGATTATTTAGGATATGTGTTTAAAGGTGAATCGATCTCACTATCGTGATCTCATCACGATCCGATTCCCATTGAACAAATCCAAGGACATCACAATATATGTATGTGTTTATGCAATAGTTATAAAGTGATATATGCCAAAATATAATAAGTAAAAAGATTCTATATTAAGTCACACGTGCCATCACTCACGTGATTGGCTTGCTAGGCACCTATGACTAGCACTCTCCCACTTGACCTAAAGCCAATCACCTATGTGTCTGATCCCCATCAGACACCTGTGATGCTCAAAATAAATCTGAGACAACGGCTTTGTTAGTGGATCTGTAATGTTATCTTCGGATGGAACTCTTTCCACTACTACATCTCCTCGGGTCACGATCTCTCTAATAAGGTGGAACCTCCTCAGAACATGCTTAGATTTCTGATGAGACCTAGGTTCCTTTGCTTGAGCAATCGCCCCGTTGTTATCGCAATATAGGGAGATCGGCTCTTCGCTACCCGGCACGACTCCCAAATCTGTGATGAACTTCTTCACCCAAACTCCCTCCGTTGCTGCATCTGATGCAGCAATGTACTCCGCTTCTGTGGTCGAGTCAGCAGTAGTATCTTGTTTGGAACTCTTCCAGCACACTACTCCTCCATTCAAGGTGTACATATACCCTGAATTCGACTTGCTATCATCGACATCAGACTGAAAACTTGAGTCAGTGTAGCCTTCAACCTTAAGGCTATTACCTCCATATACTAGTAAAAGATCCTTAGTCCTTCTCAAGTACTTAAGGATACACTTTATTGCTTTCCAGTACTCCAAGCCTGGATCCGCCTGATACCTGCTCATGACACTCAGAGCATGCACTATATTAGGCCTAGTACATAATATGGCATACATGATAGACCCTATTGCTAAGGCATAAGGTATTATATCCATGTTCGCCCTTTCTTCTGGAGTCTTTGGGGACATACTCGTAGAAAGCGATATCCCATGTCTCATCTGGTTGAGACCTCTTTTGGAATTTTCCATGCCAAACCTTTTGACAATGGTTTCTATGTACCTGGACTAGGACAAGCCAAGCATCCTCTTGGATCTATCTCTATAGATTCTAATCCCCAAAATATAGGATGCTTCCCCTAAGTCCTTCATGGAGAAGTGTCTAGATAACCAAGCCTTTACTGTGGATAGCATTCCTGCGTCATTCCCAATGATCAGGATGTCATCCACATAAAACACCAAAAAGGTGATAGCGCTCCCACTTACCGTTCTGTATACACAAGGCTCATCTTCGTTCTTAACGAAGTCATAAGATCTGATTGCCTCATCAAATCTTATGTTCCAACTTCGGGAAGCTTGCTTTAATCCATAAATGGATCTAAGCAACCTACACATCTTATCTGGACAGTTCTTGGACACGTATCCCTCAGGTTGCATCATATACACCTCCTCCTCGAGGTTCCCATTGAGGAATGCGGTTTTCACATCCATCTGCCAGATCTCATAATCATAGTGTGCTGCAATAGCCAATAGAATTATGATGGATTTTAGCATTGCTACGGGTGAGAAGGTTTCGTCATAGTCAACACCTTACCTTTGACGATACCCCTTAGCCACTAGCGTTGCTTTATAGGTCTCTACCTTTCCATCTACTCCGATCTTTTTCTTAAAGATCCACTTGTAATCGATGGGTACAATACCTTTGGGCGCATCAACTAGGTTCCAAACCTTATTGGAGTACATAGAATCCATCTCAGAATTCATGGCTTCTTGCCACTTCCCAGAGTCTATACTAATAATAGCCTCCTCGTAGGTCTGAGGATCAATATCCTCTGCATACTCTCCTCTAATATGTCTCACATATCTCTCAGGAGGATGGGATACTCTATTAGACCTGCGTAAAGTTGAAACTTGTGTATTAGGTACCTGAACAGACTCGGGCTGTAGAGTGGTGCTTGAGCTTGGTTCTCCAACCTCGCTCAATTCTATCATTCTCCCACTATCTCCGCCAAGAATGTGTTCCTTCTCATGGAACACTGCTCTCTTAGCTACAAAGACCTTTTGGTCCTCGAGATGATAGAAATAATACCCATAAGTTTCCTTGTGGTATCCCACAAATTTGCATCGCTCTGTCCTTAATTATAACTTATCGGAGTTGCGTCTTTTAACATGTGCAGGGCAGCTCCAAATCTTAGCAACCTTAAGATCAGGCTTCTTCCCTTTCCATATCTCATATGGTGTCGACACTACCAACTTAGTTGGAACTCTATTCAGAAGGTAAGCTACGGTTTCTAGGGAATTTCCCCAGAATGAGATGGGTAGGTCAGCGAAACTCATCATGGACCGTACCATATCTAATAATGTACGATTTCTCCTTTCAGAGACACCATTAAGCTGAGGTGTATAAGGAGGTGTCTATTGGGATAATATCCAATGGTCCTTGAGGAACTGAGTGAACTCTGTACTTAAGTACTCACCTCCTCGATCTGATCGAAGAGTTTTGATACTCTTTCCAGTCTGGTTTTCCACCTTATTCTTATACTCTCTGAATTTCTCAAAGGCCTCGGACTTGTACTTCATTAAGCACACATATCCATACCTTGAGAAATTAATAGTAAATGTAATGAAGTAGAAGTAACCTCTAACGGCATGAGTTGACATGGGTCCACATACATCACTATGTATGAGTTCCAACAACTCAGTGGCTCTCTCTCCAGTTCCACTAAATGGAGAGTTGGTCAGTTTTCCACGAATGCAAGGCTCACAAGTTGCATATGACACATAGTCGAATGGATCTAGATATCCAATATTTAGCAACTTTTGAATCATTCTTTCATGGATGTGACCTAGCCTACAATGTCACAGGTATGCACTGCTCAACTCATCTCGTTTCCTTTTGGACACATTTACATTCAAGATATGTGGAGTGGTGTCTAATATAAATAAACCATTATGCAATGTTCCTTTCATGATGATCTTATCATCTAATAATATCGAACAACTATTGTTCTAAAAAATAAATTTATATCGACTAACTGTTAAACATGAAATGGAGATAATATTTTTGATAATAGAAGGAACAAAATAACATGCATCTAATGCAATAAAAGCTCCACAAGGCAGATGTAGGGCGACCTCGCCAACAGCTACTACAACAACTTTTGCTCTATTACCCATCTTGAGGTCCATCTCGCCTCTTTCTAGTCTCCTAGGCCTTGCCAGAACCTGCAACGAATTGCATATATGATAAGCACTACTAGTATCCAATACCCATATATTATCATAAGAGTCTGACAAATGGACACTGATCATGAATGTACCTGAAGCTTCATCAAGCTTTTGTTTCGCCCTTTCTACAAGGTACTCTTTGCAGTTTCTCTTCCAGTGCCCATCTTTACCACAGTGGAAGCACTGGCCTTTGTCCTTTGCTGGGTCTTTCTTAGCAACCTTTGCTTTACCTGGTTTGACCTTGCCCTTTCCCTTCTTAAGGGACCTTTCTCCTTTCCTTTTCCTTTTCCTTTTGGTCTCACCAGTGTAGAGAACTGGCTTCTCTTTCTTGATAGTACTCTCTGCCTCCCTCAACATATTGAGAAACTCTGGGAGAGTCACTTCAAGCTTGTTCATATTAAAATTCATTATGAACTTTGAAAAGGAATCTGGTAGGGACTGAAGCACAATGTCCACACACAAGTTATCCTCTAGGACCATTCCTAGACCTATGAGTTTCTCTATCCACTCAATCATCTTTAGGACATGGTTCTGAACCGGTGTCCCCTCAGTCATCCTAAAGTGGAAGAGGCTCTTAGATATCTCATATCGCTGAGTCCTTCCCTGTTCCTCAAACAATTTGCGGACATGTAGGAGAATGGATCTGGCATCCATCTTTTCATGTTGTCTCTATAACTCAGGAGTCATAGAGCCCAACATATAGCACTGAGCAAGAGTGGAGTCATCAATGTACTTCACGTAGCGAGCGATCTCATCCTCGTTTGCTCCTTCTTCGGGCGCAGGCATCACTGTATCAAGGACGTACACGATTTTCTCCGCTGTGAGAACAATTCTCAAGTTACGGAGCCAATCCGTATAATTTGGACCAGTGAAGCGGTTGACATCAAGTATGCCACGTAAGGGATTTGAAAGCGACATTTTCTGAAAATAAAGATGCAGTAGAAATGAATAACATGTAGATTTTGCAAGAAATAAATTATCAAGATATGGACTTCTATCTTAATATGCTCCCACTATTTTACTAACGAGTCACGTGACACCCTCAGCACATAAAACGGAAGTCTCCGACAGACTTCTAGTGGGGATTAGGATCCAATCAGCGTCTTAGTGTAACCTCGAGGGACTCAACTAATCACACTAAGCCTAAAAGGTAGGCAACTCTTGTCGATCACAACTCCTTGTGATTCTCGTCCTGTTCGACCTCTGAATCACCATGGCCTTGAGGGACTCGACCAACCATGATGCTCGGTTAAGTCAACACCTTCGTTACAAGATAAGTCTGATTTGATGATATACCCTCGAGGGACTCGACCAAGTATACCATGCCCTCAGGTCACCGGTGACATCTCTATGTCGTAAGCAAGATAGCGAATCGCGATATAGGTGTGTCTCGAGGGACTCGACCAACTCAACCTACACCGGGAATCGGTTCCTACTTATAACGATGGAAGGCCACGTGGGTCAATCTAATTGACTCACATTTACCGACTTAATATTATCAAGAGATGTTTCTATGATTTGGTCTCCTAATATGACATTCACACATATACATATTTATTATATATCTACATCGCATGCAAATATATATACATGTCTAGTATGTGTATAGGCAATTACACCAGATGATCATGGACCACGAACTAATATGATTAGGCCCGAGCCAGTAGGCCTAATCACTCACATCAAGATCTATGTGTGCAACGATGCATCTCCATGCCATGTGATCGTCCATTTCGTCCTTGTCGGTTCCGTCGACATCTTGGTGCATCTTCATGCATCACGATCGTCCGTCTCGTGGGTCCCACTATCGCATCCACGCTCCCGTTGTGCCTCCTTATGTGATTACAACTTAATCATAGGCACGCAGGCCCGATAATAAACAAGAAATATAATGGAGGTTCGCAGACTTCAATAATAATAATCACAGGTACACACATCACACGGTCTAGGATCATCCGTCCACACATCATACATCACATGTATAAATAATTATCATCATGTAGTACTACTAGATAATAATAAAAAATAATAATAATCAACTAAACCTTTTAATTAATTAATATTTTCTGAAATCAGGGATATTATAGGGAATTTTTGAATTCATAGGGGTATTTTCGTAATTTGGACAAAAGACAGAAACTGTAATTTCTTAAATTCCGAGGGGCAAAACTGTTTTTTGCCTAGAAAAACGTAATGCCCTTTCCCCTTTTCGCTGCTGCCGCCGCCACCCTACCGGCGACGGCCTGTGCGGCGGGGAGAGAGCACTGCCCTCGCTTGCAGGCGGCACGTCCGCTGGCAGCGCTACTGCTGCGGGTGGGCGCCCCCTTCGGGCGCTGCCACCTCCGCAGGCGGTGCTGTCCCACCGGGCAATCGCCCCTTCGGGGGGGTTTCGCCCGCGGGAGCAGCGGCGGCAGGCACCGCTGTCCAGCGACGCCTCTGCCCGTGGGCTGCCTGCCTATGGCTGCAATGCATGCACGCAGATCGAGGGCAGCAACTGTTGCTGCCCATCCTTGTTTTTGCGTCAACAATTTTGACGTCAAAATTCTTCCTAAACACAACAAATGCAGTTCAAAACCAATCATTCGCACGAGCAACCTGGCTTTGATACCACTGTTGGGAAATCCTTGGGAGTGACATCATATGCGCAGCAGAAGAACAAGAAAGACAAAATCCCCGATTCCCAAAGAGATGTTCGTCGTCGTGCGAAGATTGGTACGCAAAAATCCGCGAAACATGAAACTGCGTATAGAGTAGATTGTGTTACCTAGGGAGATCGTATATCCTTGTTTCCTTGCAGATCATTAGGAGAGGGTGAAGGAGGTCAAGCGTTCTCTTCTCTAGCAGTGTTCCACACAGCAGGGTTGCGACGACGCTCCTCAAAACTCCAGACCTACTCTGAGGTGGAGATGGAGAGGAGAATAGGAAAAGGCAAACAAAAGCTCTCTAGCCCATGGGGCTCTGAATCCCTCCTATTTATTGAGGTCCCCTGTCAAAACCTAATGGGTCCTCCCCTAGTGGGTATTGGATCTGCATCCAATAAGACAAGGGCTCCGTCGGATATCTCATATCCGAACCTCTATTCATCGCAATGCCTACCATATGTGTGTGACCCACTCGGCCCAATATCGAGCTGGTCGTGAGTCATACCTGTTAGAACTCCTTCTAACTCAATGAATTATTATCTCTATAATAATTCACTCGACTCATCGACTACGAACGTACTAGGCCACTACGCCGCAGTTCCCAGACGATACAGGGGAATCCAATCCATTGGACCTGTCTGTCCGCAGTTACCGTGTACCTATAGTCCCTCATCCATCTAATATACCAGAGATCGTATATCGAGCATGTTGTTGTCAGACCCACACGGTTTCTTCTTGAGTCTCGCTCTAATCGGATTCTCCCAAGGAACTCTTTCTCTCTCAACCCGAATGACCCTGGCCAGGGATTTGTCTGAGCAAGAACACATGGGATATTCCTCTCATGATGCCGAGAGTGGATGATCTTCTATCGACACTCAATAGCCCTCGTAAGGTCGAATACCACTCCCAATGACCAGTTGTACTAGATCTGGGACAGCCAAACCGATAAGTCTGGTATCAAAGAGTGGAGCACTCATACAGGACATCCTTGGTGTCTCAAGTCTAAGGACCAGATACACCACTAGGACTACGGAATTGCTGTCTGACAATAAGGTATCATCAACCATCCAGCATTCCGTAAGCGGATCAATCAGTGAACTCATTCTCCAATGAGCACCTGTACTGTATCCCTAGTGTCCCTACAAAAGCAACTATGAGACCAGTTGCATCCATCATATGGACGGATATACAGCACACCAGTCTGTCCAGTTATCATGATATCCCTCTCGAGTAACCTATGACCGGGATTATTTAGGATATGTGTTAAAGGTGAATCGATCTCACTATCGTGATCTCATCACGATCCGATTCCCATTGCACAAATCCAAGGACATCACAATATATGTATGCATTTATGCAATAGTTATAAAGTGATATATGCCAAAATATAATAAGCAAAAAGATTCTATATTAAGTCACACGTGCCATCACTCATGTGATTAGCTTGTTGGGCACCTATGACTAGCAGATACATCGACCGATCCACCGGCCCGACGTCCAATCTTTTTACATGTTCCTCCAGCGCAACATGATTTTCCTACTTTAATTATCTCATCTTGAATGAAGCATCCTGTGTCACTCAAAATGTAAATTAAATCATAAACACATATCTAGTGGTTTCATCATCAAAATACGAGATTCAACATTAGTATCAAGAGTAGCACTAAGAGGGGGGGGGGGGGGGGGGGTGAATTAGTGCAGCGGAAAACTTTCGTTATTTAAAAAACTTATTTCAATTAAAATCGATTTCGATGAGAATGATTTTGATTCAATCTGTTTCGGAAAGAATTTAAACTAGAAAGCTTTGTGAAAGTGCAAGAAAAGACTAAGGTGATTTGTAGTAATGTAAATTGTGTAAATAAAAAGCGTTGGTTTCGTAAAGTCTTCATACAAATAAAGCCGATCTTGGAAGGTGTTTATTTGAAAGCATATGTAAACGTAGTTAAAGCATAGTAAGGAGGAGAGGCAGTTTGCTATAAAAGAAAGCTGCTCAAAGTAAATGCAAACTAAGTTTTAGAGTGGTTCGGTCAATGTGACCTACATCTACTTTTAAATTCCTCCTCTAACGAGGTCACCGGCGTCCATTAAAGGCATTCCTTTAATAGGTGAAGACCGAACACCTCTTTACAGCATTTTCTCCTTTTCCCGGGTTTAGAAGATGAACATTTACAAGTCTCACTCCTCTTTCTTGGATGGTTACAAGGCTAAGAGATGGAGGAGGAGAACTGTAACTTTTACAATACTTTAAGACTCAAGAATTCAAGATTAAGCCGATAGATATCGTGCCCTTTCATACAGAAAATGGTGAGGTTTTTATTGGCCCCAATGGCTTTAAAATTGGAGCCAAAAAGTGTCACATCCCCGGAATCCGGGGTACTAGCAGTACCACCGCCATTACTGGGCGGTACTACCACTATTGATTTGACTCTCGGTGGTACCACCGCTAAACTGGGGTGGTACCACTGCTGGCAGCACTATTGCCGACAGTACCACTGCCCAGTCTGGGTAGTACCACCGCCCAGATATCCTGGGGCATTGTCTTCCATGTGGTGCCATCGTCGGCCAATAATTCAGGGGCTGAATTGGGTGCTCAATTCGACCCGATTGAGCCCTATTAAAGGGCCCAGTTGGCCCATAATTAAGTTAGCGGGATTACCTCCTAATCCTAACTTAATTTACACTCTAACTATGATAATTAAGATAATTTATAGGGCATCTTGTTTCGGCGCGTTAATTGCTCTTCCGGCGAGCTTCCGATGTACTTCCGGCGAACATCCGACGAACTCTCAGCATTGTTCCGGCGGACTCCCAGCAAGCTCCTGGACTTTACGATAATCTTCTTGGTGATTTCTAATGAGCTTCTATTGCAAGCTCTTGGACTTCTCACTTGGTTACCGTAGAACTTCGAACGAACGTTCGGACTTCCGTCGAACTCTCGAACTGCCAATGAGATCTCAATCTTGACTCCGGCACAACACTTGCTTTATGTCTTATTGCCATCATAGTTAATCCTGCACACTTTTCTCAATATATAGATTAGATCAAACAACTTATAATTGACTTCATCATCAAAATCCGAGATTTAACACCTTACGCATAGGCGTCTACTAGTGCGGCGCTAGTGTGGTGGCCTCACCCCAATGCGGCAACTGCCTTATGCACGGCTGCAGCCAAGCATGCATAGGCGGCTACCGCCTTTTACATAGTCAACTACCGCAAGCAAGGCAGTCAGCCCGTAGGCGGCTTGCTTGCGGGCTAGCGCCACCTGCCGACATCTCCTTTGCCTACGTGCAGCCTATGCGCATGCTAGTGGGCTACACCCTCAGCATGCAGACTGCCTACCTATGGGCTCCTTGCCCACTAGCACCGTCGTTGTTGTGAGCAGTCCGTCAGTCGTCGCCAGGTAGGTGGCGGCCAAGGCTACATGCACCCATTTTTGCTGCTCTGTGAGGGCAGCAATAGTTGCTGCCCACTCTCGCCTTTGCGTTAACGATCTTAGAATCAAAAGTTTTTCCAAATTATAACACACGCAGTTCAAAACTAATCTATCACATGAACAACCTAGCTCTAATACCACTGTTGGAAAATTTAGGGGGGTAATATCACATATGCAAAGGAAGAATATAAAACAAAATCCCCAATTTCCCAAAGATATATTCATCGTCATGCGAGGATTGATGCACAAAAATCCATGAAACTTAAAACTATGTAAATTAAAGATTATATTACCTAAGGAGATCATATATCCCTAAATCCCTTCAGATCTCTAGGAGAGGGTGAACAAGGTCAAGCGTCCTCGTCTCTAGTAGTGATCCACATAGCAGGGCTATGAAGATGCTCCTCAAAACTCCAAGCCTACTTTGAGGAGGAGAAGGGGTGGAGAATACGAGAGGTAAACCAAAAAGGCATAAGCCTATGAACCATTAGTTCTCTCCTATTTATAGAGGCCCCCTATCAACTTAACTCTAATGGATCCTGTCCTATTGGGTGTTGGATCTCTATCCAACTACCCAAGCCTCTTAGATTAGTAGATCTGTGTCCAATAATCTCTCATGGGCTCTTATTGGATCCCATCCATAGGATCCAATAATTCAAGGGCTTATTGGACATCCAATAAGATAGGGGCTCCGACGGATATCTCATATCTGAACCTCTACATATTGCAATACATACCATATGTGTATGACCCTCTAGGCCCAATATCGAGCTGGCCGTGAATCATACCTGTCAGAACTCCTTTTTGTTAGGATCGGAGGGGCACTAAGAAGGGGGGGGTGAATTAGTGCAGCGGATTAAAACTTGTGAGTTTAAAAACGATTTCATAAATATGAGGAGATTTCATTTTAATATTAACTTGAGTAGATGAAAACCGAAAGCTAGCAGTAGTGTAACTAATAATTTCAGGAAAGTAAAAACTCACACATTCAAGGAACACACCAATTTAAAGTGGTTTGGTCAAAATGACCTACATCCACTTGCGAAGCCTTCTTTGATAAGGCTCCCAACTTCCACTAGCAAATCACTTTGAAGGGGAAGGACAAATACCCCTCTTACAACCTTTTACAGTGGTTCACACTCTTACAAATTTTCATCGAGAAAGAAGAAGGTGAAGACTCAAGCAATTGAAAACAAGACTTGCTAAAAACTTTGCTAAGGCTTTTATCTCAATCTATTGCTTCTCAAAAGTTGTATTCTCTGCTGAGAATTGAGGGGTATTTATAGACCCCAAGAGAATTCAAATTTGGGCTCCAAATTTTGAATTCTCTTGGGTTCCCGATGCTGGCGATGCCACCGCTTGTCAGTGGCGGTGCCACCGCCTGTCAGTGTTTGACACTATCAGTGGCGGTGCCACCGCCTAGTTCGACGATGCCACCGTCGGACCTCTCGGGTGCTGGGCGGTGCCACCACCCAATCCAGCAGTTTTCTGGGGGTGCCACAGCCAAAACTCTAGGGTTCTAGGTGGTGCCACCGCCTAGACTATTTCAGCTCACTAGTTGGGTTCCAAACTTGGCCCAAACAAGTCCGAACTTGGGCCCAATTGGCCCCTAACTGGGTTATAGGATTAACCCTTAATTCTAACCCTAATTATATGCAAACTATGAAATTAAGACATAGTCTTAAGCAAGTTTTTAACTGGCAACATCGAGTTTCCTTCCGGCAAGCTTTTCGATGAACTTCCGTCGGACTTCCGATACACCCTCGGATTTCTTCCAGCGGACTCCTAGTAGGCTCCCGGTCTTGTGGCGTGTTCAGTGAGTAGCTGAGCCTTCTCGGTGATCTCTGTGAACCTCTAACGATCTCTTTGACAGACTTTCGAAAACTTCGACAAGTCCCCGATTTCTTCTCAGTTGGTTCCGATAGCATCTCCGACGAATCTTCGGACACTCGAACACTCATCAAACTTGACTCCAATAGACTTGCTTTATGTCTTCAAGCTATCGTAGTTAATCCTACACAAGTAAAGCAAAACTTCGATCTAGACAATCACTCCTAAGCAATCAAGTTGTCTGGCATGTCATTGGTCCCTCGACGCTTCGTCCGATTCTTCGGTGCATCGTCCTCTCTTGCGGCCTATTGCCCAATCGGCCAGTTGACTCCGTAACTCCGATATCCTTTGCGTAATACCCACTCTTCTTGGCCCAATGCCCGAATCCACGGCCCAAAGCCTTCTGTCGATACATCGACCGATCCACCGGCTCGATGTCCAATCTTCTGACATATTCCTCCGGCACAACATGATTTTCCTGCTATAATTGTCTCATCCTGATCGAAGCATCCTGCATCACTTAAAACGCAGATTAAAATATAAACACATATTGATTGGTTTCATCATCAAAATCCGAGATTCAACAATCTCCCCCTTTTTGATGATGACTACTAATCGACGACGGAGTTAACCTTAACTCCCAGAGTTTAAACAAACTCCCCTTATCAATATACCATATTGATAGAACCTTGAATTCAAGCCGAATTCAAGTCATTGCAAATATTCATCATGCATAACATGATCATACTTCTCCCCCTTTGTCATCAACAAAAAGGAGAAGTGTCACTTTCTGTGTTTGAGATATAAAGTTCAATACATTGCATGAAAAAATATAATGTCAAATTTTATCATCATGCAATCTAGCAATTAAAGATGTGCAAGTTTAGCATGTTTACTTTTCTTGAGATAACAACTGTTTGCTTCTCTTTAGACTACAAGTTAGCAATTTTTACGATATGCAAGATTTACTACATATAAGCTAGCAAAAATTTGGAAAGCAAATGCAAGATAGCATTTCTTGTGTAAGCTCATGATTCTTGCTTCTTATTGCAATGTGCAAGTTGCAAGTTTTGCTTCTTGAGATAGGCAAGATAGCACATTTGCTTGAGATTACAAGAGAGCATTTCTCGCTTTTGAGATGAGCAAGCTAATAAGTTTTGCCCCTTTTTGCGATGTGTACGTTTGTAATTTTTTGCTTCTCTTATCTTGTGCAAGCTAGCTATCTCCCCGTTTGTCATTGTCAAAAAGAAGGAAAGACCCTTTACATCAATTATGACAAAAGTAAGTATCAATTTTATTTGTGTATTATTATATTTTTAAATTAAAACATGTAATATTTCAAAAACCTTATATTTCATTCATGCATGATATTGAATAAATCAATCAACATTATGAGCATATCATACATGATACTAAAATTTTTAACTATTTATCAATATTTTGATCATGATACCAAACATTCATCATTTAGAGCATTCATGACACAAAGCATTAAATCAACATACATCATTTTAGCAACAACTCATTGCATTTTAAATCATGATTTACATTATATGCAATACATCACATCATAATTAGAAAGCACAAGTACTGCATGCATCATTGTAAATCATAAATGTTTCATATCATGATGGTATTAATTTGTCAAATTGCATCCTACCATGCATGATCATAACTTTTTTTCATTTTATCATTGTAAACAAGAAGGAATAAGGGAAGAACAAAATAGTACAAAATATTTCAATTATTTCAAGGCATACAAGCCATAAATCCAATGGCATCATGTCATGAAAGATAAGACCTCTTGAATTACAAAAGACATGATTTATTTTATCAAATTTCTTCTTTTTATAAATAACAAAAATTGTAGGTGTACAAAGAAGAGATTGTGATTAAAAAAAATCTCAAGTAGTAAATCCAAGAAATCAAGATCATAATTTGAATACAAACTCATTCAAATTCAAATCATCAAATTCATCAAAATCTCAACATTACTTTCAAGAGATTCAAAATGGTATACATAGATTTGTCATAATAATTCTCAAGATCAATAAGATAGAGAAAAATAATTTTTCAAGGAAAAAATATTTTCCTCTTTTTAGTTGTTTCAATTCATATGATTTTATTTCATGTATGCCAAATAAAAACATGTATCTATGTTTAAAACCGAAAGTGTGAGATTTATTACAACAAAGATCAATAAGGCACTTTTATTATGGTAAAAATTAATAATTCGTAAATCGCAAGATTCGCTATGCATAATTTCAAATTTTATTAAGCATGATCATTATGCATGACACTAAAACATGATTTCAAAATGTTTAATATTTTCATTATACAATTTCATCATTATGCATCATCATATTTTCAAATTCTCACATGAACAATTTCAAAACTATAGCTTTCATTTTTCATGCATTATACAAATAAATCAATCATCACTATGGGCATATCATACATGATATTCAAGCATTCATGATATATCATTTTTGCAACATGATCATAGCTATTCAAATGATGGTATCTAAATGTCAAAATTCATTACATCCTATCATGCATGATCATTAACTTCTCATTTGTATTTCATACATTATTCCATTTCATCACATTCAAAATATCAAGAGAATTTTGGTGATAAAATAAATATTTCATGAATACAAGTAATTGCATAAAAATCATATCATGAAAAGATAATACCAAAAGACACGTTTTATTTTGAAAAAACTCCTCTTAAATAATCAAAGGAAAATCTTAGGAGATCATGATATTGATAAAATTCATTCAATCTTGTAGGAGAATAAGATATTAATTCAAACAAATAAAATTTCTCAATTCATTATGAATCATAATAAGAATTGTGGTTCCGAAAAATCATGATTAATTTAGGAAAATTTTCTCTTTAGTGCACGATAAGAAGAAATATAGCAATGATACCAATCATGATTCATTTGAATAGTAGATGCTAAAAAGAAACATTGAGGATAAAAGATCTCGATTTTTATAGAGTAGATCTCAAGTTATAAATCTTGAAAAATCAAGATAAAGCTCATTCAAATTCAAATTATCAAATCAAATTCGTTTTCAAGTGATTCATAAAAAGATGATAAAATAGATTCATCAAACTAAGAATTTTCAAGAAAAATACTATTATCTATTTAGTTGTTTCATATAAGCATGCCTTAGTCCTTTTTATGCCAAAAAATATATATATCATCAATCGTTTAAGATCGAAAAATAAGTTTCATCATAAAAAGCATCAAGATCAATAAAACACAAAAAATCATCATGTATAACTTTTAAAATCTCATACATAAAATCATCAAATCATGGTATCAAAATTTTAATATTTTCATTACAACTTTATTGCATTGGTTTCATTGAACATAATTTTGAATGATTCTTATAGATAACTAAAACTTCTTTAATTTTAATTTATATGATTGACTTTATAATAGCATGCTCAAATTTTGTTCTTATGTCAAAACCATACATCATGTTTGAAAACCAAAGACAAGGTTCATAAAAAATCATCAAGCCTTCCATTCAAACGTCATCGTCATTGAAAATCAATATGGAAATCATTAAAATATACATTCTTGCTTCTCAAGCACATACATAAGATAAATCTTACAAGGTGTATAAGCATTAGATTTATATCTAACATTTTATTACATTAACATATAGCATGCAATTTTCATTATCATTTTCAAGATTACGAGCATGATCATATTTTTGCTTTTTCATTTTTGAACATTTTAATTTAAAAAAAAAATGATTCAAAACAAATTACAAAATGAAGTGCATTATGAAAAGCATTATGCAATTTCGAAGTAAATTAGGGGGATTTCAATTACCTCGTGATTGAAAGTGGTTAAGGCGTAGTTTGCCACCTTGTCTTTGGAAGAGCTAGATTCATCCCAATTCTTCTTCCTTTTCTTGCGTTCAAATAAAGTAGTTTCGTTCTTTTTTTTTTTTTTTTTTGTTTCATTTGTAGTTTAATTTCACCATCACTTAAGCTTATGCTCGAGTGGTCTTCAAATGTTTTATGTCCCAAATCCTTCCTATCTTTTGGAATGTGGTTCTCAAGTTTTTCATGTGCTTTACATGTTATTTCGTAGGTCATTAGAGACCCAATAAGTTCTTCGAGAGGAAATGTTTTAAGGTCCTTGGCCTCTTGAATGGCCGTAACTTTTGGATCCTAACTCTTTGAACGGGATCTTAAAATTTTAGTTACTAGTTCAAAGTTAGAAAAATCTTTACCAAGAGCTTTAAGTCCATTGATGACATCCGTGGAACAGGTGTACATGTCTTCGATGGACTCACTTGGTTTCATCCGGAAAAGTTCATAAGAATGCACAAGAATGTTGATTTTGGACTCTTTCACTCGGCTAGTGCCTTCATGAGTGACCTCAAGAGTTCTCCAAATATCAAAAGCCGAATCACAATTCGAAACGCGATTAAATTCATTTTTGTCAAGTGCACAATATAAGGCATTCGTAGCCTTTGCATTTAGAGATAACATCTTCTTCTCTAAATCATTCCAATGGTTCATTGGAAGAAAAGAAATTTCAAATCCATTTTCGACTATGTGCCATAAATTCAAATCCAAAGAAAGTAAGAAAACTCTCATTCGAGTTTTCCAATAAGTGTAGTTCGTCCCATTGAAAAAGGGAGGACGAATGAGAGAGCACCCCTCTTGAAGGCCGAAAAGAGCCATTTCTATTTGGGTTTTAAACCAAAGTATAAAATCGTGCTCTGATACCAATTGTTAGGATCGAAGTGGCACTAAGAGGGGGAGGGGGGGGGGGGGGAATTGAATTAGTGCAGTTAAAAACTTGTAAGTTTAAAAACGAATTCGTAAATATGAGGAGATTTCGTTTTGATAGTAACTTGAGTAGATGAAAACCGAAAGCTAGCAGTAGTGTAACTAATAATTTTAGGAAAGTAAGAACTTGATTCTGGCAGCACTTCCGATGAATCTTCGGACTCTCGAGCACCCATTGAACTTAACTTCGGTAGACTCGCTTTATGTCTTCAAGCTATCATAGTTAATCCTGCACAAGTAAAGCAAAACTTCGATCTAGACAATTACTCCTAAGCAATCAAGTTGTCCAGCATGTCATTGGTCCCTCGACGCTTCGTTCGATTCTTCGGTGCATTGTCCTCTCTTGCGGCCTATTGTCCAATCGACCAGTTGACTCAGCAACTCCGATATCCTTGGCGCAATACCCACTCTTCTGGGCCCGATGCCCGAATCCACGGCCCGAAGCCTTCTGTCGATACATCGACCGATCCATCGGCCCGATGTCCAATCTTCTGACATGTTCTTTCGGCACAATATGATTTTTCTGCTATAATTGTCTCGTCCTGATTGAAGCATCCTACGTCACTCAAAACGCAGATTAAAACATAAACACATATTGATTGGTTTCATCATCAAAATCTGAGATTCAACACTTTTGGCTTAGTGAATTATTATCTCCATAATAATTCACTTAACTCATCGATTGCGGACGTACTAGGCCACTACATCATAGTCCCCAAACGATACAGGGAAAGCCAATCCATTGGACTTGTTTGTCCTCAGTTATCATTTACCTATAGTCCCTCATCCATCTAATATCCCTGAGACTATATATTGGGCATGGTGCTATCAGACCCATACGGTTTCTACTTGAGTCTTGCTCTAATTGAATTCTCTTAGAGAACTCTTTCCATCTCAATCTGAATGACCCTGGCTAGGGATTTGTTTGAGCAAGAATACATGGGATATTCGTCTCATGACACCAAGAGTGGATGATCCTCTATCAACACTCAATAGTCATTGTAAGATTGGCTACCATTCCATATGACTAACTATGCTAGATTTGGAACCTCTAGACCTATAAGTTCGTTATCAAAGAGTGGAGTACTCATACAGGATATCTTTGGTATCTCAAGTCCAAGGACCAAATACACCATTGAGACTACGGAATCACTTTCAAACAATAAAGCATCATCAACCATCCAGCATTCCGTAAGCGGAACAATCAGTGAACTCATTCTCCAATAAGCACCTGTAATGCATCCCTAGTGTCCCCACATGAGCAGGTATGAGACCAGCTGTATCTATTATATGGATGGGTGTACAGCACACTAGTTTGTTCCATTATCTCGATGTCCCTCTCGAGTAACCTATGATCAGGATTATTTAGGGTCTGTGTTTAAAGGTAAATCGGTTTCATTATCATGATCACATCACGATCTGATTCTCATTGCACAGATCCATGAACATCATAATATATTTAAGCAATAGGCAATATAAAATGATAAAATACCAAATAATATAATGAGTAATAAGACTGCATGTCAAGTCATACATGCCATATCTCACGTGAGTGGCATACAGAGCACCTATAACAAGCAAGATTTGATGAGGCAATCATATCTTATAAATTCTTTAAGAACGAAGATGAGCCTTGTGTGTAGAGGAAGGTAAGTGGGAGCACTATCACCTTCTTGGTGTTATATATAGATGACATCCTGATCATTGGGAATGATTTAGGAATTCTATCCACAATAAAGTCTTGGTTATATAAACACTTCTCCATGTAGGACTTAGGGGAAGCATCCTATATTTTGGGAATTCAAATCTATAGAGATAGATCCAAGAGGATGCTTGGCTTGTCTCAATCCAAGTTCATAGACACCATTATCAAAAGGTTTGGCATTGAAAATTCCAAGAGAGGTCTCATACCGATGAGACATGGGATATCGCTTTCTAGGAGTATGTCCCCAAAGACTCTTGAAAAAAGAGTGAATATAGATAGAATACCCTATGCCTCAGCGATAGGGTCTATCATGATGTCATGCTATGTACTAGGCCTAATATAGTGCATGCTGTGAGTGTCAAGAGCAAGTATTAAGCGAATCCAAGCTTGGAGCATTAGAAAGCAGTAAAGTTTATCCTTAACTACTTGAGAAGGACTAATAATATTTTACTTGTATATGGAGGTAGTAGCCTCAAGATTGAAGGCTACACAGACTCAGGTTTCTTGTCTGATGTCAATGATAGTAAGTCGAATCGGGGTATGTGTACACCCTGAAGGGATGAGCAGTGTGTTAAAAGAATTCAATGCAAGATACTACTGCTGACTCGACTATAGAGGTGGAGTACATTGTTGCAAAAGAGGCAGTAAAGGAGGGAGTCTCGATGAAGAAGCTCATCATAGATCTAAGAGTCATGCTAGGTAGTGAGAAGCCAATTCCTTATATTGCGACCGTTGAATCTCGGATTTTAATGATGAAATCAAATGATGTGTTTGTCATCTAAAGTGCGTTTAAGTGATGCAAGATTAGCTTCGACCAGAAAAGGTAAATTGATTAAAGCAGAAGGAATCAGATGTTGAGCTGGAGTAAACATGTTAGAATATTGGACGTCGGGTCAAAGGAATGGTCGATGTATTAGCAGAAGGCTTCAAGCCGTGAATTCGAGCATTGAGCCAAGAAGATCGTACATTGTACTAAGAAGATCAAATGTTGTAAGAAGATAACGTGCTGATTGGGTAATACACTGAAGGAGAGGATGATGTGCCAAAGGATCGGATGAAGCACTAGATGAATGACATGCCAGACAACAAGGATTCGCTTGTAATCGATTATATCTAGATCGAGTTAGTTTAGACTCTAATTTTGTCATATTATAGTGTAATTAAGCCAACTCAATTAGGGCCAAAATGGGGTTGTTTTGGGCCAAGAGAAAGGCCCATTTAGTGACCCAAAAGTTGGGTCAGGCGTCGCTGATCCAAGCGGTGGCATCGCTGGTCCATGTAGTGGCATCGCCGATGGCTTAGTCTACGAGGCATAATCTCCAAGACGGTGTCAGGCGATGGTATCACCTAGTGTCAAGCAGTGGTACCACCCAAGCATAGTCTCCTAGGTGATGGTACCGCTTGATTGGGCAGTGGTACTACCCAGTGTCAGTGCTACAAGTAATGGTATCACCCAGCATAGACGGTGGTATTGCCAGGACTTGGGTAACTTGGGATGAGACCTTTTTTGGCTGTAATTTTGAAACCATTTGGGGTCTATAAATACTCCAGCTATTCCTGTATGGAGAAATAAGAAAAGTGATCAAAAACTCTGTGTTTCTAAAGTTGAAAACACTTGTAAAGTGTAGAGTCCCTCCTCCTAAAGTTTAGAAACCATTCTAAGGGAGAGTGTGAGGGAAGTTTTATAAAAAGGGGTTGTAAAGGTTATCTCCTGAACCTGTCAAAAGGAGAATAGAGTTGTAAGTAGATGGTTGGTCTTTGGCTATTGAAGGAAGACCATTAGTGAATGCCGGTGACCTCGACGGAAGAGGAATCGGTGGAGTGGATGTAGGTCACGACGATCGAACAACTATAAAATGGTTTGCATTTCTATTTTGCTATTTATCTTTATTGCTAACTACTTTACTTCCTCATTACTTTTGCTGCACAATCCTTCTGCATGCTTTTAAAGTTAATATCTTTCCGAAATGGGTTTAATTGGAACGAAAGATTTTAGAATTGACGTATTTACCACTGCACTAATTCACCCCCCTGTCTTAGTGCTGACTCGTTCCTAATGTTGAATCTCGTATTTTAATGATGAAACCAATTGATAATTTTTATGATTTAATCTACATTTTGAGTGATGCAGGATGCTTCGATTAGGATGAGACAATTAAAGCAGGAAGAATCATGTTGGGCCAAAGGAATATGTCAATGTTAGGATCGGAGCGGCACTAAGAGGGGGGGGGGGTGAATTAGTGCAGCGGATTAAAACGTCGGTTTTAATAAATCTTTTATACGATAAGAATAATGTTTCGTTTGAAACCGTTTCAATTGCATTAAAAGCGTACGTAATAAGATGAGGGCAGTGAACTTAGCAAAGTAAAGGTTTGCAGAAAGATAAATGCATAAACATAAACGCAAACCGGAGATTACGTCGATTTTAGAGTGGTTCGGTCAAATGACCTACATCCACTTGCGAGGCCCCTCTTCGATGAGGCTCCCACCTTCCACTAGCAAATCTCTTAAAATGGAAGGGCAAATACCCCTCTTACAACCTTTTACAAATAGTTCAACCTCTTACAAATTTTCAACAAGAAAGGAGGAGAACTTTTCTAGCAAATTGAAAACTAGACTTGCTAAGACTTTCTAAGACTTTTCTCTCAATCAATTGCTGCTCAAAAAGTTGTAATATCAGATAAGATTTGAGGGGTATTTATAGGCCTCAAGAGGATTCAAATTTGGGCTCCAAAATTTGAATTCTCTTTGGGTTCCCGATGCTGGCGGTGCCACCGCCTGTCAGTGGTGGTGCCACCGCCTGTCAGTTTCTGACCCTGACAGTGCTGGGCGGTGCCACCGCAGCTCTCGGGCACTGGGCAGTGCCACCGCCTACAGTGTTTTCAACCCACTAGTTGGGCTTCAATCATGGCCCAAACTAGTCCGAACTCGGGCCCAATTGGCCCATATTTGGGTTATATGATTAATACCTAATCCTAACCCTAATTAACATGCTTACTACGAATTTAAAGACATTTTATAAGCTATTACAAAGTCCATAAGTCAAGACTTCTTCCGGCGAGCTTCCGGCGAACTTTCGACGGTCTTCCGATAAACTCTCGGAAACCATTCTGCGGACTCCCGGCAAGCTCTTAAACTTCACGATTTGATCTTGGCGAGTTCCAACGAGCTTCTTCGGCAAGCTTTGATCTCTCTCGGTGAGCTCCGCGAACTTCTCACGAACCTTTCGGTGAGCTTCCAAAAAACCCTTCGGCAAGCTCCCAACTCATTCTCGGCTAGTTCCGGCAGCATTCCCGACGAACCTTCGGACTTCCGTCGAACTCTCAAACTCCCAATGAATCCTTCGCGCTTGACTCCGCACTTTGTTTCGCTTTATGTCTTTCTCATTATCATAGTTATTCCTGCACACACAAACTAAAACTTTACTCCGATCTAGACAATTATTACAACGCGAATTGACATTACGTTGCCCGGCACGTCATTGGTTGGTGCTTCGTCCGTTTCTTCAGCGCATCGTCCTCTCTTGCGGCTCGTTGCCCAATCAGCAGTTGACCTCCGCAACCCCTATATCCTTGGCGCAATTCCGCTCTCCTTGGCCCGCTACCCGACGTTCGAAGCCTTCTACCGTCCAATATCCTGACGTGATCTCCTCCGGCGCAACGTCAATTCCTCCTGCGTTAACTGTCTAATCCTGATCGAGTAGACCTGCATCACTCAAAATGCAGTTTAAATTATAAACACATATCAAGTGGTTTCATCATCAAAATACAAGATTCAACAATCTCCCCCTTTTTGATGATGACAACCACTTGATGACGGAGTTAACCTTAACTCTCGGAGTTTAAACAAACTCCCCCTATCAATATGCCATATTGATAGAATCTTGAATTCAAGCAAAATTCAAGTCATTGCAATATTCATCATGAATACTTGCAACACATCATCATGAACATATGCATAAAACTTATGCATCACATGTCATGTCATCAACATACTTCTCCCCCTTTGTCATCAACAAAAAGGAGAAGTACCACAATCAAGTATTTGTTATATGGGTTCAACTCATTGCATGAAAAACATAATATCAAGTTTTATCATCATGCAATCTAATGATTAAACATGTGTAAGTTTAGCATGTTTGGTCTTCTTGAGATAGCGATTGATTGCTTCTCTTTATACTATAAGCTAGCAATTTTTACGATATGCAAGTTTTACTACATACAAGCTAGCAAAAAATTACGAAAGCAAACACAAGATAGCTTTCTTGTGTAAGCTCATGATTCTTGCTTCCTATTGCAATGTGCAAGTTGCAAGTTTTGCTTCTTTTGCAATGTGTAAGTTTTCAAATTTTGCATCTTGAGCGAGCAATATTTCTCCCCCTTTGTCATTGTCAAAAAGAAGGAAAGACCCTTTATATCAATTTCTAAATCATGACAAAGGTAAGTATCAATATTATTTGTGCATCATTATATTTTCAATTTAAAACATGCACTATTTGACAAACCTTATATTTCATTCATACACGATATTGAATAAATCATTCAACATTATGAGGATATCATACATGATACTAAAATTTTTAACTATTTGTCAACATTTTGATCATGATACCAAACATTCATCATTTAGAGTATTCATGATACAAAACATTAAATCAATATTTATAATACATCATTTTAGCAACAACCCATAGTATTTTAAATCATGATTTACAACATATGTAATACATCACATCATAATTAGAAAGAACAAGTATTGTATGCATCATTGCAAATCATAACTTCTTCCCATTTTATCATTGAAAACCAGAAAGAAGTAGGGAAGAGCATAAAAGTGTAAAATATTTCAATCATTTCAAGGCATTTGTATCATAGATACAAAGAAATCATATCATCAAAGATAAGACCATTAGAATACCAAATGACATGATTCATTTTATCAAATATCTTCTTTTTATAAATAACAGAAATTGTAGGTGTATAAAGAAGAGATTGTGATTAAAAAAGAATCTCAAGTAGTAAATCCAAGAAATCAAGATCATAACTTGAATACAAACTCATTCAAATTCAAATCGTTAAATTCATCAAAATCTCAACATTACTTACAAGAGATTCAAAATGGTATACATAGATTTATCATAATAATCAAGGGAAAATCTTAGGAGATCATGATATGGATAAAATTCATTCAATTTTATAAGAGAACAAGATATTAATTCAAGCATATAAAATTTCTCAATTCATTATGAATCATAAAAAGAATTGTGGTTTTGAAAAATCACAATTTATTTAGGAAAATTTTCTCTTTAGTACACGATAAGAAGAAATATAGCAATGATACCAATCATAATTCATTTGGATAGTAGATGCTAAAAAGTAACATTGAGGATACAAGATCTTGATTTTTTATAGAGTAAATCTCAAGTTATAAATCTCAAAAAAAATCAAGATAAAGCTCATTTAAATTCAAATCATCAAATCAAAATCATTTTTTTAAGAGATTCATAAAAAGAAAAACATAGATAGATTTTTTATTCTCTCAATTCTTTATGAATCATAAAAATTATAATTTCAAAAAAAATGATTCATTTCGGAAATTTTCTTCTTTAGTAAACAATAAGAAGAAACATGGGAGTTTAAAAAAATAAGATCTTGATTCACAATAAAATTTCATGTTAACATGCTTTCAAACATGCATCAACGTTTTGGATCAAAAATGAATTTCATCATAAAACCATCAAGACCAATAAGTTACAAAAAAATCATTATATATTACTTTAAAATCTCTTACATAAAATCACAAATCATGGTATCAAAATTTCAACATTTTCATTACAACTTTATTGCATTGGTTTCATTGAACATAATTTTGAATGATTCTTATAGATAACTAAAACTTCTTTAATTTTAATTTATAAGATTGACTTTATATTAGCATGCTCAAATTTTATTCTTATGTCAAAACCATACATCATGTTTGATAACCAAAGATAAGGTTCAAAAAAAAAAAAAAATCATCAAGCCTTCCATTCAAAAGACATGCATCGTCATTGAAAATCAATATGGAAATCGTCAAAATATACATTCTTGCTTCTCAAGCATATACATAAGATTAATCTTACTTGGTGTATAAGCATTAGATTTATATCTAACATTTTATTGCATTAACATAACACATGCAATTTTTAAAAAAATTATTCCTAAACTAAATTAAAAATAACTCATGAAAGTATTATGTAATTTCAAAATAATTCAAGAGAGTTGAGTTACTTACCTTGTAGTCAAAGCCCATCAAAGCCCAATTCGCCGTTTCACCTTTGGAAGTTCTTGATTCATCATTGGGTGCCTTCCTTTTCTTTGGCCTCTTCCTCCGTTCAAGTTCATTGTTCATTTTAGATTTTTGTTTAATGAACTTATTAAGAGTTAGTGTTCGAAGTTCAAGTTCATCATTGTCCTCATCACTTGAGTCATCGCTCAAGTGGTATTCATTTGTCCGGAGTTCCAAATCCTTCATATTCTTTGGAAGGTGGTTCAAGTGTTCATTGTGTTCATCATGTGCATTGCACACCATTTCATATGTCATCAATGAGCCGATAAGTTCTTCAAGTGGAAAAATATTTAAATCTTTTGTTTCTTGTATTGCCATAACTTTTGATTCCCAAACTTTAGAAAGTGATCGTAAAACTTTACTAACAAGTTCAAAATTCGAGAAACATTTTCCAAGAGTTTGTAAACCATTGACGACATCCGTAAAACGGGTATACATGTCAATAATGGTTTCGCTCGGCTTCATTTGAAAAAGCTCGAAATCATATATTAAAATGTTAACTTTCGAGTCTTTGACTCTACTAGTTCCCTCGTGTGTGATTTCAAGTATTCGCCAAATATCAAAAGCCGTTTCGCACGTAGAAATCCGATTGAACTCATTTTTGTCTAAAGCGCAAAATAAGGCATTCATAGCCTTTGCGTTTAAAGAAAAATACTTCTTCTCCAAATCCGACTATTCGTTCATCGGTTTAAAGGGAAGTTGAAAACCGTTTTCAACAATATTCCATAAATCCAAATTCATAGAAATCAAGAAAACTCTCATTCGAGTTTTCCAATAAGTGTAGTCCAATCCGTTAAACAACGGTGGACGAAAAACCGATAAACCCTCTTGAAAGTCATGAAGAGCCATTTCTCTTGGGTGTAAATCCGAAATGAGAAATACCGGGCTCTGATACCAATTGTTAGGATCGGAGCGGCACTAAGAGGGGGGGGTGAATTAGTGCAGCGGATTAAAACGTCGGTTTTAATAAATCTTTTGTACGATAAGAATAATGTTTCGTTTGAAACCGTTTCAATTGCGTTGAAAGCGTACGTAATAAGATGAGGGCAGTGAACTTAGCAAATTAAAGGTTTGCAGAAAGATAAATGCATAAACATAAACGCAAACCGGAGATTACGCCGATTTTAGAGTGGTTCGGTCAAATGACCTACATCCACTTGCAAGGCCCCTCTTCGATGAGGCTCCCACCTTCCACTAGCAAATCTCTTGAAATGGAAGGGCAAATACCCCTCTTACAACCTTTTACAAATAGTTCAACCTCTTACAAATTTTCAGCAAGAAAGGAGGAGAACTTTTCTAGCAAATTGAAAACTAGACTTGCTAAGACTTTCTAAGACTTTTCTCTCAATCAATTGCTGCTCAAAAAGTTGTAATATCAGCTAAGATTTGAGGGGTATTTATAGGCCTCAAGAGGATTCAAATTTGGGCTCCAAAATTTGAATTCTTTTGGGTTACCGATGCTGGCGGTGCCACCGCCTGTCAGTGGTGGTGCCACCGCCTGTTAGTTTCTGACCCTGACAGTGCTGGGCAGTGCCACCGCCCAGCCCAGGCGGTGCCACCGCCTACATTGTTTTCAGCCCACTAGTTGGGCTTCAATCTTGGCCCTAACTAGTCCGAACTCGGGCCCAATTGGCCCATATTTGGGTTATATGATTAATACCTAATCCTAACCCTAATTAACATGCTAACTATGAATTTAAAGACATTTTATAAGCTATTACAAAGTCCATAAGTCAAGACTTCTTCCGGCGAGCTTCCGGCGAACTTTCGGCGGTCTTCTGATAAATTCTCGGAAACCATTCTGCGGACTCCCGGCAAGCTCTTAAACTTCACGATTCGATCTTGGCGAGTTCCAACGAGCTTCTTCGGCAAGCTCCGATCTCTCTCGGTGAGCTCCGCGAACTTCCCACGATCCTTTCGGTGAGCTTCCAAAAAACCCTTCGGCAAGCTCCCAACTCATTCTCGGCTAGTTCCGGCAGCATTCCTGACGAACCTTCGGACTTCCGTCGAACTCTCGAACTCCCAATGAATCCTTCGCGCTTGACTCCGCACTTTGTTTTGCTTTATGTCTTTCTCATTATCATAGTTATTCCTGCACACACAAACTAAAACTCTACTCCAATCTAGACAATTATTACAACGCGAATCGACATTTCGTTGCCCGGCACGTCATTGGTTGGCGCTTCGTCCGTTTCTTCAGCGCATCGTCCTCTCTTGCGGCTCATTGCCCAATCGGCGGTTGACCTCCGCAACTCCGATATCCTTGGCGCAATTCCGCTCTCCTTGGCCCGATGCCCGACGTCCGAAGCCTTCTGCCATCCAATATCCTAACGTGATCTCCTCCGGCGCAACGTCAATTCCTCCTGCGTTAACTATCTAATCCTGATCGAGTAGACCTGCATCACTCAAAATGCAGTTTAAATTATAAACACATATCAAGTGGTTTCATCATCAAAATACGAGATTCAACAGTCAAAAGATTGGACGTCGAGCTAGAGGATCGATCGATGTATCAATAGAAGGCTTCGAGCCATAGATTCGGGCATCGGGCCAAGAAGAGCATATATTGTGCCAAGGATATCGGAGTTGCAGAGTCAACTGGTCGATTGGGCAATAGGCCGTAAGAGAGGACGATGAGCCTAAGAATCGGACGAAGCGTCGAGGGACCAATGACATGCCAGACAACATGATTAATGCTTAGTATTAATTGTCTAGATTGAAGTGTGTTTTACATGTGTAGGATTAACTACAATAGCAAGGCATGAAGCAAAATGAAGTCCCTGAGTCAAGGACACGATTTCATTGGGAGTTCGAGAATTCATCGAAAGTCCGGATGTTCATCAGAATTTCTGTCAGAACCAGCCGAGAAGTTTCGGAGCTTGCCAAAGAAGCTCATCAAAACTCGTCAAAAAGATCATCGTGAAGTACAGGAGCTTACTGGGAGTCCGCCGGAATATTGCCAAGAGTTCGTTAGAAGATCGCCGGAAGTTCATCGGAAGAAACCAAGACATAGGGACTTATTTAGCTTAGCAAATGTCTTAGGAATCATAGTTAGCATGTAATATAGTTAGACATAGGGAGTTTTGGTGCTTTGGCAATCCCAACTTAATGATACTTCCAAAAAGCTATGAACATTTACTACCATTAAGCACCAAAATACTTCATCATATCTTGATTAGTATCATTCTCCTAAAGTAATATCATCATGATGAAGTAAGCCAAATGGAACTAGGTACTATGTATTGGATCATGAAGGGATATAACAATTGTTTTGGTTATCTAATCCAACAAAACATGATTGAAATATCTAAAAAGGACATGATACTTCCATATGGTGGCCTAATCATAAGAATACTCCATGCCTATGAAGAAGTTATAACATGCTCATCATCATAAAGACTTTTAGCATCAAAGTACAAAATTTATAACATCAAAGTAAATATGTTATTGAGGCACACAATCTTATCATCATGTAAAATTCATATCATAAAATTCACTTAAAGGCTTTGTAAAAATATCGACTAATTGATGTTTTGTATCAATAAACTCTAGGATTACATCATGATTAGTGACATGATCTCATATAAAGTGATGCCTAATGTCAATATATTTTGTTCTAGAGTGTTGAATGGGATTCTTTGTTAAACATATTGCACTTGTGTTATCACATTTTATGGGGATATTTTTAAGATGAATCTTATAATCCTCTAAAATATTTTTCATCCACACAACTTGTGTGCAGTATGCACTAGCTACAATGTACTTGGCTTCAGTTGTAGTAACAATAAGGCATCGTCAACCATCCAGCATTCCGTAAACGGATCAATTAGTGAACTCATTCTCCAATGAGCACTTGTATTGTATCCCTTATTAGGAACGAGTCGGCACTAAGAGGGGTGGGGGGTGAATTAGTGCAGTGGTAAAAACATCAGTTCTGAAAATTCTTTCATACGTTAAAAACCGATTTCAGAAACTTGAAAGGGTATACGAGTGTAGGCATAGTAAAAGCACAGTAAAGAGGAGAGGCAATTTGCTATAAAAGTAAAGTGCTCAAAAGAAACGCAAACCAGATTTTTATAGTGGTTCGGTCGTCGTGACCTACATCCACTCTCCCGATTCCTCTTCCGTCGAGGCCACCAACATCCACTATTGGTCTTCCTTCAATAGGCGAAGACCAACCACCTTTTATTGTTAGGATCGAGAGCACTAAGAGGGGGGGGGTGAATTAGTGCAGCGGAAAACTTTCTGCGATTTAAAACCGAAAGCTACGTTTGAATGATAAGGACAACTCTGTATGAGAGTTGATACTAAGCAAGGTTACAGTCAATCTATGCAGGCAGTTTGCAGCAATGATGAAAACCAGAATATCGGCACAAACTGAAATCCGACGTTCGTACGAAGAAACAGATTTACGTCTAAGTGTCGATTCGTAAATCACTTGTTTAGATAAAACGCAGTTGAAGTATAAAGACAGTGTGCTGCTATTGTACAGCTCAAAAAGTAATCTGCAAAAAGCAGATTTACGTCTAAACGCAGATTTACGTCTAAACACAGATTTACGTCTAAACTTTGAAACTTGTTTGTAAAATCGCAGAAGGCAGTATGCAGTTGAAATCAAGACGTAAACGTAAACTGAAATCTGATGATTGTACGAGGAAAGCTGATTTACGTCTAAATGCAGTTTTACGTCTAAACGCAGTTTTGCGTCTAAACGCAGTTTTACGTCTAAACGCAGTTTTGCGTCTAAACGCAGTTTTATGTCTAAACGCAGTTTTATGTCTAAACGCAGTTTTGCGTCTAAACGCAGTTTTACGTCTAAACGCAGTTTTACGTCAAAGCGTAATTTTACGTCTAAACGCAGTTTTGAACTTTGAAAAGCGTTTTATGAATATGCAGAAAGCAATTTGCAGTTATAAATGGAATCAAAACGTAAGCGTAAACTGCAGTGTAAAGATCGTACGAAAACACCGATTTACGTCTGAATGCAGATTCAGAAAGATCAGAACTTAGAGACTCGTTTGTAAAAGCGCAGAGGGTAGTAGCTATGTAGGAGGTTTGCAGTAATGATAAAGTGCTCAAAGTAAAAGCAAACCAGAGATTTAGAGTGGTTCGGTCAGTCTTGACGTACTCCACTTTTGGCTTCCTCCTCCGACGAGGTCACCGACGTCAACTAGCTGCCTTCCTTCAATGGGCGAAGGCCAACTGCCCTTTTATAGTTTCACTCCTTTTGATGGGCTCAGGAGACAACCCTTACAGAAGTTTTCTCTCCTCTCTTTACAATTCAAACTTCAAGAATAGAAGGAGGAGAACAAGCAGTTTTGAGCTCTAAGAAACACAGAAAGACAGCAAGATTTCGAGTGTATGTGCTGTTGCTTTCAGTGCTGAATGGGTGGGGTATTTATAGGCCCCAACCCAGTTCAAATTTGGAGCTCAAAACGATCAAATCCTGAAATTCCAAGATCAGGCGGTTGCACCTCCGGACTGGAGAGGTTGCATCGCCTGGCAGAGCTCGAAGACTGACCCTCTGGGCAGTGCCACCTCTGTCAGAGGCGGTTGCACCTCTCTGCCAGAGCTCGAAGACCGAGCTCAAGCGGTTGCACCGCCTGACTGGAGAGGTAGCACCGCCCAGTCTCGCTCGGAGACTGAGCCCTGGGCGGTTGCACCTCTTGGTCAAGGGTTGTTGCACCCCGCCTCGCTGGAGACATACCCCAGCGGTGCCACCTCCTCGGCCTAGGCGGTTGCACCTCCGGTGTAATCGGGTCCGAATGGTTAGCTCCATTCGGCCCAATTTCAATCTTTTCAGGGGCCCAATTGCCCCAAGATTAAGCTAATGGGATCACCTCCCATTTTCCAACTTAATCAACGTGCTAACTACGATTAAATCTAAGACAATTTCTGCAGCTTTGCTCTGATGCGTGAATCGCTTCTTCCGGCGAGTTTCCGGCGAACTTCCGTCGATCATCCGATGAACCCTCGGTGATTCTTCTGTGGACTTCCGGCATACTCCTGGACTTTGCGACGATCCACTTGGCTAGTTCCGACGAGCTTCGCTTGGCAAGCTTCTGGACTTCTCGGATCTGTTCTCGCAAAACCTCCGACGACCGTCCGAACTTCCGTCGAACTCTCGAACTCCCAACGTGATCATGATCTTGACTCCGGCGCAACTCCTGTGCTTGTCTAATTTTCATCGTAGTTAATCCTGCACAACAAAACAAAACTTCGATCGAGACAATTAATCTTAAGCAATTTAACCAAGTTGTCCGGCATGTCATTGGTCCCTCGACGCTTCGTCCGATTCTTCGGCGCATCGTCCTCTCCTACAGCCTATTGCCCAATCGGCCAGTTGACTCCGCAACTCCGATATCCTTGGCACAATACCCGCTCTTCTTGGCCCGATGCCCGAGTCCACGGCTCGAAGCCTTCTGTCGATACGTCGACCGATCCACCGGCCCGACGTCCAATCTTCTGACATGTTCCTCCGGCACAACATGATGTTCCTGCTTTAATTATCTCATCCTGATCGAAGCACCCTGCATCACTCAAAACACAGATTAAATCATATCAAATAGTTTCATCATCAAAATATGAGATTCAACATTCTCCCCCTTTTTGATGATGACAACTACTTGATGACGAGTTAAACTTAACTCCCGGAGTTTAAACAAACTCCCTCTATCAATATGCCATATTGATAGAACCTTGAATTCAAATTGAATTCAAGTCTCACAATATTCTTCATGAATACTTGCAACACGTCAACATGAATATATGCATAAACTTATGCATCACATGTCATGTTATCAACATACTTCTCCCCCTTTGTCATCAACAAAAAGGAGAAGTATCACAATCAATCGTTTGTGATATTGATTCAACTCATTGCATGAAAAACATAATATCAAGTTTTATTATCATGCAGTTTTGAAGCCAGAAAATTTAGCAAATGTTACATCGTGCTTAGAACATTCAAGCTACCAAGTTTTTAGATATGCAAGTTTTACGGCATACAAGATAGCACATGCAAGCTAGCAATGTTGCAACATTTTAGAACTTGCAAGCTAGCAGTTTAGATATATTCAAGAAGGCAACTCTTGCTTCTTGAAACATGGAAGTTGCAAGCTAGCAAATTTTTGCTTCCTTTGTAGTGTTAGCTTTAGATATCGTAACGCAACTATTTCAAGTGTTTATCAATTGTAGCATTTCATCATATGGCATGATATCGACATGTAAAGCTGTGAAGCAAGATTTTGATATCATTTCATGATGTACACATTTCGAATATTTTAGCAAGCATTGCATCACATGGTAAGATATCAGCTCATGTAATGCAAATTTTTGTTTGATATCTTGATACAGGGCATATAGCAATGATAGCAATCATATATTATTTGGTGATGCAAGTATGGCCTAATCATAGCATCAGGGATAATAACCATATCAACATCAGTGATAGCAAACATATCAACATCAGTAATAGCAACCATATCATCATTAGTGATAGCAAGCATATCAACATCAGTAATAGCAACCATATCATCATTAGTGATAGCAAACATATCAGCATCAGTGATAGCAACCATTAGTGATAGCAAACATATTAATTTATATATTTCTCCCCCTTTGTCATCAACAACAAGGAGAACGATATAAACAAATTTTAAATATAAGTGCGATGCCATAAGTTGGTTCATGTCATTTTCCAACAGTGAGTGATAGGATACCAGTAATGCAAACATCTCGAGGAAAACATGACATGGAGATAGCTTTTATTGCTTCTTCCTTTTTATTTGTTATCTTTTTACATGAAGGAGGAAAGCCATATGTGAAGTTCAAATCGATAAGATATTAAAGCACACTTCATTTTTGCAAGGATTAAGATATGTAAGTGAGTCAAATCCTTGTATGTAAAAATATCTTCCTTTGGTAAGAGGGAATCATCAAATATGTTTTTCGAAAAATATTTTTCACATGATAAGTGCATTTGCTAGATGATTCCATATGTCAAAAATCAATGATGTGAATTAAACTTGATATGACATATGCTTGTTAAATTCGGAAGAGGATAATGTATCAAGAAAATCCAATTGTTAGGATCAGAAAATCCAAAATGAAATTTGACACTTTCATACATTCTGGACAGAGTTTTACTAAAGATATTCAATTACAATCATGAAGGTAAAACATGCTTATTATCATAAAAAATTTTGTATTTAAGCACCTAATTTCCAACATGTAATCATGGCAAGTAATTGTGTAAAATCATTATGGCAATCAGGTGATTTGATCATTCAATCAAAAAAGTCCGAAAAAAATATTTTTAACACGTTTAATCATTCGGACATATTTTTGCCATAGTTTTTCAAATATAATCATGAAGATAAGGCATGCTCATCATCATGGTGGTATGATAGCAAGTTTACCATATACAGGCTAGCAAAAAATTTCTACATTTTAAGGCCCCATAAAGCTAGCAATTTTGAGATGTTCAAGAAAGCAACTCTTGCTTCTTGAAATATAAGTTTTGCTAGATGTGCAAGTTAACTTTTTGCTTCTTGAGATAGTTAAGATAGCATTCCTTGGTGATGTTCAATATAGCTAAGTTCTACATCATGGAAGCTAGTGAATTTTATAACATTTTAGAACATGCATAATCACCAAAGCATCATAAATTTTAATGATGTGCAAAATTACAAATTTTGCATGATTGCATTTGTGTGTCTTGAGATCTGCAAGATAGCACTTCTTAATGATGTTCAAGATAGCAATTTCTTCTCTTTTGAGAAGTGCAATTTTTGCTTTCTTCTTGAATTGTGCAAGCTAGCTATCTCCCCTTTTGTCATTATCAAAAAGAAGGGAAAAACCCTTTACATCAATTTTTAAATCATGACAAAGGTTAGTATCAATATTATTTGTGCATCATTATATTTTCAAATTAAAACATGCACATTTTTTAAAATATATAAACTCATTATTATATGCATGATTCCAAATCATCATTCATATTATTTCAAATAATCATGGTATTAGTTTGTCACATTGCATCCTACCGTGCATGATCGAAAAAATAAATTCATGAATATCTCATGCATTCATATCATCACTTGAGGAATATTGAAAAGAAATAATTGATTGATGAGATAAATGTTTCATGAATACAAGGAATTGCATAAAAATCATATCATGAATACAAGGAATACAAGTCACAATCATTCAAGAGAAAAATTATTGTTCATTTTCAATTCATTCAATTTGATAAATCAAGATCATGATTTTGATAAAACTCATTTCAATTTTAAGTCATCAAAATCATTTCTATGGCTCACAAAACATAAATAGATTCATGATTTCATTGATAATATATTTTCCCCCTTTTTAAATGTTTCATTTTAAGTGATCGATTTCATGTTAGCATGCCTTTTCATTTATGAAAACATGCATCAACAATTTTTTTTTTTTTTTTTTTAAAGCCACTGTTATTATCATGAAAATCGATAATCACCATAATTTCAAAAATATATACTCATTAATCATAACTTCAAATTGAACATGATTTCATATACTCAAAATCGAGAAATAACAATGGAAATCAACATGATACACATTATTACTTCTCAACCACATATAGCATGATTTCATAATGTATTTCAAAATCATTTTGTTTATCATAAACAAGCAATTTTCATGATTATTTTCAAAATTACTTAGAATGATAAGCATGATTCCTAATTTTTTCTATTTTCATTATAAAATTATTAAACATGTAATTTTTAAGAAAATAAAAAAGAAAAATGCATTATGAAAAGAATTATCTGATTTCAAAGTAAATTAAAGGCATTTTGATTACCTCAGCGTCAAAAGGCGTAAAGACGTAGTTTGCCACCTTGCCTTTGTTGATTTTCTCCTCGTCTTCGGAGGAGCTCGATTCATCCCAATTTTTGTTCTTCTTCTTGCGTTCAAAGCAAGTAGTTCCATTCTTTTTGCTTTTTAATTTTCGTTTCATTTGTAGTTTAAGTTCACCATCACTTGAGCTTATGCTCGAGTGGTCTTCAAATGTTCTATGTCCCAAATCCTTCCTGTTCTTTGGAAGGTTGTTTTGTTCATCATTGTCCTCATCACTTGAGTCATCGCTCAAGTGGCATTCATTTGTCCAGAGTTCCAAATCCTTCCTGTTCTTTGGAAGGTGATTGTGTTCAACATGTTCATCATGTGCATTGTGCACCATTTCATATGTCATCAATGAACCAATTAGTTCTTCAAGTGGAAATTGGTTCAAGTTTTTCGATTCTTGAATAGCAGTTACTTTTGAATCCTAAGTTTTAGAAAGTGAGCGCAAAACTTTGTTAACGAGTTCAAAATCCGAAAAGCTTTTACCAAGTGATTTTAAACCATTGACGACATCCGTAAAACGGGTGTACATGTCAACAACGGTTTCGCTTGGTTTCATATGAAAAAACTCGAAATCATGCAGTAAAATATTAACTTTCGAGTCTTTGACTCTACTAGTTCCCTCGTGCGTGATTTCAAGAGTGCGCCAGATATCGAAAGTCGTTTCGCACAAAGAAACCCGATTGAACTCATTTTTGTCCAAAGCGCAAAATAAGGCATTCATAGCCTTTGCGTTTAAAGAAAAATACCTCTTCTCTAAATCCAACCATTCGTTCATCGGTTTAGAGGGAAGTTGAAAACCGTTTTCAACGATATTCCATAAATCCAGATTTAGAGAAATCAGGAAAACTCTCATTCGAGTTTTCCAATAAGTGTAGTCCAATCCGTTAAAGAACGGTGGACGAAAGACCGAAAAGCCCTCTTGAAGAGCCATTTCTCTTGAGTATATATCCGAAATAAGAAATACCCCGCTCTGATACCAATTGTTAGGATCGAGAGCACTAAGAGGGGGGGGTGAATTAGTGCAGCGGAAAACTTTCTGCGATTTAAAACTGAAAGCTGCGTTTGAATGATAAGGACAACTCTGTATGAGAGTTGATACTAAGCAAGGTTACAGTCAATCTATGCAGGCAGTTTGCAGCAATGATGAAAACCAGAATATCGGTGCAAACTGAAATCCGACGTTCGTACGAAGAAACAGATTTACGTCTAAGTGTCGATTCATAAATCACTTGTTTAGATAAAACGCAGTTTAAGCAGAAGTATAAAGACAGTGTGCTGCTATTGTACAGCTCAAAAAGTAATCTGCAAAAAGCATATTTATGTCTAAACGCAGATTTACGTCTAAACGCAGATTTACGTCTAAACACAGATTTACGTCTAAACTTTGAAACTTGTTTGTAAAATCGCAGAAGGCAGTATGCAGTTGAAATCAAGACGTAAACGTAAACTGAAATCTGATGATTGTACGAGGAAAGCCGATTTACGTCTAAATGCAGTTTTACGTCTAAACGCAGTTTTGCGTCTAAACGCAGTTTTACGTCTAAACGCAGTTTTGCGTCTAAATGCAGTTTTACGTCTAAACGCAGTTTTACGCCTAAACGCAGTTTTACGTCTAAACGCAGTTTTGCGTCTAAACGCAGTTTTACGTCTAAACGCAGTTTTACGTCAAAGTGTAATTTTACGTCTAAACACAGTATTGAACTTTGAAAAGCGTTTTATGAATACGCAGAAAGCAATTTGCAGTTATAAATGGAATCAAAACGTAAGCGTAAACTGCAGTGTAAAGATCGCATGAAAAAACACCGATTCGCCTGAATGTAGATTCGGAAAGATCAGAACTTAGAGACTCGTTTGTAAAAGCGCAGAGGGCAGTAGCTATGTAGGAGGTTTGCAGTAATGATAAAGTGCTCAAAGTAAAAGCAAACCAGAGATTTAGAGTGGTTCGGTCAGTCTTGACCTACTCCACTTTTGGCTTCCTCCTCTGACGAGGTCACCGACATCAACTAGCTGCCTTCCTTCAATGGGCGAAGGCCAACTGCCCTTTTACAGTTTCACTCCTTTTGATGGGCTCAGGAGACAACCCTTACAGAAGTTTTCTCTCCTCTCTTTACAATTCAAACTTGAAGAATAGAAGGAGGAGAACTAGCAGTTTTGAGCTCTAAGAAACATAGAAAGACAGCAAGATTTCGAGTGTATGTGCTGTTGCTTTCAGTGCTGAATGGGTGGGGTATTTATAGGCCCCAACCCAGTTCAAATTTGGAGCTCAAAACGATCAAATCCCGGAATTCCAAGATCAGGCGGTTGCACCTCCTGACTGGAGAGGTTGCACCGCCTGGCAGAGCTCGAAGACTGAGCCTCTGGGTGGTGCCACCTCTGTCAGAGGCGGTTGCACCTCTCTGCCAGAGCTCGAAGACCGAGCTCAAGCGGTTGCACCGCCGACCGAGAGGTTGCACCGCCCAGTCCTCGGAGAGATGAGCCCGGGCGGTTGCACCTCTTGGCTGGGGCGGTTGCACCGCCGGCCTCGCTGAGACATAGCCCAGCGGTGCCACCTCCTGGCCTAGGCGGTTGCACCTCCTCGGTGCAATCGGGTCCCAATGGTTAGCTCCATTCGCCCAATTTCAATCTTTTTCAGGGGCCCAATTGCCCCAAGATTAAGCTAATGGGATCACCTCCCATTTTCCAACTTAATCAACGTGCTAACTACGATTAAATCTAAGACAATTTCTGCAGCTTTGCTCCGATCGTCAATCGCTTCTTCCGGACGAAGTTTTCGCCGAACTTCCGTCGATCATCCGATGAACCCTCGGTGATTCTTCTGCGGACTTCCGGCATACTCCTGGACTTTCGCGGCGATCCACTTGGCGAGTTCGGACGAAGCTTAACAACAAGCTTCTGGACTTCTCGGATCTGTTCTCGCAGAACCTCCGACGACCGTCCGAACTTTCGTCGAACTCTCGAACTCCCAACGTGATCATGATCTTGACTCCGACGCAACTCCTGCTGCTTGTCTAATTTTCATCGTAGTTAAACCTGCACAACAAAACAAAACTTCGATCGAGACAATTAATCTTAAGCAATTTAACCAAGTTGTCCGGCATGTCATTGGTCCCTCGACGCTTCGTCCGATTCTTCGGCGCATCGTCCTCTCCTACAGCCTATTGCCCAATCGGTAAGTTGACTCTGCAACTCCGATATCCTTGGCACAATACCCGCTCTTCTTGGCCCGATGCCCGAGTCCACGGCTCAAAGCCTTCTGTCGATACGTTGACCGATCCACCGGCCCGACGTCTAATCTTCTGACATGTTCCTCCGGCACAACATGATGTTTCTGCTTTAATTGTCTCATCCTGATCGAAGCACCCTGCATCACTCAAAACACAGATTAAATCATATCAAATAGTTTCATCATCAAAATATGAGATTCAACATTTATAACTCAATTTTTCTTTTACTGGGTTTAGGAGATAACCTTTACACCCCCACTTACTCCTCTCTCAAACTATTCTAACACTTAGAACTTTTGAGAGGAGTTCATATAAGATTGCAGCAGCGTTTCTTTCTATTTTTACTCTCAAGTCTTATGTATGTTAACTAGAGATGAGAGGGGTATTTATAGGCTTCAAGTTGATTCAAACTTAGAGCCTAAAATTATCTCATCCTGGGTTTCCTAGGTTCGGGCGGTACCACCGCCTGTGTTGGGCGGTACCACCGCCAGTGTTAGTCTGACACTAACATGGCACTGGGCGGTACCACCTCTTGGCACTAGGCCACTAGGTGGTACCACAACTTGGTACCCTACTAGGGGCGGTACCACCGGTACTGCCTGACATAGTCTAGGAGACTATGCCATGACGGTGCCACCTCTTGGGTCACTGTTTGTGCCTTTCATTGGGCCCAACATAGTCCTTACATGGGCCCAACTGGCCCATAATTGGGTTGGCCCAATTCCAATCCCAATTATGTGCTAACTATGAAATCTAAGATATTTACTAATCTAAGCAAGTTCGTAAGTCTAGTTTCTTCCGACAAGCTTCCGGCGATCTTCCAGCGAACTTCCGACGATCTCTCGGCAATGTTCCAACGGACTCCCGACAAGCTCCTGGACTTCACGATGATCTGCTTGGTGAGTTTCGATGAGCTTCTTCTGGCAAGATCCTAAACTTCTCGTCTGGTTCCTGCAGAACTTCTGATGAACATCTGGACTTTTGACGAACTCTTGAACTCCCAACGAAATCGCGTCCTTGACTCCGGGACTTCATTTTGCTTCATACCTTGCTATCGTAATTAATCCTGCACATGTAAAACACACTTCGATCTAGACAATTATTACTAAGCATGAATCATGTTGTCTAGCATGTCATTAGTCCATCGACGCTTCGTCCGATTCTTCGGCGCATCATCGTCTCTTGCGGCCTATTGCCCAATCGACCAGTTGACCTCTGCAACTCTGATATCCTTGGCGCAATATCCGCTCTTCTTAGGCCGATGCCCAAATCCATGGCCCGATGCATTCTGTCGATATGTCATCGGATCCTCCGGCTCGACGTCTAATCTTCTGACATGATTCTTCCTGCTTTAAATGTCTCTCCTTAATCGAAGCATCCTGCGTCACTCAAAACGCATATCAAATCATAGACACTTATCAATTGGTTTCATCATCAAAATATGAGATTCAACATCCCTAGTGTCCCCACATGAGCAGCTATGAGACCAATTGCATCCATCATATAGACGGGTATACAGCACACCAGTCTATCTAGTTATCTCGATGTCCCTCTCGAGTAACCTATGACCGAGATTATTTAGGATATGTGTTTAAAGGTAAATCGATCTCATTATCGTGATCTCATCATGATCTGATTCCCATTGCACAAATCCATGGACATCATAATATTTTCAAGCAATAGGCTATATTAAAGCGATAAAATACCAAATAATAATAATAAGCAAAAAGACTACGTGTCAAGTCACGCGTGCCATCACTCACATAATTGACTTATAGGGCACCTATGACTAGTAGTAGGAATACTAGATAATAATAATAATATTATTATTATTATTATTATTTAATTAATTATTTTGTAGCCCTTTGGGGTAACTTAGGAAACCTTGACCGTAGGACTACCTTCGGCAGAAGGTTACCTCTCCAGCTAGGGAATCTATAAGGAAAAGAGTCGGCACTTAGAGGGGGGGGGAATTAGTGCAGCGGTAAAATTACGTCAATTCAAAAAACCTTCGGACGATAAAAATCGATTTCGATGAAAACCATTTTGGAGAGAGGTTAACTTGAAAGCGTTTTCATAAAGATAGCTTGAAAGCATACGGAAGATGCATAGTGGATGTAAAGCAAGTTAAGAGGTTTGCAATAAAGTAAATTGCTCTAATATAGAAATGCAAACCAGATTTTTATAGTGGTTCGGTCGTCATCATGACCTACATCCACTCCATCGATTCCTCTTCTGTCGAGGCCACCAGCATCCACTATCGATCTTCCTTTATAGACGAAGATCAACCTCCTTCTTACAGCACTTCCTCCTTTTACCGAGTTTAGGAGATAACCCTTACACCATCACTCACTCATCTTTCAAACTATTCTAACACTTAGAACTTTGAGAGGAGTTTCACACAAGATTACAGCAAGGTTTCTTTCCTTTTTACTCTCAATACTTGTGTATCTTAACCAGGGATAAGAGGGATGTTTATAGGCCTCATGTTGATTCAAACTTGGAGCCTAAAAATATCTCATCCCAGGTTTCTTGGGTTCGGGCGGTACCACCGCCTATGCTGGGCGGTACCACCGCTAGTGTCAATCTGACACTGACACTACACTGAGCGGTACCACTACCAGTGTCAGTCTAGCGATACCACCGCTTGGGAGGCTGTGCTGGGTGGTACCACTACCCAGACTGGCATTACCACCGTTTGCAGCCTCTCGGAGGCTATGTCTAGACGGTACCATCGCTTGACACAATCTCGGAGACTATGCCATGAATGTCTCTTGGGTCACTTTTGGGCCTTTCATTGGACCCAACACAGTCCTTACATGGGCCCAACTGGCCCCTAATTGGGTTGGCCTAAATCCAATCTCAATTATGTACTAACTACGAAATCTAAGGCATACTTAAGCTAAATAAGTCCCTAAGTCTTGGTTTCTTCCGGCGATCTTCTGGCGAGCTTCCGACGATCTCCCGGTAATGTTCCAACGGACTTCAGACAAGCTCCTGGACTTCACGACGATCTTCTTGGCAAATTCTGACGAGCTTCTTCCGGAAAGCTCATGGACTTCTCAGCTAGTTCCTGCATAACTTCCGACGAACTCTCAAACTCCCAATGAAATCGCGTCCTTGACTCCGGGACTTCATTTTGCTCCATGCCTTGCTATCATAGTTAATCATGCACATATAAAACACACTTCGATCTAGACAATTATTACTAAGCATTAATCATGTTGTCCGGCATGTCATTGGTCCATCGACGCTTTGTCTGATTCTTCGGTGCATCATCCTCTCTTGCGGCCTATTACCCAATTGGCCAGTTGACTCCACAACTCCGATATCCTTGGCTCAATATCCACTCTTCTTGGGCCGATGCCTGAATCTATGGCTCGAAGCCTTCTGTCGATATGTCGATCGATCCTCCGGCCCGACATCCAATCATCTGGCATATTTTCCTACGGCCCAACATGAATCTTCCTGCTTAAATAGTCTCATCCTGATTGAAGCATCCTGCGTCACTAAAAATACATATCAAATCATAAACACTTATCAATTGGTTTCATCATCAAAATACAAGATTCAACAATTTCCTCATTTTTGATGATGACAACCAATTGATGACGGAGTTAACCTTAACTCCCCCTATCAATATGCCATATTGATAGAACCTTGAATTCATGCTGAATTCAAGTCACTATAAATTTCATCATGAATATTTGTAACACGTCATCATGCATAACATGATCATACTTCTCCCCCTTTGTCATCAACAAAAAGGAGAAGTGAAACTTTCAAATGTTTAGAAATACAAGTTCAAATCATTACATAATAAACATAATCTCCATTTTTATCATCATGCAATTTGTAAGCTAGCAAATTTAAGGATGTGCAAGTTGGCATATTTGCTTTTCTTTATGATGTTCAAACTAACAAGTTTTTGAAATATACAAGATAACATCATTTTTGCATTTTCTTAAAATGTATAACTTAGCAAAATTCACAATATAGCATCATTCTTTCTTCTCTTTTGAGAAGTGCAAGCGAGTAATTTTTCTTTTTAGAGATGTGCATACTAGCAATTCTTTCTCCCCCTTTGTCATTGGCAAAAAGAGGGGAATAACAATACAATGACACAATTCATTTCCTTTTATTTCAATTTACACATCATGAGAATAATAAATTTTATAAACAATCTCATGTTTTATCATTCAAGCTAGCATATATTTTTGTTCTCTTTTGCAATGTGCAAGCTACCAATTTCCTTTTTCTTTTACAACAATGATTCAATCATACCATGCGATATACAAATCATAAATTCTCATTTGTATGCATCAATATAATATCATCAGTATTTCATGTATAATTATATATCATCACATGAAGAATATCAAGAAAAATTAATTGGGTGATGAGATAAACTTTTCATGAATACAAGAAATTACATAAAAATCATATCATGAAAGATAAGATCATGTGAATATTAAAAGGCATGATTTCTTTTGGAAAACCTCCTCTTAAATAACCAATAGAAAATCTTAGGAGATAAAATAATAAAAAATATTCAAAAGAAATTTTAAGTCATGAATTTTGAAAAAGATATTCTCTTTAGTAAATCATAAAAGAAACTTAGAAGAAAAAGATTTCAATTCATGCATATAAAATCATGATTTAAGCATAAGAAATCTCAAGTTATAAATCTCAAAAATTCAAGATAAAACTCATTCATATTCAAATCGTCAAATCAAAATCATTTTCAAAAGATTCATAAAAAAAATAGATAGATTCATCAATCTCTCTTTTTTAGATAAATTGTAAGACGAAACATAGGAGTTCAAAATTAAGATGATGATTCATAAAAGAAAATCACAAGTAATAATCAAGAGAAAAATCATCATTTATCTTCAAATCATTCAACTTGTTAAATCAACAAAGTTACTTTTAAGAGATTCATAAAAATGATACAAATAGATTCATCAAAATCAATTTCATGGTTCACAAAATTCATAACATAAATTGATTCATTATTTTAATTCCAATGATAATATATTTTTCTTTTAATATATTTTAAGTGATTGATTTTATATTAGCATGCCTTTTTTATTTATGTCAAATCAAAAACATGTATTATTTTTAAAACCGAAAAAATCACTTTCATTATGGTAAAAATCGACAATCCATAAATTGCAAGAATCATCATGCATAATTTAGAAAGATAAATTCATTAAGCATGATTTCAAATCATCTTCAATCAAAATTATCATGACAAAAAAAAATAACACATTAAACATAGGATTAATCATTAGATTTAAATCTAACATTTAGTTGTATTTTCATCATTAAAACATCAAGTATGATTTCATAAGACATTCAAAATCAATTTTTGTTTATCATGAAACATGCATTTGTCATTATCATTTTCAAAATTACTAGCATGATAAGCATGATTCCTAAATTTTTGCATTTTCATTACATAATTAAACATGTAATTTTCAAGAAAAATAATTATTCTAAAATAAATTAAAAATAACTCATGAAAAGCATTATGTAATTTCAAAGTAAACTAAGGGCATTTTGATTACCTTATCGTTGAATGTCGTTAAGGTGTAGTTTGCCACTTCGCCTTTGTTGGTTTGCTCCTTGTCTTCGAAGGTACTCCTTTCGTCCCAAAGTGCTTTCTTCTTCTTCAATTTATTTTTATTTTTTGATTCTTGCTTTAAGTACTTTTTAAGTTTTATTATGAGAAGTTCAAGTTCATCATCACTTGAGCTTTCACTCGAGTAGTCTTCTTTTGTTCGATGTCCAAAATCCTTCTTGTTCTTTCGAAGGTGGTTCTCAAGTCCTTCACGTGCATTGCACGTCATTTCATAGGTCATCAAAGACCCTACAAGTTCTTCAATTGGTAAATGATTCAAGTTTTTTTATTCTTGAATAGCAGTTACTTTTGATTCCCAAGTTTTAGAAAGTGAGCGTAAAACTTTATTCGCAAGTTCAAGATTCAAAAAACATTTGCCAAAAGCTTTTAAACTATTGATGACATCCGTAAAGCAGGTGTACATGTCAATAATAGTTTCACTCGGCTTTATTTGAAACAGCTCGAAATCATGCATTAAAAAATTTATTTTAGAATCTTTTACTCTATTAGTGCCTTCTTATGTGATTTCGAAAGTGTGTCATATATTGAAAGTCATTTCGCAAGTAGAAACCCGATTAAACTCGTTTTTGTCTAAGGCACAAAATAGAGCGTTCATAGCTCTAGCATATAAAGAAAATGTGTTCTTCTCCAAATCATTCCAATGGTTCATTGGAAGTGAAGACCTTTGAAAACCATTTTCAACAATGTTCCATAAGTTCAAATTCAAAAAAAGCAAGAAAACTCTCATTCGAGTTTTCCAATATGTATAGTCCATCGCATTGAAAAAGGGAGGACGAATGAGAGAGTGACCCTCTTGAAAGTCGAAAAGAGCCATTTCTCTATGGGTGTTAAACCAAATGAGAACTTATGGAACTTCCGACAAGCTTCCGACGATCTCCCGGTAATGTTCCAATGGACTTCAGACAAGCTCTTGGACTTCACGACGATCTTCTTCGCAAGTTCTGACGAGCTTCTTCCGGAAAGCTATGGACTTCTCAGCTGGTTCCTGCAGAACTTCCGACGAACGTCTGTACTTCCGACGAACTCTCGAACTCCCAATGAAATCGCGTCCTTGACTCCAGGACTTCATTTTGCTTCATGCCTTGCTATCATAGTTAATCCTGCACATGTAAAATACACTTTAATCTAGACAATTATTACTAAGTATGAATCCCATTGTCCGGCATGTCATTGGTCCATCGACGCTTCATCCCATTCTTCGGCGTAATGTCTGCTAGTCATAGGAGCCCAGCAAGCCATTCTCCGGCACGTGTGACTTAATATAGAATCTTTTTGCTTATTATATTTTGGCATATATCACTTTATATAAATGCATACATATATTGTGATGTCCTTGGATTTATGCAATGTGAATCGGATCGTGATGAGATCACGATAGTGAGATCGATTCACCTTTAAACACATATCCTAAATAATCCCGGTCATAGGTTACTCGAGAGGGATATCGTGATAACCGGACAGACTGGTGTGCTGTATACCCGTCCATATGATGGATGCAGCTGGTCTCATAGCTGCTTGTATAGGGACACTAGGGATACAGTACAGGTGTTCATTGGAGAATGAGTTCACTGATTGATACGCTTACGGAATGCTGGATGGTTGATGATGCCTTATTGTCAGACAGCGATTCCGTAGTCCTAGTGGTGTATCTAGTCCTTAGACTTGAGACACCAAGGATGTCCTGTATGAGTGCTCCACTCTTTGATACCAGACTTATAGGTTTGGCTGTCCCAGATCTAGTACAGGTGGTCATTGGGAGTGGTAGTCGACCTTATGAGGGCTATTGAGTGTTGATAGAGGATCATCCACACTCGGCGTCATTAGAGGAATATCCCATGTGTTCTTGCTCAGACAAATCCCTGGCCAAGGTCATTTGGGTTGAGAGAAAAGAACTTAGTTCTCCGGGAGAATCCGATTAGAGCGAGACTCGAGTAGAAACCGTGTGGGTCTAACAACACCATGCTCGATATACGGTCTCTGGTATATTAGATGGATGAGGGACTATAGGTACACGGTAACTAAGGACAGACAGGTCCAATGGATTGGATTCCCCTGTATCGTCTGGGGACTATGGCGTAGTGGCCAAGTACGTCCGTAGTCGATGAGTCGAGTGAATTATTACAGAGATAATAATTCACTGAGTTAGAAGGAGTTCTGACAGGTATGACTCACGGCCAGCTCGATATTGGGCCTAGAGGGTCACACACATATGGTAGGCATTGCGATGAATAGAGGTTCGGATATAAGATATCCGACGGAGCCCTTGTCTTATAGGATGCAGATCCAATACCCACTAGGGGAGGACCCATTAGGGTTTGATAGGGGACCTCTATAAATAGGAGGGATTCAGAGCCCCATAGGCTAAAGAGCTTTTGTTTGCCTTTTCCTATTCTCCTCTCCATCTCCACCTCAGAGTAGGTCTGGAGTTTTGAGGAGCGTCGTCGCAACCCTTCTGTGTGGATCACCGCTAGAGAGGAGGACGCTTGACCTCCTTCACCCTCTCCTAAGGATTTGCGAGGAAACAGGGATATACGATCTCCCTAGATAACACAATCTACTCTATATGCAGTTTCATGTTTCGTGGATTTTTGCGTACCAATCTTCGCACGACGACGAACATCTCTTTGGGAATCGGTAATTTTGTTTTTCTTGTTCTTCCGCTGCGCATATGATGTCGCCCCCAAGGATTTCCCGATAGTGGTATCAGAGCCAGGTTGCTCGTGCGAATGATTGGTTTTGAACTGCGTGTGTTATGTTTAGGAAGAATTTTGATGCCAAATTGTTGACGCAAAAACAAGGAAGGGCAGCAACAGTTGCTGCCCTCGATCTACGTGCTTGTAGCGCAGCCAAAGGTAGGCAACACAGGGGCTGCGTCTGCTGCAGCCGGCCGGGGGCCTGCTTGCAGCAGGCTTGCTGCCGGCGGGGCAGGCAGCCCACGGGTAGAGGCGCCACAGGGCAGCGGCGCCCGCCGCCGCTGCTCCCGCGGGCGAAACCCCCCACAGGGGCGGTCGCTCGGTGGGACAGGAACGCCTGTGAAGGCGGCGGTGCCCGAAAGGGCTGCCCACCCACAGCGGCAGTGCTGCCAGCGGGCGTACCGCCTGCAAGCGAGGGCAGTGCCCTTGCCCCGCCGCACAAGCGAGGGCAGCGGCGCCCGCCACCGTTGCTCCCGCGAGCGAAACCCCCCACAGGGGCAGTCGCCCGGTGGGACAGCACCGCCTGCGGAGGCGGCGGCGCCCACCTGCAGCGGCAGCGCTGCCAGTGGGCGTGCCGCCTGCAAGCGAGGGCAGTGCCCTCGCCCCGCAGCACAGGCCGCCGCCGGCAGGGTGGCGGCGGCGGCACCAGCGAAAAGGGGAAAGGGCATTAGGGTTTTCCGGGCAAAAGATAGTTTTGCCCCTCGGAATTTCAGTTTCTGTCTTTTGTCCAAATTACGAAAATACCCCTATGAATTCAGAAATTCCCTATAATGTCCTTTATTTCAAAAAATATTAATTAATTAAAAGGTTTAGTTGATTATTATTTTTTATTATTATTATCTAGTAGTCCTACATGTTGATGATTTTTTATACATGTGATGTATGATGTGTGGACGGATGATCATGGACCGTGTGATGTGTGTACCTGAGATTATTATTATTGAGTTCTGCGAACCTCCATTATATTTCTCGTTTATAGTCGGGCCTGCGTGCCTATGATTAAGTTGTAATCACATGAGGAGGCACAACGGGAGCGTGGATGCGATAGCGGGACCCACGAGACGGACGATTGTGATGCATGAAGATGCATCAAGATGTCGACGGAACCGACAAGGACGAAATGGACGATCACAGGGCATGGAGATGCACCGTTGCACACATAGATCTTGATGTGAGTGATTAGGCCTACTGTCTCGGGCCTAATCATATTAGGTTGTGGTCCATGATCATCTGGTGTAATTGCTTATACACATACTAGATATGTATATATATTTGCATGCGATGTAGATATATATTAAATATGTATATGTGTGACATGTCATATTAGGAGACCAAATCATAGAAACATTTCTCGATAATATTAAGTCGGTAAACGTGAGGCAATTAGATTGACCCACGTGGCCTTCCATCGTTATAAGTAGGAACCGATTCCCGGTGTAGGTTGAGTTGGTCGAGTCCCTCGAGACTCACCTATATCTCGATTCGCTATCTTGCTTACGACATAGAGATGTCACCGGTGACCTGAGGGCATGGTATACTTGGTTGAGTCCCTCGAGGGTATATCATCAAATCAGACTCGTCTTGTAACGAAGGTGTTGACTTAACCAAGCATCATGGTTGGTCGAGTCCCTCGAGGCCATGGTGATTCGGAGGCCAAACAGGACGGGAATCACAAGGAGTTGTGATCGACAAGGGTTGCCTACCTTTTAGGCTTAGTGTGATTGGTCGAGTCCCTCGAGGTTACACTAAGACGCTGATTAGATCTTGATCCCCACTAGAGGTCTGTCGGAGACTTCCGTTTCACGTGCTGAGGGTGTCGTGTGACTCGTTAGTAAAATAGTGGGAGCATATTAAGATAGAAGTCCATATCTTGATAGTTTATTTCTTGCAAAATCTGCATGTTATTCATTTCTGCTGCATATTTATTTTCAGAAAATGTCGCTTTCAAATCCCTTACGTGGCATACTTGATGTCAACCGCCTCACTAGTCCAAATTATACAGATTGGCTCCGTAACTTGAGAATTGTTCTCACAGCGGAGAAAATCGTGTACGTCCTAGATATAGTGATGCCTGCGCCCGAAGAAGGGGCAAACGAGGATGAAATCGCTCACTACGTGAAGTACATTGATGACTCCACTCTGGCTCAGTACTATATGTTGGGCTCTTTGACTCCTGAGTTACAGAGACAACATGAAAAGATGGATGCCAGATCCATTCTCCTACATGTCCGTAAATTGTTTGAGGAATAGGGAAGGACTCAGCGATATGAGATATCTAAGAGCCTCTTCCGCGCTAGGATGACTGAGGGGACATCGGTTCAGAACCATGTCCTAAAGATGATTGAGTGGATAGAGAAACTTACAGGTCTAGGAATGGTCCTAGAGGATAACTTGTGTGTGGACAATGTGCTTCAGTCCCTACCAGATTCCTTTTCACAATTCATAATGAATTTTAATATGAACAAGCTTGAAGTGACTCTCCCAGAGCTTCTCAATATGTTGAGGGAGGCAGAGAGTACTATCAAGAAAGAGAAGCCAGTTCTCTACACTGGTGAGACTAAAAGGAAAAGGAAAGCAGAAAGGTCCCTAAAGAAGGGAAAGGGCAAGGTCAAACCAGGTAAAGCAAAGGTTGCTAAGAAAGACCCAGCAAAGGACAAAGGCCAGTGCTTCCACTATGGTAAAGATGGGCACTTGAAGAGAAACTTCAAAGAGTACCTTGCAGAAAGAGCGAAACAAAAGCTTGATGAAGCTTCAGGTACATTCATGATCAGTCTCCATTTGTCAGACTCTTATGATAACACATGGGTATTGGATACCGGTAGTGCTTATCATATATGCAATTCGTTGCAGGTTCTGGCAAGGCCTAGGAGACTACAGAGAGGCGAGATGGACCTCAAGATGGGTAATGGAGCAAAAGTTGCTGTATTAGCTGTTGGCGAGGTCGCCCTACATCTGCCTAGTGGAGCTTTTATTGCATTAGATGCATGTTATTTTGTTCCTTCTATTATCAAAAACATTATCTCCATTTCATATTTAACAGTTAGTGGATATAAATTTGTTTTTGAGAACAATGGTTGTTCGATATTATTAGATGATAAGATCATCATGAAAGGAACATTGCATAATGGTTTATTTATATTAGACACCACTCCACAAATCATGAATGTAAATGTGTCCAAAAGGAAACGAGATGAGTTGAACAATGCATACCTGTGGCATTGTAGGCTAGGTCACATCCATGAAAGAAGGATTCAAAAGTTGCTAAATGTTGGATATCTAGATCCATTCGACTATGTGTCATATGCAACTTGTGAGCCTTGCATTCGTGGAAAACTGACCAACTCTCCATTTAGTGGAACTGGAGAGAGAGCCACTGAGTTGTTGGAACTCATACATAGTGATGTATGTGGACCCATGTCAACTCATGCCATTGGAGGTTACTCCTACTTCATTACATTTACTGATGATTTCTCAAGGTATGGATATGTGTACTTAATGAAGTACAAGTCCAAGGCCTTTGAGAACTTCAGAGAGTATAAGAATAAGGTGGAAAATCAGACTGGAAAGAGTATCAAAACTCTTCGATCAGATCGAGGAGGTGAGTACTTAAGTACAGAGTTTACTCAGTTCCTCAAGTACCATGGGATATTATCCCAATGGACACCTCCTTATACACCTCAGCTCAATGGTGTCTCTGAAAGGAGAAATCGTATATTATTAGATATGGTATGGTCCATGATGAGTTTCGCTGACCTACCCATCTCATTCTGGGGATATGCGCTAGAAACCGCAGCTTACCTTCTGAAAAGAGTTCCAACTAAGTCGGTAGTGTCTACACCATATGAGATATGGAAAGGGAAGAAGCCTGGTCTTAAAGTTGTTAAGATTTGGGGCTGCCCTGCAAATGTTAAAAGGCACAACCCCGATAAGTTAGAATCAAGGACAGAGCGATGCAAATTTGTGGGATACCCTAAGGAAACTTGTGGGTTTTATTTCTATCATCTCGAGGACCAAAAGGTCTTTGTAGCTAAGAGAGCAGTGTTCCTTGTGAAGGAACACATTCTTGGCGGAGATAGTGGGAGAATGATATAATTGAGCGAGGTTGGAGAACCAAGCTCAAGCACCACTCTACAGCCCGAGTTTGTTCAGGTACCTAATACACAAGTTTCAACTTTACGCAGGTCTGATAGAGTATCCCATCCTCCTGAGAGATATGTGAGACATATTAGAGTAGAGGATGAAGAGGATATTGATCCTCAGACCTACGAGAAGGCTATTATGAATATAGACTCCGGGAAATGGCAAGAAGCCATGAATTCTGAGATGGATTCTATATACTCCAATAAGGTTTGGAACCTAGTTGATACGCCCGAAGGTATTGTACCCATCAGTTGCAAGTGAATCTTTAAGGAAAAGATCGGAGTAGATGGAAAGGTAGAGACCTATAAAGCAAGGCTAGTGGCTAAGGGGTATCGTCAAAGGCAAGGTGTTGACTATGACGAAACCTTCTCACCCGTAGCAATGCTAAAATCCATCAGAATTCTATTGGCTATTGCAACACACTATGATTATGAGATCTGGCAGATGGATGTGAAAACCGCATTCCTCAATGGGAACCTCGAGGAGGAGGTGTATATGATGCAACCTGAGGGATACGTATCCAAGAACTGTCCAGTTAAGGTGTGTAGGTTGCTTAGATCCATTTATGGATTAAAGCAAGCTTCCCGAAGTTGGAACATAAGATTTGATGAGGCAATCAAATCTTATGACTTCGTTAAGAACGAAGATGAGCCTTGCGTATACAGAAAAGTAAGTGGGAGTGCTATCACCTTTTTAGTGTTATATGTGGATGACATCCTGATCATTGGGAATGACGTAGGAATGCTATCGACAGTAAAGGCTTGGTTATCTAGACACTTCTCCATTAAGGACTTAGGGGAAGCATCCTATATTTTGGGGATTAGAATCTATAGAGATAGATCCAAGAGGATGCTTGGCTTGTCCCAGTCCAGGTACATAGAAACCATTGTCAAAAGGTTTGGCATGGAAAATTCCAAGAGAGGTCTCATACCAATGAGACATGGGATATCGCTTTCTACGAATATGTCCCCAAAGACTCCAGAAAAAAGGGCGAACATGGATATAATACCTTATGCCTCAGCAATAGGGTCTATCATGTATGCCATGCTATGTACTAGGCCTGATATAGCGCATGCTTTGAGTGTCACGAGCAGGTATCTGGCGGATCCAAGCTTGGAGCACTGGAAAGCAGTAAAGTGTATCCTTAAGTACTTGAGAAGGACTAAGGATCGTTTACTAGTATATGGAGGTAATAGCCTTAAGGTTGAAGGCTACACTGACTCAAGTTTTAAGTCTGATGTCGATGATAGCAAGTCGAATTCAGGGTATGTGTACACCTTGAATGGAGGAGTCGTGTGCTGGAAGAGTTCCAAGTAAGATACCACTGTTGACTCGACCACAGAGGCGGAGTACATTGCTGCATCAGATATAGCAAAGGAGGGAGTTTGGGTGAAGAAGTTCATCATAGATTTGGGAGTCGTGCCGGGTAGCGAAGAGTCGATCTCCCTATATTGCGACAACAACGGGGCGATTGCTCAAGCAAAGGAACCTAGGTCTCATCAGAAATCTAAGCATGTTATAAGGAGGTTCCACCTTATCAGAGAGATCGTGACCCGAGGAGATGTAGTAGTGAAAAGAGTTCCATCCGAAGATAACATTGCAGATCCACTAACAAAGCCGTTGTCTCAGATTTGTTTTGAGCGTCATAGGGGTCTGATGGGGATCAAACACATAGGTGATTGGCTTTAGGTCAAGTGGGAGATTGCTAGTCATAGGTGCCCAGCAAGCCAATCACGTGAGTGATGGCACGTGTGACTTTATATAGAATCTTTTTGCTTATTATATTTTGGAATATATCACTTTATATAAATGCATACATATATTGTGATGTCCTTGGATTTGTGCAAAGGGAATCGGATCGTGATGAGATCACGATAGTGAGATCGATTCACCTTTAAACACATATCCTAAATAATCCCGGAAATAGGTTACTCGAGAGGGATATCGTGATAACCGGAAAGACTGGTGTGCTGTATACTCGTCCATATGATGGATGCAGCTTGTCTCATAGTTGCTTGTGTAGGGACACTAGGGATACAGTACAGGTGCTCATTGGAGAATGAGTTCACTGATTGATCCGCTTACGGAATGTTGGATGGTGATGATGCCTTATTGTCAGACAGTGATTCCGTAGTCCTAGTGGTGTATCTGGTCCTTAGACTTGAGACACCAAGGATGTCATGTATGAGTGCTCCACTCTTTGATAACAGACATAAGTTTGGCTGTCCCAGATCTAGTACAGCTGGTCATTGGGAGTGGTAGTCGACCTTAAGAGGGCTATTGAGTGTCGATAGAGGACCATCCACTCTCGGCGTCATGAGAGGAATATCCTATGTGTTCTTGCTCAGACAAATCCCTAGCCAGGGTCATTCGGGTTGAGAGAGAAAGAGTTCTCTGGGAGAATCCGATTAGAGCGAGACTCGAGTAGAAACCGTGTGGGTCTGATAACACCATGCTCGATATACGGTCTCTGATATATTAGATAGATGAGGGACTATAGGTACACGATAATTGAGGACAGACAGATCTAATGGATTGGATTCCCCTGTATCGTCTGGGGACTACGGCGTAGTGGCCTAGTACGTCCGTAGTCGATGAGTCGAGTGAATTATTACAGAGATAATAATTCACTGAGTTAGAAGGAGTTCTGACAGGTATGACTTACGGCCAGCTCAATATTAGGCCTAGAGGGTCACACACATATGGTAGGCATTGCGATAAATAGAGGTTCGGATATGAGATATCCGACGGAGCCCTTGTCTTATTGGATGCAGATCCAATACCCACTAGGGGAGGACCCATTAGGGTTTGACAGGGGACCTCTATAAATAGGAGGGATTCAGAGCCCCATGGGCTAGAGAGCTTTTATTTGCCTTTTCCTATTCTCCTCTCCATCTCCACCTCAGAGTAGGTCTGGAGTTTTGAGGAGCGTCGTCGCAACCCTGCTGTGTGGATCACCGCTAAAGAGGAGGACACTTGACCTCCTTCACCCTCTCCTAAGGATCTGCAAGGAAACTGGGATATACGATCTCCCTAGGTTACATAATCTACTCTATACGCAATTTCATGTTTCGCGGATTTTTGCATACCAATCTTCGCACGACGACGAACATCTCTTTGGGAATCGGGGATTTTGTTTTTCTGGTTCTTCCACTCCGCATATGATGTCGCCCCCAAGGATTTCCCAACAATGTCCTCTCTTGCGGCCTATTACCTAATCAGCCAGTTGGCTCCGTAACTCTGATATCCTTGGCTCAATATCTGCTCTTCTTGGCCCAATGCATGAATCCCTGGCCCAAAGCCTTCTGTCGATACGTCGACCGATCCTCCGGCCCGACGTCCAATCATCTGACATGTTTTCCTCCAACCTAACATAATTCCTCCTGCTTAAATTATCTCATCCTGATCGAAGCATCCTGCATCACTAAAAATGCAGATCAAATCATAAACACTTATCAATTGGTTTCATCATCAAAATACGAAATTCAACAGAATCCTGGTTTCAAGGTAAGTATGGGTGACTAGGAAACCCTAGCCACCACCTTGCCCCATGCGGCCAGTAGTCCTGGCCACTAGGGGCACTTCGGTGGCTAGGAAACCCAAGCCACCTATGGTGCCCCTTGCAGCCAATAAACCTAGCTATAGGGGCTACCAACCTGCAAGCCAAGAGCTCTCTTGCAGCTCTCTGTCTCCTTGCTTTTGGCGAGGCCAAGAGTGTTGAATCTCGGATTTTGATGATGAAGTCAATTGTCATTTGGTTATCTAATCCATATGTTAAGATAAGTGTACAGGATTAACTACGATTGCAATAAGACATGAGGTGTTGCGCTAGAGTCAAGACTAAGATCATGTTGGGGGTTCAAGAGTTCGACGGAAGTCCGGACGGTCATCAGAGGTTCTGCGGGAACAAATTCGAGAAGTCCAGGAGCTTGCCAAAGAAGCTCGTTGGAACTCGCCAAGAGGATCATCGCAAGTCCAGGAGTTTGTCAGAAGTTCACCGGAGCACCACTGAGGGTTCGTCGGATGTTCGCTAGTTTGTCGGAAGCTCGCCGGAAGAAGCGATTGATGCACCGGAACACGAGTTACAGTATTAATGTCTTAAATGTCTTAGTTAGCATGAAGATTAAGTTAGAAATTGGAGGTAATCCCATTAACTTAATCTGGGGCCAATTGGGCCCTTGATAAACCCAAATTGGGCTGAATGGATTAGCCCAGACCCAAATTTCTTGGCCGGCGGTAGCACCGCCCAAAAGCACAGTCTCCAAGCGAAGTCAGGCGGTGGTACCACCCCTGTTAAGTGGTGGTAACGCCAGAGCTCGGTCTCCGAGCAAAGTCAGGTGGTGGTATCACCCCTGTCAAGCAGTGGTACCGCCTGAGCTCAGTCTTCGAGTAGTGTCAAGCGGTAGTACCACCCAGTTCTGGCGATGGTACCGCCAGGACCCCGGAATTCCGGGAGATGACACTTTTGAGCTCCAAATTCAAACCAGTTTGGGCCTATATAAACCCCACCCTTTCCTGCATGAAAGGGCACCAAAAGCTTGCATTTATTCTGAGAAATTGAGAGCTTAAAAGTATTGTAAAAGGCTAGAAGTTCTTCTCCCTCTTTCCTTCTAAGTTTTGATCATTCAAAAGAGGAGTGGAAATATGTAAGGGTTGTCTCCTAAGCCTGTCGAAAGGAGTAAAGCTGTAAAAGGGTGATTGGTCTTCGCCTATTGAAGGAAGGCCTCTAGTGGACGTCGGTGACCTCATCAGAGGAGGAAGCCAAAAGTGGATGTAGGTCAAGATTGACCGAACCACTCTAAATCTCAGTTTGTATTTACATTCTACTCTCTTTCTTAACTGCAAACTGCCTCTGTTGCTTTACTTCAACTATACTTTCGTTTGATCTTAAGTTGAAGAACTTTCCGAAACAGTTTTTCATCAAAAATTCTTTTATCATACGAACGTCACTTTAATCATCGAAAGTTTTCTACTGCACTAATTCACCCCCCTACACACCCCCCCTCTTAGTGCTCTTGATCCTAACAAAGAGTAGCATAATGTGCTCTCGGACAAGGCTGCAAGTAGCCTTCAGCCAAATTGTAGGGCTGCAATAATTGCCACCATTTCTCTCCTTTTTAAGTCAATATTTTTTATGTTAATAAACCTCTCTAAAACACCACTTAACAGCAAGAAAAAATGTAATATATATTTGAAAACTATAATAAAAAGGCCATAGCAATCACGCAAAATAATTTCTACGCAATTGAACACAACACACGCAGTTTAAAAGCCTATCTTTTATACGAGAAACCTAGCTCTGATACCATTGTTGAGAAATTTTGGGTGACATCATATGCATAGTGGAAGAATAAAAAATAAAATCCTAGAATTTTATATAGAAAAATAAGGTTTCATCATCATGTAAGGATTGGTGCACAAAAACTCGTAAAATTGAAAAACTACGTGTACAAGGGAGATTGTGTTACCTAGGGAGATCGTATATCCATAAAAACCTATAAATCTATAGGAAAGAATGAAAGAGGTCAACTCCACTCCTCTTTAGTAGTGATCCACATGGCAGAGGCTATGAAGATGCTCTTCAAATCGCTACATAATCCTCCTCGTTGTACGCACCATGCAATCAAAAAAAGGCTACCCCTTCTTGTTGTTCACACACCTCAAATAGGGGTTGCAGGTTGAGGAGGAGAGGGAGAGAGGAGAATAGGAGGTGGTAGCCAAAAAGAACCCAGCCTATGGCCCTTTAGTTCCCTTCTATTTATAGAGGTCCCCTGTCAACTTAACCCTAATGGATCCTATCATATTGGGTACTAGATCTCCATCCAACTACCCAAGCCTCTTAAATTAGTAGATCTCTATCCAATAACCTCTTATTGGCTCTTATTAGATCTCATCTATAAGATCCAATAATTCAAGGTCTTATTGGATATCCAATAAGATAGAGGCTCCAGCAAATATCCTATATCTGAACCTCTATGCGTCACAACACCTACCATGTGTGTGAATCTCTAGGTCAATATCGAGTTAGCTGAAAGTTATATTTGTCAGAACTCCTTTTGGCTCTATGTATTATTATCTCCATAATAACTCACTAGACTCATCGACTACGGACGTACTATGCCACTATGCTACAATCCTTAGACGATACAAGGGAATCCAAACCTTTAAATAAGTTTGTCCTTTGTTACCATGTATCTATAGTCCCTTATCTATCTAATATCCTAGAGATGTATACCGGGCATGGTGTTGTTAGGCTCATACGGTTTCTACTCGAGTCTCGCTCTAATTGGATTCTTCTGAAGAACTCTTTCTCTCTCAATCCGAATGACCTATCCAAGGATTAATATGATTAAAAATAAATGGGATATTTCTCTCATGACACTAAAAGCAAATAATTCTCTATCGATACTCAATAACCTTCGTAAGGTTGGCTACCACTTCCGATGATCGGTTGTGCTAGATCTGAAACTTCCAAGCCTATAAGTCTGATATCAAAGAGTGGAGTACTCATACAGGACATCACTGGTGTCTCAAGTCTAAAGACCAAATATATCACTAGGATGATGAAATCGCTATCTAACAATAAGACATCATCAACCATCCAGCATTCCATGAGCTAATTAATTAGTTAACTCATTCTCCAATAAGCACCTGTATTATATCCCTAGTGTCCCTACATAAACAGCTATGAGACTAGTCGTTTTCATCATATGGACGGGTATATAGTACACCAATCTATTCGGTTATCTTAATATCCCTCTTGAGAAACATATGATCGAGATTATTTAAGATATATGTTTAAAGGTGAATTAATCTCATTATCGTGATCTCATCACGATATGATTTTCTTTGTATAGATCCATGGATATCACAATATATTCAAGCAATAAAAAATATAAAGTGATAAAATATTAAATAATATAATAAATAAAAAGAATATATGTCATGTTAGATGTGACATCACTCATTGGCTTGTAGGGCACCTATAACTAACAAAAATATGCTAACATTATCTCAAAATCTCTAAAATGCAAACCCAATTGAATCTAACGCAAAACTCTTTTGAGACTTCATATGCTACCAAAAGATTGTGAATCAAATATCTTAAAACATTTATGAAGTTTGATGGCTCAAGCAACCCTACACCATGCTGTTTTTAGATAAAGTTGCGAGTCAAAAGGTGAGATGTTATGAAGCTTTAATCATGTCCATGATTTGCTTCATCGTGATGCCTACCATTTGACTCTGTTAGGATTGGAGCTGCACTAAGAGGGGGGGGTGAATTAGTGCAGCGGATTAAAACTCGTAAGTTTGAAATCGATTTCGTAAATGTATATAGATTTCGATTCGACGAAGGATGACTTAGCTAAAATAACTCGAGTAAAGGTGGTCGAGAGTAGGGAGATGAAAACTGAACGATTTGTAGCTAAGCAAAGAAATGGTTCAGAAAAGTAAACACTCACACATTCAAGGAACACCACAATGTATAGTGGTTCGGTCAAATGACTTACATCCACTTTCGAAGCCTTCTTCGATGAGGCTCCCAACTTCCACTAGCAAATCACTTTGTAGGGGAAGGACCAAATACCCCTCTTATAACCTTCTTTCAAGTGGTTCACACTTTTACAAATTTTTCCAAAGAGAAAGAGTTAGGTGAACACTTAAGCTATTGAAAACAAGACTTTGCTAGAGTTTTTTCTCACTTTCTAACTTCCCAAAATGGTGTATTCTTTGCTGAGAATTAAGGGATATTTATAGGCCCTAAGAGGATTCAAATTTGGGCTCCAAATTTGAATTACTTTTTGGGTTTCCCGATGCTGGCGGTGCCATCGCCTATTAGTGGTGATGCCAACGCTTGTCAGTGTTTGACACTAACAGTGTACTAGCGGTGCCACCGCTGGATCTCTCGGGTTCTGGGCGGTGCCACCACCCAGTCCGACGGTGCCACCGCTTGGACTATTCCAGCTCACTGATTGGGCTCCAAACTTGGCCCAAACCAATCCAAATTCGGGCCCAATTGGCCCCTAACCAGGTTATAGGATTAACCCTTAATCCTAACCCAAATTAGATGCAAACTATGAAATTAAGACATAGCCCTAAGCAAATTTTTAACCAGCAATGTTGAGCTTCCTTCCGGTGAACTTCCGACGGACTTCCGATACACCCTCGTATTTCTTCCGACAGACTTCCAGCAGTCACTTGGTCTTGTGATGAGTTCAACGAGTCTTTGGCAAGTATCTGAACATTCTCAGTGATCTCTGCGAATCTCCGACAATCTTTTCGGCGGACTTCCGAAAACTTCAGCAAGTCCCTGATTCTTTCTCGATTGGTTCCGGCATCACTTTTGACGATTCTTCGGACTTTTGACGGACTCTCGAACACCCATCGAACTTGACTCCGGTAAACTTGCTTTATGTCTTCAAGCTATTGTAGTTAATCCTGCACACTTAACTCAATAATATGGATTAGATCAATTAACCCATCAATTAACTTTATTATCAAAATCCAAGATTCAACAATCTCCCCCTTTTTTATGATGACAATCAATTGATGACAGAGTTAATCATAACTCCCCCTATCTATATGCCATATTATGAGAAGATAAAAATACTTGAATTCAATCTCTTTGAATTCAAGCCTAAACCTATAAGTTCTATCCGTTGAACTTATCGTTATTCTTAATAAGCATGAGCAAATACGAAACTTCGTATTTCTCATAATTTAAAGGTATGAAAATTATTTTCAAGCCGAATGATAAAAGACAAGTATCATTTTGATAAGAAATAATAATAATTTGATATTTCAACATGGATCTCATGATATAAACGCAAGGCACGATTTCATCTAATCATGAGATGATTGCTTATCATATATATAAAAAATGATAAACATGATACGACAACCAATCTAAAAACTTTCGTATGCGATATGCTCAAAAATTTTTGTGATGCTTTTAAGGAATATAACACATATAAGATATTTTTCATTACATTATACAACATATAAGCTATTGCAATACGATACATATAAGTTATGCTAATTTCATATTTGCACAAGTCATCCATCTTTTGCACATTCTTCTCCCCCTTTGTCATCAATAAAAAGGAGATGAGTTATCAAGCATAAAACTCATGATCATTGAAGCCATTCATAAAATCATCTCATAAGAAAAAAAATCTTGAAAAGGAGATGTCAAAATTGACAAAGGTTCAACTTGGCATTCAGATCGATCATTCAAGGAAAACATCAAATCATCCAAAATAACATGAAGGTGCCATCAAAATGTTGATAAAATTTCGGAAAGAAACATCCTACATCATATACTAGGATAATGTCAAACGCATGTCATTCAAAATTGAAAAGAAAGAAGTCAAATCCATGAAAACCGAAAAGAGGATGAAAAATTTTTGGAAAATATATACAATCAAGCTCATTCACAAGGACAATTCAACATACCTAATTCCTTTCTAATAAATTCAAATTGATCTTCATTTAAGGCTTTTATGAAAATGTCCGCTAATTGATGCTTTTTATCAATAAATTCTAGATTGACATTATTATTATTGACATGATCTCATATAAAGTGATGCCTAATGTCAATATGCTCAGTTCTAGAGTGTTGAATTAGATTTTTGGTTAGACAAATAGCACTTGTATTATCACATTTTATGGGAATGTTCTTTAAGTAAATTTCATAGTCTTTCAACATATTTTTCATCCAAACAACTTGTGCACAGCATGCACTTGCAGCTATGTATTCGGCTTCCACCGTAGATAGTGCAACCAAATTTTATTTCTTGGAACTCCAAGAAACAAGTGCATGTCCTAAAAATTGACATGTTCTGGATGTGCTTTTTCTATCTATCCTATATCTGCCAAAATCAGCATCTACATAAGCTATTAAATCAAAATTATTGGATTTTGGATACCATAATCCTAAATTTGGAATTCCTTTAAGATATCTAAGGATTCTTTTAACACTTTTAAGATGAGACAATTTAGGATTAGCTTGAAATCTAGTACAAAGTCCAACACTAAACATGATATCCGGTCTAGTTGCGGTGAGGTAAAGTAAACTACCAATCATTCCCCTATATGTTTTTTTATCATAGCTTTCACCATTTTCATCCATGTCTAACTTAGTGGAAGTACTTATAAGAGTATTTATAGCTTTTGAACCATCCATGTTAAATCATTTTAACAATTCTAATGTATATTTAGATTGATTAAGAAATATATCATTACATGTTTAATTTGCAATCCTAAAAAGAAGGTTAACTCTCCCATTAGGCTCATTTCAAATTCATGACTCATACATTTGGCAAATGATTTATATAGTAATTCATTTGAAGAACCAAAAATAATATCATCAACATAAATTTGAACAATAAAAAAATTATTTTTAAAATATTTGATAAACAATTTAGTATCAACCTTGCCTTTTGTAAAATTATTTAAAATAAGAAAGGAACTAAGCCTTTCATACCTAGCTCTAGGAGCTTATTTTAAGCCATAGAGAGTCTTAGTCAATTTAAATACATTATTAGGAAGAAGGGAATTTTCAAATCTGGGAGGTTGTTCAACATACACTTCTTTGAAAATAAAACCATTCAAGAAAGCACTTTTCACATCCATTTGAAATAGTTTAAAATCATTACTACTAGCATAGGCAAGGAACATCCTAATGGCTTCTAATCTTGCCATAGGAGTGAAGATCTCTTCTGTTAGGATCAATAGCACTAAGAGGGGGTGAATTAGTGCAGCGGAAAATTTTCTGCGATTAAATTTGAAAGCTGCGTTCGAATGACAAAAACGATTTCGATATAAAATCCGATTCTAAGATTACTTTAACTTAAGATTAAGCGAGATGACGTTAAAGTAAATCTACGAAGACAGTTTGCTGTTTATGATGAAAATCAGAATCCAAGCGCAAACTGAAATGCGACGTTCGTACGATAAAACTGGTTTACGTCTAAATGTCAATTTTGAAGATTCTAAACTTTGAGATATGTTTTATAAATGCGCAGAAGGCAGTTTGCAGTTATGATTGGAATCAAAACGTAAACGTAAACTAAAATGTAATGATCGTGCGAAAACGCCGATTTATGTCTAAACGCAGATTCGGAAAGTTCTGAACTTAGAAACTCATTCGTAAAAGCGCAGAAGGCAGTAATGATAAAATGCTCAAAGTAAATGCAAACCGAGATTTAGAGTAGTTCGGTCAATCTTGACCTACTCCACTTTTGGCTTCCTCCACCGACGAGGTCACTGACGTCAACTAGAGGCCTTCCTTCAATAGGCGAAGGCCAACTGCCCTTTTAGAGTTTCACTCCTTTTGACGGGCTTAGGAGACAACCCTTATAGAAATTTCTCTCCTCTCTTTACAACTCAGAACTTGGAAGAAAAGAGGGAGGAGAACTTTTGGCCTTTACAACAATTTTAAGCTCTAAGAATCACAGAAAGAGATCAAGATTTCGAGTATTTCTCTAATGTTTTTGTGCTGAATGGGTGGGGTATTTATAGGCCCCAACCCAGTTCAAATTTGGAGCTCAAAACTATCAAATCCCAGAATTCCGGGATCAGGCGGTTGCACCTCCTGACTGGAGCAGTTGCACCACCTGGCAGAGCTCGAAGACTGAGCCTCTGGGCGGTGCCACCTCTGTCAGGGGCGGTTGCACCTCCTCAGTCTAGCTCGGAGACTGAGCCCAAGCGGTTGCACCTCCTGAATGAGGCGGTGCACAGAGCTCGAAGACCGAGCTCAGGCGGTGCTACCTCTTTGTCAGGGGAGGTTGCACCGCCCAGTCTCGCTCGGAGACTGAGCCCAGGCGGTGCCACCTCCTGGCTGGGGCGGTTGCACCGCCCAGTCTCCCTGGAAGACTTAGCCCAGGCAGTGCTACCTCCTGACTTGGGCGGTTGCACCTCCTGATGCAATCAGGGTCCGAATGGGTAGCTCCATTCGGCCCAATTTCGTTTTTTCAGGGGCCCAATTGCCCCAAGATTAAGCTAATGGGATCACCTCCCATTTCCAACTTAATCAATGTGCTAACTACAATTACTTCTAAGATAATTTCTGTAGCTTTGCTTCGGTGCGTCAATCGCTTCTTCCGGCGAGTTTCCGGCGAACTTCCGTCGATCATCCGATGAACCCTCGATGATGCTCCTACGGACTTTCGGCAAACTCCTGGACTTGCGACGATCCACTTGGCGAGTTCCGACGAGCTTCTTTGGCAAGCTCATGGACTTCTCGGATTTGTTCCCGCAGAACCTCCGACGACTGTCCGAACTTCCGTCGAACTCTCGAACTCCCAACGTGATCATTGTCTTGACTCCGGCGCAACTCCTGCTGCATGTCTAACTTTCATCGTAGTTAATCCTGCACACTTAAAACAAAACTTCGATCGAGACAATTAATCCTAAGCAATTAACCAAGTTGTCCAACATGTCATTGGTCCCTCGATGCTTCGTCCGATTCTTCGGCGCATCGTCCTCTCCTGCAGCCTATTGCCCAATCGGCCAGTTGACTCCGCAACTCCGATATCCTTGGCACAATACTTGCTCTTCTTGGCCCGATGCCCGAGTCCACGGCCCGAAGCCTTCTGTCGATACGTCAACCGATCCACCGGCCCGACGTCCAATCTTCTGACATGTTCCTTCGGCACAACATGATTTTCCTGCTTTAATTGTCTCATCCTGATCGAAGCATCCTGCATCACTCAAAACACAGATTAAATCATAAACATATATCAAGTAGTTTCATCATCAAAATACGAGATTCAACAATCTCCCCCTTTTTTATGATGACAACCACTTGATGACGGAGTTAAACTTAACTCCCGGAGTTTAAACAAACTCCCCCTATCAATATGCCATATTGATAAAACCTTGAATTCAAACTGAATTCAAGTCATTGCAATATTCATCATAAATACTTGCAACACGTCATCATGAACTTATGCATAAACTTATGCATAACATGTCATGTTATCAACATACTTTCATCAACATACTTCTCCCCCTTTGTCATCAACAAAAAGGAGAAGTACCACAATCAAGCGTTTGTGATATTGGTTCAACTCATTGCATGAAAAACATAATATCAAGTTTTATCATCATGCAATTTTGAAGCCAGAAAATTTAGCATGTGTTACATCATGCTTAGAACATTCAAGCTATCAAGTTTTAGATATGCAAGTTTTATAGCATACAACATAGCACTTTTGGTAATGTTCAAGGTAGCAAGTTCTACATCATGCAAGCTAGCAAATTATAGATGTTCAAGAAGGCAACTCTTGCTTCTTGAAATATGAAAATTTTGTCCACTTTGCTAGATGCGCAAGTTAGCATGTTTTGCTTCTTGAGATAGGCAAGATAGCACTTTTATTCTTTTTATTTCTTAAGATATTCAAGATAGCAATTTCTTCTCTTTTGAGAGGTGAAAATTTTGCTTTCTTCTTGAATTGTGCATGCTAGTTATCTCCTACTTAGTCATTGTCAAAAAGAAGGGAAGACCCTTTCTGTCAATTTCTAAATCATGACAAAGGTGAATAATCATTTTTATTTCAAAATTCCATAATTGAGATAAACCTTGAATTCAAATTAAGTCAATTTTAATCATTGTTCATATCATATGCAATACATTACGTAAAAAGCATAAGTATTGCATGCATCATTTTAGCAACAAATCATAGCATTTCATCACATGGCAAGATATCATCAAGTAGAATTACGATGCAAGTTCTTGATATCTTAATATGATGAAAATTCAAATATGGCACTTATAGCATCAATTCATATATTTCTCCCCTTTTATCATCAACAAAAGGAGAAGTAGCTCTAGCTATTTTAAAAGATATGCAAGTTTTTATAACATGAAGCTATATTTTCATCACAACATATAAGCACAAAAGCATAGCAAGATTCTTAAGTTCAATCATGGCAATTCAACACTTGCTTCATGTGCAAGATTGCACTTTGCTTTTCTTTGCATGTTCTAACTAGCAAAAGCTTTCTCCCCTTTGTTTTTGTCGAAAAGAAGAGAGAAATCAATGGTCAAAAAAAAAAAATTAATTATTATACAGGCCATATTACAAAATCTTGTCATGATATCAAGAAAGTTCAAGAAGGACATGATCCATTCGACAAATCCTTTTAATAGGGCAAACGAATTATATAACCAAGAATCATGATTAAAATATATCAATATCATAGATCAAGTCATGATTCATCATAAAGCAAATTAATTTTCAGTCATCACATAAGGCATTTAAGAAATTTTTGAAACATAGGAGAATGATTAATTTAAGCATACAATGTTTCAATCCAATTCAAGTCATGAATACCAATACTTTCATATTGTGAGTATCAATTCATGAATACCAAAATATATTATTTGTGATTCCAATTTTACAAGATCATGATTATGATTTAGACATAACTTATTCAAATCAAATCGTTAACTTGAAACTCATAATCAAGTCATCAAAATTAATTTCGAGATTCACAAAATATCATGAAATCATTAATCTCAATCAGATGGGAAAAACATTTTTAAGTGATTCTTTTTCCTTATTTTCATGAGATTCACAAGATTGGTAAAATAAATTCATAAATCTCAATAGGATAGAAAATTATTTCCACTTCATACAATTGATTTCATGTTAGCATGCTTTTTCATTTATGTTAAATAAAAACATGCATCAATGTTTAGTATTGAAAAATGAATTTCATCATAAAATCACAAGATCAATAGATTCTCAAAAATGAATTGTTAGGATTAAGAAAATCCGAAAATGAGATTTAACACTTTCATATATTCAGACATGATTTTTGCTATAGATTTTTAAATTAAATCATGAAGATCAAAACATGCTCATGATCATGGATAACTTAAAATCTCATGCATAAAATTGTCAATCATTGTGTCAAAAACATTTAATATTACATCATTATGCATTACTTCAAATTAAACATGTTTTCATTCAACAATGTTAATCAAACATGATATCATATTTTTAATCAAAATCATTTTGTTTGTTTATCATAAAATATGCAATATCATCATTTTCGAAATTACTATCATGATCATAATTTTTGTATTTTTATTTTTAAACATGTAATTTTCAAGAAAATTGATTCTAAACTAAAAAGAAAACTACATCATGAAAGCATCAAGTAATTTCAAAATAAACCAAAGGTATTTTAATTACCTCAACATCGTAGGCTGTTAAGGCGTAGTTTGCCGCCTCGCTTTTGTTGATTTTTTCTTCGTCTTCGGAGGAGCTCGATTCATCCCAATTTTTGTTCTTCTTCTTGCGTTTAAAGCAAGTAGTGCCATTCTTTTTTCTTTTTAATTTTCGTTTCATTTGTAGTTTAAGTTCACCATCACTTGAGCTTATGCTCGAGTGGTCTTCAAATGTTCTATGTCCCAAATCCTTCCTGTTCTTTGGAAGGTTGTTTTGTTCATCATTGTCCTCATCACTTGAGTCATCGCTCAAGTGGCATTCATTTGTCCAAAGTTCCAAATCCTTCCTGTTCTTTGGAAGGTGATTGTGTTCAACATGTTCATCATGTGCATTGTGCACCATTTCATATGTCATCAACGAACCAATTAGTTCTTCAAGTGGTAAGTTGTTTAGGTTTTTAGCTTCTTGTATTGCAGTTACTTTTGAATCCCACTTCTTAGAAAGAGAACGCAAAATCTTGTTTACGAGATCAAAATCCGAAAAACATTTTCCAAGAGCTCTTAAACTATTGACGACATCCATGAAACGGGTGTACATTTCGCCTATAGTCTCGCTTGGTTGCATTCGAAAAAGCTCAAAATCATGCAATAAAAAGTTAATTTTCGAGTCTTTGACTCTACTAGTTCCCTCGTGCATGATTTCAAGTGTTCGCCAAATGTCAAAAGCCATTTCGCACGTAGAAATCCGATTGAACTCATTTTTGTCCAAGGCGCAAAATAAGGCATTCATAGCCTTTGCGTTTAAAGAAAAATACTTCTTCTCCAAATCCGACCATTCGTTCATCGGTTTAGAGGAAAGTTGAAAACCGTTTTCAATGATATTCTATAAATCTAAATTCGTAGAAATCAAGAAAACTCTCATTCGAGTTTTCCAATAAGTGTAGTCCAATCCGTTAAACAACGGTGGACGAAAGACCGAAAAGCGCTCTTGAAAGCCATGAAGAGCCATTTCTCTCGGGTGTAAATCCGAAATGAGAAAAACCGGGCTCTGATACCAATTGTTAGGATCAAGAGCCCTAAGAGGGGGGGGGGGGTGAATTAGTGCAGCGGAAAACTTTCTGCGATTAAATTCGAAAGCTACGTTCGAACAACAAAAACGATTTCGATGTAAAATCCGATTCTAAGATTACTTTAACGTAATATTAAGCGAGATGACATTAAATTAAATCTACGAAGGCAGTTTGCGGTTTATGATGAAAATCAGAATCCAAGCGCAAACTGAAATGCGACGTTCGTACGATAAAACTAGTTTACGTCTAAATGTCAATTTTGAAGATACTGAACTTTGAGATATGTTTTATAAATGCGCAGAAGGCAGTTTGCAGTTATGATTGGAATCAAAACGTAAACGTAAACTGAAATGTAATGATCGTGCGAAAATGCCAATTTACGTCTAAACGTAGATTCGGAAAGTTCTGAACTTAGAAACTCGTTCGTAAAAGCGCAGAAGGCAGTAGCTATTTAGGAGGTTTGCAGTAATGATAAAATGCTCAAAGTAAATGCAAACCGAGATTTAGAGTGGTTCGGTCAATCTTGACCTACTCCACTTTTGGCTTCCTCCACCGACGAGGTCACTGACGTCAACTAGAGGCCTTCCTTCAATAGGCGAAGGCCAACTGCCCTTTTACAATTTCACTCCTTTTGACGGGCTTAGGAGACAACCCTTACAGAAATTTCTCTCCTCTCTTTACAACTCAGAACTTGGAAGAAAAGAGGGAGGAGAACTTTTGGCCTTTACAACAATTTTGAGCTCTAAGAATCACAGAAAGAGATCAAGATTTCGAGTATTTCTCTGTTGTTTCTGTGCTGAATGGGTGGGGTATTTATAGGCCCCAACCCAGTTCAAATTTGGAGCTCAAAACTATCAAATCCCGGAATTCCGGGATCAGGCGGTTGCACCTCCTGATTGGAGCGGTTGCACCGCCTGGCAGAGCTCGAAGACTGAGCCTCTGGGCGGTGCCACCTCTGTCAGGGGCGGTTGCACCTCCTCAGTCTGGCTCGGAGACTGAGCCCAGGCAGTTGCACCTCCTGACTAAGGCGGTTGCACCGCCTGCCAGACCTCGAAGACCGAGCTCAGGCGGTGTTACCTCTCTGTCAGGGGAGGTTGCACCGCCCAGTCTCTCTCGGAGACTGAGCCCAGGCGGTGCCACCTCTTGGCTGGGGCGGTTGCACCGCCCAGTCTCCCTGGGAGACTTAGCCCAGGCGGTGCTACCTCCTGGCTTGGGCGGTTGCACCTCCTGGTGCAATTAGGATCCGAATGGGTAGCTCTATTCGGCCCAATTTCGGTTTTTCAGGGGCCCAATTGCCCCAAGATTAAGCTAATGGGATCACCTCCCATTTCCAACTTAATCAATGTGCTAACTACAATTACTTCTAAGACAATTTCTGCAGCTTTGCTTCGGTTCGTCAATCGCTTCTTCCAGCGAGTTTCAAGCGAACTTCCGTCGATCATCCGATGAACCCTCGATGATGCTCCTGCGGACTTCCGGCAAGCTCATGGACTTCTCGGATTTGTTCCCGCAGAACCTTCGATGACTGTCTGAACTTCCGTCGAACTCTCGAACTCCCAACGTGATCATTGTCTTGACTCCGGCGCAACTCCTACTGTATGTCTAACTTTCATCGTAGTTAATCCTGCACACTTAAAACAAAACTTCGATCGAGACAATTAATCCTAAGCAATTAACCAAGTTGTCCGACATGTCATTGGTCCCTCGACGCTTCATCTGATTCTTCGGCGCATCGTCCTCTCCTACAGCCTATTGCCCAATCGGCCAGTTGACTCCGCAACTCCAATATTCTTGGCACAATACCCGCTCTTATTGGCCCGATTCCCGAGTCCACGGCCCGAAGCCTTTTGTTGATACGTCAACCGATCCACCGGCCCGATGTCCAATCTTCTGACATGTTCCTTCGGCACAACACGATTTTCCTACTTTAATTGTCTCATCCTGATCGAAGCATCTTGCATCACTCAAAATACAGATTAAATCATAAACATATATCAAGTAGTTTCATCATCAAAATACGAGATTCAACATCTTCATAGTCGATACCTTTTTCTTGGTTGAAACCTTTGGCCACTATCTAGCTTTGTTTCTAACCACGATACCGCATTCATCTTGCTTATTTCTAAAGACCCATTTAGTACCAATGACTAAATGGTCACTAGGTCTAGGAACATGTTTCCATACCTTATTCCTCTCAAATTGGTTCAATTCCTCATACATGGCAATAACCCATGAATCATCTTTCAAGGCTTCGTCAATGCATTTAGGTTCAATTTGAGAAAGGAAGGCGGCATTAGCACAAAAATTCTTGAAGGAAGAATGAGTTTAAACCCATTTCAATGTATCTCCTATAATTAGCTCCTTTGGATGAGCATCTACATACTTCTATTCTTTGGGTAAGGAAATTTCGGAAGAAGATGCATCCAAGTTGCTATTTTGAGGAGGGGGTTCATTTAAATTTAAATTATCAAAACCAAGATCATCATCAAAATCATTTTTCTTTAACTCAGAAATTGCATTAAAAACTACATGAATAGACTCTTCTATAACTAAGGTTCTTTTATTAAAAATACGAAAAGCCTTTGAAACGGAAGAGTAACCAAGAAAGATGCTTTCATCGAATTTAGCATCAAATTTTTCTAAGACATCCTTTTCATTCAAAATAAAGCATTTGCAATAGAAAACTTTAAAATAAGAAATATTTGGTTTTTTGTTATTCCATAATTCATAGGGAGTTTTTGATAGAGATGGTCTTATTAGAACCCTATTCATGACATAGCAAGCCGTATTAACAGCTTCGGCCCAAAAATACTTAGGTGGACTTACTAGTCATAGGTGCCTAGCAAGCCAATCATGTGAGTGATGGCACGTGTGACTTGATACAGAATCTTTTTTGCTTATTATATTTTGACATATATCACTTTATAATTATTACATATATGCATATATATATTGTGATGTCCTTGGATTTGTGCAATGGGAATCGGATTGTGATGAGATCACGATAATGAGATTGATTCACCTTTAAACACATATCCTAAATAATCCCGGTCATAGGTTACTCGAGAGGGACATCGTGATAACCAGACAGACTGGTGTGCTGTATACCCGTCCATATGATGGATGCAGCTGGTCTCAGAGTTGCTCATGTAGAGACACTATGGATACAGTACAGGTGCTCATTGGAGAATGAGTTCACTGATTCATCCGCTTACGGAATGCTGGATGGTTGATGATGCCTTATTGTCAGACAGCAATTCCGTAGTCCTAGTGGTGTATCTGGTCCTTAGACTGGAGACACCAAGGATGTCCTGTATGAGTGCTCCACTCTTAGATACTAGACTTATAGGTTTGGCTGTCCCAGATCTAGTACAACTAGTCATTGGGAGTGGTAGTCGACCTTACGAGGGCTATTGAGTGTCGATAGAGGATCATCTACTCTCAACGTCATGAGAGAAATATCTCATGTGTTCTTGCTCAGACAAATCCCTGGCCAGGGTCATTCGGATTGAGAGAGAAAGAGTTCTCCGGGAGAATCTGATTAGAGCGAGACTCGAGTAGAAACCGTATGGACTTGACAACACCATGCTCGATATACGGTCTCTAGGATATTAGATGGATGAGGGACTATAGGTACACAGTAACAAAGGATAGACAGGTCCAATGGATTGGATTCCCCTGTATCATCTGGGGACAACGGCGTAGTGGTCTAGTATGTCCGTAGTCGATGAGTCGAGTGAATTATTATAGAGATAATAATTCACTAAGTTAGAAGGAGTTCTGATAGGTATGACTCACGACCAGCTCGATATTGGGCCTAGAGGGTCACACATTTATGCTAGGCATTGCGATGAGTAGAGGTTCGAATATGAGATATCCAATAGAGCCCTTGTCTTATTGGATATCCAATAAGCCCCTGAATTATTGAATCCCATGGACAAGATCCAATAAGAGCCCATGAGAGATTATTGGATAGAGATCCACTAATCTAAAAGGCTTGGGTTATTGGATGCAGATCCAATACCCACTAGGGGATGATCCATTAGGGTTTGATAGGGGACCTCTATAAATAGGAGGGATTCATAGCCTCATAGGCTAGAGCCTTTGCTTGCCTCTCCTATTCTCCTTCCCCTCTCCACCTCAGAGCAGGCCTGGAAATTTGAGGAGCGTCGTCACAGCCCTGTTGTGTGGATTACCGCTAGAGAGGACGATGCTTGACCTCTTTCACCCTCTCCTAAGGATTTGCAAGGAAATATGGATATACGATCTCCCTAGGTAACAAAATCTATTCTATTCGTAGTTTTTCAGTTTCGTAAATTTTGCGCACCAATCTTCGCACGACGACGAATATCTCTTTGGGAATCGGGGATTTTGTTTTCTTGTTCTTCTGCTACGCTTGTGATGTCACCCCCCAAGATTTTCCAACAGTGGTATCAAAGCTAGGTTGTTCGTACGATAGATTGGTTTTGAACAATGTGTGTTGTGTTTTGAAGAAACTTTTGACGTCAAAATCGTTGACAGAAAAGCGAGAAAGGGTAGCAATAGTTGCTGCCCTCGATCTACGTGTGTGCAGCGCAGCCCCAGGCAGGCAACACAGGAACTGCGTCTACAGTAGCCGGCCGACGGCCTGTTTGCAACAGGCTTGTGGTCGGCAGGGCTGGCAGCCTGCGGACAGAGGCGCCTGCATTCGCTTCTCCCGCGGGGTGAGGCGCTGCAGGGCAGCAGCGCCTGTCGTCGCTGCTCCCACGGGCGAAACCCCCCAATAGGGGCGGCCGCCCGGGGGGACAGCACCGCCTGCGGGCATTGCCCCACAGGCAGAACCGCTCGCAGAGGCGTCGGGGCCCGCAGGGGCAGCACCACCTGCGGGCACTGGCCCACGGGCAGATCCGCCCACGAAGGCGGCGGCGCCCGCGGAGGCGCCCACCTACAGGGGCAGCGCTACCAGCGGGCGTGTCGCCCATAGGCGAGGGCAGCGCCCCGCCCTTCGCCGCACAGCCTACAGCCGGTAGGGTGGCGGCGACAATAGCAACAGCAATGAAGAGGGAGAGGAGCTTAGGGTTTTTGGGCCAAAAGATAGTTTTGCCCCTGTGAATTTGAGAAATTCCAGTTTCTATCTTTTGTCCAAATTATAAAAATACCCCTATGAATTCAGAAATTTTCTATATGTCCTTGATTTCATAAAATACTAATTAATTAAAATGGTTAGTTGATTATTATTTTTTATCATTATGTAGTACACCTACATTATGATGATTATTTATACATGTGATGTATGATATGTGGACGGATAATCATGGACCGTGTGATGTGTATACTTGTGATTATTATTATTGGGGTCTGCGAGCCTCAATTATATTTCTATTTGTTGTCAAGCCTGCGTGCCAATGATTAAGTTGTAATCACATGAGGAGGCGCAGCGAGAGCGTGGATGTGATAGCGAGACCCAAGAGACGGATGATCATGATGCATGAAAATGCATCGAGAAGTCGACGGAACCGACGAGGATGGAATGAATGATCACAGGGCTTGGAGATGCACCGTTGTACACATAGATCTTGATGTGATTGATTAGGCCTACTGGCTCGGGCCTAATCACATTAGGTTGTGGTCCATGATCATCTGGTGTGATTACTTATACACATACTAGATATATATATATATATATATATATTTGCATGCGATCTAGATATATATTAAATAAGTATATATGTGACATGTCATATTAGGAGACCAAATCATAGAAACATCTCTCTCGATAATATTAAGTCAGTAAACGTGAGGCAATTAGATTGACCCATGTAGCCTTCCATCGTTATAAGTAGGAACCAATTCCCGATGTAGGTTGAGTTGGTCGAGTCCCTCCAGACTCACCTATATCGCGATTCGCTATCTTGCTTACGACATAGAGATGTCACTAGTGACCTGATGACATGGTATGCTTGGTCGAGTCCCTCGAGGGTATATCATCAAATCAGACTCATCTTATAACGAAGGTGTTGACTTAACCGAGCATCATGGATGGTTGAGTCCCTCGAGACCATGGTGATTCAGAGGCCGAATAGGACGGGAATCACAAAGAGTTGTGATCGGCAAGAGTTGCCTACTTTTTAGGCTTAGTGTGATTGGTTGAGTCCCTCGAGGTTACACTAAGATGCTGATTGGATCCTGATGCCCACTAGAAGTCTATCGGAGTCTTCTGTTTCACATGCTGAGGGTGTCACGTGACTCGTTAGTAAAATAGTGGGAGCATATTAAGATAAAAGTTCATATCTTGATAGTTTATTTCTTGTAAAATCTGCATGTTATTCATTTCTGCTACATCTTTATTTTCAGAAAATATCGCTTTCAAATCCCTTACGTGGCATACTTGATGTCAACCACCTCACTAGTCCAAATTATACGGATTGGCTCTGTAACTTGAGAATTGTTCTCACGATGGAGAAAATCATGTACGTCCTTGATACAGTGATGCGTATGCCCAAAGAAGGGGCAAGCGAGGATGAGATCGCTCGCTACGTGAAGTACATTAATGACTCCACTCTTGCTCAGTGATATATGTTGGGCTCTATGACTCCTGAGTTACAGAGACAACATGAAAAGATGGATGCCAGATCCATTCTCCTATATGTCCATAAATTGTTTGAGGAATAGGGAAGGACTCAGCGATATGAGATATCCAATAGCCTCTTCCGCGCTAGGATGACTGAGGGGACACCGGTTCATAACCATGTCCTAAAGATGATTGAGTGGATAGAGAAACTCACAGGTCTAGGAATGGTCCTAGAGGATAACTTGTGCGTGGACATTGTGCTTCAGTCCCTACCAGATTCCTTTTCCCAGTTCATAATGAATTTTAATATGAAAAAGCTTGAGGTGACTCTCCTAGAGCTCCTCAATATGTTGAGGGAGGTAGAGAGTACTATGAAGAAGAGAAATCAATTCTCTACACTAGTGAAACCAGAAAGAAAAGGAAAGCAGAAAGGTCCCTCAAGAAGGGAAAAGGCAAGAGCAGACCAGGTAAAGCAAAGGTTACTAAGAAAGACCCAGCAAAAAATAAAGGCTAGTGCTTCCACTATGGCAAAGATGGGCACAGGAAGAGGAACTGTAAAGAGTACCTTGCAGAAAGGGCGAAACAAAAGCTTGATGAAGCTTTAGGTATATTCATGAATGTAAATGTGTCCAAGAGGAAACGAGATGAGATGAATAGTGCATTACCTGTGGCATTGTAGGCTAGGTCACATCCATGAAAGAAGGATTCAAAAGTTACTAAATGATGGATATCTAGATCCATTCGACTATGTGTCATATGCAACTTGCGAGACTTGCCTTCGTGGAAAACTGACCAACTCTCCATTTACTGGAACTGGAGAGAGAGCCACTGAGCTGCTGGAACTCATACATAGTGATGTATGTGGACCAATGTCAACTCATGCCATTGGAGGTTACTCCTACTTCATTACCTTTACTGATGATTTCTCAAGGTATAGATATGTGTACTTAATGAAGTACAAGTCCAAGGCGTTTGAGAAATTCTGAGAGTATAAGAATGAGGTGGAGAACCAGACTGGAAAGAGTATCAAAACTCTTCGATCAGATCGAGGGGGTGAGTACTTAAGTACAGAGTTTACTCTGTTCCTCAAGGACCATGGGATATTATCCCATTGGACACCTCCTTATACACCTCAGCTCAATGGTGTCTCTGAAAGGAGAAATCGTACGCTATTAGACATGGCACGGTCCACGATAAGTTTCGCTAACCTACCCATCTCATTATGGGGATATGCCCTAGAAACTGTAGCTTACCTTCTGAACAGAGTTCCAACTAAGTCGGTAGTGCCTACACCATATGAGATATGGAAAGGGAAGAAGCCTAATCTTAAGGTTGTTAAGATTTGGGGCTGCCCTACCCACGTTAAAAGACATAACCCCGATAAGTTAGAATCAAGGACAGAGCGATGCAAATTTGTGGGATACCCCAAGGAAACTTGTGGGTATTATTTCTTTCATCTCGAGGACCAAAAGGTCATTATAGCTAAGAGAGCAGTGTTCCTTGAGAAGGAATACATTCTTGGCAGAGATAGTAGGAGAATGATAGAGTTGAGCGAGGTTGAAGAACCAAGCTCAAGCACTACTCTATAGCCCGAGTCTATTCAGGTACCTAATACACAAGTTTCAACTTTACATAGGTCTGATAGAGTATTCCATCCTCCTGCGAGATATGTGGGATATATTAAAGGAGAGGATGTTGAGGATATTGATCCTCAGACCTACGAGGAGGCTATTATGAGTATAGACTTCGGGAAGTGGCAAGAAGTCATGAATTCTGAGATGGAACCTAGTTGATGCGCCCAAAGATATTGTACCCATCGGTTGCAAGTGGATCTTTAAGAAAAAGATCAAAGTAGATGGAAAGGTAGAGACCTATAAAACAAGGCTAGTGGCTAAGGGGTATCGTCAAAGGCAAGGTGTTGACTATGATGAAACCTTATCACCCGTAGCAATGCTAAATGTCATCAAAATTCTATTGGCTATTGCAGCACATTATGATTATGAGATCTGGCAGATGGATGTGAAAACTACATTCATCAATGGGAACCTTGAGGAGGAGGTGTATATGATGCAACCTGAGGGATTCGTGTCCAAAAACTGCCCAGATAAGGTGTATAGGTTGCTTAGTTCCATTTATGGACTAAAGCAAGCTTCCCGAAGTTGGAACATAAGATTTTATGAGACAATCAGATCTTATGACATTGTTAAAAATAAAGATGAGCCTTGTGTGTATATGAAGGTAAGTGGGAGCACTATCACCTTTTTGGTGTTATATGTGGATGACATCCTGATCATTGAGAATGACGTAGGAATGCTATCCATAGTAAAGGCTTGGTTATCTAGATACTTCTCCATGAAAGACTTAGGGGAAGCATCCTATATCTTGGGGATTAAAATCTATAGAGATAGATTCAAGAGGATGCTTGGCTTGTCTCAGTCTAGGTGCATAGAAACCATTGTCAAAAGGTTTGGCATGGAAAATTCCAAGAGATGTCTCATACCGATGAGACATAGGATATCGCTTTCTACGAGTAAATCCCCAAAGACTCTAGAAGAAAGGACGAACATGGATATGATACCTTATGCCTCAGCAATAGGGTCTATCATGTATGTCATGCTATGTACTAGGCCTGATATAGCGCATGCTCTGAGTGTAATGAGCAAGTATCAGGCGAATCCAGGCTTGGAGCACTGGAAAGTATTAAAGTGTATCCTTAAGTACATGAGAAGGACTAAGGATCTTTTACTAGTGTATTGAGGTAATAGTCTTAAGGTTAAAGGCTACATTGACTCAAGTTTTCAGTCTGATATCGATGATAGCAAGTTAAATTCAGAGTATATGTACACCTTGAATGAAGGAGTAGTGTGCTGGAAGAGTTCCAAGCAAGATACTACTGCTGACTCGACCACAGAGGCGGAGTACATTGCTGCATCAGATGCAGCAAAGGAGTGAGTCTGGTTGAATAAGTTCATCATAGATTTGGGAGTCGTGCCAGGTAGCGAGGAGCTGATCTCCTTATATCGTGACAACAACGGGGCGATTGCTCAAGCGAAGGAATCTAAGTCTTATTAGAAATCTAAGTATGTTCTGAGGAGGTTCCACCTTATCAGAGAGATCGTAACCCGAGGAGATGTAGAAGTGGAAAGAGTTCCATCCGAAGATAACATTGTAGATCCACTGACAAAGCCGTTGTCTCATATTGTCTTTGAGCGTCATAGGGGTCTGATGGGGATCAAACACATAGGTGATTGGCTTTAGGTCAAGTGGGAGATTGCTAGTCATAGGTGCCCAGCAAGCCAATCACGTGAGTCCAAATGTATTTACTATAGTCAACTACAATCACATGAGTCAAGAGAAACATTTGAAACATTCACTTTTGTAAGCCAAGAAATAGGTCCAAGTATATTTACTATAGTCATCTACAATTACGAAGGCATATTTGCTTCCTCCTAGACTCGTTGTGTCAATTGGTCCAAATAAGTCCAAATGGATCAATTGCAATGGTCTAGTGGTGCTAATTTGATTTTTTTATTTGAAACTAGTTTTTATTTGATTTCCTAGTTGACAAGCATCACACACTTTATCCTTAACAAACTTCATATTGGGAATCCCTCGTAATAACTCTCTAGATGAAATCTTAGATATTAGTTTCATACTTGCATGGCCTAATCTCCTATGCCAAAGCCAAGTATCATCATTTAAAGCGGAAAAGCACATTTCATTACTAAGTTCATCAAGATTGATGGTGTAGATATTATTTTATTTTAAGGCAATCATTAATATGTTATTGTTTGATTTTTCAATAATGCACACATTAGATTTACATCTAACAATGTAACCTTCATTGCATAATTGACTAATGCTTAAGAGATTATGTTTTAATCCATCATCAATAAAAATCTGCTGAAAAGACTTAGGTGCATATTTAGCAACGGTATATGGGTTAGGCAACCTAGAAGGATTAATCCAATTTCCCCACCTGTAGAACACCCCGAAACACCAATTCTTAGGGGAAATAAATCTCCTCCTCCTAGTCCCTTTGGCACAGCACCTTTGGCTCCTGTTTCATCATCCGAAGAACTCATTATGGCAGAATTATATCAGATCAAGTCGCAGCAAGAACAAATTCAAATCCAGCAAATTGAAATTTTGAAGGAACTACGACAAATGAATCAAAAAATAGATGTCATATATCAGCACTGTGGCTTACCTCCTAAGGATTAATCGATGTAGTTTCTTATTCAGTTCTGATTACTCTTAATGTGAAGTTAGAAGTCTATCATCTTCTTTTGAACAAAAACTGAACCTTTGTTTCAGATGTATTGCTAAATTCTGGATAACTGCTGATTTGGTTTTTCTTGCGAGATTAATTTTGAATGATGAACTTTGTATGATTAAACTTTATGCTGACTTCTTTTGATTTTATGATCACAAACTGTGTACTTCAAGTCTCATCTCCTTCTCTTCTTTTTTTTTTTTTTTTGTTGATGACAAAGGGGGAGAAGTGATGACTTGTATGACTTATGTGCATTGATAGCATGACTTATATGAATTGCAAAAGCTTGTCTTATATGCCTTGCTTGTCTTACATGTCTTAATTTTTGAGTATATCGCAAGATTGGTTGATCATGAAATTCATGTTGAAAATCTTTATCATATTTTTATCTCTCGTCAAAGTGAAAATTTTCTCTTATCATGACTTGAAAATGATTTTCAATAGCTGAAAATTATGAGAAATACGAAGGTTCGTATTTGCTCATGCTTAATAAGACAACGATAAGTTCAATGTTAGAACTTATCGATTTATGCTTGAATTCAAAGGGATGGAATTCAAGTTGTTTTATCTTCTCACAATATGGTATATAGAGAGGGGGAGTTATGTTTAACTCCGTCATCAATTGATTGTCATCATCAAAAAGGGGGAGATTGTTGAATCTCGGATTTTGATGATGAAATCAATTGATGGGTTAATTGATCTAATCCATATTATTGAAGTTGAGTGTGCAGGATTAACTACGACAGCCTAAAAACATAAAGCAAGGATACCGGAGTCAAGTTCGATGGACGTTTGAGAGTTCGAAGATTCGTCGGAGATGCTGTCGGAACCAACCAAGAAAGATCGGAGACTTGTCGGAACTTTCGGAAGTTTGTCGAAGAGATCGTTGGAGGTTCACAGAGATCACTGAGAAGGCTCGGCTACTCATTGAACTCGTCACAAGATCGGGAGCCTGCTGGGAGTCCGCTAGAAGAAACCCGAGGGCGTATCGAAAGTCCACTGGAAGAACGCGGGAAAGCTCTCCGAAACAAAACTTGACATTGGCCGGTTAAACACTTGCTTAGGATTATGTTTTTAGGTATGTAGTTCACATGTAATTAAGGATAGGATTAAGGGACAATCCTATACCTTGGTTAGGGGCCAACTGGGCCCAAAAGAGACTTGGTTTGGGTCGGACGTAAAGCCCAACCAGAAATTTGTAAGGACGGGCGGTGGAACCGCCAGACTGGGTGAGGACACTGCCTAGAACCCGAAGTGTCAGGCGGTGGCACTGCCCAGCACTCGAGACCAGGCGGTGGCACCGCCAATACACCTACTTGACAGACATTGATAGGCGGTGGCACCACCAGTCTCGGAAACCCAAGAGGAATTCAAATTTGGAGCCCAAATTTTGAATCCTCTTGGGGCCTATAAATACCCCTCAATTCTCAGTAGAGAATACACCTTTTGCAAAGCAATAGTTTGAGATAAGAGCCTTAGAAAAGTCTTAGCAAGTCTTGTTTTTCAAATTGCTTGAGTGTTCACATCCTCCCATCTTGTTGAAAAGAATTGTAAGAGTGTAAACCACTTGTAAAGGTTGTAAGAGGAGTATTAGTCATTCCCTTACAAAGAGATTTTGCTACTGGAAGTTGGGAGCCTCTTCGAAGAAGGCTTCACAAATGGATGTAGGTCATTTTGACCGAACCACTTTGAAACTTCTGTGTTATCTGGTTTGCATTCTACTCTTGCCATTTACATACTACAAACTTTTTTACTTAGTCACTACGCTTCCATACGCTTCTAAGTTATCAAGCTTCCAAATCGATTTTCATCGATATTGGTTTTTATCGCACGAAAGATTTTTCCAAAACTGAAGCTTTAATCCGCTGCACTAATTCACCCCTTAGTGCCGCTCCGATCCTAACATGTGGATCACCGCTAAAGAGGAGGACGCTTGACCTCCTTCACCCTCTCCTAAGAATTTGCAAGAAAACAGGGATATACGATCTCCCTATGTAACACAATCTACTCTATACGTAGTTTTAAGTTTCATGGATTTTGCGCACCAATCTTCGCACGACGACGAACATCTCTTTGGGAATCGGGGATTTTGTTTTCTTGTTCTTCCCCTGCGCATATGATGTCACCCTCAAGATTTTCCAACAGTGGTATTAGAGCCAGGTTGTTCGTGCAAATGATTGGTTTTGAACTGCGTGTGTTGTGTTTAGGAAGAATTTTGACATCAAAATCGTTGATGCAAAAACAAGGAAGGGCAGCAACAGTTGCTGCCCTCGATCTGCGTGCCTGCAACCACTTGTAGCGGCAGCCGCAGCTAAGTAGCACAACGCCGGTGCATGCACAGGCACTATGCCTACAGTAGGCTTACGGCCGGCGGGGCTAGCAGCCAGCGGGCAGAGGTACCGCAGGGCAACGGCGCCTACAGCCACTACTCATGCGGGGTGATGCGCCATAAGGCAGCGGCGCTTGTGGCCACTACTCCCACGGGCAAAACACCGACGAGGTAGCATCGCCTACGAGTGTTGCCTTGCGGGCAGAACCGCTCGTGGAAGGGGTGGCGCCCACAGGGGCGCCCGCCCGTGGGGGCACCGTCGCCCCCTAGGGCGCCCGCCCGCAGGTGCAGCACTACCCACGGGGGTGCCCACCTACAGGGGCGACGCCCCAGCCCCATTGCACCTATCATCGTCGGCAGGGTGGCAGCGGCAACAGAAGCAGCGAAGAGGGAGAGGGGCTTAGGTTTTTAGGTAAAAAGATAGTTTTGCCCTTGTGAATTTGAGAAATTTTAATTTTTGTTTTTTGTCCAAATTATAAAAATACCCCTATGAATTCAGAAATTCCCTATATATCCCTGATTTCAAAAAATACTAATTAATTAAAAGGTTTAGTTTATTATTATTTTTATCATTATCTAGTAGTCTTACATGATGATGATTATTTATACATGTGATGTATGATGTGTGGACGGATGATCATGGACCGTGTGATGTGTGTACTTCTGATTATTATTATTGAGGTCTACGAGCTTCTATTATATTTCTCATTTATTGTTGGGCCTGCGTGCCTATGATTCAGTTGTAATCACATGAGGAGGCGCAACGGGAGCATAGATGCGATAAAGGGACCCACGAGACGGACGATCATGATGCATGAAGATGCATCAAGATGTCGACGAAACCGATGAGGACGAGATGGATGATCACAGGGCATGGAGATGCACCGTTGCACACATAGATCTTGATGTGAGTGATTAGGCCTATTAGCTCGGGCCTAATCACATTAGGTTGTGGTCCATGATCATCTTGTGTGATTGCTTATACACATACTAGATATGTATATATATTTGCATATGATGTAGATATATATTAAATATGTATATGTGTGACATGTCATATTAGGAGACCAAATCATAGAAACATCTCTCTCAATAATATTAAGTCGGTAAACATGAGGCAATTAGATTGACCCACATAGCCTTCCATCGTTATAAGTAGGAACTGATTCCCAGTGTAGGTTGAGTTGGTCGAGTCCCTCGAGACTCACCTATATCGCGATTCGCTATCTTGCTTATGACATAGAGATGTCACCGGTGACCTGAGGACATGGAATGTTTGGTCGAGTCCCTCGAGGGTATATCATCAAATCAAACTCATCTTATAACGAAGGTGTTGACTTAACTGAGCATCATGATTGGTCGAGTCCCTCGAGACCATGGTGATTCGGAGGCCGAACAAGACGAGAATCACAAGGAGTTATGATCGATAAGAGTTGCCTACCTTTTAGGCTTAGTGTGATTGGTTGAGTCCTTCGAGGTTACACTAAGACGTTGATTGGATCCTGATCCCCAATAGAAGTATGCTAGAGACTTTCGTTTCACATGCTGAGGGTGTCGCTTGACTCGTTAGTAAAATAGTGGAAGCATATTAAGATAGAAGTCTATATCTTGATAGTTTACTTCATGCAAAATCTGCATGTTATTCATTTCTACTACATCTTTATTTTTAGAAATTGTCGCTTTCAAATCCCTTGCGTGGCATACTTGATGTCAACTGCCTCATTGGTCCAAATTATACGGATTTGCTCTGTAACTTGAGGATTGTTCTCACAACGAAGAAAATCATGTATGTCCTTAATACAGTGATGCCTGCCCCCGAAGAAGGGGCAAGCGAGAATGACATCACTCACTACGTGAAGTACATTGATGACTCCACTCTTGCTTAGTGCTATATGTTGGGCTCTATGACTCCTGAGTTACAGAGACAATATGAAAAGATGGATGCCAGATCCATTCTCCTACATGTCAGCAAATTGTTTGAGAAACAGGGAAGGACTTAGCGATATGAGATATCCAAGAGCCTCTTCCACGCTACAATGACTAAGGGGACACCAGTTCATAACCATGTCCTAAAGATGATTAAGTGGATAGAGAAACTCACAGGTCTAGGAATGGTCCTAGAGGATAACTTGTGTGTGGACATTGTGCTTCAGTCCCTACCATATTCCTTTTCATAGTTCAAATGAATTTTAATATGAACAAGCTTGAGGTGACTCTCCCAAAGCTCCTTAATATGTTGAGGGAGGCAGAGAGTACTATTAAGAAAGAGAAGCCAGTTATCTACACTGGTGAGACCAGAAAGAAAAGGAAAGTAGAAAGATCCCTTAAGAAGGGAAAGGGCAAGGGCAGACCAGGTAAAGCAAAGGTTGCAAAGAAAGACCCAACAAAGGACAAAGGCCAGTGTTTTCACTATGGCAAAGATGGGCACTGGAAGAGGAACTACAAAGAGTACCTTGTAGAGAGGGCGAAATAGAAGCTTAGAGAAGCTTCAGGTACGTTCATGATTAATCTTCAATTGTCAGATTTTTATGATAGTGCATTGGTATTTGATACCAGTATTGGTTATCACATCTACAATTTATTGTAAATTCTAGCAAAGCCGAGGGGAGATTAACGAGAGGAATATTGCATAAAGGTTTGTTTATGCTAGACACTACTCCACATATCGTGAATGTAAATATTTCTAAGAGGAAATGAGATGAGATGAACAGTGCATACCTATGGCATTGTAGGCTAGGTCACATCCATAAAAGAAGGATTCAAAAGTTCCTAAATGATGGATATCTAGATCCATTCGACTATGTGTCATATGCAACTTGCGAGCCTTACCTTCGTGAAAAACTAACCAACTCTCCATTTAGTGGAACTGGAGAGAGAGCCACTGTGCTGTTGAAACTCATACATAGTGATGTATGTGGACCCATGTCAACTCATGCCATTGGTGGTTACTCCTACTTCATTACCTTTACTGATGATTTCTCAAGGAATGGATATGTGTACTTAATGAAGTACAAGTCCGAAGCCTTTGAGAAATTCAGAGATTATAAGAATAAGGTGGAGAATCAGACTGGAAAGAGTATCAAAAAACTTCAATCAGATCGAGGAGGTGAGTACTTGAGTATAGAGTTTACTCAGTTCCTCAAGGACCATGGGATATTATCCCAATGGACACCTCTTTATACACCTCAGCTCAATGGTGTCTTTGGAAGGAGGAATCGTGCGTTGTTAGATATGGTACGGTCCATGATGAGTTTCGCTGACTTACCCATCTTATTCTAGGAATATGCCCTAGAGACCGCAACTTACCTTTTGAACAGTATTCTAACTAAGTCGGTAGTGTCTATACCATATGAGATATGGAAAGGAAAGAAGCATGATCTTAAGGTGGTTAAGATTTTGGGCTGCCTCGCCCACGTTAAAAGACACAACCCCAATAAGTTAGAATCAAGGACAGAGCGATGCAAATTTATGGGATACCCCAAAGAAACTTGTGGGTATTATTTCTATTATCTCGAGGACCAAAAGGTCTTTATAGCTAAGAGAGCAATATTCCTTGAGAATGAACATTCTTGGCGGAGATAGTGGGAGAATGATAGAGTTGAGCGAGATTGGAGAACCAAGCTCAAGCACCACTCTACAGCCCGAATCTGTTCCGGTATCTAATACACAAGTTTCAACTTTTTGTAGGTCTGATAGAGTATCCCATCCTCCTGCGAGATATATGGAACATATTATAGGAGAGGATGTTGAAGATATTGATCCTCAGACCTACGAGTAGGCTATTATAAGTATAGACTCCGGGAAGTGGCAAGAAGCCATGAATTCTGAGATGGATTCTATGTACTCAAACAAGGTTTGGAACCTAGTTGATACGCCGAAGGTATTGTACCCATCAGTTGCAAGTGGATCTTTAAGAAAAAGATCGGAGTAGATGGAAAGGTAGAGACCTATAAAGCAAGGCTAGTGGCTAAAGGTTATCGTCAAAGGCAAGGTGTTGACTATGACGAAACCTTCTTACCCAGAGCAATACTAAATTCCATCATAATTCTATTGGCTATTGCAACACACTATGATTATGAGATCTGGCATATGGGTGTAAAAACTGCATTCCTTAATAGGAACCTCGAGGAGGAGGTGTATATGATGCAATCTGAGGGATTCGTGTCCAAGAACTGCCCAGATAAGGTGTGTAGGTTGCTTAGATCCATTTATGAACTAAAGCAAGCTTCCCAAAGTTGGAACATAAGATTTGATGAGGCAATCAGATCTTATGACTTCGTTTAGAACGAAGATGAGCCTTGTGTGTATAGGAAGGTAAGTGGGAGCGCTATCACCTTTTTGGTGTTATATGTGGATGACATCCTGATCATTGGGAATGACATAGGAATGCTATCATAGTAAAAGCTTGGTTATCTAGACACTTCTCCATTAAGGACTTAAGGGAAGCATCTCATATCTTGAGGATTAGAATCTATAGAGATAGATCCAAGAGGATGCTTGGCTTGTCCCAGTCCAAGTACATAGAAACCATTGTCGAAAAGTTGGCATGAAAAATTCTAAGAGAGGTCTCATACCGATAGATATGTGATATCGCTTTCTACGAGTATGTCCCCAAAGACTCCAGAAGAAAGGGCGAACATGGATATGATACCATATGCCTCAGCAATAGGGTCTACCATGTATGTCATGCTATGTACTAGGCCTGATATTGTCACGACCCGGGTCTGATGAGCTAACTGTCCAATAACTCCATTTTGGTCCTTGCAACCACGGACCAAAATGCTTAAGCGGGAGGTTACGTAGTACACTCATCAGGCCCTTATAAGCTAATCATACACATTCCCCACTTCCGATGTGGGACTAATGGGATGTTACATTATCCCCAACTCAATTAGCTTGACGTCCTCGTCAAGGCCGGACATAACCCGACGAACCCTAGCATAGTGCATGTGGTTTAACTTCGATGGTGGCTCCACGCCGTGATGAGTTCTCGACTCCATCCACGGGTAGCCCTTTCCTACTCGAGCCCTCTCACCCTACCCAAATGCTAGGTCGGCTCTGATACCAAATGTCACGACCCAGGTCTGATGAGCTAACTGTCCAATAACTCCATTTTGGTCCTTGCAACCACGGACCAAAATGCTTAAGCGGGAGGTTACGTAGTACACTCATCAGGCCCTTATAAGCTAATCATACACATTCCCCACTTCCGATGTGGGACTAATTGGATGTTACATAGCGCATGCTCTGACTGTCACGAGCAGGTATCAGGCGGATCCAGGCTTGGAGCACTGGAAAGCAGTAAAGTGTATCCTTAAGTACTTTAGAAGGACTAAGGATCTTTTACTAGTATATGGAGGTAGTAGCCTTACGGTTGAAGGCTACACAGACTCAAGTTTTTAGTCTGATTTCGATAATAGCAAGTCAAATTCGGGGTACGTGTACACCTTGAATGGAGGAATAGTGTGCTGGAAGAGTTTCAAGCAAGATACTATTGCTGACTCGACCACAGAGGCTGAGTACAATGCTGCATCAAATGCAACAAAGGAGGGAGTCTAGGTGAAGAAGTTCATCACAGATTTGGGAGTCGTGTCGAATAACGAGAAGTCGACTTCCTTATATTACGACAACTATGGGGTGATTACTCAAATAAGGGAACCCGGGTCTCATCAGAAGTATTCTGAGGAGGTTCTAGCTTATCAAAGAGATCGTAACCCGAGGAGATGTAGTAGTGGAAAGAGTTTCTGTTAGGATCGGAGCGGCACTAAGAGGGGGGGGTGAATTAGTGTAGCGGATTAAAACGTTGATTTCGACAAATCTTTCGTGCGACAAAAATCGGAGTCGGAAGTGCTTAACTTGAAAACAAATTTGCAAAGTTGTGCAGCAAAGGTAATGATGAAATAAAGCAAGTAAGAAGGTTTGTAGTAATGTAAATAGCAGTAATGAAATGCAAACCAGAGATTATGCTATTTTTGAAGTGGTTCGGTCAAGTGACCTACATCCACTTGCTAGGCCCCTCTTCGATGAGGCTCCCACCTTCCACTAGCAAATCTCTTGAAGGGGAAGGGTGAATACCCCTCTTACAACTCTTTTACAAGCAGTTCACTCTCTTACAGATTTTCAGCAAGAAAGAAGAGGGTGAACACTAGCAAATTGAAAACAAGACTAGCTAAGACTTTTCTAAGGCTTTTCTCTTAAACAATTGCTGCTCAAAAAGTTGTAATCTCAGCTGAGATTTGAGGGGTATTTATAGGCCTCAAGATGATTCAAATTAGAGCTCCAAAATTTGAATTATCTTGGAGTTCCCGATTATGGCGGTGCCACCGCCTGTCAGTTTCTGACCCTGATAGTGCTGGGTAGTGCCACCGCCCAGCCTAGGCGGTGCTACCGCCTAGCTCTCGGGCACTGGGCGGTGCCACCGCCTACAGTGTTTTCAGCCCACTAGTTGGGCTTCAATCTTAGCCCAAACTAGTCTGAACTTGGGCCCAATTGGCCCCTACTTGGGTTATAGGATTAATACCTAATCCTAACCCTAATTAATATGCTAAATATAAATTTAAAGACATTTTATAAGCTATTACAAAATCCATAAGTCAAGACTTCTTCCGGCGAGCTTCCGGCGAACTTTCGGCGATCTTCCGATAAACTCTCGGAAACCATTCTGCGGACTCCCGGCAAGCTCTTAAACTTCACGATTTGATCTTGGCGAGTTCCAATGAGCATCTTCAGCAAGCTCCGATCTCTCTCAGTGAGCTCTGCGAACTTCCCACGAACCTTTCGGTAAGCTTCCAAAAAACCCTTCGGCAAGCTCCCTACTCATTCTCGGCTAGTTCTGGCAGCATTCCCGACGAACCTTCGGACTTCCGTCGAAATCTCGAACTCCCAATGAATCCTTCGCACTTGACTCCACACTTTGTTTCGCTTTATGTCTTTCTCATTATCATAGTTATTCCTGCTGCTAGTCATAGGTGTCCAGCAAGCCAATCACGTGAGTGATGGCACGTGTGACTTGATATAGAATCTTTTTACTTATTATATTTTGGCGTATATCACTTTATAGCTATTGCATAAATGCATATATATATTGTGATGTCCTTGGATTTGTGCAATGGGAATCAGATCGTGATGAGATCACGATAATGAGATCGATTCACCTTTAAACACATATCCTAAATAATCCCTACCATAGGTTACTTCGAGAGGGACATCGTGATAACCGGATAGACTGGTGTCAGATATACCCGTCCATATGATGGATGCAAATGGTCTCATAGTCGCTTTCGTGTAGGGACACTAGGGATACAAATCTGTGCTCATTGAGAATGAGTTCATTTGATTGATCCGCTTTACGAATGCTTTGGATGGTTGATGATGCCTTATTGTCGATAGCGATTCCGTAGTCCTAGTGGTGTATCCGGTCCTTAGACTTGAGACACCAAGGATGTCCTGTATGAGTGCTCCACTCTTTGATACCGGACTTATAGGTTTGGCTGTCCCATCTAGTACAAATTGGTCATTGGGAGTGGTAGTCGACCTTCACGAGGGCTATTGAGTGTCGATAGAGGATCATCTACTCTCTGGCATGAGAGGAATATCCCATGTGTTCTTGCTCGCATAAAATCCCTGGCCGGGGTTATTCGGGTTGAGAGAAAAGAGTTCTCCCGAGAATCCGATTAGAGCGAGACTTCAGTAGAAACCGTATGGGTCCGACAAACACCATGCTCGATATACGGTCTCCGGGATATTAGATGGATGAGGGACTATAGGTACATGGTAATCGAGGACGACAGTCCAATGGATTGGATTCCCCAGAGATCGTCACCGGGGACTACTACAGTAGTGGCCTAGTACGTCCGTAGTCGATGAGTCGAAATCAATTATTACAGAGATAATAATTCACCGAAGTTAGAAGGAGTTCTCGACAGTATGACTCACGGCCAGCTCGTTATTGGGCCTAGAGGGTCACACATATATGGTAGGCATTGCGATGAGTAGAGGTTCTGATATGAGATATCCCGACGGAGCCCTGTCTTATTGGATGCGGATCCAATACCCACTAGGGAAGGACCCATTAGGGTTTGACACGGGATCTCTATAAATAGGAGGGATTCACATCCTCATAGGCTAGAGTCTTTGCTTGCCTTTCCTATTCTCCTCTCCCTCTCCACCTCAGAGGCCTGGAGTTTTGAGGAGGGTCGTCACAACCCTACTGTGTTGATCACCGCTAGAGAGGAGGACGCTTGACCTCCTTCACCCTCTCCTAAGGATCTGCAAGGAAACAGGGATATATGATCTCCCTTGGTAACACAATTTCTATACGCAGTTTTGTGTTCTCATGGATTTTTTGCACTAATCTTCGCATCTACGACGAACATCTTTTGGGAATCGGGATTTTTATTTTCTTGTTCTTCCGTCACAAGATATGATGTCGCCCCATGATTTCCCAACAAAGGGTATCGAGCCAGGTTGTTCGTCACGAATGATTGATTTTGAACCTTCGTGTGTTGTGTTTAGGAAGAATATTGACGCCAAAATCGTTGACGAAAAGCGAAGAAGGGCAGCAACAGTTGTCGCCCCTCGATCTCATGCTTGCGACCACCGCAAAGAAGATAGTCGCAGCCGCAACTAGGCAAAGACAAATACGGCCGGCGCTAGCATGCGCCGTGCTGCAGCAGTTGGTCGGCGGTCTGCTTTTGCAGCAGGCTTGTTTGCCGACGGGTCGGCAGACCCACGGGTAGAGCGCCGGTGACGGCGGCCGCTTAGCCGTAAAGGAAGCGACGCCGCCGTCGCGAGGCGGCGACGCTCCCGCCCGCTTCTCCGTGGCTAAAACCCCCCACACAAGGGCGGCCGCCAAGGACAAGCACCGCCATGCCAGCGGCGGCGGGGCCGGGCGCCCCCGCGGGCCAGCGGGGCTTCACGGCAGTCAACAGGCGAGAACGGCCTCGCCCTCCACCAAGATTGAAACCAGGGTGGTGGCTACGTGGCAGCAGAAAGAAAAATTAGGGTTTTGGGTAAAATGACAGTTTTGCCCCTGTGAATTTGAGAAATTCCAATTTCTGTCTTTTGTCCAAATTACGAAAATACCCTTAGGAATTGAGAAATTCCCTACATGTCCCTGATTTCAGAAAAATATTAATTAATTAAAAGGTTTAGTCGATTATTATTTTTTATTATTATCTATTAGTCCTACATGATGATGATTATTTATACATGTGATGTATGATGTGTGGACGGATGATCATGAACCGTGTGATGTGTGTACTTGTGATTATTATTATTGAGGTTTGCAAACCTCCATTATATTTCTCGTTTATTGTCGGGCCTGCGTGCCTATGATTAAGTTGTAATCACATGAGGAGGCGCAGCGGGAGCGTGGATGCGATAAAGGGACCCACGAGACGGACGATCGTGATGCATGGAGATGCATCAAGATGTCGACGGAACCGACGAGGACGAGATGGACGATCACAGGGCATGGAGATGCACCGTTGCACACATAGATCTTGATGTGAGTGATTAGGCCTACTGGCTCGGGCATAATCATATTAGGTTGTGGTCCATGATCATCTGATGTGATTGCTTATACACATACTAGATATGTATATATATTTGCATGCGATGTAGATATATATTAAATATGTATATGTGTGACATGTCATATTAGGAGACCAAATTATAGAAACATCTCTCGATAATATTAAATTCGGTAAACGTGAGGCAATTAGATTGACCCACGTGGCCTTGCATCGTTATGAGTAGGAACCCATTCCGGTGTAGGTTGAGTTGGTCGAGTCCCTCGAGACTCACCTATATCGCGATTCGCTATCTTGCTTACAACATAGAGATGTCACCGGTGACCGAGGACATGGTATGCTTGGTCGAGTCCCTCGAGGGTATATCATCAAATCGGACTCATCTTGTAACGAAGGTGTTGACTTAACCGAGCATCATGGTTGGTCGAGTCCCTCGAGGCCATGGTGATTGTGAGGTCGAACAGGACGGGAATCACAAGGAGTTGTGATCGGTAAGAGTTGCCTACCTTTTAGGCTTAGTGTGATTGGTCGAGTCCCTCGAGGTTACACTAAGACGGTGATTGATCCTCGATCCCCACTAGAAGTCTGGCTGGAGACTTCCGTTTCACGCGTCTTTGAGGGTGTCGCGTGACTCGTTAGTAAAATAGTGGGAGCATATTAAGATAGAAGTCCATATCTTGATAGTTTATTTCTTGCAAAATCTGCATGTTATTCATTTCTGCTACATCTTTATTTTCAGAAAATGTCGCTTTCAAATCCCTTTACGTGGCATACTTGATGTCAACCGCCGCCTATATCGGTCCAAATTATACGGATTGGCTCCGTAACTTGAGAATTGTTCTCACAAATGGAGAAAATCGTGTATGTCCTTGATACTGATGATGCCTACGCCTCAAGAAGGGGCAAGCGAGGATGAGATCGCCGCCACGTGAAGTACATTGATGACTCCACTCTTGCTCGCTATATGTTGGGCTCTATGACTCCGAGTTACAGAGACAACATTAAAAGATGGATGCCAGATCCATTCTCCTACATGTCCGAAAATTGTTTGAGGAACAGGGAAGGACTCAACGATATGAGATATCCAAGAACCTTTTCCGTGCTAGGATGACTGAGGGGACACCGGTTCAGAACCATGTCCTAAAGATGATTGAGTGGATAGAGAAACTCACAGGTCTAGGAATGGTCCTAGAGGATAACTTGTGTGTGGACATTGTACTTCAGTCCCTACCAGATTCCTTTTCACAGTTCATAATGAATTTTAATATGAGCAAGCTTGAGGTGACTCTCCCAGAGCTCCTCAATATGTTGAGGGAGGTAGAGAGTACTATTAAGAAAGAGAAGTCAGTTCTCTACACTGGTGAGACCAGAAAGAAAAGGAAAGCAGAAAGGGCCCTTAAGAAGGGAAAGGACAAGGGCAAACAAGGTAAAGCAAAGGTTGCTAAGAAAGACCCAGCAAAGGACAAAGGCCAGTGCTTCCACTGTGGTAAAGATGGGCATTGGAAGAGAAACTGCAAAGAGTACCTTGCAGAAAGGGCGAAACAAAAGCTTGATGAAGCTTCAGGTACATTCATGATCAGTCTCCATTTGTCAGACTCTTATGATAACACATGGGTATCGGATACCGGTAGTGCTTATCATATATGCAATTCGTTGCAGGTTCTGGCAAGGCCTAGGAGAATACAGAGAGGCGAGATGGACCTCAAGATGGGTAATGGAGCAAAAGTTGCTGTATTAGCTGTTGCCGAGGTCGCCCTACATTTGCCTAGTGGAGCTTTTATTGCATTAGATGCATGTTATTTTGTTCCTTCTATTATCAAAAACATTATCTCCATTTCATGTTTAATAGTTAATGGATATAAATTTGTTTTTGAGAACAATGGTTGTTCGATATTATTAGATGATAAGATCATCACGAAAGGAACATTGCATAATGGTTTATTTATGTTAGACACCACTCCACATATCATGAATGTAAATGTGTCCAAAAGGAAACGAGATGAGTTGAACAGTGCATACCTGTGGCATTGTAGGCTAGATCATATCCATGAAAGAAGGATTCAAAAGTTGCTAAATGATGGATATCTAGATCCATTCGACTATGTGTCATATGCGACTTGTGAGCCTTGCATTCGTGGAAAACTGACCAAATCTCCATTTAGTAAAACTGGAGAGAGAGCCAATGAGTTGTTGGAACTCATACATAGTGATGTATGTGGACCCATGTCAACTCATGCCATTGGAGGTTACTCCTACTTCATTACATTTACTGATGATTTCTCAAGGTATGGATATGTGTACTTAATGAAGTACAAGTCTGAGGCCTTTGAGAAATTCAGAGAGTATAAGAATGAGGTGGAGAACCAAACTGGAAAGAGTATCAAAACTCTTCGATCAGATCGAGGAGGTGAATACTCAAGTACAGAGTTTACTCAGTTCCTCAAGGACCATGAGATATTATCCCAATGGACACCTCCTTATACACCTCAGCTCAATGGTGTCTCTGAAAGGAGAAATCGTACATTATTAGATATGGTACGGTCCATGATGAGTTTCACCGACCTACCCATCTCATTCCTCGGGATATGCCCTAGAAACCGCAGCTTACCTTCCGAATGAGTTCCAACTAAGTCGGTAGTGTCTACACCATATGAGATATGGAAAGGGAAGAAGCTTGATCTTAAGGTTGTTAAGATCTAGGGCTGCCCCCCCATGTTAGAAGACACAACCCCGATAAGTTAGAATCAAGGACAGAGCGATGCAAATTTGTGGGATACCCCAAGGAAACTTGTGGGTATTATTTCTATCATCTCGAGGACCAAAAGGTCTTTGTAGCTAAGAGAGAGCAGTGTTCCTTGAGAAGGAACACATTCTTGACGGAGGCAGTGGGAGAATGATAGAATTGAGCGAGGTTGGAGAACCAAGCTCAAGCACCACTCTACAGCCCGAAGTCCGTTCAGGTACCTAATACACAAGTATCAACTTTACGCAGTTCGATAGAGTATCCCATCCTCCCGAGAGATATGTGGGATATATTAGAGCAGTGGATGTAGAGGATATTGATCCTCAGACCTACGAGGAGGCTATTATGAGTATAGACTCCGGGAAGTGGAAAGAAGCCATGAATTCTGAGATGGATTCTATGTACTCCAATAAGGTTTGGAACCTAGTTGATGCGCCCGAAGGTATTGTACCCATCGGTTGCAAGTGGATCTTTAAGAAAAAGATCATAGTAGATGGAAAGGTAGAGACCTATAAAGCAAGGTTAGTGGCTAAGGGGTATCGTCAAAGGCAAGGTGTTGACTACGACGAAACTTTCTCACCCGTAGCAATGCTAAAATCCATCAGAATTCTATTGGCTATTGCAGCACACTATGATTATGAGATCTAGCAGATGGATGTGAAAACCGCATTCCTCAACGGGAACCTCGAGGAGGAGGTGTATATGATGCAACCTGAGGGATTCGTGTCCAAGAACTGCCCAGATAAGGTTTGTAGGTTGCTTAGATCCATTTATGGACTAAAGCAAGCTTCCCGAAGTTGGAACATAAGATTTGATGAGGCAATCCGATCTTATGACTTCGTTAAGAACGAAGATGAGCCTTATGTATACAGAAAGGTAAGTGGGAGCGCTATCACCTTTTTGGTGTTATATGTGGATGACATCCTCATCATTGGGAATGACATAGGAATGCTATCCACAGTAAAGGCTTGATTATCTAGACACTTCTCCATAAAAGACTTAGGGGAAGCATCTTATATCTTGGGGATTAGAATCTATAGAGTTAGATCCAAGAGGATGCTTGGCTTGTCCCAGTCCAGGTACATAGAAACTATTGTCAAAAGGTTTGGCATGGAAGATTCCAAGAGAGGTCTCATACCGATGAGACATGGGATATCGCTTTCTGAATATGTCCCCAAAGACTCGGAAAAGAAAGGGCGAACATGGATATGATACCTTATGCCTCAAAGAATAGGGTCTATCATGTATGCCATGCTATGTACTAGGTCCGATATAGCGCATGCTCCGAAAGTGTCACGAAAGGTGTCGGGCGGATCCAGTTTGGAGCACCGAAAGCAAGAAAGTGTATCCTTAAGTACTTGAGAAGGACTAAGGATCTTTTACTAGTATATGGAGGTAATAGCCTTAAGGTTGAAGGCTACACCGACTCAAGTTTTCAATCGATGTCGATGATAGCAAGTCGAATTCGGGTATGTGTACACCTTGAATGAAGGAGCAAAGTCTTTGGAAGAGTTCCAAGTAAGATACCACCGCTAGACTTCGACCACGAGGGCGGAGTACATTGCTGCATCGAATCTGAGCAAAAGAGGGAGTCCGGAAGAAGAAGTTCATCACAGATTTGGGAGTCGATACTGAGATAGCGACAAGTCGACTTCCTTATATTGCGACAACTATGGGGTGATTACTCAAATAAGGGAACCTAGGTCTCATCGAAATCTAAGCATGTTCGAGGGAGGTTCCACCTTATCGAGAGATCGTGACCCGAGGAGATGTAGCAAAGGAAAGAGTTCCATCCGAAGATAACATTGCAGATCCACCGACAAAGCCGTTGTCTCGCATTGTCTTTGAGCGTCCACGAGTCCGATGGGGATCGACATATATAGGTGATTGGCTTTTAGGTCAAGTGGGAGATTGCTAGTCATAGGTGCCCAGCAAGCCAATCACGTGAGTGATGGCACGTGTGACTTGATACAGAATCTTGTTGCTTATTATATTTTGGTGTATATCACTTTATAGCTATTGCATAAATGCATATATATATTGTGATGTCCTTGGATTTGTGCAATGGGAATCGGATCGTGATGAGATCATGATAATGAGATCAATTCACCTTTAAACACATATCCTAAATAATCCCGGTCATAGGTTACCGAGAGGGACATCGTGATAACCGGATAGACCGGGTGTCTTTGTATACCCGTCCATATGATGGATGCAAATGGTCTCATAGCTGCTCGTGTAGGGACACTAGGGATACAAATATGTGTGCTCGATGGAGAATGAGTTCACTTTGATTGATCCGCTTACGGAATGCTTTGATAGTTGATGATGCCTTATTGTCGACAAATGATTCCAGTAGTCCCAGTGGTGTATCTGGTCCTTAGACTTGAGACACCAAGGATGTCCCTGTATGAGTGCTCCACTCTTTGATACCGCACTTATAGGTTTGGCTGTCCCGCATCTAGTACAAATGGTCATTGGGAGTGGTAGTCGACCTTACGAGGGCTATTGAGTGTCGATAGATGATCATCTACTCTCGGCCATGAGAGGAATATCCCATGTGTTCTTGCTCGGACAAATCCCTAGCCGGGTCATTCGGGTTGAGAGAGAAAGAGTTCTCCTGAGAATCCGATTAGAGCGAGACTTCGAGTAGAAACCGTGATGGGTCCATCGACAACACCATGCTTTCGATATACGGTCTCTGGGATATTAGATGGATGAGGGACTATAGGTACATGGTAATCGAGAGACGCATGTGTCCAATGGATTGGATTCCCCTTTATCGTCACGGGGACTACTGGCGTAGTGGCCTAGTAATGTCCAGGTCGATGAGTCGAGTGAATTATTATAGAGATAATAATTCACCGAGTTAGAAGGGAGTTCTCACGGGTATGACTCACGGCCAGCCTCGATATTGGGCCTAGAGGGTCACATATATGGTAGGCATTGCGATGAGTAGAGGTTCGGATATGAGATATCCGGACGGAGCCCTTTGTCTTATTGGATGCAGATCCAATACCCACTAGGGAAGGACCCATTAGGGTTTGACACGGGATCTCTATAAATAGGAGGGATTCACAGCCTCATAGGCTAGAGTCTTTGCTTGCCTTTCCTATTCTCCTCTCCCTCTCCACCTCAGAGGCCTGGAGTTTTGAGGAGGGTCATCGCAACCCTGCTGTGTGGATCACCGCTAGAGAGGAGGACGCTTGACCTCCTTCACCCTCTCCTAAGGATCTGCAAGGAAACAGGGATATACGATCTCCCTAGGTAACACAATTTCTATACGCAGTTTTGTGTTCTGCGGATTTTTGCGCACTAATCTTCGCACGATGACGAACATCATTTTGGGAATCGGGGATTTTTTGTTTTCTTGTTCTTCCGCTGCGCATATGATGTCGCCCCCATGATTTCCCAACACCTGCACACACAAACTAACACTCTACTTCGATCTAGACAATTATTACAACGCAAATCGAAATTCCGTTGCCCGGCACGTCATTGGTTGGCGCTTCATCTGATTCTTCAGCGCATCGTCCTCTCTTGCGGCTTGTTACCCAATCGGTGGTTGACCTCCACAACCCCGATATCCTTGGCGCAATTCCGCTCTCCTTGGCCAGATGCCCGACGTCCGAAGCCTTCTGCCGTCCAATATCCTGACGTGATCTCCTCCGGCTCAACGTCAATTTCTCCTACGTTAACTGTCTAATCCTGATCGAGTCGACCTGCATCACTCAAAATGTAGTTTAAATTATAAACACATATCAAGTGGTTTCATCATCAAAATATGAGATTCAACAATCTCCCCCTTTTTGATGATGACAACCACTTGATGACGGAGTTAACCTTAACTTCCGGAGTTTAAACAAACTCCCCCTATCAATATGTCATATTGATAGAACCTTGAATTCAAGCAGAATTCAAGTCATTGCAATATTCATCATGAATACTTGCAACACATCATCATGAACATATGCATAAAACTTATGCATCACATGTCATGTCATCAACATACTTCTCCCCCTTTGTCATCAACAAAAAGGAGAAGTACCACAATTAAGTATTTGTTATATGGGTTCAACTCATTGCATGAAAAACATAATATCAAGTTTTATATCATGCAATCTAATGATTAAAGATGTGTAAGTTTAGCATATTTGGTCTTCTTGAGATAGCTATTGATTGCTTCTATTTAGACTATAAGCTAACAATTTTTACGATATGCAAGTTTTACAACATACAAGCTAGCAAAAAATTACGAAAGCAAATACAAGATAGCTTTCTTGTGTAAGCTCACGATTCTTGCTTCCTATTGCAATGTGCAAGTTGCAAGTTTTGCTTCTTTTGCATTGTGCAAGTTTTCAAATTTTGTATCTTGAGCGAGCAATATTTCTCCCCCTTTGTCATTGTCAAAAGGAAGGAAAGACCCTTTACATCAATTATGACAAAGGTAAGTATAAATCTCATTTGTGCATCATTATATTTTCAAATTGAAACATGCACTATTTCAAAAACCTTATATTTCATTCATGCACGATATTGAATAAATCAATCAACATTATGAGCATATCATACATGATACATCATTTTGGTAATAAATCATAGCATTTATCAATATTTTGATTATGATACCAAGCATTCATTATTTAGAGAATTTATGATGCACATTATATGCATATATCATCACAATAAAAAGTAATTACGTACATAATTTCAAATCATAAATGTTTCAAATCATGATGGTATTAACTTGTCAAATTTCATTCAACCATTCATGATCATAACTTTTCATTTGTATGTATCAAAATAATATCAAGAGTATTTCATGCATAATTTTATATCACCACATAAGGAATATCAAGAAGAAAGTAGTTGGGTGATGCGATAAACATTTCATGAATACAAGGAATATAAAAATCATATCATGAAATATTAGAATATGTGAATACCAAAATGAATAATTTATTTTTGAAAAACCTACTCATAAATAATCAAAAGAAAATCTTGGGAGATCGATAAATGAAAAAAAATCTTGATTCATAATAAATCTTAATTTATAAATATCACGGAATCAAGATCACGATTTTGGATAAAACTCATTCAAATTCAAATCGTCCAAATCATCAAAATCTTAATATTACTTTCAAGAGATTCAAAATGATATACATAGATTTATCATAAAGTAAATTAATTTTCAATCATCACATAAGGCATTTAAAGAATTTTTGAAACATAGGAGAATGATTAATTTAAGCATACAATGTTTCAATCAAATTCAAGTCATGAATAACAATACTTTCATATTGTGAGTATCAATTCATGAATACTAAAAGACATTATTTGGGATTCTAATTTTGCAAAATCATGATTATGATTTAGATAAAACTCATTTAAATCTAATCGTTAATTTAAAATTCATAATCAAGTCATCAAAATCAATTTCGAGATTCACAAAATTAGTAAAATAAATTCATTAATTTCAATAGGATAGAAAATTTATTTCCATTTCATATAATTAATTTCATGTGAGTGTATTCAAGTCTTTTGTGAATACATGTATCATCATCGAAACATAAGTTTCGTCATGAAACCGTTAAGACCAAACACATCATGATATGACATCATGATATGAGAGTTTTAAATCAACATTTACATCAAAAAAACTCATGTATGTCATAAAATCATCAAGATACACATGTATGGATTAATCCTAAGCATTATCACATATCATATAATTATCATCCCTAATGTTGCATATATCATTCAACATTTCAAAACATAACATACAAGAACCTTAGCAATATACTTTTCATTATCAATTTTTTAATTTTTCAAAGATGCTAAAAAGAGAAACATGATATAATTTTTGAAAAATAATTTTTTATTTTCTATTCTTACTATCTAAATTAAGCACTCATGAAAAACTTCAAGTAATTTTAAAATAATTCAAGAGAGTTGAGTCACTTACCTTGTAGTCGAAGCCCGTCAAAGCCCAATTCGCCGTTTCACCTTTGGAAGTTCTTGATTCATCCTTGGGTGCCTTCCTTTTCTTTGGCCTCTTCCTCCGTTCAAGTTAATTGTTCATTTTAGATTTTTGTTTAATGAACTTATTAAGAGTTAGTGTTCGAAGTTCAAGTTCATCATTGTCCTCATCACTTGAGTCATCGCTCAAGTGGTATTCATTTGTCCGGAGTTCCAAATCCTTCCTATTCTTTGGAAGGTGGTTCAAGTGTTCATCGTGTACATCATGTGCATTGCGCACCGTTTCATATGTCATCAATGAGCAGATAAGTTCTTCAAGTGGAAAAATATTTAAATCTTTTGTTTCTTGTATTGCAGTTATTTTAAGATCCCACCTTTTTGGAAGGGATCTTAAGATCTTGCTTACGAGATCAAAATTCGAAAAAGATTTACCAAGAAATCTTAGATTATTGACGACATCCGTGAACCGGGTGTACATGTCGCCAATAGTCTCGCTTGGTTGCATTCGAAAAAGCTCAAAATCATGTAATAAAATGTTAACTTTCGAGTCTTTGACTCTACTAGTTCCCTCGTGCATGATTTCAAGTATTCGCCAAATATCAAAAGCCGTTTCGCACGTAGAAATCCGATTGAACTCATTTTTGTCCAAAGCGCAAATTAAGACATTCATAGCCTTTGCGTTTAAAGAAAAATACTTCTTTTCCAAATCCGACCATTCTTTCATTTGTTTAGAGGGAAGTTGAAAACCGTTTTCAACGATATTCCATAAATCCAAATTCATAGAAATCAAGAAAACTCTCATTCGAGTTTTCCAATATGTGTAGTCCAATCCGTTAAACAACGGTGGACGAACAACCGATAAGCCCTCTTGAAAGCCATTAAGAGTCATTTCTCTCGAGTGTAAATCCGAAATGAGAAATACCGGGCTCTGATACCAATTGTTAGGATCGGAGCGGCACTAAGATGGGGGGGTGAATTAGTGCAGCGGAATAAAACGTTGATTTCGACAAATTTTTCGTGCGATAAAAATCGGAGTCGGAAGTGCTTAACTTAAAACGTATTCGCAAAGTTGTGCAGCAAAGGTAATGATGAAATAAAGCAAGTAAGAAGGTTTGTAGTAATGTAAATAGCAGTAATGAAATGCAAACCAGAGATTATGCCGTTTTTGAAGTGGTTCGGTCAAGTGACCTACATCCACTTGCGAGGCCCCTCTTCGATGAGGCTCCCACCTTCCACTAGCAAATCTCTTGAAGGGGAAGGGTGAATACCCCTCTTACAACTCTTTTACAAGCGGTTCACTCTCTTACAGATTTTCAGCAAGAAAGAAGGAGGTGAACACTAGCAAATTGAAAACAAGACTAGCTAAGACTTTTATAAGGCCTTTCTCTTAAACAATTGCTGCTCAAAAAGTTGTAATCTTAGCTGAGATTTGAGGGGTATTTATAGGCCTCAAAATGATTCAAATTTGGGCTCCAAAATTTGAATTCTCTTGGAGTTCCCGATTCTGGCGGTGCCACCGCCTGTCAGTTTCTGACCCTAATAGTGCTGGGCAGTGCCACCACCCAGTTCTCGGGCACTGGGCGGTGCCACCGCCTAGCCCAGGCAGTGCCACCGTCTTCATTGTTTTCAGCCCACTAGTTGGGCTTCAATCTTTGCCCAAATTAGTCCGAACTCGGGCCCAATTGGCCCCTACTTGGGTTATAGGATTAATACCTAATCCTAACCCTAATTAACATGCTAACTACAAATTTAAAGACATTTTATAAGCTATTACAAAATCCATAAGTCAAGACTTCTTCCGACGAGCTTCCGACGAACTTTCGACGGTGTTCCGATAAACTCTCGGAAACCATTCTGCGGACTCCCGGCAAGCTCTTAAACTTCACGATTTGATCTTGGCGAGTTCCAACGAGCTTCTTCGGCAAGCTCCGATCTCCCTCGGTGAGCTCTGCGAACTTCCCACGAACCTTTCGGTGAGCTTCCAAAAAACCCTTCGGCAAACTCCCTACTCATTCTCGGCTAGTTCCGGCAGCATTCCCGACGAACCTTAGGACTTCCGTCGAACTCTCGAACTCCCAATGAATCCTTCGCGCTTTACTCCGCACTTTGTTTCGCTTTATGTCTTTCTCATTATCATAGTTGTTCCTGCACACACAAACTAAAACTCTACTCTGATCTAGACAATTATTACAATGCGAATCGACATTCCGTTACCCGGCACGTCATTGGTTAGCGCTTCGTCGGATTCTTCAGCGCATCGTCCTCTCTTGCGGCTTGTTACCCAATCGGCGGTTGACCTCCGCAACCCAGATATCCTTAGCGCAATTCCGCTCTCCTTGGCCCGATGCCCGACGTCCGAAGCCTTCTACCGTCCAATATCCTGACGTGATCTCCTCCGGCTCAACGTCAATTCCTCCTGCGTTAACTGTCTAATCCTGATCGAGTAGACCTGCATCACTCAAAATGCAGTTTAAATTATAAACACATATCAAATGGTTTCATCATCAAAATACGAGATTCAACAATCTCCCCCTTTTTTATGATGACAACCACTTGATGACGGAGTTAACCTTAATTCCCGGAGTTTAAACAAACTCCCCCTATCAATATGTCATATTGATAGAACCTTGAATTCAAGCAGAATTCAAGTCATTACAATATTCATCATGAATACTTGCAACACATCATCATGAACATATGCATAAAACTTATGCATCACATGTCATGTCATCAACATACTTCTCTCCCTTTGTCATCAACAAAAAGGAGAAGTACCACAATCAAGTATTTGTTATATGGGTTCAACTCATTGCATGAAAAACATAATATCAAGTTTTATCATCATGCAATCTAATGAGTAAAGATGTGTAAGTTTAGCATGTTTGGTCTTCTTGAGATAGCTATTGATTGCTTCTCTTTAGACTATAAGCTAGCAATTTTTACGATATGCAAGTTTTACTACATACAAGCTAGCAAAAAATTACGAAAGCAAATACAAGATAGCTTTCTTGTGAAAGCTCACGATTCTTGCTTCCTATTGCAATGTGCAAGTTGCAAGTTTTGCTTCTTTTGCATTGTGCAAGTTTTTAAATTTTGCATCTTGAGCGAGCAATATTTCTCTCCCTTTGTCATTGTCAAAAGGAAGGAAAGACCCTTTACATCAATTATGACAAAGGTAAGTATCAATCTTATTTGTGCATCATTATATTTTCAAATTGAAACATGCACTATTTCAAAAACCTTATATTTCATTCATGCACGATATTGAATAAATCAATCAACATTATGAGCATATCATACATGATACATCATTTTGGTAATAAATCATAGCATTTATCAATATTTTGATTATGATACCAAGCATTCATTATTTAGAGAATTTATGATGCACATTATATGCATATATCATCACAATAAAAAGTAATTACGTACATAATTTCAAATCATAAATGTTTCAAATCATGATGGTATTAACTTGTCAAATTTCATCCGACCATTCATGATCATAACTTTTCATTTGTATGTATCAAAATAATATCAAGAGTATTTCATGTATAATTTTATATCACCACATAAGGAATATCAAGAAGAAAGTAGTTGGGTGATGCGATAAACATTTCATGAATACAAGGAATATAAAAATCATATCATGAAATATTAGAATATGTGAATACCAAAATGAATAATTTATTTTTGAAAAACCTACTCATAAATAATCAAAAGAAAATCTTGGGAGATCGATAAATGAAAAAAAATCTTGATTCATAATAAATCTTAATTTATAAATATCACGGAATCAAGATCACGATTTTGGATAAAACTCATTCAAATTCAAATCGTCCAAATATCAAAATCTTAATATTACTTTCAAGAGATTCAAAATGATATACATAGATTTATCATAAAGTAAATTAATTTTCAATCATCACATAAGGCATTTAAAGAATTTTTGAAACATAGGAGAATGATTAATTTAAGCATGCAATGTTTCAATCAAATTCAAGTCATGAATAACAATACTTTCATAATGTGAGTATCAATTCATGAATACTAAAAGACATTATTTGGGATTCCAATTTAGCAAGATCAAGATTATGATTTAGATAAAACTCATTTAAATCAAATCGTTAACTTAAAATTCATAATCAAGTCATCAAAATCAATTTCGAGATTCACAAAATTAGTAAAATAAATTCATTAATTTCAATAGGATAGAAAATTTATTTCCATTTCATATAATTAATTTCATGTGAGTGTATTCAAATCTTTTGGGAAAACATGTATCATCATCGAAACATAAGTTTCGTCATGAAGGCGTTAAGACCAAACACATCATGATATGACTGTTAGGATCGGAGCAGCACTAAGAGGGGGGGGTGAATTAGTGCAGCGGATAAAAACTTCGGTTTTATCAAAAAATCTTTCGTATGAAGAGAGCGGAACTTGACAAGTTTAATCTTGAAAGCGTATTCTTAAATATGCGCAGCAAAAGTAATAAGGAACCAGAGCATATAAAAAGATTTGCAATAATATAAATAACAGTAATGAAATGCAAACCACAGATCACGCCGATTTTAGAGTGGTTCGGTCAAATGACCTACTCCACTTGCGAGGCCCCTCTTCGATGAGGCTCCCACCTTCCACTAGCAAGCTTCTTGAAATGGAAGGGTAAATACCCCTCTTACAACTCTTTACAAGCGGTTCACTCTCTTACAGATTTTCGAGAAGAGATGAGGTGAACACTAGCAAATTGAAAAGAAAGAAAGCTAACACTTTTCTAAGATTTTTCTCTCAAACTCTTGCTGCTCAAAGGTTGTAATCTCAGCTGAGATTTGAGGGGTATTTATAGGCCCTCAAGAGGATTCAAATTTGGGCTCCAAAATTTGGGCTCCAAAATTCAAATCCTCTTTGGGTTCCCGATCTTTGGCAGTGCCACCCTTCCAATAGCGGTGCCACCGCCTTGGGTGCTGGTGCGGTGCCACCGCCCAACCAGAGGTGTCACCGCACTGCACTTTCGGGTGCTGGGCGGTGCCCTCTCAAGTTTTTCAGCCATTATAGTGTTTTCAAAAGCCTATAGTGTTTTCAGCCCTCTGATGTTATAGGCCTCTGATGTTATAGGCCCATACTTGGGTTATAGGATTAATACCTAATCCTAACCCTAATTAACATGCTAACTACGAATTTTAAAGACATTATATAAGCTATTACAAAGTCCATAAGTCAAGACTTCTTCCCACGAGCTTCCCTAAACTTTCGGCGGCGGTCTTCCATAAACTCTGGGAAACCATTCTACACGGACTCCCGGCAAGCAAGCTCTTAAACTTCACGATTTGATCTTGGCGAGTTCCAATGAGCTTCTTCGGCAAGCTCCATCTCTCGGCAAACTCTGTGAACTTCCCACGAACCTTCCCACGAGCTTCCAAAAACCCTTCGGCAAGCTCCTACTCATTCTCGGCTAGTTCCTGGCGTTCCCGATGATCCTTCGGACTTCCGTCGAACTCTTGAACTCCCAACGAATCCTTTATTCTTGACTCCACACTTTGTTTCACTTTATGCCTTCATCGTTATCGTAGTTAATCCTGCACATGCAAACCAAAACTCTACTCCGATCTAGACAAGTTATTACAACGAAATTGACATTACATTTGCCCGCACGCCATTGGTTGGCGCCGCCCGATTCTTTAGCACATCGTCCTCTCTTGCGGCTTGTTGCCCAATCGACGGTTGACCTCCGCAACCCCGGATATCCTTGGCGCAATTCCGGCTCTTCTTGGCCCATGCCCGATGTTCAAGCCTTCTGCCGTCCAATATCCCGACGTGATCTCCTCCGGCAAACGTCAATTCCTCCCTGCTAACTGCCTAATTCTGATCGAGTAGACCTGCATCACTCAAAATGCAGTTAAACATCTAAACACAATCAATTAGTTTCATCATCAAAATCCGAGATTCAACAATCTCCCCTTTTTTGATGATGACAACTAATTGATGACTAACGAGTTAACCTAAACTCCCGGAGTTTAACCAAACTCCCCCTATCAATATGCCATTGATAGAACACTTGGATTATCCCAAATCCAAGTGACATTCATCACATGTTATGAAAAATATTTAAAACCATCATGCAAATATATAAAATATTCAATTCAATGCATGATGTCATCAATATACTTCTCCCCTATGTCATCAACAAAAAGGAGAAGTAGCTCTAGCTGTTTTAAAAGATATGTAAGTTTTACAACATGAAGCTAGATTTTCATCACAACATATAGGCACAAAAAGCATGGCAATTCAACACTTGAATTTTTGTGCAAGATTACACTTTACTTTTCTTTGCAAGTAACAATATTTATGATGTTTGATATAGCAAATTTTATATCATCTTGAGGTAGCAAACTTTTGTGATGTTTCAAGATAGTAAGTTCTTTCTTCTCTTTTTTGAGAAGTGCTATTTTCACTTCCTTTACAAAGTGCAAGCTAGCAAAGTGTTTGAAAAAGTGAGCAAGTTTTGCAACATAGAAGCTAGCAAAATTTCGAAAGCAAATACAAGATAGCTTTCTTGTTGGAGTGTGTAAGCTTATCGATTCTTGCTTCCTATTGTAATGTGTAGGTTGCAAGTCTTGCTTCTTGAGATAGGCAAGATAGTGATGTTCAAGAAGACAACTTTTTGCTTCTTGAAATAAGCAAGTTAGTAATCTTTGCTACTTAAGATAAGCAAGCTAGCAATAACTTTCTCCCCCTTTGTCAATGTCAAAAAAGAAGGAGAGGAACCAATGATTTAGACTTTTACATCAACTTTGCATCAATCAATATTTCAGTCATCACATGATGCATACAAGACAATAATGTAATGAAATCATTTCACGAAGGATACCAATGTGAAAATTCACTAAGGATCACATGAAACAATCATTAAATCATGATATCATTATGCAATACATCATGATATGATAATAGTCTAAAAAAAAAAATTAATTTGTGATACATGTGATACATTATGATACACTAAAAATTCATTCATGATGCTTTTTAAGGATATCAACATATTTTTTATACAAAGCATGGCAAGAGCAATTTTGTTGCAAGTTTTCTAAGTTTTACAATTTTTACTTCTTTCGAGATAGCAATTCTTTGCTTCTCTATGAGCTAACAACTTTTACGATATGCAAGTTTTACTACATATAAGCTAGCAAATTTAAAGATTTGCAAAGTTAGCATATTTGCTTTTCTTTATGATGTGCATGATAGCATTTCTTTGTAATGTTTAAGATAGCAAATTGTACATTATGCTAGCTAGCAAATTAAAGATGTTCAAGAAAGCAAGCACTTTCTTCTCTTTTTTTGAAGTGTCAATTTTTTGTTCCTTAGCAAAATGTCAACCTAACAAGAGACAATGTTTTACATGAGGCAAGCAAACAATTTGGCAAGTGTTACATTTGCATCTTCTCTTTAGATGTGCAAGAAAGTAAGGAAGTTTTTGCATTTTCTTGACTTGTGCAAGGTAGCTAATTTTGTTTGAGATGATCCTTTACATCAATTCAAGATAGCACATTAGTAACTCTCTCCCGTTGTCATTGGCAAAAGAAAGGAAGATTCAAGTCATGAATATCAAAATAATAATTTTGTCATAAGTATTTCATCATTAGCGTATATCATTATTACATGCATAATACCAAATCATCATATATTCAAAACATATTAACTCATCATTATATGCATGATTCCAAATCATCATTCATATCATTTCAATCATTGTTTCAATCATCACTATAACTCATCATGCACATGATGTAAAATTATCTAACATGATACAAATATTTATTTTCAAAATGTTTATCACTATTTTCATGTATGATAATAAAGTATTCATGATGCATATATCATCACAATACAAAGCAATTGCATGCATAATTTCAAAGTATAAATATTTCAAATCATGAAGATATTAACTTGTCAAATTTCATCCGATCATTCATGATTATAACTTTTCATTTGTATACATCAAAATAATATCAAGAGTATTTCATGCATAATTTTAATCACCACATAAGGAATATCAAGAAGAAAGTAATTGGGTGATGCGATAAACATTTCATGAATACAAGGAATTGTATAAAAAATCATATCATGAAAAGATAATAATAGAAGACACATTTTGTTTTGAAAAATCTCCTCTTAAATAATCAAGGAAAAATCTTAGGAGATCGATTAATGAAAAAAAATCTTGATTCATAATAAATCTTAATTTGTAAATATCACGGAATCAAGATCATGATTTTGAATAAAACTCATTCAAATTCAAATCATCCAAATCATCAAAATCTCAACATTTCTTTCAAGAGATTCAAAATGGCATAGATAGTTTTATTGGTCTCTTAGGTAGAAATCAATAAGATAAAGGATTACATTTCATTTTTTATAAATTTCTATTCATGTGATTTGCTTCTTATGAGCATGCCTTAGTCTTTATATGCCAAATCAATATAAGCATTAAAGTTCAAGATGTAAAGGCAAAATCTTATAAGACAACTCATTTATAAAATATTCATCATGTTTATTTTCATGAGATTCATAAGATTAGTAAAATAAATTCATTAATCTCAATAGAATAGAAAATTCATTTCCATTTCATATAATTGATTTCATGTGAGAGTGTTCAAGTCTTTTTTTGAAAAAACATTGTATCATCATTTAAAGTCAAAACATAAGTTTCATCATAAAGCCGTCAAGCCCAAACACATCAAAAATAAAAACATCATGATATCACATCTATCATCAAAAGACTATCAAGAAATTCATACATAGATGTACATGCACTATGTCATCTTAATTCGTCATAAAAAATGATTAAACCAAAAAAACATGTTAATCCAAAATGAGAGTATCAAATCAACATTTACTTCAAAAAACTCATGCATGACATAAAATCATCAAAATACACATGCATGGATTAATCCTAAGCATTATCACATATCATATAACTATAATCCATAATGTTGCATACATCATTCAATATTTCAAAACATAACATGCATGAAACCTTAGCAATATACTTTTCATTGATCAAATTTTTAGTTTTTTTCAAAGATGCTAAAAAGAAAAACATGATATAATTTTTAAAAAATAAATTTTTTTTTTCCCTATTCCTACTATCTAAATTAAGCACTCATGAAAAACTTCAAGTAATTTCAAAATAATTCAAGAGAGTTGAGTTAGTTACCTTGTAGTCGAAGCCCATCAAAGCCCAATTAGCCGTTTCATCTTTGGAAGTTCTTGATTCATCCTTGGGTGCCTTCCTTTTCTTTGGCCTCTTTCTCCGTTCAAGTTCATTGTTCATTTTAGATTTTTGTTTAATGAACTTATTAAGAGTTAGTGTTCAAGTTCAAGTTCATCATTGTCCTCATCACTTGAGTCATCGCTCAAGTGGTATTTATTTGTCCGGAGTTCCAAATCCTTCCTATTCTTTGGAAGGTGGTTCAAGTGTTCATTGTGTTCATCATGTGCATTAAGCACCATTTCATATGTCATCAATGAGCGATAAGTTCTTCAAGTGGAAAAATATTTAAATCTTTTATTTCTTGTATTGTCAGTAACTTTTGATTCCCAAACTTTAGAAAGTGATCGTAAAACTTTACTAACAAGTTCAAAATTCGAGAAACATTTGCCAAGAGTTTGTAAACCATCGGCGACATCCAGAAAACGGGTGTACATGTCAACAATGGTTTCGCCGGCTTCATTTGAAAAAAGCTCGAAATCATGCATTAAAATGTTAACTTTCGAAGTCTTTGACTCTACTAGTTCCCTCGTGTGTGATTTCAAGTGTTCGCCAAATATCAAAAAAGCTGTTTATGCGTAGAAATCCAATTGAACTCATTTTTGTCTAAAGCAAAAAAATAAGGCATTCATAGCCTTTATGTTTAAAGAAAAATACTTCTTCTCCAAATCCGACCATTAGTTCATCGGTTTAGAGGGAAGTTGAAAACCATTTTCAACAATATTCCATATATCCAAATTCATAGAAATCAAGAAAACTCTCATTCGAGTTTTCCAATAAGTGTAGTCCAATCCGTTAAACAACGGTGGATGAAAAAAACCGATAAGCCCTCTTGAAAGCCATGAAGAGCCATTTCTCTGGGTGTAAATCCAAATGAGAAATACCGGCTCTACCACCAATTGTTAGGATCGGAGCAGCACTAAGAGGGGGGTGAATTAGTGCAGCGGATAAAAACTTCGGTTTTATCAAAAAAATTCATTCATGAAGAGAGCGGAACTTGACAAGTTTAATCTTGAAAGCGTATTCTTAAATATGCGACAAAAAGTAATAAGGAACCAGAGCATATAAGAAGATTTGCAATAATATAAATAACAGTAATGAAACGTAAAACCACAGATCACGATTTTAGAGTGGTTCGGTCAAATGACCTACTCCACTTGCAGGGCCCCTCTTCGATGAGGCTCCCACCTTCCACTAGCAAGCTTCTTGAAATGGAAGGGTAAATACCCTCTTACAACTCTTTACAAGCGGTTCACTCTCTTACAGATTTTTCGAGAAGAGATGAGGTGAACACTAGCAAATTGAAAAGAAAGAAAGCTAACACTTTTCTAAGATTTTTCTCTCAAACTCTTGCTGCTCAAAAGGTTGTAATCTCAAATGAGATTTGAGGGGTATTTATAGGCCTCAAGAGGATTCAAATTTGGGCTCCAAAATTTGGGCTCTAAAATTCAAATCCTCTTTGGGTTCCCGATCTTTGGTGCCACCACCAGTTTAAGAAGTGTCACCGCCAGCACTTTCGGGTCTTGGGCGGTGCCACCGCAAGTTGTTTTCAGCCCGCTATAGTGTTTTCAGCCCACCCTTTTATAGTGTTTTCACCCTCAGTGTTATAGGCCCATACTTGGGTTATAGGATTAATACCTAATCCTAACCCCTAATTAACATGCTAACTACGAATTTTAAAGACATTATATAAGCTATTACAAAGTCCATAAGTCAAGACTTCTTCCTCGAACTTTTCGGTCTTCCGATAAACTCTCTGAAAACCATTCTACGGACTCCTAAGAAGCTCTTAAACTTCACTTATTTGATCTTGGCGAAGTTCCAATGAGCTTCTTCGGCAAGCTCCGATCTCTCTCGCAAAATTCTGCGAACTTCCCACGAACCTTCCCGGCGAAGCTTCCAAAAAAACCCTTCGCAAGCTCCCTACTCATTCTCGGCTAGTTCCTAAAGCGTTCCCGATGATCCTTCTGACTTCCGTCAACTCTTGAACTCCCAACGAATCCTTCATTCTTGACTCCACACTTTGTTTCACTTTATGCCTTCATCGTTATCGTAGTTAATCCTGCACATGCAAACCAAAACCTCTACTCCGATCTAGATAGTTATTACAACGCTAATTGACATTCTTGTTGCCGTGACGTTATTGGTTGGCGCTTGCCTTCGATTCTTTAGCACATTGTCCTCTCTTAAGCTTGTTGCCCAATCGACGGTTGACCTCCATAACCCCGATATCCTTGGCGCAATTCCGCTCTTCTTGGCCCGATGCCCGACGTTCAAGCCTTCGCGCGTCCAATATCCCCGACGTGATCTCCTCCTAAATAACGTCAATTCCTCCTGCGTTAACTGTCTAATTCTGATCGAGTAGACCTGCATCACTCAAAATGCAGTTAAACATCTAAACACAATCAATTAGTTTCATCATCAAAATCCGAGATTCAACAATGACATCATGATATGAGAGTTTCAAATGAACATATACATCAAAAAAACTCATGTATGTCATAAAATCATCAAGATACACATGTATGGATTAATCCTAAGTATTATCACATATCATATAATTATCATCCCTAATGTTGCATATATCATTCAACATTTCAAAACATAACATACAAGAACCTTAGCAATGTACTTTTCATTATCAATTTTTTAATTTTTCAAATATGCTAAAAAGAGAAACATGATATAATATTTGAAAAATAATTTTTTATTTTCTATTCCTACTATCTAAATTAAGCACTCATGAAAAACTTCAAGTAATTTCAAAATAATTCAAGAGAGTTGAGTCACTTACCTTGTAGTCAAAGCCCGTCAAAGCCCAATTCGCCGTTTCACCTTTGGAAGTTCTTGATTCATCCTTAGGTGCCTTCCTTTTCTTTGGCCTCTTCCTCCGTTCAAGTTCATTGTTCATTTTAGATTTTTGTTTAATGAACTTATTAAGAGTTAGTGTTCGAAGTTCAAGTTCATCATTGTCCTCATCACTTGAGTCATCGCTCAAGTGGTATTCATTTGTCCGGAGTTCCAAATCCTTCCTATTCTTTGGAAGGTGGTTCAAGTGTTCATCGTGTTCATCATGTGCATTGCGCACCATTTCGTCTGTCATCAATGAGCCGATAAGTTCTTCAAGTGAAAAAATATTTAAATCTTTTGTTTCTTGTATTGCGGTTATTTTAAGATCCCACCTTTTTGGAAGGGATCTTAAGATCTTGCTTACGAGATCAAAATTCGAAAAAGATTTACCAAGAACTCTTAGATTATTGACGACATCCGTGAACCGTACATGTCGCCAATAGTCTCGCTTGGTTGCATTCGAAAAAGCTCAAAATCATGTAATAAAATGTTAACTTTCGAGTATTTGACTCTACTAGTTCCCTCGTGCGTGATTTCAAGTGTTCGCCAAATATCAAAAGCCGTTTCGCACGTAGAAATCCGATTGAACTCATTTTTGTCCAAAGCGCAAAATAAGGCATTCATAGCCTTTGCGTTTAAAGAAAAATACTTCTTTTCCAAATCCGACCATTCTTTCATTTGTTTAGAGGGAAGTTGAAAACCGTTTTCAACGATATTCCATAAATCCAAATTCATAGAAATCAAGAAAACTCTCATTCGAGTATTCCAATATGTGTAGTCCAATCCGTTAAACAACGGTGGACGAACAACCGATAAGCCCTCTTGAAAGCCATTAAGAGTCATTTCTCTCGAGTGTAAATCCGAAATGAGAAATACCGGGCTCTGATACCAATTGTTAGGATCGGAGCGGCACTAAGAGGGGGGGGTGAAATAGTGCAGCGGATTAAAACGTTGATTTCGACAAATCTTTCGTGCGATAAAAATCGGAGTCGGAAGTGCTTAACTTGAAAACGTATTTGCAAAGTTGTGCAGCAAAGGTAATGATGAAATAAAGCAAGTAAGAAGGTTTGTAGTAATGTAAATAGCAGTAATGAAATGCAAACTAGAGATTATGCCGTTTTTGAAGTGGTTCGGTCAAGTGACCTACATCCACTTGCGAGGCCCCTCTTCGATGAGGCTCCCACCTTCCACTAGCAAATCTCTTGAAGGAGAAAGGTGAATACCCCTCTTACAACTCTTTTACAAGCGGTTCACTCTCTTACAGATTTTCAGCAAGAAAGAAGGAGGTGAACACTAGCAAATTGAAAACAAGACTAGCTAAGACTTTTCTAAGGCCTTTCTCTTAAACAATTGCTACTCAAAAAGTTGTAATCTCAGCTGAGATTTGAGGGGTATTTATAGGCCTCAAGATGATTCAAATTTGGGCTCCAAAATTTGAATTCTCTTGTAGTTCCCGATCTGGCGTGCACCACCGTCGGGCCGATCCTCGACAATGTTGGGCAGTGCCACCGCCTAATCTCGGGCAATTTGGGGGTGCCACCTTCACAAGAGTTTTCAAGCACTAGTTGGGCTTCAAACTTAGCCCAAACTATTCCGAACTTCGGGCCAATTGGCCCCTACTTGGGTTATAGGATTAATACCTAATCCTAACCCTAATTAACATGCTAACTACAAATTTAAAGACATTTTATAAGCTATTACAAAATCCATAAGTCAAGACTTCTTCCCATGAAGTTTCCTTATTTAACTTTTCGTGATCTTCCCATAAACTCTCGAAACCATTCTCATGGACTCCGGCAAGCTCTTAAACTTCACGATTTTGATCTTGGCGAAGTTCCAACGAGCTTCTTCGCAAGCTCTGATCTCTCGGTGAGCTCTGCGAACTTCCCACCTAACCTTTCTTCGGTGAGCTTCTAAAAAACCCTTCGCAAGCTCCTACTCATTCTCGGCTAGTTCCTGAGCATTCCCGACAAACCTTCGGACTTCCATCGAACTCTCGAACTCCCAATGAATCCTTCGCGCTTGACTCTGCACTTTGTTTCGCTTTATGTCTTTCTCATTATCATAGTTATTCCTGCACACACAAACTAAAACTCTACTCCGATCTAGACAATTATTACAACGCGAATCGACATTCCGTTGCCCGGCACGTCATTGGTTGGCGCTTCGTCCGATTCTTCAGCGCATCGTCCTCTCTTGCGGCTTGTTGCCCAATCGGCGATTGACCTCCGCAACCCAGATATCCTTGGCATAATTCTGCTCTCCTTGGCCCGATGCTCGACGTCCGAAGCCTTCTACCGTCCAATATCCTAACGTGATCTCCTCCAGCTCAACGTCAATTCCTCCTACGTTAACCGTCTAATCCTGATCGAGTAGACCTGCATCACTCAAAATGCAGTTTAAATTATAAACACATATCAAGTGGTTTCATCATCAAAATACGAGATTCAACAGTTTCATCCGAAGATAACATTGCAGATCCACTGACAAAGCCGTTGTCTCCGATTGTCTTTGAGCGTCACAAGGGTCTGATGGGGATCAGACACATAGGTGATTGGCTTTAGGTCAAGTGAGAGATTGTTAGTCATAGGTGCCTAGCAAGCCAATCACGTGGGTTAGCACGTTTGACTTGATACAAAATCTTTTTGCTTATTATATTTTGGCATATATCACTTTATAACTATTGCATATATGCATATATATATATATTGTGATGTCCTTAGATTTGTGCAATGGGAATCGGATCGTGATGAGATCACGAAAATGAGATTGATTCACCTTTAACCACATATCGTAAATAATCCCAATCATAGGTTACTCGTGCGGGACATCGTGATAACCGGACATACTGGTGTGTTGTATACCCGTCCATATGATGGATTCAGCTGATCTTATAGCTACTCGTGTAGAGACACTAGGGATACAGTATAGGTGCTCATTGGAGAATGAGTTCATTGATTAATCCGCTTACGGAATGCTGGATGGTTGATGATGCCTTATTGTCAGACAATGATTCTGTAGTCCTAGTGGTATATTTGATCCTTAGACTTGAGACACTAAGGATATCCTATATGAGTGCTCCACTCTTTGATACCAAACTTATAGGTTTAGTTGTCCCAGATCCAGTACAATTGATCATTGTACCAAACTTATAGGTTTAGTTGTCCCAGATCCAATACAATTGATCATTGGGAGTGGTAGTCGACCTTACGAGGGCTATTGAGTGTTGATAGAGGATCATCTACTCTCGGCGTCATGAGAGGAATATCCCATGTGTTCTTGCTTAGACAAATCCCTGGCCTGGGTCATTCGGGTTGAGAGAGAAAGAGTTCTCCGGGAGAATCCGATTAGAGCAAGACTTCAAGAGAAACCGTATGGATGGGTCCGATGAAGACTATGCCTCGATATACGGTCTTTGGGATATTAGATGGATGAGGGACTATAGGTACACAGAATTCAAGGACGCACAAGTCCAATGGATTGGATTCCCTTGTATCGTTTGGGGACTACTTCACAGTAGTGGCCTAAGTACGTCCCTGAATCGATGAGTCAAGTGAATTATTACAAAGATAATAATTCACCGAAGTTGAAGGAGTTCTTGTTGGGCCGATGGCCCATATTCAGTTTTATGTGGGCTTTATCACCTCACAGCCACACCCCTCTAACCTAACCCTAATTAAGATTAGGGGGGTGTGGTGGCTGCGTTTGAGAGGCAGATTAAAGCTATAAAAAGGCAGCAACGAGGCAGATCTTGGTAGCCACGAGATTCCAAAGAGAAGAAGGAGAACAAGGCAGAAAAGGAAGAGAAAGAAAGGGAAGAAGACAAGGACAACGCAGAGAGACTGTTCACAATCATCTAGCAGTGTTCTCATCTCAGGTTAGATCAAATCTACAGTAGGCTCTTGCTGTGATTACTTGGGAGGTTTTAGATATTGTGGGCAGTAACGTGATCCTTGTATCCCAGTTATTCTCTTGTGGTTGTTGCTTGGGTTTTGGGCTAGAGATTGAGATTTGTATATTCATTATTCTCATAGTGAATTATCTCTAGTTTGCCCCGTGATTTTTACCCTTCACATTGAAGGGGTTTTCCACGTATATCTTGGTGTTCTGTTTGATTGTGTTTCCATTTTATTCCGCTGCGTATTTTGGTCTTCTAGTATTTGTTCCTATACAAAGGTTATTCCTGTTTATATCCCCATCAACTGGTATCAGAGCGGGGTTTTGGTGATTTAATTTTTTTGTATTTGAATATGGAGGCCAATAATATTTCTCGCATGATTAGTTTGAATGGAAATAATTGGATGATATGGAAACCAAGAATGGAAGATCTCTTGTATTGCAAAGATTTGTATGGACCTTTGCAAGGGGATAGTGCAAAACCTACAACTATGATAGATGATGAGTGGAAGAGGTTAGATCGAAAAACAATTGGATTTATTAGACAAAGGCTTGATGATAGTGTATTTCACCATGTTTCTACCGAAATTTCTGCATATTCTCTTTGGAAAAAATTGGAAAGTCTCTATGAAAGAAAAACAGTTGGCAACAAAGCCTTTTTTTCGATCGAAAAACTTGTGAACCTAAAATATAGAGAGGGTGCTTCTATTGTTGAGCATTTGAATGAAATGCAGAGTATTACTAACCAGTTATCCTCTATGAGAATGTCTCTTGATGATGAGTTGCAGGCATTGTTACTTCTCAGTTCATTACCGTAAAGTTGGGAGACACCGGTGGTTTCCCTTTAGTAATTCTAAGGCCAGATGGTATTGTCACTATGAGTCAAGTAACAAGCAGTTTGTTGAATGAGGAGTTGAGAAGAAAGAGTTCGGCAACATCTCGAGAATGATTCACGTGCACTTATCTCGGAGAGAACGAGGAAAGGTCAAAGTCTAGAAGCAGTTCACGATGGGTAGGAGCAAGTCAAGATCAAGAAAAGATATTGTTTGCTATAACTGTGGTGAGAAAGGACATTACAAGAACCAATGTAAGCAACCTAAGAAGAACAAGAAAAAAGGGAAAAGAAGTGGAGTCTACAGAGTCAAAGGATAATACTACAACTACAGTCTGCAGGTGGTGATTATTTGATTTTGTCTCCTTCATGATATTTTTTTTTCTTGTGTGTGTCGATCTTGAGTGGGTGATTGACACAGTGCTTCTTATCATGCTACACCACGGAGGGAGTTTTTTTTTACATACATACACAGTTTGAAACTTTGGTGTTGTCAAGATGGGCAACTATGGCACAAAACAGACATCATTGGCATGGGTGATATCCATTTAAAGACCAACCTTGGTCATAAGTTGGTACTTAAGGATGTGAGGCATGTGGTTGACTTGAGGCTAAATTTAATTTCAGTTGGAAGACTAGATGATGAAGAGTATGAAAAGCAGATTTCATAGAGGGCAATGGAAGCTCAAGAAGGGTTCTCTTGTTATAGCTAATGGAAAGAAATGTCATACTTTGTACAGTTGTGCTAAAGCTTATGGTGAGCGCTTAAATGCTACAGAGAAAGACTTCATTATGGAGTTGTGGCATAGGCGATTGGGACACATGAGCGAGAAGGGGCTGCAAGCTCTTTCCAAGAGAGAGGTATTACCGTGATCTCTCAGAGGTATACATCCTAACCCTTGTATTGATTGTTTGGTAAAACAACATAGAGTTTCATTTGCTAGTGCTGCTTTGTCTAGAAAAATGCATGCCTTAGACCGTGTTTATACAGATGTATGTGGTCCTTTGAGGACAAAAACTCCTAGTGGATCCGTTGATGTTCTTGGTATAAGTGGTGCACTTTATTTTGTCACTTTTATAGATGATTTTTCCAGAAAGTTTGGGCTTATGCTTTGAAGACCAAAGATCAGTTATTAATGTCTTCAAAGAGTTTCATGCCGGGGTTGAAAGGGAGACAGAAAGGAAATTGAAATGCATAAGATCGAGATAATGGTGGTGAGTATATGGGATTATTTAATGACTATTGCAGTCGCGTGGGATCCAACATGAGATGACAGTTCCTAGTACACCTCAAAGATAATGCAATTGCAGAGAGGATGAACCGCACCATCATGGAAAAAGATCGGATGTATGCTTTCCACAGCCAAACTACCCAAAAGGTTTTGGGATGAGGCTTTGAGGACTGCAGCTTGATGTGATCAACTTATCACCATGTACAGCCCTAGATGGTGATGTTGCGTAGCATGTATGGTCGAGGAAAGATGTTTCCTACAGGCATTTGAGAGTGTTTGGTTGTCGTGCATTTGCACATGTTCCAGATAATGAGAGGTCCAAGCTAGATGGTAAGTCTAAAGAATGTATTTTTCTTGGTTACTCACATGATCAGTTTGGTTTCTGAGCTTTGGGATCCGTAAAAGCATAAGGTGTTCGAGGAGTAGAGATGTGGTCTTCTTTGAGGATCAAACCTTTGAGGATTTGAAGAAGAAGGCACCAAACCAAGACTTCTATAGAAGGATTAGCAGATTGTGACCCAGCTTATTCCTCCAATATATCGTGGGTGATGGGGAGATGTGCAGAAAAATAGTGTAGAGCCCGATATTGATTTACCCAAGGACATGTTGAGCAAGAAGAAGTAGGAGAGCAAGTTCCCCAGAACCTCAATTGAGAAGATCTTCTAGACAACGTCAACCTTCCGAAGATACTCTACGATGAGTATGTGATGCTTATCGATGCAGTGTGAACCAGAGAGTTACCGTGAAGCGTTTGAGAGTGAGCAAAAAGAGAAGTGGTTAGTTGCTATGCAGGAAGAGATGGATGCTCTTTAGAAGAACCACACTTATGATTTGGTGCTGCTACCAAATGGAATGAAGGCCTTGAAGAACAAGTGGGTTTTTAGGTTGAAGACTCAAGAATATTGTTCTCAACCAAAGTACAAAGCTAGATTGGTTGTGAAAGGCTTTGGTCAAAAGAAAGGTATTGACTTTGAAGAGATATTTTCTCCTGTTGTTAAAATGTCTTCTATTCGTGTTGCTCTTGGTATTGCTGCTAGCCAGGACTTGGAGGTTGAGCAGTTAGATGTGAAGACAGCTTTCCTTCATGGTGATTTGGAGGAGGAAATTTATATGGAGCAACCCGTAAGGCTTCAAAGTCAAAGGTAAAGATAATTTTGTCTCAAGTTGAAGAAGAGCTTGTATGGGCTAAAGCAAGCTCCAAGACAAAGGGTACAGAAAAGTTTGATTCATTTATGATTTAAAATGGATACAAAAGAACTGGCTTGATCATTGTGTGTACATCAAATGGTTTGGTGAGAATTTTATTATTCTCTTACTTTATGTTGATGACATGCTTATTCTTGGAAAAGATATGTCTAAAATTGACAGATTGAAGAAGGAACTGAGTGAGTCTTTTGCAATGAAGGACATGGGGCCAGCAAAGCAAATACTAGGCATACAGATTTCTCGTGACAGAAAAAAAGAAGATTTGGTTGTCACAGAGAAATACATCGAGAAGGTATTGGAAAGATTTAGTATGAGCAATGCTAAGCCGTTGGTTCTCCCTCTTGCGTGTCACTTCAAGTTGTGCTCGTAATGAGTCCGGCCAAGTGATGAGGAGAAGGAGAAAATGCAAAAGGTTCCTTATGCTTCAAAGATTGGAAGTTTAATGTATGCAAATGGTATGTACGAGGCCTGGACATCGATATGCAGTGGGTGTTACTAGCAGATTTCTTTGCAAATCCAGCAAAGAACAATCGGGCAGCAGTGAAGTGGATCTTTAGATATCTCTCGAGGGAGCTCTAAGGTTTGTTTAAGCTTTGAGGTGGACCACCCAAGTTAACAGTTTACACGATGCAGATATGGCAAGAGATATAGATACAGAGGAAGTCTACTTGTGTTATGTACTTACTTTTGCGGGGGGAGTCGTGGTCATGGCAATCCAAAGTTACAAAGGTGTATTGCTCTCCACCACCACGTAGAATATATTGTCCGCTACAGAGGTATGCAAAGAAATGTTATGGATGAAAGAATTCTTACAAGAATTGGGGCTGAAACAGAAAATTATGTGGTGCATTGTGACGCCAGAAAGTGCCATCCATTTGTGTAAGAACCCAATGTTTCATTCCAAGTCAAAGCATATAGATGTCGATACCAATCGATTCGAAATGTATTTGAAGAGAAGCAAGCAAAACTTGAAAAATTCATACAGATGACAACGGAAAGCGCATATGTTGACGAAGACCTTAACAAAAGAAAGACAGAGATATGCCGGACAGCTGGTCGGTATGGCTTCACATTGAGGAGTCATGGGACAGCCTCCCTTATGGGTCAAGGGGGGAGGTTGTTGGGCGTTGTGGCCCATATTCAAATTTTATGTGGGCTTTATCGACCCACCTCCACACCCCTCTTAACCTAACCCTAATTAAAATTAGGGGGGTGTGGTGGCTGCGTTTGAGAGGCAGATTAAAGCTATAAAAAGGCAGCAACGAGGCAGATCTTGGTAGCCACGAGATTCCAAAGAGAAGAAGGAGAACAAGGCAAAAAAGGAAGAGAAAGAAAGGGAAGAAGACAAGGACAATGTAGAGAGACCTGCTCACAATCATCTAGCAGTGTTCTCATCTCAAAGTTAGATCAAATCTGATGAGGCTCTTGCTGTGATTACTTGGGAGGTTTTAGATATTGTGGGCGTGAACGTGATCCTTGTATCCTAGTTATTCTCTTGTGGTTGTTGCTTGGGTTTTGGGCAAGAGATTGAGATTTGTATATTCATTATTCTCATAGTGAATTATCTCTAGTTTGCCCCGTGATTTTTACCCTTCACATTGAAGGGGTTTTCCACGTATATCTTGGTGTTCTGTTTGATTGTGTTTCCATTTTATTCCGCTGCGTATTTTGGTCTTCTAGTATTTGTTCCTATACAAAGGTTATTCCTGTTTATATCCCCATCAGTTCTGACAGGTATGACTCGCGGCTAGCTCTATATTGGGCCTAGAGGGTCACACACATATGGTAGGCATTGCGATGAGTAGAGGTTCGGATATGAGATATTCGACGGAGCCCTTATTTTATTGGATATCCAATAAGCCCCTGAATCATTGGATCCCATATACGAGATCCAATAAGAGCCCATGAGAGATTATTGGATAGAGATCCACTAATCTAAAAGTCTTGGGTTTTTGGATGCAGATCCAATACCCACTAGGCGAGGATCCATTAGGATTTGACAGGGGACCTCTATAAATATGATGGATTCAGAGCCTCATAAGCTAGAGCCTTTGCTTACCTCTCCTATTCTCCTCCCCCTCTCCACCTCAAAGCAGGCCTGGAGTTTTGAGGAGCATCGTTGCAGCCCTGTTGTGTGGATCACCGCTAGAGAGGAGGACGCTTGACCTCCTTCACCCTCTCCTAAGGATCGACAAGGAAACAGCGATATACGATCTCCCTAGGTAACACTATCTACTCTATACGCAGTTTTAAGTTTCGCGGATTTTGTGCACCAATCTTTGCACGACGACGAACATCTCTTTGGAAATCGGAGATTTTGTTTTCTTATTCTTCTGCTACGCATGTGATGTCACCCCCAAGATTTCCCGATACTATGCTATCGTAGTTAATCCTGCACACATAAAACATACTTCGATCTAGACAATTAATATTAAGCATGAATCATGTTGTCTGGCATGTCATTGGTCCATCGACACTTCGTTCGATTTTTCAGCACATCATCCTCTCTTGCAGCTTATTGCCCAATCGGCCAAATTACCCCCACAACTCCGATATCCTTGGCGTAATATCCACTCTTCCTGGCCTGATGCCCGAATCCATAGCCCAAAGCCTTCTGTCAATACGTCGACCGATCTTTCGACGCGACGTCCAATCATCTGACATATTTCTTCAGCCCAACATGATTCTTCCTTCTTTAAATGTTTCTTCCTGATCGAAGCATCCTACGTCACTCAAAACGCAGATTAAATCAGAAAACTTATCAATTGGTTTCCTCATCAAAATATGATATTCAACACTCCTGAGATATTGACCATTGCGGGTGGACACTGGAGAGAGCCATCAATGTAGCCTAGAAGATCATATCCAAATAGAAGATTAGAAAGTTGTGCCGGCCAAGATGCATAGTTACCGTCTTTTGAGAACTTGAATGGAATGAGTGCTACTGCATTGATGGTGATAAGGTATGTAGATTAAGAAGTGCTATGGTTCCCAGAGACAACAACTAGGGTGTCAGAGATAGATGACAAAGACATTTGAAGATACGTATACAAGGGAGTAGTTAGCTATAGAAGGGTCGTTGCAGTCGGAGGCTAAGTTGCTACAGTTTTGTAGATCTACTGGAGGACAGCAATACGGTTTGCAATGCTGAACTCTGCTGGAATGAGTAATTTGTTTATTGGATACATTTAGCTCTTTGTAGGAGCTGAGGATCGACGGTGAAGAGCTATTCTATGCTGCCGAGAGTTGTGCTTAGGGTGGTTGACAACGAGGCAGTGGGCTACGATCGATGTAGATCACAGCTTGATGTAGATGACAGCAAGGCAACGGGCTGCGATCGATGCTGATCACAGCTTGATGAAGATGACAGCTTTGGTGTTGTTCACAGGCTGTCACTTTAAGAGTAGAGAAAAACTCCGAGGTAGCAGTTCGAAGTCATCGGATTGACTAGATCTGGTGCTTTGCGATGATGGCTGCAGATCTGGGAGTAATGTGAGAGATCGACAGCATCAAGATGTGTCCGATGGCCAACTGTAGAGTCAGGGAGAAGAACGACTCCGTGGACGTCGCCCCACACACGTCCACCGCCTATCTCGATCCCTACTGCTGGGATGCGAGGTTCGCTGCTTAGGTAGAGAGCACTCGGAGTAGTGAGGAAGAAGGGGAAGAAGAGGAAGCTATGGTGGCGCAAGAAGAGGAATCGATGAGTTGCCCTATCCGGGAAGTGGTGGTGGTGGTGGAGCAGGGGAACCCGCAGTGGAAGCGTCGCTACGGTCGAAGAAGACAACGTGGCCAACGCCTTTGTTGTCAAGGCGGTACACCGGGAACCCACGGCATGAGACGGTGAAGGGGAGGGCGCAGGTCTTCAACAAGCGGTGAAGCGACTACTTCTCCGATCGTTCTTTGCAGCCCGGAGGAGGTTGTTGAGTCCTTGGTTCGAAAGAAAGACGACACGTACGACGCCCGCGAAGTCCAACGTCGTGAGCAGCGAGTTTCCTTGCTGCGACAGCTACGGTGACGATGAACTATAATGATGAATTGCCCTCTGTTGAGTCGGAACGTGAGCTCGGTGTATGTTTGAGATAGGGAACTTGATAGCTATTTATACATGGTAGCAGAAAGGATTTATACATGGTAGTTCTGTTATTATACACTACTAATTATGTTCCTGTTATCCACAAATATTATAAATATATAAATATATATATATATATATATATATATTGGGAAAGGAAGGAATATGGATCCCAACCTCGCGAGAAAGTGATGAGTCAGAATTTGCACAGATACCACAATAAAATTTTTAGTTATTTCAGCAATAATTCCAAAAGCTTGATGTTTTTAAGAAAGGGTTCAGACTTTCATTTTGACTCTAACAGTTGGGCATGAGATCATCAATAAATCAATATTCAGTTGCCGATTTTTTCTAAACTGATTAGAGAGTTATTGTACGTAGTTGCCAAGTAACTCTATCTTTAGAATTTAGATGAAAGACTGGTTGTTCTTATTTTCAGTCGTCATGGGTGTGTTTACTTCTTTTCATATATTAGTACCAGTTCGGCATTTACAAATTTCTTATATGAGCACAACGCCTTTCGTTTAGATCCTTGACAGGATTATTTTACTCGTAGCACAATGAATCCGACCTGCAATATTTATACGAACATTGTACAACGTAATTGCTTTAAGGTCATAAACAATTATTTTTTAATTTCTTGTGTCCAAAAGATAGAGGTGGCAGAAATACTGCTATTGGCGACAAACTTCTGACCGTGATTCGTGTATCGATAACAATTCTTAGCTTATCTTAAGTTCACGTACGCAGTCTTTATGTTTGTTCAATATGTCCAGCACCTTTGATGGCACAATATGATGCCTAGGGGGGATTAATATGGCCGTCCCGACATGCAGCAAGTATCCTTTTTGAACTACTCAATGTGCTAAGGCGCATCTCTGTTAGGATTGGTTCGGTCACTTCCCTGAGTTGACTTGAAGACGCTAAGACTCGCTTGGTACAGGCAAGCGGTGGTTAATTCGTCGACTGCCTATAACGTGACAGTGAAATTCTAATCCTGTAGGATTTTGCTTCTTGTTATTTTGTATAACTCGACCAAATCTTGACAGTGAAATTCTAATCCTGTAGGATTTTGCTTCTTGTTATTTTGTATAACTCGACCAAATCTTTTAGTATGAACGAGTCAATTTTTATAGTGATCATTGCGAAGACAGGGGTTCCATTCGATGCGTAATTGAACAAAAAGGTTCAAAACTGATATCTCTATGAATTTGGACGTTTTCCGCATCATGTTTTACGTGGTTCTGCCTCTTTCTTGGGGTTTTTTTTTTTTTTTTGTTACCAAGACACGAATGGGGACGTCTGTCAGTTGGAGATGCGTGTGAGGCCACGTGAACCCTGAAACTTTTCAGGGGTGATTGAGGGCCAGAGCTCTGGTCTACCCTCCTTAATTCTACCACCAAGTTTCATAAAAAATTCATTGATGGGGGCCGATTACATTAACGTGGTTTGATGATATCTGAGCAATCTTGGACTGTTTCCACCCGGTTGTACCCATATGCAATTAGTAATATAGACGACGGGGAAGTGGACTTCTATTTTGTAATTTTACCCATTTGTTAACAAGCTTGTCTTTTAATAATTGGTTTGGCACTATTTGCTATGATAGGTGGGCATTCCAAGATCTGATGTAATGGCTGTCGATGGTGGGTCCATGCTTCCGACAACATCATGCATGCAGCGGCCCCAGCAACCTAGAGCCACTGCGACCGAAGCATGCGGAACTCCAGGTTTGTGCTCGCCAAACCAAACCATCCGGCTTGATCGTATAATAATAATAATAATAATAATAATAATAATAATAATAATAATAATAATAATAATAATAATAATAATTTATCTTTCGCACATGCACATCACGTTCATCCTCATAAAAACAAAGCTTCCGCTGCGACGTCACGTTCGGTCACCTTAGTGTCAGTTCCCTACAGGAAAGGTCCAAAACACCGAGGCCTGTGGGGCCGGCAGATCCCTGCTTTTGTTTCGGCTTGTGTGATTGCGTGGGGTTGAAACCAAGAAAGGTGACGACGTCCTGTTTACTGCATGCAACGCTAGCTTTACTGCTCAGTTGATTTTGTAGTATCCAGAACTTTTAGGATGTACGTGTAGGAAGGTGTACAATCGCAGCCTTCAGTGGGTCAGTTCTCACTTGAATTTGCTGCAAACGGAGCTGGCAGAACAGACCGACGGGATCATCACACAGTTTAGTTACTTACCACTTCAATAGAATGTGTTTGTGAGGACGGACGTTTTTTTTTTTTTGTTGTCAATTTGGATCTCTTTAATCAAAATGAATTTAACTGCAACGCGCTTTAGCAAGGTAGTTGAGCACCCACTGTAGTTTCAAGACTGCCATTTAGGGTGATTATGTAAAAAAAATAACATGATAAGATCACCTATGATGGTTAAATTATTATCTTTATATTGAGAATAAAAAGAGGATAAATTAGTAGAACAATGATCAAGTGAGAGAGACTAAAGAACTTGAGAGTCTTAAAAACTCATAGTGGGTGATTTTCCAAGAAACGAAGGGGTGTCCATAATCATATCTCCACAGACGCTTTGGTTAAAATATTTATAATAATAAATAATAAATAAATAAAAGAAGAAGAGAGAGAAAATGAGTGAAAATTTTAAAGATGAAGGAGTCCACGAAACATGCCTCTCTGCATAAAAAAAAAAAAAAAAAAAAATCCTTTCATAGAATAATATCTGTGATGACTTGTAAAGATCAAATCATTATGTGTAATTATTTTAATCGATCAATGATTTTGTTTAGAGTCACTGCAATCAAGTTGAAGATTTGTAAGTCAATAATAACTATTTGGATGGGTTGCAAGAATCTCTATACAATGAACTCATGGATGATATCTAATACCCCCGATCACGTTTGGTGTGTCGATTGAGAGCCCAATCAAGTCAGCGATCGGAAAAACAGTATATATATATCTATATATATGAAAATTTCGGAATGCATTTTCTCGAATTGATTTCTTACGGAAGATATCTTTCAATTTTTCGTCCTCTAAATATTTTCAAAAACAACTTGCTCATGGTTAAAGTAGGATCTAGTGTTTTCTTTACAAAAGAATCAGTCAAAGGAATTACTATCCGCTTTCACCGAAACCATGGCCTCACAGAGCGGTTTTACTAATACTATCCCACACTTTCTTTGTGTGTGTAAATAATTTGCATATATATTATCTACTCTGAATAATCAAAAACAAAACTTTGGAACTACATATTACGTTTGAATGTTAATTTTTAATTAATCTAAAAACCATTTACGGGATGGGGTGAGATTATGAGAATTGATTGGATCAAATCTAAGTGCTCATCATCTAGGTTCTTGTCGAGAGATGCAGAGAGAAATCTCTCCAGTGGGTCGAAAAGAGGTTAGGTCTGGTTTTATTCGTCTTTTCGGATCTCCATTTTATGTGGTACACTTGCCAACACAATATTAGAGACTATAGTAATGAAAGGTCTAGTCATGTTGAAATGATCAAACGAAACAAGAAAAACAAAACAGAGACGCCCATTCGTTGTTTTGGTGTAGAACCTCCAAGCCGTAACCTGATTTTGAAATAGATGCGCCACGTTCGTGTTAGCAACAAGCCATGTCTTTTGGGAACTGAGATTGATGGTTGTATTGGATTGGAATCCAGCTTGGAAGACTTAATCTAGAAAGACGGGTTAGCCGGCTGAGCAAGCCGGATCCTACCGTACTATTCACACCCACCCCGGACTTAGATAGAGCCATTTGATTCGGTGGTCCCCCATTAGCTGTCCGCCTATGGATGCCTCAAAGAAAAGAGCCCCCCGGTCTTCTGCCACATTCCATTGCAGTGAGATTGTATCATTCGTATTGGTCACTCGATTCGATTAGTTGACATGGAAACGTAGCTTACAATGCTACCGACTATAGATGTGACACACATATATATATATGTCGATTCTATTCGAGGGAGCCGCTCTTTTTGTGTAAACAACTCGCACACCTTAAATTTGCGATGACAACATTGTAAATCGTTAAGATAATGAAAATGCTAGAGTTTCCAGCGCAAGGTCAGATCCATCCAACTTAAGAGAATGATGTAGTAGGAGAGATCGATAAGCGCAACATTCTTTGATGGCGAAGGATATGAAAAAGAGAGTTGAGTCGAGTCGATGGAGAAAGTAGCTTTGTTATTGTAACCCATCCCTCTCAAAACACACTAATAAAAATGACGAAACACAGCGAGCTGGGGCTATGCTAGGCTGCTGATGTGTAGCAATAGTGTTGGAGCAGCCTATTAGCCTCCCTGGCCCCACTTAGATACGCCCCATGCGTCGTAGAGTAGTGCGTCCGGTGCGTCGCCTCCCCGGCGAACAGTATCTGTAGAGGGGGAGGGGAAGAGGGAGGAGGAGGACTAGCGCCTCTGTCCTCCTCCTCTTTCGGGTCCCCGCACAGACGTGGCAGCGGCTCTGCCATCAGATCCAGATCGGCCCCGCTCGATCCCACAGCCACGTAGCTATAGGATCCCAGGAACAAGGGGTCCCTTCCCCACCCGCTTCGCTTCACCCTCGCGATCCTCGGGGGCGACGATGCCGCTCCTCTCTCGTTGCATCGCCGATCGACCTTGTCGCCGCTGCCGCACCTGACATCCACCGGAAGGAAGGCATCGAGCGTGGCGTGGACCCCACGGATGATCTCCTCGTCCAGCAGGGCCTCCAGATCCAGGGCCTCCCTCCCCGCGAACCACGCCAGCAGCACACGCGAGCCGCGGTAGATAGGGTAGATGGACGCCGTCCTCATCATCCACCGCGGTATCCCCGCCACGCGCCTTCTCCCCTCCCTTTCCTCGTGGGCGAACGCTATCTGGAGGAACGGGAATCCTCCACCCCCATCGTCGCCCTCGATCTCCATGAATAGCTTATCCACCACGCCGAACCCCAGCCGCTCAATGGCCTCCTGCTTGAACGCGGGGAGCGGCGGTGAGAAATTCACGCCGCTCGTATCCCCGCCTCCCTTCCCTAGTCCGGCCTTGAGCACCCCCAGCGAGACCGTGACGATCACATGGTCCACCGCCATGGCCGAGTGCTCCCCCTCGAAGTGAAGTCTCACCGGCTGGCCATCGCCATCGCCGTCCGAGCACCACTCGATGCGCCGGAGACGCCGACCGAGGCGGATCATGCCCGGGGGAAGGGTCGACGCGAGGTGTTCGACGATCTGCGAGTACCCTTTGGCTATGGTGATCTGGTCCCCGGGATAGTCTCTGTACTCGCTCTCTGCAGCCAGGTCGAGTTCATTGAGGTCGTCCGCCGAGGTGCATGTCCGTTCCATGAACTCGTGCATCGCGAACACGGACTCCTCAAGCTCCTCCAGACTCCACTCGCCGCAGCCGCTGCTCCCGCCGCGAGAGGAGCGGTACTCTTGGAGGCCGTGGCGTAGGAACGGCCCGACACCGGGTCTCTTTGGGTCCACGGTGGCGTCGCCCGCCCTCGCGGAGTCCATAAGTCGGCGGTAGAGGGAGGTGACGGGATCGACGACGTCGTAGGGGTCAACGAGGGCTCCACCCTCCGCGACGGTGAGGGGATCCGAGGGGAAGCCGTCCATGCGCTCCCAGGGTTCACGGTCACCGGCAAGGGCAGCGATGTCGTGGGCGATGGCGTGGATTGGACTACCTCCGATGCCGTGGATCCAGGTGGCACCCATCTCGACGCGGTCACCAGCGAACACGGAGGTGAGGATGCGGCCGCCGAGGCGGTGGCCGGCCTCCACGACGCACAGGTCGAAGAGGTCACCGGAGGCGGCGGAGTGAAGGCGGTGGGCGGCGGTGAGGCCCGCCATCCCCGCCCCAACAATCACGATGCGGGGCTTCTTCATCACCATCCTCCCTCGTTATTCGTTCCTTCTTGGTTGGGTAGCTTTTGCTTCTCTCGGTAAACAAAGGGGTGTGTAGCAAGGTTAACAAGGAGGCAGGCGTGACAGAGAAGCGGCCGAGCATATAACTTTAGGCCATAATAAAAATGGACCAGAATGCAAGGCAACATAAAGTCCGCGAGAGAGAGAGAGAGAGAGAGAGGGATCAAATAATTTAGGGGGAATCGAATGGGACGAGGCTCTCCTTTTCTATAGCGAGGTTTTTCTGTGGAGAGACAGAGAGGGATCAAATAATTTAGGGGGAATCGAATGGGACGAGGCTCTCCTTTTCTATAGCGAGGTTTTTCTGTGGACTGCGGGTGGCAAGGGGATAAAAGAATACGGCACTAGTCCAAGCATACGTGAACTCTTTCTAATGGTGCCTCACAAAACCAACCCGTAGTCATCCGTGACTGGGATGTAACACCCGTGTGTCTTTCACATCTAATTTCTCTCTTCCGTCACTGTTCTGTAAAGACTTTCCAGTATTGGTGAAATTTCCTTTTCACTTTCCTGTCAATCATCCGTGGTCTACTAATGACGCTCAAGTGTAAGTGATGATTATAAATATTGCTATCTCCTTCCGTTGGTGCCTCCATCTAGTCTCTGGTTTCATGCTCGTCGATCCATGACTCAAAACGAAATCTTCCTGCAGCATTTTCATGTATATTCCGGTGTTGGGTGCCAGAAATGATTAGTGTTGCAGGTGGGAGAGGGCCCCTTCGCTGCGTCCCGTGATGCATTATGAGCATCACTCAACTTACGGTATAATAATAACATAAGAGAGCACATCTTTGTTATGAAACCGCTACTGTCTCATCTAAATACTCTTTACTCTTTGCGGCTATAAAGCAAGTGATCGACAACCTGATTAAAGAAGTGATACATAAAAGACAATTACAGTATCTTTCGTCTTATCGATGTCATTTGAATTGATTAATTATTAAAAAAAATTAAGGTCATCATCCTAAGAACGTGAAAAGCATTAGCCCACTCCTTGTATCTTAATTTAGAAAAGAGACTTAGTGGGGCAAGATTCATCATGGTGCAATCACGAATCTTACCTAAAGGTATCGTCAAAGGAGCACGTATTACGAGAAGCTTGGCCCCTTAATTCACATGTGCTTCCTTACCGATGCAAAGAATTTATAACTGATCAAGATTTCTTTTTTTTTAATATGTCCGGTGATTTCTTTTTTCGGAGCTTAATTGTCTGAAACTATCATGTTTGATCCTTCATAATTTGTTTAATGAAGACCAGAGGAAAGAAAAATGTATTCCGAAGATACCAACCAATTATATTTTGAGCTCTCTTTCCCTCTCTTGTAATATTTGGGTATTTAATTTTGAATGTAGATCGTTAAGATCATTCATTCTTCTAGCATATGATTGCTCTAGGTATACATAATAATTTTATAATTTACTGTAAAATAAGTTTCTACCTATATAACAACTTGATCTTTGATTTTCGATGGGATATAATGTTCATACTATCTCTATTTTCATATATGATAACAGATATTGTTGAATCTCGAATTTTGATGATAAAATCAATTGATGGGTTAATTGATCTAATCAATATTATTGAGTTAAGTGTGCATGATTAACTACGATAACCAGAAAACACAAAGTAAGGATACCGGAGTCAAGTTCGATAGACGTTTAAGAGTCTGAAGAATCGTCGGAGATCCTATTAGGAACCAACCGAAAGAAATCGGAACCCCTGTCCGAATTTTTTCAAAGTTCAGCGAAGAGATCGTCGGAGGTTCACAGAGATCACCAAGAAGGCTTGGCTACTCATTAAAGTCATCACAAGTTCGGGAGCTTGCTGGGAGCCCGTCGGAAGAAGTTCGTCGGAAAGCTTGCCGGAACAAGACTCGATGTTCGCGGTTGAAAAATTGCTTAGGATGTGTTTTGTTATGTAGTTCACTTGTAATTAGGATTAGGATTAAGAGATAATCCTATATCTTGGTTAGGGGTCAACTGGGCCAAAATTAGACTTGGTGTGAGCAAAATTTGAAGCCCAAACAAGTGAACAGAAGAAAGCGGCGGTACCACCAATGCCCGAGAGTCTGGGTGGCACCGCCTTTGCTGGTCAAGTAAAGCGATGGCATCGCCAAAGACTGTCGAGATCCGACATCGACAAAGCGGTGGCACCACCACCAAAGATCGGGAACCCAACGAGAATTCAAATTTGGAGCCCAAATTTGAGTCCTCTTGAGGCCTATAAATACCCCTCAAATCTCTCGGTTTGAGATTACAACTTTTGAGCAAGAATTGTTTAAGAGAAAGGCCTTAGAAAAGTCTTATCTAGTCTTATTTTCAATTTGCTAGTGTTCACCTCCTTCTTTCTTGCTGAAAATCTGTAAGAGAGTGAACCGCTTGTAAAAGAGTTGTAAGAGGGTATTCACCCTTCCCTTCAAGAGATTTGCTAGTGGAAGGTGGGAGCCTCATCGAAGAGGGGGCCTCATGAAGTGGATGTAGGTCACTTGACCGAACCACTTCAAAAAAACGACGTAATCTCTGGTTTGCATTTCATTACTGCTATTTACATTACTGCAAACCTTCTTACTTGCTTTATTTCATCATTACCTTTGCTGCACAACTTTTTGAATACGCTTTCAAGTTAAGCACTTCCGATTCGATTTTTTATCGTCTCGAAAGATTTGTTGAAACCAACGTTTTAATCCGGCTGCACTAATTCACCCCCCCCCCTCTTAGTGCCGCTCTGATCCTAACAATTGGTATCTGAGCAAGGCTCACTCTCATATTTGGTTTAATACCCAAGAGAGATGGCTTACTCTAAGCATGCATGAGGGACAATTTGTATCACACGTCCCACCTATGTTTAATGGGTCGAATTACACGTATTGGAAGACTTCGGATGAGGATCTTCCTCATTTCTATGGATTTCGAGCTTTGGACTATTGTTGAAAACAGTTTCAAAAATCTTCTCTTAACGAGCGAATGGAATGAATCAGAGAAGAAGGTTTTTTGCTTTAAATGCAAAGGCTATGAATGCCTTGTTTTGTGCACTAGATAAAAATGAATTTAATCGTGTTTCAATTTGTGATTCGCTTTTGATATTTGGAGAACTCTTGAGGTCACTCATGAAGGCACTAACCGAGTGAAAGAGTCCAAAATCAACATCCTTGTGCACTCTTACGAACTTTTTCGACTGAAACCAAGTGAGTCCATCGGAGACATGTACACCCGGTTTACGGATGTCATCAATAGACTCAAAGCTCTTGGTAAAGATTTTACTAACTTTGAACTAGTAACTAAAATCTTAAGATCCCTCCCTAAAAGTTGGGATCTAAAAGTTACGGCCATTCAAGAGGCCAAAGACCTTAAAACATTTCCTCTTGAAGAACTCATTGGTCTCTAATGACCTACGAAATGACATGTCAAGCTCATGACGAGCTCGAGAACCCCCTTCCAAAGAACAGGAAGGATATGTCACTCAAATCACAAGAAGACCACTTGAAAGGAACATCAAGTGATGAGGACAGTGATAATGACATTGCACTTTTGACTAAAAAATTTAAAAAATATTTAAGGAAGAACAAATTTAAAAATAATACAAAAAATAAATTTGAACAAAAGAAGGACCAAGTGATTTGCTATGAATGCAAAAAACCGGGACACTACAAGAACGATTGTCCTCAAGCCAAAAAGAGAACATCGAAGAAGAAGGCGCTCAAAGCAACGTGGGATGATTCAAGCGCGTTCGAAGAAGAGGAGTCCAACACCGAGCAAGTTGCTCATTACACCCTAATGGCCATTGGAGAAGAGGTAACATATTTAATTGATGCAGATTTACCTTATCATGAATTATTAAATGCTTTCCATGAGTTATTTGATGAATGTAAGACAATTAGTAGAAAATATAAATTGCTAAAAAAGGAGCATGATAGTCTCACTTATGATATCGATAAATTAAAAACTGAATATCATGATAGTTTAGCTCCATGTATAAAATGCCATGATCTAGAATCTCTCCAAAAGGAGAACTTGCTGCTTAAGGACACCTTGAAGAAATTCGAGGTTGGTAGCAAATCTTTGAACATGATCCTTACAAATAAGGGTCACGTTCCTAAAAGAAGTGGAATCGGATTTGTGAGAAGTCCTCACCAAAATCCAACCACCTTCATTAAAGGCCCCGTCTTACATGTTCGGCACCAAAGCCATTGCAACTTTTGTTGCAAATATGGACATAAAACTTATAAATGTCCATTCAAGAAAATTAGTCCGAACAAACTAATGTGGGTTCCTAAAGGAACCATGATCAACTCTATGCAATATGATGAACAAGTTAAATCAGTTTTTAAGGCACCCAAAAGAAAATGGGTACCTAAAAATAATCCCTTCTTGTAGAAACATACACCATCACAAGCTAGGAGCAAGAGATGGTATCTAGATAGTGGATGCTCAAGACATATGACTGGATATTCATCTCATTTCTCTATGCTCACTAGCAAAGAAGAAAGGTACGTCACCTTCGGAGACAACAACCAAGGGAAAATCATTGGCAAGGGAACCATAGGTAACAAATTAAAATTTTCTATTGATGATGTCTTACTAGTTGATAGATTGAAACGTAATCTCTTGAGTGTTAGTCAATTATGCGATAAAGGTTATATCGTTAGATTTGAATCAAATGTATGTATTATTGAAAAACCAAACCATAATATGACTATGATTGCATTAAAACAAAATAATGTCTACACCATCAACCTTGATGAACTAAGTAATGAAATGTGCTTCTCTGCTTTAAATGATGATGCTTGGCTTTGGCATAGGAGACTAGGCCATGCAAGCATGAAACTAATATCTAAGATCTCATCTAGAGAATTAGTGCGAGGAATTCCAAATATAAAGTTTATTAAGGACAAAGTATACGATGCATGTCAACTAGGTAAACAAATAAAAACTAGTTTCAAATAAAAAACTCAAATTAGCACCACTAGATCATTACAATTGATTCATTTGGACTTATTTGGACCAATTGATACGACAAGTCTAGGAGGAAGCAAATATGCATTTGTAATTGTGGATGACTATACTAGATACACTTGGACCTATTTCTTAGCTCACAAAAGTGATTGTTTCAAGTGTTTCTCTAAATTTTGTAAACTCACTCAAAACGAAAAAGGTTTCATGATTTCATCAATTCGGAGTGATCACGGTGGCGAATTTCAAAACCGTGACTTTCAAAATTTTTGTGAAGTTAATGGATACAATCACAACTTCTCCACTCCGAGAAATCCCCAACAAAATGGAGTAGTTGAAAGAAAAAATAGAAACCTACAAGAAATGACAAAAACTATGTTAAATGAACATTGTTTACCTAAGTATTTTTGGGCCGAAGCCGTAAATATGGCTTGCTAAATCATGAATAGGGTCCTAATAAGACCATCCCTATCAAAAACTCCCTATGAATTATGGAATAACAAAAAACCAAATATTTCCTATTTTAAAGTTTTCGGTTGTAAATGCTTTATTTTGAATGAAAAGGATGCCTTAGGAAAATTTGATGCTAAATCCGATGAAGGCATCTTTCTTGGTTACTCTTCCGTTTCTAAGGCTTTTCGGGTTTTTAACAAAAGAACCTTAGTAATAGAAGAGTCTATTCATGTAGTTTTTAATGAAATTTCTAATTTAAAGAAAAATGATTTTGATGATGATCTTGGTTTTGATAATTTGAATTTAAATGAACCCCCTCCTCAAAATAGCAACTTGGATGCACCTTCTTCCGAAATTTCCTTACCCAAGGAATGGAAGTATATAGATGCTCATCCAAAGGAGCTAATTATAGGAGATACATCAAAAGGGGTTCAAACTCGTTTCTCTTTCAAGAATTTTTTTGTTAGGATCAAGAGCACTAAGAGGGGGGGGGGGGTGAATTAGTGCAGCGGAAAACTTTCTACGATTAAAATCGAAAGCTACGTTCGAACGACAAAAACGATTTCGATGTAAAATCCGATTCTAAGATTACTTTAACTTAAGATTAAGCGAGATGACGTTAAAGTAAATCTACGAAGGCAGTTTGCAGTTTATGATGAAAATCAGAATCCAAGCGCAAACTGAAATGTGACGTTCGTACGATAAAATCGGTTTAAGTCTAAATGTCAATTTTGAAGATACTAAACTTTGAGATATGTTTTATAAATGCACAGAAGGTAGTTTGCAGTTATGATTGGAATCAAAATGTAAACGTAAACTGAAATGTAATGATCGTGCGAAAATGCCGATTTACGTCTAAACGCAGATTTAGAAAGTTTTGAACTTAGAAACTCGTTCATAAAAGCGCAGAAGGCAGTAGCTATTTAGGAGGTTTGCAGTAATGATAAAATGCTCAAAGTAAATGCAAATCGAGATTTAGAGTGGTTCGGTCAATCTTGACCTACTCCACTTTTGGCTTCCTCCACCGACGAGGTCACCGACGTCAACTAGAGGCCTTCCTTCAATAGGCGAAGGCCAACTACCCTTTTACAGTTTCACTCATTTTGACGGGCTCAGGAGACAACCCTTACAGAACTTTTCTCTCCTCTCTTTACAACTCAAAACTCTGAAGAACAGAAGGAGGTGAACTTTTGGCCTTTACAACAATTTTGAGTTCTAAGAATCACGGAAAAGATCAAGATTTCGGTGTATGTCTGTGCCTTTTCAGTGCTGAATGGGTGGGGTATTTATAGGCCCCAACCCAGTTCAAATTTGGAGCTCAAAACTATGAAATCCCAGAATTCCGGGATCAGGCGGTTGCACCTCCTGACTGGAGCGGTTGCACCGCTTGGTAGAGCTCGAAGACTGAGCCCAGGCGGTTGCACCTCTCTGTTAGGGGCGGTTGCACCACCTCAGTCTGGCTTGGAGACTGAGCCCAAGCGGTTGCACCTCCTGATTGAGGCGGTTGCACCACTTGCCAGAGCTCGAAGACCGAGCTCAGGCGGTGCTACCTCTCTGTTAGGGGAGGTTGCACCGCCCAGTCTTGCTCGAAGACTGAGCCCAGGCGGTGCCACCTCCTGGCTGGGGTGGTTGAACCGCCCAGTCTCCCTGGGAGACTTAGCCCAGGCGGTGCTACCTCTTGGCTTGGGTGGTTGCACCGCCCAGTGCAATCAGGGTCCGAATGGGTAGCTCCATTCGGCCCAATTTCGGTTTTTCAGGGGCCCAATTGCCCCAAGATTAAGCTAATGGGATCACCTCCCATTTCTAACTTAATCAATGTGCTAACTACGATAAATCCTAAGACAATCTCTGCAGCTTGCTCCGGTGCGTCAATCGCTTCTTCCGGCGAGTTTCCGACGAACTTCCGTCGATCATCCGATGAACCCTCGATGATGCTCCTGCGGACTTCCGGCAAACTCCTGGACTTGCGACGATCCACTTGGCGAGTTCCGACGAGCTTCTTTGGCAAGCTCATGGACTTCTCGGATTTGTTCCCGCAGAACCTCCGACGACTGTCCGAACTTCCATCGAACTCTCGAACTCCCAACGTGATCATTGTCTTGACTCCGGCGCAACTCCTGCTGCATGTCTAACTTTCATCGTAGTTAATCCTGTACACTTAAAACAAAACTTCGATCGAGACAATTAATCCTAAGCAATTAACCAAGTTGTCCGACATGTCATTGGTCCCTCGACGCTTCGTCCGATTCTTCGGCGCATCGTCCTCTTCTGCAGCCTATTGCCCAATCGGCCAGTTGACTCCGCAACTCCGATATCCTTGGCACAATACTTGCTCTTCTTGGCCCGATGCCCGAGTCCACGACCCGAAGCCTTCTGTCGATACGTCAACCGATCCACCGGCCCGACGTCCAATCTTCTGACATGTTCCTTCGGCACAACATGATTTTCCTGCTTTAATTGTCTCATCCTGATCGAAGCATCCTGCGTCACTCAAAACACAGATTAAATCATAAACATATATCAAGTAGTTTCATCATCAAAATACGAGATTCAACAATCTCCCCCTTTTTTTATGATGACAACCACTTGATGACGAAGTTAAACTTAACTCCTGGAGTTTAAACAAACTCCCCCTATCAATATGCCATATTGATAAAACCTTGAATTCAAACTGAATTCAAGTCATTGCAATATTCATCATGAATACTTGCAACACGTCATCATGAACTTATGCATAAACTTATGCATAACATGTCATGTTATCAACATACTTTCATCAACATACTTCTCCCCTTTTGTCATCAACAAAAAGGAGAAGTACCACAATCAAGCATTTGTGATATTGGTTCAACTCATTGCATGAAAAACATAATATAAAGTTTTATTATCATGCAGTTTTGAAGCCAGAAAATTTAGCAAGTGTTACATCATGCTTAGAACATTCAAGCTATCAAGTAGCTATCAAGTTTTAGATATGCAAGTTTTATAGCATACAAGATAGCACTTTTGGTAGTGTTCAAGATAGCAAGTTCTACATCATGCAAGCTAGCAATATTGAGATGTTCAAGAAAGCAACTCTTGGTTCTTGAAAATTTTGTCCACTTTGCTAGATACGCAAGTTAGCATTTTTGCCTCTTGAGATAGGCAAGATAGCACATTTGCTTCTTTTGAGATAGCAACTTTTTGCTTCTCTTAAGACCACAAGCTAGCAATTTTTACGATATACAAGTTTCACAATATATAAGCTAGCAAAAATTTCGAAAGCAAATGCAAGATAGCTTTCTTGTGTAAGCTCATGATTCTTGCTTCCTATTGCAATGAGCAAATTGCAAGTTTTGCTTCTTGAGATATTCAAGATAGTGATGTTCAAGAAGACAATTTTTGCGTCTTGAAATAAGTAAGTTAGCAATCTTTGCTACTTAAGATAGGCAAGCTAGCAATCAAGTTTTTGCATCTTCTTGACTTGTGCAAGCTAGCTATCTCCCCCTTTGTCATTGTAAAAAAGAAAGGGAGAATACAGTTTTGTAGTTATTTTTTCGTTTTACAACGATTTCAAAATTATGACAAAGGATGAATAATCAAGTTATGAATGTCAAGACAATTTTTCATCATGAATATTTTATCATTGCATGCATCATTATCATAAGTTGAAGTATTGCATGCATAATATCATATCACCATTCATAATTACATTAATGTTTCAATATAGCAATTTCTTCTCAAAATGTGTAACTTAGCACTCATAGCATTTTGAATCATGATTTACATCATATGCAATACATCACATCATAATTAGAAAGCACAAGTATTGCATGCATAATTGCACCTCATAAATATTTCATATCATGATGGTATCAATTTTGTAAAATTATATCCTACCATGCATGATCAAAACTTCTCCCCGTTTTATCATTGAAAACAAGAAAGAAGTAGGGAAGAGTATAAAGGTGTAAAATATTTCAATCATTTCAAGGCATTTATATCATAGATCATATCATCAAAGATAAGACCATTTGAATGCCAAAGAAACATGATTCATTTTATCAAATTAAGTGTGCAGGATTAACTACGATAACCAGAAAACATAAAGCAAGGATACCAGAGTCAAGTTTGATGGACGTTTAAGAGTCCGAAGAATCTTCGGAGATGCTGCCGGAACCAACCGAGAAGAAATCGGGAACCTGTCAGAATTTTCGGAAGTTCACCGAAGAGATCGTCGGAGGTTCACAGATATCATCGAGAAGGCTCGGCTACTCATTAAAGTCATCACAAGTTTGGGAGCTTGCTCGGAGCCCGTCGGAAGAAGTTCGTCGGAAAGCTCGCCGGAACAAGACTCGACGTTCGTGGTTGAAAAATTGCTTAGGATGTGTTTTGTTATGTAGTTCACTTGTAATTAGGATTATGATTAAGAGATAATCCTATATCTTGGATAGGGGCCAACTGGGCCCAAAATTAGACTTGGTTTGGGCAAAATTTGAAGCCCAAACAAGTGAACCGAAGGGTCTGGCGGTGGCACTGCCAGACTAGGCGGTTGCACCACCCAGCACCCGAGAGCTGGGCGGTGGCACCGCTCAGTGCCCAAGAGCTGGGCGGTGCCACCGCCCAGCACTGTCAGCATCTGACACTGACAGGCGGTGGCACCGCCAGCATCGGAAACCCAACGAGAATTCAAAATTGGAGCCCAAATTTGAATCCTCTTGAGGCCTATAAATACCCCTCAAATCTCAGTTGAGATTACAACTTTTTGGGCAGAAATTGTTTAAGAGAAAGGCCTTAGAAAAGTCTTAGCTAGTCTTGTTTTCAATTTGCTAGTGTTCACCTCCTTCTTTCTTGCTGAAAATCTGTAAGAGAGTGAACCGCTTGTAAAAGGGTTGTAAGAGGGGTATTCACCCTTCCCCTTCAAGAGATTTGCTTGTGGAAGGTGGGAGCCTCATCGAAGAGGGGCCTCGCAAGTGGATGTAGGTCACTTGACCGAACCACTTCAAAAACGGCGTAATCTCTGGTTTGCATTTCATTACTGCTATTTACATTACTGCAAACCTTCTTACTTGCTTTATTTCATCATTACCTTTACTGCACAACTTTCAAATACGCTTTCAAGTTAAGCACTTTCGATTCGATTTTTATCGTATTTAAAGATTTGTTGAAACCAACGTTTTAATCCGCTACACTAATTCACCCCCCCCCCCCTCTTAGTGCCGCTCCGATCCTAACAGATATAACTCCTGAACTTTGTTCTAAGCATTATTGGTATTAGGTGATAAAATATAGAATATAATTACTGTTTGATATAGTGAACTTGATGCTATTTATACATGTTAGCTGAGAGGATTTTCCTTAACTGCTTAGAGAATTCTTCGTACAGTTAAAAAAATCTTATCTACTATCATGGTCCTGTAAGATTGAGCTTCTATCAAGGATGTCGATCTTGGACCGATATAATGAAAATAATTTCTTAGCGAGAGGCTTTTGCTAGTCATAGGTGCCCAACAAGCCAAACACGTGAGTGATGGCACGTGTGACTTAATATAAAATCTTTTTGCTTATTATATTTTGGCATATATCACTTTATAACTATTGCATAAATGCATACATATATTGTGATGTCATTGGATTTGTGCAATGGGAATCGGATCGTGATGAGATCACGATCGTGAGATCGATTCACCTTTAAACACATATCCTAAATAATCCCGATCATAGGTTACTCGAGAGGGATATCGTGATAACCGGACAGACTGGTGTGCTGTATACCCGTCCATATGATGGATGCAGCTGGTCTCATAGCTGCTTGTATAGGGACACTAGGGATACAGTACAGGTGCTCATTGGAGAATGAGTTCACTGATTGATCCGCTTACGGAAGGTTGGATGGTTGATGATGCCTTATTGTTAGACAGCGATTCCGTAGTCCTAGTGGTGTATCTGGTCCTTAAACTTGAGATACCAAGGATGTCCTATATGAGTGCTCCACTCTTTGATACCGGACTTATAGGTTTGGCTGTCCCAGATCTAGTACAACTAGTCATTGGGAGTGGTAGTCGACCTTACGAGGGCTATTGAGTGTCGATAGAGGATCATCCACTCTCGGCGTCATGAGAGGAATATCCCATGTGTTCTTGCTCAGACAAATCCCTGGCCAGGGTCATTCGGGTTGAGAGAGAAAGGGTTCTCCGGGAGAATCCGATTAGAGTGAGACTCGAGAAGAAACCATGTGGGTCTGATAACACCATGCTCGATATACGGTCTCTGGTATATTAGATAGATGAGGGACTATAGGTACACGGTAACTGAGGACAGACAGGTCCAATGGATTGGATTCCCCTGTATCATCTGGGGACTACGGCGTAGTGGCCTAGTACGTCCGTAGTCGATGAGTCGAGCGAATTATTACAGAGATAATAATTCACTGAGTTAGAAGGAGTTCTGACAGGTATGACTCATGGCCAGCTCGATATTGGGCCTAGAGGGTCACACACATATGGTAGGCATTGCAATGAATAGAGGTTCGGATATGAGATATCCGACAGAGCCCTTATCTTATTGGATGCAGATCCAATACCCACTAGGGTAGGACCCATTAGGGTTTGACAGGGGACCTCTATAAATAGGAGGGATTCAGAGCCCCATGGGCTAGAAAGCTTTTTGTTTGCCTTTTCCTATTCTCCTCTCCATCTCCATCTCAGAGTAGGTCTAGAGTTTTGAGGAGCGTCGTCGCAACCCTGCTGTGTGGATCACCGCTAGAGAGGAGGACGCTTGACCTCCTTCACCCTCTCCTAAGGATCTGCAAGGAAACAGGGATATATGATCTCCCTAGGTAACACAATCTACTCTTTACGCAGTTTCATGTTTCGTAGATTTTTGCGTACCAATCTTCGCACGACGACGAACATCTCTTTGGGAATCGGGGATTTTGTTTTTTTTATTTTTCCGCTGCGCATATGATGTCGCCCCCAAGAATTTCCCAACAGCTTTGTGAGTGAGTATGCTAGCTGATCAGTTGTATGCATGTGAAAAACACGTAGTTGATATCTGACAACTTGATCTCACACGAAGTGGAAGTCGATAGCAACATGTTTCATACGGGAGTGGAACACTCGATTGACACATAGGTAGATAGCTCCAATATTATCACAATATATGTTGAATCTCTTATTTGGATGATGAACCACTTGCTATGTGTTTATGATTTAATCTATGTTTTGAGTTACGCAATATGTTTCGATTAGGATGAGACAGTTAAAGTAGAAAAATCATATTGTGTTGGAGGAACATGTCAGAATATTGGACGTCGGGTCGGTGGATCGGTCGACGTATCGACAGAAGGCTTCGGGCCATAGATTCAGGCATCGGGCCAAGAAGAGCGGGTATTGCGCCAACGATATCGGAGTTACGGAGTCAATTGGCCGATTAGGCAATAGGCCACAAGCGAGGACGATGCACCGAAGAATCGGACGAAGCGTCGAGGGACCAATGACATGCCGGACAACTTGATTAATTTCTTAGGAGTAATTATCTAGATCAAACTTTTGTTTTACATGTGCAGGATTAACTATGATAGCTTGAAGACATAAAGCAAGTCTACCGGAGTCAAGTTCGATGGGTGTTCGAGAGTCCGAAGATTCATCGGAGATGTTGCCGGAACTAACCGAGAAGAAATCAGGGACTTGTCGGAGTTTTCGGAAGTCCGTCGAAGAGATCGTCGGAGGTTCGTGGAGATCACCGAGAAGGCTCGGCTACTCGCTAAACTGCCACAAGATCGGGAGCCTGCTGGGAGTCTGCCAGAAGAAATCCGAGGGTATATCAGAAGTCCGCCAGAAGATCACCGGAAAGCTCGCCGGAAGGAGACTCGACATTTGCCGGTTGAAAACTTGCTTAGGACTATGTTTTCAGTTGCGTAGTTTGCATGTATTTAGGGTTAGGATTAAGGGATACTCCTATATCCTGGTTAGGGGCCAACTAGGCCCAATATTACCTAGTTTGGGCCGGATTTGAAGCCCATCTAGTGACCCGTAGGACCGAGCGGTGGAACCGCTAGACTGGGCGATGGCACCGCCCAAAACCTGAGGATCGAGTGGTGTTACTACCGGACTGGGCAGTGGCACCGCCCAACACTTGAGAGATCCGACAGTGGCACCGCCGGGCTGGGCAATGGCATCGCCAGTACACTGTCAGTGTCAGACACTTACAGGCGATGGCACCGCCATTGACAAGCGGTGGCATCGCCAGCATCGGGAACCCAAGAAAATTCAAAATTTGGAACCCAAATTTGAATCCTCTTGGGGTCTATAAATACCCCTCAATTCTCAGTAGAGAATACAACCTTTAAGGATAAGCAATAGATTGAGATAAAAGTTTTAGCAAAGTCTTTAGTAAGCCTTGTTTTCAATTGCTTGAGTGTTCACCTCCTTCCTTTTCATAAAAATTTATAAGAGTGTGAAACACTTATAAAAGGTTGTAAGAGGGGTATTTGTACTTCCCCTTCAAAGTGATTTGCTACTGGAAGTTGGGAGCCTCATCGAAGAAGGCTTCGCAAGTGCATGTAGGTCATTTGATCGAACCACTTTAAATTGATGTGTTCCTTGAATGTGTGAATACTTACCTTTCTGAAATTGTTATTTACATTGCAGCAAGCTTTCGTTTTCATCTTCTCACTTTACTCAAGTTACTGTCGAATCGAAATCTCCTCGCATTTACGAATTCGAATTCAAACTTACAAGTTTTAATCCGCTGCACTAATTCACCCCCCCCTCTTAGTGTCATTCCGATCCTAATAATTGGTATCAGAGCCATAGTTTTCTACTTTGGTTTAACACCCAAATAGAAATGGCTCTTTTTGGTCTTCAAGAGGGTTACTCTCTTATTTATCCTCCATTTTTCAATGGGACGGACTACACTTATTGGAAAACTCGAATGAGAGATTTCTTACTTTCGTTGAATCTCAAGCTTTGGAATATTGTCGAAAATGGATTTCAAAAATCTTCTCTTCCGATGAGCGAATGGGATGAATTAGAGAAGAAAGTTTTTACTTTAAATGAAAAGGCTATGAATGCCTTTTATTGTGCACTTGACAAAAATGAATTTAATCGTGTTTCGATTTGTGATTCGGCTTTTGATATTTGGAGAACTCTTGAGGTCACTCATGAAGGCACTAGCCGAGTGAAAGAGTCCAAAATCAACATTCTTGTACACTCTTACGAACTTTTCCGAATGAAACCAAGTGAGTCCATCGGAGACATATATACTCGTGATAACCGAACAGACTGGTGTGCTGTATACCCGTCGATATAATGGATGCAGTGGGTCTCATAGCTGCTCATGTAGGGACACTAGGGATACAATATAAGTGCTCATTGGAGAATGAGTTTGCTGATTGATCCGCTTACAGAATGCTAGATGGTTGATGATGCCTTATTGTCAGACAGCAATTCCGAAGTCCTAGTGGCATATCTGGTCCTTAGACTTGAGACACCAAGGATGTCCTGTATGAGTGCTCCACTCTTTGATACCAGACTTATAGGTTTGGTTGTCCCAGATCTAGTACAACTGGTCATTGGGAGTGGTAGTTGACCTTACGAGAGCTATTGAGTGTCAATAGATGATCATCCACTCTCGGCGTCATGAGAGGAATATCCCATGTGTTCTTGCTCAGACAAATCCCTGGCTAAGGTCATTCGGGTTGAGAGAGAAAGAGTTGTTGGGAAATCTTGTGGCGATATCACATGCGCAGCGGAAGAATAAGAAAATAAAATCCCTGATTCCCAAAGAGATGTTCGTCGTCGTGCGAAGATTGGTACGCAAAATCCGTAAAACTTAAAACTGTGTATAGAATAGATTGTGTTACCTAGGGAGATCATATATTCCTGTTTCCTTGCAGATCCTTAGGAGAGGGTGAAGGAGGTCAAGCGTCCTCCTCTCTAGCGGTACTCCACACAGTAGGGCTGCGACGACGCTCCTCAAAACTTCAGGCCTGCTCTGAGGTGGAGAGGGGGAGGAGAATAGGAGAGGCAAGCAAAAGCTCTAGCCTATGAGTCTCTGAATCTCTCCTATTTATAGAGGTCCCTTGTCAAACCCTAATGGATCCTCTCCAAGTGGGTATTGGATCTGCATCCAATAACCCAAGCCTTTTAGATTAGTGGATCTCTATCCAATAATCTTTCATGGGCTCTTATTGGATCTCGTCTATGGGATCCAATAATTCAGGGGCTTATTGGATATCCAATAAGACAAGGGCTTCGTCGGATATGTCATATCCGAACCTCTACTCATCGTAATGCCTACCATATGTGTGTGACCTCTAGGCCCAATATCGAGCTGGCCATGAGTCATACCTTTCAGAACTTCTTCTAACTCAGTGAATTATTATCTCTGTAATAATTCACTTGACACATCGACTACGAACGTACTAGGCCACTACGCCGTAGTCCCCAGATGATATAGGGGAATCCAATCCATTGGACCTATCTATCCTCAGTTACCATGTACCTATAGCCCCTCATTCATCTAATATCCCAGAGACCGTATATCGAGCATGGTGCTATCAGACCCATATGGTTTCTACTCGAGTCTTGCTCTAATCGGATTCTACCGGAGAACTCTCTCTCTCAACCCGAATGACCCTTGCTAGGGATTTGTCTGAGCAAGAACACATGAGATATTCCTCTCATGACGCCGAGAGTGGATGATCCTCTATCGACACTCAATAGCCCTCGTAAGGTCGACTACCACTCCCAATGACCAATTGTACTAGATCTAGGACATCCAAACCTATAAGTCTGGTATAAGAGAGTGGAGCACTCATACAGGACATCCTTGGTGTCTCAAGTCTAAGGACCAGATACACCATTGGGACTACAAAATCGTTGTTTGACAATAAGGCATCATCAACCATCCAACATTCCATAAGCGGATCAATTAGTGAACTCATTCTCCAATGAGCACCTATACTGTATCCCTAGTGTCACTACACGAGCAGCTATGAGACCAGCTGCATCCATCATATGGATGAGTATACAGCACACAAGTCTGTCCGGTTATCACCATGTCCCTCTCGAGTAACCTGTGATCGGGATTATTTCGGATCTGTTTTTAAAGGTGAATCGATCTCATTATCGTGATCTCATCACGATCTAATTCCCATTGCACAAATCCAAGGACATCACAATATATATATGCATATATACAATAGTTATAAAGTGATATATGCCAAAATATAATAAGCAAAAAGATTCTGTATCAAGTCACACGTGCCATCACTCACGTGATTGGCTTGTTGGGCACCTAGTACTAGCAATCTCCCACTTGTCCTAAAGCCAATCATCTATGTGTCTGATCCCCATCAGAGCCTTGTGACGCTCAAAGACAATCCGAGACAACGACTTTGTTAGTGGATCTGCAATGTTATCTTCGGATGGAACACTTTCCACTACTACATATTCTCGGTTTACGATCTCTTTAATAAGCTGGAACCTCCTTAGAATACTTCTGATAAGTCTCGGGTTCCTTTATTTAAGTAATCGCCCCATAGTTGTCCCAATATAAGGAAGTCGGTTTCTCGCTATCCGGCTTGACTCCCAAATCTGTGATGAACTTCTTCAACTAGACTCCCTCCTTTTCTGCATCTGATGTAGCAATATACTCTGCCTCTGTGGTTAAGTCAGTAGTAGTTTCTTGCTTGGAACTCTTCCAGCACACTGCTCCTCCATTCAAGGTATACACATACCCTGAATTCGCCTTGCTATCATCGACATCAGACTGAAAACTTGAGTCTATGTAGCCTTCAACCTTAAGGCTATTACCTCCATATACTAGTAAAAGATCTTTAGTCCTTCTCAAATACTTAAGGATACACTTTACTGCTTTCCAGCGCTCCAAGCCTGGATCCGCCTGATACTTGCTCGTGACACTCAGAGCATGCGCTATATAAGGCCTAGTACATAGCACGACATACATGATAGACCCTATTACTGAGGCATAAGATATCATATCCATATTCACCCTTTCTTCTAGAGTCTTTGGGGACATACTTACAGAAAGCGATATCCTCTGTCTCATCGATATGAAACCTCTCTTGAAATTTTTCATGTTAAACCATTTGACAATGGTTTCTATGTACCTGGACTGGGACAAGCCAAGCATCCTCTTGGATCTATCTCTATAGATCCTAATCCCCAAGATATAGGATGCTTCCCCTAAGTCCTTCATGGAGAAGTGTCTAGATAACCAAGCCTTTACTGTGGATAGCATTCCTACATCATTCCCAATGATCAGGATGTCATCCACATATAACACCAAAAAGGTGATAGCACTCCCACTTACCTTCCTGTACACACAAGGCTCATCTTCGTTCTTAACGAAGTCATAAGATCTGATTGCCTCATCAAATTTTATGTTCCAACTTTGGAAAGCTTGCTTTAGTCAAATAATGTATCTAAGCAACCTACACATCTTATCTGGACAGTTCTTGGACATGAATCCCTCAGGTTGCATTATATACACCTCCTCCTCGAGGTTCCCATTGAGGAATGTGGTTTTCATATCCATCTGCCAGATCTCATAATCATAGTGTACTGCAATAGCCAATAGAATTCTGATGGATTTCAGCATTGCTACGGGTGAGAAGGTTTCGTCGTAGTCAACACCTTGCCTTTGACGATACCCCTTAGCCACTAGCCTTGCTTTATAGGTCTCTACCTTTCCATCTACTCTGATCTTTTTCATTAAAATCCACTTGCAACCGATGGGTACAATACCTTCGGGCGCATCAACTAGGTTCCAAACCTTGTTGGAGTACATAGAATCCATCTCAGAATTCATGGCTTCTTGCCACTTCCCGGAGTCTATGCTCATAATAGCCTCTTCGTAGGTCTGAGGATCAATATCCTCCATATCCTCTCCTCCAATATGTCTCATATATCTCTCAGGAGGATGGGATACTCTATCAGACTTACGTAAAGTTGAAACTTGTGTATTAGGTACCTGAACAAACTCGGGCTGTAAAGTGGTGCTTGAGCTTGGTTCTCCAACCTCGCTCAACTCTATCATTCTCCCACTATCTCCGCGAAGAATGTGTTCCCTTTTAAGGAACACTGCTCTCTTAGCTACAGAAACCTTTTGGTCATCAAGATGATAGAAATAGTACCCATAAGTTTCCTTGGGGTATCCCACAAATTTGCATCGCTCTGTCCTTGATTTTAACTTATCGGGGTTGTGTCTTTTAACGTGGGCAAGGTAGCCCCAAATCTTAACAACCTTAAGATCTGGCTTCTTCCCTTTCCATATCTCATATGGTGTAGACACTACCGAATTAGTTGGAACTCTGTTTAGAAGGTAAGCTATGGTCTCTGGGGCATATCCCTAGAATAAGATGGGTAGGTCAGCGAAACTCATAATGGACCGTACCATATCTAACAACAGTGTACGATTCCGCCTTCCAGAGACACCATTGAGCTGAGGTGTATAAGGAGCTGTCCATTGGGATAATATCCCATGGTCCTTGAGGAATTGAGTAAACTCTGTACTTAAGTACTCACCTCCTCGATCTAATCGAAGAGTTTTGATACTCTTTCCAATCTGGTTCTCCACCTCATTCTTATACTATCTGAATTTTTCAAAGGCCTCAGACTTGTACTTCATTATGTACATATATCCATTCCTTGAGAAATCATCAGTAAAGGTAATGAAGTAGGAGTATCCACCAATGGCATGAGTTAACATTAGTACACATACATCACTATGTATGAGTTCCAATAGCTCAGTGGCTCTCTCTCTAGTTTCACTAAATGGAGAGTTGGTCAGTTTTCCACAAAGGCAAGGCTCGCAAGTTACATATGACACAAAGTCCAATGGATCTAGATATCCATCATTTAGCAACTTTTGAATCATTCTCTCATGGATGTGACCTAGCCTACAATGTTATAGGTATGCACTGTTCACCTCATCTCGTTTCCTCTTAGACATACTTACATTCATGATATGTGGAGTAGTATCTAGTATAAATAAATATTTATGCAATATTCCTCTCGCCAATCTCCCCTCGGCTTAACCAGAATTTACAATACATTGTAGATCTGATAAGCAATACTAGTATCCAATACCAATGCACTATCACAAAAATTTGACAATTGGAGATTGATCATGAATGTACATGCAGCTTCTCCAAGCTTCTATTTCGCCCTCTCTACAAGGTACTCTTTGTAGTTCCTCTTCCAGTGCCCATTTTTGCCATAGTGGAAGTACTAGCCTTTGTCCTTTGCTGGGTCTTTCTTAGCAAATTTTGCCTTACCTGGTTTGCCCTTGCCCTTACCCTTCTTAAGGGACCTTTCTGCTTTCCTTTTCTTTCTGGTCTCACTAGTATAGAGAACTAGCTTCTCTTTCTTAATAGTACTCTCTACCTCCCTCAACATATTGAGGAGCTTTGGGAGAGTCACCTCAAGTTTGTTAATATTAAAATTTATTATGAACTATGAAATGGAATATGGTAGGGACTGAAGCACAATGTCCACACACAAGTTATCCTCTAGGACCAATTCCTAGACCTGTGAGTTTCTCTATCCACTCAATCATCTTTAGGACATAGTTCTGAACCGGTGTCCCCTTAGTCATCCCAGCGCGGAAGAGGCTCTTAGATATCTCATATCGCTGAGTCCTTCCCTTTTCCTCAAAAAATTTACGGACATATAGGAGAATGGATCTGGCATCCATCTTTTCATGTTGTCTCTATAACTCAGGAGTCATAGAGCCCAACATATAGCACTGAGCAAGAGTGGAGTCATCAATGTACTTCATGTAGCGAGCAATCTCATCCTCGCTTGCCCCTTCTTCAGGCGTAGGCATCATTGTATCAAGGACATACATGATTTTCTCCACCGTGAGAACAATTCTCAAGTTATGGAGCCAATCCGTATAATTTGGACCAGTGAGGCGGTTAACATCAAGTATGCCACGTAAGGGATTTGAAAGTGATATTTTCTGAAAATAAAGATGCAGTAGAAATGAATAACATGCAGATTTTGCAAGAAATAAACTATCAAGATATGGACTTCTATCTTAATATGCTCCCACTATTTTACTAATGAGTCATGCGACACCCTTAGCACATGAAACGGAAGTCTCCGGCAGACTTCTAGTGGGGATCATGATCCAATCAGCGTCTTAGTGTAACCTCGAGGGACTCGACCAATCACACTAAGCCTAAAAGGTAGGCAACTCTTGCCGATCACAACTCCTTGTGATTCCCGTCCTGTTCGGCCTCCGAATCACCATGGCCTCGAGGGACTCGACCAACCATGATGCTCGGTTAAGTCAACACCTTCGTTACAAGATGAGTCTGATTTGATGATATACCCTCGAGGGACTCGACTAAGTATACCATGCCCTCAGGTTACTGGTGACATCTCTATGTCGTAAGCAAGATAGCGAATCGCGATATAGGTGAGTCTCATTAGGGTTTGACAGGGGACCTCTATAAATATGAGGGATTCAAAGCCTCATAGGCAAGAGCCTTTGCTTGCCTCTCCTATTCTCCTTCCCCTCTCCACCTCAAAGCAAGCCTGGAGTTTTGAGGAGCATCGTCGCTGCCCTACTATGTGGATCACCACTAGAGAGGAGGACGCTTGACCTCCTTCACCCTCTCCTAAGGATCTGCAAGTAAACGGGGATATACAATCTCCCTAAGTAACACAATTTACTCTATACACAGTTTTTCATTTTCGTGGATTTTGCGCACCAATCTTCGCACGACGATGAACATCTCTTTGGGAATAAGGGATTTTGTTTTCTTATTCTTCCGCCGCGCTTGGGATGTCGCCCCCAAAGATTTTCCCAATAGTGGTATCAGAGTTAGGTTGTTCATGTGATTGATTTGTTTTAAACTGTGTGTTATGTTTTGGAGAAGCTTTTGATGTCGAAATCGTTGATGCAAAAGCGGAAAAGGGCAGCAATTGTTGTTGCCCTCGCTTTCATTGCAGATGGCAGCACTGCCATCTGCGTGCAGGCAAGCAGCCTACAGCAGCTGCCGCAAGGGCAGTGGCGCCTGCGACCGCAGCTCTCGCGTGGTGACATGCCGTAGGGCAGTGGTGCTTGTGGCCGCTGTTCCCGCGGGCAAAAACCCAGTAGTGGCGGCCGATCAGCGAGGCAGCACCACTTGTGGGCGCTGCCTCACGGGTAGAACCACTCGCGGAGGGGACGGTGCCTATAGGGGCGCCCGCCCGTGGATGCGGTGGCGCCCGCGAGGGCGCCCAACTTAAGGGGTAGTGCCACCGGCGGGCGTGCCGCCTGCAGGCGAGGGCAGCGACCCCGCCCTCCGCCGTGCAGCCCGCCGCTAACAAGGTGGCGGAGGCGGCGGCAACAGTAGCAGCAGTAGGGGAGGATTAGGGCATTAGGGTTTTCTAGGCAAAAGATAGTTTTGCCCCTCGAAATTTGAGAAATTCCAGTTTCTATCTTTTGTAAAAATTATGAAAATACCCCTAAGAATTAAAAAATTCCCTATATATCCCTGATTTCAAAAAATACTAATTAATTAAAAAGTTTAGTTGATTATTATTTTTATTATTATATAGTATTCCTACATGATGATGATTATTTATACATGTGATATATGATGTGTGGACGGATGATCATGGACCGTGTGATGTGTGTACTTGTGATTATTATTATTGGGGTCTACGAGCCTCCATTATATTTCTCGTTTATTATCGAGCCTACATGCCTAATTAAGTTGTAATCGCATAAGGAGGCGCAGTGGGAGCGTGGATGCGATAGGGGACCCACGAGACGGACGATCCCGATGTATGAAGATGCATCGAGATGTCGACGGAATCGATGAGGACGAGATGGACGATCACAGGGTAAGGAGATGCACCGTTGCACACATAGATCTTGATATGAGTGATTAGGCCTACTAGCTTGGGCCTAATCACATTAGGTTGTGGTCTATGATCATATGGTGTGATTGCTTATACACATACTAGATATGTATATATATTTGCATACGATGTAGATATATATTAAATATGTATATGTGTGACATGTCATATTAAGAGACCAAATCATAGAAACATCTCTCTCGATAATATTAAGCCGGTAAACGTGAGGCAAATAGATTGACCCACGTGGCCTTCCATCATTATAAGTAAGAACCGATTCCCGGTGTAGGTTGAGTTGGTCGAGTCCCTCGAGACTCACCTAAATCGCGATTCGCTATCTTACTTACGACATAGATATGTCACTGGTGACCTAAGGACATGGTATGCTTGGTCGAGTCCCTCAATGGGTATATCATCAAATCAGACTCATCTTGTAACGAAGGTGTTGACTTAACTAAGCATCATGGTTGGTCGAGTCTCTCGAGACCATGGTGATTCAGAGGCCGAATAGGATAGAATCACAAAGAGTTGTGATCGGCAAGAGTTGCACCGTTTAGGCTTAGTGTGATTGGTCGAGTCCCTTGAGGTTACACTAAGATGCTTATAGGATCTTGATCCCCACTAGAAGTCTGCCGGAGACTTCATTTTCACGTGCTGAGGATGTCGCATGACTCGTTAGTAAAATAGTGGGAGCATATTAAGATAGAAGTCCATATCTTGATAGTTTATTTCTTGCAAAATCTGCATGTAACTTGAGAATTGTTCTTATGGTGAAGAAAATCGTGTACATCCTGCTAGTCATAGGTGCCCAGCAAGCCAAACACGTGAGTGATGGCACGTGTGACTTAATATAGAATCTTTTTGCTTATTATATTTTGGCATATATCACTTTATAACTATTGCATAAATGCATACATATATTGTGATGTCCTTGGATTTGTGCAATAGGAATCGGATCGTGATGAGATCACGATAGTCAGATCGATTCACCTTTAAACACATATCCTAAATAATCCCGGTCATAGGTTACTCGAGAGGGATATCGTGATAACCGGACAGACTGGTGTGTTGTATATCCGTCCATATGATCGATGCAGCTGGTCTCATAGCTGCTTGTGTAGGGACACTAGGGATATAGTACAGGTGCTCATTGGAGAATGAGTTCACTGATTGATCCGCTTACAGAATGCTGGATGGTTGATGATGCCTTATTGTCAGACAGTGATTCCGTAGTCCTAGTGGTGTATCTGGTCCTTAGACTTGAGACACCAAGGATGTCCTGTATGAGTGCTCCACTCTTTGATACCAGACTTATAGGTTTGGCTGTCCCAGATCTAGTACAACTGGTCATTGGGAGTGGTAGTCGATCTTACGAGGGCTATTGAGTGTCGATAGAGGATCATCCACTCTCGGCGTCATGAGAGGAATATCCCATGTGTTCTTGCTCAAACAAATCCCCCCGCCGGGTCATTCATTGGTGAGAGAAAAAGAGTTCTCCCGAGAATCTGATTAGAGCGAGACTTCGAGAAGAAACCGTGTGGGTCCGACAATACTATGCTTTCGATATACGGTCTCTAGTATATTAGATGGATGAGGGACTATAGGTATCTGGTAATCGAGGACAGACAGTCCAATGGATTGGATTCCCCTGTATCGTCTGGGGACTACGGCGTAGTGGCCTAGTACGTCCATAGTCGATGAGTCGAGTGAATTATTACAGAGATAATAATTCACTGAGTTAGAAGGAGTTCTGATAGGTATGACTCACGACCAGCTCGATATTGGGCCTAGAGGGTCACACACATATGGTAGGTTTTGCGTTGAATAGAGGTTCGGATATGAGATATCCAACGGAGCCCTTGTCTTATTGGATGCAGATCCAATACCCACTAGGCGAGGACCCATTAGGGTTCGACAGGGGACCTTTATAAATAGGAGGGATTCGGAGCCCCATGGGCTAGAGAGCTTTTGTTTGCCTTTTCCTATTCTCCTCTCCATCTCCACCTCAGAGTAGGTCTGGAGTTTTGAGGAGCGTCGTCGCAACCCTATTGTGTGGATCACCGCTAGAGAGGAGGACGCTTGACCTCCTTAACCCTCTCCTAAGGATCTGCAAGGAAATAGGGATATACGATCTCCCTAGGTAACACAATCTACTCTATACGCAGTTTCATGTTTCGCGGATTTTTGCGTACCAATCTTCGCACGACAACGAACATCTCTTTGGGAATCGGGGATTTTGTTTTTCTTGTTCTACCGCTGCGCATATGATGTCGCCCCCAAGGATTTGCCAAGATTGGTATCAGAGCCAGGTTGCTAGTGCGAATGATTGGTTTCGAACTGCGTGTGTTGTGTTTAGGAAGAATTTTGACGTCAAAATTGTTGACGCAAAACCAAGGAATGGTAGCCACAGTTGCTACCCTCGATCTGCGTGCGTGCAGCGCAGCCGAAGACGGGCAGCACAGGGGCTGCGTCTGCTGCAGCCGGCGGGGCTGGCAGCCCACGGGTAGAGGCGCCGCAGGGCCGCGGCGCCCGCCGCCGAAACCCCCCCTAAGGGGCGGTCGCCTGGCGTGACAGCACCGCCTGCGGAGGCGGTTGTTAGGATCAAGAGCACTAAGAGGGGGGGGGGGGGGGGGTGAATTAGTGCAGCGGAAAACTTTCTGCGATTAAAACCGAAAGCTACGTTTGAACGATAAGGACAACTCTGTATGAGAGTTGATACTAAGCAAGGTTACAGTCAATCTATGCAGGCAGTTTGCAGCAATGATGAAAACCAGAATATCAGCGTAAACTGAAATCCGACGTTCGCACGAGGAAACAGATTTACGTCTAAGTGTCGATTCGTAAATCACTTGTTTAGATAAAACGCAGTTCAAGCAGAAGTATAAAGACAGTGTGCTGCTATTGTACAGCTCAAAAAGTAATCTGCAAAAAGCAGATTTACGTCTAAACGCAGATTTACGTCTAAACGCAGATTTACGTCTAAACACAGATTTACGTCTAAACTTAGAAACTCGTTTGTAAAATCGCAGAAGGCAGTATGTAGTTGAAATCAAGATGTAAACGTAAACTGAAATCTGATGATTGTACAAGGAAAGCGGATTACGTCTAAATGCAGTTTTACGTCTAAACGCAGTTTTGCGTCTAAACGCAGTTTTACGTCTAAACACAGTTTTGCGTCTAAACGCAGTTTTACGTCTAAACGTAGTTTTGCGTCTAAACGTTGTTTTACGTCTAAACGCAGTTTTTACGTCAAAGCGTAATTTTACGTCGAAACGCAGTTTTGAACTTTGAAAAGCGTTTTATGAATACGCAGAAAGCAATTTGCAGTTATAAATGGAATCAAAACGTAAGTATAAACTGCAACGTAAAGATCGTACGAAGACACCGATTTACGTCTGAATGCAGATTCGGAAAGATCAGAATTTAGAGACTCGTTCGTAAAAGCGCAGAGGGCAGTAGCTATGTAGGAGGTTTGCAGTAATGATAAAGTGCTTAAAGTGAAAGCAAACCAGAGATTTAGAGTGGTTCGGTCAGTCTTGACCTACTCCACTTTTGGCTTCCTCCTCCGACGAGGTCACCGACGTCAACTAGTTGCCTTCCTTCAATGGGCGAAGGCAAACTGCCCTTTTACAGTTTCACTCCTTTTGACGGGCTCAGGAGACAACCCTTACAGATCCTTTCTCTCCTCTCTTTACAACTCAAGACTTGAAGAACAGAAAGAGGAGAACTTTAGGACTTTACACAAATTTGAGCTCTTAGAATCACTGAAAAGATCAAGAATTCGGTGTGGATCTGTATCTCTTCAGTGCTGAATGGGTGGGGTATTTATAGGCCCTAACCTAGTTCAAATTTGGAGCTCAAAACGATCAAATCGATCAAATCCCGGAATTCCGGGATCAGGCGGTTGCACCTCCTCTTGATCGGAGAGGTTGCACCGCGCCGCAGAGCTCGAGATCGAGCCCAGGCGGTTGCACCTCTGTCGGGGGCGGTTGCACCGCTTGAGTCTGGCTCGAAGACTGAGCCCCAGGCGGTGCCACCTCCTGACTGAGGCGGTTGCACCTCTCTGCCTGAGCTCGAAGACCGAGCTCAGGCGGTGCTACCTCTCTGTCAGGGAGGTTGCACCGCCCAGTCTAGCTCGAAGACTGAGCTCTGGGCGGTTGCACCTCCTGGCTGGGGCGGTTGCACCGCCCAGTCTCGCTGGGAGACGCAGCCCTGGCGGTTGCACCGCCTGGTGCAATCAGGGTCCGAATGGTTAGCTCCATTCGGCCCAATTTGAATCTTTTCAGGGGCCCAATTGCCCCAAGATTAAGCTAATGGGATCACCTCCCATTTTCAAGCTTAATCAACGTGCTAACTACGATTAAATCTAAGACAACTTCTGCAGCTTTGCTCCGATGCGTCAATCGCTTCTTCCGGCGAGATTCCGGCGAACTTCCGTCGATCATCCGATGAACCCTCGGTGATCCTTCTGCGGACATCCGGCAAACTCCTGGACTTTGCGACGATCCACTTGGTGAGTTCCGACGAGCTTCGCTTGGCAAGCTTCTGGACTTCTCGGATCTGTTCTCGCTGAACCTCCGACGACCGTCCGAATTTCCGTCGAACTCTCGAACTCCCAACGTGATCATGATCTTGACTCCGGCGCAACTCCTGCTGCTTGTCTAACTTTCATCGTAGTTAATCCTGCACACAATTAAAACAAAACTTCGATCGAGACAATTAATCCTAAGAAATTAACCAAGTTGTCCGGCATGTCATTGGTCCCTCAACGCTTCGTCCGATTCTTCGGCGCATCGTCCTCGTTTGCAGCCTATTGCCCAATCGGCCAGTTGACTCTGCAACTCCGATATCCTTGGCACAATACCCGCTCTTCTTGGCCCGATGCCCGAGTCCACGACCTTAAGCCTTCTGTCGATACGTCGACCGATCCACCGGCCCGACGTCCAATCTTCTGACATGTTCCTCCGGCACAACATGATGTTCCTGCTTTAATTGTCTCATCCTGATCGAAGCACCCTGCATCACTCAAAAACGCAGATTAAATCATAAACATATATCAAGTAGTTTCATCATCAAAATACGAGATTCAACAATCTCCCCCTTTTTGATGATGACAACTACTTGATGACGGAGTTAAACTTAACTCCCGGAGTTTAAACAAACTCCCCCTATCAATATGCCATATTGATAGAACCTTGAATTCAAACTGAATTCAAGTCATTGCAATATTCATCATGAATACTTGCAACACGTCAACATGAACATATGCATAAACTTATGCATCACATGTCATGTCATCAATATACTTCTCTCCCTTTGTCATCAACAAAAAGGAGAAGTACCACAATCAAGTGTTTGTGATATTGATTCAACTCATTGCATGAAAAACATAGTATCAAGTTTTATCATCATGCAGTTTTGAAGCCAGAAAATTTAGCAAATGTTACATCATGCTTGGAACATTCAAGCTATCAAGTTTTAGATATGCAAGTTTTACGGCATACAAGATAGCACATGCAAGCTAGCAATGTTACAATATTTTAGAGCTTGCAAGCTAGCAGTTTAGAGATATTCAAGAAGGCAACTCTTGCTTCTTGAAAATTTTGTTCACTTTGCTAGATGCGCAAGTTAGCATTTTTGCCTCTTGAGATAGGCAAGATAGCACATTTGCTTCTTTTGAGATAGCAACTTTTTGCTTCTCTTTAGATCAACAAGCTAGCAATTTTTATGATATACAAGTTTCACAATATATAAGCTAGCAAAAATTTCGAAAGCAAATGCAAGATAGCTTTCTTGTGTAAGCTCATGATTCTTGCTTCCTATTGCAATGTGCAAATTGCAAGTTTTGCTTCTTGAGATATTCAAGATAGTGATGTTCAAGAAGACAATTTTTCTTCTTGAAATAAGCATGTTAGCAATCTTTGCTACTTAAGATAGGCAAGCTAGCAATCAAGTTTTTGCATCTTCTTGACTTGTACAAGCTAGCTATCTCCCCCTTTGTCATTGTCAAAAAGCAAGGAAGAATACAGTTTTGTAGTTCTTTTTCCTTTTACAATGATTTCAAAATCATAACAAAGGATGAATAGTCAAGCCATGAATGTCAAGACAATTTTTCATCATGAATATCATTGCATGCATCGTTATCATAGGTTGAAGTATTGCATGCATAATTTCATATCACCATTCATAATTACATTAATGTTTCAATATAGCAATTTTTTTTTTTTTTTTTAAGTGTGTAACTTAGCACTCATAGCATCTTAAATCATGATTTACATCATATGCAATACATCACATCATAATTAGAAAGCACAAGTATTGCATGCATAATTGCAAATCATAAATGTTTCATATCATGGTGGTATCAATTTTGTTAAATTATATCCTACCATGCATGATCAATAACTCCTCATTTGTAATTCATGTATTATTTCATTTCATCTCATAAGGAATATCAAGAAGAGTCATTGGATGAGGAGATAAATATTTTATGAATACACGGAATTGTATAAAATTCACATCATAAGTGTTTCGTGTATTCATATTATCACATGAAGCATATTATCATTTTTGAGATTCATAACATAAATAACGTTATTACTATTTCATCAAAATCAATTTCGAGATTCACACAATATCATGCATTAATCTCGATAAGATGGGAAAAGCATTTTATTTTTAAGTGATTCTTTTAACACATCATAAAAACTCATTCATAATTCAAGTAATTTACAAGATATCATAAATAAATTTATCACTTGTATTTCATCAAAATCGAGAACTCTAGAGATAGAAAATGATTGAAGCATTTAACATGATTGAAGCATGATTCATACTTAAAGTGTATCTTATGTCGTAAATAATCTGAATCAAGCATTTGTCAAATCTGAAATCATCCTCAAAATTACATTCAATAAATTCATATATGACAATTATAGATTTATTGAAAAATCAATAAGATAGAGGATTGCATTTCAAGTGTTTATCAATTGTAGCATTTCATCACATGGTAAGATATCAATGCGTAAAATTACGATACAAGTTCTTGATATCTTAACGTATGGTGCAAACATGGCATAATGCAAATTTGGCAATCATAGCATCAATTCATATAAGCATTGCAAATATGGCAATCATATCAATTCAAATATCTCTTGATGATGCAATCATAGCATAGTGTTTATAGCATCAATTCATATATTTCTCCCCCTTTTTTTTTAAGTGTTTCATCTTAAGTGATCGATTTCATGTTAGCATGCCTTTTCATTTATGTCAAATGAAAACATACATCAATTTTTAAAGCCACTGTTATTATCATGAAAATCGATAATTATCATCATACATAATTTCAAAAATATATACTCATAACTTCAAATTTAAACATGATTTAATATACTCAAAATCGAGAAATAACAATGGACATCAACATGATACACATTATTACTTCTTAACCATGATTTCATATTTTCAATCAAAATCATTTTGTTTGTTTATCATAAACATGCAATTTTCATGATTATTTTCAAAATTACTAGAATGATAAGCATGATTCCTAATTGTTTGTATTTTCATTATAAGATTATTAAACATGCAATTTTCAAGAAAATTAAATTTAAAAAAAATGCTTTATGAAAAGCATCAAGTAATTTCAAAGTAAATTAAAGGCATTTTGATTACCTCAGCATCGAAAGGCGTAAAGGCGTAGTTTGCCACCTCGCCTTTGTTGATTTTCTCCTCGTCTTCGGAGGAGCTCGATTCATCCCAATTTTTGTTCTTCTTCTTGCGTTCAAAGCAAGTAGTTCCATTCTTTTTGCTTTTTAATTTTCGTTTCATTTGTAGTTTAAGTTCACCATCACTTGAGCTTATGCTCGAGTGGTCTTCAAATGTTCTATGTCCCAAATCCTTCCTGTTCTTTGGAAGGTTGTTTTGTTCATCATTGTCCTCATCACTTGAGTCATCGCTCAAGTGGCATTCATTTGTCCAGAGTTCCAAATCCTTCCTGTTCTTTGGAAGGTGATTGTGTTCAACATGTTCATCATGTGCATTGTGCACCATTTCATATGTCATCAATGAACCAATTAGTTCTTCAAGTGGAAATTGGTTCAAGTTTTTCGATTCTTGAATAGCAGTTACTTTTGAATCCCAAGTTTTAGAAAGTGAGCGCAAAACTTTGTTAACGAGTTCAAAATTCGAAAAGCTTTTACCAAGTGATTTTAAACCATTGACGACATCCGTAAAACGGGTGTACATGTCAACAACGGTTTCGCTTGGTTTCATATGAAAAAGCTCGAAATCATGCAGTAAAATATTAACTTTCGAGTCTTTGACTCTACTAGTTCCCTCGTGCGTGATTTCAAGAGTGCGCCAGATATCGAAAGCCGTTTCACACAAAGAAACCCGATTGAAATCATTTTTGTCCAAAGCGCAAAATAAGGCATTCATAGCCTTTGCGTTTAGAGAAAAATACTTCTTCTCTAAATCCGACCATTCGTTCATCGGTTTAGAGGGAAGTTGAAAACCGTTTTCAACGATATTTCGTAAATCCAGATTTAGAAAAATCAAGAAAACTCTCATTCGAGTTTTCCAATAAGTGTAGTCCAATCCGTTAAAGAACGGTGGACGAAAGACCGAAAAGCCCTCTTGAAGAGCCATTTCTCTCGGGTGTAAATCCGAAATGAGAAATACCCCGCTCTGATACCAATTGTTAGGATCGAGAGCACTAAGAGGGGGGCGGTGAATTAGTGCAGCGGAAAACTTTCTGCGATTAAAACCGAAAGCTGCGTTTGAACGTTAAGGACAACTCTGTATAAGAGTTGATACTAAGCAAGGTTACAGTCAATCTATGCAGGCAGTTTGCAGCAATGATGAAAACCAGAATATCGGCGTAAACTGAAATCCGACATTCGCACGAGGAAACAGATTTACGTCTAAGTGTCGATTCGTAAATAACTTGTTTAGATAAAACGCAGTTCAAGCAGAAGTATAAAGACAGTGTGCTGCTATTGTACAGCTCAAAAAGTAATCTGCAAAAAGCAGATTTACGTCTAAACGCAGATTTACGTCTAAACTTTGAAACTCGTTTGTAAAATCGCAGAAGGCAGTATGCAGTTGAAATCAAGATGTAAACGTAAACTGAAATCTGATGATTGTACGAGGAAAGCCGATTTACGTCTAAATGCAGTTTTACGTCTAAACGCAGTTTTGCGTCTAAACGCAGTTTTACGTCTAAACGCAGTTTTACGTCTAAACGCAGTTTTGCGTCTAAACGTAGTTTTATGTCTAAACGCAGTTTTGCGTCTAAATGCTGTTTTACGTCTAAACGCAGTTTTTACGTCAAAGCGTAATTTTACGTCTAAACGCAGTTTTTACGTCAAAGCGTAATTTTACGTCTAAACGCAGTTTTGAACTTTGAAAAGCGTTTTATGAATACGCAGAAAGCAATTTGCAGTTATAAATGGAATCAAAACGTAAGTATAAACTGCAGCGTAAAGATCGTACGAAGACACCGATTTACGTCTGAATGCAGATTCGGAAAGATCAGAATTTAGAGACTCGTTCGTAAAAGCGCAGAGGGCAGTAGCTATGTAGGAGGTTTGCAGTAATGATAAAGTGCTTAAAGTAAAAGCAAACCAGAGATTTAGAGTGGTTCGGTCAGTCTTGACCTACTCCACTTTTGGCTTCCTCCTCCGACGAGGTCACCGACGTCAACTAGCTGCCTTCCTTCAATGGGCGAAGGCAAACTGCCCTTTTACAGTTTCACTCCTTTTGACGGGCTCAGGAGACAACCCTTACAGATCCTTTCTCTCCTCTCTTTACAACTCAAGACTTGAAGAACAGAAAGAGGAGAACTTTAGGACTTTACACAAATTTGAGCTCTTAGAATCACTGAAAAGATCAAGAATTCGGTGTGGATCTGTATCTCTTCAGTGCTGAATGGGTGGGGTATTTATAGGCCCCAACCCAGTTCAAATTTGGAGCTCAAAACGATCAAATCGATCAAATCCCGAATTCCGGGATCAGGCGGTTGCACCTCTTGACTGGAGAGGTTGCACCGCCGGGCGAGCTTCGGAGATCGAGCCCAAAGCGGTTGCACCTCTCTCGTCGGGGCGGTTGCACCGCCTAAGTCTGGCTTCGAAGATCGAGCCCCAGGCGATGCCACCTCTCGATCGAGGCGGTTGCACCTCTCCGCCTGAAGCTCGAAGATCGAGCTCAGCGGTGCTACCTCTCTCTGTCGGGAGGTTGCACCGCCCGCCTAGCTCGAAGACTGACCTCTGGGCGGTTGCACCTCCTGGCTGGGCGGTTGCACCGCCCAGTCTCGCTGGTAGACGCAGCCCCGGCGGTTGCACCTCCCGGCCTAAGGCGGTTGCACCGCCGGTGCAATCGTGGTCCGAATGGTTAGCTCCATTCGGCCCAATTTGAATCTTTTCAGGGGCCCAATTGCCCCAAGATTAAGCTAATGGGATCACCTCCCATTTTCAAGCTTAATCAACGTGCTAACTACGATTAAATCTAAGACAACTTCTGCAGCTTTGCTCCGATGCGTCAATCGCTTCTTCCGGCGAGTTTCCGGCGAACTTCCGTCGATCATCCGATGAACCCTCGGTGATCCTTCTGCGGACATCCGGCAAACTCCTGGACTTTGCGACGATCCACTTGGCGAGTTCCGACGAGCTTCGCTTGGCAAGCTTCTGGACTTCTCGGATCTGTTCTCGCTGAACCTCCGACGACCGTCCGAACTTCCGTCGAACTCTCGAACTCCCAACGTGTTCATGATCTTGACTCCGGCGCAACTCCTGCTGCTTGTCTAACTTTCATCGTAGTTAATCCTGCACACAATTAAAATAAAACTTCGATCGAGACAATTAATCCTAAGCAATTAACCAAGTTGTCCCAAGATGTCATTGGTCCCTCGACGCTTCGTCCGATTCTTGGCCGCATCGTCCCTCGTTTGCAGCCTATTGCCCAATCGGCCAGTTGACTCCATAAACTCCGATATATCCTTGGCACAATGCCCGCTCTTCTTGGCCCGATGCCCGAGTCCACGACCTTAAGCCTTATGTCGATCGTCGTCGACCGATCCACCGCCCGACGTCCAATCTTCGACATGTTCCTCGGCACAACATGATGTTCCCCGTTTTAATTGTCTCATCCTCGATCAAAGCACCCTGCGTCACTCAAAAAAAATCAGATTAAATCATAAACATATATCAAGTAGTTTCATCATCAAAATACGAGATTCAACAAAGGCGACGCCCAAAAGGCCCCACCAGAAGCGACAGCCTTGTTTTTAGCCGTGACGTCACGGTGGTGGTAAAGGCGGCAATAAAAGGGGCAAAGGGCATTAGGTTTTTCTGGGCAATAGATAGTTTTGCCCCTCGAAATTTAAGAAATTTCAGTTTCTATCTTTTGTTCAAATTATGAAAATACCCCTATGAATTCAAAAATTTCCTATAATGTCCCTGATTTCAAAAAATATTAATTAAATAAAAGGTTTAGTTGATTATTATTATTTTTTTATTATTATCTAGTAGTCCTACATGATGATGATTATTTATACATGTGATGTATGATGTGTGGACGGATGATAATGGACCGTGTGATGTGTGTACCTGTGATTATTATTATTGAGGTATGCGAACCTCCATTATATTTCTCATTTATTGTCGGGCCTGCGTGCCTATGATTAAGTTGTAATCACATGAGGAGGCACAGCGGGAGCGTGGATGCAATAGCGGGACCCACGAGACGGACGATCGTGATGCATGATGATGCATTAAGATATCGACGGAACCGACAAGGACGAAATAAACGATCACAGGGCATGGAGATGCACCGTTGCACACATAGATCTTGATGTGAGTGATTAGGCCTACTGGCTCGAGCCTAATCATATTAGGTTGTGGTCCATGATCATCTGGTGTAATTGCTTATACACATACTAGATATGTATATATATTTGCATGCGATGTAGATATATATATTAAATATGTATATGTGTGACATGTCATATTAGGAGACCAAATCATAGAAACATCTCTCGATAATATTAAGTCGGTAAACGTGAGGCAATTAGATTGACCCGTGGCCTTCCATCGTTATAAGTAGGAACCGATTCCCTGTAGGTTGAGTTGGTCGAGTCCCTCGAGACTCACCTATATCGCGATTCGCTATCTTTGCTTACGACATAGAGATGTCACCAAAGAACTTTGAGGGCATGGTATACTTAGTCGAGTCCCTCGAGGGTATATCATCAAATCGGACTCATCTTGTAACGAAGGTGTTGACTTAACCGAGCATCATGGTTGGTCGAAGTCCCTCGAGGCCATGGTGATTCGGAGGCCGAACAGACGGGAATCACAAGGAGTTGTGATCGACAAGAGTTGCCTACCTTTTTTAGGCTTAGTGTGATTGGTCGAGTCCCTCGAGGTTACACTAAGACGCTGATTGGATCCCATCCCCACTAGAAGTTCTGTCGAGACTTCCGCTTCACGCGGTTTGAGGGTGTCGCGTGACTCGTTAGTAAAATAGTGGGAGCATATTAAGATAGAAGTCCATATCTTGATAGTTTATTTCTTGCAAAATCTGCATGTTATTCATTTCTACTGCATCTTTATTTTCAGAAAATGTCGCTTTCAAATCCCATACGTGGCATACTTGATGTCAACTGCCTCACTGGTCCAAATTATACGGATTGGCTCCGTAACTTGAGAATTGTTCTCACAGCGGAGAAAATCGTCTACGTCCTTGATACAGTGATGCTTGCGCCCGAAGAAGGGGCAAACGAGGTTGAGATTGCTCGCTACGTGAAGTACATTGATGACTCCACTCTTGCTCAGTGCTATATGTTGGGCTCTATGACTCTTGAGTTACAAAGACAACATGAAAAGATGGATGCCAGATCCATTCTCCTACATGTCCGTAAATTGTTTGAGGAACAGGGAAGGACTCAGCGATATGAGATATCTAAGAGCCTCTTCCGCGCTAGGATGACTGAGGGGACACCGGGTTCAGAACCATGTCCTAAAGATGATTGAGTGGATAGAGAAACTCACAGGTCTAGGAATGGTCCTAGAGGATAACTTGTGTGTGGACATTGTGCTTCAGTCTCCACCAGATTCCTTTTCACAGTTCATAATGAATTTCAATATGAACAAGCTTGAAGCGACTCTCCCAAAGCTTCTCAATATGTTGAGGGAGGCAGAGAGTACTATCAAGAAAGAGAAGCCAGTTCTCTACACTGGTGAGACCAAAAAGGAAAAGGAAAGCAGAAAGGTCCCTTAAGAAGGGAAAGGGCAAGGTCAAACCAGGTAAAGCAAAGGTTGCTAAGAAAGACCCAGCAAAGGACAAAGGCCAATGCTTCCACTGTGGTAAAGATGGGCACTAGAAGAGAAACTGCAAAGAGTACCTTGTAGAAAGGGCGAAACAAAAGCTTGATGAAGCTTCAGGTACATTCATGATCAGTCTCCATTTGTCAGACTTTTATGATAACATATGGGTATTGGATACCGGTAGTGCTTATCATATATGCAATTCGTTGCAAGTTCTGGCAAGGCTTAAGAGACTAGAGAGAGGCGAGATGGACCTCAAGATGGGTAATGGAGCAAAAGTTGCTATAGTAGCTGTTGGCGAGGTCGCCCTACATCTGCCTAGTGGAGCTTTTATTGCATTAGATGCATGTTATTTTGTTCCTTCTATTAACAAAAACATTATCTCCATTTCATGTTTAACAGTTAGTGGATATAAATTTGTTTTTGAGAATAATGATTGTTCGATATTATTAGATGATAAGATCATCATGAAAGGAACATTGCATAATGGTTTATTTATATTAGACACCACTCCACATATCATGAAAGTAAATGTGTCCAAAATGAAACGAGATGAGTTGAACAGTGCATACCTGTGGCGTTGTAGGCTAGGTCACATCCATGAAAGAAGGATTCAAAAGTTGCTAAATGATGGATATCTAGATCCATTCGACTATGTGTCATATGAAACGTGTGAGCCATGCATTCGTGGAAAACTAACCAACTCTCCATTTAGTGGAACTGGAGAGAGAGCCACTGAGTTGTTGGAACTCATACATAGTGATGTATGTGGACCCATGTCAACTCATGCCATTGGAGGTTACTCCTACTTCATTACATTTGCTGATGATTTCTCAAGGTATGGATATGTGTGCTTAATGAAGTACAAGTCCGAGGCCTTTGAGAAATTCAGAGAGTATAAGAATGAGGTGGAGAACCAGACTGGAAAGAGTATCAAAACTCCTCGATCAGATCGAGGAGGTGAGTACTTAAGTACCGAGTTAACTCAGTTCCTCAAGGACCATGGGATATTATCCCAATGGACACCTCAGCTCAATGGTGTCTCTGAAAGGAGAAATCGTATATTATTAGATATGGTATGGTCCATGATGAGTTTCGCTGACCTACCCATCTCATTCTGGGGATATGCCCTAGAAACCGCAGCTTACCTTCTGAACAGAGTTCCAACTAAGTCGATAGTGTCTACACCATATGAGATATGGAAAGGGAAGAAGCCTGATCTTAAGGTTATTAAGATTTGGGGCTGCCCTGCACATGTTAAAAGACACAACCCCGATAAGTTAGAATCAAGGACAGAGCGATACAAATTTGTGGGATACCCCAAGGAAACTTGTGGGTATTATTTATATCATCTCGAGGACCAAAAGGTATTTGTATCTAAGAGAGCAATTTTCCTTGAGAAACATTCTTGGCAGAGATAGTGGGAGAATGATAGAATTGAGCGAGGTTGGAGAACCAAGCTCAAGCACCACTCTACAGCCCGAGTCTGTTCAGGTACCTAATACACAAGTTTCAACTTTACGCAGATCTGATAGAGTATCCCATCCTCCTGAGAGATATGTGGGACATATTAGAGGAGAGGATGTAGAGGATATTAATCCTCAGACCTACGAGGAGGCTATTATGAGTATAGACTCCGGGAAGTGGCAAGAAGCCATGAATTCTGAGATGGATTCTATGTACTCCAATAAGGTTTGGAACCTAGTTGATGCGCCCGAAGGTATTGTACCCATCGGTTGCAAGTGGATCTTTAAGAAAAAGATCGGAGTAGATGGAAAGGTAGAGACCTATAAAGCAAGGCTAGTGGCTAAGGGGTGTATCGTCAAAGGCAAAGTGTTGACTATGACGAAACCTTCTCACCCGTAGCAATGCTAAAATCCATTAGAATTCTATTGGCTATTGCAGCACACTATGATTATGAGATCTGGCAGATGGATGTGAAAACCGCATTCCTCAATGGGAACCTCGAGGAGGAGGTATATATGATGCAACCTAAGGGATACGTGTCCAAGAACTGTCCAGATAAGGTGTGTAGGTTGCTTAGATCCATTTGTGGATTAGAGCAAGCTTCCCGAAGTTGGAACATAAGATTTGATGAGGCAATCAGATCTTATGACTTCGTTAAGAACGAAGATGAGCCTTATGTATACAAAAAGGTAAGTCGGAGCGCTATCACCGTTTTGGTGTTATATATGGATGACATCCTGATCATTGGGAATGACGTAGGAATGCTATCCACAGTATGTTGAATCTCATATTTTGATGATGAAACTATTTGATATGATTTAATCTGTGTTTTGAGTGACGCGGGGTGCTTTGATCAGCATGAGACAATTAAAGCAGGAACATCATGTTGTGCCGGAGGAACATGTCAGAAGATTGGACGTCGGGCCGGTGGATCGGTCGACGTATCGACAGAAGGCTTCGAGCCGTGGACTCGGGCATCGGGCCAAGAAGAGCGGGTATTGTGCCAAGGATATCGGAGTTGCAGAGTCAACTGGCCGATTGGGCAATTGGTCAGGAGGAGAGGACGATCGCCAAGAATCGGAAGGCGTCGAGGGACCAATGACATGCCGGGACAACTTGGTTAAATTATTTAAGATTAATTGTCTCGATCGAAGTTTTGTTTTGTTGTGCAGGATTAACTACGTTAAAAATTAGACAAGCAGCAGGAGTTGCGCCGGAGTCAAGATCATGATCACGTTGGGAGTTCGAGAGTTCGACGGAAGTTCGGACGGTCGTCGGAGGTTCTGCGAGAACAGATCCGAGAAGTCCAGAAGCTTGCCAAGCGAAGCTCGTCGGAACTTGCCAAGTGGATCGTCGCAAAGTCCAGGAGTATGCTGGAAGTCCGCAGAAGAATCACCGAGGGTTCATCGGATGATCGACGGAAGTTCGTCGGAAACTTCGCCCGAAGAAGCGATTGACGACGAACAAAGCTGCAGAAATTGTCTTAGATTTAATCGTAGTTAGCACGTTGATTAAGTTGGAAAATGGGAGGTGATCTCATTAGCTTAATCTTGGGGCAATTGGGCCCCCTGAAAAGATTGAAATTGGGCGAATGGAGCTAACCATTCGGACCACGGTTACACCAGAGGTGCAACCGCCCTAGGCCGAGGTGGCACCGCCTGGGCTAAGTCTCCCAGCGAGACTGGGCGGTGCAACCGCCCCAGCCAGGAGGTGCAACCGCCTGGGCTAAGTCTCCCAGCGAGACTAGGCGGTGCAACCGCCCCAGCCCAGAGGTGGCACCGCTGGGGCTCGATCTCGAGCGCGGACTTCAGGCGATGCAACCGCCCGACAGAGGTGCAACCGCCCGCCTCGATCTCGAAGCTCACGGCGGTGCAACCTCTCCAGTCAGGAGGGTGCAACCGCTTGATCCCGGAATTCCGGGATTTGATCGTTTTGAGCTCCAAATTTGAACTGGGTTGGGGCCTATAAATACCCCACCCATTCAGCATAGAAAGAGAAAGAGACCTACACCGAAATCTTGATCTTCTCTGTGATTCTTGAGCTCAAAATTGTTGTAAAGCCTTTAAGTCTCCTCCTTCTGTTCTTTAAGTTTCTGAATTGTAAACGGTGAGGAGAGAAACTGTAAAAGGGAAGTTGGCCTTCGCCCTTTGAAGGAAGGCAGCTAGTTGACGTCGGTGACCTCGTCGGAGGAGGAAGCTAAAAGTGGAGTAGGTCAAGACTGACCGAACCACTCTAAATCTCTGGTTTGCTTTTACTTTGAGCACTTTATCATTACTGCAAACCTCCTACATAGCTACTGCCCTCTGCGCTTTTACAAACGAGTCTCTAAGTTCTGATCTTTCCGAATCTGCATTCAGACGTAAATCGGTGTTTTCGTACGATCTTTACACTGCAGTTTACGCTTACGTTTTGATTCCATTTATAACTGCAAATTGCTTTCTGCATATTCATAAAACGCTTTTCAAAGTTCAAAACTGCGTTTAGACGTAAAATTACGCTTTGACGTAAAACTGCGTTTAGACGTAAAACTGCGTTTAGACGTAAAACCGCGTTTAGACGTAAAACTGCGTTTAGACGTAAAACTGCGTTTAGATGCAAAACTGCGTTTAGACGTAAAACTTCGTTTAGACGTAAAATTGCGTTTAGATGCAAAACTGCGTTTAGACGTAAAACTACGTTTAGACGTAAAACTGCACTTAGACGTAAAACTGCGTTTAGACGCAAACTACGCTCAAACGCAAACTGTGTTTAGACGCAAACTGTGTTTAGACGAAAACTGCGCTTAGACGCAAACTGTGTTTAGACGCAAACTGCACTTAGACGCAATTTGCGCTTAGACGCAAACTGCGCTTAAATGCAAACTGTGCTTAGACGCAATCTGCATTTAGACGCAAACTGCATTTAGACGCAAACTGCGTAAACTACACTTAGATACAAACTGTGAATCGACTTTTACATCGAAATCGTTTTTATCGGACGAACGCAGCTTTCGTTTTTAATTGCTGAAAGATTTCCGCTGCACTAATTCACCCCCCCCTCTTAGTGCTCTCGGTCCTAACAATTGGTATCAGAGCAAGGTTAGCTCTCTAACGGATTAAAACCCAAGAGAGATGGCATACGCCGGAAACCAAGAGGGGCATTCTATTACACGTCCACCCATGTTCAGTGGGACGGACTACACCTACTGGAAGACCCGAATGAGGATCTTTCTTATTTCTATGGATTTTGAACTATGGAACCTTGTTGAAAATGGATTTTCAAAGTCTTCTCTTCCAATGATCGATTGGAATGAATTGGAAAAGAAGGCTTTCGCTCTTAATGCAAAGGCTATGAATGCCTTATTTTGCGCACTTGATAAAAACGAGTTTAATTGTGTTTCAACTTGCGAAACTGCATTTGATATTTGGCACACACTTGAAGTGACCCACGAGGGCACAAGTAGAGTGAAAGAGTCAAAAATCAATCTGTTGTTGCATTCTTTTGAACTTTTCCAAATGAAACCGAGTGAAACCATTGGCGACATGTTTACCCGTTTCACGGATGTCGTCAACGGTCTAAAAGGACTCGGAAAAAGTTTTTCGGATTTTGAACTCGTAAATAAGATACTAAGATCCCTTCCTAAAAGTTGGGATCCTAAAGTCACTGCTATTCAAGAGGCAAAAGATCTGCGCAACTTCCCTCTTGAAGAACTAATCGGGTCATTAATGACCTATGAGATGACTTGTAAAGCTCATAAAGAGCAAGAAGACATCCTTCCAAAGAACAGGAAGGATATGGCACTTAAAACTTCTGAATGTCACTTGAGAGAAAACTCAAGTGATGAGGACTGTGACGATAACTTGGCACTTTTAACAAGAAAGTTTAAAAAATTCTTTAAAAGAAACAAGTTTAAGAATGATGCGAAAAATAAACTTGAACCCAAGAAAGACCAAGTGATCTGCTATGAATGTAAAAAGCCGGGACACTACAAGAGTGATTGTCCCTAAGTCAAAAGAAGAACTTAAAAAAAGAAGGCTCTTCAAGCAACATGGGATGACTCGAGCGCATCTGAAGAAGAGGAGTCCAACACCGAGCAAGTTGCTCATTACGCCTTAATGGCCATCGGAGAGGAGGTAACGAATTTATTAGATGCTGATTTATCTTTCGATGAATTATTAAATGCCTTCCATGACTTATTTGATGAATGCAAGATTATCAATAGAAAATACAAATTGTTAAAAAAGGAGCATGATAGTCTTACTTGTGATTTCAATAAGTTAAAAATTGAATATCATGATAGTTTAAATTCATGTATTAAATGTCATGATCTAGAAACTTTTCAAAAAGAAAACTTGCTACTTAAGGACACCTTGAAGAAATTCGAGGTTGGTAGCAAGTCATTAAACATGATCCTTACAAACAAGGGTCATGTTCCCAAAAGAAGTGGGATTGGATTTGTGAGGAGTCCTCACCAAAATCCAACTACCTTCGTAAAAGGCCCCATCTTACATGTTAGACATCAAAGCAAATGCAACTTTTGTTGCAAGTTCGGACACAGGACGCATTATTGTCCATTTAGGAAATTTAGTCCAAACAAATTGATTTGGGTTCCTAAAGGAATCATGACAAATTCTATGCAACATGATAGAAAATCTAGATCTATTAGTGAGGCACCCAAAAGCAAATGGGTACCTAAAAATCATCCCTTCCTATAAAAACATTAAAACCTTAGGCTGGAGCAAGAATTAATGTTCTGCTCCTTGATTCTCGACAGTCATGACCCAAATGCAATTTGGATACAACAACGAGTGGAAATTATGAAATCACAAATGCAATTTGGATACAACCTAATGTGACTTTTCAAAATCACAAACATATGTACGACATTGGGAGTATGCACGTTAAAAGGTCTATCTTGTTCGTACAAGCATTTTTGCCTTGAAATAAAAACGCACACGTAATCATGTAAGTAACGTTAATTGCTCTGAATGAAAACTCTCCTCAAGACAAAACCTCCCTGATCAAATCACAACAAGTGTTTACTGCCTACAGGCGGTGGCACCTCTCCAGCTAACGGTGGCACCTCCAGCCATCACGGGTTGCCAGCGGTTGCACCGCTCCAGCCAGAGGTGCAACCGCCAGCAACTCTGCTTTTTTAACCCACGCTAGGGCCGGCGGTGAAACCGAACCCAACTCACCTCCCTTTCCTTCTCTACTCCTCCAAGCCTCCTCCATCCCCATTTCACCCCGTTTAGCTTCCCAAATACCTCCCATTTCGGAGCAAAACATCAAGAATCGCTCCCTGCTTTGAAGATTCCACTAAGGTACTCTCTAAGAACCTCTTAAACTCTGTTTTGTTCTTCATTCACTCTTGTTCACCTTTATCCCTCTAAACAGCAGTAGTTATGGGATCTAGAAGATCCTCAAGGGACAAGGGAAAGAGGAGATTAGTAGAAGAGTTTGATTTTACCCTTTTTGATTCAAAAAACCATGCGGAAAAATTTCTCTCTTTCGAACTAAGAAGCATCAATAAGGGAAAATACGTAGATATGAATGAACTAAGAGATGTAGAGACTATCCAATGGTTTGCAAACCTAAATCTACTTCCAATCTTGCAGATCAACGAACCCATCTATCCTAGGCTAGTTAGATTGTTTTACAATAACATACAAATAGATGATGAAGAAAGGATGTTCACCTATCTTTTAGGACAACACATCTTAATCACTGATAGATTCATTTGTGATATGATAGGCATTCCCATGAAAAGCATAGGACTTTACTTTAGAGGATCATGGGATGATGAAACTATTGGAACATCCTATGTTGAAGCCTTAGGAACAATCTTTGCCAATCCTAACATAGCATTTGTTCCTAAAAGTTGTGAACATCTACTGCCTTTAAACACTAAGATACTTCATCATATCATGACTAGTATAATTCTTCCTAAACAATACCATCATGATGAAGTGAGTCAATTAGAATTAGAAACTATGTACTTAATCATGAAAGGACATGACATTTGTCTTGGCTATCTTATCCAACAAAACATGTTAGAATTATCTAAGAAAGATATGATGCTCCCATATGGTGGTATAATTACTAGAATAATGAAAAGCTTACGACATTCAAATACCACCGTAAGAAGAAGTAATGAAAGTAGATAGATTCAGCATAATAAACAAAAATCTACTTCACCGACTAAGATGTCACTATAGAAACGGTAATTGGGTTAGAATGCCTAGAAGAACTAATCCCCCTCAACCTGAACCTGAACCTGAACCCGAGCCGGAAACACCAGTCTTTAGGAGTACCCAATCTCCTCCGATCTGTCCCTTTGAGGAAACACATCCGGTTGAGCAAACTCACACATCATCCATCGAAGATATTGGGATTCGGATGGACCGATTCGAACAAAGACAAGAACGGCTTGAACTTCGACAAGATCAAATCCTAACTGAGCTGCAGCAAATCCATCGACAATTTGACTCTTTATTTAGGCACTTCAACCTTCCACCTCATGAATAAGCTTGTATGAATACAATCATCCGTTGTTGTTATAAACTCCTCATGGACTTTGTCTTTGATATGGCATGTTGTAAACTCCTTATGTTACTCATCATGAAGGACTTTGTTTTTGATATGGTTACCTGATATGTTGTAAACTCCTTATGTTACTCATCATGAAGGACTTTGTTTTTGATATGGTTACCTGATATGTTGTCAACTCCATATGTTACCCTTTACCTTGATCTGTAAGCATATGCAAATTTACAAACATCTCTTGTTGTTTATCTCGAATTTTACACTGAAACTAAAATGTTTTAAAAACCTTATGCATTGAAAAATATAAAGTGACATACCAATATAGTTGATAAGTCAGCAATATGACAGTGATATGGTTGCTATTACTGATGTTAATATGGTTGCTATCACTAATACTATGATTAGGCCATACTTGCATCACCAAGAAATATATGATTGCTATCATTGCTATATGCCCTGTATCAAGATATCAAACAAAAATTTGCATCGTACGAGCTGATATCTTACCATGTGATGCAATGCTACACTTGCTAAAATATTCGAAATGTGTACATCATGAAATGATATCAAAATCTTGCTTCACAGCTATACATGTCGATATCATGCCATATGATAAAATGCTACAATTGATAAACACTTGAAATAGTTGCGTTACGATATCAAAAGCTAACACTGCAAAGGAAGCAAAAATTTGCTAGCTTGCAACTTGCATATTTCAAGAAGCAAGAGTTGCCTTCTTGAATATCTCTAAACTGCTAGATTGCAAGTTCTAAAATGTTGTAACATTGCTAGCTTGCATGTGCTATCTTGTATGCCATAAAACTTGCATATCTAAAAACTTGGTAGCTTGAATGTTCTAAGAACGATGTAACATTTGCTAAATTTTTTGGCTTCAAAACTACATGATAATAAAACTTGATATTATGTTTTTCATGCAATGAGTTGAATCAATATCACAAACGATTGATTGTGATACTTCACCTTTTTGTTGATGACAAAGGGGGAGAAGTATGTTGATGAAATGACATGTGATGCATAAGTTTATGCATATATTCATGTTGATGTGTTGCAAGTATTCATGAAGAATATTGCAATGACTTGAATTCAGTTTGAATTCAAGGTTCTATCAATATGGCATATTGATAGGGGGAGTTTGTTTAAACTCCGGGAGTTAAGTTTAACTCCGTCATCAAGTAGTTGTCATCATCAAAAAGGGGGAGATTGTTGAATCTCATATTTTGATGATGAAACTATTTGATATGATTTAATCTGTGTTTTGAGTGACGCAGGGTGCTTCGATCAGGATGAGACAATTAAAGCAGGAACATCATGTTGTGCCAGAGGAACATGTCAGAAGATTGGACGTCGGGCCGGTGGATCGGTCGACGTATCGACAGAAGGCTTCGAGCTGTGGACTCGAGCATCGGGCCAAGAAGAGCGGGTATTGTGCCAAGGATATTGGAGTTGCGGAGTCAACTGGCCGAGTGGGCAATAGGCTGCAGGAGAGGACGATGCGCCGAAGAATCGGACGAAGCGTTGAGGGACCAATGACATGCCAGACAACTTGGTTAAATTGCTTAAGATTAATTGTCTCGATCGAAGTTTTGTTTTGTTGTGCAGGATTAACTACGATGAAAATTAGACAAGCAGCAGGAGTTGCGCCGGAGTCAAGATCATGATCACGTTGGGAGTTCGAGAGTTCGACGGAAGTTCGGACGGTGTCGTCGGAGGTTCTCATGAAACAGATCCGAAAGTCCAGAAGCTTGCCAAGCGAAGCTTCGTCGGAACTTCGCCAAGTGGATCGTCGAAAAGTCCAGGAGTATGCCGGAAGTCCGCAGAAGAATCACCGAGGGTTCATCGGATGATCGACGGAAGTTCACCGAAACTTCGCCGGAAGAAGCGATTGACGACGGAGCAAAGCTGCAGAAATTGTCTTAGATTTAATCGTAGTTAGCACGTTGATTAAGTTGGAAAATGGGAGGTGATCCCATTAGCTTAATCTCGGGGCAATTGGGCCCCCAAAGATTGAAATTGGGCCGAATGGAGCTAACCATTCGGACCACGATTGCACCGTGAGGTGCAACCGCCTAGGCCGAGGAGGTGGCACCGCTGGGCTAAGTCTCCCAGCCCCGAGACCGGTGCAACCGCCCACCCAGGAGGTGCAACCGCCTCGGTCAGGAGGTGGCACCGCTGGGGCTCGATCTCGAGCCGGCCTCAGGCGGTGCAACCGCCCACGACAGAGAGTGCAACCGCCTTGGGCTCGATCTCGAAGCTCGCCAAAGCGGTGCAACCTCTCCAAATCGAGAGGTGCAACCGACCGATCCCGAATTCCGAGATTTGATCGTTTTGAGCTCCAAATTTGAACTGGGTTGGGGCCTATAAATACCCCACCCATTCAGCACAGAAAGAGAAAGAGACCTACACCGAAATCTTGATCTTCTCTGTGATTCTTGAGCTCAAAATTGTTGTAAAGCCTTTAAGTCTCCTCCTTCTGTTCTTTAAGTTTCTGAATTGTAAAAGTGAGGAGAGAAAGGTTCTGTAACGGTTGTCTCCTGAGCCCATCAAAAGGAGTGAAACTGTAAAAGGGAAGTTGGCCTTCGCCCATTGAAGGAAGGCAGCTAGTTGACGTTGGTGACCTCGTCGGAGGAGGAAGCCAAAAGTGGAGTAGGTCAAGACTGACCGAACCACTCTAAATCTCTGGTTTGCTTTTACTTTGAGCACTTTATCATTACTGCAAACCTCCTACATAGCTACTGCCCTCTGCACTTTTACAAACGAGTCTCTAAGTTCTGATCTTTTCAAATCTGCATTCAGACGTAAATCGGTGTTTTCGTACGATCTTTACACTGCAGTTTACGCTTACGTTTTGATTCCATTTATAACTGCAAATTGCTTTCTGCGTATTCATAAAATGCTTTTCAAAGTTCAAAACTGCGTTTAGACGTAAAATTACGCTTTGACGTAAAACTGCATTTAGACGTAAAACTGCGTTTAGACGCAAAACTGCGTTTAGACGTAAAACTGCGTTTAGACGTAAAACTGCATTTAGACGTAAAACTGTGTTTAGACGTAAAACTGCGTTTAGACGCACAACTGCGTTTAGACGTAAAACTGCGTTTAGACGCAAAACTGCGTTTAGACGTAAAACTGCGTTTAGACGTAAAACTGCACTTAGACGTAAAACTGCACTTAGACGTAAAACTGCGTTTAGACGCAAACTGCGCTCAGACGCAAACTGTGTTTAGACCCAAACTGTGTTTAGACGCAAACTGCGCTTAGACGCAAACTGTGTTTAGACGCAAACTGCGCTTAGACGCAATCTGCGCTTAGACGCAAACTGCGCTTAAATGCAAACTGCGCTTAGACGCAATCTGCATTTAGACACAAACTATATTTAGACGCAAACTGCGAAAACTACACTTAGATACAAACTGTGAATCGGCTTTTACATCGAAATCATTTTTATCGGACGAACGCAGCTTTCGTTTTTAATTGCTGAAAGATTTCCGCTGCACTAATTCACCCCCCCCTCTTAGTGCTCTCGATCCTAACACAGTAAAGGCTTGGTTATCTAGACACTTCTCCATGAAGGACTTAGGGGAAGCATCCTATATTTTGGGGATTAGAATCTATAGAGATAGATCCAAGAGGATGCTTGGCTTGTCCCAGTCCAAGTACATCGAAACCATTGTCAAAAGGTTTGGCATGGAAAATTCTAAGAGAGGTCTCATACTGATGAGACATGGGATATCGCTTTCTACGAGTATGTCCCCAAAGACTCTAGAAGAAAGGGCGAACATGGATATGATACCTTATGCCTCAGCAATAGGGTCTATCATGTATGCAATGCTATGTACTAGGCCTGATATAGCGCATGCTCTGAGTGTCACGAAGGTGTATCGCGGATCCGTTAGATGGAGGAAAAAGCAAAAAGTGTATCCTTAAGTACTTGAGAAGGACTAAGGATCTTTTATTAGTATATGGAGGTAATAGCCTTAAGGTTGAAGGCTACACGACTCAAGTTTTTAGTCCGATGTCGATGATAGCAAGTCGAATTCGGGTATGTGTACACACCTTGAATGGAGGAAGCGGTGTGTTGGAAGAGTTCCAAGCAAGATACCACTTCACGACTTTCGACCACGAGGCGAGTACATTGCTGTATCAGATGCATCAAAGGAGGGAGTTTGGGTGAAGAAGTTCATCACAGATTTGGGAGTCGTGCCAGGTAGCGAAGAGCCGATCTCCCTATATTGCGACAACAACGGAGCGATTGCTCAAGCAAAGGAACCTAATTCTCATCAGAAATCTAAGCATGTTCTGAGAAGGTTCCACCTTATCAGAGAGATCATGACCCGAGGAGATGCAGTAGTAGAAAGAGTTCCATCTGAAGATAACATTGCAGATCCACTAACAAAGCCGTTGTCTCAGATTTGTTTTGAGCGTCACAGGGGTCTGATGGGGATCAGACACATAGGTGATTGGCTTTAGGTCAAGTGGGAGATTGCTAGTCATAGGTGCCCAGTAAGCCAATCACGTGAGTGATGGCACATGTGACTTAATATAGAATCTTTTTGCTTATTATATTTTGGCATATATCACTTTATAACTATTGCATAAATGCATACATATATTGTGATGTCCTTGGATTTGTGCAATGGGAATCGGATCGTGATGAGATCACGATAGTGAGATCGATTCACCTTTAAACACATATCCTAAATAATCCCGGTCATAGGTTACTCGAGAGGGATATCGTGATAACCGGACAGACTGGTATGCTATATACCCGTCCATATGATGGATGCAGCTAGTCTCATAGCTGCTTGTGTAGGGACACTAGGGATACAATACAGGTGCTCATTGGAGAATGAGTTCACTGATTGATCCGCTTTACGGAATCTTTGGATGGTTGATGATGCCTTATTGTCGACAAATGATTCCCGTAGTCCTAGTGGTGTATCTCGGTCCTTAGACTTGAGACACCAAGGATGTCCTGTATGAGTGCTCCACTCTTTGATACCAGACTTATAGGTTTGGTTGTCCCATCTAGTACACCTGGTCATTGGGAGTGGTAGTCGACTTTTCGAGGGCTATTGAGTGTCGATAGAGGATCATCCACTCTCTACGTCATGAGAGTAATATCCCCATGTGTTCTTGCTTTCGCACAAATCCCGGCCAGGGTCATTCGGGTTGAGAGAGAAAGTGATCTCTGGGAGAATCCGATTAGAAGCGAGACTTCGAGAAGAAACCGTGTGGGTCCGACAACACCATGCTCGATATATACGGTCTTTGGTATATTAGATGGATGAGGGACTATAGGTACACGATAACGAGGACGAGACAGGTCCAATGGATTGGATTCCCCTCAGATCGTCTGGGGACTACAGGGGTAGTGGCCTAGTAATGCGTCCAGAATCGATGAGTCGAGTGAATTATTACAGAGATAATAATTCACTGAGTTAGAAGGAGTTCTGACAGGTATGACTCATGGCCAGCTCAATATTGGGCCTAGAGGGTCACACACATATGGTAGGTATTGCGATGAATAGAGGTTCGGATATGAGATATCCGACGGAGCCCTTGTCTTATTGGATGCAGATCCAATACCCACTAGGGGAGGACCCATTAGGGTTTGACAGGGGACCTCTATAAATAGGAGGGATTCAGAGCCCCATGGGCTAGAGAGCTTTTGTTTGCCTTTTCCTATTCTCCTCTCCATCTCCACCTCAGAGTAGGTCTGGAGTTTTGAGGAGCGTCGTCGTAACCCTACTGTGTGGATCACCGCTAGAGAGGAGGACGATTGACCTCCTTCACCCTCTCCTAAGGATCTGCAAGGAAACAGGGATATACGATATCCCTAGGTAACATAATCTACTCTATACGCAGTTTCATGTTTCACGGATGTTTGCATACCAATCTTCGCACGACGACGAACATCTCTTTGGGAATCGGGGATTTTGTTTTTCTTGTTCTTTTGCTGCGCATATGATGTCGCCCCTAAGGATTTCCCAACACATCCTTGATACAATGATGCCTAAGCCCGAAGAATGGGCAAGCGCGGATGAGATCGCTCGCTACGTGAAGTACATTGATGACTCCACTCTTGCTCAGTGCTATATGTTGGGCTCTATGACTCCTGAGTTATAGAGACAACATGAAAAGATGGATTCCAGATCTATTCTCCTACATGTCCGTAAATTGTTTGAGGAACAGGGATGGACTCAGCGATATAAGATGTAGCGGGTCTCATAGCTGCTCGTGTAGGGACACTAGGGATACAGTACAGGTGCTCTTTGGAGAATGAGTTCGCTAATTGATCCGCTTACGGAATGCTGGATGGTTGATGATACTTTATTGTCAGACAGCGATTCTGTAGTCTTAGTGATATATCTGGTCCTTAGACTTAAGACACCATGGATGTCTTGTATGAGTGCTCCACTCTTTGATACTAGACTTATAGGTTTGGTTGTCCCAGATCTAGTACAGCTAGTCATTGGGAGTGGTAGTCGACCTTACGAGGGCTATTGAGTGTCAATAGAGGATCATCCACTCTCGATGTCATGAGAGGAATATCCCATATGTTCTTGCTCAAACAAATTCCTAGCCAGGGTCATTCGGGTTGAGAGAGAAAGAGTTCCCTGGGAGAATCCAATTAGAGCAAGACTCGAGTAGAAATCGTATGGGTCTGACAGCATCATGCTCAATATACGGTCTCTGGGATATTAGATGGATGAGGGATCATAGGTACACGGTAACTAAGGACAGACAGGTCTAATGGATTGGATTCCCTTGTATCGTCTGGGGACTACGACATAGTGGCCTAGTACGTCCGTAGTCGATGAGTCAAGTGAATTATTACAGAGATAATAATTCACTAGGTTAGAAGGAGTTCTGACATGTATGACTCACGACCAGCTCGATATTGAGCCTAGAGGGTCACGCACATATGGTAGGCACTGCGATGAGTAGAGTTTCGGATATGAAATATCTGACGAAGCCCTTGTCTTATTGGATATCCAATAAGCCTCTGAATTATTGGATCCCTTGGACGAGATCCAATAAGAGCCCATGAGAGATTATTGGATAGAGATCAACTAATCTAAAAGGCTTGGATTATTAGATGCAGATCCAATACCCACTAGGTGAGGATCCATTAGGGTTTGATAGGGGACCTCTATAAATAGGAGGGATTTAGAGCCTCATAGGCTAGAGCCTTTGCTTGCCTCTCCTATTCTCCTTCCCCTCTCCACCTTAGAGCAGGCCTGGAGTTTTGAGGAGCGTCATCGCAGCCCTGCTGTGTGGATCACCGCTAGAGAGGAGGACGCTTTGTTGAATCTCATAATTTGATGATGAAACTAATTGATAATTATGTTTATGTTTTAATCTACGTTTTGAGTGAAGTAGGATGCTTTGATCAGGATGAGACAATTAAAGCAGGAAAAATCATGTTGTACCGGAGGAACATGTTAGAAGTTTGGACGTTAGGCCAGTGGATCGGTCGACGTATCGATAGAAGGCTTCAGGCTATGGACTCGGGCATCGGGCCAAGATGAGTTGGTATGGTGCCAAGGATATTGGAGTTGCGTAGTTAACTGGCCGATTGGGCAATAGGCCGCAGGAGAGGATGATGTGCCGAATAATCTGATGAAGCATCGAGGGACCAATGACATGCCGGACAACTTGGTTAATTGCTTAGGATTAATTGTCTCGATCAAATTTTTATTTTACATGTGTATGATTAACTACGATGGAAGTAAGACATGCAGTAAGAGTTGCGCCGGAGTCAAGACTATGATCATGTTGGGGAGTTCGAGAGTTCGACGGAAGTCCGGACGGTCGTCGGAGGTTCTACGGGAACAAATCCGAGAAGTCCACGAGCTTGCCAAAGAAGTTCGTTGGAACTCGCCAAGTGGATCGTCGCAAGTCTAGGAGTTTGCCGGAAGTCCGCCGGAGCATCGCCGAAGGTTTGTCGGATGTTCGCCGGAAGCTCGTTGGAAGAAGCAATTGACGCACCGGAGCAAGTTGCGGTAAATGTTTTAAGAAATATCGTAGTTAGCATGTAGATTAAGTTAGGAATGGGAGGTGATCCCATTAACTTAATCTGGGGGTAATTGGGCCCTTGATAGACCCAAATTGGGCCTAATAGATCAACCCATTCGGACCAGAATTTCTGCCAAGTGGTGGCACCGCCCACGAGATGGTCTCCCAGGAAGTTGGGCGGTGGCACCGTCTAGGCTCAGTCTTCAAGCAAGACTGGGCAATGGAACCGCCCTAGTCAGGCAGTGGCACCGCCTTGGCTCAGTCTTCGAGCGAGACTAGGCGGTGGTACCACCCCTGTCAGGCGGTGGCACCGACCAGAGGCTTAGTCTCCGAGCTGCCAAGCGGTTGTACCACCCCAGTCAGGAGGTAGTACCGCCAGGACCCCGAAAATCCGGGAAAAGACATTTTTGAAATCTAAATTCAAACCAGTTTGGGGCCTATATATACCCCACCCTTTCCTGCATGAAAGGCTCCGAAAATCCAATCTTACTTTGTGATTTTTAGAGCTTAAAAGTGTTGTAAATGATAAAAGTTCTGCTCCCTCTTTTTTTCCATGTTTTGATCTTTCAAGAGAGGAGAGAAAAGTTTGTAAGGGTTGTCTCCTAAGCCCGTCAAAAAGAGTGAAACTGTAAAAGGGTGGTTGGCCTTCGCCTATTGAAGGAAGTGTCATGACCCGAGCTTGATAAGCCAATTGGCTAATAACTCCATTTTGGTCCTTCAACCACGGACCAAAATGCTTAAGCGGGAGTTAACGTAGTACACTCATCAAGCCCATTTAAGCCAATCATACACATTGCCCACTTCCGATGTGTGACTAATGGGATGTTACAATATCCCCAACTCAATTAGCTTGACGTCCTCGTCAAGGCCCGACATAACCCAGATCGAACCCTAGCATAGTGCATGTGAGGTTTAACTCAGTGATGGCTCCACGCCGTGATGAGTTCTCGACTCCATCCACGGGTAGCCCTTTCCTACTTGAACCCTCTCACCCTGCCCAAATGCTAGGTCGGCTCTGATACCAAATGTCACGACCCGAGTCTAATGAACCAACTGGCTAATAACTCCATTTTGGTCCTTAAACCACGAACTAAAATGTTTAAGCGGGAGTTAATGTAGTACACTCATCAGGCCCATATAAGCCAATCATACACATTGCCCACTTTCGATGTGGGACTAATGGGATGTTACATGAAGGCCTCTAGTGGACGTCGGTGACCTCATCGGAGGAGGAAGCCAAAAGTGGATGTAGGTCAAGATTGACCGAACCACTTTAAAATCTCGGTTTGCATTTACTTTCTGTTCTCTATCTGAACTGCAAACTGCCTCCATAGCTTTACTTTAACTGCACTTCGCCTAATCTAAGTTAAAGCAACTTCCGAATCGGCTTTCATACTGAAATTGCTTTTATCGTACGAACGTCGTATTTCAATTTGCAATTACATTCTGTTCTCTATCTTAATTGCAAACTGCCTCTATATCTTTACTTTAACTGCATTTCACTTGATCACAAGTTAAAGTGATTTTCGAATTGGTTTTCTTACCGAAATCATTTTTATCGTACGAACGTCATTTTAAATCGTCGAAAGTTTTCCACTGCACTAATTCACCCCCCTCCCCCCTCTTAGTGCTCTTGATCCTAACATGCTTGATCTCCTTCACCCTCTCCTAAGGATTTGTAAGGAAATAGGGATATACGATCTCCCTAGGTAACACAATATACTCTATACGTAGTTTTTCAGTTTCGCGGATTTTGCGCACCAATCTTCGCATGACGACGAACATCTCTTTGGGAATCTTGGATTTTGTTTTCTTGTTCTTCCGCTGCGCATGTGATGTCACCCACAAAGTTTTCCCAACAATTTTAAAGTAATACATAATGATTTTTATAATTTATTGGTCTTGATGGTTTCATGACGAAATTCATTTTTGATCCTAAACGTTGATGCATGTTTGAAAAGCATGTTAACATGAAATCAATCACTTAAAACGAAACACTCTTAAGAAAAAAAAAGAAAAAATCTATTATCAATGAAATCATGAATCTACTTATATTATGAATTTTGTGAACCATAAAAATGATTTTGATACTTTGAATTTGAAATGAGTTTTATCAAAATCATGATCTTGATTCTTTGGAATAATATGAGATTTCCTTTTATGATCATTTTGATTATTTAAAAGGAGATTTGTCGAAATGATTCATGAAATTTTGGATTCATGACTTGATCCTTCATTTGTTTATGAGATAGTTGAAATCTTTGTACCTTTGAATTCTTCCCTTCTCCTTTCGATTTTTGAATTCATGCATGTTATATGTTGAAGATTTGAAACTATGTTTTGATATCATTCATACCCAAGAAATGTTGATTTGACAAATTGAATGATTTAAAAATGAATGATGAGTTTTCTCTTGACTATAACTTGTGATATTCTTTATGAATCATCATCTTGATTTCTCGATATTCGATACATGAAACTTTGTTGTGAATCAAGATCTGGTTCTTTGAACTCCCATGTTTCTTCTTATTGTTTACTAAAGAAGAAAATTTCTGAAATAAATCATGATTCTTTTTTGGAATTATAATTTTTATGATTCATAAAGAATTGAGAGATTAAAAAATCTATCTATGTTTTTCTTTTTATGAATCTCTTGAAAATAATTTTGATTTGATGATTTAAATTTGAATAAGACTTATCTTGATTTTTTGAAATTTATAACTTCAAACTTCTTATGCAAGAATCAAGGTACTATAACATTTGATCTCCTACATTTCTTTTTGACATTTATAAAAATAAAGGAGATCTGTTGAAATAAATCATGTCTTATGGTATTCAAATGGTCTTATCTTTGATGATATGATTTCTTTGTATCTATGATACAAATGCCTTGATATGAATGAATCACTGTTAGCTTGCTAATTGTAAAAATATACGCTAGCTTGAATGGTAAAACATGAGATTGTCTATAGTGCAAATTTACTGTTATCATGATGTGTAGATTGAAATATTGATTAGAATATTGATGTAATTATAAATGATGATTTGGTATTATGCATAAAATACTCTTTATATTATTTTGATGCATACAAATGAAAAGTTATGAACATGCATGGTAGGATATAATTTGACAAAATTGATACCATCATGATATGAAACATTTATGATTTGCAATGATGCATGCAATACTTGTGCTTTTTAATTATGATGTAATGTATTACATATGATGTGAATCATGATTTAAAATGCTATGAATTGTTGCTAAAATGATGTATCATAAATGTTGATTTAATGTTTTGTATCATGAATGCTCTAAATGATGAATGTTTGGTATCATGATCAAAATATTGATAAATAGTTAAAAATTTTAGTATCATGTATGATATGCTCATAATGTTGATTGATTTATTCAATATCGTGCATGAATGAAATATAAGGTTTTTGAAATAGTGTATGTTTTAATTTGAAAATATAATGATGCACAAATAAAATTGATACTTACCTTTGTCATAATTAATGTAAAGGGTATTTCCTTTTTTTTGATAATAACAAGGGGGAGATAGCTAGCTTGCACAAGACAAGAGAAGCAAAAAATTGCAAACATACACATCGTAAAAAGGGGCAAAACTTATTAGCTTGCTCATCTCAAAAGCAAGAAATGCTATCTTGTAATCTCTACCAAATGCACAATCTTGCCTATCTCAAGAAGCAAAACATGCTAACTTGCACATCTAGCAAACTTGCGTATTTCAAGAAGCAAGGGATGCTTTCTTGAACATCTCAAAACTACTAGCTTGCATGTTCTAAAAGTGTTGTAAAATTTGCTAGCTTGTATGTTGTAGTATTTGCTATCATACTACCTTGCATATCGATGATAATAGCAAAATTGCATGATGATAAAACTAGAAGATTATATTAATTATGCAATATGTTGAATTTGGATATTTCAAAAACTTGCAACTTGCACATTGTAATAGGAAGCAAGAATCATGAGCTTACACAAGAAAGCTATCTTGCATTTGCTTTCGAAATTTTTTGCTAGCTTGCATGTAGCAAAACTTGCATACTATAAAAATTGCTAGCTTGTAGTCTAAAGAGAAGCAAACAGTTACTATCTCAAGAAAAGCAAACATGCTAAACTTGCACATCTTTAATTGCTCGATTGCATGATGATAAAATTTAACACTAAATTTTTTCATGCAATGTATTGAACTTTATATCTCAAACATATAGAAAGTGACACTTCTCCCTTTTGTTGATGACAAAGGGGGAGAAGTATGATCATGTTATGCATGATGATGTGTTGTAAATATTCATGATTAATATTTGCAATGACTTGAATTCGGCTTGAATTCAAGGTCTATCAATATGACATATTAATAGGAGGAGTTTGTTTAAACTTCGGGAGTTAAAGTTAACTCCGTCATCAAGTGGTTGTCATCATCAAAAAGGGGGAGATTATTGAATCTCGTATTTTGATAATGAAACTACTTGATATGTGTTTATGATTTAATCTGCATTTTGAGTTACGCAGAATGCTTCGATCAAGATGAGACAATTAAAGCTAGAAAATCATGTTGTGCTGGAGGAACATGTCTGAAGATTGGATGTCGAGCCGGTGGATCGATCGACGTATCGATAGAAGGTTTCGAGCCGTGTATTCAGCCATTGGGCCAAGAAGAGCGGGTATTGTGCCAAGGATATTGGAGTTGCGGAGTCAACTGGCCGATTGGGCAATAGGCCGCAAGAGAGGACGATGCACTGAAGAATCAGATGAAGCGTCGAGAGACCAATGACATGCCGGACAACTTGATTAATTGCTTAGGAGTAATTGTCTAGATCGAACTTTTGTTTTACATATGCAGGATTAACTATGATAACTTGAAGACATAAAGCAAGTCTACCAGAGTCAAGTTTGATAAGTATTCGAGAGTCCGAAGATTCGGTAGAGATGTTGCCGGAACTAACCGAGAAGAAATTAGGGACTTGTTAGAGTTTTTGGAAGTCCGTCGAAGAGATCGTTGGAGGTTCATGAAGATCACCGAGAAGGCTTGGCTACTCGCTGAACTCGCCACAAGATCGGGCACCTACTGAGAGTCCGCCGGAAGAAATCCGAGGGTGTATCGGAAGTCCGTTGGAAGATCGCTAGAAAGCTCGTCGGAAGGAGACTCGACGTTTGCCGGTTGAAAATTTGCTTAGGACTATATTTTCAGATGCGTAGTTTTCATTTAATTAGGGTTAAGATTAAGGGATAATCCTATATCCTGGTTAGGGGCCAATTGGGCCCGATATTACCTAGTTTGGGCTAGATTTGAAACCCATCTAGTGACCCATAGGACTGGGTGGTGGAACCGCCTAGAACCCGAGGATCGAGCGGTGGTACCGCCGGACTGGGCGGTGGTACCGCCGGACTGGGCGGTGGCATCGCCTAGCACCCGAGAGGTCAGTCGGTGGCATCGCCAGACTGAGTAGTGGCACCGCTAGTACATTGTCAATGTCAAACACTAATAGGCGGTGGAACCACCAGCATTGGGAACCCAAGAGAATTCAAAATTTGGAGCCCAAATTTGAATCCTCTTAGGGTCTATAAATACCACTCAATTTTCAGCAAAGAACACAACCTTTGAAAACTTAGAGATTGAGATAAAGCCTTAGCAAAGTCTTTAGCAAGTCTTGTTTTCAATTGCTTGACTGGGCGGTGGCACCACCCAGAACCCGAGGATCGGGCAGTGGTACCACCGGACTGGGTGGTGGCAACGCTCAGCACCTGAGAGGTCAGGCGGTGGCACCGCCACTAACAGGCAGTGGCATTGCCAGTTAATGATCAATATGATATTGACAGGCAGTGGCACCGCTAGCTTCGGGAACCGAAGAGAATTCAAATTTGTAGCTCAAATTTGAATCCTTTTGGGGTCTATAAATACCCTTCAATTCTCAGTAGAGAATATAACATTTGAGAAGTTAGAGATTGAGATAAAGACATAGCAAAGTCTTTAGCAAGTCTTATTTTCAATTGCTTGAGTGTTCACCTCCTTCTTTCTTATTGAAAATTTGTTAGAGTGTGAACCACTTGTAAAATGTTATAAGAGGGGTATTTGTCCTTCCCCTTCAAAGTGATTTGCTAATGGAAGTTGAGAGCCTCATCGAAGAAGGCTTCGCAAGTGGATGTAGGTCATTTTGACTGAACCACTTTAAATTGGTGTGTTCCTTGAATGTGTGAGTATTTACCTTTCTTAAACCATTATTTACATAGCAGAAAGCTTTCAGTTTTTATCTTCTCACTTTACTCGAGCTACTTTCACCAAGTCATTCATTGTCGAATTGAAATCTCTACGTATTTACGAAATCGTTTTTAAACTTATGAGTTTTAATCTGTTGTACTAATTCACCCCCCTCTCTTAGTGCCACTCTGATCCAAACACCTAACACAAGGCAGTAGCTGCTTGCACACATGGCAGCACCGCACTGCCACCTGCCATCCCAAGCGATAAGCCGTAAAGGTTGCGGCAACCACACTACTGTCGACGAGCATAGGCGACAGCACTCGCCCCTTATAGTGGCCGCCGCCCGTAGTGTTACAACATTTTATGGGCAAAAGAGAGTTTTGCCCATAGGAATTTTAGAAATTTCAAATTCTATCATTTGTTCAAATTATGAAAATATCCATCAAAATTCAAAAAATTCCCTACATGTCCATAATTTTCAAAAATATTAATTAATTAAATTATTTAATTGATTATTATTTTTATTATTATCTAGTTGTCCTACATGATGATGATGTGGACATGTGATGTATGATATATGGACGGATGATCATGGACCGTGTGATAATGTGTGTACTTGGGATTATTATTATTAGGGCCTACGAGCCTCAATTTTATTTCTCGTTTATTGTTGGGTCTGTGTGCCCATGATTAAGTTATAATCACACGAGGAGACGCAGCAGGAGCGTGGAAGCAATAGCAGGACCCACGAGATGGACGATCGCAATGCATAAAGATGCATCGAGACGTTGATAGAACCGACGAGGATGAGATGGATGATCACAGGGCATGAAGATGCGCTACCGCACACATAGAACTTGATGTGAGTGATTAGGCCCATTAGCTCGGGCCTGACCACATTAGGATATGGTCCATGATCATCCGGTGTGATTGTTCATTTGATGTGTGATTATTTATACACTTACTATATATATATATATATATATATATGTATATTTGCATGCGATATAGATATATATTAAATATGTATGTGTGTGACACGTCATATTAGGAGACTAAATCAAAGAAATCTCTCTCGATAATATTAAGTTGGTAAACGTGAGGCAATTAGATTGACCCACGTGGCCTTCCATCGCTATAGGTAGGGATCGATTCTCGATGTAGGTTGAGTTGGTTGAGTCCCTCGAGGCTCACCTATATTGCGATTCATTAACTTGCCTATGACATAGAGTTCTCACCGGTGACCTGAGGACATGGTATGCTTTGTCGAGTCCCTCGAGGGCATATCATCAATCAAACTCATCTTGTAACGATGGTGTTGACTTAATCGAACATCATGGTTGGTCGAGTGTTGGTAAATCTTAGGGGCGACATCATATGCGTAATGGAAAAATAGAAAACAAAATCCCCAATTTCTCAAAGATTTGTTCATCGTCATGCAATAATTGGTGCGTAAATCCGCAAAATAGAAAACTGCGTATAGTAAAAATTGTGTTACCTATGGAGATCGTATATCCCTGTTTACCTACAGATCTCTAGGAGAGGGTGAAGGAGGTCAAGCTCCCTACTCTCTAGTGGTGATCTATATAGTAGGGCTTGCGACGGCGCTCCTCAAAACTCCAAGCTTGCTTTGAGGTGGAGAGGGGGAGGAGAATAAGAGAGGCAAGCAAAGGCTCCAACCTATGAACCACTGAATCCCTCCTATTTGTAGAGGTCTCCCATCAACTTAACCTTATTGGATCCTCCCTTATTGGGTATTGGATCTTCATCCAATTACTCAAGCCTCTTAAATTAGTGGATCTCTATCCAGTAATCTATCATGAGCTTTTATTGGATCTCATCCATGAGATCTAATAATTTAGGGGCTTATTAGATATCCAATAAGATAGGGACTTTGGCAGATATCTCATATCTGAACCTCTACTCATAGCAATGCCTAATATATGTGTGTGACCCTCTAGGCCCAATATCGAGCTGGCCACGAGTCATACCTCCCAGAACTCCTTCTAGCTCAGTGAATTATTATCTTTATAATAATTCACTATTGAATCTTGGATTTTGAAGATGACATCAATTGTCATTTTTTATCTAATCCATATGTTGAGATAAGTGTGCATGATTAACTATGATGAAAGTAAGACATGCAGTAGGAGTTGCGCCAGAGTCAAGACTATGATCACGTTGGGAGTTCGAGAGCTCGATAAAAGTCCGGACGGTCGTCGGAGGTTCTGCGAGAACAAATCCGAGAAGTCCAGAAGCTTGCCAAAAGAAGCTCGTCGGAACTCGCCGAGTGGATCGTTGCAAGTCCAAGAGTTTGCTGGAAGCTCGCCGGAAGAAGCGATTGACGCACCGGAAGCAAGCTATAGTAAATGTCTTAAGAAATTCGTAGTTAGCACGATGATTATATTAGAAATGGGAGGTGATCCCATTAACTTAATCTTGGGGAAATTGGGCCCTTGACATACCCAAATTGGGCTGAATGGATAAGCCTATTTAGACCTAGATTTCTTAGCTAAAGGTGGCACCGCCCAGGGCTCAGTCTCCGAGCTCTGGCTAGGCGGTGCAACAGCCCCAGTCAGGCGGTGGCACCACCTGAGATCGGTCTCTGAGATCTGGCAGGAGGTGCAACCGCCCCTGACAAGAGGTGGCACCACCTAGAGGCTCAGTCTTCGAGCTCTGCTAAGCGGTGCAATCGCTCCAGTCAGGCGGTGCAACTGCCAGACCCCGGAATTTCGAGAATTGATAGTTTTGAGCTCGGGATTCAAACTGGGTTGGGGCCTATAAAAACCCCACTATTTCAGCAATGAAAGAGCAACCAAAAACCACCGAAATCCTAATCTTATTCTGTGATTTTTAGAGCTCAAAAGTGTTGTATGAGTTAAAAGTTCTCCTTCTTTTGTTCCAAGTTCTAATCTTTCAAGAGAGGAGAGAAAATTCTGTAAGGGTTGTCTCCTAAGCCCGTCAAAAGGAGTGAAATTGTAAAAGGGTGGTTGGCCTTCGCCTATCGAAGGAAGGCCTCTAGTGGACGTTGGTGACCTCGTCGGTGGATGAAGCCAGAAATGGATGTAGGTCAAGATTGACCGAACCACTCTAAAATCACGATGCTCTCTGGTTTGCATTTACTTTGAACATATTATCTTTAATGCAAACTGTTGGGAAATCCTTGGGGGTGATATCATATGCGCAGCGGAAGAACAAGAAAAACAAAATCCCCGATTCCCAAAGAGATGTTCGTCGTCGTGCGAAGATTGGTACACAAAAATCCGCGAAACATGAAACTGCGTATAGAGTAGATTGTGTTACCTAGGGAGATCGTATATCCCTATTTCCTTGCAGATCCTTAGGAGAGGGTGAAGGACGTCAAGCGTCCTCCTCTCTAGCGGTGATCCACACAGCAGGGTTACGATAATGCTCCTCAAAACTCTAGACCTACTCTGAGGTGGAGATGGAGAGGAGAATAGGAAAAGGCAAACAAAAGCTCTTTAGCCCATGGGGCTCTGAATCCCTCCTATTTATAGAGGTCCCCTGTCAAACCCTAATGGGTCCTCCCCTAGTGGGTATTGGATCTGTATCCACTAAGACAAGGGCTCCGTCGGATATCTTATATCCGAACCTCTATTCATCGCAATGCTTACCATATGTGTGTGACCCTCTAGGCCCAATATCGAGCTGGCCGTGAGTCGTACCTATCAGAACTCCTTCTAACTCAGTGAATTATTATCTCTGTAATAATTCACTCGACTCATCGACTACGAACGAACTAGGCCACTACGCCGTAGTCCCCAGACGATACAGGAGAATCCAATCCATTGGACCTATCTGTCCTCAGTTACCGTGTACCATAGTCCTTCATCCATCTAATATATCAGAGATCGTATATCGAGCATTGTGTTGTCAGACCCACACGGTTTCTTCTCGAGTCTCGCTCTAATCGGATTCTCCCGGAGAACTCTTTCTCTCTCAACCCGAATGACCCTTGCCAGGGATTTGTCTGAGTAAGAACACATGAGATATTCCTCTCATGACACCGAGAGTGGATGATCCTCTATCGACACTCAATAGCCCTCGTAAGGTCAACTACCACTCTCAATGACCAGCTGTACTAGATCTGGGATAGCCAAACCTATAAGTCTGGTATCAAAGAGTGGAGCACTCATACAGGACATCCTTGGTGTCTCAAGTCTAAGGACTAGATACACCACTAGGACTACGAAATCGCTGTCTGACAATAAGGCATCATCAACCATCCAGCATTCCGTAAGTGGATCAATCAGTGAACTCATTCTCCAATGAGCACCTGTACTGTATCCCTAGTGTCCCTACACAAGCAGTTATGAGACCAGCTACATCCATCATATGGACGGGTATACAACACACCAGTCTGTCCGGTTATCACGATATCCCTCTCGAGTAACCTATGACCGGGATTATTTAGGATATGTGTTTAAAGGTGAATCGATCTCACTATCGTGATCTCATCACGATCTGATTCCCATTGCACAAATCCAAGGACATCACAATATATGTATGCATTTATGCAATAGTTATAAATTGATATATGTCAAAATATAATAAGCAAAAAGATTCTATATTAAGTCACACGTGCCATCACTCACGTGATTGGCTTGTTGGGCACCTATAACTAGCACAAACCTCCTCAATAGCTTACTGCCTTCTGCGAATTTACGATCGTGTTTCAAAGTTCAATATTTTCTGAATCGATGTTTATATGTAAATCAGTTTTATCGTACGAACATCATATTTCAGTTTGCGCTTACATTCTGATTTCCATCATAACTGCAAACTGCCCTTGTAGATTCGCTTTAACTGCATCTTGCTTGATCACAAGTTAAAGTGATTTACAAATCGGCTTTTCTACCGAAATCGCTCTTATCGTACGAACGTAATTTTAATTGTTGAAAGTTTTCCGCTGCACTAATTCACCCCCCTCTTAGTGCTCTGGATCCTAACAATTGGTATCAGAGCGGGGTTAACTCTCAAACGGATTAAAACCCAAGAGAGATGGCATACGCCGGAAACCAAGAGGGCCATTTTATTACACGTCCACCCATGTTCAATGGGACGGACTACACCTATTGGAAGACTCGATTGAGGATCTTCCTTATTTCAATGGATTTTGAACTTTGAAATTTTGTCAAAAATGGATTTTCAAAGTCTTCTCTTCCAATGATCGATTGGAATGAATTGGAGAAGAAGACTTTCACTCTTAATGCAGAGGCTATGAATGCCATATTTTGTGCGCTTGATAAAAATGAGTTTAATCGTGTTGTGGTTTGTGAAATCGCGTTTGATATTTGGCATACACTCGAAGTGACTCACGAAGGCACAAATAGAGTGAAAGAGTCAAAAATCAATCTGTTGATAAACTCTTTTGAACTTTTCCGAATGAAATCGAGCGAGACTATTGGCGACATATACACCCATTTCACGGATGTCGTCAATGGTCTAAAAGGACTCGGCAAAAGTTTTTCGGATTTTGAGCTTGTAAATAAGATTCTAAGATCCCTTCCTAAGAGTTGGGACCCTAAACTCACTGCTATTCAAGAGGCTAAAGATTTAAACAACTTCCCTCTTGAAGAACTAATCGGGTCATTAATGACCTATGAAATGACATGTAAGGCTCATGAAGAGCAAGAAGACATCCTTCCAAAGAACAGGAAGGATATGACACTTAGAAATTTAGATGACCATTTGAGAGAAAACTCAAGTGATGAGGACTGTGATGATGACTTGGCACTTCTAACAAGGAAATTCAAAAAATTCATTAAGAGAAACAAGTTTAAAAATGACACAAAAAATAAACTTGAACCCAAAAAGGACCAAGTTATTTGCTACGAGTGCAAAAAGCCGGGACACTACAAAAGTGATTGTCCCCAAGCCAAGAAGAGAACATCAAAGAAGAAGGCGCTCAAAGCAAGTTGCTCATTACGCCTTAATGGCCATCGGAGAGGAGGTAACAAATTTAATTGATGCAGATTTATCATTTGATGAGTTATTAAATGCCTTCCATGACTTATTTGATGAATGCAAGATTATTAGTAGAAAATACAAATTGCTAAAAAAGGAGCATGATAGTCTTACTTGTAATTTCGATAAGTTAAAAACTGAATATCATGATAGTTTAGGTTCTTGTATAAAATGCCATGATCTAGAAACTATCCAAATGGAAAACTTGCTACTTAAGGACATCTTGAAGAAATTCGAGGTTGGTAGCAAGTCTTTGAATATGATCTTTACAAACAAGGGTCACGTTCCCAGAAGAAGTGGAATCAGATTTGTGAGAAATTCGAATCAGATTTTATCTCCTGTCGTAGTAAAATTTGTCTCTTATCTTTCGACTTGAAAAGGATTTTCATCGAAGTTTCGCATTTACATTATGCTTAATGAGAATAACGATAAGTTCTACGTTTAGAACTTATCGGTTTATGCTTGAATTCAATGAGATAGAATTCAAGTGTTTTTATCTTCTCATAATATGGCATATAGATAGGGGGAGTTATGTTTAACTCTGTCATCAATTGATTGTCATCATCAAAAAGGGGGAGATTGTTGAATCTCGGATTTTGATGATAAAATCAATTGATGGGTTAATTGATCTAATCCATATTATTGAGTTAAGTGTGTAGGATTAACTACGATAACCATAAAACACAAAGCAAGGATACCGGAGTCAAGTTTGATGGACGTTTAAGAGTCCGAAGAATCGTCGGAGATGCTACCGGAACTAACCGAGAAGAAATCGGGAACCTGTCGGAAATTTCGGAAGTTCACCGAAGAGATCGTCGGAGGTTCACGGAGATCACCGAGAAGGCTCGGCTACTCATTAAAGTCATCACAAGTTCGAGAGCTTGCTGGGAGCCCGTCGGAAGAAGTTCGTCGGAAAGCTCGCCGGAACAAGACTCGACGTTCGCGGTTGAAAAATTGCTTAGGATGTGTTTTTGTTATGTAGTTCACTTGTAATTAGGATTAGGATTAAGAGATAATCCTATATCCTAGTTAGGGACCAACTGGGCCCAAAATTAGACTTGGTTTGGGCTAAGTTTGAAGCCCAACCAGTCAACCGAAGGGTCTGGCGGTGGCACTACCAGAATGGGCGGTTGCACCGCCCAGCACCCGATAGCTGGGCGGTGGCACCGCCTGGGCTGGGCGGTGGCACCACCCAGCACTATCAGCGCCTAACATTGACAGGCGGTGGCACCGCCACTGACAGGCGGTGGCACCGCCAGCATCGGGAACTCCAAGAGAATTCAAATTTTGGACCCCAAATTTGAATCCTCTTGAGGCCTATAAATACCCTTCAAATCTCAGCTGAGATTACAACTTTTGAGCAGCAATTGTTTGAGAGAAAGGTCCTAGAAAAGTCTTAGATAGTCTTGTTTTCAATTTGCTAGTGTTCACCTCCTTCTTTCTTGCTGAAAATCTGTAAGAGAGTGAACCGCTTGTAAAAAGTTGTAAGAGGGGTATTCACCCTTCCCTTTCAAAAGATTTGCTAGTGGAAGGTGGGAGCCTCATCGAAGAGGGGCCTCGCAAGTGGATGTAGGTCACTTGACCGAACCACTTTAAAAACGACGTAATCTCTGGTTTGCATTTCATTACTGCTATTTACATTACTACAAACCTTCTTACTTGCTTTATTTCATCATTACCTTTGCTGCACAACTTTGCGAATACATTTTCAAGTTAAGCACTTCCGACTCCGATTTTTATCATACGAAAGATTTGTCGAAATCAACGTTTTAATCCGCTGCACTAATTCACCCCCCCTCTTAGTGCCGCTCCGACCCTAACAATTGGTATCAGAGCAAGGCTCACTCTCATATTTGGTTTAATACCCAAGAGAGATGGCTTACTCCGGCATGCATGAGGGACACTCTATCACACGTCCACCTATGTTTAATGGGTCGGATTACACATATTGGAAGACCCGTATGAGGATCTTCCTCATTTCCATGGATTTTGAGATTTGGACTATTGTCGAAAACGGATTTCAAAAATCTTCTCTTCCGATGAGCGAATGGAATGAATCGGAGAAGAAGGTTTTTGCTTTAAACACAAAGGCTATGAATGCCTTGTTTTGTTCACTAGACAAAAATGAATTTAATCGTGTTTCAATTTGTGATTCGGCTTTTGATATTTGGAAAACTCTTGAGGTCACTCATGAAGGCACTAGCCGAGTGAAAGAGTCCAAAATCAACATCCTTGTGCACTCTTACGAACTTTTCCGAATGAAACCAAGTGAGTCCATCGGAGACGTGTACACCCGGTTTACGGATGTCATCAATGGACTCAAAGCTCTTGGTAAAGATTTTACTAACTTTGAACTAGTAACTAAAATCTTAAGATCCCTCCCTAAAAGTTGGGATCCAAAAGTTACGGCCATTCAAGAGGCCAAAGACCTTAAAACATTCCCTCTTGAAGAACTCATTGGGTCACTAATGACCTACAAAATGACATGTCAAGCTCATGACGAGCTCGAGAACCCCCTTCCAAAGAACAGGAAGGATATGGCACTCAAATCACAAGAAGACCACTTGAAAGGAACATCAAGTGATGAGGACAGTGACAATGACATTGCACTTTTGACTCAAAAATTTTAAAAATATTTAAGAAAGAACAAATTTAAAAATAATACAAAAAATAAATTCGAACAAAAGAAGGACCAAGTGATTTGCTATGAATGCAAAAAACCGGGACACTACAAGAACGATTGTCCTCAAGCCAAAAAGAGAATATCAAAGAAGAAGGCTCTCAAAGCAACGTGGGATGATTCAAGCGCGTCCGAAGAAGAGGAGTCAACACCGAGCAAGTTGCTCATTACGCCCTAATGGTCACCGAGCAAGTCGAATTCAAGTCACTGCAAATATTCATCATGCATAACATGATCATACTTCTCCCCCTTTGTCATCAACAAAAAGGAAAAGTGGCACTTTCTATGTGTTTGAGAGATGAATTCAACTTATTGCATGAAAAACATAATATCAAGTTTTATCATCATGCAATTTGTAAGCTTGAAAATTTATTAAATGCTACATCATGAAGGCTAGCAAAAATTTAGCAAGTGCTATATCACATTAGAATATGCAAGCTATCTAGTTTTAGATATAAAAGATAGTAAAATAGCATGTCCTACTTTACAACATTTTATAACATTTTAGAACATGCAAGCTAGCAGTTTTAAGATGTTCAAAAAGCAACTCTTGTTTCTTGAAATATGCAAGTTGCAAGCTATCAAATTTTGCATCCTTTGCAATGTTTGAGCTTGCAATTTTGCTTCTATTGCAAAGTGCAAGTGTAGCATGTATAGCATGTTTAGCAGCTTGAGATAGCAACTGTTTGCTTCTCTTTAGACTACAAGCTAGTAATTTTTACGATATACAAGCTTTACTACACACAAGCTAACAAAAATTTTGAAAGCAAATGCAAAATAGCTTTCTTATGTAAGCTCATGATTCTTGCTTCCTATTGCAATGTGCAAGTTGCAAGTTTTGCTTCTTAAGATAGGCAAGATAGCACATTTGCTTTTGATTACAAGATAGCATTTCTTGCTTTTGAGATGAGCAAGCTAAAAAGTTTTGCCCCTTTTTGTGATGTATAAGTTTGTAATTTTTTGCTTCTCTTGTCTTGTGCAAGTTAGCTATCTCCCCCTTTGTCATTGTCAAAATGAAGGGAAGACCCTTTACATCAATTATGACAAAGGTAATTATCAATCTTATTCGTGCATTATTATATTTTAAATTAAAACATGCACCTTTTCAAAAACCTTATATTTCATTCATACATGATATTGAATAAATCAATTAACATTATGAGCATATCATCGTGATACTAAAATTTTTAACTATTTATCAATATTTTGATCATAATAAAAAATATTCATCATTTAGAGCATTCATGACACAAAGCATTAAATCAACATACATCATTTTAGCAACAACTCATAGCATTTTAAATCATGATTTACATCAATACATCACATCATAATTAGAAAGCACAAGTATTGCATACATCATTGCAAATCTTAAATGTTTCATGATTATATTAATTTGTCAAATTGCATCCTACCATGCATGATCATAACTTTTTTCATTTTATCATTGTAAACAAGAAAGAATAAGGGAAGAACAAAATAGTGCAAAATATTTCAATTATTTCAAGGCATACAAGCCATAAATCCAATGGCATTATGTCATGAAAGATAAGACCTCTAGAATTACAAAAGACATGATTCATTTTATCAAATCTCTTCTTTTTATAAATAACAAAAATTATAGGTATACAAAGAAGAGATTGTGATTAAAAAAGAATCTCAAGTAGTAAATCTAATAAATCAAGATCATAATTTGAATACAAACTCATTCAAATTCAAATCGTCAAATTCATCAAAATCTCAACATTACTTTCAAGAGATTCAAAATGGTATACATAGATTTATCATAATAATCATCAAGATCAATAAGAAAGAGAAAAATAATTTTTCAAGGAAAAAATATTTTCCTCTTTTTAGTTGTTTCAATTCATATGATTTTATTTCGTGTATGCCAAATAAAAACATGTTTCATGTTTAAAACCGAAAGTGTGAGATTTATTACAACAAAGATCAATAAAGAACTTTTATTATGGTAAAAATCAATAATCCATAAATCACAAGATTCATCATGCATAATTTCAAAATTTATTAAGCATGATCATTGTGCATGACACTAAAATTTTCAAATTCGAACATGCACAATTTCAAAACTATACCTTTCATTTTTCATGCATGATACAAATAAATCAATCATCACTATGGGCATATCATACATGATATTCAAGCATTCATGATATATTATTTTAGCAACATGATCATAGCTATTCAAATGATGGTATCTAAATGTCAAAATTTATTACATCCTATCATGCATGATCATTAACTTCTCATTTGTATTTCATGCATTATTTCATTTCATCACATTCAAAATATCAAGAGAATTTTGATGATGAAATAAATATTTCATGAATACAAGTAATTACATAAAAATCATATCATGAAAAGATAATACCAAAAGACACATTTTGTTTTGAAAAATCTCCTCTTAAATAATCAAAGGAAAATCTTAGGAGATCACGATATAGATAAAATTCATCCAATCTTGTAGGAGAATAAGATATTAATTCAAGCATATAAAATTTCTCAATTCATTACAAACCATAATAAGAATTGTGGTTCCGAAAAATCACGATTCATTTAGAAAAATTTTCTCTTTAGTGCACGATAAGAAGAAATATAGCAATGATAAAAGATATCGATTTTTATAGAGTAAACCTCAAGTTATAAATCTCGAAAAATCAAGATAAAGCTCATTCAAATTCAAATCATCAAATCAAAATCATTTTCAAGAGATTCATAAAAAGATGATAAAATAGATTCATCAAACCAAGAATTTTCAAGAAAAATAATTTTATCTATTTGGTTGTTTCATATAAGCATGCCTTTGTCCTTTTTGTGCTAAAAAATATATATATCATCAATCATTTAAGATCGAAAAATAAGTTTCATCATAAAAACCATCAAGATCAATAAAACACAAAAAATCATCATGTATAACTTTTAAAATCTCATACATAAAATCATCAAATCATGATATCAAAATTTCAATATTTTCATTACAACTTTATTGCATTGGTTTCATTGAACATAATTTTGAATGATTCTTATAGATAACTTAAACTTCTTTAATTTTAATTTATATGATTGACTTTATATTAGCATGTTCAAATTTTGTTCTTATGTCAAAACCATACATCATGTTTGAAAACCAAAGACAAGGTTCATAAAAAATTATCAAGCCTTCCATTCAAAAGTCATGCATCGTCATTGAAAATCAATATGGAAATCATCAAAATACACATTCTTACTTCTCAAGCACATACATAAGATTAATCTTACTAGGTGTATAAGCATTAGATTTATATCTAACATTTTATTGCATTAACATAGAATATACAATTTTCATTGTCATTTTCAAGATTACGAGCATGATTATATTTTTGTATTTTTATTTTTGAACATTTAATTTTTTTTAAAAATAATTCAAAACTAAATTACAAAAAGAAGTGTATTATGAAAAGCATTATGTAATTTCGAAGTAAATTAGGGGGATTTCGATTACCTCATCATTGAAAGTGGTTAAGGCATAGTTTGCCATCTCGCGTTTCTTGATTTTCTCCTTGTCTTCGGAGGAGCTCGATTCGTCCCAATTCTTGTTCCTTTTCTTGCGTTCAAAGCAAGTAGTTCCATTATTTTTGCTTTTTAATTTTTGTTTTATTTGTAGTTTAAGTTCACCATCACTTGAGTTTATGCTTGAGTGGTCTTCATGTGTTCTATGTCCCAAATCCTTCCTATCCTTTGGAAGGTTGTTCTTGAGTTCCTTTTTTGTCACATTGTTTATTTCGTAGGTCATTAAAGACCCAATTAGTTCTTTGAGTGGAAATGTTTTAAGATCCTTGGCCTCTTGAATGGCTGTAACTTTTGAATCCCAACTCTTTAGAAGGGATCCTAGAATTTTAGTTACTAATTCAAAGTTAGAAAAATCTTTACTAAGAGTTTTGAGTCCATTGATGACATCTATGAAACGGGTGTATATGTCTCCGATGGAGTCACTTGGTTTCATCTGGAAAAGTTCATAAGAATACACAAGAATGTTGATTTTGGACTCTTTCACTCAGCTAGTGCTTTCATGAGTGACCTCAAGAGTTCTCCAAATATCAAAAGTCGAATCACAATTAGAAACACGATTAAATTCATTTTTGTCAAGTGCACAATATAAGGCATTCATAGCCTTTGTATTTAGAGAAAACATCTTCTTCTCCAAATCATTCCAATGGTTCATTGGAAGAGAAGACATTTCAAATCCATTTTCGACTGTGTCATAAATTTAAATCCAAAGAAAGTAAGAAAACTCTCATTCGAGTTTTCTAATAAGTGTAGTCCATCCCATTCGAAAAGGGAGGACGAATGAGAGAGGAACCCTCTTGAAGGCCGAAAAGAGCTATTTCTATTTGGGTGTTAAACCAAAGTAGAAAATCGTGGCTCTGATACCAATTGTCAGGATCGGAGCAGCACTAAGACGGGGGGGTGAATTAGTGTAGCGGATTAATATGATTGAAAATGATTTCTTAAATGCGTAGATATTTCAATTCAACAATGAGTAGCTGGAGTAAAGTGAGAAGATGAAAACCGAAAGCTTTGTTGCTATGTAATAATGGTTTCAGAAAGATAAATACTCACACATTCAAGGGACACACCAATTTAAAGTTGTTCGGTCAAAATGATCTACATCCACTTGCGAAGCCATCTTCGATGAGGCTCCTAACTTCCACTAGCAAATCACTTTGAAGGAGAATGACAAATACCACTCTTACAACCTTTTACAAGTGGTTCACACACTTACAAATTTTCAATGAGAAAGAAGGAGGTGAACACTCAAGCAATTGAAAACAAGACTTGCTAAAGACTTTGCTAAGGCTTTATCTCAATCTCTAACTTCTCAAAGGTTGTCTTCTCTGTTGAGAATTGAGGGGTATTTATAGATCCTAAGAGGATTCAAATTTGGGCTCTAAATTTTGAATTCTCCTGGGTTCCCGATGTTGGCGGTGCCACCGCCTATCGATGGTAGTGCCACCGCCTATCAGTGTTTGACACTGATAGTGTACTGGCGGTGCCACCGCCCAGTCCGGCAGTGCCACCACCGGACCTCTCAGGTGCTGGGCAGTGCCATTGCCCAGTCCGACGGTAGCACCGCCTGATCCTTCGGGTTCTAAGCGGTGCCACCGCCTAGTCCTACGGTACCATCGACTAGTCCTTCGGGTTCTGGGTGGTGCCGCTGCCCAGTCCGGCGGTTCCACCGCCCGACCTTACAGGTCACTGGTTGGGCTTCAGATTTGGCCCAAACTAAGTCGTATTCAGGCCCATTTCGCCCCTAACCAGGATATAAGATTATTTCTTAATCCTAACCCTAATTATATGTAAACTATGAAGTTAAGACATAGTCCTAAGCAGATCTTATAACCAGCAACATCGAGTTTCCTTCCTGCGAGCTTTCTGGCAATCTTCTGGTGGACTTCTGATACACCCTTGGATTTCTTTCTATGGACTCCCAACAGGCTCCTGATCTTGTGGCAAGTTCAGTGAGTAGCCGAGTCTTCTCGGTGATCTCCGCAAACCTTCGAAAATCTCTTCGGCGGAGTTTCGAAAACTCCGACAAGTCCCCAATTTCCTCTTGGTTGGTTCCGGCAGCATCTCCAACGAATCTTCGGACTCTCAAACACCCATCGAACTTGACTTTGGTAGACTTGCTTTATGTCTTCAAGCTATCGTAGTTAATCCTGCACATGTAAAATAAAACTTCGATCGAGACAATTAATCCTAAGTAATTAATCAAGTTGTCCAGCATGTCATAGGTCCCTCGATGCTTTGTCCGATTCTTCGATGCATCGTCCTCTTTTGCAGCCTATTGTCCAATCGGCCAGTTGACTCCGCAACTTCGATATCCTTGGCGCAATACCCGCTCTTCTTAGCCTAATAACCGAATCCACGGCCTGAAGCCTTCTATTGATACATTGACCTATCCACCGGCCCGACGTCCAATCTTCTGACATGTTCCTCCGGCACAATATGATTTTCCTGCTATAATTGTCTCATCCTGATCGAAGCATCCTGCGTCACTCAAATCGCAGATTAAAACATAAACACATATTGATTGGTTTCATCATCAAAATCTGAGATTCAACAATGTGATCAGGCTCGAGCTAGTGGGCCTAAACACCCACATCAAGATCTATGTATGCAGCGGTGCATCTCTATGCCCTGTGATCGTCCATCTCATCCTTGTCGATTCCATCGACATCTCGGCGCATCTCCATACATCACGATCGTCTATCTCATGGGTCCCACTATTGCATCCACTCTCTCGCTATGCCTCCTCGGGTGATTACAATTTAATCATAGGCATGCAGGCCTGACAATAAATGAGAAATATAATGAAGGCTAGTAGGCCCCAATAATAATAATCACAAGTACACACATCACACGGTCCATGATCATCTGTCCACACATCATACATCACATGTATAAATCATTATCATGTAGGACTATTAGATAATAATAAAAATAATAATCAATTAAACTTTTTGATTAATTAATATTTTTTGAAATCAGGGATATATAGGAAATTTTTTGAATTTTGAGGGCTATTTTTATAATTTGGACAAAAAGGACAGAACTAGAATTTTGAAAATTCTAAGGGACAAAATTATCTTTTGTTCGAAAACCCTAATACCCTTCTCCCTCTCCCCTACTATTACCATTGCCACCGCCACCCTACTGGTGGTGGCCAGTGTGGCAGGGTGAGAGGCACGGCCCCTGCCTACGGGCGACGTTGCTATAACATCCCCCATTTTTGAAAATTTTATAAATGCTTGTTAGTAAATATGATGATTAGCTAATAATTCTTTTGTATTAAATAATTTTATATTAGAAGTTTATGGCTTGGGACCTAAATGTGAATATTAGAAATTTGATATAATTTATGAAAGATTCAGATTTAAGTTAAGGGAAAAAAAAATGGTAGACATGTGTCACTAGCTAACCTAATAGTGCTACGTATGTTTATTCTATGGATGACACATAAGCCCCTTTCATGCATGCTTGCCACCTTTCAACCCTTATATTAGCTAAATCTAATGTATTAGAGGAGAAATAAATGGATGAAAACTTAAGAAACTATAGCCATGAATCAAATTTGAGAAGAAGAAGAAGAAGAAGAAGAAGAAGAAGAAGAAGAAGAAGAAGAAGAAGAAGAAGAAGATGATGATGAAAAGCTTTACTTTGACTTGAGGTTTTGTATCAATTCAACACTTTTGGGACTCAAATTTGTTTAAGGCAAGTATTCTAACCCCATCCCACAGAAATCCTAATCTCTGTTTTTATCTTAATCTTATATAATTTGAAAGATTTCAGCTGAGAACCAAACATTTCTTTCGTTTTGATACAAAGCCATGAATCTATAATCTTTAGGTAATCTGACCTCTATGTAATGTTTTGGACCAAAATTTTAGTACTAAACACCGATTTAGAAAAAGCCTTATTCATTTGAAATTAGATTCAAAGACCTTTATTTTGATACATAGATTGAATGATTTAGAGTTTAAATGCCTACTATGACTACTCTACCAATTAACTGTACTGATTCTATTAAAGAGGGACTGTAATTTCCGACCTCTTGTTATTTAACTACTTATAACTTTCTGCTAGGAACTCAGATTTATGCAAAGTATAATTTATTTGAAACTAGACTCATAAAGCTTTCTATGAATATATGATTTGAATGATTTGGAGCAAAATTACCTATTGAATCATATGTTCAAATTAACTCTATGAATTCTGCAAAACAGAGATAATGTTCTCTGACCTTTAGTTAATAAATTGTTTATAACTCCATGTTGGAAACTCCGATTCATACAAAACTTAAGTTATCAAAAACTAGATTGATATATCTTTCGAATGACCCCTATGTTATGCAAATTGGAATATAAATGATCATCCAAACAATTAATGAAATATGTCTCTCAAATTCTATCAGAATCGAGCTTTGATCGATTTCGCCTATTCTTGTTTCGTATCTTTGGAAATTGATTTCAGCTAAAATCCTTACTTTAGTTGAGCTTTATATTATTGCTTCAAATTCATATATACTCTTGTCCTACGAGTATTTGCATACCTTGATCTGTTATGTAAACTTCATGTTTGTATCGTAATGTTTCGTATAGGCATATGCATTCCGTTGTTCCGCATATGTTTTTGATATGTCCCAATTTGTTATTCACAATACCTTTTGTACTCTGGTATTTGTGGGATCATTTGGACCTTTGTTAGAAATAGTAAAGGGATTATATGGACCTTTGCCAGAAATGGTAAAGGGATTATCTGGACATTTGCCAGAAATGATAATGGGTATGTGCTTAGAGCTCGTGATGCTCTAGATTATGTTTGGTGGTCATTCACAAATGGATGGACCATATTATATTTGGGATCCTACTTCACCTTCTATCTATTTGATATGATAACCAGAGCCTTGGTTATATGTTTCTATATCTGCTCTAGATAAAAATGAAATGTATGCAACGTCAAATATGACCTTTGAGCTTCTGTTTCATATTTAATCTTTGATACGCTCTGAAATGCTTCACATGCCATTGATATATTCCGAAGCATTTCATCCGCCATTGATATGTTCTGAAATGTTTCATTACGTTAATGATTTACTCCATTTATCCCTTACTCTATTGTTATGAACAAAACATGCTTCGAATAAAATGACATTGTAACTCTGCATTGGTCGTGTGGCTCTCTTTGAACTCTTGAATCTCTACCTTATATTTTAAAACCTTATTTGTTTGAAAATTGTCCTCTTTGCTACGAATATGTTAGTCACTTGCTGAGCTTTATATGCTCACCCCATTGCTATATAAATATTTCATGATAGCTTATCGCTCGCTAAAATACGTAAATTGGGTTGAGGCAGTGGAAAGCTAGAAGGTTTTGCGGCAAACCTTTCGTACTTGATAGTTTGATGTTGTATAGGTTCCTTTACGTGTGATCAAATATCAATGATTACTCTATATTGATGTATCTTGTAAATGTTAGGATCGGAGCGGCACTAAGAGGGGGGGGGGTGAATTAGTGTAGCGGATTAAAACGTCGGTTTTGAAAAATCTTTCGTATGATAAAAACTGAACTCGGAAGTGCTTAACTTTAAAGCGTGTTCGTAAAGGCGTGCAGCAAAAGTAATGAGGAAGTAAAGCATGTATGAAGGTTTGTAGTAAGGTAAATACCAATAAGTAAATGCAAACCAGAGAACACACCAATTTTATAGTGGTTCGGTCAAATGACCTACATCCACTTGTGAAGCCTTCTTTGATGAGGCTCCCAATTTCCACTAGCAAATCACTTTGAAGGGGAAGGACAAATACCCCTCTTACAACCTTTTACAAGTGGTTCATACTCTTACAAATTTTCAAAGAGAATGAGGGAGGAGAATACTTAAACTATCGAAAACAAGACTTGCTAAATACTTTGCTAAGGCTTTATCTCAATCTCTAACTTCTCAAAGGTTGTGTTCTCAGCTGAGAATTGAGGGGTATTTATCGGCCTCAAGAGGATTCAAATTTGGGCTCCAAATTTTGAATTCTCTTGGGTTTTCGAGGCTGGCGGTACCACCGCCTATCAATTTCAACATTGATAGAGTTCTAGCGGTGCCATCGCCGGAACTCTCGGGTTCTAGGCGGTGCCACCGCCCGAACTCTCGGGTGCTGGGCGGTGCCACCGCCCAGTCTGGTGGTACCACTGCTTGATACTTCAGGCTTTAGGCGGTGCCACCGCCTACACTATTTCTGCTCACTGGTTGGGCTCTAAACTTGGCTCAAACCAGTCCGAACTCTGGCCCAATTGACCCCTACTTGGGTTATAAGATTAACACCTAATTCTAACCCTAATTAACATGATAACTACGAATTTAAAGATATTTCCTAAGCTATTACAAAGTCCGCAAGTCAAGACTTCTTCCGGCGAGCTTCTGGCGAACTTCCGGTGGTCTTCCGATAAACTCTCGGAAACCATTCTGCAGACTCCCAGCAAGCTCCTAGACTTCATGATTTGATCTTGGCGAGTTCCGATGAGCTTCTTCGGCAAGCTATGATATTTCTCGGCAAGCTCCACGAACTTCCGACGTACCTTCCGGTGAGCTTTCGAAAACCCTTCGACAAGGTCTCTACTCATTCTCAGCTAGTTCCGGCAGCATTCCCTACGAACCTTCGGACTTCCGTCGGACTCTCGAACTCCCAACGAATCCTTCGCGCTTGACTCCAACACTTTGTTTCGCTTTATGTATTCATTGTTATCGTAGTTAATCCTGCACACACAAGCCAAAACTCTACTCCGATCTAGACAATTATTACAATGCGAATTGACATTTATTGCCCGACATGTCATTGGTTGGTGCTTCGTCCAATTCTTCAACGCATCGTCCTCTCTTGCAGCTTGTTGCCCAATCGATGGTTGACCTCCACAACCCCGATATCCTTGGCGTAATTTTGCTCTCCTTAGCCCGATGCCTAACGTTCGAAGCGTTTTACCGTCCAATATCCTAGCGTGATCTCCTCCGGCACAACGTCAATTTCTCCTGCGTCAACTCTCTAATCCTGATTGAGTAGACCTGCATCACTCAAAATGCAGTTAAACATCTAAACACAATCAATTAGTTTCATCATCAAAATCTGAGATTCAACAATAAATATTTGAAAAGTATCTCTAATGTTAGGATTTTAGGAATGTTAAGTTAAAATTATGTAATGATATAATCATGTGGTACATGTTGGGTTTGTGATTGTATAGATTCCCACAACTATGGATTTATGATATGGTTATAGTTTAGTTGAGTTGGCTTTTGATTTTGTGAATCATTACATGATATGATGATATAATTATAAACTGCATAGGTTTTATAAATTATGGAATATAGAGGTGAATTTTGACTTGAATATTTTCTAAGTGTCCTCAAATGTGTGATTGGATCCTGGAATGTATTGTTGATATATAATAAATTCGTGGGGTGTGACAGATATGGCATCAAAGCATGGTTTGAGGATCACTAAGATATTTGATTTGTTTGATGTGCAAAATATATTGAGGTCTAGTAAACTATAGTGATGAGTGAAAATGTTCTTTAATGTCTTTTAGAAATCTAGGATGACGAGAACATTTGGTCCTCCTATTTCATCTGCTTCTGATTAATTAAGGGGGATGAAAGGGTTGATCGAGGGTATCAAATTAGAGTTACATCGTGGAAGCATAGTGTGCCTGATCCAATTGTAGCAAAACAATAGAAGTTATTAGAAGAAAATTATGATTTGAATGATATGAGGAAAGGGCAAGACTCAATGATGTGGATGGCCATAATCTAGGTGCAAAATTTTGATCTCATCATTTTGTCGAATGATGTGTGATAAATTTAGAGGACTAAATTTTTTCTTTTAAGGAGGGGAGAGTGTAACATCCCCCATTTTTGAAAATTTTATAGATGCTTGTTTGTAAATATGAGGATTAGCTAATAATTCTTTTGTATTAAATAATTTTATATTAGAAGTTTATGGCTTGGGCCCTAAATGTGAATATTAGAAATTTGATATGATTTATGAAAGATTCAGATTTAAGTTAAAGAAAAAAAAATGGTTGACATGTGTCACTTTAAGTTAAAAAATGGCTTGGGCCCTAATGGTGCTACCTATGTTTATTCTATGGATGACACCTAAGCCCCTTTCATGCATGCTTGCCACCTTGCAACGCTTATATTAGCTAAATCTAATGTATTAGAGGAGAAATAAAAGGATGAAAACTTAAGAAGCTACAGCCAACTTTAGTTTGAGCTGAAAAAGAAGAAGAGAAGAAGAAGAAGAAGTGAAGAAGAAGAAAAGCTTTACTTTGGCTTGAGGTTTTGCTTCAATTCTACACTTTTGGGACTCAAATTTGTTTAAGGCAAGTGTTCTAACCCCATCTCACATAAATCCTAATCTCTGTTTTCATCATAATCTTACAAAATTTGAAAGATTTCAACTGAGAACCAAACATTTCTTTCGTTTTGATACAAAGAAATGAATCTATAATTTTTCAGTAATCTGACCTCTATGTATTATTTTGAACCTAACTTTTAGTACTAAACTTTGATTTAGTAAAAGCCTAATATATATGAAAGTAGACTCAAAAGACCTTTATTTTTATACCTAGATTAAAATATTTAGATTTTAAATGCCTACAATGATTTCTATTTTAATTAATCCTATAGATTCTGTAAAACAAAGACTATAATTTCTGACCTTTTATTGCTTAACTGCTTATAACTTTCTGCTGGGAACTCAGATTTATACAAAGTATGATTTCTTGGAAACTAGGCTCATAAATATTTCTGAGAACATTTTATATAAATGATTTGGAGTACAATTACATATTGAATCATCTATTCAAATCAACTTTGTGAATTCTACAAAATAGAGATAATATTCTCTGACCTTTGGTTACTAAATTGTTTGTAACTCTTTGTTGGAAACTCCGATTTATACAAAATTTATGTTATAAAAAACTAGATTGATACATCTTTCGAGTAACCCCTATTTTGTGCCAATTAGAGCATAATTTATTATCCAAATAATTCATGTAATATGTCTCTCAAATTATATCAGAATTGAACTTTGATCGATTTAGCCTATTCTTGTTTCATATATTTGAAAATTGATTTGAGCTAAAATCCTTACTTCAGTTGAGCATTACATTATTGCTTCAAATTCATGTCTTGTCCTACGAGTATTTACATACCTTGATCTATTATGTAAACTTCATGTTTGTATTGTAATGTTTCGTATAGCCACATGGATTCCGTTGTTCCGCAAATGTTTTCGATATATCCTAATTTATTATTCATAATACCTTTTATACTTTGGTGTTTGTGGGATCATTTGGACCTTTGCGAGAAATAGTAAAGGGTGTTGAATCTCGAATTTTGATGATGAAACTACTTGATATATGTTTATGATTTAATCTGCGTTTTGAGTGACGCAGGATGCTTCGATCAGGATGAGACAATTAAAGCAGGAAAATCATGTTGTACCGAAGGAACATGTCAGAAGATTGGACGTCGGGCCGGTGGATCGGTCGATGTATCGACAGAAGGCTTCGGGTCGTGGACTCAGGCATCGGGCCAAGAAGAGCGGGTATTGTGCCAAGGATATCGGAGTTCTGAGGAGTCAATCGGCCGATTAGGCAATATCTTTGCGGAGAGGACGATCGTCGAAGAATCGGACGGCGTCGAGGACCAATGACATGCTTGGGACAACTTGGTTAATTGCTTAGGATTAATTGTCTCGATCGAAATTTTGTTTTAATTGTGCAGGATTAACTATGATAACGATGAAGACATAAAGCGAAACAAAGTGTAATAAGTCAAGCCTTGAAGGATTTGTTCTTGAAGTTCGAGAGTTCGGCGGAAGTCCCAAGGTTCGTCGGGGAATGCTACCAGAGCTTCGCCGAAAAAGATCGAGCTTGCCGGAAAAGCTCATTGGAACTCGCTAAGATCAAATCGTGAAGTCTAGGAGCTTCTTAGGAGTCCTAGAGAATGGTTTCCGAGTTCATCGGAAGACCTTGAAGTTTGCGGAAGCTTCAAAAAAAGAAGTCTTGACTTGCCGGACTTTGTAATAGCTTAGAAAATGTCTTTAAATTCATAGTTAGCACATTAATTAGGGTTAGGATTAGGTGTTAATCCTATAACCCAAGTAGGGGCCAATTAGGCTCAAGTTGGGATTGGTTTGGGCCAAGTTTGGAGCCAAACCAAGTGAGCTGAAATAGTAAAAAGAGGTGGCACCGCCGGGGTTGGAGGTAGCACCGCCCGGGCTATGTCTCCCAGCGAGACTGGGCGGTGCAACCGCCCCAACCAAGAGGTGCAACCGCCCAGGGCTCGATCTCCGGCGAGACTGGCGGTGCAACCTCCTCTGTCGGGGAGGTAGCACCGCCAGAGCTCAAGATTCGAGCTCTCGCGCCGGTGGGTGCAACCTCTCCCGGTCAGGCGGTGCAACCGCCTCGATCTTCGAGCTCTGGCAGAGAGGTGCAACCGCCCACACAGAGGTGGCACCACCAGGTCGATCTTGAGCTCTGCCAGGGCGGTGCAACCTCTCCAGTCGAGGAGGTGCAACCCACGATCCCGAATTTCGGGATTTGATCGTTTTGAGCTCCAAATTTGAACTGGGTTGGGGCCTATAAATACCCCACCCATTCAGCACTGAAAGCAACAGCACATACACTCGAAATCTTGCTGTCTTTCTATGTTTCTTAGAGCTCAAAACTGCTAGTTCTCCTCCTTCTATTCTTCAAGTTTGAATTGTAAAGAGAGGAGAAAACTTCTGTAAGGGTTGTCTCCCTGAGCCCATCAAAAGGAGTGAAACTGTAAAGGGCAGTTGGCCTTCGCCCATTGAAGGAAGGCAGCTAGTTGGCGTCCGGTGACCTGGTCGGAGGAGGAAGCCAAAAGTGGAGTAGGTCAAGACCGACCCGAACCACTCTAAATCTCTGGTTTGCTTTTACTTTGAGCACTTTATCATTACTGCAAACCTCCTACATAGCTACTGCCCTCTCGCTTTTTTAAAAACGAGTCTCTAAGTTCTGATCTTTCCGAATCTGCATTCGGGGCGTAAATCGGTGTTTTTCATAATTGCGATCTTTACACTGCAGTTTACGCTTACGTTTTGATTCCATTTATAACTGCAAATTGCTTTCTGCGTATTCATAAAACGCTTTTCAAAGTTCAAAACTGCGTTTAGGCGTAAAACTGCGTTTAGGCGTAAAACTTCGTTTAGGCGGTAAAACTGCATTTAGGCGTGAAACTGCGTTTAGGCGCGAAACTGCGTTTAGGCGAAAAACTACGTTTAGACATAAAACTGCGTTTAGGCGCATAACCCGTTTAGGCGTAAAACTGCGTTTAGGCGTAAAACTGCACCTAGGCGTAAAACTACGTTTAGGCATAAAACTGCGCTCAGGCGCAAACTGTGTTTAGACATGAAACTGTGTTTAGACACAAACTAAACGGCAGACGTAAACTGTGTTTAGGCGCAAAACTGGCGCTTAGACGCAATCTGGCGCTTAGGCGCAAAACTAAACTTTAAATGCAAACAAACTTAGGACGTGTTGAATCTCGGTTTTTTGATGATGAAACTAATTGATTGTGTTTAGATGTTTAACTGCATTTTGAGTGATGCAGGTCTACTCGATCAGAATTAGACGGTTAACGCAGGGGAGGAATTGACGTTAGCGCCGGAGGAGATCCGCGTCGATATTGGACGGCGAAGGCTTGAACGTCGGGCATCGGGCCAAGAAAGAAGCGGAATTGCGCCAAGGATATCGGGGTTCGGAGGTCAACCGTCGATTGGGCAACAAACGCAAAGAGAGGACGATGTGCTAAAGAATCGAACGAAGCACCAACCAATGGCGTCTTGGGCAACATGTAATGTCAATTAGTTGTAATAACTGTCTAGATCGGGAGTAGAGTTTTGGTTTGCATGTGCAGGATTAACTCGATAATAACGATGAAGGCATAAAGTGAAACAAAGTGTGGAGTCAAGAATGAAGGATTCATTGGGAGTTCAAGAGTTCGGACGGAAGTCCGAAGGATCATCGGGAACGCCACTTCGGAACTAGCCGAGAATGAGTAGGGAGCTTGCCGAAGGGGTTTTTGAAGCTTCATGGAAGGTTCGTGGGAAGTTCGCAGAGTTTGCCGAGAGAGATCGAACTTGCCGAAGAAGCTCATTGGAACTCGCCAAGATCAAATCGTGAAGTTTAAGAGCTTCTTGAGTCCGTAGAATGGTTTCCAGAGTTTATCGGAAGACACGGCCAAAGTTCGCTTGGAAGCTTCGCCGGAAGAAGTCTTGACTTATGGACTTTGTAATAGCTTATATAATGTCTTTAAAATTCGTAGTTAGCATGTTAATTAGGGTTAGGATTAGGTATTAATCCTATAACCCAAGTATGGGCCTATAACATTGTAGGTGAAAAAACACTATAGGCGGTGGGCTGAAAACATCTTGTAGCGGGTTGAAAAACACTGTAGGCGGTGACACCTCTTGGGCTGGGCGGTGGCACCGCTAACACCGAACAGCTGGGCGGTGGCACCGCTTGGCTGGGCGGTGGCACCGCCCAGCATCGGGAACAAAGAGGATTTGAATTTTGGAGCCCAAATTTTGGAGCCCAAATTTGAATCCTCTTGAGAGGCCTATAAATACCCCTCAAATCTCAGCTGAGATTACAACTTTTTTTTTAGCAGCAAGAGTTTGAGAAAAGGTCTTAGAAAAGTGTTAGCTTGTCTTCTTTTCAATTTGCTAGTGTTCACCTCATCTCTTCTCAAAAATCTGTAAGAGAGTGAACCGCTTGTAAAGAGTTGTAAGAGGGTATTTACCTTCCATTTCAAGAGACTTGCTAGTGGAAGGTGGGAGCCTCATCGAAGAGGGGCCTCATAAGTGGAGTAGGTCATTTGACAGAACCACTCTAAAATCGGCGTGATCCTTGGTTTGCATTTCATTATTGCTATTTACATTATTGCAAACCTTCTTATATGCTTTAGTTCCTTATTACTTTTTTTTTTTATATTTAAGAATACGCTTTTAAGATTAAGCTTGTCAAGTTCCGCTCTTATCATCTGAAGATTTTTTTAAAAAACCGAAGTTTTAATCCGCTGCACTAATTCACCCCCCCCCCCTCTTAGTGCTGCTCCGATCCTAACAATTGGTATCGAGCCACGGTTTTCTACTTTGGTTTAACACCCAAATAGAAATGGCTCTTTATAGCTTTCAAGAGGGGCTTATCGGTTGTTAGATCCACCGTTGTTTTAACGGATCGGACTACACTTGTTGGAAAACTTCGAATGAGAGTTTTCTTACTTTCTTTGGATTTGAATTTATGGCACATAGTCGAAAATGGATATGAAATGTCTTCTCTCCCAATGAACCATTGGAATGATTTGGAGAAGAAGATGTTTTCTTTAAACGCATAAAGGCTATGAATGCCTTATTTTAAACTTTAGACAAAAATGAGTTCAATCGGTTTCTACGTCTTGAAAACGGCTTTTGATATTTGGCGAACACTTGAAATCACACACGAGGGAACTAGTAGAGTCAAAGACTTCGAAAGTTAACATTTTAATGCATGATTTCGAGCTTTTTTCAAATGAAGCCGAAGCGAAACCATTGTTGACATGTACACCCGTTTCTGGATGTCGTCAATGGTTTACAAACTCTTGGCAAATGTTTCTCGAATTTTGAACTTGTTAGTAAAGTTTTACGATCACTTTCTAAAGTTTGGGAATCAAAAGTTACGGCAATACAAGAAATAAAAGATTTAAATATTTTTCCACTTGAAGAACTTATCGGCTCATTGATGACATATAAAATGGTGCATAATGCACATGATGAACACAATGAACACTTGAACCACCTTCAAAGAATAGGAAGGATTTGGAACTCAGGACAAATAAATACCACTTGACGATGACTCAAGTGATGAGGACAATGATGAACTTGAACTTGAACACTAACTCTTAATAAGTTCATTAAACAAAAATCTAAAATGAACAATGAACTTGAACGGAGAAAGAGGCCAAAGAAAAGGAAGGCACCCAAGGATGAATCAAGAACTTCCAAAGATGAAACAGTGGGGGCTTTGATGGGCTTCCGACTACAAGGTAACTAACTCAACTCTCTTGAATTATTTTGAAATTACTTGAAGTTTTTCGTGAGTGCTTAATTTAGATAGTAGGAATAGGAAATAAAAAAATTTATTTTTCAAAAAATTATATCATGTTTTTCTTTTTTAGCATCTTTGAAAAAACTAAAAATTTGATCAATGAAAAGTATATTGCTAAGGTTTCATGCATGTTATGTTTTGAAATATTGAATGATGTATGCAACATTATGGATTATAGTTATATGATATGTGATAATGCTTAGGATTAATCCATGCATGTGTATTTTGATGATTTTATGTCATGCATGAGTTTTTGAAGTAAATGTTGATTTGATACTCTCATTTTGGATTAACATGTTTTTGGTTTAATCATTTTTTATGACGAATTAAGATGACATAGTGCATGTACATCTATGTATGAATTTCTTGATAGTCTTTTGATGATAGATGTGATATCATGATGTTTTATTTTTGATGTGTTTGGGCTTGACGGCTTTATGACCTAAAACTTATGTTTTGACTTTAAATGATGATACAATGTTTTCACAAAAAAAGACTTGAACACTCTCACATGAAATCAATTGTATGAAATGGAAATGAATTTTCTATTCTATTGAGATTAATGAATTTATTTTACTAATCTTATGAATCTCATGAAAATAAACATGATGAATATTTTATAAATGAGTTGTCTTATAAGATTTTGCCTTTACATCTTGAACTTTAATGCTTATATTGATTTGGCATATAAAGACTAAGGCATGCTCATAAAGCAAAATCACATGAATAGAAATTTATAAAAATGAAATGTAATCCTTTATCTTATTGATTTCTACCTAAGAGACCAATAAAACTATCTATGCCATTTTGAATCTCTTGAAAGAAATGTTGAGATTTTGATGATTTGGATGATTTGAATTTGAATGAGTTTTATTCAAAATCGTGATCTTGATTCCGTGATATTTACAAATTAAGATTTATTATGAATCAATTTTTTTCATTAATCGATCTCCCAAGATTTTTTCTTGATTATTTAAGAGGAGATTTTTCAAAACAAAATGTGTCTTCTATTATTATCTTTTCATGATATGATTTTTATACAATTCCTTGTATTCATGAAATGTTTATCGCATCACCCAATTACTTTCTTCTTGATATTCCTTATGTGGTGATTAAAATTATGCATGAAATACTCTTGATATTATTTTGATGTATACAAATGAAAAGTTATAATCATGAATGATCGGATGAAATTTGACAAGTTAATATCTTCATGATTTGAAATATTTATACTTTGAAATTATGCATGCAATTGCTTTGTATTGTGATGATATATGCATCATGAATACTTTATTATCATACATGAAAATAGTGATAAACATTTTGAAAATAAATATTTGTATCATGTTAGATAATTTTACATCATGTGCATGATGAGTTATAGTGATGATTGAAACAATGATTGAAATGATATGAATGATGATTTGGAATCATGCATATAATGATGAGTTAATATGTTTTGAATATATGATGATTTGGTATTATGCATGTAATAATGATATAATAATGATGAAATACTTATGACAAAATTATTATTTTGATATTCATGACTTGAATCTTCCTTTCTTTTTGCCAATGACAACGGGAGAGAGAGTTACTAATGTGCTATCTTGAATTGATGTAAAGGGTCATCTCAAACAAAAATTAGCTACCTTGCACAAGTCAAGAAAATGCAAAAACTTCCTTACTTTCTTGTACATCTAAAGAGAAGATGCAAATGTAACACTTGCCAAATTGTTTGCTTGCCTCATGTAAAACATTGTCTCTTGTTAGGTTGACATTTTGCTAAGGAAGCAAAAAATTGACACTTCTCAAAAGAGAAGAAAGTGCTTGCTTTCTTGAACATCTTTAATTTGCTAGCTAGCATAATGTACAATTTGCTATCTTAAACATTACAAAGAAATGCTATCATGCACATCGCAAAGAAAAGCAAATATGCTAACTTGCAAATCTTTAAATTTGCTAGCTTATATGTAGTAAAACTAGCTCACTTTTTCAAACACTTTGCTAGCTTGCACTTTGTAAAGGAAGCGAAAATAGCACTTCTCAAAAGAGAAGAAAGAACTTACTATCTTGAAACATCACAAAAGTTTGCTACCTCGCATGATATAAAATTTGCTATATCAAACATCATAAATATTGTTACTTGCAAAGAAAAGCAAAGTGTAATCTTGCACAAAAATTCAAGTGTTGAATTGCCATGCTTTTGTGCCTATATGTTGTGATGAAAATCTAGCTTCATGTTGTAAAAACTTGCATATCTTTTAAAACAGCTAGAGCTACTTCTCCTTTTTGTTGATGACATAGGGGGAGAAGTATATTGATGACTTCATGCATTGAATTGAATATTTTATATATTTGCATGATGGTTTAAATATTTTTTCATAACATGTGATGAATGTCACTTGGATTTGGGATAATCCAAGTGTTCTATCAATGGCATATTGATAGGGGAGTTTGGTTAAACTCGGGGAGTTTAGGTTAACTCCGTTAGTCATCAATTAGTTGTCATCATCAAAAAAAAAGGGGAGATTGTTGAATCTCGGTTTTGATGATGAAACTAATGATTGTGTTTAGATGTTTAACTGCATTTTGAGTGATGCAGGTCTACTCGATCAGAATTAGGCAGTTAACGCGGAGGAATTAACGTTGCTTGCCCGAGGAGATCACGTCGAGGATATTGGACGGCAGAAGGCTTGAGCGTCGGGCATCGGACCAAGAAAAGCGGAATTAGCCAAGGATATCGGGGTTGGAGGTCAACCGTCGATTGGGCAACAAAAGCATAAAGAGAGGGCGATGTGCTAAAAGAATCGAAAAAGGCGCCAACCAATGACGTCTTGAACAACAAAGAATGTCAATTCGCGTTGTAATAACTTGGGTCTAGATCGGATAGAGTTTTTTGGTTTGCATGTGCAGGATTAACTACGATAACGATGAAGGCATAAAGTGAAACAAAGTGTGGAGTCAAGAATGAAGGATTCGTTGGGGAGTTCAAGAGTTCGGCCGGAAGTCCAGAAGGATCATCGGGAACAACTTTCTTGGAACTAGCAGAAATGAGTAGGGAGCTTCTTAGAAGGGTTTTTGAAGCTTCGCCGGAAGGTTCGTGGGAAGTTCGCAGAGTTTGCCGAGAGAGATCGGAGCTTGTCGAAGAAGCTCATTGGAACTTCGCCAAGATCAAATCGTGAAGTTTAAGAGCTTGCCGAGTCCAGTAGAATGGTTTCCAGAGTTTATCGGAAGACCCAAAAAGTTCACTTGGGCTTCGCTTGTGGAAGAAGTCTTGACTTATGGACTTTGTAATAGCTTATATAATGTCTTTAAAATTCGTAGTTAGCATGTTAATTAGGGTTAGGATTAGGTATTAATCCTATAACCCAAAGTATGGGCCTATAACATTGTAGGCTGAAAACACTATAGGCGGTGGGCTGAAAACAAACTTGTGGCGGGCTGAAAACACTATAGGCGGTGGCACCGCCTGGGCTGGCAGTGACACCTCTTGGGCTGGGCGGGTGGCACCTTTTCCAACTACGGGGCCAAACACCGCTTGGCTGGTGGTGTGCCAAGATCGGAACAAAAGAGGATTTGAATTTTGGAGCCCAAATTTTGGAGCCCAAATTTGAATCCTCTTGAGGCCTATAAATACCCCTCAAATCTCAGCTGAGATTACAACTTTTTTGAGCAGCAAGAGATTGAGAGAAAGGTCTTAGAAAAGTGTTAGCTTGTCTTCTTTTCAATTTGCTAGTGTTCACCTCATCTCTTCTCGAAAATCTGTAAGAGAGTGAACCGCTTGTAAAGAGTTGTAAGAGGGTATTTACCCTTCCATTTCAAGAGACTTGCTAGTGGAAGGTGGGAGCCTCATCGAAGAGGGGCTCTGCAAGTGGAGTAGGTCATTTGACCGAACCACTCTAAAATCGGCGTGATCCTTGGTTTGCATTTCATTATTGCTATTTACATTATTGCAAACCTTCTTATATGCTTTAGTTCCTTATTACTTTTGCTTTAGCATATTTTAAATACTTTCAAGATTAAGCTTGTCAAGTTCCGCTCTTATCATACGAAAGATTTTTTAAAAAACCGAAGTTTTAATCCGCTGCACTAATTCACCCCCCCCTCTTAGTGCTGCTCCGATCCTAACAAGACGCAATCTGCATTTAGACGCAAACTGCATTTAGACGCAAACTGCGTAAACTACACTTAGATACAAACTGTGAATCGGCTTTTACATCGAAATCGTTTTTATCGGACGAACGCAGCTTTCGTTTTTAATTGCTGAAAGATTTCCGCTGCACTAATTCACCCCCCCCTCTTAGTGCTCTCGATCCTAACAAAGGGATTATATGGAACTTTGTTAGAAATGATAAAGGGATTATCTGGACCTTTGCCAAAAATGGCAAAGGGTGTGTGCTTAGAGCCCGCGATGCTCTAGATTATGTTTGGTGGTCATTCAAAAATGGATGAACCATATTAAGTTTGGGATCCCACTTCACCTTCCATCTGTTTGATATGATATCCAGAGCTTTGGTTATGTGCTATATCTGCTTTAGATAAGAATGAAATGCATACAACGTCAAATGCGACGTTTGAGCTTCTGTTTCATATTTATTCTTTGATATGCTCTGAAATGCTTCACATGCCATTGATATGTTCCGAAATATTTCATTATGTCAGTGATTTGCTTCAATTAGCCCTTACTCCATTGTTATCAACAAAACATGCTTCGAATGAAATGACATTGTAACTCTGCATTCATCGAGTGGCTATCTTTGAACTCGTATATCTCTGCCTTGTATTTTGAAACCTTATTTGTTTGAAAACTGTCCTCTTTGCAATGGATATGTTAGTCACTTGCTGAGCTTTATATGCTCACCCCATTGCTATATAAATTTTTCAGGTTAGCTTATCGCTCGTTAAAATGTGTAAATTGAGTTAAGGCAATGGAAAGCTAGAAGGTTTTGGGGTAAACCTTTCGTACTTGATAGTTTGATATTGTATAAGTTCCTTTGTGTGTGATAAAATATCAATGACAACTCTAGATTGATGTATCTTGTAAATATTTGAGAAGTACCTCTCACGTTAGGATTTTGGGAATGTTAAGTTAAAATTGTGTAATGATATAAACAAGTGGTACATGTTGATTTTATGATTGTATAGATTCCCATAACTATGAATTTATGATGTGGTTATGGTTTAGTTGAGTTGGCTTTGGATTTTGTGAATCAAGTGATATGATGGTATGATTATAAACTGCCCAGGTTTTATAAATTATGGAATATAGAGGTGAATTTTGACTTGAACGTTTTCTCAGTGTCCTCAAATGTGTTATTAGATCCTGGAATGTATTGTTGATTTATAATAAATTCGAGAGGGTGGGGGGGGACAAATACGGTATCAGAGCATGGTTTGAGGATCACTGAGATATTTGATTCGTTTGATATGCAAAATATATTGAGGTCTAGTAAACTATAGTAATCAGTAAAAATGTTCTTTGATGTCCTTTAGGAATCTATGATGACGAGAACATTTGGTCCTCCTACTTCATCTGCTTCTGATTAATTAAGGGGGATGAAAGGGTTGATCGAGGATATCAAATTAGAGTGGCGTAGTGAAAGAGTAGTGAGCCCGATCCAATGGTAGCAGAACAATAGAAGTTATTAGAAGAAAATTATAATTTAAATGATATGAGGAAAGGGCAAGACTCAATGATGTGGATGGCCTCAATCCAGGTGCAAAATTTTGATCTCCGCTTTTCATCGAATGAGTTGATCTCCGCTTTTCATCGAATGAGGTGTGATAAATTTAGAGGACTAATTTTTTTCTTTTAAGGAGGGGAGAGTGTAACATCCCCTATTTTTGAAAATTTTATAGATGCTTGTTTGTAAATATGAGGATTAGCTAATAATTCTTTTGTATTAAATAATTTTATATTAAAAGTTTATGGCTTGGGACCTAAATGTGAATATTAAAAATTTGATATAATTTATGAATGATTTAGATTTAAGTTAAAGAAAAAAAATGATAGACAGGTGTGTTAGGATCCTTTTTCTGAGTTTTTGAATAATGTTTATTAAGTCTGTTTAGTCTAATTATTTATTGAGTCGATTTGATTCAGTTAGAATCAAGTAGAAGTTTATTTAATATTTATTTATTATTAGAGTTCAAGTCTTGATGGACTCTGGAAACTCTATAAATAGGGATGTAACTGCTTCTTTTCAGTTATCTATGAAAAATACTATTCTATCCTTTGACAAACCCAAGAGGCCGATCCCCTTTCTCTTCTTTTTTTTTACGATAAAACTTTAGGGTCTTATTATTTGGTATCAAAGCGACGATCCTTGGCGTTCTCATTGTGTTGCCATAGCTATCATTCAAAATATATATATATATATAAATATATATATATATATATATATATATATATATATATATATATATATATATATATATATATATATATATATATATATATATATATTTTATTTTTTTTTTTTTTTTTGTGAGAAAGGGTGAAGCCAGTAGCCCGCATGCTGTTGCTTCTCAATTGAGAAGGAACCTTTGCTTCCCTGCGCCGACCACCACTGCCTATTCTCCACTGCTGGCGCTGCTTCCCGGTCGACGACCACCGCCGTCGCTGCTCCCTGCCTAGCGCCCACCGCCACGGCTGCGCCCCGGCTAGCAACCTCCTCTCCTCGCTTCCCCATCTTGCCCGAGCAAGAAGGCCGCGGCCGCTGTTTCCCAGCCAGCGGACCACTCCTCGTAGCCGTCCATCGGTGACATTGCCCTAGCCGGACCGCCGCTCGCCTCCCAGCCGCCGCTCCCCCTTGCTCTGCATCTTTTGTAACCAAAACAGGGCAATCACGGGCAACTCACATCTACTGCCCTTGTTTCCAGCCACCGCCGTCGCCTCGAGCGTCGTTGCCATCGCCTTCCAACTGCTGCTCCCCTGTGTGACGACCACTGCTCGCCTTCCAACCGCTGCTCCCCCTTGCTATGCATCCATGGTGACCGAAACAGGGCAGTTACCACTGTCGTAGTTGCGGGCCCCTCGCTGCCGTAGTCGCGGATCCCCTTGCTGCTGCGAACGCCGGTTGCCACCACCGTCACCACTGCTGCCCAACCAGCAACGACGCCGCTCATCGCCCAGCCTACCACGACCCTCACTGCCTCCTTCTCCACCGCCGCTGTTGCGCTCCGGCCAGCAACGACTACTGCTACCAGCCACCGCAGCCTTCACCTCAACTCCCTTGCTCTCATCTTTGCCACAGCTGCCGGTTACCACCACATTGAAGACTATGACAGATTCAAAGTAAAGATCGTTGATGGATGGATTTTCACTTGTGATAGCAAAGGTTCAAAGATAAAATTGATTATACATGGCCAGAAGTTTCATGCAACGATTACTACACTAAAAGACTGACCTATTGCTTACACTATCAAAAAGTGGATATCATACTTACTTGATCAATGGGTTATGATATGTTGCAGATAGTCTATGGCTAAAGTGTTAAAAGAGAAGCTCCCCGAGATTGATGCTGCTCAGCCTTGAGGACAAGACCGATTTGAAGAGGGAGGAACTGTTATGACCCTTTTTCTGAGCTTTTGAATAATATTTATTGAGTCTATTTAGTCCAGTTGTTTATTGAGTCGGTTTGGTTCAGTTAGAATCAAGTAGAGGTTTATTTAATATTTATTTATTATTAGAGTTCAAGTCCTGATGAATTTTGGGTGGAACTCTATAAATAGGGATGTAACTGCTTCTTTTCAGTTATATATGAAAAATGTCTTTTGACAAACCCTAGGAGGTCGATCCTCTCGAAGTGATCAAGGAGGGCCGATCCCCTCGAAGCGATCAAGGAGGTCGATCCCCTCAAAGTGATCATCCCCTTTCTCTTCTTCTTTTTTACGATAAAACTTTAGGGTCTTATCAATGTGTCACTAGCTAACCTAATGGTGCTACTTATGTTTATTCTATGGATGACACCTAAGCCCTTTTAATGCATGCTTGCCACCTTGCAACCCTTATATTAGCTAAATCTAATGTATTAGAGGAGAAATAAAAGATGAAAACTTAAGAAGTTGTAGCCAACGTTAGTCTGAGATGATGAAGAAGAATAATAATAATAATAATAATAATAAGAAAAGCTTTACTTTGGCTTGAGGTTTTGCATCAATTCCACACTTTTTGGACTCAAATTTGTTTAAGACAAGTGTTCTAACCACATCCCACAGAAATTATAATCTCTGTTTTCATCTTAATTTTATATAATTTGAAAAATTTCAGCTGAGAACCAAACATTTCTTTCGTTTTGATATAGAGCCATGAATATGTAATTTTTTAGTAATCTGACCTCTATGTATTGTTTCAGACCTAACTTTTAGTACTAAATTCTGATTTAGAAATAGTCTAATTCATTTGAAAGTAGACTTAAAAACCTTTATTTTAATACCTAGATTAAATGATTTGGAGTTTAAATGCCTACTATGACTTCTATTTCAATTAACCCTATGGATTTTGCAAAACAAGGACTGTAATTTCTGACCTCTTGTTGCTTAACGGCTTATAACTTTCTGCTGGGAACTCAGATTTATGCAAAGTATGATTTATTGGAAACTATACTCAAAGATTTCTGAAATATCTTATTTGAATGATTTGGAGCACAATTACCTATTGAATCATCTATTCAAATCAGCTCTATGAATTCTGCAAAATAGAGATAATATTCTCTGACCTTTGGTTACTAAATTATTTATAATTCCTTGCTGGAAACTCTGATTCATACAATACTTGAGTTATCAAAAATTAGATTGATACATCTTTCAAATGACATCTAATTTGTTCAAATTGGAGCCTAATTTATTATCCAAACAATTCATGCAATGTGTCTCTCAAATTCTTTTAGAATCGAGCTTTGATCGATTTCTCCAATTCTTCTTTTGTATCTTTGGAAATTGATTTTAGCTAAAATCTTTACTTCAGTTGAGCTTTACATTATTGCTTCAAATTCATGTATACTCTATTAGGAATAGAGTTGGCACTAAGAGGGGGGATGAATTAGTGCAGCGGTAAAAATCACGTCGATTATAGAAATTTTTTCATTTCGTACGATAAAACCGATTTCGGAAATACTTAACTTTGAAAGAAATAAGAAGAGCATAGCAAGTAATGAGAAGGCAGTTTGCAATTTAAAGTAAATTGCTCAATGTAAAGCAAATTAGATTTTTATAGTGGTTCGGTCATCGTGACCTACATCCACTCCGCCGATTCCTCTTCCGTCGAGACCACCAGCATCCACTATTGATCTTCCTTCAATAGGCGAAGACCAGCCACCTTTTACACCACTCTTCTCCTTTTCATAGGTTTAGGAGACAACCTTTACAATCAAACACACTCCTCTCTAAATAGAATTATAAGTTTAAGTTAGAGGAGGGATTTCTCAAGTAATTTCTACAATGTTTTCTCACTTTAAAACTCACTGTGCTTGTGTATGTTAACAAGGGATGAGAGGGGTATTTATAGGCCTCAAGTTTATTCAAACTTGAAGCCTAAAAATATCTCATCCCCGGTTTCCTAGGTCCAGGCGGTACCACCGCTAGTGTCAATCTGACACTGACACTGCACTTGGCAGTACCACCGCCTAGCACTATGTCACTAGGCAGTACCACTGCCCAGACTAGCGATACCATCGCCTGACATAGTCTCGAAGACTATGTCACGATGGTGCCACTTCTTGGGTCACTATTTGGGACTCTCATTTGGCCCAACATAGTCCTTACATGGGCCCAACTAGCCCATAATTGGGTTGATCCAATTCCAATCCTAATTATTTGCTAAATACGAAATCTAAGATATTTACTAAGCTAAATAAGTCTATAAGTCTAGTTTCTTCCAATGAGCTTCCGGCGATCTTCCAACGAACTTCCGATGATCTCTCGGCAATGATCTAGCGGACTCCCGGCAAGCTCCTGGACTTCACAACGTTCTTCTTGGCAAGTTCCGATGAGCTTCTTTGGCAAGCTTCGAGACTTCTCGACTGGTTCTTATAGAACTTCCGATGAACGTCTAGACTTCCGACAAACTCCCAACAAAATCGCGTTCTTGACTTTGGGACTTCATTTTGCTTTATGTCTTGCTAATGTAGTTAATCCTGCATATATAAAAACATACTTCGATCTAGACAATTATTACTAAGCTTGAATCATGTTGTCCGGCATGTCATTGGTCCATCGACACTTCGTCTGATTCTTTAGCGCATCGTCCTCTCTTGCGGCCTGTTGCCCAATTGGCAGTTGACTCCGCAACTCCGATATCCTTGGTGCAATATCTGCTCTTCTTGGCCCGATGCCCAAATCCATGACCCGAAGCCTTCTATCGATACGTCGATCGATCCTCTAGTCTAACTTCCAATCTTTTGACATGTTTTCCTCCAGCCCAACATGATTCTTCCTACTTTAATTGTCTCTCCCTAATTGAAGCATCCCGCGTCACTCAAAGCACAGATCAAATCATAAACAATTATCAATTGGTTTCATCATCAAAATCTAAAATTCAATAATCTCCCCCTTTTTGATGATGACAACCAACTGATGACGGAGTTAATCTTAACTCCCAGAGTTTAAACATACTCCCCCTATCAATATGCCGTATTGATAGAGACTCTTGGATTCAAAAATCTAAGCAACATGTTATCATAAACTTATGCATATCATCATACTTCTCCTCCTTTATAATCAATAAAAAGGAGAAGTGCAACTAAGTGTTTGAGATATAAGTTCAAATCGTTGCATCATAAATTTCCAGTTTTATCATCATACAAGTTAGCAAAAATTTTACAAAATTTTACAACATGCAAGCTAGCTATTTTTGCTTCATTTTGCTTCTTGAGATAGGCAAGATAGCACTTTTGCTTGATATTGTAAGATAGCATTTCTTGCTTTTGAGATGAGCAAACTAATAAGTTTTGCCTCTCTTTGCAATATTATGTTTGTAATTTTTGCTTCTCTTTAGATGTGCAAGCAAACTTGTAAGTTTTTTTCTCCTTACAATTTGTGAGCTAGCAAATTTTACACACATGAAAGTTAGCAAGATTTTTGCATCTTTTGATATGAGCAATCTTCTTGCTTCTTCTTGAAGTATACAAGATAGCTAGCAAGTTTACAAAATTTGCTCCCCGTATGTCATTCTAAAATAGAAGGGATGTGCACACTAGAAATTCTTTCTCCCCTTTTTATTATTGTAAACAGAGGCGACTAACTAAAACAATTATGCAATTCACCAATTTCCAAATTATGACAAAGGTTAAACAACAAAGATGAAAAATCAAGTCATGAATGTCAAAATAATTTTTCATCATAAACATTTCATCATTACATGCATCATTATCATAAGTTGAAGTATAGCATGCATAATACCAAATTATCATGTATATTTCCAAAATATAAAATGTATGATTCCAAATCATTATATTAATATTTCAGTCATAAAAAATGAAAGATCAAGTCTAAAATTCAAGAAATCAAGATCATAATCCGAAAAATATATAAGAGGAATTTATACATTTGGAAGATCTAACATGTCTAAGTTTATAATTCAAGCTAGCAAATTTGGTTCTCTTTAATATGCTAGCTATTTTCTTTCCCCCTTTTTGTCATTGTAAACCAGAAACAAGAAGTAGAGTGGAAGAATATAATTTTCACATCAATGCTCTACTTATTACATGAGGTTTACAACTACAAATACAAAGGAATTTGCATATCATGTCATGAAAGATAATAATATCAAATCATGAATGTCATAAGACATGATTTATTTAATCAAAAATTTTTTTTTATAAATAACAAAAAGAAACATAGGAGATCAAATGATATAATATCTTGATTCATACATAAGGAATCTCAAGTTATAAATCTCGAAAAATCAAGATAAGTCTCATTCAAATTCAACTCATCAAAATCATTTTCATAGTCCAAGAGATTCATAAAAGTGATATAAATAGATTCGTTAATTTCCTTTTTGGAAAAATAGATACAGTAGGAAAAACTAAATTTTTCAAGGAGAAACCTTTCCTCTTTTTAGTTCTTTCAATACATGTGATTTATTTTATTTATGTCAAATAAAAATATGCATCAATGTTTAAAAACTGAAAAAGCCACTTTCATTACTATAAAAATCGATAATCCATAAATCTCAAGAATCATCATACATAATTTCGAAATTTATTAAGCATGATAATTATACATGATATCAAAACATGATTTCAAAATATTTAATATTTTCATTATATAATTACATCATTATGCATCATCGAAATTGATTTCATCAAACATAAAGCATTTTCCATCAAGATCATTTTGTTTGTTGTAGTCATGCACTTTTCTTTTTAGGTGAATCTAACTTTTCATGCTTAGTTTTCCATACAAAAGTCATGCATCATCATTAAGCATGATATCAAACTTCTTAATATTTTCATTAAGACATCAAGCATGGTTTCAATCAAAATAAAAAATCTTCAAGATACACATTATTTCTTCTTGAAAAACAAACATAAGATCATTAGATTTAAATCTAACATTTTATTCCATTAACATAAAATATATAATTTTCATTATCATTTTCAAAATTACTAGCATGTGTTGAATCTCGGATTTTGATGATGAAACTAATCAATATGTGTTTATGTTTTAATCTACGTTTTGAGTGACGTGGGATACTTCAATTAGAATGAGACAATTAAAGCAAGAAAAATCATATTGGGCAAGATGTACATGTCAGAAGATTGGACGTTGGACCGGTCTATCGGTCGACATATCGATAGAAGGCTTCGAGCCATGGATTCGGGCATCGAGCCAAGAAGAGCGGAGATTGTTCTAAGGATATCGGAGTTGCGGAGTCAACTGGCCGATTGGGCAATAGGCCGCTGTTGAATCTCATATTTTGATGATGAAACTACTTGATATATGTTTATGATTTAATCTGTGTTTTGAGTGACGCAGGATGCTTCGATCAGGATGAGACAATTAAAGCAGGAAAATCATGTTGTGTCGAAGGAACATGTCAGAAGATTGGACGTCGGGCCGGTGGATCGGTCGACGTATCGACAGAAGGCTTCGGGCCGTAGACTCGGGCATCGGGTCAAGAAGAGCGGGTATTGTGCCAAGGATATCGGAGTTGCAGAGTCAATTGGCCGATTGGGCAATAGGTGCGGGGAGAGGACGATCGCGCCAAGAATCGGACGAAGCGTCGAGGGACCAATGACATGCCGGACAACTTGGTTAAATTGCTTAGGATTAATTGTCTCGATCGAAGTTTTTTTGTGCAGGATTAACTATGATGAAAGTTAGACAAGCAGCAGGAGTTGCGCCGGAGTCAAGATCATGATCACGTTGGGAGTTCGAGAGTTCGACGGAAGTTCGGACGGTCGTCGGAGGTTCTGCGAGAACATATCCGAGAAGTCCAGAAGCTTGCCAAGCGAAGCTCGTCGGAACTCACCAAGTGGATCGTCGCAAAGTCCAGGAGTTTGCTAGAAGTCCGCAGAAGAATCACCGAGGGTTCATCGGATGATCGACGGAAGTTCGCCGGAAACTCGCTGGAAGAAGCGATTGACGCATCGGAGCAAAGCTGCAGAAATTGTCTTAGATTTAATTGTAGTTAGCACATTGATTAAGTTGGAAAATGGGAGGTGATCCCATTAACAATCTTGGGGCAATGGGCCCCTTTAAAAGATTGAAATTGGGCGAATGGAGCTAACCATTCGGACCACGGTTGCACCGGAGGTGCAACCGCCCTCGCCGAGGAGGTGCAACCGCCTGGGCTAAGTCTCCCAGTGAGACTGGGCGGTGCAACCGCCCCCAGCCAGGAGGTGCAACTGCGAGCTCGATCTTCGAGCTAGGCTGATCGCGGTGCAACCTCCCCATTGCGACGAGTAGCTTTGCCGAGCTCGGTCTTGAGCTCGAGGCCAGAGAGAGGTGCAACCGCCTCGGTCGAGGAGGTGGCACCGCTTTGGGGCTCGATCTCGAGCCAGGACTCAGGTGGTGCAACCGCCCACAGAGGGTGCAACCGCTGGGCTCGATCTCCCAGAGCTCTACCGGTGGTGTAACCTCTCCAGTCGAGAGGGTGTAACCAGCGATCCCGAAATTCCGGGATTTGATCGTTTTGAGCTCCAAATTTGAACTGGGTTGGGGCCTATAAATACCCCACCCATTCAGCACAGAAAGAGCAAAGAGACCTACACCAAATCTTGATCTTCTCTGTGATTCTTGAGCTCAAAATTGTTGTAAAGCCTTTAAGTCTCCTCCTTACGTTCTTTAAGTTTCTGAATTGTAAAAAGTGAGGAGAGAAAGGTTCTGTAAGGGTTGTCTCCCTGAGCCCATCAAAAGGAGTGAAACTGTAAAAGGGCAGTTGGCCTTAAGCCCATTGAAGGAAGGTAGCTAGTTGACGTCGGTGACCTCGTCGGAGGAGGAAGCCAAAAGTGGAGTAGGTCAAGACTGACCGAACCACTCTAAATCTCTGGTTTGCTTTTACTTTGAGCACTTTATCATTACTGCAAACCTCCTACATAGCTACTGCCCTCTACGCTTTTACGAATGAGTCTCTAAGTTATGATCTTTCCGAATCTGCATTCAGACGTAAATCGGTGTTTTCGTACGATTTTTACACTACAGTTTACGCTTACGTTTTGATTCCATATATAACTGCGTATTCATAAAACGCTTTTCAAAGTTCAAAACTGCGTTTAGATGTAAAATTACGTTTTGACGTAAAAACTGCGTTTAGACGTAAACTGAGTTTAGACGTAAAACTGCGTTTAGACGTAAAACTGTGTTTAGACGCAAAACTGCGTTTAGACGTAAAACTACATTTAGACGCAAGACTGCGTGTAGACGTAAAACTGCATTTAGACGTAAATCGGCTTTCCTCGTACAATCATCAGATTTCAGTTTACGTTTACGTCTTGATTTCAACTGCATACTGCCTTCTGCGATTTTACAAACGAGTTTCAAAGTTTAGACGTAAATCTGTGTTTAGACGTAAATCTGCGTTTAGACGTAAATCTGCGTTTAGACGTAAATCTGCTTTTTGCAGATTACTTTTTGAGCTGTACAATAGCAGCACACTGTCTTTATACTTCTGCTTAAACTGCATTTTATCTAAACAAGTGATTTACTGAATCGACACTTAGGCGTAAATCTGTTTCTTTGTCTGACGTCGGTTTCAGTTTACGCCGATATTCTGGTTTTCATCATTGCTGCAAACTGCCTGCATAGATTGACTGTAACCTTGCTTTAGTATCAACTCTCATACAGAGTTGTCCTTATCGTTCAAACGCAGCTTTCGGTATTAATCGCAGAAAGTTTTCCGCTGCACTAATTCACCCCCCCCCTTAGTGCTCTCGATCCTAACAATTGGTATCGAGCAAGGTTAACTCTCTAATGGATTAAAACCCAAGAGATGGCATCGCCGGAAACCAAGAGGGGCATTCTATTACACGTCCACCCATGTTCAATGGGGACGGACTACACCTCTTGGAAGACCCGAATGAGGTTCTTTCTTATTTCTATGGATTTTGAACTGTGGAACCTTGTTGAAAACGGATTTTCAAAGTCTTCTCTTCCAATGATCGATTGGAATGAATTGGAAAAGAAGGCTTTCGCTCTTAATGCAAAGGCTATGAATGCCTTATTTTGCGCACTTGATAAAAACGAGTTTAATCGTGTTTCAACTTGCAAAACTGCATTTGATATTTGGCACACACTTGAAGTGACCCACGAGGGCACAAGTAGAGTGAAAGAGTCAAAAATCAATCTGTTGTTGCATTCTTTTGAACTTTTCCGAATGAAACCGAGTGAAACCATTGGCGACATGTTTACCCGTTTCACGGATGTCGACAACGGTCTAAAAGGACTCGGAAAAAGTTTTTTCATTTTTGAACTTCAGAAATAAGATACTAAGATCCCTTCCTAAGAGTTGGGATCCGAAAGTCACTGCTATTCAAGAGGCAAAAGATCTAAACAACTTCCCTCTTGAAGAACTAATTGGGTCATTAATGACCTCTGAGATGACTTGCAAAGCTCATGAAGAGCAAGAAGACATCCTTCAAAGAACAGGGAAGGATATGGCGGTTAAAACTTTTGAATGCCACTTGAGAGAAAACTCAAGTGATGAGGACTGTGATGATGACTTGGCACTTTTAACAAGAAAGTTTAAAAAATCTTTTTAAAGAAACAAGTTTAAGAATGATCTGAAAAAATAAACTTGAACCCAAGAAGGACCAAGTGATCTGCTATGAATGTAAAAAAGTGGGACACTACAAGAGTGATTGTCCCCAAGTCAAAAGAAGAACATCAAAGAAGAAGGCTTCAAACAACATGGGGACGACTTCGAAAAGCATCCGAAGAAGAGGGAGACCAACACCGAACAAGTTGCTCATTAAATTCTAATGGCCATCGAAGGCGAGGTAACAAATTCATTAGATGCAGATTTATCATTCGATGAATTATTAAATGCTTTCCATGAATTGTTTGATGAGTGTAAGACTATTAGTGGTAAATACAAATTACTAAAAAAGGAGTATGATAGTCTTATTTACAAGTTTGATAAGTTAAATGCTGAACATAGTGATAGTTTAAACTCATGCATAAATTGCCATGATCTAGAAACTTTTCAAAAAGAAAACTTGCTACTTAAGGACACCTTGAAGAAATTCGAGGTTGGTAGCAAGTCATTAAACATGATCCTTACAAACAAGGGTCATGTTCCCAAAAGAAGTGGGATTGGATTTGTGAGGAGTCCTCACCAAAATCCAACTACCTTCGCAAAAGGCCCCATCTTACATGTTAGACATCAAAGCAAATGCAACTTTTGTTGTAAGTTCGGACACAGGACGCATTATTGTCCATTCAGGAAATTTAGTTCAAACAAATTAATTTGGGTTCCTAAAGGAACCATGACAAATTCTATGCAACATGATAGAAAATCTAGATCTATTAGTGAGGCACCCAAAAGCAAATGGGTACCTAAAAATCATCCCTTCCTACAAAAACATTAAAACCTTAGGCTGGAACAAGAATTAATGTTCTGCTCCTTGATTCTCGACAGTCATGACTCAAATGCAATTTGGATACAACCTAATGTGACTTTTCAAAATCACAAACATATGTACGACATTGGGAGTATGCACGTTAAAAGGTCTATCTTGATCGTACAAGCGTTTTTGCCTTGAAATAAAAACGCACACGTAATCATGTAAGTAATGTTAATTGCTCTGAATGAAAACTCTCCTCAAGACAAAACCTCCATGATCAAATCACAACAAAGTGTTCACTGCCTACAGGCGGTGGCACCTCTCCAGCTAACGGTGGCACCTCCAGCCATCACGGGTTGCCCGCCAGTTGCCGCTCTCCAGCCAGTGCAACAACCAACTCTGCCTTTTTAACCATCGCTTAGGGTCGTCGGTGAAACCGACCCCCAACTCACCTCCCTTTCCTTCTCTACTCCTCCAAGCCTCCTCAATCCCCATTTCACCCGGTTTAGCTTCCCAAATACCTCCCATTTCGAACAAAACATCAAGAATCGCCTCCCCTGTTTTGAAGATTCCACTAAGGTATTCTCTAAGAACCTCTTAAACTCTGTTTTGTTCTTCATTCACTCTTGTTCACCTTTATCCCTCTAAACAGCAGTAGTTATGGGATCTAGAAGATCCTCAAGGGACAAGGGAAAGAGGAGATTAGTAGAAGAGTTTGATTTTACCCTTTTTGATTCAAAAAACCATACTGAAAAATTTCTCTCTTTCGAACTAAGAAGCATCAATAAGGGAAAATACGTAGATCTGAATGAACTAAGAGACATAGAGACTATCCAATGGTTTGCAAACCTAAATCTACTTCCAATCTTGCAGATCAACGAACCCATCTATCCTAGGCTAGTTAGATTGTTTTACAATAACATACAAATAGATGATGAAGAAAGGATGTCCACCTATCTTTTAGGACAACACATCTCAATCATTGATAGATTCATTTGTGATATGATAGGCATTCCCATGAAAAGCATAGGACTTTACTTTAGAGGATCATGGGATGATGAAACTATTGGAACATCCTATGTTGAAGCCTTAGGAACAATCTTTGCCAATCCTAACATAGCATTTGTTCCTAAAAGTTGTGAACATCTACTGCCTTTAAACACTAAGATACTTCATCATATCATGACTAGTATAATTCTTCCTAAACAATACCATCATGATGAAGTGAGTCAATTAGAATTAGGAACTATGTACTTAATCATGAAAGGACATGACATTTGTCTTGGCTATCTTATCCAACAAAACATGTTAGAATTATCTAAGAAAGATATGATGCTCCCATATGGTGGTATAATTACTAGAATAATGAAAGCTTCGACATTCAAATACCACCGAAGAAGAAGTAATGAAAGTAGATAGATTCAGCATAATAAACAAAAAATCTACTTCACCCACTAAGATGTCACTATAGAAACGATGGCTCAAGTTAGAATGCCTAGAAGAACTGATCTCCCTCAACCTGAACTGAACTGAACCCGAGGAAACACCGGTCTTTAGGAGTACCCAATCTCGTCTCGATCTGTCCCTTTGAGGAAACACATCCGGTTGAGCAAACTCACACATCATCCATCGAAGATATTGGGATTCGGATGGACCGATTCGAACAAAGACAAGAACGGCTTGAACTTTGACAAGATCAAATCCTAACTGAGCTGCAGCAAATCCATCGACAATTTGACTCTTTATTTAGGCACTTCAACCTTCCACCTCATGAATGAGCTTGTATGAACACAATCATCCGTTGTTGTTATAAACTCCTCATGGACTTTGTCTTTGATATGGCATGTTGTAAACTCCTTATGTTACTCATCATGAAGAACTTTGTTTATGATATGGTTACCTGATATGTTGTAAACTCCATATGTTACCCTTTACCTTGATCTGTAAGCATATGCAAATTTACAAACATCTCTTGTTGTTTATCTCGGATTTTACACTGAAACTAAAATGTTTTAAAAACCTTATGCCTTGAAAAATATAAAGTGACATACCAATATAGTTGATAAGTAAGCAATATGACATTGATATGGTTGCTATTACTGATGTTAATATGGTTGCTATCACTGATACTATGATTAGGCCATACTTGCATCATCAAGAAATATATGATTGCTATCATTGCTATATGCCCTGTATCAAGATATCAAACAAAAATTTGCATCGTACAAGCTGATATCTTACCATGTGATGCAATGCTACACTTGCTAAAATATTCGAAATGTGTACATCATGAAATGATATCAAAATCTTGCTTCACAGCTATACATGTCGATATCATGCCATATGATGAAATGCTACAATTGATAAACACTTGAAATAGTTGTGTTACAATATCAAAAGCTAACACTGCAAAGGAAGCAAAAATTTGCTAGCTTGCAACTTGCATATTTCAAGAAGCAAGAGTTGCCTTCTTGAATATCTCTAAACCGCTAGCTTGCAAGTTCTAAAATGTTGTAACATTGCTAGCTTGCATGTGCTATCTTGTATGCCGTAAAACTTGCATATCTAAAACTTGGTAGCTTGAATGTTCTAAGCACGATGTAACATTTGCTAAATTTTAAACTTGAACTGCATGATAATAAAACTTGATATTATGTTTTTCATGCAATGAGTTGAATCAATATCACAAGCGATTGATTGTGATACTTCTCCTTTTGTTGATGACAAAGGGGAGAAGTATGTTGATGACATGACATGTGATGCATAAGTTTATGCATATGTTCATGTTGACGTGTTGCAAGTATTCATGATGAATATTGCAATGACTTGAATTCAGTTTGAATTCAAGGTTCTATCAATATGGCATATTGATAGGGGAGTTTGTTTAAACTCGGGGAAGGTTAACTCCGTTTATGATGACATGTTGCTTAGATTTTTTGAATCTAAGAGTTTCTATCAATATGGCATATTGATAGGGGAGTTTGTTTAAAACTCCGGAGTTAAGTTTAACTCCGTCATCAAATAGTTGTCATCATCAAAAGGGGAGATTGTTGAATCTCATATTTTGATGATGAAACTACTTGATATATGTTTATGATTTAATCTGTGTTTTGAGTGACGCAAGATGCTTCAATCAGGATGAGACAATTAAAGCGGGAAAATCATGTTGTCTTAAAGAAACATGTCAAAAGATTGGATGTCGGGGCGTGGATCGGTCGACGATCGATCGAAAAAGGCTTCGGGCCGTGGACTTCGAGCATCGGGTCAAGAAGAGCGGTATTGTGCCAAGGATATCGGAGTTGCAGAGTCAACTAGCCGATTGGGCAATAGGCTGCGAGGAGAGGACGATCGCGCCAAGAATCGGACGGCGTCGAGGGACCAATGACATGCTGGACAACTTGGTTAAATTGCTTAGGATTAATTGTCTCGATCGAAGTTATGTTGTGCAGGATTAACTACGATGAAAGTTAGACAAGCAGCAGGAGTTTCGCCGGAGTCAAGATCATGATCACGTTGGGAGTTCGAGAGTTCGACGGAAGTTCGGACGGTCGTCGGAGGTTCTGCGAGAACAGATCCGAGAAGTCCAGAAGCTTGCCAAGCGAAGCTTGTCGGAACTCGCCAAGTGGATCGTTGCAAAAGTCCGGAGTTTGCGGAAGTCTGCAGAAGAATCACCGAGGTTCATCGGATGATCGACGGAAGTTCGCGGAAACTTCGCGGAAGAAGCGATTGACGACGATCGAGCAAAGCTGCAGAAATTGTCTTAGATTTAATCGTAGTTAGCACATTGATTAAGTTGGAAAATGGGAAGTGATCCCATTAGCTTAATCTTGGGGCAATTGGGCCCCACGAAAAGATTGAAATTGGGCGAATGGGAGCTAACCATTCGGACCACGATTGCACCAAGAGGTGCAAACGCCACGCCAGAGGGTGCAACCGCCTGGCTAAGTCTCCCAAAAGAGACTAGGCGGTGCAACTGCCCCAGCCAGGAGGTGCAACCGCCTGAGCTCAGTCTTCGAAACTAGGCAAGGCGGTGCAACCTCCCCGAGAGAGAGGTAGCACCGCTGGCTCGGTCTTGAGCTTAGGCGATAGGTGCAACCGCCTCGGTCGAGGTGGTGGCACCGCCTGGGGGCTCGATCTCCGAGCCGGACTCGAGGCGGTGCAACCGCCCCGACAGAGAGGTGCAACTGCCTGGCTCAGTCTCCGAGCTCGCTGCGGGCAACCTCTCCGGGAGGAGGTGCAACCACTTTGATCTCGGAATTCCGGATTTGATCGTTTTTGCTCCAAATTTGAACTGGGTTGGGGCCTATAAATACCCCACCCATTCAGCATAGAAAGAGCAAGAGACCTACACCAAAATCTTGATCTTCTCTGTGATTCTTGAGCTCAAAATTGTTGTAAAGCCTTTAAGTCTCCTCCTTCTGTTCTTTAAGTTTCTGAATTGTAAAAGTGAGGAGAGAAAGGTTCTGTAAGGGTTGTCTCCTGAGCCCATCAAAAGGAATGAAACTGTAAAAGGGCAGTTGGCCTTCGCCCATTGAAGGAAGGCAGCTAGTTGACGTCGGTGACCTTGTCGGAGGAGGAAGCCAAAAGTGGAGAAGGTCAAGACTAACCGAACCACTCTAAATCTCTGGTTTGCTTTTACTTTGAGCACTTTATCATTACTTGAAACCTCCTACATAGCTACTGCCCTCTGTGCTTTTACGAATGAGTCTCTAAGTTCTGATCTTTCCGAATCTGCATTCAGACGTAAATCGGTGTTTTCGTACGATTTTTACACTGCAGTTTACGCTTACGTTTTGATTCCATTTATAACTGCAAATTGCTTTCTGCGTATTCGTAAAACGCTTTTCAAAGTTCAAAACTGCGTTTAGACGTAAAATTACATTTTGACGTAAAAACTGCGTTTAGACGTAAACTGAGTTTAGACGTAAAACTGCGTTTAGACGTAAAACTGCATTTAGACGCAAAACTGCGTTTAGACGTAAAACTGCGTTTAGATGCAAAACTTCGTTTAGACGTAAAACTGCATTTAGACGTAAATCGGCTTTCCTCGTACAATCATCATATTTTAGTTTACGTTTACGTCTTGATTTCAACTGCATACTGCTTTCTGCGATTTTACAAACGAGTTTCAAAGTTTAGACGTAAATCTGTGTTTAGACGTAAATCTGCGTTTAGACGTAAATCTGCGTTTAGACGTAAATCTGCTTTTTGCAGATTACTTTTTGAGCTGTACAATAGCAGCACACTGTCTTTATACTTCTGCTTAAACTACATTTTATCTAAACAAGTGATTTACGAATCGACACTTAGACGTAAATCTGTTTCTTCGTACGAACGTCGGATTTCAGTTTACGCCGATATTCTAGTTTTCATCATTGATGCAAACTGCCTGCATAGATTGACTGTAACCTTGCTTAGTATCAACTCTCATATAGAGTTGTCCTTATCGTTCAAACGCAGCTTTCGGTTTTAATCGCAGAAAGTTTTCCGCTGCACTAATTCACCCCCCCCCTCTTAGTGCTCTCGATCCTAACAGCCGCAAGAGAGGACAATGCGCCGAAGAATCGTTCGAAGCGTCGAGGGACCAATGACATGTCAGACAACCTGATTAGATGCTTAGTAATAATTATCTATATCGAAGTATGTTTTACATGTGCAGGCTTAACTACGATAGCTAGACATGAAGCAAAATAAAGTCTCGAAGTCAAGATCGAGATCACGTTGGGAGTTCAAGAGTTTCTCGGATGTCCGGACGTTCGTCAGAAGTTCTGCGGGAACCAGCCGAGAAGTCACGGAGCTTGCCAAAGAAGCTCATCAGAACTCGCCAAGAAGATCGTCGTGAATGTTAGGATCGGAGCGGCACTAAGAGGGGGGGGGGGGTGAATTAGTGCAGCGGTAAAGTATGATAAACTTTCGACGATTTAAACACTTACGGAAACTTCGTATGATAAAAATAACGTTTCGTTTGAAACCGTTTCGATTGCGTTTTTAACTTGAAGGCATATGTAAGAAGGAGACAAAGAAGTAGAGCATCTAAGTGAAGATGTTTTGCAGTAATATAAATGACAATAAGATAAATGCAAACCAGAGAAGACGGTAGTTTATAGTGGTTCGGTCAATCGTGACCTACATCCACTCCTCTGATTCCTCTTCCATCGAGGCCACTGGCATCCACTAATGATCTTCCTTTACTAGGTGAAGATCAACCTCCTTCTTACATGCCTCTTACAACCTCTTACAAGTGGTTCACCCTTTTACAAAGATTTTAATGAAAAGAAAGGAGGTGAACACTCAAGCTATTGAAAACAAGACTTTTTCCTAAAGCTTTTCTCAACTTCTAGCTTCTCAAAAGGTTGTAATCTCAGCTGAGATTTGAGGGGTATTTATAGGCCTCAAGAGAATTCAAATTTGGGCTCCAAATTTGAATTCTCGTTGAGTTCGATCTTTGGCGGTGCCACCTTTTCGATGGCGGTGCCAGCCACCGCCTGTCGGGCGACCACGACAAGATCTTGGGCACCCCACCCCAGCCCAGGCGGTGCTACCAGCCAGCTCTCGGCACTGGGTGGTGCCACCGCCTTAGCCCAGCGGTGCCACTACTTACTGATGTTTTCACCCATCGCCCTCTGATGTTTTCAAACCCTACGGTGTTATAGGCCCCTACTTGGGTTATAGGATTAATACCTAATCCTAACCATAATTAACATGTTAACTATGAATTTTAAAGACATTATATAAGCTATTAAAAAAGTCCATAAGTCAAGACTTCTTCCGGTGAAGCTTCCTGCGAACTTTTCGGCGGTCTTCCCATAAACTCTCTAAACCATTCTCAGGGACTCCCTAAAAGCTCTTAAACTTCACGATTTGATCTTGGTGAGTTCCAACGAGCTTCTTCAGCAAGCTCCGATCTTTCTCGGCGAACTCTGCGAACTTCCCACGAACCTTCCGTGAAGCTTCCAAAAAACCCTTCGCAAGAAGCTCCTACTCATTCTCGGCTAGTTCCGCGGCGTTCCCGACGATCCTTCGGACTTCCGTCGAACTCTTGAACTCCCAACGAAATCCATCGTGCTTGACTCCGCACTTTGTTTCACTTTATGTCTTCATCGTTATCGTAGTTAATCCTGCACATGCAAGCCAAAACTCTACTCCGATCTAGACAGTTATTACAATGCGAATTGACATTTTGTTGCCCGGCACGTCATTGGTTGGCGCTTCGTCCGATTCTTCAGCGCATCATCCTCTCTTGCGGCTTGTTGCCCAATCGGCAGTTGACCTCCGCAACCCCGATTTCCTTGGCACAATTTCGCTCTCCTTTGGCCTGATGCCCAACATCCGAAGCCTTCTGCCGTCCAATATCCTGACGTGATCTCCTCCGGCGCAACGTCAATTCCTCCTGCGTTAACTGTCTAATTCTGATTGAGTAGACCTGCATCACTCAAAATGCAGTTAAACATCTAAACACAATCAATTAGTTTCATCATCAAAATCCGAGATTCAACAGTGAAGTCTAGGAGCTTGTCGGGAGTCCGCTGGAACATTACCGAGAGTTTGTCGGAGGTTCGCCGGAAGATCGCCAGAAGCTCGCTGGAAGAATTGACATAGGGATTCGTTTAGCTTAGAATATGTCTTAGGAATTGTAGTTAGCACGTAATTGGGATTGGATTTGGGCCAACCCAATTAGGGTCCAGCTAAGCCCATGTAATCACTATGTTGGGCCCAATAAGAAGCCCAAATAGTGCCCCAAGAAGACTCACCGTCATGGCACAGTCTTCAAGGCTGTGTCAGGCGGTGGTACCGCTAGTCTAGGCGGTTGTACCACCCCTGACAGGGTGCCAAGCGGTGGTACTGCTAGTCAGGGTGGTGGTACTACTCAGCACTCTGCCCCAGGCGGTGGTACCGCCAGACCTGGGCGGTGGTACCGCCCAGGACAGTGTCAATCAAACTGACACTAGGCGGTGGTACTGCCCAGCGCAGGTGGCGGTACCGCCCGTGCTCGGGGAACCACCGCCCAGGATAGTGTCAATCAAACTGACACTGGGCGGTGGTACTGCCCAACGCAGGTGGTGGTACCGCCCGTGCTCGGGGAACCCGGGATGAGATGTTTTTAGGCTCCAAGTTTGAATCAATTTAAAGCCTCTAAATACCCCTCTCATCCCTAGTTAAAGTACACACAAGCACAGAGAGATTAAAAGAGATAAAATGCTATTGAAATCTCTAGAATTTCCCTCCTCTAAATTCTAAATGTTAGAATTCTATTTAGAGAGGAGAGTGAGTGCTTGTAAGGGTTGTCTCCTAAACCCGGTAAAAGGAGAAGAGGGGTGTAAGAATGAAGTTGATCTTTGCCTAGTAAAGGAAGATCATTAGTGGATATCGGTGGCCTCGACGGTTGAGGAATCGGAGGAGTGGATGCAGGTCACGATTGACCGAACCACTATAAACTCCCATCTTCTCTGGTTTGCATTTTATTTTCTGCTATTACCTTACTGCAAACCCCTTCAATAGCTTACTACCTTCAATACATTTACGTAGGCTTTCAAGTTAAGTTTCTGAAATCGGTTTTACGTCGAAAATGGTTTTTATCGTGTCAGAGAGATTTTGACGGTTGACGTTTTTATCCGCTGCACTAATTCACCCCACCCCTCTTAGTGCCAACCCCGATCCTAACAAAGATGATCATTTTGTTTTTGTATTTTTATTTTTAAACATGTAATTTTTAAGAAAAATAATTATTCTAAACTAATTAAAAATAACTCATGAAATGTATCATGTAATTTCGAATTAAATTAAAGGCATTTTGATTACCTCATCTTCGAATGTCGTTAAGGCATAGTTTGCCACCTCGCCTTTGTTTTTCTCCTCGTCTTCGGATGAGCTTGATTCCTCTAAAGTCGCCTTCTTCTTTTTAAGTTTATTTTTAATTTTTGATTCTTATTTTAAAAATTTCATGAGGAGTTCAAGTTCACCATCACTTGAGTTTATGCTCGAGTGGTCTTCAATTGTTCTAAGTCTAAAATCCTTCCTGTTCTTTGGAAGGTGGTTCTCAAATTCTTCATATGCATTGCACGTCATTTTATAGGTCATCAAAGACCCTATAAGTTCTTCAATTGGTAAATGGTTCAAGTTTTTTTATTCTTGAATAGTCGTTACTTTTGAATTTTAAGTTTTAGAAAGTGAGCGTAAAACTTTATTCACAAGTTCAAGAATTCGAAAAACATTTGTCAAGAGATTTTAAACTATTGACGACATCCGTAAAGCGGGTGTACATGTCAATAATAGTTTCGCTCGGCTTCATTTGAAACAACTCAAAATCATGCATTAAAAAATTAATCTTCGAATCTTTTACTCTATTCGTGCCTTCGTATGTGATTTCAAGAGTGTGCCATATATCAAAAGCTGTTTCGCAAGTAGAAATCCAATTAAACTTAGTTTTATCTAAAGCGCAAAATAAGACATTCATTGCCTTTGCATTTAGCGAAAGTCTTCTTCTCCAAATCATTACAATGGTTCATTGGAAGAGAAGACATTAGAAAATTATTTTCCATAATATTTCATAAATTTAAATCTATAGAAAGTAAGAAAACTCTCATTTGAGTTTTCCAATATGTGTAGTCCGTCTCATTGAACAAGGAAGGACGAATAAGAAAGTGACCATCTTGAAAGCCAAAAAGAGTCATTTCTATTTGGGTGGTAAATCAAATATGAAAAACGAGGCTCTAATACCAATTGTTAGGAAAAGAGTTGGCACTAAGAGGGGAGGTGAATTAGTATAGCGGTAAAAATCACATCGGTTATGGAAATTTCTTCGTTTCATGTGATAAAACTGATTTTGAAAGTGCTTAACTTTGAAAGTAATAAGAAGAGCATAGCAAGTAATGAGAAGGTAGTTTGCAGTTTAAAGTAAATTGCTCAAAGTAAAGCAACCAGATTTTTATAGTGGTTTGGTTGTCGTGACCTACATCCACTTCATCGATTCCTCTTCCATCGAGGTCACTAGCATCCACTATTGGTCTTCCTTCAATAGGGGAAGACCAACCACCTTTTACACCCCTCTTATCCTTTTCACAAGTTTAGGAGACAACCTTTACAAGCACATACAATCCTCTCTAAACATTATTCTAAGTTTAAGCTGGAGGAGGGATTTCTCAAGTGATTCCTACAGCGTTTTCTCACATTAAAACTCTCTGTGCTTATGTATGTTAACCAGGGATGAGAGGGGTATTTATAGGCCTTAAATTTATTCAAACTTGGAGCCTAAAAATATCTCATCCCGGGTTTCTTGGGTCCGGGCGGTACAACCGCCGGTGCTGGGCGGTACCACCGCTAGTGTTAGTCTGACACTAACACTGCGCTGGGTGGTACCACTGCCTAGCACTAGGCTACTGGGTGGTACCACTGCCTAGACTGGCAGTACCATCGCCTAACATAGTCTTGACGATTATGCCATGATAGTTCCACTTCTTGGGTCACTATTAGGGTCTCTCATTGGGCCCAACATAGTCGTTACAGGGGCCCAACTGGCCCATAATTAGGTTGGCCCAATTCCAATCCTACTTACGTGCTAACTATGAAATCTAAGACATTTACTAAGCTAAACAAGTCCGTAAGTCTAGTTTCTTCCGGCGATCTTCTGATGAACTTTCGACAATCTCTCGACAATGTTCCAGCGGACTCCCAGCAAGCTCCTAGACTTCACGACGATCTTCTTATCGAGTTCAAACAAGTTTCTCTGCCAAGCTCCGAGACTTCTCGGCTGGTTCCTGCAGAACTTCCGACGAACGTTTAGACTTCTAACGAACTCTTGAACTCTCAACAAAATCATGTTCTTGTCTCCAGGACTTCATTTTACTTTATGCATTGCTATCGTAGTTAATTCTGCACATGTAAAAACACATTTCGATCTAGATAATTATTACTAAGCTTGAATCATGTTGTCCAACATGTCATTGGTTCATCGACACTTCGTTTGATTCTTCGGTGCATCATCCTCTCTTGTGGCCTATTGCCCAACCGGCCAATTAACTCTGCAACTCTGATATCCTTAATGCAATATCCACTCTTCTTGGCCCGATGCCTGAATCCATGGCCCGAAGTCTTCTGTCGATACGTCGATCGATCCTCTGGCCCGACGTCCAATCTTCTAACATGTTTCCTACGGCCCAACATGATTCTTTCTACTTTAATTGTCTCTCCCTAATCGAAGCATTCTGCATCACTCGAAGCGTAGATCAAATCATAAACAATTATCAATTGGTTTCATCAACAAAATCCGAGATTCAACATACTCTTGTCCTACAAGTATTTGCATACCTTGATCTGTTATGTAAACTTCATGTTTGTATAGTAATGTTTCGTATAGGCACATGCATTCCGTTGTTCCGCATGTATTTCCAATATGTCCCAATTTATTACTCACAATATCTTTTGTACTTTGGTATTTGTGAGATCATTTGAACCTTTACTAGAAATAGTAAAGGGATTATATGGACCTTTGTCAGAAATGGTAAAGGGATTATCTGGACCTTTTCCAAAAATGGTAGAGAGTCTGTGCTTAAAGCCAGCGATGCTCTAGATTATGTTTGGTCATCATTCAAAAATGGATGGACCATATTATGTTTGGGATCCTACTCCACCTTCTATCTATTTGATATGATATCCAGAGCTTTAGTTATGTGCTTCTATATTTGCTCTGGATAAGAATGAAATGTATGCAATGTCAAATGTGACGTTTGAGCTTCTGTTTCATATTTGTTCTTTGATATGCTCTGAAATACTTCACATGACATTGATATGTTCCGAAATGTTTCATTATGTCAATGATTTGCTCCAATTAGCCCTTACTCCATTGTTATGAACAAAACATGCTTCGAATGAAAAGACATTGTAACTCTACATTCGTCGAGTGGCTATCTTTGAACTCTTATATCTCTGCCTTGTATTTTGAAACCTTATTTGTTTGAAAATTATCCTCTTTGCTATGGATATGTTAGTCGCTTACTGAGCTTTATATGCTCATCCCGTTACTATATAAATTTTTCAGGATAACTTATCGCTCGCTAAAATGTGTAAATTGGGTTGAGGTAGTGGAAAGCTAGAAGGTTTTGGGGCAAACCTTTCGTACTTGATAGTTTGATGTTGTATAAGTTCCTTTGTGTGTGATGAAATATCAACGACAACTCTAGATTGATGTATCTTGTAAATATTTAAAAAGTACCTCTTATGTTAGGATTTTAGGAATGGTAAGTTAAAATTGTGTAATGATATAAACATGTGGTACATGTTGGTTTTGTGATTGTATAGATTCCCACAACTATCAATTTATGATGTGGTTATGGTTTAGTTGAGTTGGCTTTGGATTTTGTTAATCATTACGTGATATGATGGTATGGTTATAAACTGCACAGGTTTTATAAATTGTGGAATATAGAGGTTGTTAGGATCAAGAGCACTAAGAGGGGGGTAAATTAGTGCAGCGAAAAACTTTCATGATTTCAAAAATCCTTGTTTCAATTAAACCCGATTCAACGAGAATGATCTCAACTCAATTTGTTTTAGAAGAAATTTGAGCTTGAAGTTTTAATGAAAATGCAAGAGAAGACTAAGGTGATTTGCAGCAATATAAATCACACAAATTAAAATGTAGATTTCGTAAAGTCTTCATAGAAAGCCAATCTCAAAAGATGTTTTATGTCAAAGTGAATGTAGACGTATTTAAAGCACAGTAAGGAGGAGAGGCAGTCTGCTATAAAGGAAAGATGCTCAAAGTAAATGCAAACCGAGATTTTAGAGTGGTTCTATCAATGTGACTTACATCCACTATCGGCTTCCACCTCCGACGAGATCACCGGCATCCACTAGAGGCCTTCCTTCAATAGGCAAAGGCCAACCACCCTCTTAATCAAGTTGTCCAGCATGTCATTGGTCTATCGACGCTTCATCCGATTTTTTGACGCATCATCCTCTCTTGCGGCCTATTATCCAATCGGCCAATTGACTTCGCGACTTCGTAACTCTGATATCCTTGGCGCAATATTCGCTCTTCTTGGCTCGATGCTCAAATCCATGGCCCGAAGCCTTCTGTCGATACATCAACCATTCCTCTGGCCCGACATCCAATCTTCTGACATGTTTTCCCCCGACACAATATGATTTTTTCTGCTTTAATTGTCTTATCCTAATCGAAACATCTTGTATCACTCAAAATATAGATTAAAACATAAATAATTATCAATTGGTTTCATCATCAAAATTCGAGATACAATAATCTCCCCCTTTTTTATGATGACAACCGATCGATGACGGAGTTAATCTTAACTCCCAGAGTTTAAACAAACTCCCCCTATCAATATGCCATAAAACTCTTGGATTCAAAAATCCAAGCAACATGTCATGATTAAATCATGCATGACAACAACATACTTCTCCCCCTTTGTCATCAACAAAAAGGAGAAGTCCAACTATTCATGTGTTTGGAATATTCAAATTCAAATCATTGCATAATAAACATAATATCAAGTTTTATCATTATGCAATTTGAAGATAGAAAATTTAGCAAGTGTTACATCATATTTAGAACATTTAAGCTATCAAGTTGTAGATATGCAAGGTAGTAAGATAGCATGTTCTACATCATACAAGCTAGCAAAATTTCGAAAGCAAATGCAAGATAACTTCTTGTTGAAGTGTGCAAGCTAGCAATTCTTGTTTCCTATTGCAATATGCAAGTTGCAAGTTTTGTTTCTTGAGATAGGCAAGATAGTATTTTTGTAATTTTTGTTTCTTAAAATATGCAAGCTAGTGATGTTCAAGATAGCAAGCTCTTTCTTCTCTTTTGAGAAGTGCCATTTTTGCTTCCTTTGCAAAATGCAAGCTAGCAAAATTTTACTTCATTCTTGAATTGTGCAAGCTAGCATCTTTCTCTTTGAGATGTGCACATTAGCAACTCTTTCTCTCCCTTTTTCATTATAAAAAAGAAGGGAAGAATATAATTTTATATCTCTTTTTTCCTTTACAATAATTTTCAAATCATGACAAATGAAAATAGCATAGATGAAAATTTAAGTCATGAATGTCAAAACAATTATTTTATCATGAATATTTCATCATTGCATGTATCATTATCATAAGTTAAAGTATTGCATGCATAATACCAAATCATCATTTATAATTATATCAATATTCCAATCATTATTTCAATCTACACATCATGAGAACAATAAATTTGCACTATAGACAATCTCATGTTTTATAATTCAAGCTAGCATATATTTTTGTTCTCTTTTGTAATGTGCAAGCTAACAATTTTCTTTTTCTTTTATAATAGTGATTCAATCATATCATGCGATAAACAAATCATAATTAGAAAGGAGTATTGAATTATAAAAAAAATCAATTTATGCATAAAATGTTCCAAGCATCAAGGTACATTTTTTCAAATTGTGGGTATTGAAAAATCAAGAGAAAACAACTTATGATTCATTTTGAAAAATATTCTCTTTGATAAAATGAGAGAATCATGATTAACAATCTTGATTTACATAAAGTTTCAAAAACATAATTATCAAGATCATGAATACTAAAGACCAAGAACCATTCTGACAAATCTCCTTTTAAATAGAAAACAATCTTGATTCATTCAATAGAAAATTCAAATTATAATTACAAGAAATCAAGATAAAGCTCATTCAAATTCAAATCAACAAAATCATCAAAATCTCAACATTACTTTCAAGAGATTCGAAAAGACAAACAACTTTATCAATCTCTTAGTGAAAAATTGATAAGATAGGGAAAAAGAAATTTTTAAAAAATGCTTTTCTCTTTTTGTTTTAACGTATTGATTGATTTCATACATGCATGTTCTTTTCTTTTATGCCAAATCCATGCATCATTCATTAATGTCAAAAAAGAACTTTCAAAGGATCACAAAGTTCGATAATCGCAAAAATCATCAAGATCAATAAACAATAAATTTCTTAAAATCATCATGCATAATTTTAAAATTTAAATTTATTAAGCATGATCTCAAATTACATTATTTCATCAAGCATGATTTCAAATTTTCAATTAGAATCATTTTGTTTGTTTATCATAAAATATATATTTTTCATTTTAGGTGAATCTAACTTTTCAAGCTTAGTTTTTGATACAAAATTCATGCAACATCATTAAGCGTGATATCAAATCATCATTACATTATTTCATCAAGCATGATTTTGTAAAGTATTTTCAATTAAATACGATGATCATTAAGATACATATCATCACTTGATCACATAAAAAAATATATCTAGCATGATTTAAGTCTAATTTTTTTGTTCCTTTATCATATATAATTTTTATGATTATTTTCAAAATTACTAGCATAATAAGCATGATTCCTAATTTTTGCATTTTCATTATATTATACAATTTTTAAAAAATAATTTTTCTAATCTAAATAAAAAGCAAAATGCATCATAAAAAGCATCATGTAATTTTGAAATAAATTAAGGGGGTTTCAATTACCTCATCGTCGAAAGCCGTTAAGGCATAGTTTGCCACCTCGCCTTTATTGATTTTCTCCTCATCTTCGGAGGAGCTCGATTCATCCCAATTTATGTTCTTCTTCTTGCATTCAAAGCAAGTAGTTACGTTCTTTTTATTCTTTAATTTTTATTTAATTAAATTTTTAAATTTATTTGTGAGGAGTTAAAGTTCACTATCACTTGAGCTTATGCTCGAGTGGTCATCAATTGTTCTATATCCCAAATCCTTCCTGTTCTTTAGAAGGTAGTTCTCATGTTCTTCAAGTACCACATTTGTCATTTCATAGGTCATCAAAGACCCTATTAGTTCTTCAAGTGGAAAAATATTTAAATATTTTGTTTCTTGCATTACCGTTACTTTCAAATTTCAATTTTTAGAAAGATATTTTAAAATCATAGATTTCATAAAATCTTCGTAGAAAGCTGATCTCGAAAGATGTTTTACATCAAAGTGAATGTAGACGTATTTAAAGCACAATAAGGAGGAGAGGCTGTTTGCTATAAAGGAAAGATGCTCAAAGTAAATGCAAACTGAGATTTTAGAGTGGTTCGGTCAATATGACTTACATCCATTATCAGCTTCCTCCTTCGATAAGGTCATCGGCATCTACTAGAGGCCTTCCTTCAGTAGGTGAAGGCCAACCATTCTTTTACAGCTTTTCTCCTTTTGCTAGGCTTAGTAGACAACCCTTACAAGCACTCACTCTCCTATCTTAAACAGAATTCTAACACTTAGACTTAGAAAAGGGAATTTCTAAAGAGATTGCAATTGCGTTTCTTTGCTTTTAGACTCTCTGTGCTTGTGATCTTTATCCAAGGATGAGACGGGTATTTATAGGCTTCAAGTTGATTCAAACTTGGAGCCTAAAACTTTCCCATCTCGGGTTCCCTAAGCACGGGCGATACTACCACCTGCGCTGGGTGGTACCACCGCCCAGTGTTAGTTTGACACTAACATTATCTTGGGCGGTACCACCACCTGGGGGGCAGTGTTGGGCGGTACCACCACTCAGATTGGCGATACCACCGTCTAACATGGTCTCGAAGATTATGCCACGATGGTGAGACTTCTTGGGGCACTATTTAGGCCTCTTATTAGGCCTAACACAGTTCTTACATGGGTCTAGCTGGCCCTAATTGGGTTAGCCCAAATCTAAGCCCAATTACATGCTAACTACGAAATCCTAAGATATTTTCTAAGCTAAACAAGTCCCTATGTCAATTCTTCCGGCGAGCTTTCGACGATCTTGCAGCGAACTTCCAACGATCTCTCGGCAATGTTCTGGCGGACTCCCGACAAGCTCTTGGACTTCATGATGATCTTCTTGGCAAGTTCCAATGAGCTTCTCTAGTAAGCTCCGAGATTTCTCGGCTGGTTCCGCCAGAACTTTTGACGAATGTCCGGGCTTCTGACGAACTCTCAAACTCCTAACGAAGTCGCGTCCTTGACTTCGGGACTTCATTTTGCTTCATGCCTTACTATCGTAGTTAATCCTACATATGTAAAACATACTTCGATCTAGACAATTAATACTAAGCATTAATCAAGTTATCCAGCATATCATTGGTCCCTCGACGCTTCGTCTAATTCTTTAGCGCATCGTCCTATCTTGTGACTATTGAACCTCGGATTTTGATGATGAAGTCAATTGTCATTTGGTTATCTAATCCATATGTTGAGATAAGTGTGCAGGATTAACAACGATGGCAGTAAGACATGCAGCAGGTGTTGAGTCGGAGTCAAGACCAAGATCACGTTGGGGGTTCGAGAGTTCGTCGGAAGTCCGGACGGTCATTGGAGATTCTGTAGGAACAATCCGAGAAGTCCAGGAGCTTGCCAAAGAAGCTCATCGGAACTCACCAAGAGGATCATTGCAAGTCCAAGAGTTTGCTGGAAGTCCATCGGAGCATCGCCGAGAGTTAGTCGGATGTTCGCCGGAAGCTCACCAGAAGAAGTGATTAACTCACTGGAACACGATTTGCAGCATTAATGTCTTAAGTGTCGTGGTTAGTAGATAGATTAAGTTAGAATTGGGAGGTGATCCCAGTAACTTAATTTGGGTCCAACTGGGCTATGAACAGACCCAAATTGGGTCGAATGGATTAGTCCATTCAGATCCAAAATTCTTGGCCGATAGTGGCACTGCCCAGGTGTTGGGAAATCCTTGGGGGCGACATCATATGCGCAGCGGAAGAACAAGAAAAATAAAATCCCTGATTCCCAAAGAGATGTTCGTCATCGTGCGAAGATTGGTACGTAAAAATCCGCGAAATATGAAACTGCGTATAGAGTAGATTGTGTTACCTAGGGAGATCGTATATCCCTGTTTCCTTGCAGATCCTTAGGAGAGGGTGAAGGAGGTCAAGCGTCCTCCTCTCTAGCGGTGATCCACATAGCAGGGTTGCGACGACGCTCCTCAAAACTCCAGACCTACTCTGAGGTGGAGATGGAGAGGAGAATAGGAAAAGGCAAACAAAAACTCTCTAACCCATGGGGCTCTGAATTCCTCCTATTTATAGAGGTCCCTTGTCAAACCCTAATGGGTCCTCCCCTAGTAGGTATTGGATCTGCATCCAATAAGACAAGGGCTCCATCGGATATCTCATATCCGAACCTCTATTCATTGCAATGCCTACCATATGTGTGCGACCCTCTAGGCCTAATATCGAGCTAGCCGTGAGTCATACCTGTCAGAACTCCTTCTAACTCAATGAATTATTATCTCTGTAATAATTCACTCAACTCATTGACTACGGACGTACTAGGCCACTACGCCGTAATCCCCAGACGATATAGGGGAATCCAATCCATTGGACCTATCTGTCCTCAGTTACCGTGTACCTATAGTCCCTCATCCATCTAATATACCAGAGACCGTATATCGAGCATGGTGTTGTCGGACCCACACAGTTTCTTCTTGAGTCTCACTCTAATCGGATTCTCCCGGAGAACTCTTTCTCTCTCAACCCGAATGACCCTGGCTAGTGATTTGTCTGAGCAAGAACACATGGGATATTCCTCTCATGACGCCGAGAGTGGATGATCCTCTATCGACACTCAATAGCCCTCGTAAGGTCGACTACCACTCCCAATGACCAACTGTACTAGATCTGGGACAGCCAAACCTATAAGTCTAGTATCAAAGAGTGGAGCACTCATATAGGACATCCTTGGTGTCTCAAGTCTAAGGACCAGATACACCACTAGGACTACGGAATCACTGTCTGACAATAAGGCATCATCAACCATCCAACATTCCATAAGCGGATTAATTAGTGAACTCATTCTCCAATGAGCACTTGTACTGTATCCCTAGTGTCCCTACACAAGCAACTATGAGACCAGCTGTATCCATCATATGGACCGGTATATAGCACACTAGTCTGTCCGGTTATCACGATATCCCTCTCGAGTATCCTATGACCGGGATTATTTAGGATATGTGTTTAAAGGTGAATCGATCTCACTATCGTGATCTCATCACGATCCGATTCCTATTGCACGAATCCAAGGACATCACAATATATGTATGCATTTATGCAATAGTTATAAAGTGATATATGCCAAAATATAATAAGCAAAACGATTCTATATTAAGTCACACATGCCATCACTCACGTGATTGGCTTGCTGGGCACCTATGACTAGCACCAGGAGACTTGGTCTCCCATGAATTCTGGGTGGTAGTACCACCCCTATCAAGTGATGGTACCACCAGTAGTTATTGCTGCCAAGCAATGGTACCACCCTAGTCAAACGATGGTACCGCCCAGACTAAGCGGTAGTACCGCCCAATGTCCGATGCCAGGCGGTAGTACTGCCCAGTTATGGCGGTGGTAGCACTCCAAATTCAAACCAGTTGGGGCCTATATAAACCCCACCCTTTCTTGCATGAAAGTACACCAAAAGCTTGCTTTTATTCTGAGTATTTGAGAGCTTAAAAGTCTTGTAAAAGGCAAGAAGTTCTTCTCCCTCTTTCTTTCTAAGTGTTGATCATTCAAGAGAGGAGTGAAAATCTGTAAGGGTTGTCTCCTAAGCTCATCAAAAGGAGAAAAGCTATAAAAGGGTGATTGGCCTTCACCTATTGAAGGAAGGCCTTTAGTGGACATCATTGACCTCGTCGGAGGAGGAAGCCAAAAGTGGATGTAGGTCAAGATTGACCAAACCACTCTAAATCTCGGTTTGCATTTACATTATGCTATTTATCTTAACTGCAAACTGCCTCCGTTGCTTTACATTATCTATACTTTTGTTTGCTCTTAAGTTAATGTTCTTTCTGAAAAGATTTTCGTATGAAAGTCTTTTTAAGCAACGAAAGTTTTTCGCTGCACTAATTCACCCCCCCGCTCTTAGTGCTCTTGATCCTAACAACGGCCTATTGCCCAATCGATTAGTTGACTCCACAACTCCGATATCTTTGGTGTAATATCTGCTCTTCTTGGCCCAATGCCCAAATCCATGGCCCGAAGCCTTCTGTCGATACGTCGATTGTTCCTCCGGCCCAACTTCCAATCTTCTGACATGTTTTACCCCGGCACAACATGATTTTTCCTACTTTAATTATCTCATCCTAATCAAAGCATCCTACATCACTCAAAACGCAGATTAAAATATAAATAATTATCAATTGGTTTCATCATCAAAATCCGAGATTTAACAAAGGTGAATTTTGACTTGAAAGTTTTCTCAATATCCTCAAATGTGTTATTGGATCCTGGAAAGTATTGTTGATCTATAATAAATTCAGGGGGCATGACAGTCGCCCCTACAGGTGGGCGACTCGCGGACGGGCACCGCTACCTATGCAGGCGGTTCTGCTTGCGAGCAACACCTACATGCGGTGCTGCCTCATCGGGCAATCGCCTCTGAGGAGGGGTTTTGCCCGCGGGAGCAGCGGCCGTAGGTGCCACTGCCCTACGGTGCCTTAGCCCGTGGGTATAGCGGCCACAAGCACCACACCCCGCAGCTCCTCGGCCCGTGAGTGCCATGACCGCAGGCACCTCAACCTGCGACGCCTCTACCCGTGAGCGTAGGTGGCCACTGTGCCTGCGGGGGCGGCTACAGGGGGCCTGCCTATATGCAACCGTCCTTACAGTTGCCGCTGCAAGCGGCCTGCCTGCACGCAGATGGCAGCGCTGCCTTCTGTGATGGCAGCAAGGGCAGCAACAGTTGCTACCTTTTCTCGCTTTAGCTTCAATGATTTTGACGCAAAAAATTTCTCCTAAACGCAATACACATAGTTTAAAACCAATCTTTCGCACAAACTACCGGACTCTGATACTACTGTTGGGAAATCTTTGGGGGCGATATCACATATGTAGTGGAAGAACATAAAACAAAATCCCCTATTCCCAAAGAGATGTTCGTCGTCATGCAAAGATTGGTGCACAAAAATTCACAAAATAGAAAACTGCGTATAGTAAAGATTGTGATACCAAGGGAGATCGTATATCCCTGAATCCTTACAGATATCTAAGAGAGGGTGAAGGAGGTCAACCATGCTCCTCTCTAGCGGTGATCCATACAGTAGGGCTGTGACAATGCTCATTAAAACTCCAAGCTTGCTCTGAGGTGGAGAGGGGGAGGAGAATAGGAAAGGCAAGCAAAAGCTATAGCCCATGAACCACTGAAGCCCTCTTACTTATATAGGTCCCCTATCAACTTAACCCTAATGGATACTCCCCTATTGGGCATTGGATCTTCATCTAACTACCCAAACCTCTTAGATTAGTGGATCTCTATCCAATAATCTCTAATAGGCTTTTATTGGATCTCGTCCATGGGATCCAATAATTCAGGGGCTTATTGGATATCCAATAAGATAAGGGCTCTGACGGATATCTCATATCCAAACCTCTACTCATCGCAATTCCTACCATATGTGTGTGACCCTTTAGGCCTAATATCGAGCTAGTCGTGAGTCATACCTGTCAGAACTCCTTCTGGCTTAATGAATTATTATCTCCATAATAATTCGCTCGACTCATCGACTACGAACATAATATGTCACTACGCCACAGTCCCGAGATGATACAGGGGAATCTCATCCATTGGACCTATTTGTCCTTAGTTACCATGTACCTATAGTCTCTCACCCATCTAATATCCTAGAGACCGTATACCGGGCATGGTGCTGTCAAACCCATACGGTTTCTTCTCGAGTCTTGCTCTAATCGGATTCTCCCGAATAACTCTTTTTCTCTCAATCCAAATGACCCTGGCTAGGGATTTGTCTGAGCAAGAATATATGGGATATTTCTCTCATGATACCGAGAGTGGATGATCCTCTATTGATAGTCAATAGCCCTCGTAAGGTTGACTGTCATTCTCGATGATCGGCTGTACTAGATCTGGGACATCCAAACCTATAAGTACGATATCAAAGAATGGAGCACTCATATAAGACATCCTTTATGTCTCAAGTCTAAGGACCGGATATACCACTGGGACCACGGAATCGTTGTCTGACAATAAGGTATCATCAACTATCCAGCATTCCGTAAGTAGATCAATCAATGAACTCATTCTCAAATGAGCACCTGTATTGTATCCCTAGTGTCTCCACACGAGCAGCTATGAGACTAGCTACAACCATCATATGGACGGGTATATAGCACACCAGTCTGTCCGGTTATCTCGATGTCCCTCTTGAGTAACCTATGATCGGGATTATTTAGGATATGTATTTAAAGGCGAATCAGTCTCATTATTGTGATCTCATCACGATCCGATTCCTATTGCACAGATCCAAGGACATCATAATATATACATGCATATATGCAATAGTCAATATAAAGTGATAAATACCAAAATATAATAAGTAAAACGACTGCGTGTCAAGTCACACATGACATCACTCACGTGATTGGCTTGCTAGGCACCTATGACTAGTAGACAAGTCCTTCACTTACATGCTATTACAACAACCTCGTCAGAGACCAATGAACCTACCATAATTACTCAAGCCCAAAAATCTCTACACTACTGTAAAGCTATGTGTGAAGAATATGATGCTCTTATCTATAATTCTACATGGACTCTTGTACCCTCTTATCTCATACAAAATATCATCGGGTGTAAGTGGGTCTTTCGAATTAAGCAAAACCCAGATGGATTCGTTGCCAGATATAAAGCACGTTTAATGATCAAAGGATTTCATCAACGTCCTGGGGTTGACTTTACAAAGACATTTAGTCACGTTATTAAACCCACAACAATCCGACTTATTTTGAGTTTGACCATCTCAAAAGGTTGGCGTTTACGATAACTCGATGTTAACAATATCTTTTTACAAGGGACTCTAACTGATAATGTCTTTATGCAGCAACCTCTTAGCTTCATCCACCCTCAGTATCCAAGGCATGTTTGTAAACTACAAAAAGCTATTTATGGACTTCATCAAGCTCCACGAGCTTGGTATACTGAACTTGGCTTATTTTTTACATCAATTGGTTTCATCAATTCTAAGTCTGATACATCGTTATTCCTCTGATAATAAAATGAAGCCACAATATATCTTTTGGTGTATGTGGATGATATTATTCTCACGGGCAATGATCCCATAGAAACTCAGACTTTCCTAAAGCAATTGGCCGATCGATTCTCCCTAAAAGTTCTAGGAACCTTGAGTTACTTTCTGGTAATAGAAGCAATATTTACATCTTCAGGTCTCTTCCTATCACAAAGAAAGTATATCTATTATCCAAAACAAACATGCAAGATACAAAAGTGGTTACAACTCCCTTCTCTACTAGTGAATCACTCAAGTTATGTGATGGAAGCCCTTTTACGAATTTTACTCAATATCGACAAGTCCTAGACTCCTTACAATAATTAGCTCTCACCCATCCAAACATCTCATTTGTAGTCAATAAATTATCATAATTTATAAATCGGCCATCTACTATGCATTGGTCTACGGTCAAACAAATTCTGCAATATCTTAAAAGGGACACTTAATCATGGCCTTTTTCTACGCAACAATGCTCCACTCCATCTCTATGCCTTTGCTGATGCTGACTAGGCAGGAAACTTTGATGATCAAACATACACGTTAAGGTATGTTGTTTTCTTTGGAGCTACTCCCATTAGTTGGAGTTTTAAAAAATAAAAGACAGTCGCACGGTCTACAACTGAAGCTGAATACCGTGTCATCGCCACTACCGCAGTTGAACTCAATTGGATCACAAATCTGCTCAAGAAACTCAACGTCAACTCCACCATTACTCCTACAATATATTGTGATAATGTTAGAGTTACCTACCTATGTGTCAATCTAGTGTTCCACTCCCGCATGAAACACGTTGCTATCGACTTCCCCTTCATGCAGCTGATCAGCTAGCAGACTCATTCACAAAGTCTCTCGCCTATAAACTATTTTCATTACATCGGTCTAAGATCAACATCCTTGATGAAAGCTCAATCTTGCGGGGGCATGATGACAGATAAAATTTTCTCAACTGCATGAGGAAATCTCTGAGCAGTTGAGAAAAATCCTCTCTACTAACATATATAAATAATCATCAAGTTCACTATCTTAAACATACTCAGTAATTATATTTTATATTTTATCAGTGTCAGAATAGAAACATATAGAATTTTGGTTTACTTAATTCTCTAGAATATTGCACTGTGGCGGCAAATATCAACGCGTTAAGACCTCAGGGAAACACACTAGCAGTAAAATTCAAAAGTAACGATTTAAATGAGAAAACTCATTGGGGATCGAGAAGTCAGACAAGCAATTCTTTCACTGACGTCTTAACATCGAGCAACTAGTCTGTGAAGACATGAGTAAGATGTGACCATAGGAAATGGTGAGGTGACCGAGAAAATGCCTAAGGTTTAGTGCAGATCAGAACAAGAGTTGTGCACTGGTCCAGATTCTGAAGTATGTAGAGCCTGGAGTTAAAAAGCAGATGCACCAACAAAAAAAGTCAGTTAAATTCCTTGATAAGATCAATATTTTTACTACTCTACCAACCCACAGAGAGGTCTCAACTTATTTGAAGATGGCCAGGAGACCAACATAACGAAGAGTTGATTGCGGTTAAGTTCATCTTCAATCAGATGAAATGGTTTTATCGAGAATATGCAGGAAGCTGTTGTTATCCATCACATTCAACGATATGTATTAATCAAGGGAGAAGAAGGAAATCATAGGTGGACACTAACGGATCTCGATTTTAGAAACTTCCCAAGTTAATGAATACCGTAGACTCACTCCTAACCAAATCGAATCAGCTTTTCTAGAGTCATATCAAGGGATGGATGAACACCATAGATAAAAACCTGATAAGACAAACAAGAAAAATCTTGATTCCACATGTGTCTCTCAAAGAATCAGACCCAAAACCATGATCGAACAAGTAACATGTTTAAAATCAAGTCACTTCCTCAACACAAGCGATCAATTTTCAGCCACCATGAATTAGAAAACATCCACCCTAGAGATAACTAAACCAACCAAGAGATCCACAGAAACAAAACGGAATTTACAAATCGAGGATAAATGATTTGCAAGAATATTAGGATCGTTCCAGCCGATTCTAACAAGCATTCAGAGATCGAAAACACGTAGTCCAACTAGAGAGCAAAAGGATTAAAAGAGACTAAAGTCAAGAAGAAATACCCAAGACTATTCTTACCTCCTCTTAATCGATGGTGGAGAATGATTGACCATCGCTATGATTTTCGTTGTCTCTCTTGATGGTCCGATGTAGTCTCGTTTGAAATACGCACGACAGTTTTACTCATTTATAAGATGGCAGAGTGCCTTGTGTTTTATCTCATCGGGCGACTTAGCTCATGTCGAGAGAATGTGCCAGACATCTAGAAATGCATTGCCCCCTTCCGTTGACTACTATCATGAAGGATGTGTGTCATGTGTTTTGATTCATAATCAGAGTTGTAATTGGGAATGTTTGGGCCCCAGAATGGGGTCTCCGTTTACGCACGCTTGTCAAACAAGGCGATGATCCATTCTGGTGCTTCATTACATCGGAATTAGGATCATCCACTAGCTATAAAACACATGGAACGAATGATGTCCTATTTAAATAAGAGGATAGAACTCGGGGTAACGATCTCAAATCAGCACTCTCTTTGACGAATGATCGCTAAGCACATGTAAAGTAATTTTATTGTGATGTTAAATGTAATGAGGATGGATAAGTGGCGTGTTGTCCGTTTGAGAGAATGGTTCCTGATTTTATATCTATGACTTGAAAATAAATAATCTTAGAATTATTCTTTTAAACTTAAATTTAAATTTTTATCATCATAAAGTTTTAAAAATTACCTACCTTATGCCATTGTTATTAATTTTCATTGGATAACTATCATTTGACTATTATTTAGAATACTAAATAATTTTAATATTTTTTTTGGACAAATCATTATGTGTGTAAGAATTTTAGGGGTATCTTAGGTTTTTAAACGTTCATTATTTTTGACTTAGTACTCTTTCGATCCTTTATGATATGAGATTATGCTTTCACAGTCAATTTACGACTTGTATGAAAATACATTCCCTGATATTCTCCACGGATAAGTAATTCTAAACTAAAATCTTTCATGTAATGTAATATAAATCATTGCAACCGATTCATTGAGTATATGGATTGGATCTAGGAAAGAGCTCTTAGGTGACAAGATGAAGTCTGAAGATACAGGCTTTTGTCTCATAGTCCAGTTAGGCTACGTGTTTATTATTGCTGCTTGTTTTAGTTTCAGCCTTGATGCCACAAACCATCTCTTGTGCTTAAGTTGGCTCTTCCCCGCGCGAGAAGTTGTTTCAGGTAATCAATCTGGGAGGAGGAACAACCGAGAGGGTACCCGTTACTTTAACTATGTCATATCCTAATTTGACAATGTCAAGCTAGACTTGCTAATTCGATCGATACCCATTTTGCTTCCCATATCAATTCCGAGCTGCAACTCACATGGACAATGCCGACGACTTGCTAATGCGAAACCCAGTAAGGAATCAGCAGCGGCGCTTTGCCCGTATTCGATGTGCGGACACACTCGGAAGACGTGTTCACCGGGGCTTGGGCTTAGGTTTGGGTCCTCTCTAAATCGCAGGATAGTTAATCCACCTATTCCATCATTGTGATGTCATCCTTGACAAGGATTGTCCGAATTGGAGGGAGGAACATACATAAAGTGGGAGAGGGTTCCAACTCTCGTCGCTGACGTATTCATGATGTTTCACCTTCAATTCGTGGCGGTGGTGCACCCACTGTAACAGGTGGGCGACAATTGCCGAGAGATTTTGAGTACTCTTGGAATTTTGCGTCGCTCAATTATGTTGCTCTTGCAGCTGACAATGAAAGGTTGTTCATCGGATCGGTCATATTAATTAATACGATTAAAGATGAGGGTAGTAGCTGCTGATGCCGCGACCGGACAAACATCCTGTGTTTCTGGGTTTATCGTTTTGATGAGCCTATCTTAATCTATTACATCAAATCAGAAGTTGGGAGTTTACAAGTGCTACCCGTGGCGGTGCTACCACACGGATGTTGCTTCGCCGTGGGAATTATGAAAAATTGTCATGTCCTTCCCATTGGTTGGATTTTTGTTCTACTATCACAAAAGTATATCTATTTATCCGTCCATCTCTGTCACCAATTGACCACTAAATCAACTGGCGACACGTCCCACGCGGTTCGCCACCACAATTCCCGTTACCCGTGGCGGTTCGCCACCCCCTTATTATTCTCCTACTACCACTTCAGCGGTGCGTCTCATTGTGCGTGTCACACGGAGAGAGAGAGAGAGAGAGAGAGAGAGAGAGAGAGACGTCGTTGGCAATGGAGGCGTCGAGGCAACCCAACTCCAACCCTCCCCGACTCGCCAACGGTAATGGCACCGGCAACGGCGGCGCCGCCACAGCCAACGGGGCGCGACCCACCTTCCCGCCAACCAAGGCCCAGCGGTACCGCCTCCCCTACCGTCCCCAGCCGCCGCCGCCCCGCCGCCGGGGATGCTGCTGCATCTGCTGCCTCTGGCTCACCCTCTTTCTCATCGCCCTCGTCTTCCTCGCTGCCATCGCCTCCGGCGTCCTCTACGTCCTTTACCGCCCCCAGCACCCCACCTTCTCCGTCTCCTCGCTCCGTCTTGCCGCCCTCAACCTCTCCGCCGCCGACCTCCTCACCTCCCGCCTCGATCTCTCCGTCACCGCCCGCAACCCCAACAGGAAGCTCGTCTTCGTCTACGACGACGTTGCTATCTCCGCCTCCTCCGGCGGGGTCACGATAGGCGAGGGGACGATCCCGGGCTTCGCACAGGGCACCGACAATACCACGGTGCTCAAAACCACCGTGTCGAGCTCAGGGCGGAGCCTGGACCCGACGGAGGCGTCGGATCTGAGAAAGAGGAAACGGTACCCCTTGGAGATCGAGCTCGACACCAGGGCCGGGGTCAAGATCGGAGGGTTCAAGTCGAAGCGCCTTGGCATCCGCGCTTCGTGCGACGGGATTGAGGCGGTGGTCGCCAAGGGCAACGCCACCACCACAACCACCGGGTCGGCCAAATGCAAGGTGAAACTTCGAATCAAGATCTGGAACTGGACGATCTAGAAACAATTACTGGCTATCCAGGTTAAAAGCAAGGAAAATAAATTAGATTAGAAGGTAGGTATCTATATTGATTTTTTGCCCCCCTTCTTTCTCTAGTGGAGTACAGTATTTTTTTCCCCCCTTTGTAAACCTCCCTCTATTTGATTTGTCAGTTCCGATGGCCTTCTTGGATCTTAATATTTGTGTTCTTTGGTATTTGGGGATTGGAATTCTTCGATGATCTATGTTGACAATTTGCCTTGATTCTTCGCCTTCCTCGAATCGTCGTTATCACTTTCGAATGGACACTATCAAAAGTAAACAAGGGTGGTGGAGGGAATATAACAAGTGGAGGGCATGCTTTCATGGTGATGTGAAGTGTCGCTAACACTACTTGCATTGGCACATGATAGAAAGGGGCTCCACGGTATGGTGGTGGTGGTGGTGGTGGTGTATGTGGGTAAGTGTTCTGTCACGATGGATCCATGTCAGTAACAACGCCACCGGTGGGTACTGCAGAGGGAGCGTGCGGTGCACCGCCGTGGTGTGGACTGTGGAGTGTGGTGGGCTGGCTCTAGAATTTTTTTTTTTTTTTTTTCAATTTAACCGCGTGGGTGGGCGGTCGAGTGCTGATGACGATGTGTTTTTGTGCTGCATCGGGCGCAAGAATTCACAATCTATGTAGCGTATGTAATATACCGAATCCTAAAGAAGCTTCGGTGCGAACGAGTTCGTAAGATTAACCTCACGGGATTGGTAGTAGAAAGTACGCATGCCTAGTAATTGCGTTTATCAGATAACGACCATCATATAGACACGTTTAATATCCTCGACTGCTGCTTGACACTTTGGTTTGGTTGTTTATTATGGATGGCGATTAAAAATCCCAACCGCCTAAACCTCGTGGTTGGTTCTTCCTCTGGGAATGGGAATAGCCGGGAGTAGGACGCGTTGCAGAGATCAGATACGCACCTGAGAGCGCACGTGAGGGCACGAGGACGATGGACTTGGGGTGGATGACCATTGCTTTGGATGCGAAGGAATTCCCAACATGTGGGTTTGGAAGACCTCCCTCATGTGCGGGTTTTCCTCGTTTCTAACCTTCCGCGTCAAACAGCTACGCCTATCGGGCATCATTATCTTCACTTTTTAAGCCAGCCAACAATGGGGAAAAGATCTAATTGAGAATATTCTAATACCGTCCACTCAATAATAGTGGATAGTCACCTCAAAGTTCATGTAATATTTTGGAGTTTATCGGTGCACGCATGTGGTACGAGCTCGAGATGATGTAATAGGCTATGCGATGGTACCTGCATTGTCCGAAGTCGTACAAGACGGTGTCACACGACACGGAGCCATGTGGGTCGACTTACGCATGCAGAGTGCACGAGCTGGTTGCCCAGAGCATCGACGACCATCAACGACCTACGTATGATCGACACTCGATGACAAGTATAAATAATGATCCCGTGGTCAAGGAGGACCAGAAACACTCTTAAACTCACCTCGATCTAACTTGAGCTTTAGAGGGGTCGAGTTAGGGATCCCCCTCCTGACATTGACCTTTTGTGTAGGAAAGTAACATTGAAGCCAGAGCTCAAATCTCATATCGGGTTAGTCTAGGGGTGTCAATCACAATCCGACCTTATCCTTCCATCACCATCTCAAACATCCACGTGGACGCCCTCACACGATCGGAACCGAACCGAGCCGTATCGACTCCTGGGACACAGCATGAAAACACCAATATTTTTGACGCTAGGAGGGCCCGATATCGTAAGAGTATCCACCAATGAATAATCCCAGCAAGCGCCCTAGCGAGGATGTGCCCGCCACCAACTCCATCTTTGAACTCGTGGCGCAGTTGCCCACTCTCCCGCACATGAATGGGAGCGCCTTAGCTCAGACACTAGATCGCTATTGGCACTTGTTCAATGACATAGGGCTCTCGCCTCCTAGGGTTGAAATAGGGTAGCTGGTCATCCTTGCCGAGGCGTTCCTCAACCTCATCCACCAGGTGCAGGCATTGGTGAGTATAATGCAGACCATCACACCCCTTATACCCCAGCTAGCTCAATAGGTGGCTCCTCCCTCATAGCAATCACCCATGATCCAACTTGCACTCACCCCTACATCTCATGATACCGCCCTAGTCGACCAGCCCCCCTTGGCTTCAAATGTTCACCCATCGATCGAGGAGTAGCTTGGAGACCCGAGGCCTATCGCATAGCACGGTGCCCCCATGCCCAGACACACTGTCTCGACCTTCCCGGAGCTTGACACTCTATAGTTCAACTCGACGGATGACTCATTCTGGGCCCAGTTGTAGTTGGCAAATCGGTGCCTGGATGAGATCCAAAGAGAATTCCACAAGTCTTAGGAAGAACTCGGGAAAAGCGCCTCGGTAGAGTCCCCCTTCGTCGAAGAAATCCAGGACAAACCTATCTCCCTCAACTTCTGCCTTCCAATGCTGGAGGCCTATGATGGTGGCTCCAACCCAATGGAGCACATCGTTGCCTTCTAGGCCCAGATGGCCTTATATAGTGTTTGTTATAGGTGCCCTACATGTCAATCACATGAGTGATGACATCTGTGACACATTGTGATGATCTCTTTGCTTATTATTACTAGCATTTTATCACATATTATCTGGATGTATATTATGATGTCCTTATATCTATGCAATGAGAATCAGATGAGATCACGATAATGAGATCGATTCACCTTTAAACACATATCCTAAATCATCCCGGTCATATGTTACTCGAAAAGGATATTGAGATAATCGGATAAACTGATGAGTTGTATACTCGTCCATATGATAGAGGCGGTTGGTTGTAGGAAAATCTAGGGATGACGTTACTAGTCATAGGTGCCCTCCAAGCCAATCACGTGAATGATGACACGTGTGATTTGACACAATATTTTTACTTATTATATTTTAATATTTTATCACTTTATATTAATTGTTGCATAAACACATATATATTGTGATGTCCTTGGATCTATGCAATGGGAATCGAATCATGATGAAATTATGATAATAAGATCAATTCACCTTTAAACATAGACCCTAAATAATCCTAGTCATTGGTTATTCAAAAGGGATATCGAGGTAACCGGCAGACTGGTATGCTGTATACTAGTCCATATAGTGGAGGTAGATTGTCTCATAGCTACTCGTGTGGGGACACTAAAGATACAGTGTAGGTGCTCATTGGAGAATGAGTTCACTAATTGATCTGCTCATAGAATACTGGATAGTTGATGATATCTTATTCTTATACAGCGATTTCATAGTCCTAGCAGTATATTTGGTTCTTAGACTTGAGACACTAAGGATGTCCTGTATTAGTACTTCATTTTTTGATATCAGACTTATAGGTTTGGAAGTTCCAAATCTAGTACAACCGATTATTGAGAGTAACAACTAACCTTACGAGTGCTATTGAGTGTCGATAGAGGATCATCTGCTCTCAGTATCATAAGAAGAATATGCTAGTCATAGGTGCCGAGTAAGCCAATCACGTGAGTGATGGCACGTGTGACTTGACACATAATCTTTTTGCTTATTATATTTTGGCATTTATCACTTTATATTGACTATTGCATATATACATGTATATATTATGATGTCCTTGGATCTGTGCAATGAGAATCGGATCGTGATGAGATCACGATAATGAAACCGATTCACCTTTAAACGCAGATCCTAAATAATCCCGATCATAGGTTACTTGAGGGGGACATCGAGATAACCAGATAGACTGGTGTGCTATATACCCGTCCATATGATAGATGCAGCTGGTCTCATAATTGCTAATGTGGGGACACTAGGAATACAGTATAGGTGCTCATTGGAGAATAAGTTTACTAATTGATCTGCTTACGAAATGTTGGATAGTTGATGATACCTTATTATCAAACAACGATTTTGTAGTCTCAATGGTGTAACTTGAGACACCAAGGATGTCCTATATGAGTGCTCCATTCTTTGATACCGGATTTATATATTTGGATATCCTAGATCTAGTACAGCCAGTCGTTGGGAGTGACAGTCAATCTTACGAGGGCTATTGAGTATCGATAGAGGATCATCCACTCTCGGCATCATGAGAAGAATATCCCATGTATTTTTTTTGCTCAGACAAATCTCTGGCCAAGGTCATTCGGATTGAGAGAGAAAGAGTTCTTTGGGAGAATCCGATTAGAGCGAGACTCTAGTAGAAACCGTATGGGTCTGACAACACCATACCCGATATAAGGTTTCTGGGATATTAGATACACAGTAACTGAGGACAGACAGATTCAATAGATTGGATTCCCCTATATCATCTAGGGATTGCGGCGTAGTGGCCTAGTACATCCGTAGTCGATGAGTCGAGTGAATTATTATGGAGATAATAATTCACTAAGTCAGAAGGAGTTCTAACAAGTATGACTCATGGCCAGCTCGATATTAGGCCTAGAGGGTCACACACATATGGTAGGCATTGCGATGAGTAGAGGTTCATATATGAGATATCCGCCGGAGCCCCTATCTTATTGGATATATAATAAGCTCTTTAATTATTGGATCCCATGAACGAGATCCAATAAAAGCCTATGAGAGATTATTGGATAGAGATCCACTAATCTAAGAGACTTGGGTAATTGGATGCAGATCTAATACCCAATAGGGGAGGATCCATTAGGGTTTGACAAGGGACCTCTATAAATAGGAGGGATTCAGTGGTTCTTAGGCTAGAGCCTTTGCTTGCCTCTTTTATTCTCCTCCCCCTCTCCACCTCAGAGTAGGCCTGGTGTTTTGAGGAGCGTCGTCGCAGCCCTACTGTGTGGATCACCGCTAGAGAGTAAGACAGTTAACATCCTTCACCCTCTCCTAGAGATCTACAAGGAAACAGGGATATACGATCTCCCTAGGTAACACAATATATTCTGTACACAGTTTGTTTCGCGAATTTTTGCGCACCAATATTCGCACGACGACGAATATCTTTTTGGAAAATTAGGGATTTTATTTTCTTGTTCTTCCACTTTGTATATGATGTCACCCCCAAGATTTTTCAACAGTGGTATCAGAACTAGGTTGTTCGTTCGATATATTAGTTTTGAAATGCGTGTGTTGTGTTTTAGAAAAGATTTTGGTGTCAAAATCGTTGAGCCAAAAGCGAGAAAGGACAACAACAGTTGCTGCCCTTGCTGCACTCGATCTGTGTGCATGGAGCCGTAGGCAGGCAGCATAGCATCGGTGCATATGCAAGCGCTGCACCTGCAACACAGCACCGGCGCACGCATAGGCGCTGCCCCTACAGCAGTCGGCCAGCGGCCTGCAAGCAGCAGGCTTGCGGCTGACGGCCTGCATATAGTAGGCTTGCGGTCGATGGGGCTGGCGGCCTACGGGTGCCCCACCCGTGTGCGCTACTTGTGGCCACAGCACCTGCAAGGGTAGGCGCCGCTTGTGGCTGGTCTGTCCGTAAGGGCGGGCGAGCGGCCTGCAAGGGCGGCCGCCGCCCGCAACGTCAACTATAGGGGCAACCGCCCGCACAGGTGGCAGCTGCAGGAGGAACCCCCGTGGGCAGAGGTGCCTGCAGGCAGAACCGCCCGCGACGACACCCAAGCACAAGTGAGGCACCACCCGCAAGAAGGGGTGGCGCCCCCGCGCCCCACAACCGGATAGGCTGTCGCTAGTAGGGTGGCGGTTGTTGTTGAATCTCGAATTTTGATGATAAAATCAATTGATGGGTTAAATGATCTAATCCATATTATTGAGTTAAGTGTGCAAGATTAACTACGATAACCAGAAAACACAAAGCAAGGATACCGGAGTCAAGTTCGATGGATGTTTAGGAGTCCGAAGAATCGTCGAAGATGCTGCCGGAACCAACCGAGAAGAAATCGAGAACCTGTCGGAATTTTCGAAAGTTCGCCGAAGAGATCGTCGGAGGTTCACAGAGATCACCGAGAAGGCTCGGCTACTCATTAAAGTCATCACAAGTTCGGGAGCTTGTTGGGAGCCCGTCGGAAGAAGTTCGTCAGAAAGCTCGCCAGAACAATACTCGACGTTCGCAGTTGAAAACTTGCTTAGGATGTGTTTTGTTATGTAGTTCACTTGTAATTAGGATTAGGATTAAGAGATAATCCTATATCCTGGTTAGGGGCCAACTGGGCCCAAAATTAGACTTGGTTTGGGCTAAATTTGAAGCCCAACAAGTGAACCGAAGGGTTTGGTGGTGGCACCGCCAGACTGGGCGGTTGCACCTGTTAGGATCAAGAGCACTAAGAGGGGGGAATTAGTGCAGTGGAAAACTTTCTGCGATTAAAACGAAACTGCGTTCGAACGATAAAAATGATTTATGTTTGAAAGTCGATTCTAAGATTACTTTAACTTAAGATCAAGCAAGATGATGTTAAGTCAATCTATGAAGGCAGTTTGCAGTTATGATGAAAACCAGAATATAAGCGCAAACTGAAATACGACGTTCGTACGAAGAAACTGATTTACGTCTAAATGCTGATTCGTAAATCACTTGATTAAAGTAGATGTTGTTTAAGCAAGGGTATAAAGGCAGTTTGCAGTTATGGTAAAAAATCAAAAAACGTAAACGTAATCTCGAAATATGATGATCGATCGAAAAAAAGCGATTTACGTCTAAACGATTGGAAAGTGCAAAGCTTGAAACCTGATCGTATATGCGCAGAAAGCAGTAAGCTTCAGAGGAGGTTTGCAGTAAAGATAATATGCTCAAAGTAAATGCAAACCGAGATTTAGAGTGGTTCGGTCAATCTTGACCTACTCCACTTTTGGCTTCCTCCACCGACGAGGTCACCGACGTCAACTAGAGGCCTTCCTTCAATAGGCGAAGGCCAACCACCCTTTTACAGTTTCACTCATTTTGACGGGCTTAGGAGACAACCCTTACAGAAATTTTCTCTCCTCTCTTTACAACTCAAAGCTTTGAAGAACATAGGGAGGAGAACTTTTGGCCTTTACAACAATTTTGAGCTCTAAGAATCATAGAAAGAGATAAATATTTTGAGTGTAAGTTGTTTCCTTTCAGTGCTGAATGGGTGGGGTATTTATAGGCCCTAACCTAGTTCAAATTTGGAGCTCAAAACTGTCAATTCCCGGAATTCCGGGATCAGGCGGTTGCACCTCGTGACTGGGGCGGTTGCACCGCCTAGCAGAGCTCGAAGACTGAGCCTCTGGGCAGTGCCACCTCTGTCAGGGGCGGTTGCACCTCTCTACCAAAGCTCGAAGACCGAGCTCAGGCGGTTGCACCTCTTGACTAGGGCGGTTGCACCACCTGCCAGAGCTCGAAGACTGAGCTCAAGCGGTGCTACCTCCTGTCAGGGGAGGTTGCACCGCCCAGTCTCGCTCGGAGACTGAGCCCAAGCGGTGCTACCTCTTGGCTAGGGCGGTTGCACCGCCCAGTCTCCCTGGGAGACTTAGCCCAGGCGGTGCTACCTTCTGGCTTGGGCAGTTGCACCTCCCACAGCAATTAGGGTCCGAATGGGTAGATCCATTCGGTCCAATTTGGGTTTTTCAGGGGCCCAATTGTCCCAAGATTAAGCTAATGGGATTACCTCCTATTTCCAACTTAATCATTGTGCTAACTATAATAAATCCTAAGACAATTTCTGTAGCTTGCTCCGGTGCGTCAATTGCTTCTTCCGGCGAGTTTCCGGCGAACTTCCGTTGATCATCCGATGAACCCTCGGTGATGCTCCTGCGGACTTCCGGCAAACTCCTGGACTTGCGACGATCCACTTGGCGAGTTCCGACGAGCTTCTTTTGGCAAGCTTATGGACTTCTCGGATTTGTTCCCGCAGAACCTCCGACGACTGTTCGAACTTCCGTCGAACTCTCGAACTCCCAACGTGATCATTGTCTTGACTCCGACGCAACTCCTACTGCATGTCTAACTTTCATCGTAGTTAATCCTGCACACTTATATCAATACATAGATTAGACAACAAATGACAATTGACATCATCATCAAAATCCGAGATTCAACAATCTCCCCCTTTTTGATGATGACAATCAATTGATAATGGAGTTAACCTTAACTCCCTCTGTCTATATGCCATACTTGAGATAAGTCATTCTTGAAGTCAAGACCTAAGAATTCAAGCGATATATTGATAAGTTAAATCATTTGAACTTATCAATACTCCCATCATGATTCCCATAATGATGTATCTCTCTGAAGATGATGTCAAGGCTTGACATTCATTTTCAGATTTTACATTACAAGTTTGAATGATGGTAATAGTAACAATTTATCATATTGTAAGATATCAACATGTAAAGCTGTGAAGTAAGATTTTGATATCATTACATGATGTACACATTTCAAATATTTTAGCAAGTGTTGCATTTCTTCACATGGTAAGATATTAACTCAAGGCATAATGCAAATTATAGCATCTGTTCATATATCTCTTGGTGATGCAAGCATGGCATAATCATAGCATCAGTGTTTATAGCATTAATTGATATATTTCTCCCCCTTTGTCATCAATAAAAAGCATGGTAGTTGTGATACCAGGAAAACAATATAAGCAAGTTATCAAGCATATAAAGGAAGGCATGATACGTAGATTGCTTTGAATACTTCTTCCTTTTTTTTTTTGTTATAATCCTTTGTGCATGAAGGAGGAAAGTCATTTGTGATTCCAGCTATTTGTGAGTTTACTTTGAGTTAAGATATGTGTTTGAAACAACTTTTTGCAAGTAAAAATACTATCATCTATATTTCAAGATGGAATTCATAAGCAGGAATCATTTCATCAAATCCATTTCAGAAAAAAAGTATTTTTCATAAGAGTGTATGAGAAAATTTGATTTTTAGCATTCCAACTGTTAAGCGAATCTAAAAATAAGATGAACTCTTTCATGCATTCGGACAAGACTATGCTACAGATTTTCAAATACAATCATGAAGACAAAACATTTTAACACATGTTATGTAATAGCAATCAAGTGATTTGATCATTCAATAAAGTCCAAAAAATAATTTTAATTAGTTTATCTATTCGGACACATCAACATTCCTAATTCTCTTCTTATGAAATCAAATTGTTCTTCACTTAGAGGTTTTGTAAAAATATCAGCTAGTTGATGTTTAGTATCAATAAACTCTATGGTTACATCATGATTAGTAACATGATCTCGTATAAAGTGATGTCTAATATTAATATGTTTTGTTCTTGAGTGTTGTATAGGATTCTTAGTTAAGCATATTGCACTTGTGTTATCACATTTAATGGAAATATTTTTAAGATTAACTTTGTAATCTTCTAAGGTGTTTTTCATCCATACAACTTGTGCACAGCATGCACTTGCTGCAATATATTCAAACTTTCTTTGTTGATAGTGCAAACCCAGTTTTGTTTCTTAGATGACTAGGAAACAAGGGCATGTCCTAAAAAAATTAACATGATCCCCGATGTGCTTTTTCTATCTAGTCTATAGCCAAAAAAAGTCTCAGACGCGATAAGCAATTAACTCAAAATTCTCTGATTTTGGGTATCATAATCCTAGATTTGTGGTACCATTAAGATATCTAAGTATTCTTTTAACTGCTTTGAGATGAGATATCTTAGGGTTTGATTGAAATCTAGCACAAAGTCCTACACCAACATGATGTCTGTTTTGCAAAGGAGGTAAAATAAAACTTTCTATCATACCCTATAAGTTTTTTGATTGAAGCTTTCTCCACTTTCATCAATTTCCAACTTAGTGGAGGTGCTCATAGGAGTGTTAATAGCCTTTGAGTTGTTCATATTAAACTTTTTTAATAAATTCATAGCATATTTAGTTTGACTAATAAAGATGCCATTGCTTAGTTGTTTGATTTGTAAGCCTAAGAAGAATGTTAATTCTCCCATTAAGCTCATTTCGAATTCAAGACTCATAGTTTTAGCAAAAGATTCACAAAGAGATTCATTCGTAGAGCCAAAGATAATATCATCAACATAAATCTGAACAATGAGAAAAATATTTTCAAAATTCTTGATGAACAATGTAGTATCAACCTTGCCTTTTGTGAAATTATTTTTTATAAGAAAAGAACTAAGTCTCTCATACCAAGCCCTTAGGGCTTGTTTTAAACCATAGAAAGCTTTAGTTAATCTAAACACATGATTAGGGAGGCTATTATTTTCAAATCCAGGAGGTTATTCAACATAAACTTCTTCGGAAATAAAGCCATTTAGAAAAGCGCTTTTAACATCCATTTGAAACAACTTAAAATTATTACTACTAGCGTAGTCAAGGAGCATCCTTATGGCTTCCAATCGAGCCACAGGAGCGAAGGTTTCTTCGTAATCGATACCTTCTTCTTGGTTGAAACCTTTGGCCACTAATCTAGCCTTGTTTCTAACCACGATACCATTTTCATCTTGCTTGTTTCTGAAGACCCATTTAGTACCAATAACTAAATGGTCATTTGGCCTAGGAACAAGCTTCCACACCTCATTTCTCTCAAATTGATTCAATTCATCTTGCATTGCGATAATCCATGAATCATCTTTCATGGCTTCGTCAACACATTTGGGTTCAATTTGGGAGAGAAAGGCGGCGTTCGCACAAAAAATTTTAAGAGAAGATCGTGTTTGAACCCCCTTTGACGTGTCTCCTAAGATTAGCTCCTTGGGATGAGCATCTACATACTTCCAATCCTTGGGTAAGGATGTTTCGGGAGTGGATGCATCCAAGTTGCTAGTTGGAGAAGGGGTTTCATTTAAATTCAAGGAATCAAAATTAACATCATCATCAAAACCATTTTTCCTGATTTCGAAAATCTCATTGAAAACAACATGAATGGATTCTTCGATAATTAAAGTTCTTTTATTGAAGATACGAAAGGCTTTAGAAACTGAAGAATAACCAAGAAAGATTCCTTCATCGGATTTAGCATCAAATTTTCCTAAGTTATCCTTTTCATTCAAGATAAAACACTTACACCCAAAGACTTTAAAATATGAAACATTGGGTTTTTTGTTGTTCCATAACTCATAAGGAGTTTTGGTTAGTAGGGGTCTTACTAGAACTCTATTCAAAATGTAGCATGCAGTATTTATGGCTTCGGCCCAGAAATATTTGGGTAGGTTATGTTTATTCAACATGGTTCTTGCCATTTCTTGTAAATTTCGATTTTTTCTTTCTACTACTCCATTTTGTTGAGGATTTCTAGGAGTAGAGAAATTATGGTTGTATCCATTGAGTTCACAAAATTTTTGAAAATCATGGTTTTGAAATTCACCACCATGATCACTTCTAATTGACGAAATCATAGAACCTTTCTCATTCTGAACAAGTTTACAAAACTTGGTAAAATATCTAAGGCATTCACTTTTCTATTTTAAGAAGTAAGTCCATGTGTATCTGCTATAGTCATCCACAATGACGAAGGCATATTTGCTACCTCCTAGGCTTGATGTGGAGATTGATCCGAATAAGTCCATATGGATCAATTGTAAGGGCCTAGAGGTGCTTATTTGATTCTTAGATTTGAAACTACCCTTAATTTGTTTACCTAATTGGCAAGCATCACATACATTATCTTTGATGAACTTGATATGAGGAATTCCTCTTACAAGCTCTTTAGATAATATTTGAGTGATTAGTTTCATGCTAGCATGACCTAATCTTCTATGCCATATCCAAGCATCCTCATTCAAAACAGAAAAACACATTTCATTACACAAATCATTGATGTCAATAGTGTATACGTTATTTTGTTTTAATGCAATCATAGATATGTTTTTGTGTGGTTTTTCAATGATGCAAGCATTAGATTCAAATCTGACAATATATCCTTTATCACATAATTGACTAATGCTCAAGAGGTTATGTTTTAAACCATCAACTAACAAAACATCTTCAATAAAGAAGTTGGATTTGTTACTTATGGTTCCTTTGCCAATGATTTTACCCTTGTTGTTGTCTCCAAAGGTGACATAGCCTTTGTCTATGCTAGTGAGCTTAGAGAATTGAGATGGATCTCCGGTCATATGCCTTGAGCATCCACTATCAAGGTACCATCTCTTGCTCCTAGCTTGCGATGGTTTAGTTTTTACAAGAAAGGATGATTTTTAGGTACCCATTTGCTTTTGGGTGCCTCACAAATAGATCTACATTGTCTATCATGTTGCATAGAATTTATCATGGTTCCTTTAGGAACCCAGATCAATTTGTTTGGACTAATTTTCTTGAATGGACAATAATGCGTCTTGTGTCCATATTTGCAACAAAAGTTGTATTTGTTTTGATGTTGAACATGTAAGATGGGGCCTTTTATGAAGGTGGTTGGATTTTGGTGAGGACTTCTCACAAATCCAATTCCACTTCTTTTGGGAACGTGACCCTTGTTTGCAAGGATCATGTTTAATGACTTGCTACCAACCTCGAATTTCTTCAAGATGTCCTTAAGTAGCAAGTTTTCCTTTTGGAGAGTTTCTAGATCATGGCATTTTATGCATGAGCTTAAACTATCATGATGTTCAGCTTTTAACTTATCGAAATTACAAATAAGACTATCATGCTCCTTTTTTAGCAATTTATATTTTCTACTAATTATTTTATATTCATCAAATAATTCATGGAAAGCATTTAATAATTCATGATAAGGTAAATCTGCATCAATTAAATTTGTTACCTCATCTCCGATGGCCATTAAGGCGTAATGAGCAACTTGCTCGGTGTTGGACTCCTCTTCTTCGGATGCGCTCGAATCATCCCTTGTTGCTTTGAGCGCCTTCTTCTTGGATGTTCTCTTCTTGGCTTGGGGACAATCACTCTTGTAGTGTCCTGGCTTTTTGCACTCATAGCAAATAACTTGGTCCTTCTTGGGTTCAAGTTTATTTTTTGCGTCATTCTTAAACTTGTTTCTTTTAAAGAATTTTTTAAATTTTCTTGTTAGAAGTGCCAAGTCATCATCACAGTCCTCATCACTTGAGTTTTCTCTCAAGTGACCTTCTGAAGTTTTAAGTGCCATATCCTTCTTGTTCTTTGGAAGGATGTCTTCTTGCTCTTCATGAGCTTTATAAGTCATCTCATAGGTCATTAATGACCCGATTAGTTCTTCAAGAGGAAAGTTGCGTAGATCTTTTGCCTCTTGAATAGCAGTGACTTTAGGATCCCAACTCTTAGGAAGGGATCTTAGAATCTTATTTACGAGCTCAAAATCCGAAAAAAAATTTCCGAGTCCTTTTAGACCGTTGACGACATCCGTGAAACGGGTAAACATGTCGCCAATGGTTTCACTCGGTTTCATCTGGAAAAGTTCGAAAGAATGTAACAGAAGATTGATTTTTGACTCTTTCACTCTATTTGTGCCTTCGTGAGTCACTTCGAGTGTGTGCCAAATATCAAATGCGGTTTCACAAGTTGAAACACGGTTAAACTCGTTTTTATCAAGTGCACAAAATAAGGCATTCATAGCCTTTGCATTAAGAGCGAAAGCCTTCTTCTCCAATTCATTCCAATGGATCATTGGAAGAGAAGACTTCGAAAATCCATTTTTGACAAGATTCCAAAGTCTTCTCTATGTGTAAGGGCGACGATACTGTAGAAGCGACGTACTGTAGTAGCGACCAGATCCCCCTAGGGCGACGACACTGTAGCAGTGATATGATCTCCTGCAGTGTCGGTTATTTCCCAAGGGCGATGGTACTGTAGCAGCGACCAGATCTCCCTAGGGTGACGGCACTATAGCGGTGATCTGATCTCCTGTAGTGCTAGCTATTTCCCACGGGCGATAGTACTATAGCAGCGACCAGATCTCCCTAGGGCGATGACACTATAGCGGTGATCTGATCTCCTATAGCGTCGGCTTTTTCCCAAGGGCGACAGTACTGTAGCAATGACTAGATCTCCCTAGGGCGATGGCACTATAGCGGTGATCTGATCTCCTACAACGTCGATTGTTTCCCAAGGGCGACGGTACTGTAGCAGCGACCGGATCTCCCTAGGGTGATCTGACTCCCGCAGCGTCGACTTTCTCCCATGGGGCAACGATACTGTAGCAGCGATCTGATCTCCCTAGGGTGATGGACTATAGCGATGATTTGATCTCCTACTGCATCGGCTTCTCCCCAAGGGTGACGGTACTATAGTGACAACCATATCTTCCTAGGGCGACGGTACTGTAGCAGCGAACTGATCTACTGCAGCATCGACTGTTTCCAAGGGTGACGGTATTGTAGTAGTGATTAGGGAAGGGACCAAACATGGCAGGGATGGCACCTAGGGCTGGCGATGGTCCCTAGGGCTGGCGATGGTGGCGGGAGGGTAGATACGATGGCAAGATTCCCTACCCTTACCTCTCAAGTTGCTCCTCCACCATATTCTCTCTAGAGAGAAACTCCTTCGACGAAGCAGCATCGAAGCAGGTCATGCTCTAGATCGCGGCAGCCTACTCTCATTTCCAGTAACCCTTGGCCTTGGACTAGCCTCTTTAAGGCTCTAGTTGGAAGTCTGGATCTAAGCTTGGAATTCTTTACTCCAGAAGTTCAGGCTGATAAGAAGATTGTTGTATACGAGATTGCTGATTCAGCAGAGTTGATTGAGACATGGTCTATGTCGATTGTTGGCTATGTGGTAGGTCTCAAAACATCTTATTTCCCACTATCCTCATTTATCAAAACTCGATGGGGAATATCATCATTTGATCTTCATATGCTGGACAACGGATTCTTTGTTTGTAAGTTATACTCTGAAGAAGATTTGCAATAGGTAATCGAAGGATTCTGGACTATTCGCGACCATCCAATGATTCTACGACGTGGGTCTCTTGATGTCCGTTTGGAGTTAGATAGCCTGCAATCTATTCCATTATGGGTATCCTTTCAAGGCCTTCCTCTATATCTTTGGAGTCGACATTTTATTACAAAGTTATGCAGCACTCTGGGACAGCCTCTCTACATTGACAAAGCAACAGCAGCTCAGACGAGATTAGCATTTGCATGAGCATGTGTACTGGTTTCTTTCGACGAAAATCGTCCTAATGAGGTTATCTATCGTGATCTTGATGGGAAAATTCGGAAGGTATATGTCTCATATTCCTGGAAGCCACAACAATGTCAGCATTGCTTATCTTTTGGTCATGCAAATGGAGCCTGTCAACAAACTCCGAAACCGATCACTAAAGTCTATCGACCACGTCAAGTGCCTCACCAACAAGGCGAGTCTCCTCCAATGGTAATAGCATCAATAGTGGCGAAGACTATTGAGCATTCTAACTCAAAAGGACTGCACCGCGAATAGAAGGACAAATCCAAAATTTTATCTCTTCCTATTATGTCGAAGCCTTCCATAACAGAAGTTTCCCATGGTACTAGTGGACAGAGGAAGCATAAGTCAGGAACTTCATCTCTTCCAATATCATTGGATCTATCCACAATAGGAATTCCAATATCCACTCATTGTATCAACCAGGACTTTGTGTCTCAACGAACTCAGGCCCAAACAAGTCTCGCCAGCAAGGATATTCTTCCTCAACAAACTCAAGCCGCAACAAACATCGCCAACAAGGATATTCTGCCTCAACAAACTCATGCCCCAACAAACCTCTCAAGCTAGGTTGCTCCAACAAGTACTAACCAGGATATTGTGCCGCAACAATCATGCTTCAACAAACCCTACCAACCAAGACCACACGATTCAAGGTATTTTAAAGTTTAAACATCTGCAAGCTATTGATGAAGTGGATAAATATAGGAATAAAGCCATAAAAGGTAAGGATATTGTGCGGGAGTAAAATACAAAATCGAAGGACAAGAAAAAGGATGGTACACTCCATCCAAAGTCGTAAGATGAATACCTTACTATCTTTTCCGTTTGTTTATTACTATTGAAGATTACATGCTGGAATGTTCGTGGACTTAATAAGCATGAGAAATGCTAGGAGCTCAACAGAATAATCAAGTTTGCCGCATCTGATATTGTTATTCTAGTGGAAACGAAAATTAAACAATCGCGAGTCCAAGCTCGAAAGAATTTAATATGGTCGGACACAGAACTGTTTACCAACCACTCTAATGAAACTTTTGGTTAAATATGTAATATCCCTCACTTATGAAAATTATTAATAAAAATTTATTTATAAATCGGAGGACCTATATGTAAATATAAAAAATTTTAAGGACTAAACTGTTAAGTTATAAAAAAAAAAGAAAACCGAAAATTTCGGTTTTATCCCACCGCCACCCACGCTCTTTACTTATGGAAACAGAGCGAAGAGCGGTGGGGGCGTTGGGAGAAGAAGAGGGAGAAGAGAAGAAAAGAAGAAGAAGAAGGAGAGAGGGAAGAGGGAGAGGAAAGAGAGATAGCTGCAGCAGCTAGTGCTACAGCACCTCTGTTTCGTGTAGGAGGAAACAGAGGAGTTCTTGTGTGGGGCGTCGGGGAGGAGAAGGGAAGAAAAGGAGAAGAAGAGAAGCAGAAGAAGAAGAAGAAGAAAAAGAAGAAGAAGAAAAGACGAGGTGGCTGCGGCAAGGGCTGCAGCGAGGAGCTGTGGAGCGTTGGGGAGGAGAAAGGAAGAAGAGGAGAGGAAGAAAAGAAGAAGAAGAGGGAAAAGAATAGAGGAGGAGGAAGAGGGAGAAGAGAAGAATAGAAGAAGAAGAAAAAGAGAGGAAGCGGGAGAGGAGCGAGAGGTGGCAGCAGCTAGGGCTGCTGCACCTCTGTTTCCTGCACGCGGAAACAGAGGAGACGAGGTGTGGGTCGTTGGGGAGGAGAAGAAGAAGAAGAGGAAAAAGAAGAAGAGAAAAAGAAAAAAAAGAAGGATGGCTGCGGCATGGGCTGCAGTGAGAAGGTGTGGGGCGTCGGGTAGGAGAAGAGAGGAAGAGGAGAAGAAGAAGGAGAAGAAGGAGAAGAAGAAGAAGAGGAAGAGAAGAAGTAGAAGCGGGTGAAGAGGCAGCACCTCTGTTTCCTGCAGGAGGAAACAGAGGAGAGGAGGTGCTGTACGTCGGGGAGAAGAAGAGGAAGGAGAAGAAGAGAAGAAGAAGAAAGGAAGGAGAAGGAAGAGGAGAAGGGAAAGAAGTAGCTGCGGCTGCGTCTGTGGCAGCTGCAGCTGTGGCAGGGAAAGAGGAAGAGGAAGGAAGAAGGGAAGGAGAGGAAGAAGAGAAGGGGAAGAAGGGCTGCGGCAGTGGCGAGGGCAGCTGCAGTTGGAAGAGAAGAAGGAGTGGAAGATGAGCAGGGGAGGAAGAAGAGGCTGCGGCCGTGGCTGAGGCTGCGACTGCAGTAGTGCAGCTGGGAAAGAAGAGAAGGAAAGGAAGAAGAAGAGAAAGGAAAAGGGAAGAAGAGAGGAAGAGGAGAAGGGGAGGCAGCAGCGGCAGTAGCAGCTGCAGCTGGAAGAGAAGGAGAGGAAACAGAGCAGTGAAAGAAGAAGAGGTTGCGGCTGCGGTGCGGTAGCAGTGTTTGAGAAAGAAAAAAAAAATGAACGAGAGACCGGAGGAAGGAAGTGGCTACTATTGTGGTAGTGGCAGCGGCGATAGTTATGATAGCTGCGTTTGAAAAGGAAAACGAAGGAATAAGAGTAGAGAGAGCAAGTGACTATGCCTTTATGTTCTGCATGAGCTGCAGTTATGGAGGAAAAGTAGAAGGATTTAGACTGACACTTTTTATGGATCTTCAGATCAAAATCTTTGAAAGGCAAGTTTCCCGATCGTTTCTCCTGTAATTGTTCTAATTTTTCTTATTGCAAGTATTATAATCTTTCTCGTGCAAGTGTTCTTATCTTTCCTATTGCATTTCCTCTTTGCAAGTGTTTCGATCCTTTCTATTACAAATATTTCGATCCTTTCTATTGCAAGTTTCCTGATCATTTCTCCTGTAATTGTTCTAATTTTTCTTATTACAAATATTATGATCTTCCTCGTGCAAGTGTTCTTATCCTTTCTATTGCAAATGTTCGGATCCTTCCTATTGTAAGCTTTCTAATCTTTCCTATTGCAAATGTCCTGATCTTTCTTTACTACAATTTTATCTCTAAATTTGCTTTAAATATGAGGAACTTTGAATTGTTGTAGCCTTACATTTTATATATCTCCTGTTTAGACGTAACGATTCGAATCTGTGCAACTTCTGAAATTCTGACCTTTTGATACCGAGCTGCCTATAAGTCTTTGTTGAAACTCCGATTTGTTCAAAACTGATTTCATTGGAAACTAAACTCGTAGATCTTTCTTTTGATATATAGATTAAAAGATTTGGAGTTCAAACACCAGCCTAGTTATCTGTTAAATCTGACCTTATGAATTCTGCCAAACAGAGATTTTGTTCTGTGACCCTTGTTTACGAAATTATTTGTAACTCTCTCTGTTGGACAGTTCAATTCATATGAAACTTATTTTATCTGAAAGTAGATTGAAATATCTTTTCAATGATATATTTCTAAGTAAATTGGAGCTCGATTGATAGTTTGAATCATTTGTTCAATGTGCTTCTTAAATTATGCCAAAAATCGAGCTTTGGTCGATTTTGCATATTCTGGTTTCATTCCTTTGGAAATTGATATCTTTTAGCTTTCTTATTCATTTGAGCTTTATATTACTGTTTTGAATTCTTGTATGCTCTTGTCCTACATGTATTTGGATACCTAAATCTGTTATGTAAACTTCATGTTTGTATCGTATTGACTCATAAAGGCACATGTACATTTCGTTGTTCCGCATGTGCTTCCGATATATCCCAATTTATTGTTCACAATACCCTTTTGTACTCTGGTGTTTGTGGGATTATTTGGACCTTTACCAGAAATGGTAAAGGGTATGTGCTTAGAGCCCACGATGCTCTAGATTATGTTTGGTGGTTATTCAGAAATGGATAGACCATATTATGTTTGGAATCCCACTTCACCATCTATCTATTTGATATGAAATTCAGAGCCGACCTAGCACTAGGCAGGGTGAGAGGGCTCGAGTAGGAAAGGGCTACTTGTGATTGGAGTTGAGAACTCATCACGGCGTGGAGCCACCACTGAGTTAAACCTCACATGCACTATGCTAGGGTACGACGTCTGAGCTTCTATTTCGTATTCGTTCTTTGATATGCTTCGAAATGTTCCATATGCCATTGATATGTTTCGAAATGTCCCATTTGTCATTGATATGCTTCGAAATATTTCATACGCCGTTGATAAGCTCCGAAATGTTTCATTTGTTATTGGTATGTTCCAAAATGTTTCCTATGCCATTGATATACTTCAAAATTCTTCACATACCATTGATATGTTCCGAAATATTTCATTTGTCATTGATATGCTCCGAAACATTTCATACGTCTTTGATATACTCCTAAATGTTTCATTTACTATTGTTATGCACCTAAATGTTCCATACGCTATTGATATGCTTCGGAACATTTCATACGCTATTGATATGCTCCAATTACTCTATGCTCCATTTGTTATGAACCAAATATGTGTTGAACACATATGATATCTTACTTGTTTGAAACTGTTCCTTTTGTTCTGAATATGCTTTGTCACTTGCTGAGTTGTTTTTAGCTCACTCCATTGTTTTATAAATCTTTCAGGTCAAGTTGTCACTCTTTGAGATATTTTGAATTGGGTTGAGGCAGTGGAGAGCTATTCAGAATTATGGGCAAGTCTTGTTGGTTATTATGTTATTGTTGTATAAGTTTATTTTGTATGAAATGAAATGTTATCGATGAATCGAAATGGATATAACTTGTAAAAGTGTTAGACGATCTCTCTTATTTGGAATTTCGAAATGTCAAGTCTAGTTTACGATGATATGAACGTATAGTAAATTGTTGGAGTTCTGATTGTATAAATTACTTAGCTTGTGGATTTATAAATGTTATTCATATTTGTTAAGTTGGCTTGGGTTGTCATAAATGTAAATTATTGAGTGATGTGATATATGGTTATAAAATGCACAGGTTTCATAGATGTGAATTTGATAGAATGTTTTTCAGTATCCTCAAATGTTAGTTTGGATCCTGGATTGGTTTGTGATGAAAAGTTTTAAAATCATCGCTATATTATTTGAGGGGGCGTGATAGAGGTGGTATCATGGTTTGAGGATCACTGAAATATTTGATATGTTGACGTGCAAAATATATTGAGGTCTAGTGAACTATAATGATTGGTGGAAATTTTCTTTGATGCACTTTAGGAATCTAGGATGATGAGGATATTTGGTCCTCCTATTTCATTTGTTTCTGATTAATTAAGGGGGATAAAAGGGTTGACCGAGGATGCTAAATCAGAGTAGCACAATGAAAGCATAGTAGACCTAATTTCATTGGTGGTAGAAAAATGGATGATGTGAATAGAGAAGATATTTGATGTTCAAAATTATTCCGATGATCAAAAGATTTTTTTTGCCACCTTATATTGGAAGTAGAGACTGATCATTAATGGGAACAATGAAGAGAATTTTGGAGATCAATGACAACAATGATAAGGACAAGTTTACTAATTAAAATATGATTGGAAATGAATCAGAAAGTAATAACAAGAGGGTCAAGACATTTGGATTTGAAAAGGAAAGTCATCACAAATGACTCAATCATGTGTGAATTGCAAGTTAAGTTATGAAACAAGTTTGTGTTTTTGGGTGACTAGAGTATATTTTGCTTGTGGAAAGTTGGATCATAAAATAAAAATTTTTTTGGTAAGTAAAAGTAAATTGATTATGTGTAAAGTTTCTACAAATAGCTTTATCTATACAAGTCATAGACAAAGCCAAGTAACTCATAGAGTGCGAATGCGATAGTTATGACTACACATGCTATGGACTATAACTCCCAATTATAGTCAACATAGAAAGTGTTTATCCAGATATATCAAAACTACCTGTGGGTATATAATTTGACATCATTCCCAAGATCTTTAGCTAATAGCAAAATTAAATTTGATTAAAATATCTTTTTCTCTTTGGGTAAAGTGCTCCGTTTTGAGATCTTGCTCCATACAGGATCTTGAGTCTCTAATAATCTCTTTCAAGAGCTGAGCATTGTTTGTGTATTGACATTCAAAGATTCTGTTACATCTCTCCTTCCATATCCACCAAATAGCGCATCTGAAAGTAACCTTTGCCAGTTGTGTGAGAGGCCCTTTTCTACAAATAAAAACTGCCCCATGAACAAGAAGAAAGAGTCACTATCTCCTAAATTATCAGCACATGTCAAAGTGTATGCTATCACTGAGTATGATTCTAAAATTTCTGAATTAGTGATCGAAGGTATTATATATGTTTATGAAAGAATGCAAATATTTGTTTGACCATAGGTCCCATCTACGATTTGATTCGCAATATTTTGCTTATCACTTGGGTTTTTAACCTAGACCATTGCATTATGTGCTATATGTAAATACGATCATTGGAGATTCTTTGATAACGAACTTGAATCTGGTCCTCTTGTCTGATTTTTATTAGAGAACTTGAACTTTTTGCTGATTTAGTTCTCCTAGAGATTTGGAGCTTTGATATTATACTTGGTATGGATTGACTATCTTCCTATCATACTAGTATGGATTGGTAAATAACAAATGATCACTTTTTGCATATTTGATCAGTCGATATTTTATTTTGAAAGTATTGGAGATGATTTATCTCATTGCCTAATGTATCCCAAGCTGATTTGCCCGAATTACCTTCAAAACGTGACTTTGCTTTTGATTTGGTCCCTAGGACAATCCTAATATCTAAGCCTTTCTACAGAATGATATCATTTGTGTAAGTGGAATTGAAAAAGCAACTACAAGGACTATTAAATAAGAATTTTATTTGACTAAATATTTTATTATGGGGTGTTCCGGTGTTAGTTAAAAAGATGGATAGAACATTGAGGCTTTATATTAATTATAGACAATTGAATCAAGTGACTATAAAAAACGAGTATTCTCTAACGTGTCGACTTGTTTGATTAACTGAAGGGTGCACATTTCAAATATTGATTGAAGGTCGGGTTACCATCTATTGAGAATAAAGGAGGAGAATATTTCGGTCATTCTTGAAAATTGTGTAATTGTATTGTACTGATTAAACTATTTGAGAGCAGGAGGAGAAAATAAAAAAATCATAATCCTCCTCTATTCATCGATTAAACTATGACCAATTTAGAAGACTAAATTTTCTTTTAAGGGGGGAGAGTGTAATATCCCTCACTTTTAAAAATTATTAATAAAGATAAATTTATAAATTTGAGGACCTATATGTAAATATAGAAAATTTCAAGGATAAAACTGTTAAGTTATAAAAAAAAAAAACCGAAAATTTCGGTTTTATCCCACCACCTCACACGCTCTTTACTTCTGGAGAAACAGAGCGAAGAGCGGTGGGGGCGTGGGGAGAAGAAGAGAGGAAGAAGAGGGAGAAGAGAAGAAAAGAAGAAGAAGAAGAGAGGGAAGAGGGAGAGGAAAGAGAGATAGCTGCAGCAGCTAGTGCTGCAGCACCTCTGTTTCGTGTAGGAGGAAACAGAGGAGTTCTTGTGTGGGGCGTCGGGGAGGAGAAGGGAAGAAGAGGAGAAGAAGAGAAGCAGAAGAAGAAAAGACGAGGTGGCTGCGGCAAGGGCTGCAGCGAGGAGCTGTGGGGCGTTGGGGAGGAGAAAGGAAGAAGAGGAGAGGAAGAAAAGAAGAAGAGGGAAAAGAATAGAGGAGGAAGAAGAGGGAGAAGAGAAGAATAGAAGAAGAAGAAAAAGAGAGGGAAGTGGGAGAGGAGCGAGAGGTGGCAGTAGCTAGGGCTGCAGCACCTCTGTTTCCTGCACGCGGAAACAGAGGATACGAGGTGTGGGGCGTTGGGGAGGAGAAGAAGAAGAAGAGGAAAAAGAAGAAGAGAAAAAGCAAAAAAAAGAAGGATGGCTGCGGCATGGGCTGCAGTGAGAAGGTGTGGGGCGTCGGGTAGGAGAAGAGAGGAAGAGGAGAAGAAGAAGGAGAAGAAGGAGAAGAAGAAGAAGAGGAAGACAAGAAGTAGAAGCGGGTGAAGGGGCGGCACCTCTGTTTCCTGCAGGAGGAAGCAGAGGAGAGGAGGTGCTGTACGTCGGGGAGAAGAAGAGGAAGGAGAAGAAGAGAAGAAGAAGAAAGGAAGGAGAAGGAAGAGGAGAAGGGAAAGAAGTAGCTGCGGCTGCATCTGTGGCAGCTGCAGCTGTGGCAGGGAAAGAGGAAGGGGAAGGAGTAAGGGAAGGAGAGGAAGAAGAGAAGGGGAAGAAGGGGCTGCGGCAGCGGCGATGGCAGCTGCAGTTGGAAGAGAAGAAGGAGAGGAAGATGATCAGGGGAGGAAGAAGAGGCTGCGGCCGTGGCTGAGGCTGCGACTGCAGCAGTGCAGCTGGGAAAGAAGAGAAGGAAAGGAAGAAGAAGAGAAAGGAAAAGGGAAGAAGAGAGGAAGAGGAGAAGGGGAGGCAGCTGCGGCAGTGGCAGCTGCAGCTGGAAGAGAAGGAGAGGAAACAGAGCAGTGAAAGAAGAAGAGGTTGCGGCTGCGGTGCGGCAGCAGAGTTTGAGAAAGAAAAAAAAATCAACGAGAGAAGGGAGGAAGGAAGTAGTACAGTGGAAGGGACTGCGGTTGTGACAGCAGCTGCGGTCGTAGCTACGATTATGGTAGTGGCAACGGTGATGGTTATGATAGCTGCGTTTGAAAAGAAAAACGAAGGAATAAGAGTAAGAGAGAGCAAGTGCCTCTATGTTCTGCATGAGCTGCAGTTGTGGAGGAAGAGTAGAAGGATTTAGACTGACATCTTCTTTGGATCTTCAGATCAAAATCTTTGAAAGGCAAGTTTCACGATCGTTTCTCCTGTAGTTATTCTAATTTTTCTTATTGCAAGTATTATGATCTTTCTCGTGCAAGTGTTCTTATCTTTCCTATTGTATTTCCTTTTTGCAAGTGTTTCGATCCTTTCTATTGCAAATATTTTGATCCTTTCTATTGCAAGTTTCCCGATCATTTCTCCTGTAATTGTTCTAATTTTTCTTATTACAAGTATTATAATCTTCCTCGTGCAAGTGTTCTTATCCTTTCTATTGCAAGTGTTCGGATCCTTCTTATTGTAAGCTTTCTAATCTTTCCTATTGCAAATGTCCTGATCTTTCTTTACTGTAATTTTATCTCTAAATTTACTTTGAATATGAGGAACTTTGAATTGTTCTAGCTTTACATTTTATATATCTCCTGTTTAGACGTAATGATTCGAATTTGTGCAACTTCTGAAATTCTGACCTTTTGATACCGAGCTGCCTATAAGTCTTTGTTGAAACTCCGATTTATTCAAAACTAATTTCATTGGAAACTAGACTCGTAGATCTTTCTTTTGATATATAGATTGAAAGATTTGGAGTTCAAACACCTACCCAGTTATCTGTTGAATCTGACCTTATGAATTCTGCCAAACAGAGATTTTGTTATGTGACCCTTGTTTACCAAATTATTTGTAACTCTCTCTGTTGGACAGTTCAATTCATATGAAACTTATTTTATCTGAAAGTAGATTGAAATATCTTTCCAATGATATATTTCTGAGTAAATTGGAGCACGATTGATAGTTTGAATCATTTGTTCATTGTGCCTCTTGAATTATGCCAGAAATCGAGCTTTGGTCGATTTCGCATATTCTGGTTTCATTCCTTTGGAAATTGATATCCTTTAGCTTTCTTATTCATTTGAGCTTTATATTACTGTTTTGAATTCTTGTATACTCTTGTCCTACATGTATTTGGATACCTAAATCTGTTATGTAAACTTCATGTTTGCATCGTATTGACTCATAAAGGCACATGTACATTTCGTTGTTCCGCATGTGCTTCCGATATGTCCCAATTTATTGTTCACAATACCCTTTTGTACTATAGTGTTTGTGGGATTATTTGGACCTTTGCCAGAAATGGTAAAGGGTATGTGCTTAGAGCCCGCGATGCTCTAGATTATGTTTGGTAGTCATTCAGAAATGGATAGACCATATTATGTTTGAAATCCCACTTCACCATCTATCTGTTTGATATGAAATTCAGAGCCGACCTAGCACTAGGCAGGGTGAGAGGGCTCGAGTAGGAAAGGGCTACCTGTGATTGGAGTCAAGAACTCATCACAGCGTGGAGCCACCATTGAGTTAAACCTCACATGCACTATGCTAGGGTACGACGTCTGAGCTTCTATTTCGTATTCATTCTTTGATATGCTTCGAAATGGTACATATGCCATTGATATGTTTCGAAATGTCCCATTTGTCATTGATATGCTCTGAAACATTTCATATGCCGTTGATAAGCTCCAAAATGTTTCATTCGTTATTGATATGCTCCAAAATATTTCCTATGCCATTGATATACTTCAAAATGCTTCACACACCATTGATATGTTCCGAAATGTTTCTTTTGTCATTGATATGCTCCAAAACATTTCATACGCCTTTGATATACTCCGAAATATTTCATTTGCTATTGTTATGCACCTAAATGTTCCATACGCTTTTGATATGCTCTGGAACATTTCATACGCTATTGATATGCTCCAATTACTCTATGCTCCATTTGTTATGAACCAAATAGGTTTTGAATGACATGACACATATGATATCTTACTTGTTTGAAACCGTTCCTTTTGTTCTGAATATGTTTTGTCACTTGCTGAGCTGTTTTTAGCTCACTCCATTGTTATATAAATCTTTCAGGTCAATTTGTCACTCTTTGAAATATTTTGAATTGGGCTAAGGCAGTGGAGAGCTATTTAGAATTATGGGCAAGTCTTGTTGGTTATTATGTTATTGTTGTATAAGTGTATTTTGTATGAAATGAAATGTTATCGATGAATCGAAATGGATATACCTTGTAAAAGTGTTAGACGATCTCTCTTATTTGGAATTTCGAAATGTCAAGTCTAGTTTACGATGATACGAACTTGTAGTAAATTGTTGGAGTTCTGATTGTATAAATTACTTAGCTTGTGGATTTATAAATGTTATTCATGTTTGTTAAGTTGACTTGGGTTGTCATAAATGTAAATTATTGAGTGATGTGATATATGGTTATAAAATGCACTGGTTTCATAGATGTGAATTTGATAGAATATTTTTCAGTGTCCTCAAATGTTAGTTTGGTTCCTGGATTGGTTTGTGATGAAAAGTTTTAAAATCATCGCTATATTATTTGAGGGGGCGTGACAGAATATGGGTCTTATGGCATCCTAACTCTATTAATGCCTTATTTATTTCTGCTACTAATCAATTCATCCATCTTAAGATGGAAGACAAAAAGAATGGTTCTCAATTCAATTTCACAATTATATATGCTTCAAACAGTATGCAAGAAAGAAACACTCTTTGGTCTAATCTGACTAATATTGCAAATGGCTGTTTCAATATACCTTGGATTTTTTTTGGAGATTTTAATATTGTCCGGTACCCAAATGAAAAAGTGGGGGTAGATAACTTTCAGAAAGCCAGCTTCAAAGTTTTAATGATTACATAGATACTACTACATTGATTGATATGAAATCTATGGGTAATTGGCTCTCCTAGAGTAATCAAGGTGCTGCTAAAAGAAAAATAATAACTCGACTTGATAGGTGTTTGATTAATCAGGAATGGTTAATACTTTACCCAGATTCACTTCTTGAGTATAATGCTCCATTATTTTCTGATCATTCTTTAATGTACATACACGCAAACAAAGTGACACCAAGAGGTAAGAAACCGTTTAGATTCTTTAACATATGGAGTACTCATCCTCAGTTCCTTGATGTCATCGGATCATCTTGGAATGTTAATATGCATGGATCCCCCTCTTACATCTTATGTCAAAAGCTCAAAGCTTGTAAAGCAGCACTTAAGGAGTGGAATACAAACATCTTTGGCAATATTACTACCACAGTTCAATTCTGCAGAAAGGAACTAATGTCATTGCAACATGAGCAGCAACTTCAGCCCCATAATGAGAATATTATCTACAAAAAGACAGAAGCCAGAAATAACTTCATACAAGCCTTAAAACAGGAGGAAAGTTTTGCAAAGCAGAAGTCTCGATAGCATTGGCTTACACTAGGAGATTCCAATACTAAATTTTTCTATGCTTCCATTGCTACTCAAAGGGCCGTTAACCGTATCAGGAAATGTAGAGACAAAGATGATAATCTTATTGAAAATTTAGATGAGGTTAAAGCACACACTAAGTAATTTTTTTATTCCTTACTCAATCAAGCTGAGCTACCTAGTAACATTCATGTGGAGCCAACTATAAAACTTGATTCGAATGCTATTTCAATCTTCAATGCCCCAATTACAGATGACGAAATTGTAAGAGTTGTCTTTAAGTCACCGAAGCACAAAAGCCCTGGTCCAGATGAATTTCCAACTGAATTTTATCAAACTGCATGATCTATTATTGGAAATGATGTGACTAAGGATTGTCAACATTTTTTCTCTTCAGGTCATATTCTTAGAGAGAGAAGAATTATACTTTTATCTCTCTAATTCCTAAGAATGTAGGGGCTGATTTACTAGAGAACTATCGACCCATATCATTATGCAACTTTATTTACAATATCATCTCCAAAGTGTTGGCAGATAGAATGCAAAAGGTCTTACAGAAGATTATTAGTCCAAATCATGCTGCTTTCATCAAAGGAAGAAGTATATATCATAACGATATGGGTCGATAGTTCTCTAGTGAATCAACACCTGCATTCTTGGGAATTAAAGAAATAAAAGTGCAATTCATCTCTCTAAGAATATGGCCTGAAGAGAAAAAATGTTGGCAAACCTTAATCACATCATTTCCAATAATAGACCATACAGTTTGGTAAAATTCAATTGGAAATCCATCTAGACCAGGGCTTTTGTGCTTCGGTGACTTAAAGACAATTCTTACAATTTCGTCATTTGTAACTGGGGCACTAAGGATTGAAATGACATCCGAATCAAGCTTTCTAGTTGGCTCCACATGAATGTTATTAGGTTGCGTCGCTTGTTTGAGTAAGGAATAAAAAAATTGCTCAGTGTATGCTTTAACCTCATATAAGTTCTTAATAAGATTACCATATTTGTCTTTACATTTTCAGATGCGATTAATGGCCCTTCGAGTAGCAATGGAAGCATAGAAAAACTTAGTATTAGAATCTCCTAGTGTAAGCCAATGCTGTCTGGACTTTTGCTTTGCAAAACTTTCCTCCTGCTTTAAGGCTTTCATGAAGTTATTTCTGGCTTCTATCTCTTTGTGGATAAGATTCTCATCTTGGGGCTGAAGTTGTAGTTCATGTTGTATTGCCATTAGTTCCTTTTTACAAATTTTAACACGAGTGATAATATTTCCAAAGGTGTTTGTATTCCACTCCTTAAGTGCTGCTTTGCAGGCTTTAAGCTTTTGACATTAGATGTAAGGTGGTGAACTATGTATATTAACATTCCAAGCTAATATGATAATATCAAGCCTTAACATTCCAAAATGTTGGCAAGCCTTAATCACATCATTTCCAATAATATAGACCATGCAGTTTGATAAAATTCAGTTGGGAATCCATCTGGACCAGGGCTTTGTTCTTATATGATTTAAAGACAACTCTTACAATTTCGTCATCTGTAATTGGGGCATTGAGGATTGAAATGACATACGAATCAAGTTTTCTAGTTGGCTCCACATGAATGTTATTAGGGTGCCCAGTTTGATTGAGTAAGGAATAAAAAAATTGCTCAATGTGTGCTTTAACCTTATCTAAATTCTCAATAAGATTATCATCTTTGTCTCTGTATTTCCTGATACGGTTAACGGCCCTTCGAGTAGCAATGGAAGCATAGAAATATTTAGTATTAGAATCTCCTAGTGTAAGCCAATGCAGCCGAGACTTCTGCTTTGTAAAACTTTCCTCCTATTTTAAGGCTTGCATGAAGTTATTTTTGGCTTCTGTCTCTTTATATATAATATTCTTATTATGGGGTTGAAGTTGCAGCTCATGTTGCAATGATATTAGTTCCTTTTGCAGAATTGAACTCTAGTGGTAATATTGCCAAAGATGTTTATATTCCACTCCTTAAGTACTGCTTTACAAGTTTTGAGCTTTTGACATAAGATGTAAGGGGGGGGTCCATGCACATTAACATTCCAAGCTGATCTGATGACATCATGAAACTGAGGATGAGTACTCCACATGTTAAAGAATCTAAACGGTTTCTTGCCTCTTAGTGTCGCTTTGTCTATGTATATGTATCTTAAAGAATGATAAGAAAATAATGGAGCATCATACTCAAGAAGTGAATCTGGGTAAACTATTAACCATTCCTAATTAATCAAACACCTATCAAGTCGAGCAATTATTTTTCTGTTAGCAGTACCTTGATTACTCCAGGAGAGCCAATTACCCACAGATTTCATATCAATAAATGTAGCAGTATCTATGTAATCATTAAAACTTTGAAGTTGGCTTTCTGAAAATTGTCTACCCCCCACTTTTTCATTTGGTTACCGAACAGTATTAAAGTCTCCAAGGAATATCCAAGGTACATTGAAACAGCCATTTGCAATATTAGTCAGGTCAGACCAAAGAGTATTTCTTTCTTGCATACAGTTTGAAGCATATATACCAGTGAAATTGAATTGAGAGCAATTCTTTTTATCTTCCACCATAAGATGGATGAATTGATTAGTAGCAGAAATAAACCAGGCATTAACAGAGTTAGGATGCCATAAGACCCATATTCTACCAAAATTTTCATTAGAGTCATTGGTAAACAGTTTTGTGTCTGGCCATATTAAATTCTTTTGAGCTTGGATACATGATTGTTTAATTTTCGTTTCCACTAGAATAACAATATCACATATGATAGACTTGATTATTCTATTGAGCTCCCGACATTTTTCGGGCTTATTAAGTCCACGAACATTCCAGCATGTTATTTTCATCAGTAATAAACAAATGGAAAAGGTAGTAAGGTATTTATCCTACGACTTTGGATGGAGTGTACCATCCTTTTTCTTATCCTTCGATTTTGCATTTTCCTCTAGTACAATAACCTCACCTGCTTTCATCTGCTTTGGAGTACAATTGCTAACTGAAACATCTGCTTTCATCCACCCCATAGATTCAGTAAAACAGAGCTAATATTTTCAGACCTTTCACTACGAAATTATCTATAACTCCCTGTTTTAAATTCCAATTCTTGTAAAACTTGATTTGCCTAAAACTAGATTGACAAAGCTTTCTAATGACACCTATTTTATATGAATTGGAGCATAATTGGTTATACAAATAGTTCATACAACGTTCCTATAAAATTCTACCAGAATTGAGCTTTGGTCGATTTCGGCTTTCTTTGTTTCTTCTCTTTGGAAATCGATTTCGGCAAAAACTCTTACTTCAATTAAGCTTTACATTATTACCTTAACTTCTTGTAAACTTTTGTCCTTTATTTATTTGTACATCTGCAGCTTTCATCTAAAAATTATGTTTGCATCGTAATGATTCGGCACATGCATCCCATTGTTCCGCATTTGCTTTCGATATGTGCCTCTTCCAGTTTCATTTCTTTGGACATTGAATTCATCTAACTTTCTTAATTCAATTGAGCTATATGTGATTTCTTGAATTCCTTGTATGCTCTTGCTTTTGTTTCCTTTCAAATCTGAATACATTTGTGAAAGATTATGTTTGTATCGTATTGACTCGAAAGGCATATGTACATTTCGTTGTTCGACATGTGCTTCTAATATATGCTAATTTCATTATTCATACTGTCCCTTTGTACTATGTGTTTGTGGGATAAATGTGAACCTTTGCCAGAAATGGTAAAGGGAGTTATGCTTAGAGCCCGCGATGCTCTATTGGCCCCCTATGACTTCACTCAGACGTGGGTGGATGGAGCTCCCAGACGTGGGAGACTTATGTTTGGTGGTCATTCAGAAATGGATGGACCATATTATGTTATGATCCCACTTCACCTTCTATGTGTTTGATATGATATCCAAAGCTTTGGCTATGTTTCTATGCATGCTTTGGATAAGAATGAAATGAATGCATCGTCATGTGACATTGGAGCTTCTATTCATGTTTTGATCTTTGATATGTTTCCAAAATGTTATAAGTCTTTGTTATACCTTGAAAAAAAAAACTACCATATCTCATCGATATGCTCCTTATGCAAATGATATGCTCCATTTACCTTTCCTCAATTGTATGAACAAAACATGCTTCGAATGATACAACATTGTAATTCTGCATTCAAACAAAACATGCTACTGTTTCATCTTGTATCTCCGCTTTGTATTTTGATACCTTATTGGTTTGAAACATGTTCTCTTTGCTATGGATATGTTAGTCATTTGCTGAGCTTTATATGCTCACCCCGTTGCTATATAAATTTTTCAGGATAGCTTATTGCTCGCTAAAATATGTATATCGGGTTGAGGCAGTGGAAGGCTAGAAGATTTTGGGGCAAATATTTTGTACTTGATAGGTTGATGTTGTATAAGTTCTTTTGGGTGTAATGATATATCAATGACAAATCTAGATTGATGTATCTTGTAAATATTTGAAAAGTACCTCTTACGTCAGGATTTTGGAAATGTTAAGTTTAAACTTGATACTGGTATAAACTTGTAGTATATGTTGGTTTTATGATTGCATTAATTGCCGCGCTTATGGATTTATGATATAGTTATGATTTAGTTAAGTTACTTTTGGATTTTAAAGAATCATCTAGTGACATGATGTATGATTATAAACTGCACAGGTTTTGTGAATTGTGGATTATAGAGGTGAATGACTTGAATATTTTTCTTAGTGACCTCAAATGTATGATTGGATCCTGGATTGTTTGTTGAATTAAAATTTTATCAATCTTGAGTTAGGTTCACACCTCCTGAATGAGAATTAAATTTGGTGGGGGGGGGGGCGTGACAACTATAGGTATACGGTAATTGAGGACAGATAGGTCCAATGGATTGGATTCCCCTATATCGTTTGGGGACTACGGCGTAGTGGCCTAGTACGTTCGTAGTCGATGAGTCGAGTGAATTATTACAGAGATAATAATTCACAGAGTTAGAAGGAGTTCTGCTAGGTATGACTCACGGCCAGCTCGATATTGGGCTTAGAGGGTCACATACATATGGTAGGCATTGCGATGAATAGAGGTTCGGATATGAGATATCCGACGGAGCCCTTGTCTTATTGGATGCAGATCCAATACCCACTAGGGGAGGACCCATTAGGGTTTGACAGGGGACCTCTATAAATAGGAGGGATTCAGAGCCCCATGCGCTAGAGAGCTTTTGTTTGCCTTTTCCTATTCTCCTCTCCATCTCCACCTCAGAGAAGGTTTGGAGTTTTGAGGAGCATCGTCGCAACCCTGCTATGTGGATCGCTGCTAGAGAGGAGGATGCTTGACCTCCTTCACCCTCTCCTAAGGATCTACAAGGAAACAGGGATATACGATCTCCCTAGGTAACATAATCTACTCTATACGCAGTTTCATGTTTCGCGGATTTTTTGCGTACCAATCTTCGCACGACGACGAACATCTCTTTGGGAATCGGGGATTTTGTTTTTCTTGTTCTTCCGCTGCGCATATTATGTCGCCCCCAAGGATTTCCCAACATCTCCATGCCGTGTGATCGTCCATTTCATCCTTGTCGGTTCCGTCGACATCTTGATGCATCTTCATGCATCACGATCGTCCGTCTCGTGGGTCCCGCTATCGCATTCACGCTCCCGCTGTGCCTCCTCATGTGATTACAACTTAATCATAGGCACGTAGGCCCGACAATAAACGAGAAATATAATGGAGGTTCGCAGACCACAATAATAATAATCACAGGTACACACATCACACGATCCATGATCATCCGTCCACACATCATACATCACATGTATAAATAATTATCATCATGTAGGACTACTAGATAATAATAAAAAAATAATAATAATAAACTAAACCTTTTAATTAATTAATATTTTCTGAAATTTGGGACATTATAGGGAATTTCTGAATTCATATGGGTATTTTCGTAATTTGGATAAAAGACAGAAACTGGAATTTCTCAAATTCCGAGGGGCAAAACTATCTTTTGCCCAGAAAACCCTAATGCCCTTTCCCCTTTTAGTTCTTTGCCGCCGCCTCGCCGCTAACGGGCGGTGTGAGAAGGGGGCGAGGGCACCGCCCTCGCTTCTGAAAGCAAGACGCCACTAGCGCCGCTCTGCCATGCGGGTGGGCGCCCTTCTTTCCGCCACCTCCTCGGTGGTGCTGTCCCCGCCCTGGACCGCCCCTCTTCGGGGTTTCGCCCGGAGGGCGGCGGCGGCGCCGCCGCCTACTTTGTGCCTCGCGGGTCGCCTCCTGCCCGGCGGCAGAAGCCTGCTGCAAGCAGGCCCCCCCTCCGACTGCAGCAGACGCAGCCCCTGTGCTGCCCGCCGCCGGCGGCCAGACGATGCAAATCGAGGGCAACAACCGTTGCCCTTCCCTTGTTTTTATGCCAACAATTTTGACGTCAAAATTCTTCCTAAACACAACACACGCAGTTCAAAACCAATCATTCGCACGAGCAACCTGGCTCTGATACCACTGTTGGGAAATCCCTTGGGGGTGACATCATATGCGCAGCGGAAGAACAAGAAAAACAAAATCCCCGATTCCCAAAGAGATGTTCGTCGTCGTGCGAAGATTGGTACGCAAAAAATCCGCGAAACATAAAACTGCGTTTAGAGTAGATTGTGTTACCTAGGGAGATCGTATATCCCTATTTCCTTGCAGATCCTTAGGAGAGGGTGAAGGAGGTCAAGCGTCCTCCCTCTAGCGGTGATCCACACAGTAGGGGTTACACGACGCCTCAAAACTCCGCACCTACTGACGAGGTGGAGATGGAGAGGAGAATAAGAAAAGGCAAACAAAAGCTCTCTAGCCCATGGGGCTCTGAATCCCTCCTATTTATAGAGGTCCCCACAAAACCCTAATGGGTCCTCCCCAGTGGGTATTGGATCTCAGATCCAATAAGACAGGGGCTCCGTCGGATATCTCATATCCAACCTCTATTCATCGTAATGCCTACCATATGTGTGTGACCCTCTAGGCCCAATATCGAAATGGGCCGTGAGTCATACTTGTCGAAACTCCTTCTAACTTCGGTGAATTATTATCTCTGTAATAATTCACTCGATTCATCGACTAAGGACGTACTAGGCCACTACATGCTAGTCCCCGCATTTACATCTGGGGGAATCAAATCCATTGGACCCGTCATCCTCGCCACGTGTACTTATAGTCCCTTATCCATCTAATATACCAGAGACCGTATATCGAGCATGGTGTTGTCGACCCACCCACTTTCTCGAAGTCTCGCTCTAATCGGATTCTCCCGGAGAACTCTTTCTCTCTCAACCCGAATGACCCTGGCTAGGGATTTGTTTGAGCAAGAACACATAGGATATTCCTCTCATGACGCCGAGAGTGGATGGTCCTCTATCGACACTCAATAGCCCTCTTAAGGTCGACTACCACTCCCAATGACCAGCTGTACTAGATCTGGGACAGCCAAACTTATAAGTCTGTTATCAAAGAGTGGAGCACTCATACATGACATCCTTGGTGTCTCAAGTCTAAGGACCGGATACACCACTAGGACCTCTGGAATCATCAATCGACAATAAGGCATCATCAACAATCCAAAGATTCCGTAAGCGGATCAATCAGTGAACTCATTCTCCAATGAGCACCTGTACTGTATCCATAGTGTCCCTACACAAGCAACTATGAGACCAGCTGCATCCATCATATGGACGGGTATACAGCACACCAGTCTGTCCGGTTATCACGATATCCCTCTCGAGTAACCTATGACCGGGATTATTTAGGATATGTGTTTAATGGTGAATCGATCTCACTATTGTGATCTCATCACGATCCGATTCTCATTGCACAAATCTAAGGACATCACAATATATGTATGCATTTATGCAATAGTTATAAAGTGATATATGCCAAAATATAATAAGCAAAAAGATTCTATATTAAGTCACACGTGCCATCACTCACGTGATTGGCTTGCTGGGCACCTATGACTAGCAGTTTTATTATCAAAATATGAGATTCAATAGTTCGATGGGTGTTCAAGAGTCTAAAGATTCGTCGGAGATGCTGCCGGAACCAACCGAGAAGAAATCGGGGACTTGTCGGAGTTTTCAGAAGTCCGCCGAAGAGATCGTCGGAGGTTTGTGGAGATCACCGAGAAGGCTCAACTACTCGCTGAACTCGCCACAAGATCGGGAGCCTGTTGGGAGTCCGCTGGAAGAAATCCGAGGGTGTATCGAAAGTCTGCCGGATGATCGCCGGAAGGAGACTCGACGTTTGCCGGTTGAAAACTTGCTTAGGACTATATTTTCAATTGCGTAGTTTTATTGTAATTAGGGTTAGGATTAAGAGATAATTCTATATCCTGATTAGGGGTCAACTATGCCCGATATTACATAGTTTGGGCTAGATTTGAAGCTCATCTAGTGACCCTAGGACCGGGCAGTGGAACCACCAGACTAGGCGGTGGCACCACCCAGCACCCGAGAGGTCCGGCGATGGCATCGCCGGATTGGGCGGTGGCACTGCTAGTACACTATCAGTGTCAGACATTGATAGTCGGTGGCATCGCCAGCATCGAGAACCCAAGAGAATTCAAAATTTGGAGCCCAAATTTGAATCCTCTTGGGGCCTATAAATACCCCTCAATTCTCAGTAGAGAATACAACCTTTGAGAAGTTAGAGATTGAGATAAAGCCTTAGCAAAGTCTTTAGCAAGTCTTGTTTTCAATTGCTTAAGTGTTCACCTCCCTCTTTCTTTTTGAAAATTTGTAAAAGTGTGAACCACTTATAAAAGGTTGTAAGAGGGGTATTTGTCTTTCCCCTTCAAAGTGATTTGCTAGTGGAAGTTGGGAGTCTCATCAAAGAAGGCTTCGCAAGTGGATATAAGTCATTTTGACCGAACCACTTTAAATTGGTGTGTTCCTTGAATGTGTGAGTTTTACTTTCCTGAGAATGTTATTTGCACTACTGCTAGCTTTCGATTTTCATCTACTCAAGTTACTATCGAATTGAAATCTTTACGCATTTACGAAATCATTTTCAAACTTACGAGTTTTAATCCGCTGTACTAATTCACCCCCCTCTTAGTGCCGCTCCGATCCTAACAATGTGTAGGATTATTTGAGGTCTTTCCAAGGTAAAAATACTGAGCTCCCGGAGTGTCATCTACACAAAGATCAAGATCAAAAAAGGTTTTCAGGCCTAGTCCCACCAACTCCCAAGTTATTAATCTAAGGTAGGTGAATGTGTTAGCTTGTGGTGAAAAAAATGATCCTCTTCCCAATGTTGAAATTTAGCTCTTATAATTGATAGTGAAGGATAAAATATTCCATAAAAAAAATTTCAAGAAAGAAGCATTTAACCATCTCTAACAATTTTAGTTTAGCCTTTTATCCACAAAGGCATTAAGAATCGAGATAGTATCTAATTGTTTGTTTTGGGCCCATGTCCACGTAGACAATCTAATAAGGAATAATTTTTATCATTTTCTTTTTGTCTAGACATCACATACAAGACATATGTCAAATGATAAATGATTGACTATATCCTCTCTATCACTTATAAAGATCACTCTAATACTTAAGTTAAGATATTGAAAGATTCCCAATGAGCGATCTTAAGTGGAACCATTGGGGATAAAGTTATAGACAAATGGATCACCCCTATGTTTGAGGTTTGCTAGCTATCAAATGTTAGGTTTACCTCTCGATCGACAACGCAATGTCACTGATCTCGTGGGACTATGACTCAGACGGTGTGGATCAAATAAGCAGGATATATGATTCACATGTCACTAAGTTATATACTTGTCATTCTTGCCGTATCGATGTTGAAAGGAGCGGGTGACGACGATTTCGCTCTCCAAGTGGGAGTATTCAATGGATATTGGAGTATACATACTCCCACAAGTCGAATGTATGAGCGCATTGTATTAGAACGATCTTTGTTATATGTATCGGTTAGACGGCACGTGTGATTGACTAAAGATTACGTAGCGGTCCCCAGCATTCTGCTTATGCAGGGGTGATCCGCTGAGTACCGAGTGCTGTCTGCAACATCTTTGCGGCAACGTCCACGACGCAATTGCTCTGGTCGTGGAAGTAAGCCCAATTTCAAACGCTCGCACGACGCAACCCAAATCCGACCCCTACCCCTTCCCTTCCCCCATCCCCCTTTCCCCGCGCCCACGTCCGCTCCTACACCCCAACTCTCCGCGCCCAAATTAATTTTAATTCAATCAACACGACGCCTTCAGTTCAGCATGAATGAATGATATGAATGAATGTGCATGAAGCTGTCCTTCCCCATCCCATGCTTACCCGACTCTCTCCTCCTCTATTCCTTTCTGTTTCGGCTGATCAAAGCCCTCATCGCCTTTAAAACCACCTTATAAATTCCATCAAAGTTTCGAACCGAAAGCTCCAACAAAACATCAAATGATACCACGACGACTCCACCACCACCTCTCCCTTCTTCTCGCTCCGCTCTTACTCCTCCCCCTCTTCGCGGCCACCTCTCCTCTCCCCTTGCTTCCCTCTCCCAACCCCGACCTTGGCCCCCTCCTCGCCTTCAAGCTCTCCCTCTCCCGCCACAACCCCCCCGCCCTCTCCTCGTGGGACTCTGCCGCTGACCCTTGCGCCTCCTGGCGCGGAGTTTCCTGTCGCGGCGGCCGCGTCGCCCGCCTCGTCCTCGTGGGCCTTCGCCTCGACGGTCCCATCCACCATCTCGCCGGCCTCCCCCGCCTCGCCCTTCTCAGCCTGAACAACAACTCTTTCTCCTCTCCCCTCCACCGCCTCGACCTCTCCCTCTCCCCCTGGCGCTCCCACCTCAAGCACCTCCACCTATCCCACAACCGCTTCTCCGGCCCCTTCCCTGTCTCTTTTCTCCGCCTCCGCCGTCTCCGCCGCCTCGACCTCGCAGGGAACCTCATCTCCGGCACCATTCCTCCGGAGATCGGCCTCCTACTCCGCCGCCTCCTGACCCTACGCCTCGAGGAGAACGAGCTCGACGGAGCCATCCCGGTCTCGGTGGGCTCCATTCCGGGGCTCACCGACCTCAACGTCTCTCACAACCGTTTGGTGGGCGAGATCCCCCGCCAGCTCTCCTCCTTCCCCCCGTCGTCCTTCGCCGCGAACCCGGGTCTTTGCGGGGGCTCTCTGCTACGGAGGTGCCTGAAAAACTGGACAGCGAGCTGCGATCGGAGGCCGCCGCCGATGGTGAACGGGCGGAAGATCAGGAAATGGGTGGCAGCAATAGCGGGGGCGATCTCCGCCACTATCGCGGCTGCGGCTGCCGTCGCGATGGTCGCCCTCTTGTGCCTCAAGCGGAGGGCAAAGAATAGAGAAGTGGAAGTTGCGGAGAAAGGGAGAAAAGAGGGGGACGAGGCGGAAGAGGCGGAGGAGGGAGGGAGGATGGAGTTGTTTGAGGGTTGCGGGCGGTTTGCATTGGAGGACCTGATGAGGGGGTCGGCAGAGATGTTGGGAAGGGGGGCTGTGGGTTCCACGTATCGTGTGGTGATGGAGGGGGGAGAAGCGGCGGAGGTGGAGGCGGTGGTGGTGAAGAGGGTGAGGAGGAGGGTGAAGGAGAAGAGTGGGAAGGAGGAGGAAGAGTTACTTGGGGAGATAGGCGGGTGGCGACACCCCAATGTAGTGAGCTTGAGAGCGTACCATTACTCGTCGACCGGGGAGGAGCTGCTGCTGGTGTACGATTACCTCCCTAGCGGCAGCCTTTCGAACCTCTTGCATGGTCCGTTCCCTCTGCTTGTTTCTTAGTTGTGGTTCAACCCCGTCAACATCTCACTCCAGGCCAAATCCCGATCCTTTTATGGATCCATAACGATCCGAACTCGAAATTGCAGACCAAATATATATATATATATATATATATATATATATATATATATATATATATATATATATATTATCCGATAAGCTACCCAAAATCCGGATCCTAATATCCATGTGGGTTTCTACTTGGATTTCCAGATTATTAAGTTCCATCAACAGAGGAAACTCGGATCCTAATGTTTATAGTTGTGTCAATTTTGGTTGAATTTGAACCCTTCACTGAAATCGAATCTTGTGTTGGATTAGGCTGGAATTGTTATCGCAGCAATGTAAAGTTTTTCAATTCCCTTAAGAGTTGCGACCAGTGAGGCATCAATTGTTGGTAGCTCAGTTAAACCGGAGCTTAAATTTGTATCACCATTATCTAAATCTTTAGCCAATCTCTAAATTTTGTATTGTGCAGCAGGGAACCGAGGACCAGGAAGGATTCCATTGGAATGGACCTCAAGGCTGCAGCTCGCGCTGGGTGCCGCCAAAGGCCTCGCATACCTCCACGGAACATCCAATTCCAAGCTCTCCCACCAACACCTCACCTCTTCCAACGTCCTCGTCGACGGTGAAGGCAACGCATGCATCTCCGACTTCGGCCTGCTCGAGCTAGTCTCTCCATCACCACCCTCCTCGTCCTTCAGCTCCGGTTCCCACGCTGCGGTGGCAGAAACCCAGCAAAGAAGCGATGTGTACAGCTTCGGGATCATTCTGTTGGAGATATTGACGGGCAGGCCCGCGGTGGTGCACGGTGAAGAGGATTTGGCCAAGTGGGTGCAGACCGTGGTGAGAGAGGAATGGACGTCAGAGGTGTTCGACATAGAGCTGACGAGGGGAAAAGGCGCTGAGGACGAGATGTTTGCTCTCTTGCAGGTGGCGCTGCTCTGCGTAGCGCAAGAGCCGAAGGACCGGCCCAGGATGGCTGTGGTGTATAAGATGATCGAAGACATCAGGGAGAGGGGAAATCGGAGGAGCAGAGGATCGCTTTCTCCTTCTCTGCATGACCATTCCTATGAATCCTCCTCCCCTTGTCTCTCCGAAGACACTCCCACCTTCACAAGCTGTTGATATGTTTCGACGTGGATGATGAAGAATGCTGATAAAACGAAGAAGAGAAAAGAAAGTGAGTCAAATAGAGGTGAAAAATAGTAAAACCGCTTTGACGATGATGCTTGATCTTTCCTTTCCGTTTTTTGCCCTTTAATATTTTCTCTTGGTAGCAGAAAGACGACTTCGAGTCTTCTGTATCTATCATAAACGTTAGTTTTGTCGAGCCAACCATGTTCATGTCCTTTACGAGTCTCGCATTCTGCTGATTGGTTTCGCTTGAAGTGCTTTTAACGTCTATTATTCCAAGATCACCAAATCTCCAGCCAATTAATTTGAAAGCGTTTGGCCTAAGCTTTTAGTTTCCATATCTATACCACTGTTATCTACTATGTGATCGTTACCCGACACTGATTCCCTCCAGAAACTAAATGTCTAAGAGGTGAACCGGAGGCCGGTTGCTGTTTCTTGGCGCAAATGATCTCCCTCTGCTTAAAAATATCATTCGAACTTGCAGCAATGACCATATCTCGCATCATTGTTTGTTCTCGGTTCTGGAGTATTGTCATATACTACCATCCTCGACTAGAGTCGAGCACACTCAGGGAGCAAATAATTCATGTCTTGAGATCCCTCGCTGTTTCCTGGACTCACCTTCTGAGGATGCCAGGCGACTCGCCCGTGGGAAGACAAAAGAACACGCGATGTTTATGGATCGGTGTGCGGTGGAGGCTCGTCTTAATTATTTGGATTCAAGAGATTTAGAATTCAGGAATTTACTGTATTACAAGTTTGGCGGCAGCTCCATGGGCAAAGCTTCTCTCTGCAGTACTGCAGTTAGTTTCATTTTTTTTTAAAACAATCATTTATATTAATTAATAATATCTATTATATTAAATAATGTCTTGAACCTCAAAATCATTACTTACGCAATAATGCATTACGATGTTTCAACGGACAGTTGGCCGCATTTTAGCATTGTTGTGGATGTTGTTCATGACGAGCACTAATTCAAAATTTCTGTGTTTAAGTTGCACACATTCAGTATATTACGAAACATCGGTCCACAGCAGCTGCAAGCCTTATTTGATTTCCACGGCGGATATATACATTGAAGTTGGAAAGTCGACCATCTCGAAGCACGTTATTAGCAGCAGCTAGCACTCACTGAAACTTAAATCATTGTCTGGAAATGTGTTTGGGAAATCTCTGTGTATCGAAATGGGTTCATCATCAAAATACAAATTTGATATCCAAATGAAAATATCAACCAACACAATGAAAAACCCAATATGTGAAAAATTATGAGACCGTAGTCCATCTTAAACTTCTACTATCAATAGTAATGATAACAGGTTTACAATCGGTCTTCTCTAGAATAATCAGAGGATCACAATAACATCAAGATCATAGATCTCCTCGTAAGAGAATTTTAGGTCTCACAAAGTGGATATAGCAGGAAAGTACCTTAGAGAGGATAAACTGTAGATCAACACCGTTAGGATTGTAGAGTTTGTGCAAGGATTCTCCACATATAATTTGGGCCAAAACTGACAACGTTTAGCTATCGATCGTCAAGCAGAAAACTTAGAAACCTAATATTTCTCTCTTTATTTCTCTCTCCTCTTTCCTCTGCATGCTACAATCTGATGTATTATCCTTACCTCCTCTCTATCTCTTTTTAATTTCTTTCATTTGGGCTCAAACTGTCCAATATGTTCGAGCCCACATATGGGCTGGACCCAATAATTCTCCCCCTCCAACTCATATGGTAGGCTGTACCAAGCCCGCTCTTTGCCTACATGCTTCGAGCTTCTCCTTAGGCAAAGACTTTGTCAACATATCTGAATCATTCTCACTGGTATGCACTTTTTCCAACTGTAATTCTTTCAACTCAAGCACATCACGAATCCAGTGATATCTCACATCAATATGCTTGGATCTAGAATGGTATGTTGAATTCTTGGAGAGGTGAATGACGCTCTAACTGTCACAGTAAATAGTATATCCTTCCTGTTTCAAGCCCAATTCATGTAGAATTTTTTTCATCCATAAAGCTTCCTTGCAAGCTTCAGTAACTGCTATGTATTCTGCTTCTATGGTTGATAAAGCAACACACTTCTGTAACTTAGACTGCCAAGAGACTACTCCTCCTGCAAATGTCATCAAGAATCCCGAAGTGGATTTCCTGGAATCAGTATCACCTGCCATGTCTGCATCTGTATAACCTTCTAACACAGGTCCATCACTGCCAAAACATAAACACAACTTGGAAGTACCTCTTAGATATCTTAATATCCATTTCACTACTGCCCAATGTTCTTTTCCAGGATTAGAAAGAAATCGATTGACTACTCCAACTGCATGAGCTATATCTGGCCTAGTACAAACCATAGCATACATCAAACTGCCTACTGCAGATGAGTAAGACACTCTGGACATTTTTTCTTTTTCTTTCTCACTTGTAGGACATTGTTTCGAATTAAGCTTGAAATGGCCTGCAAGTGGGAAACAAACTGCTTTGGCTTTACTCATATTGAATCTTTCAAGAACATTTTCGATGTAAGTCTCTTGAGATAGCCAAATCTTCCTTTTCTTCCTATCACGAAGAATCTTCATGCCAAGTATTTGTTTCACCGATCCCAAGTCTTTCATGACAAAAGACTTACTTAGCTCTCTTTTAAGCTTTTCAATTTTTCCAACATCATGGCCAACAATCAGCATATCATCAACATATAGTAGTAAAATAATAAAATCATCATCTGAAAATTTTTTCATAAACACACAATGATCAGATGTGGTTCTATCATACCCTTGGCTCATCATAAAGGAATCAAACTTCTTATACCATTGTCTAGGTGCCTGTTTGAGTCCATATAAACTTTTCCTAAGTTTACACACCATATTTTCTTTTCCCTTGACTTTGAAACCTTCTAGCTGCTCCATGTAATTTTCTTCTTCTTCTGGTTGCTCAACTTCTAAATTCAAGTGGGCAGCTACACCAAGAACAACTCGGATATAGGACATTTTCACAATTGGAGAAAATATTTCTTCAAAGTCAATACCTTTCTTCTGACTGAATTATTTCACAATTAGTCGTGCCTTATATCTTTGTTGTGAGCTATTATTTTCAGTCTTTAATTTGTAAACCTACTTATTCTTGAGAGCTTTCTTCTCTTTAGGCAACTTTACCAAGTCATAAGTGTGGTTCTCAAGCAAAGATCTCATCTCTTTTTGCATGGCTTTAACCCACTCATTCTTATTCTCATGTAGAATAGTTTCTTGGTAAGTTTTTGGCTCTCCCCCGTCAATAAGCATAACATACTCATGTGGAGGATATCTCGTAGATGGTTGTCGCTCTCTAGTGGATCTTCTCAATGGAATCTCAATTGGTGATGGAGGTGCTTGTTCAGTTGGTTCAACATCATCAACTGTAGGTGTATCATCACTGGTATTCTCACCACAATCTTCTTGTTCATCTCTCCCATGATCATCATGAACTACAGGTGAAGGAACTGGACCTAGACTCCAAGGAATATAAACAGAGGTTTCTGGCTTCTCAATATTATCACCATCATCAAACAATTGGTCTTCAAGAAATACAACATCTCTACTTCTAATAATCTTCTTGTTCACTGGATCCCATAATCTGTACCCAAACTCTTCATGACCATATCCCAAGAAGATACATGCTTTTGCTTTACTATCAAGCTTGGACCTCTCATCTTTAGGAATATGAACAAATGCTTTACACCCAAAGACTCTTAAGTGATTATAAGATATATCTTTTCCTCTCCATACTCTCTCTGGAATATCACCTTTCAGAGGAACTGATGGAGAAAGATTTATTAGATCAATTGTAGTTCTCATAGCCTCCCCCCAAAATGACTTTGGTAACTTAGCATGGGAAAGCATACACCTAATCCTTTCTTCAATGGTTCTGTTCATCCTTTCTGCTACACCGTTTTGTTGAGGAGTTTTAGGAACTGTTTTCTCAAGCCTGATACCATAGAACTTGCAATAATTCTCAAAAGGACCCCTGTACTCGCCACCATTATCTGATCGAATACACTTTAGCTTTCTGCCAGTTTCTCTTTCAACACTGACATGAAACTCTTTGAAAACATCGAGTACCTGGTCTTTGGATTTTAAAGCAAAAGTCCACACTTTTCTAGAATGATCATCAATAAAAGTAACAAAATAAAGAGCACATCCAAGAGTTCTAGTTTGCATAGTACAAACATCAGTATGAACTAAATCAATAACATCTGATCTTCTAGATGATGGATATGTCTGAAATGTAACTCTATGTGTTTTTCCAACTAAGCAATGATCACAAGATTTAAGAGATGTACCTTGCAACTCTTGTAAGAACTGCTTTCTAGCAAGAGTTTGAAGTCCCTTCTCGCTGATATGTCCAAGCCTCTTATGCCAAAGATCTATACTTTCACCTTTTTGAATTGCATTAATCTCTCATTTATGTAGCTTAGCTTTCATGACATAAAATGAGTTAAGTTTCTTTCCTTTTGCCACAATCAGAGAACCTTTAGTTAGTTTCCATTTGCTTTCACCAAAATAGTGTGCAAAGCCCTCATCATCAAGTCTACCTATAGATATCAAGTTAAGACGAATATCTGGAACATGTCTTACATCTTTGAGTATTAATTTGCTCCCAATACTAGTCTCTAAGCAAATATCTCTAATACCCACAATCTTAGATGTACCACTGTTTCCCATTCTGACATTACCAAAATCACCAGCAATGTAAGATCTAAAGAAATCACCATGAGAAGTAATATAAAATGAAGCACCAGAGTCAATTATCCAATTACCATCCTGAGCTACAAGACTAACATAACCTTCATCACAGACAATAGTGATATTACCTTTAGCAGCAACTGTATTTGTCTCTTTCTCATTTTTCTTCATTTCATTATGTTCTCGCTTCCAAAACCTACACTCTTTCTTCATGTGACCTGGCCTGTTACAGTGAAAACATTTGATATCTCTTCTAGACTTGGATCTTCCTCTATAACCATGTGGATTTCTTCTATGACTTCTTCCACGTCTTTCTTGTTTTTTAGTAACAAATGCCCCAGAAGAAGATTCACCCTGTTCTTTCCTTCTGGCATCTTCATTTAGCAAACTGTCTTTAACCATATCTATAGTTAGAGTTCCCTCTGGCGTGGAGTTGCAAATAGTCACCACATACGTTTCCCAACTTTTTGGTAAAGAGCTGAGAAGTAATAATCCTTGCATCTCATCATCTATATTCATTTTCATAGCAACCAACTTGTTTGCAAGACTCTGAAATAGGCTTATGTGCTCAACAATGTTACCACTACCATCTTTATACTTCAAATTTACAAGCCTTCTGAGGAGAGAAATTCTATTTTCCATAGTCTTTTTCGCAAAGAGATTTTCTAACCTTTGCCAAACAACATCAGCTCTGGTTTCATCTGAAATATGCTCATGCAAGTTTAAATCCATCCATCTTCTAATATAGGCAATAGCTTTTCTATGTTGAACTTCCCATTCTTCATCGTCCATAGTAGAAGGTTTATCTTTAACCTTGATGGGTTTATACAAATCTTTACAATAAAGCAAATCTTCCATCAGACGCCTCCAAGTGGAATAATTTAAAGAGTTCAATTTAATCATACCATTTGACTGCTCCATTTCAATCACACAAGAAAAACTAGCACCAAAAAACCTAATGCTCTGATATCACTTGTTGGGAAAAACCTTTCCCTCTTTGTGTATCAAAATGGGTTCCTCATCAAAATACCAACTTGATATCCAAATGAAAATATCAACCAGTACAACATAAACAATAGAGCAAAAATCAATCACACAATGAGATTAAATCTTTTTAACGTGGAAAACCTAATATGGGAAAAATCACGGGACCGTAGTCTACCTCAAACTTCCATTATCAATAGTAATGATAATAGGTTTACAATCGGTCTTCTCTAGAATAATCAGAGGATCACAATAACATCAAGATCATATATCTCCTCGTAAGGGAATTTTAGGTCTCACAAATGGATATAGTAGAAAAGTACCTTAGAGAGGGTAAACTGTAGATCAACACCGTTAGGATTGTAGAGTTTGCTACAAGGATTCTCCACATAAAATTTGGGCCAAAACTGATAACGTTTAGCTACCGATCATGAAGCAGAAAACTTAGAAACCTAATCTTTCTCTCTCCTCTGCACGCGGCCGCACGCTACAATCTGATGTATTATCCTCACCTCTCTCTCCTTTTCTAATTTCTTTCATTTGGACTTAAACTGCCCAATATATCCGAGCCCACATATTGGCTGGATCAACAAAATGTCGATCTGTCTTACTCAGTATTCTACAAGGAGATAAGCGTACACATGCACAAGAGGAATTTGTTTGATGATGGCACTTGGGACATGTGAGTTTGCTGAAAAAAGGCACGGTGCTGTTTTGAGATTCATGGATTTCAGAATCTGATGGTAGAGAACCCAGTGTACAGTGTCATGTTTAATTTTTTCTCATATTAAGAAGCCCGGACGACTTCAGTAGTTTTAGAAAAGAAAAAAACAAAAGGCTCTGTATAAATTGATAAAGACATATTATGAATATCATTTATTTTGATTATAGTTATTGGTTAACAAAAATAAAATTTAATTATAGTAGGTGTTGTGATTCATTATGTTATGGCTTGGGAAGGGACATAATTTGATTCGACTTCGATTGTGTAAAGTCATCCTCATGGTTACTAAGAAGAAAGGTTTCATGGAGAAGGGATGAAGAGTCATGGTCGCTATCTTCTAGAGTGTTCTCTAGCAAATCTGCGAGGGGCTTTTGGTCCTGAGTCACGATAGGTCAACGTTGAAGATGGAAGCTCTAGCTTAACCCCTCTAAAGCTTAAGTCACCTTTTTGTGAATAGTGAATCCTCCCCCCTCTAGTGTCTCCACGGGGGTGATTTTATACCTTATAGAGTCTCTACTAGTGCTTGCTGGCATCCGTCGATATTTTTGAAATACGGTTTGTATTATGAACGAGTCAGCACTAAGAGAGGGGGGTGAATTAGTGCAGCGGTAAAAATATCGGTTCTGAAAATTCTTTCGTACGTTGAAAACCGATTTCGGAAACTTAAAAGCATATGCAAGTGTAGGCGTAGTAAAAGTATAGTAAAGAGGAGAGGTAGTTTGCTATAAAAGTAAAGTACTTAAAGGAAACGTAAACTAGATTTTTATAGTAGTTCGGTCGTCCAAACCTACATCCATTTCGCCGATTCCTCTTCCGTCGAGGCCACCGGAATCCACTATCGGTCTTCCTTCAATAGGCAAAGACCGACCACCTTTTATAACTCCATTCTCTTTTTACCGGGTTTAGGAGATAACCCTTACACCCCCACTTACTCCTCTCTCAAACTATTCTAACACTTATAACTTTTGAGAGGAGTTCACACAAGATTGCAGCAGCATTTCTTTCTATTTTTACTCTCAAGTTTTGTGTATGTTAACCAAAGATGAGAGGAGTATTTATAGGCTTCAATTTGATTCAAACTTTGAACCTAAAAACATCTCATCCTAGGTTTCCTAGGTCCGGGCGATACCATCGCCTATACTGGGCGATACCACCGCTTGTGTTGGGCGGTACCACCACCAGTGTCAGTCTGATACTAACACTGCACTGGGCGGTACCACCGCCCAGTCTAGCGGTACCATCGCTTGGCACTGGGCCACTAGGCGGTACCACCGCCTAACATAGTCTCGGAGACTATACCACGACGGTGCTACTTCTTGGGTCACTGTTTGAGCTTTTCATTGGGCCCAACACAGTCCTTACATGGGCCCAATTGGCCCCTAATTAGGTTGGCCCAAATCTATTCCCAATTATGTGCTAACTATGAAATCTAAGGCATACTTAAGCTAAACAAGTCCCTAGGTCTTGGTTTCTTCCAACGAGCTTCTGGCGATCTTCTAACGAACTTCCGACGATCTCCCAGCAATGTTCCAACGGACTTCCAGCAAGCTCCTGGACTTCATGACGATCTTCTTGGTGAGTTTCGACAAGCTTCTTTGGCAAGCTCCTGGACTTCTCGCCAAAACTTCCGATGAACGTCCGAACTTCCGACGAATTCTCGAACTCCCAAAGAAATCGCATCATTGACTCCGAGACTTCACTTTGCTTTATGCCTTGCTATCATAGTTAATCTTTCACACATAAACACATACTTCGATCTAGACAATTATTACTAAGCATGAATCATGTTGTCCGGTATGTCATTGGTCCACCAACGTTTCATCCGATTCTTCGACGCATCGTCCTCTCTTGTGACCTATTGCCCAATCGGCCAGTTAACCTTCGTAACTCTGATATCCTTAGCGTAATGTCCGCTCTTCTTGGCATGATGCCCGAATTCACGGCCCAAAGCCTTATGCCGATACGTTGACCGATCCTTCGGCCCGACGTCTAATCTTCTGAAATGTTTCCCTCCGGCCCAACATGATTCTTCCAGCTTTAATTGTCTCATCTTGATCGAAACATCCTGCGTTACTCAAAGCACAAATCAAATCATAAACACTTATCAATTGGTTTCATCATCAAAATACGAGATTCAACAATCTCCCCCTTTTTTATGATGACAACCAATTGATAATGGAGTTAACCTTAACTCCCCCTATCAATATGCCATATTGATAAAACCTTGAATTCAAGCTGAATTCAAGTCATTGCAAATTTTATCATGCAATGATTTGAACTTGTATTTCCAAACATTTGAAAGTTACACTTCTCCTTTTTATTGATGACAAATGGGGAGAAGTATGATCATGTTATGCATGATGAATATTTGCAATACGTCAATATGTATAACATGATCATACTTCTCCCCCTTTGTCATCAACAAAAAGGAGAAGTGTAACTTTTAAATATTTGGAAATACAAGTTCAAATCATTGCATAATAACCATAATCTCTATTTTTATCATCATGCAATTTGTAAGCTAGCAAATTTAAGGATATACAAGTTGGCATATTTGCTTTTCTTTACGATGTTCAAACTAGCCAGTTTTTGAAATGTACAAGATAGCAAAATTCACAAGATAGCATCATTCTTTCTTCTCTTTTGAGAAGTGCATACTAGCAACTCTTTCTCCCCCTTTGTCATTGGCAAAAAGAGTTTCTCCCCCTTTGTCATTGGCAAAAAGAGGAGAATAACAATACAGTGACACAATTCATTTCCTTTTATTTCAATTTACACATCATGAGAACAATAAATTTTATAAACAATCTCATGTTTTATCATTCAAGCTAGCATATATTTTTGTTATCTTTTACAATGTGCAAGCTAATAATTTCATTTTTCTTTTACAACAATGATTCAATCATACCATGCGATGTACAAATCATAAATTATCATTTGTATGCATCAACATAATATCATGAGTATTTCATGCATAATTTTATATCATCACATAAAGAATATCAAGAAAAATTAATTGGGTGATGAGATAAATATTTCATGAATATAAAGAATTGCATAAAAATCATATCATGAAAGATAAGATTATGTGAATACCAAAAGACATGATTTCTTTTGAAAAATCTTATCTTAAATAATCAATAGAAAATCTTAGGAGATCAAATAATAAAAGATATTCAAAAGAAATTTTAAGTCATGAATTTTGAAAAAGATATTCTCTTTAGTAAATCATAAAAGAAACTTAGGAGAAAAAGATTTCAATTCATGCATATAAAATCATGATTTAAGCATGAGAAATTTCAAGTTATAAATCTCAAAAAATCAAGATAAAACTTATTTATATTCAAATCGTCAAATCAAAATCACTTTCAAGAGATTCAAAATTACATAAACAACTTTATCAATCTCTTAGTGAAAAATTGATAAGATAAAGAAAAAAAAAATTTTCAAGAAAAATATTTTTTTCTTTTTACTTGTTTTAATTCATGTGATTTATTTCAAGAAGCATGCCTTTGTCCTTTTTTTTATGCCAAATAAAAATATATATCATTGTTTAAAACGAAAGTACAAGATTTATTATGACAAAGATCAATAAACCACTTTCATTATGGTAAAAATCGATAATCCATAAATCGTAAGATTCATCATGCATAATTTTGAATTATAAAACCATTAAACATGATTTCTAATCAATATGCTCAAGTTTTTATATGAATACCATCCATCTTGTTTAAAACCGAAAAAGCAACATTTCATCATGAATAACTTCAAAGTCTCATGCATAATTTAAATATAAAATCATCAAGCAAAATACTTACATTATTTCTTATAAGCATGTCTTTTTCATTTATGCCAAATCAAAACATGCATCATTTTTAAAACCGAAAAAGTAACTTTCATTACGGTAAAAATCGCAAAGATCATCATGCATCATTTCTAAATATAAACTCATTAAGCATGACATCAAATCATCATTACATTATTTCATCAAGCATGATTTCATAAGATATTTTTAATCAAAATCATTTTGTTTGTTTATCATCAAACATGCAAGTTTGAAAATCACTAGAAAGGTAAGCATGATGCAATTTTATTTTTGTATTTTTATTAAACATTATTAAATATGTAATTTTCAAGAAAAATAATTAAACTAAATTAAAAATAACTCATGAAAAAAAAACATCATATAATTTCTAAATAAACTAAGGGCATTTTGATTACCTCATCGTCGAAAGCCATTAAGGCGTAGTTTGTCACCTCACCTTTGTTGATTTTCTCCTCGTCTTTGGATGAGCTTGATTCGTCCCAAAGAGTTTCCTTCTTCTTGCGTTTATAGCAAGTAGTTGCGTTTTTTTTATTTTTATTCTTTAACTCTTGTTTCATGAACCTTTTAAATTTCATAATGAGTTCATGTTCACCATCACTTGAGCTTATGCTCGAGTGGTCTTCAATTGTTCTAAGTTTAAAATCCTTTCTGTTATTTGGAAGGTGGTTCTCATATTCGTCAAGTACCATATTAGTCATTTCGTAGGTCATTAAAGACCCGATAAGTTCTTCGATCAAAAAAGTTTTCAAATTTTTTGATTCTTAAATAGCGGTTACTTTCAAATTCCAATTTTTAGAAAGAGATATTAAAATATTGTTAATGAGTTAAAAATTTGAAAAGCTTTTACCAAAAGCTTTTAAACCATTGATGACATCCGTAAAACGGGTGTATATGTCAATAATGGTTTCGCTCGGCTTCATTCAAAAAAGTTCAAAATCATGCATTAAAAAGTTGATTTTTGAATCTTTAACTTTGCTAGTGCCTTCACGTGTGATTTTGAGAGTGTGCTATATGTCAAAATCCGTTTTGCACATAGAAACCCGATTAAACTCAGTTTTATCTAAGGCACAAAATAAGGCATTCATAGCCTTTGCATTTAGAGAAAAAGTCTTCTTCTCCAAATCATTCCAATGGTTTATTGGAAGAGAAGACATTTGAAAACCAAATTCAACTATATGCCATAAATTGAGATTCAATGAAAGTAAAAAAACTCTCAATCGAATTTTCCAATAAATGTAGTATGTCCCATTGAAAAAGGGAGGACGAATGAGAGAGTGACCCTCTTGAAAGCCGAAAATAGTCATTTCTCATTATGTGTTAAACCAAATGAGAAAACGAGGCTCTAATACCAACTGTTAGGAACGAGTCGGCACTAAGAGGGGGGTGTGAATTAGTGCAGCGGTAAAAACGTTAGTTCTAAAAATTCTTTCGTACATTGAAAATCGATTTCAGAAACTTGGAAGCATATACGAGTGTAGACATAGTAAAAGCACAGTAAATAGGAGAGGCAGTTTGCTCTAAAAGTAAAGAGCTCAAAGAAAACACAAACCATATTTTTATAGTGGTTCAGTCGTCGTGACCTATATCCACTCTACCGATTCCTCTTCCGTCGAGGCCACCGGCATCTACTATCGGTCTTCCTTCAATAGGCAAAGACCAACCACCTTTTACAACTCGATTCTCCTTTTATCGGGTTTAAGAGATAACCCTTACACCCCCACTCACTCCTCTCTCAAACTATTTTAACACTTAGAACTTTTGAGAGGAGTTCACACAAGATTATAGTAGTGTTTCTTTCTATTTTTACTCTCAAGTCTTGTGTTTGTTAACCAGGGATGAGAGGGGTATTTATAGGCTTCAAGTTGATTTAAACATGGAGCCTAAAAACATCTCATCTCGGGTTTCTTGGGTCTGGGCAGTACCACCGCCTGTGCTGGGCGGTACCACCGCTTGTGCTGGGCGGTACCGTCGCTTGTGTCAGTCTAACACTGACACTGCACTGGACGGTACCACCACCCAGTCTAGTGGTACAACTGCTTGGCACTAGGCCACTAGGCGGTGTTAGGATCGGAGCGGCACTAAGAGAGGGGGTGAATTAGTGCAACGGATTAAAACGTCGGTTTTGAAAAATCTTTCGTACGATAAAAATCGAACTTCGAAGTGCTTAACTTGAAAATGTGTTCGTAAATGTGTGCAGCAAAAGTAATGAGGATATAAAGTACGTATGAAGGTTTGCAGTAAAGTAAATAGCAATAAATAAATGTAAACCAGAGAACACGCCAATTTTATAGTGGTTGGGTCAAATGACCTACATCCACTTGTGAAACCTTCTTCGATGAGGCTCCCAACTTCCACTAGCAAATCACTTTAAAGGGGAACGACAAATACCCTTGTTACAATATTTTACAAGTGGTTCACACTCTTACAGATTTTCAAAGAGAATGAGGGAGGTGAATACTTAAACTATTGAAAATAAGACTTGCTAAAGACTTTGCTAAGGCTTTATCTCAATCTCTAACCTCTCAAAGGTTGTATTCTCAGTTGAGAATTGAGGGTATTTATAGGCCCCAAGAGGATTCAAATTTGGGCTCCAAATTTTGAATTCTCTTGGGTTTCCGAGGCTGGTAGTGCCATCGCCTATCGGTGGCGGTGCCACCGCCTGTCAATTTCAACATTGACAGAGTTCTGGCCGATTGGGCAATAGGCCGCAGGAGAGGACGATGCACCGAAGAATCGAACGAAGCGTCGAGGGACCAATGACATGCCGGACAACTTAGTTAATTGCTTAGGAGTAATTGTCTTGATCGAAGTTTTGTTTTAAGTGTATAGGATTAACTACGATGAAAGTAAGACATGTAGTAGGAGTTGCGCCGGAGTCAAGACTATGATCACGTTGGGAGTTCGAGAGCTCGACGGAAGTCTGGACGGTCGATGGAGGTTCTATGGGAACAAATCCGAGAAGTCCAGGAGCTTGCAAAAAGAAGCTCATCGGAACTCGCCAAGTGGATCGTCGCAAGTCCAGGAGTTTGCCGAAAGTCCATCGGAGTATCGTTGGAGGTTCGTCAGATGTTCGTCGGAAGTTAGCCGGAAGCTCGCCGGAAGAAGCGATTGATGCATCGGAGCAACCTGTAGTAAATGTCTTAAGAATTGTCGTAGTTAGCATGTAGATTAAGTTATGAATGGGAGGTGATCCCATTAACTTAATCTTGGGGCAATTAGGTCCTTGAAAGACCCAAATTGGGCCGAATGGATCAGCCCATTCGGACCCAGATTACTTGGCCAGAGGTGGCATCGCTTGGGTCGGCGGTGTTACCGCCCAGGGCTCAGTCTCCGAGCTTTGGCTGGGCAGTGCAACCGCCTCTAATAGAGGTGCAACTGCTTGAGCTCGGTCTCCGAGCTCTGGCTGGGTGGTGCAATCGCCCCAGTCAGGCGCTGGCACCGCCTGAGCTTGATCTCTGAGCTCTGGCAGGAGGTGCAACCGCCCGCCCCTGACAAGTGGTGGCACCGCCTAGAGGCTCAGTCTCTGAGCTCTGCCAGGTGGTGCAATTGCCCCAGTCAGGCGGTGCAACCGCTAGACCCCGGAATTTCGGGAGATGACAGTTTTGAGCTCCAAATTCAAATTGGTTTGGAGCCTATAAATATCCCTCCAATCCCTAGGTAAAACACACAAGCACAGAGAGCAAAAAAGGAAAGAAAAGCTATAGAAATATCAGTTGAGAAATCCCTCCTCTAGCTTAAGTGTTAGAATTCTGTTTAAGAGAGGAGAGTGAGTGCTTGTAGGGGTTGTCTCCTAAACCCGGTAAAAGGAGAAGAGGGGTGTAAGAAGGAGATTGATCTTCATCTAGTAAAGGAAGATCGTTAGTGGATGCCGGTGGCCTCGACGGAAGAGGAATCAGAGGAGTGGATGTAGGTCACGATTAACCGAACCACTATAAACTCTAATCTTCTCTAGTTTGCATTTACTTTGAGCATATTATCTTTACTGCAAACCTCCTCAATAGCTTACTGCCTTCTGCATATTTACAATCGTGTTTCAAAGTTCAGTATTTTTCGAATCGACATTTAGATGTAAATCAGTTTTATCGTACGAACATCATATTTCAGTTTATGCTTATATTCTAATTTCCATCAGAATTGCAAACTGCCTTCATAGACTTGCTTTAACTGCATCTTGCTTGATCACAAGTTAAAGTGATTTACGAATCGGCTTTTCTACCGAAATCACTCTTATCGTATGAACGTTTTAATCGTCGAAAGTTTTCCGCTGCACTAATTCACCCCGCCCCCCTCTTAGTGCTCTTGATCCTAACACCATCGCCCGAACTCTCGGGTGTTGGGCAGTGCCACCGGCCAATCCGGCGGTACCACCGCTTGATACTTCAGGCTCTGGGCAGTGCCATCACCTAGTCTGGCGATGCCACCGCCTACACTATTTCAGCTCACTGGTTGAGCTCCAAACTTGGCCCAAACCAGTCCGAACTCGAGCCCAATTGGCCCCTACTTGGGTTATAAGATTAACATATAATTCTAACCCTAATTAACATGCTAACTATAAATTTAAAGACATTTCCTAAGCTATTATAAAGTCCACAAGTCAAGACTTCTTCCGGTGAGCTTTCGACGAACTTTCGACGGTCTTCCGATAAACTCTCGGAAACCATTCGGCGGACTCCCAGTAAGCTCCTAGACTTCACGATTTGATCTTGGTGAGTTCCGACGAGCTTCTTCGGCAAGCTATGATCTTTCTTGGTGAGCTCCGCGAACTTCCGACGTACCTTCTGGTGAGCTTCCCAAAACCCTTCGGCTAGCTCCCTACTCATTCTCGGCTACTTCCGGCAGCATTCCGGATGAACCTTCGGACTTCCGTCGGACTCTTGAACTCCCAACGAATCCTTTGCGCTTGACTCCGGCACTTTGTTTCGCTTTATGTCTTCATCGTTATCATAGTTAATCCTGCACACACAAGCCAAAACTCTACTCTTGTCTAGACAATTATTACAACGCGAATTAACTTTCTATTGCCCGGCACGTCATTGGTTGGCGCTTTGTCCGATTCTTCAGCGCATCGTCCTCTCTTGCGGCTTGATGCCCAATCGGCGGTTGACCTCCGCAACCCTGATATCCTTGGCACAATTCCGCTCTCCTTGGCCCGATGCCCGACGTCCGAAGCATTCTATCGTCCAATATCTTGATGTGATCTCTTCCGGCACAACGTCAATTCCTCCCGCGTCAACTGTCTAATCCTGATCGAGTAGACCTACATCACTCAAAATGCAATTAAACATCTAAACACAATCAATTAGTTTCGTAATCAAAATCCGATATTGAACAATCTCCCCCTTTTTGATGATGATAACTAATTGATGACTAACGGAGTTAACCTTAACTCCCCAGAGTTGAACCAAACTCCCCCTATCAATATGCCATTGATAGAACACTTGGATTATCCCATATCCAAGCAACATTCATCACATGTTATGAAAAACATTTAAACCATCATGCAAATATATATAAAATATTCAATTCAATGCATGAAGTCATCAATATACTTCCCCCCCTATGTCATCAACAAAAGGAGAAGTAGCTCTAGCTATTTTAAAAGATATTCAAGTTTTTGTAACATGAAGCTAGATTTTCATCACAACATATAAGCACAAAAGCATAGTAAAATTCTTAAGTTCAATCATGGCAATTCAATACTTGCTTCTTGTGCAAGATTGCACTTTGCTTTTCTTTGCATGTTCTAACTATCAAAAGCTTTCTCCCCTTTATTTTTATCGAAAAGAAGGGAAGAGTACAAGCTAGCCAGCATTTGCCTTGAGCTAGCAATCTTTCCCCCCCTATGTCATTGCCGAAAAGAAGGAGAGGAACCAATGATTTAGACTTTTACATAAATTATGAATTTGCATCAATCAATATTTCAATCATCACATGATACATACAAGATAAAAATGAAAAGAAATCATGTCATGAAAGACATCAATTGTTAAACATGATATGATAATAGTCTCAAAAATTTCAATTTGCGATACATGTGATACATTGCGATACTAAAAAATTTAATTTGATGCTTTTAAGGATATCAAACTATTTTTGATACAAAGCATGGCAAGAGCAATTATATTGCAAGTTTTCTAAGTTTTGCATTTTTTGCTTCTTTCGAGATAGCAATTCTTTGCTTCTCTACAAGCTAGCAACTTTTACGACATGCAAGTTTTACTACATACAAGCTAGCAAATTTAAAGATGTGCAAGTTAGCATATTTGCTTTTCTTTGCAATGTGCATGATAGTATTTCTTTGTAATGTTCAAGATAGCAAATTGTACATCATACTAGCTAGCAAATTAAAGATGTTCAAGAAAGCAAGCTCTTTCTTCTCTTTTGAGAAGTGTCATTTTTGCTTCCTTAGCAAAATACCAAACTAGCAAGGGACCATGTTTTACATGAGGCAAGCAAACAATTTGGCAAGTGTTATATTTGTATCTTTTCTTTAGATGTGCAAGAAAGTAAGCAAGTTTTTGCATTTTTTTGACTTGTGCAAGGTAGCTAATTTCTCTTTGAGATGACCTTTACATCAATTCAAGATAGCACATTAGCAACTCTTTCTCTCCCTTTGTCATTAGCAAAAAGAAAGGAAGATTCAAGTCACAAATACCAAAATAATAATTTTATCATGTATATTTCATCATTGCGAGCACCATTATTGCATGCATAATACCAAATCATCATATATATTTTCAAAACATATAAACTCATCATTATATGCATGATTCCAAATCATCATTCATATCATTTCAATCATTATTTCAATCATCACTATAACTCATCATACACAAAATGTAAAATCATCTAACATGATACAAACATTTATTTTCAAAATATTTATCACTATTTTCATGTATGATAATAAAGTATTCATGATACCAAACATTAAGTCAACAATGATTCATTTTATCAAATCTCTTTTTTATATAAATAACAAAAATTGTAGGTGTACAAAGAAGAGATTGTGATTAAAAAAAATCTCAAGTAGTAAATCCAAGAAGTCAAGATCATAATTCGAATACAAACTCATTCAAATTCAAATCGTCAAATTCATCAAAATCTCAACATTACTTTTAAGAGATTCAAAATGGTATACATAGATTTATCATAAAGCAAATTAATTTTCAATCATCACGTAAGGCATTTAAAGAATTTTTGAAACATAGGAGAATGGTTAATTTAAGCATGCAATGTTTCATTCAAATTCAAGTCATGAATACCAATACTTTCATATTGTGAGTATCAATTCATGAATACCAAAAGATATTATTTGTGATTCCAATTTTGCAAGATCAAGATTATGATTTAGATAAAACTCATTCAAATCAAATGGTTAACTTGTAATTTATAATCAAGTCATCAAAATCAATTTCGAAATTCACAAAATATCATGAAATCATTAATCTCGATCAGATGGGAAAAGCATTTTTTAAGTGATTCTTTTTCATCTAAGCATGCCTTAGTCATTATATGCCAAATCAAGATAAGCATGAAAGTTCAAGACGTAAAGGCAAAATCTTATAAAACAACTCATCAAGCAAGATTTTAAACATCTATTTTCAAGCCAGAGTAAGTCAATGATTCAATTATCTCATGTCATGAATTCCAATAGGCATCTCAAATTATCAACATCACATTAAAAAGATATTTCAAAAAGACATATCAATAAGTGATTCATTTGTATCATTTCATTTTCGAAAGATTCTCCTCTTTGGTAAATAAATCTAGGAGAACAAAATGAATTAAGGGAGATATAACATGATTGAAGCATGGAACATGATTCATATTTAAAATGTGTCTCATGTCATAAGTATGAATCAAGCATTTGTGAAATCCGAAATCATCCTCAAAGTCACATTCAATAAATTCATACATGACAAGCATAGATTTATTGAAAAGTCGATAAGATAGAGGATCACATTTCGTTTTTATAAATTTCTATTCATGTGATTTGCTTCTTATAAGCATGCCTTTACCTTTAATAAAACAAGTGTCAACATTTAAGACGGAAAGGTAAATTTCGTAAAACAAATCATCAAGCATGATTCCATGATAACAACCTTTTAATATCTTGATATTCAACATCAAGTATGATTTCAAAAAGTATGTTCAAGAGAAATCATTAAGACCAAATGCATGATACACTCATTTATTTTCAAAATATTCATCATGTTTATTTTCATGAGATTCACAAGATTGGTAAAATAAATTCATTAATTTCAATAGGATAGAAAATTCATTTCCATTTCATACAATTGATTTCATGTGAGGGTATTCAAGTCTTTTGTGAAAACATGTATCATCATTTAAAATCGAAACATAAGTTTCATCATGAAGCCGTCAAGACCAAACACATCATGATATCACATCTATCATCAAAAGACTATCAAGAAATTCATACATAGATGTACATGCACTATGTCATCTTAATATGTCATGAGAATGTCATCTAAATTCGTCATAAAAACAATTAGACAAAAAACATGTTAATCTAAAATGAGAGTTTCAAATCAACATTTACTTCAAAAACTCATGACATAAAATCATCAAAATACACATGCATGGATTAATCCTAAGCATTATCACATATCATATAATTATCATCCCTAATGTTGCATACATCATTCAACATTTCAAAACATAGCATGCATGAAACCTTAGCAATATACTTTTCATGATCAAATTTTTTAATTTTTTAAAGATGCTAAAAAGAAAAACATGATATAATTTTTAAAAAATAATTTTTTATTTCCTATTCCTACTATCTAAATTAAGCACTCACGAAAAACATCAAGTAATTTCAAAATAATTCAAGAGAGTTGAGTTACTTACCTTATAGTCGAAGCCCATCAAAGCCCAATTCGCCGTTTCACCTTTGGAAGTTCTTGATTCATTCTTGGTTGCCTTCATCTTCTTTAGCCTCTTCCTCCGTTCAAGTTCATTGTTTATTTTAGATTTTTGTTTAATGAACTTATTAAGATTTAGTGTTCGAAGTTCAAGTTCATTGTTGTCCTCATCACTTGAGTTATCGCTCAAGTGGTATTCATTTATCCGGAGTTTCAAATCCTTCCTATTCTTTGGAAGGTAGTTCAAGTGCTCATCGGGTTCAAAATATTCTAAAAGTGTTATTTCATAGGTCATTAATGACCCGATTAATTCTTCTAATGGAAAATCATTTAAATTTTTTATCTCTTGTATTGCGGTTATTTTAGGATCCCACATTTTCGGAAGGGATCTTAAGATCTTGCTTACGAGATCAAAATTAAAAAAAAATTTACCAAGAACTCTTAGATTATTGACGACATCCATGAAACGGGTGTACATGTTGCCTATAGTCTCGCTTGGTTGCATTTGAAAAAGCTCAAAATCATGCAATAAAATGTTAACTTTCAAGTCTTTGACTCTACTAGTTTCCTTGTGCATGATTTCAAGTGTTCGCCAAATATCAAAAGCCGTTTCGCATGTAGAAATCCGATTGAACTCATTTTTGTCCAAAGTGCAAAATAAGACATTCATAGCCTTTGCGTTTAAAGAAAAATACTTCTTCTCCAAATCCGACCATTCGTTCATTGGTTTAGAGGGAAGTTGAAAACCGTTTTCAACAATATTCCGTAAATTCAAATTCATAGAAATCAAGAAAACTCTCATTCGAGTTTTCCAATAAGTGTAGTCCAATACGTTAAACAATGGTGGACGAACAACCGTAAAGCCCTCTTGAAAGCCATGAAGAGCCATTTCTCTTGGGTGTAAATACAAAATGAGAAATACTGGGTTCTAATACCAATTGTTAGGATCGGAGCGGCACTAAGAGAGGGGGGGGGGGGGGGGTGAATTAGTGCAGCAAATTAAAACGTCGGTTTTAGAAAATCTTTCGTACGATAAAAACCGAACTCGGAATTGCTTAATTTGAAAGCGTGTTCGTAAAGGTGTGCAGCAAAAGTAATGAGGAAGTAAAGCACGTATGTAGGTTTACAATAAGGTAAATAGCAATAAGTAAATGCAAACCAGAGAACACGCCAATTTTACAGTGGTTCGATCCAATGACCTACATCCACTTGCAAAGCCTTCTTCGATGAGGCTCCCAACTTCCACTAGCAAATCACTTTGAAGGGGAAGGACAAATACCCCTCTTATAACCTTTTCCAAGTGGATCACACTCTTACAAATTTTCAAAGAGAATGAGGGAGGTGAACACTTAACCTATTGAAAACAAGACTTGCTAAAGACTTTGCTATTGAAAACGAGATCAGATTGCACTTGGATGGAGGCCATTAATATAATTGAGTCTTGCCCTTTTCTCATAACATTCAAATCATAATTATCTTCTAATAACTTCCATTGCTTCACAACCAAAGTCGTCATAAAACTTGTAGATTTTCTACTAAGGGCATCTGCTACAACATTAGCTTTACCCGTATGATAACGAATGGTACAATCATAATCCTTTAGAAGTTCTATCCATCTCAGCTGTCTTATGTTTAACTCTTTTTGAGTAAAAATATACTTTAAACTCTTATGATCAGTAAAGATTTCAAATATTCGCACATGTAAGTAATGCCTCCAAATCTTTAGAGCAAAAACAATTGCTGCCAAATCCAAATCATGAGTTGGATAATTCAGTTCATAACTATTTAGTTGTCAAGAAGCAACAATCACTTTTCTTTCTTGCATCAAAACACATCCAAGGCCCTCTCTTGAGGCATCAGTGTAAACCATAAATCCCTCATCACCACTTGGAATAGTGAGAATAGGGGCACTAGTCAATCTCCTTTTTAACTCTTGAAAACTTTGCTTACAATCATCACCCCATACAAATTTTACATTCCTTTAAGTGAGTTTGGTGAGAGGTTGAGCGATTCGAGAAAATCCCTCCACAAATCTCCTATAATAACTTGTCATGCCCAAGAATCTTCTAACTTCTGTTACGTTTGTTGGTACTTCCCACTTAACCACAGCTTCCACTTTCTTTGGATCAATAGATATACCCTACCCTGAAATCACATGGCCTAAGAAAGCAATTTCATTCAACCAAAATTCACATTTGCTGAACTTTGCATACAACTTCTTTTCTCTTAGTATGGACAATATATTTCTCAAGTATTCCTCATGCTCCTAATTAGTCCTTGAATATACTAATATGTCATCAATGAATACAATCACACAATTGTCCAAGAATGATTGAAATATCCGATTCATCAGTTCCATAAAAGTTGCAGGGGCATTAGTTAAATCAAAAGGCATCACTAAGAATTCATATTGACCATATCAGGTTCTAAAAGTTGGTTTTAGAATATCCTCCTTCATGATCTTCAACTGATAGTAACCTGACCTTAAATCAATCTTGGAGAATACTTGTGCACCCTATAATTGATCAAACAAATCATCAATTTTGGGTAGGGGATACTTGTTTTTGATGGTCACCTGATTCAATTGTCTATAATCAATACAAAGCCTTAATGTTCCATCCTTCTTCTTAACTAAAAGTACCGGAGCACCCTATAGTGAAACACTGAGTCAAATGAAACCCTTATCTAATAGTTCTTATAGTTCCTTTTTCAATTCCTCTAGCTCAAGTAGTGTCATTCCGTAAGGAGGCTTAGATATTGGGGTTGTCCCGAGGACCAAATCAATAGTAAATTCACCCTCTCTATCTGGAGGTAAACCAAGCAAGTCATTTGGAAATACATTCAGGCAAGGAGGTAAATCATGCCCAATACTCTCAAAATAAAAGATGGGATGATCTAGTATGCAAAAAGTGATCATTTTGTATAACAATCTATACTGGTATGATTGGAAGATAGTCAATCCATACTTAGTATAATATCAAAACTCCAAATATCTAGGAGAACCAAATTAGCACGAAGTTTGTGTTCTCCAATAGAAATCAAACAAGATGACCAGATCGAGTTTGTTATCAAACAATCCCCAATAACCGTATTTACATATAGCATATAATCCAGTGGTTCAGGTTGAATGCTCATGTGATAAGCAAAATATTATGAATCAAATCATAAATAAGACACATGGTCAAACAAATATTTGCATTCTTTCAGAAACATGAATAGTACCTTCGACCACTAATTCAAAAGCTTTAGAATCATATTTCGTGATAACATACACTCTAACATAGACTGATGATTTATATGGCTGTGATTCTTTCTTCTTGTCCAAAGGGCAGTCTTTTATTTTATGATTCCAATTTCCACAAGCAAAATAGGCTCCAGTCACATACAAATACAAACTTATTTAATAATTTAACTCGCATCGCACACAAGATTGAATCTTTTGTGGTGACTTCCCTTTTTAAATCGATGATGTCTTGACCCTCTTGTTATCACATTCTGATTCATTTCTAATCATTTTTTTTTTTCGGTAAACTTGTCCTTGCTGTTCTTGTCCATGATCTCTAGAAATTCTTTTGATCATCAGAACAATTTCGTACATCAAATATCTTCTCCAATCGCATCATCTATTTTTTTTTTGCTACCAATGTATTAGGTTCACCACACTTCTACTGCGCCACTCTGATTTAATATCTCAGATCAACCCTTTTATCACACTTAATTAATCCAAAGCAGATGAGTAGGAGGACTAAATGTCCTCGTCATCATAGATTCCTAAAATGCATCAAAGAAAATTTTCACCAATCACTATAGTTCACTAGTCCTCAGTATATTTTACACGTCAACATATCAAATATTTCAATGATCCTCAAACCATGCTCTGATACCACTCTATCACGCCCCCCCCACCGAATTTAATTCTCATTCAGGAGGTGTGAACCTAACTCAAAATTAATAATATTATAATTCAACAAACAATCCAGGATCCAATCACACATTTGAGGTCACTAAGAAAAATATTCAAGTCATTCACCTTTACAATCCACAATTCACAAAACCTGTGCAGTTAATAATCATACATCATGTCACTAGATGATTCTTAAAATCCAAAGGCAACGTAATTAAACCATAACCACATCATAAATCCATAGTTGTGAGAATCTATACATTTACAAAACCAACATGTACCACATGTTTATATCATTCATTACATAAATTTAACTTAACATTCCCAAAATCATAACATGAGAGGTACTTTTCAAACATTTACAGGATATATCAATCTAGATTTGTCATTGATACACACAAAAGGAACTTATACAATATCAACATATCAAGTATGAAAGATTTGCCGCAAAATCTTCTAGCTTCCCACTACCTCAACCCAAACTACATATTTTATCGAGCGATAAGCTATCTTGAAAAATTTATATATCAACGGGGCGAGCATATAAAGCTCAGCAAGCGACTAACATATCTAAAGCAAAGAGGACAGTTTTTTTCAAACAAATAAGGTATAAAAAATACAAAGCAGAGATACAAGATGAAATAGAAGCATGTGTTGTTTGAATGCAGAATTACGATGTCATTTCGTTCGAAGCATGTTTTATTCATATAATCGAGGAAGGGTAATTGGAGCATATCCATGGCATATGGTAATTTCAAGGTATAACAAAGACTTATAACATTTCTGAAACATATCAATGGTATATGAAGTATTTTGAAGTATATCAATGGCATAGGAAATATTTTGGAATATATCAATACAAAATACGAAACAGAAGCTCAGACTTTGTACCCTAGCATAGTGCATGTGAGGTTTAACTCCGTGGTGGCTCCACGCCGTGATGAGTTCTCGACTCCATCCAAGGGTAGCACTTTCCTACTCGAGCCCTCTCACCCTGCCCAAGTGCTAGGTCAGCTCTAAATTTCATATCAAACAGATAGAAGGTGAAGTGTGATTCCAAACATAATATGGTCCATTCATTTCTGAATGACTACCAAACATAATCTAGAGCATCGCGGGCTCTAAGCACATACCCTTTACCATTTCTGGCAAAGGTCCAAATAACCCACAAACACCAGGGTACAAAAGGGTATTGTGAATAATGAATTGGGACATATCGGAAGCATATGCGGAACAACGAAATGTACATATGCCTTTCGAGTCAATACGATACAAACATAATATTTCATAAATGTATTCAGATTTGAAAGAAAACAAAACCAAGAGCATACAAGGATTTCAAGAAATCACATATAGCTCAGTTGAAATAAGAAAGTTAGATGAATTCAATATCTAAAGAAATGAAACTGGAAGAGGGACATATCGAAAGCAAATGCGGAACAATGGGATGCATGTGCCGAATCATTACGATGCAAATATAATCTTTAGATGAAAGCTGCAGATGTACAAATAAATAAAGGGCAAAAGTTTATAAGAATTTAAGGTAATAATATAAAGCTTAACTGAAGTAAGAGTTTTTGCCGAAATCGAATTCCAAAGAGAAGAAACAAGGAAAGCCAAAATCGACCAAAGCTCGATTCTGGCAGAATTTTATAGGAACATATTATAAACTATTTGGAAAACCAATTATACTCCAATTCATAGAAAATAGGTGTCATTAGAAATCTTTATCAATCTAGTTTTAGGCAAATCAAGTTTTACAAGAATTGGAATTTAAAACAGGGAGTTACAGATAATTTCGTAGTGAAAGGTCTGAAAATATTAGCTCTGTTTTACTGAATCCATGGGGTCGATGAAAGCAGATGTTTCAGTTAGCTATTATACTCTAAAAATTTCAAATCAGATATATACAGAAAACATTTTGAGTCTAGCTTCGAATAAATCATACTTTGAATAAATCTGAGTTCACATCAGAAAGTTATAAGCAGTTAAGCAACAAGAGGTCAGAAATTTCAATCCCTGGTTTGTAGAATTGTAGTGTTACTTTAAACAGAAATCTTAGTAGGCAATTAAACTCCAAATAATTCGATCTTAGTGTCAAAATAAAGATATTTTTATCTAATTTCAAATGGAATAGTTTTGTCTAAATCAGAATTTACTATAAAATGTTATGACCGAAATATTGCATAGAGGTCAGATTACCGAAAAATTACAGATTCATATCTTTATATCAAAACGAAAGAAGGTTTAGTTCTCAGTTGAAATCTTTTAAATTTTGCAGAATAAAAATGGAAATAGAGATTAAGGTTACTGTGGGATGGGGTTAGAACACTTGCCTTAAAATTATTTGAATTCCAAATGTAGGAAAATTGATGAAAAACCTCAAGCTCTTCTTCTTCTTCTTCTTCTTCTTTTCTCAAACTCACGTTGGCTGCAACTCTTCAGGTTTGTTTTCTTTAACCTTTCATCTAATTATTTGGGTTTTAGCTAATGTAAAAGTTACAAGGTGTCATGCATGCATGAAAGGGGCTAGGTGTCATCTTTAGAGTAAACATAAGTTGCACCCTTAGGTTAGCTAGTGACACTTGTCCACTATTTTTTTTTTTTTTTTTTAACTTAAATCTGAATCTTTCATAAATTATATCAAACTTCTAATATTTACTCTTAGATCCCTAGTCATAAACTTTTAATATAATATCATTTAATATAAAATAATCATTAAATAATCCTTATTTTTACAGACAAACCTTTTACTACATTTTAAAAAATGGGAGATGTTACACTCTCCCCTCCTTAAAGAAAAATTTAGGCTTCTAAATTTATCATACCTCATTCGATGAAAAGATGAGGATAAGCTTTCATCATTTCTTCCTAAGTGTAACTTGACTTTAGTGCCAATAGATTCCTGTAACCATCTCCAAAATCTAGATAGAAATATGAAGACTCTATCAGAGATTATCTCCTTTGGAACACCATGAAGTCTTACGATTTCATTAATATATAAATCTGCAAGCCTATCAAGAGAATAAGTCATATTGATCGGTAGAAAATGTGCAGATTTCGTTAACCTATCAATGATAACCCAAATAGCATCATGCTTTCTAGAAGTTCGGGGTAGTCCTGAAATAAAGTCCATGGTATTACATTCCCATTTCCATTCAGGAATATCTAAAGGTTGCAACAAACCTCCAGGTTTTTGGTGTTATGCTTTGATTTGCTGACAAGTCAAACACTTTGAAATATATATTGCAATCTCCTTCTTCATGCCTTCCCACCAATAATGACTTTGGAGATCTCTATACATCTTAGTGTTACCAGGATGCATGGTGTACTTTGAATTATGACCATCCTTCAGGATTTAATTTTTGATATTTGAGTCATTTGGAACACATATTCTATCCCCAAAATCTCAATATGCCATCCTCTGAAACTCAAAAATTCAGTTTCAATCCCTTTTCTACTTCATTCCTTAAGCAGATCAAGCATCAATCTCGTAGTTGTCCTTCTTTAATTTGTTGAACGAGATCAGATTGCACTTGGATGGAGGCCATTAATATCATTGAGTCTTGCCTTTTTATCATAATATTCATAATTATCTTCTAATAACTTCCATTGCTTCACAACCAAAGTCATTATAAAACTTGTAGATTTTCTACTAAGGGCATCTACTACAACATTAGCTTTACTCGTATGATAACAAATGGTACAATCATAATCCTTTAGAAGTTCTATCCATCTCCGCTGTCTCATGTTTAACTCTTTTTGAGTAAAAATATACTTTAAACTCTTATGATCAGTAAAGATTTCAAATATTCGCCATGTAAGTAATGCCTCCAAATCTTTAGAGCAAAAACAATTGCTGCCAATTCCAAATCATGAGTTGGATAATTCAGTTCATAACTCTTTAGTTGTCTAGAAGCATAAGCAATCACTTTCCCTTCTTGCATCAAAACACATCCAAGGCCCTTTCTTGAGGCATTAGTATAAACCATAAATCCCTCATCACCACTTGGAATAGTGAGAATAGGGGCACTAGTCAATCTCCTTTTTAACTCTTGAAAACATTGCTTACAATCATCACCCCATACAAATTTCACATTCTTTTGAGTGAGTTTGGTGAGAGGTTGAGTGATTCGAGAAAATCCCTCCACAAATCTCCTATAATAACTTTTCATGCACAAGAAGCTTCTAACTTCTGTTCCGTTTGTTGGTACTTCCCACTTAACTACAGCTTCCACTTTCTTTGGATCAATAGATATTCCCTTCCCTGAAATCACATGGCCTAAGAAAGCAATTTCATTCAACCAAAAATCACATTTGCTGAACTTTGCATACAACTTCTTTTCTCTTTGTATGGACAATATATTTCTCAAGTGTTCCTCATGCTCCTGATTAGTCCTTGAATATACTAATATATCATCAATGAATACAATCACACAATTGTCCAAGAATGGTTGAAATATCCGATTCATCAGTTCCATAAAAGTTGCAGGGGCATTAGTTAAACCAAAAGGCATCACTAAGAATTCATATTGACCATATCGGGTTCTAAAAGTTGTTTTTAGAATATCCTCCTTAATGATTTTCAACTGATAATAACCTGACCTTAAATCAATCTTGGATAATACTTGTGCACCCTATAATTGATCAAACAAATCATTAATTCTGGGTAGGGGATACTTGTTTTTGATGGTCACCTGATTCAATTGTCTATAATCAATACAAAGCCTTAATGTTCCATCCTTCTTCTTAACTAATAGCACCGAAGCACCCTATAATGAAACACTGAGTCAAATGAAACCCTTATCTAATAGTTTTTGTAGTTCCTTTTTCAATTCCTCTAGCTCAAGTGGTGCCATTTCGTAAGGAGGCTTAGATATTGGAGTTGCCCCGAGGACCAAATCAATAGTAAATTCACCATCTCTATTTGGAGGTAAACCAGGCAAGTCATTTGGAAATACATTCAGGCAAGGAGGTAAATCATGCCCAATACTCTCAAAAGAAAAGATGGGATGATCTAGTATGCAAAAAGTGATCATTTTGTATAACAATCTATACTGGTATGATTGGAAGATAGTCAATCCATACTTAGTATAATATCAAAACTCCAAATATCTAGGAGAACCAAATCAGTATGAAGTTTGTGTTCTCCAATAGAAATCAAACAAGATGACCAGATCGAGTTTGTTATCAAACAATCCCCAATAGCCGTAATTACATATAGCATATAATCTAGTGGTTCAGGTTGAATGCTTATGTGATAAGCAAAATATTATGAATCAAATCATAGATAAGACACATGGTCAAACAAATATTAGCATTCTTTCAGAAACATGAATAGTACCTTCGACCACTAATTCAAAAGCTTTAGAATCATATTTCGTGATAACATATACTCTGACAGGGACTGATGATTTATAAGGCTGTGATTCTTTCTTCTTGTCCAAAGGGCAGTCTTTTATTTTATTATTCAAATTTCCATAAACAAAATAGGCTCCAGTCACCTACAAATACAAATTTATTTCATAATTTAACTCGCATCGTACACAAGATTGAATCTTTTGTGGTGACTTCCCTTTTTAAATCGATTATGTCTTGACCCTCTTGTTATCACATTCTGATTCATTTCTAATCCTTTTTTTTTTGGTAAACTTGTCCTTGCTGTTCTTGTCCTTGATCTCTAGAAATTCTTTTGATCATCAAAACAATTTCGTACATCAAATATCTTCTCTAATCGCATCATCTATTTTTTTTTTGCTATCAATGTATTAGGTTCACCACGCTTCTACTCCGCCACTCTGATTTAATATCCCCGATCAACCCTTTTTTCATACTTAATTAATCAAAAGCAGATGAGTAGGAGGACTAAATGTCCTCATCATCATAGATTCCTAAAATGCATCAAAGAAAATTTTCACGAATCACTATAGTTCATTAGACCTCAATATATTTTACACGTCAATATATCAAATATTTGAGTGATCCTCAAACCTTGCTCTGATACCACTCTGTCACGCACCCCTCACCGAATTTAATTCTCATTCAGGAGGTGTGAACCTAACTCAAAATTAATAATATTATAATATAACAAACAATCCAGGATCCAATCACATATTTGAGGTCACTAAGAAAAACATTCAAGTCATTCACCTTTACAATCCACAATTCACAAAACCTGTGCAGTTAATAATCATACATCATGTCACTAGATGATTCTTAAAATCCAAAGGCAACGTAACTAAACCATAACCACATCATAAATCCATAGTTGTGAGAATCTATACATTTACAAAACCAACATGTACCACATGTTTATATCATTCATTACATAAATTTAACTTAACATTCCCAAAATCATAACATAAGAGGTACTTTTCAATTATTTACAGGATACATCAATCTAGATTTGTCATTGATACACACAAAAGGAACTTATACAATATCAACATATCAAGTACGAAAGATTTGCCCCAAAATCTTCTAGCTTCCCACTACCTCAACCCAAACTACATATTTTAGCGAGCGATAAGCTATCTTGAAAAATTTATATATCAACGGGGTGAGCATATAAAGCTCAGCAAGAGACTAATATATCCAAAGCAAAGAGGACAATTTTTTTCAAACAAATAAGGTATAAAAAATACAAAGCAGAGATACAAGATGAAACAGAAGCATGTGTTGTTTGAATGCAGAATTACGATGTCATTTCGTTCGAAGTATTTTTATTCATATAATCGAGGAAGGGTAATTGGAGCATATCCATGGCATATGGTAATTTCAAGGTATAACAAAGACTTATAACATTTCTGAAACATATCATTGGTATATGAAGCATTTTGAAGTATATCAATGGCATAGAAAATATTTTGGAATATATCAATACAAAATATGAAACAAAAGCTTAGACGTCGTACCCTAGCATAGTGCATGTGAGGTTTAACTCAGTGGTGGCTCTACGCCGTGATGAGTTCCGACTCCATCCACGGGTAGCCCTTTCCTACTCGAGCCCTCTCACCCTGCCCAAGTACTAGGTCAGCTCTAAATTTCATATCAAACAGATGGTAGGTGAAGTATGATTCCAAACATAATATGGTCCATCCATTTCTGAATGACCATCAAACATAATCTAGATCATCGCGGGCTCTAAGCACATACCCTTTACCATTTCTGGCAAAGGTCCAAATAACCCACAAACACCAGGGTACAAAAGGATATTGTGAATAATGAATTGGGACATATCGGAAGCATATGCGGAATAACGAAATGTATATATGCCTTTCGAGTCAATACGATACAAACATAATATTTCATAAATGTATTCAGATTTGACAGAAAACAAAAGCAAGAGCATACAAGGATTTCAAGAAATCACATATAGCTAAGTTGAAATAAGAGAGTTAGATGAATTCAATGTCCAAAGAAATGAAACTAGAAGAGGCATATATCGAAAGCAAATGCGGAACAATGGGATGCATGTGCCGAATCATTACGATGCAAATATAATCTTTAGATGAAAGCTGCAGATGTACAAATAAATAAAGGACAAAAGTTTACAAGAATTTAAGGTAATAATATAAAGCTTAACTGAAGTATGAGTTTTTGCCGTAATCGATTTCCAAAGAGAAGAAACAAGGAAAGCCGAAATCGACCAAAGCTCGATTCTGGCAGAATTTTATAGGAACATTGTATGAACTATTTGGATAACCAATTATACTCCAATTCATATAAAATGGTGTCATTAGAAAGCTTTATCAATCTAGTTTTAGGAAAATCAAGTATTACAAGAATTGGAATTTAAAACAGGGAGTTACAGATAATTTCGTAGTGAAAGGTCTAAAAATATTAGCTCTGTTTTACTGAATCCATGGGGTCGATGAAAGCAGATGTTTCAGTTAGCAATTGTACTCTAAAAGTTTCAAATCAGATATATACAGAAAACATTTTGAGTCTAGCTTCGAATAAATCATACTCTGAATAAGTCTGAGTTCACATCAGAAAGTTATAAGCAGTTAAGTAACAAGAGGTCAGAAATTTCATTCCCTGGTTTACAGAATCTGTATGGTTAATTTAAACAGAAATCTTAGTAGGCAATTAAACTCCAAATCATTCGATATTAGTGTCAAAATAAAGATATTTTTATCTACTTTCTAATGAAATAGTTTTGTCTAAATTAGAGTTTACTACAAAATGTTATGACCAAAATATTGCATAGAGGTCAGATTACCGAAAAATTATAGATTCATATCTTTATATCAAAACGAAAGAAGGTTTGGTTCTCAGTTGAAATCTTTCAAATTTTACAGAATAAAAATGGAAATAGAGATTAAGGTTACTGTGGGATGGGGTTAGAAAACTTGCCTTAAAATTATTTGAATTCCAAATGTAGAAAAATTAATAAAAAACCTCAAGCTCTTCTTCTTCTTCTTCTTCTTCTTCTTCTTCTTCTTCTTCTTCTTCTTCTTCTTCTTTTCTCAAACTCACGTTGGCTGCAACTCTTCAGGTTTGTTTTCTTTAACCTTTCATCTAATTATTTGGGTTTTAGCTAATGCAAAAGTTACAGGGTGTTATGCATGCATGAAAGGGGCTAGGTGTCATCTTTAGAGTAAATATAAGTTGCACCCTTAGGTTAGCTAGTGACACTTGTCCACTATTTTTTTTTTTTTTAACTTAAATCTGAATCTTTCATAAATTATATCAAACTTATAATATATACTCTTAGGTCTCTAGTCATAAACTTTTAATATAATATCATTTAATATAAAATAATTATTAAATAATCCTTATTTTTACAAACAAACCTTTTACTAAATTTTCAAAAATGGGGGATGTTACACCCAAGAGGATTCAAATTTGGGCTCCAAATTTTGAATTCTCTTGGGTTTCCGAGGCTGGCGGTGCCACCGCCTGTCAATTTCAACATTGATAGAGTTCTGGCGATGCCACCGCCGGAACTCTCGGGTTCTGGGCGATGCCACCGCCCGAACTATCGGGTGCTGGGCAGTGCCACCACTCAGTCCGGCGATACCCCCACTTGATACTTCAAGCTCTCGGCGGTGCCACCGCCTAGATTGGTAGTGCCACCGCCTACACTATTTTAGCTCACTGGTTGGGCTCCAAACTTTGCCCAAACTAGTCCGAACTCGGGCCCAATTGGCCCCTACTTGGGTTATAAGAGTAACACCTAATTCTAACCCTAATTAACATGCTAACAACAAATCTAAAGACTTTTCCTAAGCTATTACAAAGTTTGCAAGTCAAGACTTCTTCCGGTGAGCTTCCGGCGAACTTCCGACAGTCTTCCAATAAACTCTTGGAAACCATTATGCGGACTTCGGGCAAGCTCCTAGACTTCACGATTTGATCTTGGCGAGTTCCGATGAGCTTCTTCAACAAGCTATGATCTTTCTCGTCGAGCTCCACGAACTTCCGACGTACCTTCCGGCGAGCTTCTGAAAACCCTTCGGCTAGCTCCCTACAGACTTCCGACGTACCTTCCGACGTACCTTCCGGCGAGCTTCTGAAAACCCTTCTTGGCTAGTTCCGACAGTATTTCTGACAAACCTACAGACTTCCGTCGGACTCTCGAACTCTCAATGAATCCTTCGCGCTTGACTCCGGCACTTTGTTTAGCTTTATGTCTTCATCGTTATCGTAGTTAATCCTGCACACACAAGCCAAAACTCTACTCCGATCTAGACAATTATTACAATGCGAATTGACATTCTGTTGCCCTGCACGTCATTGGTCGGCCCTTCGTCTGATTCTTCAGCGCATCGTCCTCTCTTGTGGCTTGTTGCCCAATCGGTGGTTGACCTCCGCAACCCCGATATCCTTGGTGTATTTCCGCTCTCCTTGGCCTGATGCTTGATGTCCGAAGCGTTCTGCCATCCAATATCCTAATGTGATCTCCTCTGGTGCAACGTCAATTCCTCATGCGTCAATTGTCTAATCTTGATCGAGTAGACCTGCATTACTCAAAATGTAGTTAAACATGTAAACACAATCATTTAGTTTCATCATCAAAATTCGAGATTCAATAAGCGGTACCACCGCCTGGCACCCTGCTAGGGGTGGTACCATTGCCCAGACTAGCGGTACCATCGCCTGACATAGTCTCAGAGACTGTGCCATGATGGTGCCACCTCTTGGGTCACTCTTTGGGCCTTTCATTGCACCCAACACAGTCCTTACATGGGCACAATTGGCCCCTAATTGTGTTGGCCCAAATCCATTCCCAATTACATGCTAACTATGAAATCTAAGGCATACTTAAGCTAAACAAGTCCCTAGGTCTTGGTTTCTTCTGGCGAGCATCCGACGAGCTTCCGGCGAGCTTCCGTCGAACTTTCGATGATCTCTCGGCAATGTTCCAATGGACTTCCAGCAAGCTCCTGAACTTCATAATGATCTTCTTAGCAAGTTTCGATGAGCTTCTTTGGCAAGCTCTGGGATTTCTCGGCAGAACTTTCGACGAACGTCCGGATTTCTGATGAACTCTCGAACTCCCAACGAAATCACGTCCTTGACTCTAGGACTTCACTTTGCTTTATGCCTTGCAATCGTAGTTAATCCTGCAAATATAAAAACACACTTTGATCTAGACATTTATTACTAAGCATGAATCATATTGTCCGGCATGTCATTGGTCCATCGACGCTTCGTCCGATTCTTCGACACATCATCCTCTCTTGTGGCCTATTGCCCAATCGACCAGTTGACCTCTATAACTCTGATATCCTTGGTACGATATTTGTTCTTCTTGGCCCGATGCCCGAATTCGTGGCCCGAAGCCTTCTGTCGATACGTCGACCGATCCTCCGGCCCGACGTCCAATCTTCTGACATATTTTCCTCCGGCCCAATATGATTCTTCTTGCTTTAATTGTCTTATCTTGATCGAAGCATCCTGCATCACTCAAAATGAAGATCAAATCATCAACACTTATCAATTGGTTTCATCATCAAAATACGAGATTCAACAGTTTGTCTGTTCTGGAGCCATCCTTCCGAGCTAATTCCATGTGGGGTTGTATCTTCATTGGTAAGCATCACTTGATTCCAAACAGCATGGATTTACAATGCACTACTTTGGACTTGTAGTGCATTATTTTGGAGCCTAGTGGCATCACTTTTGAGTCGGGCTGTATCGCTTCAAGACGCAATCGGTTCTGGATCGATCCTTGTCGTTTCGCACTACTTTGAGATGTGAGCACTATTTTAACTGGAGTGGCACCATGCATGGTCTAAGGTGGCTGCTAGTTGGGCGGAGTGGTACCACGTGTGATCTAAGGTGGCTACTAGTTGGGGGGTACCAAAATATCCTCTTCATTTACTCCCCCCCTAAGAGGTGCAACACGTATCTCTCGTAGGGCGATTTGAGGTGTGCCTTTTCTGCATCTCTTTTTATGGCTTCCTTGCTTGTTGTGGAGAAAACATGTTAGTGTTGAATCTCGTATTTTGATGATGAAACTAATTGATATGTGTTTATATTTTAATCTGCGTTTTGAGTGACACAGGATGCTTTGATCAAGATGAGACAATTAAAGTAGGAAAAATCATGTTGGGCCCGAGAAAACATGTCAAAAGATTGGACGTCGGACCGGTGGAACGGTCGACGTATCGACAGAAGGCTTTGGGCCGTGGATTCGGGTATCAGGCCAAGAAGAGTAGATATTGTGCCAAGCATATCGGAGTTGCAGAGTCAACTTGCTGATTGGGCAATAGGCCGCAAGAGAGGATGATGCGCCGAAGAATCGGACGAAGTGTCGAGAGACCAATGACATGTTGGACAACTTGATTAATGCTTAGTATTAATTGTCTAGATCGAAGTATGTTTTTACATGTGTAGGATTAACTATGATAGCAAGGCATGAAGCAAAATAAAGTCCTGAAGTCAAGGACGTGATCATGTTGGGTGTTTGAGAGTTCATCGGAAGTCTAAACGTTCGTCGGAAGTTTTGGTGGAACCAGCCGAGAATCACGGAGCTTGCTAGAGAAGCTCATCGGAACTCTCCAAGAAGATCGTTGTGAAGTCTAGGAGCTTGCCGGGAGTCCGCTGGAACATTGCCGAGAGATCATTGGAAGTTCGCCGGAAGATCGCCGGAAGAATAGACTTACAAACTTTGTTTAGCATAGAATATGTATTAAGAATCGTAGTTAGTACGTAATTGGGATTGGATTTCAACCAACCCAATTAGGGGCTAACTAAGCCCATGTAAGGACTGTGTTGGGCCTAATAAGAGGTCCAAATAGTGCCCCAAGAAGTCTCACCTTCGTGGCACAATCTTCGAGACCGTGTCAGGTGGTGGTACTGCTAGTTTGGGCGGTTGTACCGCCCCTAGCAGGGTGCCAGGGAGTGGTACCGCCAGTCTGGGTGGTGGTACTGCCCAACACTGCACCCCAGGCCGTGGTACCGCTAGGGCAGTGTTAGTCAAACTAGCACTAGGCGGTGGTACCGCCCAGCACAGGAGGTGGTATCTCTCGTGCCCGGGGAACCCAGGATGAGAAAGTTTTAGGCTCTAAGTTTGAATCAAATTGAAGCCTATAAATACCCCTCTTATCCCAAGTTAAAGCACACAAGTATTGAGAGAAAAAAAGTATAGAAATGCTGTTGTAATCTTGTGTGAGCTCCTCTCAAAGATCTAAAGTATTAGAATAGTTTGAGAGAGGAGTGAGTGGAGGTGTAAGGGTTATCTCCTAAACCTGCCTGGTAAAAGGAGAATTGAGTTGTAAAAGGTGATTGGCCTTAGCCTATTGAAGGAAGGCCTCTAGTGGACGCCGGTGACCTCGTTGGAGGAGGAAGCCAAAAGTGGATGTAGGTCACGTTGACTGAACCACTCTAAAATCTGGTTTGCATTTACATTTGTGCAATTTGTCTTTACTGCAAACCTCTTTATGTTTCGAAAACGGTTTTACGTCGGAAGTGGTTTTTATCGAACGAAGTTTTAATCGAGACGTAATCTTTCTACTGTACTAATTCACCCCCCCTCTTAGTGCCGACTCTTGATCCTAACAATTGGTTTTAGAGCCACGGTTTTCTAATTTGGTTTAACACCCAAATACAAATGGATCTTTTTGGCTTTCAAGAGGGTCACTCTCTCATTCGTCCTCCCTTTTTCAATGGGACGGACTATACTTATTGGAAAACTCAAATGAAAGTCTTCTTGCTTTCATTGAATCTCGATTTATGGCATATAGTTGAATTCAATTTTCAAATATCTTCTCTTCCGATGGACCATTGGAATGATTTGGAGAAGAAGACATTTTCTCTAAATGTAAAGGCTATGAATGCCTTGTTTTGCGCCTTAGATAGAAATGAGTTTAATCGTGTTTCTATTTGCGAAACGATTTTTGATATTTGGCGCACTCTTGAAATAACACATGAAGGGATTAGCAATGTTAAAATTTTAAAAATTAATTATTTAATGCATGATTTCGAACTTTTTCGAATGAAGTCGAGCGAAACCATTGTTGACATGTACACCCATTTTACGGATGTCGTCAATGGTTTAAAAGCTCTTAGCAAATATTTTATGGATTTTGAACTTGTAAACAAGATTTTATGATCGCTTTCTAAAACTTGGGACTCTAATGTAACGGCCATACAAGAGGCTAAAAACCTAAATAACCTTCCACTCGAAGAACTAATTGGGTCTTTAATGACCTACGAAGTGAACAATGTACCAAAAAGGAAACTCGAGAACAACCTTCCAAAGAACAAGAAGGATTTGGGACATAGAACATTTGAAGACCACACGAGCATAAGCTCAAGTGATGGTGAACATGAAAAACTCACTAAGAAATTTAAAAAGTTAATGAAACAAAAATTAAAGTACAAAAAGAATAAAACTACTTGCTTTGAACGCAAGAAGAAGAACATAAATTGGGACAAATCGAGCTCCTCCGAAGACGAGGAGAAAATCAACAAAGGTGAGATGGCTAACTATGCCTTAACGACATTCGATGATAAGGTAATAGAAACCCCCTTAATTTACTTTGAAATTACTTGATGCTTTCCATGATGTATTTTTTTAATTTAGTTTAGAATTAATTTTTCTTGAAAATTGCACGTTTAAAAATAAAAATGCAAAAATTAGGATCATGCTAGTAATTTCGAAAATGATAATAAAAATTACATGTCCAAAATGATATTGGTTGAAAATGATTTTTATGCTAGTAATTAGGATCATTGCTCAATGAAACCATGATTGATGAATATGCTTTATGTTTAATGATTTCTTTGGCTTGTATGCTTTATCATAATGAATGTTTGTATCATGCTTGAAGATTTTTATGCATGAGGACTTAAAGTAATAATTTGAAATCATATGTCTTGGAATTGTGTTACACTTTTTGATCTTGATGATTTTTTATCTTTCCGTTTTAAATGTTCATGCATGGTTTTAACATAAGAACAAATATTTGAGCATAGTAATATAAAATATATCACAAAAATTGAAACTAAAGAAGTTTAGATATCTTTAAGAATCATTCAACATTATATTTAACGAAACCAAGCTTGATGTTTTAATGAAAACGCAATGATAATTTGAAAGCATGCTTAATGAGTTTATATTTCGAACTTATGCATGATAGTTTTTGCGATCTTTAAAAGTTTTTTTTGTTTGGTGTTAATGAATGATGCATGGATTTGAAAGAAAAGAACATGCTTATATGAAATCAATCACTTAAAATGTATCACATAAAAAAGAAAATATATTATTGGATTTAAAATCATGAATCTAGTTATGTTATGAATTTTGTGAACCATGAAATTGATTTTGATGGTTTGAATTTAATGGGCTTTATCGAAATCACAATCTTGATTTCTTGAGATTTATAACTTGAAATCTTTAATGAATCAAGATTTCTTACTCTTTATTCTCTTGCATTTTGAGAAAATTTTTAATTTGAATCATAAGAGTTCTTATGCATGAATTGAAATCTTTTTCTCCTACGATTTACTAAAGAGAATATCTTTTTCAAAATTCATGACTTAAATTTTATTTGAATATCTTTTATTATTTAATCTACTAAGATCTCTCTTTGAATATTTAAAGAGGAGAATTTTCTAGATGAATCATGATTTTGATGATTGAAGATTTGATATGCATGAATTGAGATATTGCTCTCCAACTATACTTTTTGCTATTCACTAAAATGAAGACTAATTCTAATAAACCATGATATGCTATTTGACATCTTTTAAGGTTTATGATTTGAATTTTATTATGTAAAATTCCTTGTATTCATGAAGTAATATCTCATCACCAAGTTCTTCTTGATATTCTTCATGTGATGATATGAATGCATAAAACACTCATGATATTATTTTGATGCATCCAATGATGAAATATTCATGATGAAAAATTGTTTTGATATTCATGACTTGATTTTTCATTTTTGTTATCTTACCTTTGTCATAATTTGAAAATTGATGTAAAGGGTCTTCCCTGTTAGGATCAAGAGCACTAAGAGGGGGGGGGGGGGGGGGTAAATTAGTGCAGCAGAAAATTTTTGACATTTAAAACTATGTTCGTACGATGAAATCATTTCCGACATAAAACTGTTTTCGGAAACTTAACTTGAAAGTGAGTTCATAAGGGAGTGCAGCAAAAGTAAAGAGGAAGTAAACCACATATGGAGGTTTGCAGTAAGGTAAGCAACAAGAGTAAATGCAAACCAGAGAGCACCACAATTTTAGAGTGGTTCAGTCAATCTTGACCTACATCCACTTTTGGCTTTCTCCTCCGACAAGGTCACTGATGTCCACTAGAGGCCTTCCTTCAATAGGCGAAGGCCAACCACCCTTTTACAGTTTCACTCCTTTTGACGGGCTTAGGAGACAACCCTTACAGAATTTTCTTTCCTCTCTTGACAGATCAAAACTTGGAAGAGAAGAGGAAGGAGAACTTTTAACTCATACAACACTTTTGAGCTCTAAAAATCATAGAGTAAGATTGGATTTTCGGTTTCTTTGGTTGCCCTTTCATTGCTGAAAGGGTGGGGTATTTATAGGTCCCAAAATAGTTTGAATTCCGAGCTCAAAACTGTCATCTCCCGGAATTCCGAGGTCTGGCGGTTGCACCGCTTGGTAGAGCTCAGAGACTAAGCCTTTGGGTGGTGCTACCTCCTGTCAGGGGCGGTTGCACCGCTTGGCAGAGCTTGGAGACTGAGCCTCTGGGCGGTGCCACCGCCTGATAGGGGCGGTTGCACCGCCTAGTCTCGCTCGGAGACTGAGCCCAGGCGATGCCACCGCCTGACTGGGGTGTTTGCACCGCTTGGCAGAGCTCGAAGACCGAGCTCAAGCGGTTCCACTGCTTGTCATGGGCAGTTGCACCGCCCAGCCTAGCTCGGAGATTGAGCCTTGGGCGGTGTCACCGCCGATACAAGCGGTGCCACCGCTGGCCAAGAAATCTGGGTCCGAATGGACTGATCCATTCGGCCCAATTTGGGTCTGTCAAGGGCCCAATTGCCCCAAGATTAAGTTAATGGGATCACCTCCCATTTCTAACTTAATCATCATGATAACTACGATATTTCTTAAGACATTTACTGTAACTTGCTCTGGTGCGTCAATCGCTTCTTCCGGCGAGCTTTCGGTAAACTTCAGTCAATCATCCGATGAACCCTCGGTGATGCTCCTGTGGACTTCCAGCAATCTCCTAGACTTGTGATGATCCACTTGGCGAGTTTCGACAAGCTTCTTTTGGCAAGCTCCTAGACTTCTCGGATTTGTTCCCGCAGAACCTCCGACGACCGTCCGGACTTCCGTCAAACTCTCGAACTCCCAACGTGATCATAGTCTCTACTCTGGCGCAACTCCTATTACATGTCTTACTTCCATTGTAGTTAATCCTGCACATGTAAATTAAAATTTCGATCGAGACAATTAATCCTAAGTAATTAACCAAGTTGTCCGGCATGTCATTGGTCCCTTGATGCTTCGTCCGATTCTTCGGTGCATCGTCCTCTCCTACGGCCTATTGCCCAATCGGCCAGTTGACTGCACAACTCCGATATCCTTGGTGCAATACCCGCTCTTCTTGGCCCGATGCCCAAGTCCACGGCCCGAAGCCTTTTGTCGATATGTCGATCGATCCACCGGCCCGACGTCCAATCTTCTAACATGTTCCTCCAGCACAATATGATTTTTCCTACTTTAATTGTCTCATCCTGATTGAAGCATCCTGCATCACTCAAAATGCAGATTAAATCAAAAACATATATCAAGTGGTTTCATCATCAAAATACGAGATTCAACATTCCCTTCTTTTTGACAATGACAAAGGGGGAGCAAAACATGCTAACTTGCACTTTGCAACGGAAGCAAAATTGCTAGCTCAAACTTTGCAAAGGAAGCAAAAAAAATAGCACTTCTCAAAAGAGAAGAAAGAAATTGCTATCTTGAACATCACCAAGAATTGTTAGCTTGAAATTTCAAGAAGAGGCAAAAATAGCTATCTTGAACATCACCAAAAATTTGCTACCTTGCATGATGTAAAATTTACTAGAATTGCTAGCTTGTGATCTAAAGAGAAGCAAAGAGTTGCTATATCAAAAGAAGCTAAAGGGCTCTTTTGCAAATCTCAAGAGAAGCAATGTGTGCTAAGTTACACATTTCAAGATGAGGCAAAAATTGCTATCTTGAACATTACAAAAAATTGCTATCTTGCCTATCTCAAGAAGCAAAACATGCTAAACTTGCACATCTAGCAAAAGTTACAAACTTACATATTTCAAGAAGCAAGAGTTGCTTTCTTGAACATCTCTAAATTGCTAGCTTGCATGTTGTATAAATTGCTATCTTGAATATCACCAAGAATTGCTAGCTTAAAATCTCAAGAAGAAACAAATATGCCAACTTGCACATCTTTAAATTTGCTAGCTTGCATGATGTAACACTTGCTAAATTTTCTAGCTTCAAATTTCATGATGATAAAACTTGATATTATGATTTTCATACAATGAGTTGAACTTATATTCCAAACACATGAATATTTGGACTTCTTCTTTTTGTTGATGACAAAGGGGGAAAAGTATGTTGATGTCATGCAAGATTTGATCATTACATGTTTTCTTGGATTTTTGAATCTAAGAGTTTCTATCAATAAGGCATATTGACAGGGGGAGTTTGTTTAAACTTCGAGTGTTAAGATTTGTTGAATCTCGTATTTTGATGATGAAACCACTTGATTTGTGTTTATAATTTAAACTGCATTTTGAGTGATGCAGGTCTACTCGATCAGGATTAGACAATTAACGCAGGAGGAATTGACGTTGTGCCGGAGGAGATCACGTCAGGATATTGGACGGCAGAAGGCTTCGGACGTCGGGCATCGGGCCAAGGAGAGCGGAATTACGCCAAGGATATCAGGGTTGCGGAGGTCAACCGCCGATTGGGCAACAAGCCGCAAGAGAGGACGATGCGCTGAAGAATCGGACGAAGCGCCAACCAATGACGTGCCGGGCAACGGAATGTCAATTCGCGTTGCAATAATTGTCTAGATCGGAGTAGAGTTTTGGCTTATGTGTGCAGGATTAACTATGATAATGATGAAGACATAAAGCAAAACAAAGTGTCAGAGTCAAGCACAAAGGATTTGTTGCGAGTTTGAGAGTTCGACGGAAGTCCGAAGGTTCGTCGGGAATGCTGCTGGAACTAGCCGAGAATGAGTAGGGAGCTTGCCGAAGGGTTTTTCGGAAGCTCGCCAGAAGGTTCGTTGGAAGTTCGCGGAACTCGCCGAGAAAGATCGGAGCTTGCCGAAGAAGCTCGTTGGAACTCGCCAAGATCAAATTGTGAAGTCTAGGAGCTTGCCGGGAGTCCGCAGAATGATTTCCGAGAGTTTATCAGAAGACCGTCGGAAGTTCGTCGGAAGCTCGCCGGAAGAAGTCTTGACTTACGAACTTTGTAATAGCTTAGAAAACGTCTTTAAATTCGTAATTAGCATATTAATTAGGGTTAGGATTAGGTGTTAATCCTATAACCCAAGTAGGGGCCAATTGGGCCCGAGTTCGGACTAGTTTGGGCCAAGATTGAAGTCCAACTAGTGGGCTGAAAACACTGTAGGCGGTGGCACCGCCCAGTGCCTGAGAGCTGGGCGGTAGCACCGCCTGGGCTGGGCGGTGGCACCGCCCAGCACTGTCAGGGTCAGAAACTGATAGGCGGTGGCGCCGCCACTGACAGGCGGTGGCACCGCCAACATCGGGAACCCAACGAGAATTCAAATTTGGAGCCCAAATTTGAATCCTCTTGAGGCCTATAAATACCCCTCAAATCTCAGCTGAGATTACAACCTTTTGAGAAGCTAGAAGTTGAGAAAAGCTTTAGGAAAAGTCTTGTTTTCAATAGCTTGAGTATTCACCTCCTTTCTTTTCATTGAAATCTTTGTAAAAGGGTGAACCACTTGTAAGAGGTTGTAAGAGGGGTGTAAAAAGGAGGTTGATCTTCTCCTAGTAAAGGAAGATCATTAGTGGATGCCGGTGGCCTCGACGGAAGAGGAATCGGAGGAGTGGATGTAGGTCACGATTGACCGAACCACTATAAACTACTGTCTTTTCCGGTTTGCATTTATCTTATTGTCATTTATATTACTGCAAACCATCTTCACTTTGATGCTCTACTTCTTTGTCTCCTTCTTACATATGCCTTCAAGTTAAAAACACAATCGAAACGGTTTCAAACGAAACGTTGCTTTTATCATACGAAGTTTCCGTAAGTGTTTAAATCGTCGAAAGTTTATCATACTTTACTGCTGCACTAATTCACCCCCCCCTCTTAGTGCCGCTCTGATCCTAACAACTGGTATCAGAGCCCGGTATTTCTCATTTCGGATTTACACCCGAGAGAAATGGCTCTTCATGGCTTTCAAGAGGGCTTTTCGGTTGTTCGTCCATCGTTGTTTAACGGATTGGACTATACTTATTGGAAAACTCGAATGAGAGTTTTCTTAATTTCTATGAATTTGGATATATGGAATATTGTTGAAAATGGTTTTCAACTTCCCTCTAAACCGATGAATGAATGGTCGGATTTGGAGAAGAAATATTTTTCTTTAAACGTAAAGGCTATGAATGCCTTATTTTGTGCTTTGGACAAAAATGAGTTCAATCGGATTTCTACGTGTGAAACAACTTTCGATATTTGGCGAACACTTGAAATCACGCACGAGGGAACTAGTAGAGTCAAAGACTCGAAAGTTAACATTTTATTGCATGATTTTGAGCTTTTTCAAATGCAACCAAGCGAGACTATAGGCGACATATACACCCGTTTCACGGATGTCGTCAATAATCTAAGAGTTCTTGGTAAATCTTTTTCGAATTTTGATCTCGTAAGCAAGATCTTAAGATCCCTTCCAAAAAGATGGGATTCTAAAATAACCGCAATACAAGAAACAAAAGATTTAAATATTTTTCCACTTGAAGAACTAATTGGTTTGTTGATGACATATGAAATGGTGCACAATGCACATGATGAACAAAATCACCTTCCAAAGAACAGGAAGGATTTGGAACCCCGGACAAATGAATACCACTTGAGCAATGACTCAAGTGATGAGGAGAATGATGAACTTGAACTTCGAACACTAAATCTTAATAAGTTTATTAAACAAAAATCTAAAATAAACAATGAACTTGAACGGAGGGAGAGGCCAAAGAAGAGGAAGGCAACCAAGGATGAATCAAGAACTCCCAAAGGTGAAACGGAGAATTGGGCTTTGACGGGCTTCAACTACAAGGTAACTCAACTCTCTTGAATTATTTTGAAATTACTTGATGTTTTCCATGATGTATTTTCTCTTTTCTTTTGAATCATTATTTTTCTTGAAAATTGAATGTTTTATGTTAATAGAATAAAATGTTAGATTTAAATAATCATATATATGTGCTTGAGAAGCAAGAATGTGTATTTTGATGATTTCCATATTAACTTTCAATGATGATGCATGATTTTTATATGGAAGGCTTGATGATATTTTTTTTATACCTTGTCTTTGGTTTTCAAACATGATATATGTTTTTGACATAAGAACAAAACTTGAGCATGCTAATATAAAGTCAATCACATAAATTAAAACTAAAGAAGTTTTAGTTATCTATAAGAATCATTCAAAATTATGTTCAATGAAACCATTGCATAATGATGTAATGAAAATATTAAACATTTTGAAACCATATTTTAGTGTCATGGATAATGATCATGCTTAATAAATTTCAAAATTATGCATATGAATCTTGTGATTTATGGATTGTTGATTTTTACCATAATGAAAGTGCCTTATTAATCTTTGTTGTAATAAATCTTACACTTTTGGTTTTAAACATTATACATGTTTTTATTTGGTATAAGTGAAATAAAATCATATGAATTGAAACAACTAAAAAGAGGAAAATATTTTTTTCTTGAAAAATTATTTTTCTCTATTGATCTTGATGTTTATTATGATAAATCTATGTATACCATTTTGAATCTCTTGAAAGTAATGTTGATATTTTGATGATTTTGATGATTTAAATTTGAAATGAGTTTTATCAAAAATATGATATTGATTTCTTGGAATAACATGAGATTACCTTTGATGATCATTTTGATTCATGGAATTTTGGATTCATGACTTGGTCTTACATTTGTTTATGAGATGGTTGAAATCTTTGTACGTTTGAGTTCTTCCCTTCTCCTTTCAATTTATGCATGTTATATGTTAAAGATTTAAAACCATGTTTTGGTATCATGCATATCTAAGAAATATTGATGTGACAAATTAAATAAGTTGAAAATGAATGATGATTTTTCTCTTGAATATAACTTGTGATATTTTTTATATAAATCATCATTTTGATTTCTCGACATTCGATACATGAGATTTTATTATAAATCAAAATTTCTCCTTAATCGATCTTCTACGATTTTACTTGATATTCTCTTGAGAGGAGATTTTCTAAATGAATCATGATTTTTCCTTGTGAGTTCTTAGAGTTATTACTTGATTTTTCTTTTAAAACAAGATCTTTCTTTGTACTCCTATGATTTTTCTTGATATTTTATTTAAAGAAGATATTTACTATATGAATCATGTCTTTTGGTATTCAAATGATTTTATCCTTCATAACATGATTTCTTTGTATTTATGGCTTGCATGGCTTGAAATGTTTTGGTATAATGCATGCAATGATGAAATATTCATAAAGTTAAAATGATGTTTGCAATACTTATGATAATGATGTACATGATGTATTTATTGCATATGATGTGTATCATGAATATTTTAAATGATGAGTGTTTGGTATCATGATCAACATGTCGATAAATGCTTAAAAATTTTAATGTTTCAGTATCATGTATGATATGCTTATTAATGATGATTGATTTATTTTTCGGTATCGTGCATGAAAAATAAGGTTATTGAAATTGTGTATGTTTTAATTTGAATATATAATGATGCACAAATAAGAATGATACTTACCTTTGTTATAATATGAAAATTGATATAAGGGTCTTCCCTTCTTTTTGACAATGACAAAGGGGGAGCAAGAATTTCTAGCGTGGACATCATGAAAAGAGGCAAACTAACTAGCTTGCACAATTCAAGATGAAAGCAAAAAATTGCACTTCTCAAAAGAGAATATGCAAATGTAACATTTGCCAAATTGTTTGCTTGCCTCATGTAAAATATTATCTCTTGCTAGTTTGGCATTTTTGCTAGCTTGTATGTTGCAAAACTTGATCACTTTTTCAAACATTTTGCTAGCTTACACTTTGTAAAGAAAACAAAAATGACACTTCTAGAAGAAAGAGCTTGTTATTTTGAACATCACAAGCTTGCCTATCTTAAGAAACAAAAATTGCTAAAGTGCTATCTTGCCTATCTCAAGAAGCAAAACTTACAACTTGCACAGTGCAATAGGAAGCAAGAATTATGAGCTTACACAAGAAAGCTATCTTACATTTGCTTTCGAAATTTTTGCTAGCTTGTATATTGTGAAACTTACATATCGTAAACATTGCTAGCTTGTAGTCTAAAGAGAAGCAAAAAGTTGCTATCTCAAAAGAAGCAAATGTGCTATCTTGCCTATCTTAAGAGGCAAAAATGCTAACTTGCACATCTAGCAAAACTTGACAAATTTGCATATTTCAAGAAGCAAGAGTTGCTTTCTTGAACATCTCAATATTGCTAACTTGCATGATGTAGAACTTACTATCTTGAACATTACCAAAAGTGCTATCTTGTATGCTGTAAAACTTGCATATCTAAAACTTGATAGCTTGAATATCCTAAGCATGATGCATTACTTGCTAAATTTTCTAGCTTCAAAACTGCATGATGATAAAACTTAATATTATGTTTTTCATGCAATGAGTTGAACTTATATTACCAACACAAAGAATAGTTGTACTTCTCCTTTTCATTGATTACAAAGGGGGAGAAGTATGTTGATGACATGATATGCATAAGTTTATGGATACGTTCATGATGATGTGTTGCAAGTATTCATGATGAATATTACAATGACTTGAATTCAGCTTGAATTCAAGATTCTATCAATATGGCATATTGATAGGGGGAGTTTGTTTAAACTCCGGGAATTAAGGTTAACTCCGTCATCAAGTGGTTGTCATTATCAAAAAGGGGGAGATTGTTGAATCTCGTATTTTGATGATGAAACTACTTGATATGTGTTTATAATTTAAACTGCATTTTGAGTGATGCAGGTCTACTCGATCAGGATTAGACAATTAACGCAGGAGGAATTGACGTTGCGTCGGAGGAGATCACGTCAGGATATTGGACGGCAGAAGGCTTCGGACGTCGGGCATCGGGCCAAGGAGAGCGGAATTACGCCAAGGATATCGGGGTTGCGGAGGTCAACCGCCAATTGGGCAACAAGCCGCAAGAGAGGAAGATGCGCTGAAGAATCGGACGAAGCGCCAACCAATGACGTGCCGGGCAACGGAATGTCAATTCGCGTTGCAATAATTGTTTAGACGGAGTAGAGTTTTGGCTTATGTGTGCAGGATTAACTATGATAATGATGAAGACATAAAGCAAAACAAAGTGTCGGAGTCAAGCGCAAAGGATTTGTTGCGAGTTTGAGAGTTCGACGGAAGTCCGAAGGTTCGTCGGGAATGCTGCCGGAACTAGCCGAGAATGAGTAGGGAGCTTGCCGAAGGGTTTTTCGGAAGCTCACCAGAAGGTTCATTGGAAGTTCGCGGAGCTCGCCGAGAAAGATCGGAGCTTGCCGAAGAAGCTCGTTGGAACTCGCCAAGATCAAATCGTGAAGTCTAGGAGCTTGCCAGGAGTCCGCAGAATGGTTTCCGAGAGTTTATCGGAAGACCGTCGGAAGTTCGTCGGAAGCTCGCCGGAAGAAGTCTTGACTTATGAACTTTGTAATAGCTTAGAAAATGTCTTTAAATTCGTAGTTAGCACATTAATTAGGGTTAGGATTAGGTGTTAATCCTATAACCCAAGTAGGGGCCAATTGGGCCCGAGTTCGGACTAGTTTGGGCCAAGATTGAAGCCCAACTAGTGGGCTGAAAACATTGTAGGCGGTGGCACCGCCCAGCACTGTCAGGGTTAGAAACTGACAGGCGGTGGCACCGCCACTGACAGGCGATGGCACCGCCAACATCGGGAACCCAACGAGAATTCAAATTTGGAGCCCAAATTTGAATCCTCTTGAGGCCTATAAATACCCCTCAAATCTCAGCTGAGATTACAACCTTTTGAGAAGCTAGAAGTTGAGAAAAGCTTTAGGAAAAGTCTTGTTTTCAATAGCTTGAGTGTTCACCTCCTTTCTTTTCATTGTAATCTTTGTAAAAGGGTGAACCACTTATAAGAGGTTGTAAGAGGGGTGTAAGAAGGAGGTTGATCTTCGCCTAGTAAAGGAAGATCATTAGTGGATGCCGGTGGCCTCGACGGAAGAGGAATCAGAGGAGTGGATGTAGGTCACGATTGACCGAACCACTATAAACTACTGTCTTCTCTGGTTTGCATTTATCTTATTGTCATTTATATTACTGCAAACCATCTTCACTTTGATGCTCTACTTCTTTGTCTCCTTCTTACATATGCCTTCAAGTTAAAAACACAATCGAAATGGTTTCAAACGAAACGTTGCTTTTATCATACGAAGTTTCCGTAAGTGTTTAAATCATCGAAATTTTATCATACTTTACCGCTGCACTAATTCACCCCCCCCTCTTAGTGCCGCTCCGATCCTAACAAGATTAACTCCAACATCAATTGGTTGTCATCATAAAAAAGGTGGAGATTGTTGAATCTCGTATTTTGATGATGAAACCAATTGATATGTGTTTATATTTTAATCTGTATTTTGAGTGACGCAAGATGCTTTGATCAAGATGAGACAATTAAAGCAGGAAAAATCATGTTGGGCCGGAGAAAACATGTCAGAAGATTGGACGTCGGGCCGATGGAATAGTCGACGTATCGACAGAAGGCTTCAGGCCATGGATTCGGGCATTGGGCCAAGAAGAGCGAATATTGCACTAAGGATATCGGAGTTGTGGAGTCAACTAGCCAATTGGGCAATAGGCCACAAGAGAGGACGATGCTCCAAAGAATCGGACGATGCGTCGAGGGACCAATGACATGTCGGACAACTTGATTAATGCTTAGTATTGATTGTCTAGATCGAAGTATGTTTTTACATATATAGGATTAACAACGATAGCAAAGCATGAAGCAAAATGAAGTTCTGAAGTTAAGGATGTGATCACGTTGGGAGTTCGAGAGTTCGTCAGAAGTTCGGACATTCGTCGGAAGTTCTAGCGGAACCAGTCGAGAAGTCACGGAGCTTGCCAGAGAAGCTCGTCGGAACTTGCCAAGAAGATCATTGTGAAGTCTAGGAGCTTGCCGGGAGTCTGCCAGAACATTGTCGAGAGATTATTGGAAGTTCGCCGGAAGATCGCCGGAAGCTCATTGGAAGAATAGACTTACAGACTTTGTTTAGATTAGAATATGTCTTAGGAATCATAGTTAGCATATAATTGAGATTGGATTTGGGCCAACCCAATTAGGGGCTAGCTAGGCCCGTGTAAGGACTGTGTTGGGCCCAATAAGAGGCTCAAACAGTGCCACAAGAATGTCTCACCATCTGGCACAGTCTTCGAGACTATGTCACGAGGTGGTACCGCTAGTCTAGGCGGTTGTATCGCCGCTGGTAGGGTGCCAGGCGATGTTACCACCAATTTGGGTGGTGGTACCGCCCAGCACTACACCCCAAGCGATGGTACCGCCAGACCTGGGCGGTGGTACCGCCTAGGGCAGTGTTAGTCAAACTGACACTGGGTGGTGATACCGCCTAGTGCAGGCGGTGGTACCACTCATGCCCGGGGAACTCGGGATGGGAAAGTTTTAGACTCCAAGTTTGAATCAACTTGAAGCCTATAAATACCCCTCCCATCCCTAGTTAAAGCACACAAGTATTGAGAGAAAAAAAATATAGAAACGTTGTTGTAATCTTGTGTGAGCTCCTCTCAAAGATCTAAAGTGTTAGAATAGTTTTAGAGAGGAGTGAGTGGGGGTGTAAGGGTTATCTCCTAAACCTGGTAAAAGGATAATTGAGTTATAAAAGGTGATTGGCCTTCACCTATTGATGGAAGGCCTCTAGTGGACGTCGGTGACCTCGTCGGAGGAGGAAACCGAAAGTGGATGTAGGTCACGTTGATCGAACCACTCTAAAATCTGGTTTGCATTTACATTTGTGCAATTTATCTTTACTGCAAACCTCTTTAAGTGCTTACTGCCTTCAATACTTTTACGAACTCGCTTTCAAGTTAAGTTTCCGAAAATGATTTTACGTCGGAAACGGTTTTAATCAAATGAAGTTTTAATCGAGGCGTAATCTTTCCGCTGCACTAATTCACCCCCCTTCTTAGTGCCGACTCTTGATCCTAACAGTTTGCTTGCCTAAGGTGCAAATCTCAGTTCTTCATGCCAAGATACATAGCTCAAGAGTGCATAGGCTATCGAAAAATCTAGGGTGACATCACATACGTAGTGGAAGAACAAAAAATTAAAAGAGGGAGAAGAACTTTTGGAAGAACAACCCTGACAGATTTTCACTCCTCTCTTGAATGGTCAAAACTTAGATGAAAAGAGGGAGAAGAACTTTTGGCCTTTTACAACACTTTTGAGCTTTCAAATTCTCAGAATAAGATCAAGATTTCGGTGCCCTTTCATGCAGGAAAGGGTGGGGTTTATATAGGCCCCAACTTGTTCAAATTTGGAGCTAAAAAATGTCATCTTCCAGATTTCCGAGGTCCTGGCGGTACTATCGCTTGGCATTGCTCGGAGACCAAGCTCAAGCGGTACCACCGCCTGACTTCACTCGAAGATCGAGCTCAAGCGATACCACCACCTAATAGGGGTGGTACCACCGCCCAACATTCCTGGGAGACTGAGCTCTTAGGCAGTGCCACCGTCGGCCAGGAATTCTAGGTCCGAATGGGCTGATCCATTCGGCCCAATTTGGGTCTGTCAAGGGCCCAATTGCCCCCAGATTAAGTTAATAGGATCACCTCCCATTCTTAACTTAATCTACATGCTAACTACGATATTTAAGACATTAATACTATAACTTGCTATGGTGTATCAATCGCTTCTTGCGATGAACTTCCGGCGAACATCCGACGAACCCTCGGTGCTGCTCCGGCGGACTTTTGGCAAACTCCTGGACTTGTGACGATCCACTTGGTGGGTTCCGATGAGCTTCTTTGGTAAGCTCCTGGACTTCTCGGATTTGTTCCCGTAGAACCTCTAATGACCGTCCGGACTTCCGTCAAACTCTTGAACCCCCAATATGATCATGGTCATGACTCCGGCGCAACTCCTACTGCATGTCTTACTTCCATCGTAGTTAATCCTGCACAATTATCTCAATATATGAATTAGCTAACAAATGACAACTAACTTCATCATCAAAATTTGAGATTCAACAATCTCCCCTTTTTTGATAATGACAATCAATTGATAACAAAGTTAACCTTAACTCCCCCTATCTATATGCCATACTTAAGATAAGTCTTCTTGAATTTAAAGCCTTTAAATTTAAGAGACATATTGATAAGTTAAGATCATTTAACCTTATCAATACTCCCATCATGATTCCTATCATGATGTATCTCTTTGGAAAAGATATCAAGGCTTGACATCCATTTTTAGGTTTTACATTTCAAATGTGAAAGATAGCAATCATAGCAATTCATCATATGGTAAGATATCAACATATAAAATTACGATGTAAGTTCTTGATATCTTAACATAATATAAACGTTTCAAGTGTTTAGCAATCATAGCATTTCATCACATATCAATTTGTAGAATTGCAATGTATACTCTAGATATCTTAACATAGTGCAAATATGACATAGTGCAAATATGGCAATCATAGCAATTCTATTACCAATTTATCATATATTTCTATGTAAGCTTTTGATATCTTAACATAATTCAAATATGGCACTCAGAGTAATTCTATCATCAATTTACCATGTATTTCTCCCCTTTTGTCATCAACAAAAAGGAGAACTATTTAAGCAAACGTTAAGCATAAGTGTGGTAATGATTCATGTTATTTTTCAACAATGAGTGATAGGATACCAATTATACAAACATCTCAAGGAAAATATGAAATGGAGATAGCTTTCATTACTTCTTCCTTTTTATTTGTCATTATCTTTTTGCATGAAGGAGGAAAGCCATATGTGAGCTTACTTGAATGAAGTTAAAATCGATAAGAGATTAAATCATGCTTCATTTTTGCAAGGATCAAGATATGTATGTGAATCAAATCCTTGCAAGTATTAAAAAAGATCTTCCTTTTTCAAGAAGGAATTCATAAGAAGGAATCATTTCATCAAATCCTTTTCTCGAAAAAAAATATTTTTTACATGATAAGTCTATGAGAGATGCATTTATTAATTGATTCCATATTTCAAAAATCAATTATATGAAATAAACTCGATATGACATATGCATATGAAAGCAACATTAAGTCCGGATGAGAAATACTAAATCATGTTAGGATCAAGAAAATCCGAAAATAAAATTTAACACTTTCATGCATTCGGACATGGTTTTGCTATAGATTTTCAAACACAATTATAAAGATAAAACATGCTTATTATCATAAAAATTTTACATCCAAAACACATAATTTCTAACATGTTATTAAGGCATGTAATCATGTAAAATTCTCTTCATAGCAATTAAGTGATTGATCATAGAAAGTCCGAAAAACCAATTTAATAAGTTCATGCATTCGGACAAATCAACATTCCTAATTCTCTTCGAATGAAATCAAATTGTTCTTCACTTAAAGGCTTTGTAAAAATATCAGTTAGTTGATGTTTAGTATCAATGAACTCTATAATTACATCGTGATTAGTGACATGATCTCGTATAAAGTGATGTCTAATATCAATATGCTTTGTTCTTGAGTATTGAATGAGATTCTTTGTTAAGCATATTGCACTTGTGTTATCACATTTAATGGAAATATTTTTAAAATGAACTTTATAATCTTCTAAGGTGTTTTTCATCCACACAACTTGTGCACAGCATGCACTAGTTGTAATATACTCAAATTCGGTTGTTGATAGTGTAATCGAGTTTTGTTTCTTAGATGACCAGGAAACAAGGGCATGTCCTAAAAATTGACATGTTCCTAATGTGTTTTTTCTATCTAGTCTACACCTAGCAAAATCCATATCAGTATAAGCAATTAGCTCAAAATTCTCGGATTTTGGATACCATAATCCTAGATTTGTGATACCTTTCAGATATCTAAGTATTCTTTTAATAGTATAGAGATGAGATATCTTAGGATTCGATTGAAACCTAGCACAAAGTCCTACACTGAACATGATATCCGGTCTAGTTGCATTAAGGTAAAATAAACTTTCTATCATACCCCTATATGCTTTTTGATCAAAGCTTTCTTCACTCTCATCTATTTCTAACTTAGTGGAGGTGCTCATAGGAGTGTTGATAGCTTTTGAGCTATCCATATTAAATCTTTTTAGCGAATCTAAAGCGTATTTAGTTTGACTAATATAGATGCCATTGCTTAGTTGCTTAATTTGAAAGCCTAAGAAAAATGTTAATTCTCCCATCAAACTCATTTTAAATTCGAGACTCATGGTTTTAGCAAAAGATTTACAAAGGGATTCATTCGTAGAACTAAAAATAATATCATCAACATAAATCTGAACAATGAGAAAATTATTTTTAAAATTCTTGATAAACAATGTAGTATCGACCTTGCCTTTTGTGAAATTATTTTCAATAAGAAAAGTACATAGTCTATCATACTAAGCCCTTGGGGCTTGTTTTAAACCATAGAGAGCTTTGGTTAATTTAAATACATGATTAGGGAGGCTATTATTTTCAAATCTGGGAGGTTGTTCAACATAAACTTCTTCAGAAATAAAGCCATTAAGAAAAGCGCTTTTAACATCCATTTGAAACAACTTAAAATTAGTACTACTAGCATAGGCAAGGAGCATCCTTATGGCTTCTAATCGAGCATAAGAGCGAAGGTTTCTTCGTAATCGATACCTTCTTCATGGTTGAAACCTTTGGCCACTAATCTAGCCTTGTTTCTAACCACGATACTAGATTCATCTTGCTTGTTTCTAAAGACCCATTTAGTACCAATAACTAAATGGTCATTTGGCCTAGGAACAAGCTTCCACACCTCATTTCTCTCAAATTGATTTAACTCATCTTGTATTGCGATAATCCATGAATCATCTTTTATGGCTTCGTCAATACATTTAGGTTCAATTTGGGAGAGAAAAGCGGCGCTTGCACAAAAAATTTTAAGAGAAGAATGTGTTTGAACCCTTTTAAATGTGTCTTTTATGATTAGCTACTTAGGATGAGCATCTATATTCTTCCAATCCTTGGGTAAGGATGTTTCGGAAGTGGATGCATCCAAGTTGCTAGTTGGAGAAGGGGTTTCATTTAAATTCAAAGTATCGAAATTAACATCATCATCAAAATCATTTTTCTTGATTTTGGAAATCTCATTGAAAACAATATGAATGGATTCTTCTATAATTAAAGTTCTCTTATCAAGGATACGAAATGTTTTAGAAATCGAGGAATAACCAAGAAAAAATCCTTCATCAGATTTAGCATCAAATTTTCCTAAGACATCTTTTTCATTCAAGATAAAACACTTACACCTAAAAACTTAAAAATATGAAATATTGAGATTTTTGTTGTTCCACAACTCTTAAGGTGTTTTGGTGAGTAAAAGTCTTACTAGAACTCTATTCATAACATAGCATGCCGTGTTTATGGCTTTGGCCCAAAAATATTTGGGTAGGTTATATTCATTCAACATGGTTCTTGTCATTTCTTGTAAATTTTTATTCTTTTTTTTTACTACTCCATTTTGTTGAGGATTTCTTGGAGTACATAAGTTATGGTTGTATCCATTAGATTCACAAAATTCTTGAAAATCATAGTTTTTAAATTCACCACATGATCACTTCGAATTGATGAAATCATAAAACCCTTTTCATTTTGAACAAGTTTACAAAACTTGGTGAATATCTAAAGCATTTACTTTTATGTTTCAAGAAATAAGTCCATGTGTATCTACTATAATAATCTATAATAACAAAAGCGTATTTGCTACCTCCTAGGCTTGATGTAGAGATTGGTCTGAATAAGTCCACATGGATCAATTGCAAAGGTCTAGAGGTGCTTATTTGAAACTTAGATTTGAAGCTCCTCTTTATTTGTTTTCCTAATTGACAAGCATCACACATATTATCTTTGATAAACTTGATATGAGGAATTCCTCTTATAAGTCCTTTGGATGAAATTTGGGTGATTAGTTTCATGCTAGCATGACCTAATCTCCTATGCCAAAGCCAAGCATTATCATTCAAAACCGAAAAACACATTTCATTGCAAAGATCATTGATGTCAATAGTGTATACGTTATTTTGTTTTAATACAATCAAAGATGTGTTCTTGTGTGGATTTTCAATAATGTAAGCATTATATTCGAATTTAATAATATATCCTTTATCACATAATTGACTAATGCTTAAGAGGTTATGTTTTAAACCATCAACTAACAAAACATCTTTAATAAAGAAGTTGGATTTGTTACCTATGGTTCCTTTGCCAATGATTTTACCCTTGTTGTTGTCTTCAAAGATGACATAGCCTTCGTCTATGCTAGTGAGCTTAGAGAATTGAGATGGATCTCCGGTTATATACCTTAAGCTTTCACTATCAAGGTACCATCTCTTGCTCCTAGCTTGTGGTTATATATGTTTCTATAAAAAATTATGATTTTTAGGTACCCATTTAATCTTGGGTGCCTAGAAAATCGATCTAAATTGTGTCATGTTGCATGGAGTTCTTTATAGTTCCTTTTGAAACCCAAATCAGTTTGTTAGGACTAATCTTCTTGAATGGACAATGATAAGTTCTATGTCCATGTTTACAACAAAAGTTGGACTTGTTTTGGTCCAAAACATGCAAGATAAGGCCTTTAATGAAAGTGGTTGGATTTTGGTGAGGACATCTCACAAATCCGATTCCACTTCTTTTAGGAATGTGACCCTTATTTGTAAGGATCATATTCAAAGACTTGCTACCAACCTCGAATTTCTTCAAGGTGTCCTTAGTAGCAAGTTCTCTTTTTGGAGAATTTCTAAATTATGACATTTCGTTCATGGAGCTAAACTATCATTATGTTCAATTTTTAATTTATCAAAATTACTAACAAGATTATCATGCTCCTTTTTTAACAATTTATATTTTCTACTAATTGTTTTAAATTCATCAAATAAATAATGGGAAGCATTTAACAATTCATCAAATAAATATGCATCAATTAAATTTGATACCTCTTTTCCAATGGCCATAAGTGCGTAATGAGCAACTTTCTCGGTGTTGGACTCCTCTTTTTCGGACGTGTTTGGGTCATCCCACGTTGCTTTGAGTGCCTTCTTCTTTGGTGTTCTCTTCTTGGCTTGGGGACAATCACTTTTGTACTGTCCCGGCTTTTTGCATTCGTAGTAAATAACTTGGTTCTTCTTGGGTTCAAATTTATTTTTTGTGTCATTTTTAAACTTATTTCTTTTAATGAATTTTTTAAATTTCCTTGTTAGAAGTGCCAAGTCATCGTCATAGTCCTCATCACTTGAGTTTTCTCTCAAGTGGTCTTCTAAAGTTCTATGTGTCATATCCTTCCTATTCTTTGGAAGGATGTCTTCTTGTTCTTCATGAGCTTTGCAAATCATTTCGTAGGTCAATAATGACCCGATTAATTCTTTAAAAGGAAAGTTGTTTAAATCTTTAGTCTCTTGAATAGCAGTGACTTTAGGGTCCCAACTCTTTGGAAGGGATCTTAGAATCTTATTCACGAGCTCAAAATCTGAAAAACTTTTACTGAGTCCTTTTAGACCATTGACGACATCCGTGAAACGAGTGTACATTCTACCTATAGTCTCGCTTGGTTTCATTCAAAAAAGTTCAAAATAATATATTAAAAGATTGATTTTTGACTTTCTTACTCTACTTATGCCTTCGTGAGTCACTTCGAGTGTGTGCCAAATATTAAATATAGTTTCACAAACTGAAACACGATTGAACTCGTTTTTATCAAGTGCACAAAATAAGGCATTCATAGCCTTTGCATTAAGAGTGAAAGTCTTCTTCTCCAATTCATTCCAATTGATCATTGGAAGAGAAGACTTTGAAAATCCATTTTCAACAATCCATTGATCTATGTAATGGGAATCAGATCATGATGAGATTACGAAGATGAAATCGATTCGTCTTTAAAACACATACCATAAATAATCCTAGTCATAAGTTACTCGAAAGGGACATCGAGATAATCGGACAGACTGTTGTGCTATATATCCATCCATATGATGGAGATAGTTGGTCTCATAGTTGCTCATTTGAGGACACTAGGGCTATAATGCAAGTACTCATTAGAGAATGAGTTCACTGATTGATCTGCTTATGGAATGCAAGATAGTTAATGATACCTCATTATCAAACAATAATTATGTTTGAGGGATATTAGATAGATGAGGGACTATAGGTACACGATAAATGAGGATAGATAGGTCCAAAGGATTGATTCCCCTGTATTGTCTATGGAATATGGCGTAGTGTGTCACTCCCCTCGAATTATCACATTCAGGAGGTGTGACCCTGTCTAAAATCAATAATATTATAATTCATCATCAATTCAATCCAGGATCCAATCTAACAATTTAAGGATACTAAGAATCATTCAAAATCAATATTCACAATTCATAAACTTGTATGTTACATAAATCATAATCCACTTCACTAAGAGATTCACAAAATCCAAAGGCAACTCAACTAAACATCAACCACAACACAAATCCATAATCATACAAATATATACAATCATAAAAAGATAATTATTTACCATGAGTTCTTATCCTTATACAACTTAAACTTATCATTCCATAAACATGAGCAGTCCTTTAAACTTTTACAACACATAAGTATCAACATATCCTTAACATTACATCAAAAGTAAAGTATACTATACAACAAAAACCTATCATCCAACAAAGATTAACTAAAAAATCTTCTAGCCTTTCACTATTTCAACCCAATTCTAGCTTTTCAGTGCGTGACAAGCTACCCTAAAAAATTTATATAGCAACGGGGTGAGCATAAAGAGCTCGGCAAGCGACTAACATATCCATGGCGATAGGAGAAGTTCAAGCAGGCTTAGTATCAAGATAACAAAAGCAGAAATACAAGCGTTCATTTGGAATCATCTCATTTGATATAAAAAAATCACAAAGGGTTACCTCATTCGAAAATAGGCGTTAGACATAACAATAGGAGAAAGGAAATTAGAGCATTTCATTGGCAAAAGAAACATTTAGGCATGTATCAAATGGCACATAAAACATTTAGGTGCATATCAAAGGTGCAGAGTGTTTGGGAGCATAACAATGACATACGAAACACTTAAAAGCATAACAAGTGAACCGAATAATAAACACAAGCTTGTATGTCATTTTTGATGTCGCATGCATTCCATTTTTATCCAAAGCATAAATATAAACTTATAAGAAAAGCTTTGGATATCATATCAAAAACATAGAGGGCGCTGTAGGACCACATACATAATGTGATTCATCCATTTCTAGATGACCACAAAGCATAAGTCTCCCATATCTGGGAGCTCCATCCACCCATGTCTGAGTGAAGTCAATGAGGCCGGTAGAGCAATCGCAGGCTCTAAGCATAACTTCCTTTATCATTTCTGGCAAAGGTTCACATTATCCCACAAGACACCAGAGTACAAAAGGGTAGTATGAACAATAATATTGTCACATATTGGAAGCATGTATGAAACAATGGAAATATGCGTATGCCTTTATCAAACAAGAAAAATACAAATGAAGCATTACATAATAAATTTTAGAAATACAATAATTTCAGGATGAACAATACAAGAATTTCAAAGGACTAATATAAAGTTGAATTAAAGAAGAATTTAGCAGAAATCAAATTTCCAATAGGATGAAACTTGAATAGGCGAAACCCAACAAAGTTTTCAATTCTGGCAGAATTTGAATGGTACATTTCTTGAATTGTTTGAGTGACCAAGCATGCTCCAATTCACTAAAAATAGGTGTCATTGGAAAATTGTATCAATCTATTTTTAGATGAACAAGAAATAGGAAGTTACAACAAATAGAGTAAAGGAAGGTCAGAATTGATCATCTCTGTTTTGTAGAATTGATAGAATCAATTTAAACAGATGTTTCAGAAGGAAAACATACTTCAAAATTTCCAAATTAAGTGTTAAAAGAAATATATGTGAATCTAGTTTCCAAAAAATCAAGTTTTGCATAATTCAGAATTTTTACTAGAGAGTTATGAGCAATTTAGTAACAAAAGGTCAGAATTGATCATCTCTGTTTTGCAGAATTGATAGAATCAATTTAAATAGATGTTTCAGAAGGCAAACACACTTCAAAATTTCTAAATTAGGTGTTAAAAAAAGGATATACAAATCTAGTTTCTAAAGAACTAAGTTTTGCATAATTCAGAATTTTCACTAGAGAGTTATGAGTAATTTAGTAACAGAAGGTCAAAAGCTGTAATATCTATTTTACCGAATAAAATAGTGAGGTGGCAAGCAGGCATAGAGGTTTAGGTATCATCTTTAGAATAAATGTAAGTGGCTCATCCTTGTAAAACAAGTCTTTCTCAATCATAATCGGCTTATACTCAATGACATGAGAGAGATCAGGTATATACTTTTTGAGCATTGACACATGAAATATATCATGGATATGACACATCGATGGTGGCAAGGTAATCTTGTATGCGACAGAGCCAATTTTTTCAAGGATCTCAAAAGGTCCAATGATCCTTGGGTTTAACTTTCCTTTCTTTCCAAATCTTACAATGTCTTTGGAAGGGGAGACCTTTAGGAATACAAAATCCCCTACATGGAACTCGATATCTTGTCTTCTGTTATCAGCATAGCTCTTTTGCCGACTTTGTGTAGCTTTTAGCCTTTTTATGATAACCTGAATCTTTTCAGTAGTCTCTTGTACTTTATCTGGTGCTAACAACTTTCTATCACCAACTTCCTCCCAACATATAGGCGTTCTGCACTTTCGCCCATACAATGCTTCGTAAGGAGCCATCTGAATACTCGAATGGTAACTATTATTTTAAGTGAACTCAATAAGAGAAATATATTTATCCTATTCACCTCTCCAATCTATAACATAGGCTCTAAGCAAATCCTCAAGTACTTGAATTGTTCTTTCAAATTGACCATCAATCTGAGGGTGATAGGCAGTGCTAAACATTACTTTGGTGCCCATAAAATCTTGTAATCTCCTCCACAATCTAGAAAAAAATCTGGAGTCTCTATCCGAGATGATCTCCTTCGGGACATCATGAAGTCTTACTATTTCATTAACATACAAATCTGCAAGACTATCAAGAGAATAAGTCATATTGATTGGTAAGAAATGTGTAGACTTAGTTAACCTATCAATAATGACCCAAATAGCATCATACTTTCTAGAGGTTCTAGGTAGTCTTGAAACAAAGTCCAAAGTAATGCATTCTCATTTCCATTTAGGAATATCTAAGGGCTATAACAAACCTCCAAGTCTCTGGTGTTTTGCTTTGATTTGCAGACATGTCAAACACCTTGAAACATATATTGCAATCTCCTTCTTCATGCCTTTCCACCAATAATGACTTTGGAGATCTCTATACATTTTCATGCTACTAGCATGCATGGTGTAATTTGAATTATGACCTTCGTTCAAGATCTAGTTCTTGATATCTAGGTCATTTAGTACACATTCTATCCCCAAATCTCAATAGGCCATCATTTGAAATTTGAAAATTCAACTTCAATCCATTTTCAACTTCATTCCTCAAGTATATTAAATGTGGATCTCATAGTTATCTTTCTTTAATTTGTTGAATGAGATCAGTTTGCACTTGGATAGAGGTCATCAACATTATTGAGTCTTGCCCTTTCCTCATTACATTCGAATCATAATTTCTTTCTAATAGCTTCTATTGTTTCACAACCAGACTAGCCATAAAACATATAGATTTTCTACTAAGTGCATCGGCTACAACATTTGCTTTGCCTGGGTGATAATGGATGGTACAATCATAATCCTTTAGAAGTTCTATCCATCTTCGTTGCCTCATATTTAACTCCTTTTATGTAAAAATGTACTTTAAACTCTTGTGATTAGTAAAGATATCAAATGTCCGCCCATACAAGTAATATCTCCTAATCTTTAGAGCAAAGATGATTGCTGCCAATTCCGAATCATGAGTCGGATAATTCAATTCATAATTCTTTAGCTACCTTGAAGCATAAGCAATTACTTTCCCTTCTTGCATCAAAACACATCCAAGGCCCTTTCTTGAAGCATCAGTATAAAATACAAATCCTTCATTACCACTTGGAATAGTGAGAATAGGGCCACTAGTCAATCTTCTTTTTAATTCTTGGAATCTTTGCTCACAATCACCACTCCATTCAAATTTCACATTCTTTTGAGTCAGTTTAGTGAGGGGATGAGCAATTTGAGAAAATCCCTCCACAAATCTCCTGTAATAACCTGCCATGCTCAAGAAACTTCAAACTTCTGTTACATTTGTTGGCACTTCCCAACTAACTATTACTTCCACTTTCTTTGGATCAACAGATATGCCCTTTCCTGAAATCACGTGGCCTAAGAAAGCAATTTCCTACAACCAAAATTCACATTTGTTGAACTTTGCATATAGCTTCTTTTCTCTTAGTATAGATAATACATCTCTCAAGTGTTTATCATGCTCTTGATTACTCCTTGAATATACTAACATATCATCAATAAATACAATTACACAATCATCTAAGAGTGGCTGGAATATTCTATTCATCAGTTCCATAAAAGCTGCAGGAGCATTAGTCAAGCCAAAAGGCATTACTAAAAATTCATAGTTACAATATCGAGTTTTAAAGGCTGTTTTTGGAATATCCTCCTTCTTAACCTTCAACTGATAGTAACCTGATCTTAGATCAATCTTGGAGAATACTTGTGCACCCTGCAATTGATCAAACAAGTCATCAATCCTGGGTAGGGGATACTTGTTTTTGATAGTTACCTGATTCAACTGTCTATAATCAATACAAAGCCTCAACGTCCCATCCTTCTTCTTAACTAATAGCATTGACGCACCCCACGGTGAGACGCTAGGTCGAATGAAACTCTTATCTAACAACTCTTGTATTTGCTTCTTCGATTCCTCGAGCATGAGTGGTGCCATTCTGTGGGGAGGCTTAGATATTGGGGCTATCCCAGGGACTAAATCAATAATAAACTCACCTTCCCTATCTGGAGGTAGTCCAAGTAAATCCTCTAGGAATACATAAGGGAACTCTTTAGCCACAGAAATTTTATTTAGTTGAGTTTCTTGTTCTGAATGTTCCTTTACACATATAACATAACAAAAACATCCATTATGCAGAAGGCGTTGAGTTTGAAGTGTCGATATTAAGCAAAGAGGTAAATCATGTCTAATACCCTCAAAGTAGAAGATAGGCTGATTTGGTATGCAAAAAGTAATTATTTTTTTATAACAATCAATACTAGCATGATAGGAAGATAACCAATCCATGCCCAGTATAATATCAAAACCTTTGATTTCTAGGTGTATCAAATCGGCAAGGAGTTCATGTTCTCCGATAGAAATCAAACAAGATGGATAAACCAGATTTATAGTCAAGGAATCCCCAATAGCAGTAGTTACGTGTAGCAAATAATCCGGTGGTTTAGGTTGAATGCCTAAGTGACAAGCAAAATATTGTGAAACAAAAGATAGTTTGGAACCAAGATCAAACAAAACTTTTGCATTTCTATTAGAAACATGTAGAACACCTTCAACTACTGATTTAGAGGCTCTGGAATCTTGTTCTGTGATAGCATATTATCACTCTAGCATGGGTTGTTGGCTTAGGGAGTAATGACTCTTTCTTCTTGTTTAGTGGGCAGTCTTTGACTTAATGATCTAACTTTCCACATGCAAAACAAGCTCCAGTCACCCGAAAACACTCACTTGTTTCATGATTACGTCAACATTTTGTACACGATAGAGTTCCTTGCAATAGAGTTCCTTTCTCAAATCTAGGTACCTTTACTCTCTTGTTACTTCTTTTTGCTTCATTTCCTCTCTTACTTTTACCAACAAACTTATCCTAGTTGTTCTTGTCCCTGATTTCTTGGATCTCCTCCAAGGCTTTTTCAAGTATAAAGCTCTTTCTACTACATCAGTGTATACCTAGAGTTTTAAAGCTGATATCCGACTTCTTATTGCTGGCCTTAGTCATCTTTCAAATCTTCTTGCTTTCCTATATTTATCATCAATCATATGTATGGCAAATCTAGAGAGCTTAGTGAATTTAGACTCATATTTGGCTATTGTCAAATTTCCCTGGATGACATTCAGGAACTCCAATTCTTTCTGCTCTTTGATACAATATGAAAAATATTTATCATTGAACTTTTCTGTAAATTCCTTCCAAGTGACTGGCTCTTGTCATGCTTTAGAAATCCTCTTCATGGTTCGCCACCAGTGCTCAGCCTCTCCTTCCAGCAAGAAAGCAGCAAGAGAAACCTTCTTATCATCTGGGCAATTTAAAACATCAAATAGTTTCTCTATCTGCATCATCCATTATTCTGCTACCATTGGATCAGGCTCACTACTAAAACTAGGAGGACCAAGCTTCTTAAACTATTCAATTCCTAACCTAGTCTGGTTTGAATTCCCCGTTTCATTATTTCTTCCTTGTCGGACTTGTTGTTGCATTACTTGTGTCATAGCTTCTAGAGTTTTCATAATTCCACTCAATTGATCAGAAGTAGATGCAACAAGAGAAACAGATGACCTTGTCATCCTTGCTTCCTAAAAATTACAAAAGAAAACTTTTGATCAGTCTCTATATAGAAATCACTAAAACTCAAAATTTATTACACATCTAGCATATCAAAATTCTTAGAAATCCTCGAATCACGCTTTGATACCAACTCTATCACTCCCCTCAAAAAAGATCAATAATATTAAAATTTTCATCATAAACCAATCCAGGATCTAAACTAACATTTGAGGACACTGAAAAATATTTTATCAAATTCACATCTATAAAACCTGTGCAGTCTATAATCATATATCACATCACTTGATAATTCACATTTATGGCAACCCAAGCCAACTTAATAAACATGAACAACATTTATAAATCCATGAGCTTAGTAATTTATTCAATTAGAATTTCAACCATTTACCACAAGTTCATATCATCATAAACTAGACTTAACATTTCGAAATTCCAAATAAGAGAGATCTTCTAACACTTTTACATGGTATACCTATTTTGATTCATCGACAACATTTCATTACATACAAAATATGCTTATACAACAATAACATAATAACCAACAAGACTTGCCCACAATTTTAAATAGCTATCCACTGTCTCAGCCCAATACAAACATCTTAGAGAGTGGCAAGTTGACCTGAAAGATATATATACCAACGGAGTGAGCTAAAAATAGCTCAGCAAGTGACAAAGCATATCTAGAATGAGAAGGGACAGTTTCAAACAAACAAGATATCATAATGCAAGACAGAATCCAAGAATTTTCAAGATACCATATCATTAGATACAAAATCATATGTGTCATGTTATTCAAAACATATTTGGTTCATAACAAAAGGAGCATAGAGTAATTAGAGCATATCAATAGTGTAGTAAATGTTCCAGAGCATATCAACAACATATGGAATATTTCGAAGCATCCTAATAATATATGAAACATTTCAGAGCATATCAATAACGAATGAAACATTTCGGAACTTATCAACGTTGTATGAAATGTTTCGGAGCATATCAATGACAAATGGAACATTTCGGAACATATCAATGGTATATGGAGCATTTTGAAGTATATCAATGGTATAGGAAACATTTTGGAGCATATCAGTAAAAAATATGAATCAGAAGCTCAGACGTCGTACCCTAGCATAGTGCATGTGAGGTTTAACTCAATGGTGGCTCCACGCCGTGATGAGTTCTCGACTCCATCTATAGGTAGCCATTTCTTACTCGAGCCCTCTCACCCTGCCCAAGTGCTAGGTTGGCTCTGAATTTCATATCAAACAGATAGAAGGTAAAGTGGGATTCCAAACATAATATGGTCCATCCATTTTTGAATGACCATCAAACATAATATAGAGCATCGCGGGCTCTAAGCACATATCCTTTACCATTTCTGGCAAAGGTTCAAATAATCCCACAAACACCAGAGTACAAAAGGGTATTGTGAACAATAAATTGGGACATATCGAAAGCACATGCGGAACAACGAAATGTACATGTGCCTTTATGAGTCAATACGATACAAACATAATCCTTCACAAATGTATTTAGATTTGAAAGGAAATGAAAGCAATGGCATACAAGGATTCCAAGCAATCATATAGAACTCAATTAAAATAAGAAGGCTAGATGAATTCAATGTCCAAAGGAAGGAAACTGGAATAGGCATATATCGAAAGCAAATGCTGAACAATGGGATATACATGTGCCTATATGAGTCAATACGATATAGCATAAACGTTACACAATAGTTTTCAAGAATGTAAATAATTTTAAGAATAAGAGCATACAAGAATTCAAAGCAGTAATATAAAGCTCAATTGAACAAGAAAGCTAAATGAAATCAATTTCCAAAGGAATGAAACCAGAATATGCAAAATCGACCAAAGCTCGATTTCTGGTAGAATTCGAGAGGCACATTGAACAAACAATTCAAACTATCAATTGTGCTCCAATATACTCAAGAAAGATATTGTGAAAAGATATTTCAATCTATTTTCAGATAAAATAAGTCTCGTATGAATCGAAGTTTCCGACAAAGCGTTACAATAGATTTAGTAACCCAAGATCAAAGAACAAATCTCAATTTTACAGAATTCATAGGGCAAGTTTCAACAGAAAACTGGGCAGGCATTTGGACTCTAAATCTTTCAATCAAGGTATCAAAAGAAAGATCTACGAGTCCAAATGCCTGCCCAATTTTTTGTTGAAACAGACCCTGTGAATTTTGTAAAATTGAGATTTGTTCTTTGATCTTGGGTTACTAAATCTCACGAACTCCTAACGATGTCACATCCTTGACTCTGGGACTTCATTTTGCTTCATGCCTTGCTCTCGAAGTTAATCCTACACAAGTAAAATAAACTTTTGATCTAGACAATTAATACTAAGCATTAATCAAGTTGTCCGGCATGTCATTGGTCTCTCGATGCTTCGTTCGATTCTTCGGTGCATCGTCCTCTCTTGCGACCTATTGCCCAATCGGCCAGTTGACTCTGCAACTCCGATATCCTTGGTGCAATAGCCGCTCTTCTTGGTCCGATGCCCAAATCCATGACCCGAAGCCTTCTATCGATACGACGACTGATCCACCGGCCCGACGTCCAATCTTCTGACCTGTTCCTCCGTCACAACATGATTTTCCTGCTTTAATTTTCTCATCCTGATCGAAGCATCCTATGTCACTCAAAATGCAGATTAAATCATAAACACATAGCAAGTGGTTTCATCATCAAAATATGAGATTCAATAGACAGCAAGTCGAATTCGGGGTATATGTATACCCTAAATGGAAGAGCAGTATGCCGGAAAGAGTTCCAAGCAAGATACTAATATTGACTCAACTATAGAGGCGGAGTATATTGCTGTAGTAAAGGCAATAAAGAGGGAGTCTAGATGAAGAAGTTCATCATAGATCTAGGAGTCAAGCTAGGCAATAAGGAGCCGATTCCCTTATATTACGACAACTACGTGGCGATTGCTTAAAGAAGGGAACCCAAGTCTCATCAGAAGTATTCTAAGGAGGTTTCAACTTATTAGAGATATCATGACCCTAGGAGATTGATAGGACCCTAGTAAGGTGGGGTCCTACTCAACCAATAAGCAACTAATAAAATCCTGTGAGATTGTCATAAACCCCACATAGCCGCCTCTATCCTATAAAGAAGAGTTGCTAGGGTTTATAATTGGGACTTTTGGCTTCCTAGCCACCATCGCCACCCCCTTTTATTGGGCTAGTTGGTTAGGGTTGAGGGCAAAAGGGGTAACTCACTTGGAAAGCAACCCCTAGGGCTGAGGTTTGGAGCCCTATATAAGCATATAGCTTTTATATCTTTGGAAATAAGGTATATTTATAATTGTAGCCATTTGAATGACTTCTAGGAGGGTGGAACCCCTATAGCATTACAAGGAGTGATCTCCCTCAAAAGATCAATCTACATAGAATTCCTTTGGGGTTCTATCATCTGGTATCAAAGCAGCGATATTGCTGGTTTTGCTGCCATCCTTGTCGCCCACCACTAGCCAAGCAATTCCCACAATTTCTCTTGACGTCGCCATCTCCGCCATTGTCTTTTGCCATTGATCTATGCAATCTACTACCGTCACCTCCAATTGCATCAAAGATCTGGTATTCTCCTATCACCAATACCTTTTGCTGCTATAATTTTCTATTCAAAATACCAAGAAGAAGTATTTTTATGTATCCCGCGCTACGAACTACTTTCATCATAAAAGTTATTATTGAATCTCAGATTTTGATGATGAAACCAATCAATATATGTTTATATTTTAATCTATGTTTTGTGTGATGTAGGATGCTTCGATTAGGATGAGATAATTAAAGCATGAAAAATCATGTTGGGCCGGAGGAACATGTCAGAAGATTGGATGTCAGACCGGTGGATTAGATGACGTATCGACAAAAGGCTTCAGGCTGTGGATTCGGGCATCGGTCCAAGAAGAGCAGACATTGCGCCAAGGATATCAGAGTTGTGGAGTCAATTGGCCAATTGGGTAAAAGGCCATAAGAGAGGACGATGCGCCGAAGAATCAGACGAAGCGTCGAGAGACCAATGACATGCCGGACAACTTGATTAATGCTTAGTATTAATTGTCTAGATCAAAGTTTGTTTTACATATGCAGGATTAACTTCGAGAGCAAGGCATGAAGTAAAATGAAGTCCCGGAGTCAAGGATGCGACATCATTGGGAGTTTGAGAGTTCGTTTGAAGTCCGGATATTCGTCGGAAGTTTTGGCGGAACCAACCGAGAAGTCACGGAGCTTGCCAAGAAGCTTGTTAGAACTCGCCAAGAAGATCATTGTGAAGTATAGGATCTTACCAAGAGTCCGCCAAAATATTGCCGAGAGATCGTCGGAAGTTCGCCGGAAGATCGCCGGATGCTCATTGGAAGAACCAAGACTTACAAACGTGTTTAGCTTAGAATATGTCTTAGGAATCGTAGTTAGCACGTAATTGGGCTTGGATTTGGGCCAACCCAATTAAGGGCTAGCTAGGCCCATGTAAGAACTGTGTTGGGCCCAATAAGAAGCCCAAACAATGCCCCAAGAATTCTCACCGTTGTGGCACAATCTTCGAGATTGTGTCAGGCCATGGTACCGCCAGTCTGGGTAGTTGTAGCACCCCTGACAGGGTGCCAGGTGGTGGTACCGTCAGTTTGGGCAATGGTACCACCCAGCATACCCTCTAAGGCGGTGGTATTGCCAGACCTGGGCGGTGGTACCGCCCAGGACAGTGTCAGCCAAACTGACACTAGGCGGTGGTACCACCCGTGCTCGGGGAACCCGGGATAAGATGTTTTTAGGCTCCAAGTTTGAATCAACTTGGAGCCTATGAATACCCCTCTCATCCCTGGTGAAAGCACACAAGCATAGAGAGCAAAATAGGAAAGAAACGTTGTAGAAATCACTTTAGAAATTCCCTCCTTCACTCTAAGTTTAGAATTCTGTAAGAGGAGTGTGAGTGCTTGTAAGGGTTGTCTCCAAAACCCATGAAAAAGAGAAGAGGGGTGTAAGAAGGTGTCGATCTTTGCCTATTGAAGGAAGGCCTCTAGTGGACATCAGTGACCTCGTAGGAGGAGGAAGCCAAAAGTGGATGTAGGTCACGATTGACCGAACCACTCTAAAATCTTAGTTTGCATTTACTTTGAGCATCTTATCTTTATTGCAAACCTCTTTAAATGCTTACTGCCTTCAATACTTTTACGAACTCACTTTCAAGTTAAGTTTCCGAAAACGGTTTTACGTCGGAAATGGTTTTATCATACAAAAGTTTTTAAACCGTCGTTATCTTACCGCTGCACTAATTCATCCCCTCTTAGTGCCGACCCTGATCCTAACAACTGGTATCAGAGCCTTGTTTTCTAATTTGGTTTAACACTCAAATAGAAATGTCTCTTATTCTAGTCATAGGTGCCCAGCAAGCCAATCACGTGAGTGATGGCACGTGTGACTTAATATATAATCTTTTTGCTTATTATATTTTGGCATATATCAATTTATAACTATTGCATAAATGCATACATATATTGTGATGTCCTTGGATTTGTGCAATGGGAATCAGATCATGATGAGATCACGATAGTGAGATCGATTCACCTTTAAACACATATCCTAAATAATCCCGGTCATAGGTTACTCGAGAGGGATATCGTGATAACCGGACAGACTGGTGTACTGTATACCCGTCCATATGATGGATGCAGCTGGTCTCATAGCTGCTTGTGTGAGGACACTAGGGATACAGTACAGGTGCTCATTGGAGAATGAGTTCACTGATTGATCCACTTACGGAATGCTGGATGGTTGATGATGCCTTATTGTTAGACAGTGATTCCGCAGTCCTAGTGGTGTATATGGTCCTTAGACTTGAGACATTAAGGATGTCCTGTATGAGTGCTCCACTCTTTGATACCAGACTTATAGGTTTGGCTGTCGCAGATCTAGTACAGCTAGTCATTGGGAGTGGTAGTCGACCTTACGAGAGCTATTGAGTATCGATAGAGGATCATCTACTCTCGGCGCCATGAGAGGAATATCCCATGTGTTCTTGCTCAGACAAATCCCTGGATAGGGTCATTCGGGTTGAGAGAGAAAGAGTTCTCCGGGAGAATCTGATTAGAGCGAGACTCGAGAAGAAACCATGTGGGTCTGACAACACCATGCTCGATATACGGTCTCTGGTATATTAGATGGATGAGGGACTATAGGTACACGGTAACTAAGGACAGACAGGTCCAATGGATTGGATTCCCCTGTATCGTCTGGGGACTACGGCGTAGTGGCCTAGTACGTCCGTAGTCGATGAGTCGAGTAAATTATTACAGAGATAATAATTCATTGAGTTAGAAGGAGTTCTGACAGGTATGACTCACAGCCAGCTCGATATTGGGCCTAGAGGGTCACACACATATGGTAGGCATTGCGATGAATAGAGGTTCGGATATAAGATATCCGACGGAGCCCTTGTCTTATTGGATGTAGATCCAATACCCACTCGGGGAGGACCCATTAGGGTTTGACAGGGGACCTCTATAAATAGGAGGGATTCAGAGCCCCATGGGCGAGAGAGCTTTTGTTTGCCTTTTCCTATTCTCCTCTCCATCTTCACCTCAGAGTAGGTCTGGAGTTTTGAGGGGCATCGTCGCAACCCTACTGTGTGGATCACCGCTAGAGAGGAGGACACTTGACCTCCTTCACCCTCTCCTAAGGATCTGCAAGGAAACAGGGATATACGATCTCCCTAGGTAACACAATCTACTCTATACGTAGTTTCATGTTTCGCGGATTTTTTCATACCAATCTTCGCACGATGACGAACATCTCTTTGGGAATCGGGGATTTTGTTTTTCTTGTTCTTCCGCTGTGCATATGATGTCGCCCCAAGGATTTGCCAACATCATATTGGCTTTCAAGAGGGTTAGTCTCTCATTCGTCCCCCCTTTTTCAATGGGACAAACTATACTTATTGAAAAACTCGAATGAGAGTTTTCTTGCTTTCGATTGATTTGAATTTATGGCATATAGTCAAAAATGGATTTGAAATGTCTTCTCTTCCAATGAACCATTAGAATGATTTGGAGAAGAAGATATTTTCTCTAAATGCAAAAGCTATGAATGCCTTGTTTTGCGCCTTAGATAAAAATGAATTCAATCGGGTTTCTTTGTGCGAAACGGCTTTTGACATATGACACACTCTTGAAATCACACCCGAAGGCACTTCTAGAGTTAAAGATTCGAAAATCAACTTTTTAATGCATGATTTCGAGCTTTTTCGAATGAAGCCGAAAGAAACCATTGTTGACGTGTACACCCATTTTACGGATGTTGTCAAAGGTTTAAAAGCTCTTGGCAAATGTTTTTCGAATTTTGAACTTGTGAACAAGATTTTGCGTTCTCTTTCTCAGAAGTGGGATTCAAAAATAACGGCTTTACAAGAAACAAAAGATTTAAATATTTTTTCACTTAAAGAATTTATCGGTACATTGATGACATATGAAATGATGCACAATGCACTTAATGAACATGATGAACAAAATCATTCCAAAGAACAAGAAGGAGATTTGGGACATAGAACATTTGAAGACCACTCGAGCATAAGCTCAAGTGATGGTGAACACGAACAACCCACTAAAAAATTTAAAAAGTTCATGAAACAAGAATTAAAGAACAAAAATAAACTTAAAAAAGAACGAACCTACTTGCTTTGAATGCAAGAAGAACACAAAATGGGATGAATCAAGCTCATATGAAGATGAGGAGAAAATCAATAAATGCGAGGTAGCAAACTACTCCTTAATAGCCTTCGACGTTGAGGTAATAAAAAAGCCTTTAGTATTTTTCGAAATTACATGACATTAGGCGGTGGTACCGCCCATCGCAGATGGTAGTATAACCCATGTTAGGATCAAGAGCACTAAGGGGGGGGGTGTGAATTAGTGCAGAGGAAAACTTTCGACGTTTAAAACTGCGTTCGTACAATGAAATTGTTTCCGACGTAAAACCGTTTTCGGAAACTTAACTTTAAAGCGAGTTCGTAAAGGAGTGCAGCAAAACTAATGAGGAAGTAAAGCACATATGTAGGTTTGTAGTAAGGTAAGTAGCAAGAATAAATGCAAACCAGAGAGCACCGTAATTTTAGAGTGGTTCGGTCAATCTTAACCTACATCCACTTTTAGCTTCCTCCTCCGACGAGGTCACTGACATCCACTAGAGGCCTTCCTTCAATTGGCGAAGGCCAACAACCCTTTTATAGTTTCACTCCTTTTGACGGGCTTAGGAGACAACCCTTATAAAATTTCTCTCCTCTATTGAAAGCTCGAAACTTGGAAGAAAAGAGGGAGGAGAACTTCTAGCCTTTACAACACTTTTGACCTCTAAAAATCATAGAGTAAGATTGGATTTTCGGTACCCTTTCATGCAGGAAAGGGTGGGGTATATATAGGCCCCAAACTAGTTTGAATTTGGAGCTCAAAATTATCATTTCTCGGATTTTCCGGGTCCTGGCGGTACTACCTCCTGACTAGGGCGGTACAACCGCCTAGCAGCTCGAAGACTGAGCCTCTGGGCGGTGCCACTACCTGACAGGGGTTGTTGCACCACCCAGTCTCACTCTGAGACTAAGCCCAGGCGGTGCCACCGCCTGACTAGGGCGGTGGCACCGCTTGGCAGAGCTCGGAGACCGAGCTCAGGAGGTTCTACCGTTTGTCAGGGGTGGTTGCACCATCCAACCTAGCTCGGAGACTAAGCCTTGGGCGGTGCCACCGCCGACCCAGGCGGTGCCACCGTTGGCCAAGAAATCTGGGTCTAAATGGGCTGATCCATTTGGCCCAATTTGGGTCTGTCAATGGCCCAATTGCCCTAAGATTAAGTTAATGGGATCACCTCCCATTTCTAACTTAATCATCGTGCTAACTATGATATTTCTTAAGACATTTATTGCAACTTGCTCTGGTGCGTCAATCGCTTCTTCCGGCGAGCTTCCGGCGAACTTCCATCGATCATCCGATGAACCCTCGGTGATGCTCCTGCGGACTTACGGCAAACTCCTGGACTTGCGACAATCCACTTGGCGAGTTTCGACAAGATTCTTTAGCGAGCTCCTGGGCTTCTCGGATTTGTTCCCGTAGAACCTTCGTCGACCGTTTGGACTTCCGTCAAACTCTCGAACTCCTAACGTGATCATAGTCTTGACTCTGGTGAAACTCCTGCTGCATGTCTTACTTCAATAATAGTTTATCCTGCACATGTAAAACAAAACTTTGATCGAGATAATTAATTCTAAGAAATTAATCAAGTTGTCCGACATGTCATTGGTCTCTCGACGCTTCGTCCGATTATTCGACGCATCATCCTCTCCTACGGCCTATTGCCTAATCGGCCAGTTGACTCCGTAACTCCGATATCCTTGGCACAATACCAGCTCTTCTTGGCCTGATGCCCGAGTCCACGACTCGAAGCCTTCTGTCAATATATCGACCGATCCACCGGCCTAATGTCCAATCTTCTGACATGTTCCTCCGACACAATATGATTTTTCCTGCTTTAATTGTCTCATCCTGATCGAAACATCCTGCATCACACAAAACGCAGATTAAAACGTAAACACAATTATCAATTGGTTTCATTATCAAAATACAAGATTCAACAACCCGTGCTCAGGGAACCCGAGATGAGAATGTTTTAGGCTCCAAGTTTGAATCAACTTGAAGCCTATAAATACCCCTCTCATCCCTGGTTAAAGCACACAAGCATAGAGAGTTGAAAAGTAGAAAATTGCTACTGTAATCTCTTTAGATTCCCTCCTCCACTCTAAGTTTAGAAATCTAGATCGAAGTATGTTTTACATATGCAGGATTAACTATGATAGTAAGGCATGAAGCAAAATGAAGTCCTGGAGTCAAGGACGCGACTTCATTAAGAGTTCGAGAGTTCGTCGAAAGTTCTGGTGGAACCAGCCAAGAAGTATCGGAGCTTGCCAGAGAAGCTCATCGGAAGTTGCTAAGAAGATCGTCGTGAAGTCTAGGAGCTTGCTGGTAGTCCATCGGAATATTGCCGAGAGATCGCCGGAAGTTCACCGGAAGATCACTGGAAGATCGCTGGAAGAATAGACATAGGGACTTGTTTAGCTTAGCAAATAGCTTAGGATTTCATAGTTAGCATGTAATTGGGCTTGGATTTCGGCCAACCCAATTAGGGGCTAGCTAGGCCTATGTAAGATCTATGTTGGGTCCAATAAGAGGCCCAAATAGTGCCCCAAGAAGTCTCACAGTCGTGGCACAGTCTTTGAGACTTTGTCAAGTGGTGGTACCGCTAGTCTGGGAGGTTGTACTACCCCTGGCAGGGTGCCAAGCGGTGGTACTGCCCAACACTGCCCCCAGGCGGTGGTACTGCCCAAGACAGTGTCAGTGTCGACTGACACTAGGTGGTGGTACCGCCCAGTCCAGGCGGTAGTACCGCCCGTGCCCGGGGAACCCGGGATGGGAAAGTTTTAAGCTCCAAGTTTGAATCAACTTAAAGCCTATAAATACCCCTCTCATCCCTGGTTGAAGCACACAAGCACAGAGAGTTCAAAAGTAGAAAAACGATACTGCAATCTCTTTAGATTCCCTTATCCACTCTAAGTTTAGAAATCTGTAAGAGAGTGAGTGCTTGTAAGGGTTATCTCCTAAACCCGTGAAAAGGAGAAGAGGGGTGTAAAAGGTGATTGGCCTTCGCCTATTGAAGGAAGGCCTCTAGTGGACGTCGGTGACCTCGTCGGAGGAGGAAGCCGAAAGTAGATATAGGTAATGATTGACTAAACCACTCTAAAACTATTGTGTTCTCTGGTTTGCATTTTATTCTTGCTATTACCTTACTGCAAACCTTTTTAAGTGCTTACTGCCTTCATTTCATTTACGAACTTGCTTCAAGTTAAGATTTTCCGAAACCGACATAATTTTTATCACTGCACTAATTCACCCCCCTTTTAGTGCCGACCTCTTGATCCTAACAATTGGTATCAATGCCACGATTTTCTAATTTGGTTTAACACCTAAATAGAAATGGCTCTTTTCGGCTTTCAAGAGGATCATTCTCTCATTCGTCCTCCCTTTTTCAATGGGACGAACTATACTTATTGGAAAACTCGAATTAAAGTTTTCTTGCTTTCATTGAATCTCGATTTATGGCACATAGTCGAATCTGATTTTCAAATGTTTTCTCTTCCAATGAACCATTGGAATGATTTGAAGAAGAAGTTATTTTCTCTAAATGCAAAGGATATGAATGCCTTATTTTGTACCTTAGATAAAAATGAGTTTAATCGGGTTTCTAATTACAAAATGGCTTTCGAGATATGGCACACATTAGAAGTCACACATGAAGATACAAGTAGAGTAAAAGATTCGAAGATCAATATTTTAATGCATGATTTTGAACTTTTTCATATGAAACCAAGCGAGACTATTGGAGACATGTACACCCATTTTATGGATGTTGTCAATAGTCTAAAAGGACTTGGTAAAAGCTTTTCGAATCTTGAACTTGTTAACAAGATCTTAAGATCACTTTTTAAAACATGGGAATCGAAAGTAACGGCAATACAAGAAACAAAAGATTTAAATATTTTTCCACTTGAAGAATTATTGGTTCATTGATAATATATGAAATGGTGCACAATGCACATGATGAACAAAACCACCTTCCAAAGAACAGGAAAGATTTAGTATTTTGAACAATTGAAGACCACTTAAGCATAAGCTCAAGTGATGGTGAACTTAAACTCACTAAGAAATTTAAAAAGTTAATGAAACAAAAATTAAAGAACAAAAAGAACGGAACTACTTGCTTTAAATGCAAGAAGAAGAACATAAATTGGGATGAATCGAGCTACTCCGAAGACGAGGAGAAAATCAACAATGGCAAGGTGGCAAACTACGCCTTAACCGCTTTCAACGACGAGGTAATCGAAATCCCCCTAATTTAAATCGAAATTACTTAATGCTTTTCATGATGCATTTATTTATTTTTTGTTTAGAATAATTATTTTTCTTGAAAATTGTATGTTTTATGTTAAATGAACAAAATGTTAGATTTAAATCTAACGATCCTATGTATATTTTTTCAAGAATAAATAATGTGTATCTTGATGATTTCCAAATTTGAGTGAAATCATGCTTGATGTCTTAATAAAAATATTAAGAAGTTTGATATCATGCTTAATGATGATGCATGGCTTTTGTATGGAAAACTAAGCATGAAAAGTTGATTCACCTATAAAGAAAAATGCTTTATGAAATCAATTTTGATGATGCAATTATGCAATGAAAATATTAAATATTTTGAAATCATGTTTGATTTGAAGTAATGCATAATGATCATACTTAATGATTTTTTTTTTGTCGAAATTATGCATGATGATTTTTATGATTATCGAACTTTGTGATCTTTTGAAAGTTCTTTTTCGACGTTAATGAATGATACATGAATTTGGCATAAAAGAAAAGAACATGCATGTATGAAATCAATCAATAAGTTGAAACAAAAAGAGAGGAAAGTATTTTTCTTGAAAACTTCTCAAATCCCTACCTTATCGATTTTTCACTAAGAGATCAATAAAATTATTTATGCCATTTTGAATCTCTTGAAAGTAATGTTGAGATTTTGATTATTTGAATTTAAAACGAGTTTTATCAAAATGATCTTGATTTCTTGAAATAACATGAGATTTCCTTTGATGATTTAAAAAGGAGATTTGTCTAATGATTAATGGAATTTTGGATACGTGACTTGGATACATGACTTGATCCTTCATTTATTTATGAGATTGTTGAAATATTTGTACCTTTGAATTCTTCCCTTCTCCTTTCGATTTTTGAAATTATGCATGTTATATGTTGAAGATTTAAACCATGTTTTAATATCATGCATACCCAAGAAATGTTGATTTGACAAATTGAATGAATTGAAAATGAATGATGTTTTTTCTCTTGAACATAACTTATGAAATTTTTTAATCATCATCGTGATTTCTCGATATTCGATACAGGAGATTTTTCTATGAATCAAGATTTTTTCATGCTAAGATTCTTCTTGGTATTCACTAAAAATGATGTATTCAAATTAACCATGATATGCTACTTGACATCTTGAGAATTTATGACTTGAATTTTATTATATAAAATTCCTTGTATTTATGAAATGTTTATCTCATCATCAAAATTCTCTTGATATTTTGAATGTGATGAAATGAAATTATGCATGAAATACAAATGAGAAGTTAATGATCATGCATGATAGGATGTAATGAATTTTGACATTTAGATACCATCATTTGAAAAGCTATGATCATGTTGCCAAAATGATGTACCATGAATGCTCTAAATGATGAATGTGTGGTATCATGATCAAAATGTTGATAAATGCTTAAAAATTTTAATGTTTTAGTATCATGTATGATATGCTCATAATGATTTATTTATATTTCGTATCGTGCATGAAAAATGAAATGTAAAGTTTTAAAATTGTCCATGTTGTAAATTGACACTAGGATGATGCACAAACATATTGGAAAAGGATTAATTCTTTACCTTTGTCATGATCTGAAGATTGACATAAAGGGTCTTCCCTTCTTTTTGTGAATGACAAAGGGGAAGAAAGAATTTCTAGCATGCATATCATGAAAAGAGGCAAACTTGTTAGCTTGCACAAGTCAAGAAGATGCAAAACATGCTAACTTGCACTTTATAACAGAAGCAAAATTGTTAGCTCAAACATTGCAAAGGAAGCAAAAATTTGCTAACTTGCAACTTGCATATTTCAAGAAGCAAGAGTTACTTTCTTAAACATCTCTAATTTGCTAGCTAGCATGATGTAGAACTTGCTATCTTGAACATTATAAAGAAATGCTATCTTGCATATCGCAAAGAAAAGCAAATATGCTAATTTGCACATCTTTAAATTTGCTAGCTTATATGTTGTAAAACTTGCATATCTAAAACTTGATAGCATGAATGTCCTAAGCATGATGTAACACTTGCTAAAATTTGCATGATGATAAAACTTTATATTATGTTTTTCATGCAATGAGTTGAACTTATATTTCCAAACACATGAATAGTTGGACTTCTCCATTTTGTTGATGACAAAGGGGGCAAAGTATGTTGATTTCATGTATGATTTGATCATGACATGTTTGTTTGGATTTTTTAATCAAGAGTTTCTATCAATAAGGCATATTGATAGGGGGGTTTGTTTAAACTCAGGGAGTTAAGGTTAACTCCGTCATCGATTGGTTGTCATCATAAAAAAGGGGGAGATTGTTGAATCTCAGATTTTGATGATGAAACTAATAAATAAATATTTATGTTTTAATCTACGTTTTGAGTGATGCAAGATGCTACGATCAGGATGAGACAATTAAAGCAGGAAAAATCATATTGTGCTAGGGGAAAACATGTTAGAAGATTGGACGTCGAGCTAGAGGAACGATCAACATATCGACCGAAGGCTTCGGGCTATGGATTCGGATACTGGGCCAAGAAGAGTGGATATTACGCTAAGGATATCAGAGTTATGGAGTCAACTAGTTGATTTGGCAATAGGCCGCAAGAGAGGACGATGAGCCAAAGAATTGGACGAAGCGTCGAGGGACCAATGACATGCTGGACAACTTGATTAATGCTTAGTATTAATTGTCTAGATCAAATTATATTTTACATGTGCAGAATTAACTATGATAGCAGGGCATGAAGTAAAATGAAGTCCCGAAGTCAAGGACGTGACTTCGTTGGGAGTTCGAGAGTTCATCGGAAGTCCAGACATTCATCGGAAGTTCTGGCGGAACCAATAGAGAAATCTCGGAGCTTACTAGAGAAGCTCGTCGGAACTCACCAAGAAGATCATCAGGAGCTTGCCAGGAGTCCGCCCGAACATTGTCGAGAGATCGTCAGAAGTTCACCGGAAGATCGCTGGTAGCTCGCTTAAAGAATAGACATAGGGACTTGTTTAGCTTAGCAAATGTCTTATAATTTCATAGTTAGCACGTAATTAGGCTTGGATTTGGGCCAACCTAATTAGGGGCTAGCTAGGCCCATGTAAGAACTGTGTTGGGCCCAATAAGAAGCCCAAATAGTGCCCCAAGAAGTCTCACCATCGTGGCACAATCTTCGAGATTGTGTCAGGTGGTGGTACCGCCAGTCTGGGCGGTTGTACCAGCCCTAGCAGGGTGCCAGGCGATGGTACCGCTAGTTTGGGCGGTGGTTCTGCCTAGCACTACCCCCCAAACGGTGGTACTGCCCAACATAGGCGATAGTATCGCCCGTGGCCGAGGAACCTGGGATGGGAAAGTCTTAGGCTCTAAGTTTGAATCAACTTGAAGCCTATAAATGCCCCTCTTATCCCTAGTTAAAGCACACAAGCACAAAGAGTTCAAAAGTAGAAAAACACTACTACAATCTCTTTAGACTCCCTCCTCCACTTTAAGTTTAGAAATCTGTAAGAGGAGAGTGAGTGCTTGTAAGGGTTATCTCCTAAACCCATGAAAAGGAGAAGAGGGGTGTAAAAGGGGAATGACCTTCGCCTATTGAAGGAAGGCCTCTAGTGGATGCCGGTGACCTCGTCGGAGGAGGAAGTCGAAAGTGGATGTAGGTCACGATTGACCGAACCATTCTAAAACTGTCTTGTTCTCTAGTTTGCATTTTATTCTTGCTATTACCTTATTGCAAACCTCTTTAAGTGCGTACTGCCTTCAATTCATTTACGAACATGCTTCAAGTTAAGATTTTCCGAAACCGACATAATTTTTACCACTGCACTAATTCACCCCCCTCTTAGTGTCGACCTCTTGATCCTAACATTTTAAGTAACGTGGGAAGCTTCGATTAGGGAGAGATAATTAAAGCAGGAAGAATCATATTGTGCTGGAAACAAATATGTTAAAAGATTGGATGTTGAGCCGGAGGATCTGTTGACGTATCGGTAGAAGACTTCGAGCCATAGTTTCGGGCATTGGGCTAAGAAGAGCAGAAATTGCACTAAGGAAATCAGAGTTGCGAAGGTCAATAGGCCGATTAGGCAATAGGCCATAAGAGAGGATGATGCATCGATTAGAATGAGGCATCGATGAACTAATGACATACCGGACAACATTTGATTCAACTTTGTAATATTTATTTTGATCAAAGTAGGTTTTAAGCGTAACTGTATTGGAGTTGGGCCAACTCAATTTGGGTCCAATTGGGCCCATGTTTGGGTTGTGTTGGGCCAAGTGAAAGACCCAAACAATGACCCAAACTAGTGGAATGATCGATGGCATAGTCTCCAAGACTATGTCAAGCGGTGGTATCGCCAGTCTAGGCAATGGCACCACCCAAACTCAGTATCCAAGAGATTGTCAGGCAGTGGTGCCACCTAGTGGTGGGTGTCAGGTGGTGGTACCACCCAGCACAGGCAATGGTACAACCAGTACCCCAAAAATCGAAGATGAGATAATAAGCCCCTGACTTATTGGATCCTATGGATGAGATCCAATAAGAGCCAATATGAGATTATTGGACAGATCTCAACTAATCTAAGATATCTAGGTAGTTGGATGGAGATCCAATATCCAACAAGGCAAGATCCAATAGGGTTAAATTGACAAGGGATCTCAATAAATAGGAGGGAACTAGTGGTTCATAGTCTAGAGCCTTTTTGATTGCCTCTCCTATTCTCCTCTCTTCTCCTCCTCAAAGTAGGACAAGAGATTTGAGGAGCATTGTCGTAGCCCTATCGTGTGGGTCACCGCTAGAGAGGAGGGCGCTTGACCTCCTTCACCCTCTCCTAGAGATCTGTAGAGATTCAGGGATATATGATCTCCCTAGGTAACACAATCTTTATTATACGTACTTTTCTATTTTGTAGATTTTTGCACACATATCTTTGCTCGATGACAAACATATCTTTGGTAAATTGGAAATTTTATTTTTTGTTCTTTCACTATGCTTGTGATATCTCCCCCAAGATTTCTCAACAATTCTCCTCCACCTCTCCACTTCAAAGAAGGCTTGGAGTTTTGAGGAGCGTTGTTGCAACCCTACTATATAGATTACCACTAGAGAGGAGGGCACTTGACCTCCTTCACCCTCTCCTAGAGATCTGTAGGGATTCGACGATATACGATCTCCCTAGGTAACATAATCTTTAATATATATAGTTTTTTTTTCACAAATTTTTGCACATCAATCATCGCACGACGACTAACATATATTTGGAAATTTGAGGATTTTATTTTTTTTTATTTTTTCGCTATGCATGTGATATCAGCCCTAAGATTTTCCAACAGTGGTATTAGAGTTAGGTTGTTCATGCGAAAGATTGGTTTTGAACTATGTGTGTGTTTTTTTTTTGTAAGTAAAAGTAAATTTATTATGTGTAAAGTTTCTACAAATAGCTTTGTCTATACAAGTCATAGACGAAGCCAAGTAACTCATTGAGTACACATGCGGTACTTATGACTACATATGCTATAGACTTTAACCCCTAACTGTAGCCAACATGTCAAGATATGCCGAGACTACCTGTGGGTACAACATTTAATATCATGCACAATATCTTTTAGCTAATAACAAAATTAAATTTGATAAAAATATCTTTTTCTCTTCGTGTAAAGTGCTCCATTTTAAGATCGTGCTCCATGCATAATCTCGAGTCTCTAATAATCTCTATCAAGAGCTGAGCATTGTTTGTGTGTTGACACTCAAAGATTCTGCTACATCTCTCCTTCCAAATCTACCAATAGTACATCTGAAAGTAGCTTTTGCCAATTATGTAAGAGGCCCTTTTTCTGAGAAACATTTCATGAGGTCGCCTAATTCCTGATGCAAGTTTAGTTGCGGCGGCCTATTAAGTTCAAATCGCTGGAGAATCTTCTTCATATCCATTTAGTATAGTCAAAAGCAAAATATAGGTGGTCAATAGTTTCTTCTTGTTGCTTACAAAGGGAGCATCAGTTAACATGATAGATATCTCTTCTCTTCATGTTGTCTATTGTAGGTAGTTTATTAAGAAGGGCCTGCCATGTACATAAAGAATGTCTCTATTATCTCGGTCGATCCCAAGTCCAACTGCTTGGGATCCACTTATTATTTCTTTGCCTGATTTGATTCCATATGGATGTGACACTAAATTTGTCATTATCATGAGGCCAAATAAGTATATATGAAGGGTTGTTCTTGATTGGAATAGCTGTGATAGTCGGCCAAAGTGATAACATTTTAGGAGAAATAGGATTAGGGAGACACCAAGTATCGTTAGCAATGAACTTGTAAACCTTCCAATCTTTCGGAGTCCCAAGGTCTTTTCGTATTCCATCACCGTATAATTGAAATATACTCTTCCCATTTATCCAAGGATTGTACCACATATTAATACTAGTTCCAGAAGAGATTACATAAGAAATGTGTTTAATTAGCCAATTTCTTGCCTTTAAAATTCCTTTCCAAGTTGTAGAGTGATATGTTCTTGTAGAAATTTCCCAAATGCATTCCTTTGAAAGATACCTAGCAGAAACCCAATATGACCATAAGGACCACTTATTTTACAAAAGAATTCCACAATTGTTATACCAAACATGCTTTATTCTAATCTCTAATATTTCTCAGGTTCAGCCCCCCTTCATCTTTCGGTTTGCAGATGATGTCCCAATTTACCATATGCATTATCTTATCATTTGTGTAATTCCAGAAAAAGTTTATTAACTATCATTCAATATCTTGGAGAAGTCCAATAGGTAGAAGAAAAGCATTAGACCAATATATAGAGTAAGAGTACAATACCGAACGGATGAGTTCAAGTCGTCCTGCTTTTGATAGAAGCCTATTTTTCTAGGAAGAAATTCTATTCTTTATTTTTTGTAGGATAGGCTGACAGTGGGTTTTATGAATGCCAGTGGCTATAAGTGGGAGATCCGGATAAGGAACTAGCAGACTTCTCTCACTAACCCCTAGAGTGTGTGCAATAAAGTCCTTTTCCTTAATGCAAGGACCCATATAGACTTTACTTTTCATATGATTTAAATGAAGGCAAGAAACCATGCCAAAGTCATTCAGAATAGTAGCCAGGTTCCTCACTAAAGTTGGATCATTTTGGAGAAAGATAAGTAAATCGTCTACAAATGTTATATGTGATATGTGAATAAAACTAGCATTGGGTGCCTTAATGCTGCCATTTGAGACTGCTTGTTTCAACATACAGCTAAGTCCTTCCATTGCAATAGTAAAGAGATATGGAGAGAGTGGATCACCTATCGGATGTCATTCGTGCTCCCAAAAAATCTAATAGGTGAGCCATTAAAGAGTATAAAAAACTTTGGAGTTTCCAAGCAACTTTGAATCCAATTAACCCATTGTTGTAGGAAGTACATATCGATGAGTATCTTATGGATAAATTTTCTATTAACTGAATCAAAGGCTTTCCGTAAATCAACTTTCAAATAGATTTCTATCCCTCTTGCATTTGAGTGCAGATCCTTAACTAAGTCATTAGTCAGTAGAATATTATGATGTATACTTCTCCCTTTGATGAAAGCTGCCTGATTTGGACTAATGATCTTGTGTATTACCTTTTGCATTCTATCTGCCAACACTTTGGAGATGATCATGTAAATAAAGTTACATAATGATATGGGTCGATAGTTCTCTAGTGAATTCGCCCTTGTATTCTTGGGAATTAATGAAATAAAAGTATAATTCATCTCTATAAGAATATGACCTGGATAGAAAAAATGTTGGCAAGTCTTAATCACATCATTTCCAATAATAGACTATGCAGTTTGATAAAATTCAGTTGGAAATCCATTTGGACCAGGGCTTTTAAGCTTCGGTGACTTAAAGACAACTCTTATAATTTCATCATCTGTAACTCGGGTATTGAGGATTGAAATGACATCCGAATCAAGCTTTCTAGTTGGCTTCACATGAATGTTATTAGGTTGTACCGCTTGATTGAGTAAGGAATAAAAAAATTGCTCAATGTATGCTTTCACCTCATCTAAATTTTCAATAGATTACCATATTTGTCTTTGCATTTTCTGATATGATTAACGGCCCTTCGAGTAGCAATGGAAGCGTAGAAAAACTTAGTATTAGAATCTCCTAGAGTAAGTCAATGCTATCGAGACTTTTGCTTTGCAAAACTTTCCTCCTGCTTTAAGGCTTGCATAAAGTTATTTCTGGCTTTTGTCTCTTTGTAGATAAGATTCTCATCTTGGGGCTGAAGTTGTAGCTCATGTTGTATTGCCATTAGTTCCTTTCTACAAATTTGAACTTGGGTGGGAATATTTCCAAAGGTGTTTATATTCCACTCCTTAAGTGCTGCTTTGCAGGGTTTGAGCTTTTAACATAAGATATAAAGTGGCAAACCATGTATATTAACATTCCAAGCCGATCTGATAATATCAAAGAACTAAGGAGGAGTACTCCACATGTTAAAGAATCTAAATGGTTTCTTGCCTCTGGGTGTTGCTTTGTCTATATATATATACATTAAGGAATGATCAGAAAATAATGGTGCATCATACTCAAGAAGTGAATCAGGGTAAACTGTAACCATTCTTAGTTAATCAAATACCTATCAAGTCGAGCCATTATTCTTCTGTTAGCACCACCTTGATTACTCTAGGAGAGCCAATTGCCCACAGATTTCATATCAATCAATGCAGCAATGTCTATGTAATCATTAAAACTTTGAAGCTGACTTTCATTTGTATATCGAACAGTATTAAAGTCACCAAGAACAATCCGAGGCACATTAAGATAGTTATTTGCAATGTTAGTTAGATCGGTCCATAATATATTTCTTTCTTGCATACTGTTTGAAGTATATATACCAGTAAAATTGAATTGACAACCATTCTTTTTGTCCTCCACCTTAAGATGAATGAATTGATCAGTAGCAGAAATAAACCAAGCATTAATGGAGTTAGGATGCCATAAGACCCATATTCTACCAAATGTTTTACTAGAGTCATTGGTAATCAGTTCTGCATCTGGCCATATTAAATTATTTTGAGTAATAACGCGTGATTGTTTAATTTTCGTTTCCACAAGAATAGCAATATCATATGTAGCAGACTTGATTATTCTATTGAGTTTCCGATATTTTTCAGGCTTATTAAGTCTACAAACATTCCAGCAGATTATCTTCATCAGAAGTAAAACAAATGGAAAGGAAGGGAGGTATTCATCTTACGACTTTGAATGGATAATACAATCCTTTTTCTTATCCTTAGATTTAACATTTTCCTCTCACATAATATCCTTACCTTTTAAGGCTTTATTCCTATATTTATCCACTTTATTCACAGCTATCAAATGTTTAAACTTTGTACCTTGGGTCAAGTAGTCCTAGTTGACATTGTTTGTTGAAGTGTGATAAGATTGTTGTAGAAGCTTTGGAAGACAAAATTGTTGACGCAAAAGCGAGGAAGGGCAACAACAGTTGCGGCCCTTATCGCCCTTGATCTGCATGCATGCAGTTGCCTATAGTGTAAGCCGTAGGCAAGCAGCACAGCACCAGTGCATGCGCAAGCACTACGCCTACATGTAGTAGGCTTATGGCCGACGGGGCTAGCAACCCATGGGCGCTACCAATAGGCACAGTGCACACAAGGGCAGGCGGCACCTGCGGGCGACCTAGGCGCAAGGGTCGGCAGCACTTATGGGCGGCTTGCTTGCAAGGGCAAGCGGCGCGTTCAGGCAACATGCCTGCAAGGGTGGATGGCACCTATGGGCGTGCTCGCAGCAGCGATCGACCAAAAGAGGGGCGTCACTCGCGGGTAAGCCGCTTGCTAGTACTGCGCCGCCCGTGGGTGAGCCGCAAGCGGGCTAGGGTGATGCCTCCCCTGCGCCCCCTACTGCACAGGCCACTGCCGGTAGGGTGGCGGCGGTCGCAACCAACAAGGGAGGGGGAGAAAGAGGAGTAGGGGATTTTCGGCCAAAAGATAATTTTGCCCCATATAATTTTAGAAATTATATATTTTAACCTTTATCCAAATTATGAAAATACCCTTGAGAATTTAGAAAATTCCTTGCATATCCTTGATTTCAAAAAATATTAATTACTTAAAAAGTTTAATTGATTATTATTTTTATTATTATCTAGTAGTTCTACATTATGATGATTTGTACATGTGATGTAAGATATGCGGACGGATGATCATGGATCATGTGATGTATGTATACTTGTGATTATTATTATTGGGGCCTACGAGCCGCCATTTTATTTCTCATTTATTGTTAGGCCTGCACATGCAATTCATATAAGTCATGCTATCGATGCGCATAAGTCATACAAGTCATCACTTCTCCCCCTTTGTCATCAATAATAAAGAAAAAGAGAAGGAGATGAGACTTGAAGTACACAGTTTGTGAACAAAAAAAGTCAGCATAAAGATTAATCATACAAAATTCATCATTCAAAATTAATATCGCAAGCAAAAATCCAGAATTTAACAATACATCTTAAACAAAGGTTCTGTTTTTGTTCATCAGAAGATGATGGATTTCAAACTTCACATGAAGAGTAATCATAACAGAACAAGAAACTACATTGATTAATCTTTAGGAGGTAAGCCATAGTGCTGATATATGACATCTATTTTCTGATTCATTTGTCGTAGTTCCTTCAAAATTTCAATTTGCTGGATCTGAATTTGTTCTTGCTGCGATTTGATCTGATTCAATCTTGCCATAATGAGTTCTTCAGAGGATGAAACAGGAGCCAAAGGTGCCACGTCAAAGGGACTAGGAGGAGGAGATTCATTTCCCCTAAGAATTGGTGTTTCGGGATATTCTATTGGTGGGGGAATTGGATCAGTCCTTCTTGGTTGCCTAATCCATATACCGTTGTTAAATGTGCACCTAAGTCTTTTCAGCAGATTTCTATTGATAATGTTATACCGATCACTTTGAATAGTTTCTTCATCGGGTGGGATACAAATGTCATGGGTAAGTAGGAATCGAGTGATTAACCCTCCATATGGCAGCATAGTATCTTTAGCTATAATATCTTGCATATGTTGCCGAATTGAGTATCCAAAACAGTTATGTTGACCTTCATAATCAAATACATGGTGCTTATTTCTATTTGACTCATTTCATCAAGATGAAATTACTTAGGGAATAGTATGCTAGTTATGATATGATGAAGGATTTCAGAGTTAAAGGGCAATAGTTGCTCACAACTCTTGGGTATTATGCCGAGGTCAGGGTTTGCAAAACTAGTTTCGACGACTTCGGAGTAAGTTGCTCCGATTGTGTTGACATCCCGTTTACCTCTAAAATAACAGCCCCTATCTTTTTCAGTGATTCCAATTAGTTCATAAATAGTGTTATAAAAAATTCTAATTTGTGTTCCTAGTAGGTAAGTACTTAGGCTATCATTATCCACATATAGGTTTGCATAAAATAACCTGACTAATCTAGGATAGACTGGTTCATTTATTTGTAACAAAGGTAGGGCATCTAGATGTGCAAACCACCTAATAGGTTCTAGGTATCCTAGTTCATTGAGATCAATGTGTTTATTCTTATGGATACATGTAGTTTCGAAGTTTGTAAACCTAAGAGCTACTTCTTTGGATCTAAAAAGCTCTTGGTCATATGAATCCCCTTCAACCCTTTTCCCTTTTGATCTTTTAGGAGCCATTATCTAGATATGATAGATGAAACTGTAAGGAGTAGATAAACCAATGAGAAGAGAGGAAAATTTTCAGATTTTACCTTATAGAGAATCTCTTAGAAGATGGAGAGCTTGGATCAACAATAATCACTTTCTAAGGCTTCTAAATGCTGGAATGAAGCTTTGGAGAGGTTGTGGGAGAGGTAGAGGCGATTCCTCATGGGTTGGAGGCGGTGTCACCGTCGGCCCTAACCCCTCGGGTTATAAAGGGGCTCTCGGGCGGTGCCACTGCCTGGTGCCCGAGCGCTCAGGCGGTGCTACCGTCGATTCTGGCGATGCCACCGCTGGCTTGCCGCAGAAGAAGAAAATAAAATTTTTCTTCCCCCTTCTTGATTTCTAGAGGTGTTTGACTCAAGAAAAGGTTGAGCTATTGAGTTGTACTTTAATATATTGTTTGGAATCGAAAGAAGGGGATGAAATCAAATCCACAAAAGAACGGAACAAGGATGATACATTCTTCGAAAAAATACATTCAAACAACTTACTTTAAGGGACAATTTAACATGCCAATTTCCCTTCTAATAAATTCAAAATGGTCTTCATTTAAGGCTTTTGTAAAAATATCTGGTAATTGATGCTTTGTATCAATAAATTCTAGAACAACATTATTGTTAAGAACATGATCGCGTATGAAATGATGTCTAATATCTATATGCTTAGTTCTAGAGTGCTGAATTGGATTTTTGGTAAGACATATGGCACTTGTATTATCACATTTTATAGGAATGTTTTTAAAGTGAATTCCATAGTCTTCTAATGTATTTTTCATCCAAACAAATTGTGCACAGCATGCACTTGCAACAATTTATTCGGCTTCCGCCGTAGATAGTGCAACTGAATTTTGTTTCTTGGAAGTCCAAGAAACAAGTGCATGTCCTAAAAATTGGCATGTTCCGGATGTACTTTTTTTATCTATCCTGCATCCGCCAAAATCGGCATCTGCATAAGCTATTAAATCAAATTTTTCAGATTTTGGATACCACAATCCTAAATTGGAGTTCCTTTAAGATACCTAAATATTCTTTTAACACTTTTAAGATGAGATAATTTAGGATTTGATTGAAACCTAGCGCAAAGTCCTACACTAAACATAATATCCGGTCTAGTCACGGTAAGGTAGAGTAGACTACCTATCATTCCCCTATATGTTTTTTGATCGAAATTTTCACTATTTTCATCCATATCTAACTTAGTCGCAGTACTCATAGGGGTGTTTATTGCTTTTGAATTATCCATGTTAAATCATTTTAACAATTCTAATGTATATTTAGATTGGTTAAGAAATATACCATCCTTAAGTTGTTTGATTTGTAACCCTAAAAAGAAAGTTAATTCACCCATTAAACTCATTTCAAATTCATGACTCATACATTTGGCAAATGATTCACATAGCGATTCATCCGAAGAACCAAAAATAATATCGTCAACATAAATTTGTACAATAAGAAAATTATTTTCAAAGTGTTTGATAAACAATGTAGTATCAACCTTGCCTTTAGTAAAATTATTTAAAATAAGAAAGGAACTAAGTCTTTCATACCAAGCTCTAGGAGCTTGTTTCAAGCCATAGAGAGCCTTAGTCAATTTGAATACATAATTAGGGAGAAGAGAGTTTTCAAATCCGGGAGGTTGTTCAACGTATACTTCTTCGGAAATAAAATCGTTCAAGAAAGCACTTTTGACATCCATTTGAAATAGTTTAAAATTATTACTACTAGCATAGGCAAGGAGCATCCTAATGGCTTCTAATCTTGCCATAGGAGCGAAGGTTTCTTTGTAGTCGATACCTTCTTCTTGGTTGAAACCTTTGGCCACTAATCTAGCCTTGTTTCTAACGACGATACCGCATTCGTCTTGCTTGTTTCTAAAGACCCATTTAGTACCAATGACTAAATGGTCACTAGGTCTAGGAATAAGCTTCCATACCTCATTCCTCTCAAATTGGTTCAATTCTTCTTGCATTGCAATGACCCAAAAATCATCTTTTAAGGCCTCGTCAATGCATTTTGGTTCGATTTGAGAAAGGAATGCGACGTTGACACAAAAATTCTTGAAAGAATAGCGAGTTTGAACCCCTTTTGATGTATCTCCTATAATTAGCTCCATTGGATGGGCATCCACATACTTCCATTCCTTGTGTAAGGAAATTTCGGAAGAAGATGCATCCAAGTTGCTATTTTGAGGAGGGGGTTTATTTAAATTCAAATTATCAAAACCAAGATCATCATCAAAATCATTTTTCTTTAAATCAAAATTTTCATTAAAAACTACATGAATAGACTCTTCTATAACTAAAGTTCTTTTGTTAAAAACACGAAAAGCCTTAGAAACGGAGGAGTAACCAAGAAAGATGCCTTCATCGGATTTAGCATCAAATTTTCCTAAGGCATTCTTTTCATTCAAAATAAAGTATTTGCAACCGAAAACTTTAAAATAAGAAATATTTGGTTTTTTGTTATTCCATAATTCATAGGGAGTTTTTGATGAAGATGGTCTTATTAGAACCCTATTAATGATATAGCAAGCCATATTAACGGCTTCGGTCCAAAAATACTTGGGTAGACTATGTTCATTCAATATAGTTCTTGCCATTTCTTGTAGGTTTCTATTTTTTCTTTCAACTACTCCATTTTGTTGAGGATTTCTTGGAGTGGAGAAGTTGTGATTGTATCCATTAATTTCACAAAGATTTTGGAAGTCACGGTTTTGAAATTCACCACCGTGATCACTCCGAATTGATGAAATCATGAAGCCCTTTTCGTTTTGAGTGAGTTTACAAAATTTTGAGAAGCACTTGAAACAATCACTTTTGTGGACTAAGAAATAGGTCCAAGTGTACCTAGTATAGTCATCCACAATTACAAAAGCATATTTGCTTCCTCCTAGACTTGTTGTGTCAATTGATCCAAATAAGTCCTAATGGATCAATTGTAGTGGTCTAGTGGTGCTAATTTGATTTTTTGGTTTGAAACTAGTTTTTATTTGTTTACCTCATTGACATGCATCGCATACTTTGTCCTTAGTAAACTTCATATTTGGAATCCCTCGTACTAATTCTCTAGATGAGATCTTAGATATTAGTTTCATGCTTGTATGGCCTAATCTCCTATGTCAAAGCCAAGCATCATCATTTAGAGCGGAGAGGCACATTTCATTACTTAGTTCATCAAGGTTGATGGTGTAGAAATTATTTTGTTTTAATGCAATCATAGTCATGTTATTGTTTGGTTTTTCGATAACACACATTTGATTCGAATCTAAGGATATAACCTTTATCGCATAGTTGACCAATACTCAAGAGATTATGTTTCAATCCATCAACTAGTAAAACATCATCAATAGAAAAACTTAATTTGTTACCAATAGTTCTCTTGCCAATGATTTTGCCTTTGTTGTTGTCTCCGAAGGTGACATACCCTTCTTCTTTGCTAGTGAGCATAGAAAAATGAGATGGATCTCCAATCATATGTCTTGAGCATCCACTATCGAGATACCATCTCTTACTCCTAGCTTGTGGGTTTGTCTACAAAAGAGGATGATTTTTAGGTACCCATTTGATTTTGGGTGCCTCAAAAATTGATCCACTAGCTTTGTTATTTATTATTAAATCATTTATCGTTCCTTTAGGAACCCATATTAATTTTTACGAACTAATTTTCCTAAATGGACATTTGTAGGCAATATGTTCGGATTTAAAACAAAAGTTGCATTTCATATAAGATGAAACATGTAATGTAGGTCCTTTTATGAAAGTGGTAGGATTTTGATGTAATCCTTTTACAAATCCAATTCCACTTCTATTTACGACGTGACCCTTGTTTGCAAGGATCATATCTAATCCTTTGCTACCAACCTTAAACTTGTTTAAGGTTTCTTTAAGAACCAAATTTTCATTTTTTATTGCTCCTAAATATTCACATTTAGAGCATGGAGAAGTTTGAAGACTATCAAACTTATTTTGTAGTAAAACATGTTCTTTCTTTAAGGTACTTAACTTCTTACTAATAGTTCTACATTCATCAAATAATTCATGAAAAGCGATAGAGAGTTCTTCAAAAGATAAATCTTCATTAAATAAATCACATACCTCTTCTCCTAAAGCCATTAGTGCGAAGTTTGCCTCCTCTTTGTTGCTAGCTTCTTCACTTTCCGAATCACTTGAGTCATCCCAAGTTGCCTTTAGAGCTTTCTTCTTCTTTGGTTGCTTCTTCTTGGCTTAGGGGCATTCATTTTTGAAATGCCCTGGCTTCTTACATTCATAGCACATCACTTGATCCTTTTTATGTTCAAGTTTGTTTTTGGTGTTGTTCTTAAATTTGTTCTTTCTTAAAAAATTTTTGAATTTTTGAGTCAAGAGTGCAATGTCATTTTCACTATCCTCATCACTTGATGTTCCTTTCAAGTGATCTTCTTGTGATGTGAGTGTCATATCCTTCCTGTTCTTTGGAAGGGGGTTCTCGAGTTCATCATGATCTTGTTGCGTCATTTTATAGGTCATTAGAGACCCAATAAATTCTTCAAGAGGGAATATTTTGAGGTCCTTGGCCTCTTGAATGGCTGTAACTTTTGGATCCCAACTTTTAAGAAGAGATCTTAAGATTTTATTTACTAGTTCAAAGTTAGAAAAATCTTTACCAAGAGCTTTGAGTCCATTGATGACATCCGTGAAACGGGTGTACATGTCTCCGATGGAATCACTTGGTTTCATTCGGAAAAGTTCATCAGAGTGCACAAGGATGTTGATTTTGGACTCTTTCACTCGGCTAGTGCCTACATGAGTGACTTCAAGAGTTCTCCAAATATCAAAAGCCGAATCATAAATTGAAACACGATTAAACTCATTTTTGTCTAGTGCACAAAACTAGGCATTCATAGCCTTTGCGTTTAAAGCAAAAACCTTCTTCTCCGATTCATTCCATTCGCTCATTGGAAGAGAAGATTTTTGAAATCCGTTTTCGAGAATAGTCCAAAGCTCAAAATGCATGGAAATGAGGAAGATCCTCATACGGGTCTTCCAATACGTGTAATCTGACCCATTAAACATAGGTGGACGTGTGATAGAATGTCCCTCATGCATGCCAGAGTAAGCCATCTCTCTTGGGTTTTAAACCAAATATGAGAGTGAACCTCGCTCTGATACCAATTGTTAGGATCAGAGCGGCACTAAAAGGAGGGGGTGAATTAGTGCAGCGGATTAAAACTTTGGTTTCGGAAAAATCTTTCACACGATAACAAACAATATCAATGAGAACTGATTTGGAAGCTTGATAACTTAGAGATGTATAGAAGCGTAATGACTAAGTAATGAAATTTGTAGTATGTAAGTGGAAAGAATAGGATGCAAACCAGATAACGCAGCAGTTTTTAAAGTGGTTCGGTCCAAATGACCTACATCCACTTGCGAAGCCTTCTTCGAATAGGCTCCCAACTTCCACTAGCAAATCTCTTGTAGGGGAAGGACTAATACCCCTCTTACAACCTTTACAAGTGGTTCACACTCTTACAATTCTTTTCAACAACATGGGAGGAGGTGAACACTTAAGCAATATAAAAATCAAGACTTGCTAAGACTATTCCAAAGCTCTTAACCCAAACTATTGCTTTGCAAAAAGGTGTCTTCTCAGTTGAGAATTGAGGGGTATTTATAGGCCCCAAGAGGATTCAAAATTTGGGCTCCAATTTTGAATTACTTTTGGGTTTCCGAGACCGGCGGTGCCACCGCCTGTCGGTGGCTGTGCCACCGCCTAAACTTGGTTGCTGGGCGGTGCCACCGCCTAGTGTGGCGGTGCTACCGCCTGTTGGTGGCTATGCCACCGCCTAGTCTCGGGTGCTGGGCGGTGCCACCGCCTAGTCTGGCGGTGCTACCGCCCGTCCTTCTAAGTTTCTGGTTGGGCTTTACGTCCAACCTAAACTAAGATACTTTTGGGCCCAGTTGGTCCCTAACCAAGGTATAGAATTTGTTGGGAAATCCTTGGGGGAGACATCATATGCGCAACGGAAGAACAAGAAAAACAAAATCCCCGATTCCCAAAGAGATGTTCGTCGTCGTGCGAAGATTGGTACGCAAAAATCCGCAAAACATGAAATTGCGTATAGAGTAGATTGTGTTACCTAGGGAGATCGTATATCCCTATTTCCTTGCAAATCCTTAGGAGAGGGTGAAGGAGGTCAAGCGTCCGCCTCTCTAGCGGCGATTCACACAGCAGGGTTACGACGACGCTCCTCAAAACTCCAGACCTACTTTGAGGTGGAGATGGAGAGGAGAATAGGAAAAGGCAAACAAAAGCTCTCTAGCCCATGGGGCTCTGAATCCCTCCTATTTATAGAGGTCCCCTGTCAAACCCTAATGGGTCCTCCCCTAGTGGGTATTGGATCTACATCCAATAAGACAAGGGCTCCGTCGGATATCTCATATCCGAACCTCTATTCATTGCAATGCCTACCATATGTGTGTGACCCTTTAGGCCCAATATCGAGTTGGCCGTGAGTCATACCTATCAGAACTACTTCTAACTCAGTGAATTATTATCTCTGTAATAATTCACTCGACTCATCGACTACGGACGTACTAGGCCACTACGCCATAGTCCCCAAATGACACAAGGGAATCCAATCCATTGGACCTGTCTGTCCTCAGTTACCCTATACCTATAGTCCCTCATCCATCTAATATACCAGAGACCGTATATCGAGCATGGTGTTGTCAGACCCACACGGTTTCTTCTCAAGTCTCGCTCTAATCGGATTCTCCCAAAGAACTCTTTCTTTCTCAACCCGAATGACCCTGGCCAGGGATTTGTCTGAGCACGAACACATGGGATATTCCTCTCATGACGCCGAGAGTGGATGATCCTCTATCGACACTCAATAGCCCTCGTAAGGTCGACTACCACTCCCAATGACCAGCTGTACTAGATTTGGGACAGCCAAACCTATAAGTCTGGTATCAAAGAGTGGAGCAATCATACAGGACATCCTTGGTGTCTCAAGTCTAAGGACCAGATACATCACTAGGACTACGGAATCGCTGTCTGACAATAAGGCATCATCAACCATCCAGCATTCCGTAAGCGGATCAATCAGTGAACTCATTCTCCAATGAGTACCTGTACTGTATCCCTAGTGTCCCTACACAAGCAGCTATGAGACCAACTGCATCCATCATATGGACGGGTATACAGCACACTAGTCTGTCCGGTTATCACGATATCCCTCTCGAGTAACCTATGACTGGGATTATTTAGGATATGTGTTTAAAGGTGAATCGATCTCACTATCATGATCTCATCACGATCTGATTCCCATTGCACAAATCCAAGGACATCACAATATATGTATGCATTTATGCAATAGTTATAAAGTGATATAAGCCAAAATACAATAAGCAAAAAGATTCTATATTAAGTCACACGTGCCATCACTCACGTGATTGGCTTGCTGGGCACCTATGACTAGCAATCTCCCACTTGACCTAAAGCCAATCACCTATGTGTCTGATCCCCATCAGACCACTGTGACGCTCAAAACAAATCTGAGACAACGGCTTTGTTAGTGGATCTTCAATGTTATCTTCGGATGGAACTCTTTCCACTCCTACATCTCCTCGGGTCACGATCTCTCTAATAAGATGGAACCTCCTCAGAATATGCTTAGATTTCTGATGAGACCTAGGTTCCTTTCCATGAGCAATCGCCCCGTTGTTGTCGTAATATAGGGAGATCGGCTCTTCGCTACCCGGCACGACTCCCAAATCTGTGATGAACTTCTTCACCCAAACTCTCTCCTTTGCTGCATCTGATGCAGCAATGTACTCCGCCTCTGTGGTCGAGTCTGCAGTGGTATCTTGCTTGGAACTCTTCCAGCACACTGCTCCTTCATTCAAGGTGTACACGTACCCTGAATTCGACTTGCTATCATCGACATCAGACTGAAAACTTGAGTTAGTGTAGCCTTCAACCTTAAGGCTATTACCTCCATATACTAGTAAAAGATCCTTAGTCCTTCTCAATTACTTAAGGATACACTTTACTGCTTTCTAGTGCTCTAAGCCTAGATCCGCTTGATACCTGCTCATGACACTTAAAGCATGCGCTATATCAGGCCTAGTACATAGCATGGCATACATGATAGACCCTATTGCTGAGGCATAAGGTATCATATCCATGTTCGCCCTTTCTTCTGGAGTCTTTGGGGACATACTCGTAGAAAGCGATATCCCATGTCTCATCGGTATGAGACCTCTCTTGGAATTTTCCATGCCAAACCTTTTGACAATGGTTTCTATGTCCCTGGACTGGGACAAGCCAAGCATCCTTTTGAATCTATCCCTATAGATTCTAATCCCCAAAATATAGGATGCTTCCCCTAAGTCCTTCATGGAGAAGTGTCTAGATAACGAAGCCTTTACTGTGGATAGCATTCCTACGTCATTCCCAATGATTAGGATGTCATCCACAAACAACACCAAAAAAGGTGATAGCGCTCCCACTTACCTTTCTGTATACACAAGGCTCATCTTCATTCTTAATGAAGTCATAAGATCTGATTGACTCATCAAATCTTATGTTCCAACTTCGGGAAGCTTGCTTTAATCCATAAATGGATCTAAGCAACCTACACACCTTATCTGGACAGTTCTTGGACACGTATCCCTCACGTTGCATCATATACACCTCCTCCTCAAGGTTCCCATTGAGGAATGCGGTTTTCACAACCATTATGCAATGTTCTTTTCATGATGATCTTGTCATCTAATAATATCGAACAACCATTGTTCTCAAAAACAAATTTATATCCACTAACTATTAAACATGAAATGGAGATACTTTTTTAATAATAGAAGGAACAAAATAACATGCATCTAATGCAATAAAAGCTCCACTAGGAAGATGTAGGGCGACCTCGCCAACAGCTACTACAGCAACTTTTGCTCCATTACTCATCTTGAGGTCCATCTCGCCTCTCTCTAGTCTCATAGTCCTTGCTAGAACCTGCAACGAATTACATATATGATAAGCACTACCGGTATCCAATACCCATATGTTATCATAAGAGTCTGACAAATGGAGACTGATCATGAATGTACCTGAAGCTTCATCAAGCTTTTGTTTCACCCTTTCTGCAAGGTACTCTTTGCTGTTTCTCTTCCAGTGCCCATCTTTACCATAGTGGAAGCATTGGCCTTTGTCCTTTGTTGGGTCTTTCTTAGCAACCTTTGCTTTACCTAGTTTGACCTTGCCCTTTCCCTTCTTATGGGACCTTTCTGCTTTCCTTTTCCTTTTGGTCCCACTAGTGTAGAGAACTGGCTTCTCTTTCTTGATAGTACTCTCTGCCTGCCTCAACATATTGAGAAGCTCTCGGAGACTCACTTCAAGCTTGTTCATATTAAAATTCATTATGAACTGTGAAAAGGAATCTGGTTTGGACTGAAGCACAATGTCCACACACAAGTTATTCTCTAGGACCATTCCTAGACCCGTGAGTTTCTCTATCCACTCAATCATCTTTAGGACATGGTTCTGAACCGGTGTCCCCTCAGTCATCCTAGTGTGGAAGAGGCTCTTAGATATCTCATATCGCTGAGTCCGTCCCTGTTCCTCAAACAATTTGCGGACATGTAGGAGAATGGATCTGGCATCCATCTTTTCATGTTGTCTCTATAACTCAGGAGTCATAGAGCCCAACATATAGCACTGAGCAAGAGTGGAGTCATCAATGTACTTCACGTAGCGAGCGAACTCATCCTCGTTTGCCCCTTCTTCTGGCGCAGACATCACTGTATCAAGGATGTACATGATTTTCTCTGTTGTGAGAACAATTCTCAAGTTACGGAGCCAATCCGTATAATTTGGACCAGTGAGGCGGTTGACATCAAGTATGCCACGTAAGGGATTTGAAAGCGACATTTTCTGAAAATAAAGATGTAGCAGAAATGAATAACATGCAGATTTTGCAAGAAATAAACTATCAAGATATGGACTTCTATCTTAATATGCTCCCACTATTTTACTAACGAGTCACGCGACACCATCAGTACGTGAAACGGAAGTCTCCGGTAGACTTCTAGTTAGGATCAAGATCCAATCAGCGTCTTAGTGTAACCTCGAGGGACTCGACCAATCACACTAAGCCTAAAAGGTAGGCAACTCTTGTCGATCACAACTCCTTGTGATTCCCGTCCTGTTCAGCCTCCGAATCACCATGGCCTCGAGGGACTCGACCAACCATGATGCTCGGTTAAGTCAACGCCTTCGTTACAAGATGAGTCCGATTTGATGATATACTCTCGAGGGACTCGACCAAGTATACCATGCCCTCAGGTCACCAGTGACATCTCTATGTCGTAAGCAAGATAGCGAATCGCGATATAGGTGAGTCTCGAGGGACTCGACCAAGTCAACCTACACCGGGAATCGGTACCTACTTATAACGATGGAAGGCCACGTGGGTCAATCTAATTGCCTCACGTTTACTGACTTAATATTATCGAGAGATGTTTCTATGATTTGGTCTCCTAATATGACATGTCACACATATACATATTTAATATATATCTACATCGCATGTAAGTATATATACATATCTAGTATATGTATAAGCAATTACACCAAATGATCATGGACCACAACCTCATATGATTAGGCCCGAGCCAGTAGGCCTAATCACTCACATCAAGATCTATGTGTGCAATGGTGCATCTCCATACCCTGTGATCGTCCATTTCGTCCTTGTCGGTTCTGTCGACATCTTGATGCATCCACGCTATCGCATCCACGCTCCCGCTATGCCTCCTCATGTGATTACAACTTAATCATAAGCACGCAGGCCCGACAACAAACGAGAAATATAATGGAGGTTCGCAGACCTCAATAATAATAATCACAGGTACACATATCACACGGTCCATGATCATCCGTCCACACATCATACATCACATGTATAAATAATCATCATCATGTAGGACTACTAGATAATAATAATAAAAAATAATAATCAACTAAATTTTTTAATTAATTATTATTTTATGAAATCAGGACATTATTGAGAATTTATGAATTCACAGGGGTATTTTCATAATTTGGGCAAAAGACAGAAACTGAAATTTCTCAAATTTCGAGGGGCAAAATTATCTTTTGCCCAGAAAACCCTAATGCCCTATCCCCTTTTCACTACTGCCGTCGCCGCCACCTTGCCTACGGCAGCCAGTGCGGCGGGGCAAGGGCGCTGCCCTCGCCTGCAGGCGGCACGCCCGCTGGCAGCGCTGCCGCTGCGGGTGGGTGCCCCCTTCAGGCGCCGCCGCCTCCACAGGCATTGCTGTCCCACCGGGTGACCGCCCCTATAGGGGATTTCGCCCGCGGGAGAAGTGGCAGCGAGCGTCGCTACCCTACGACGCCTCTGTCCGTGGGCTGCCAGCCCCGTAGGCAGCAAGCCTGCTACAAGCAGGCCCCTGACCGGCTGCAGCAGACGCAGCCCCTGTGCTGCCCGCCTTCGGCTGCGCTGCACGCACGCAGATCAAGGGCAGCAAATGTTGCTGCCCTTCCTTGTTTTTGTGTCAACAATTTTGACGTCAAAATTCTTTCTAAACACAACACATGCAGTTCAAAACTAATCATTTGCACGAGCAACTTGGCTTTGATACCACTGTTGGGAAATCCTTGGGGGCGACATAATATGCGTAGCGGAAGAACAAGAAAAACAAAATCCCCGATTCCCAAAGAGATGTTCGTCGTCGTCGTCCTCAAAACTCCAGACCTACTCTGAGGTGGAGATGGAGAGGAGAAAAGGAAAAGGCAAACAAAAGCTCTCTAGCCCATGGGGCTCTGAATCCCTCCTATTTATAGAGGTCCCCTGTCTAACCCTAATGGGTCCTCCCCTAGTGGGTATTGGATCTGTATCCAATAAGACAAGGGCTCCGTCGAATATCTCATATCCGAACCTCTATTCATCGCAATGCCTACCATATGTGTGTGACCCTCTAGGCCCAATATCGAGCTGGCCGTGAGTCATACCTGTCAGAACTCCTTCTAACTCAATGAATTATTATCTGTGTAATAATTCACTCGACTCATCGACTACGGACGTACTAGGCCACTACGCCGTAGTCCCCAAACGATACAGGGGAATCCAATCCATTGGACCTGTCTATCCTCAGTTACCGTGTACCTATAGTCCCTCATCCATCTAATATATCAGAGACCGTATATCGAGCATGGTGTTGTCAGACCCACACGTTTTCTACTCGAGTCTCGCTCTAATCGGATTCTCCCGGAGAACTCTTTCTCTCTCAACCCGAATGACCCTGGCCAGGGATTTGTTTGAGTAAGAACACATGGTAAATACCTCTAATGACGCCGAGAGTGGATGATCCTCTGTCGACACTCAATAGCCCTCGTAAGGTCGACTACCACTCCCAATGACCAGCTGTACTAGATCTAGGATAGCCAAACATACAAGTCTGTATCAAAGAGTGGAGCACTCATACAGGACATCCTTGGTGTCTCAAGTCTAAGGACCAAATACACCACTAGGACTATGGAATCGCTATCTGACAATAAGGCATCATCAACCATCCAGCATTCCGTAAGCGGATTAATCAGTGAACTCATTCTCCAATGAGCACTTGTACTGTATCCCTAGTGTCCCTACACAAGCAGCTATGAGACCAGCTACATCCATCATATGGACGGGTATATAGCACACCAGTCAGTTTGGTTATCACGATATCCATCTCGAGTAACCTATGATCGGGATTATTTAGGATATGTGTTTAAAGGTGAATCGATATCACTATCGTGATCTCATCACGATCTGATTCCCATTGTACAAATCGAAGGACATCACAATATATGTATGCATTTATGCAATAGTTATAAAGTGATATATGCCAAAATATAATAAGCAAAAAGATTCTATATTAAGTCACATGTGCCATCACTCACGTGATTGGCTTGCTAGGCACCTATTACTAGCACTTCATGCTTCACGATCGTCCGTCTCGTGGGTCCTGCTATCGTATCCACGCTCTCGCTATGCCTCCTCATGTGATTATAACTTAATCATAGGCACACAGGCCCGACAATAAACAAAAAATATAATGGAGGTTCGCAGACCTCAATAATAATAATTACAGGTACACACATCACACGGTCCATGATCATCCATCCACACATCATACATCACATGTATAAATAATCATCATCATGTAGGACTACTAGATAATAATAATAAAAAAATAATAATCAACTAAACCTTTTAATTAATTAATATTTTCTGAAATTAGGGACATTATTGGGAATTTTTGAATTCATAAGGGTATTTTCATAATTTGGACAAAAGACAGAAATTGGAATTTTCAAATTCTGAGGGTTAAAACTGTCTTTTGCTGAAAAAACCCTAATGCCCTTTCCCCCTTTTCAGATTGCCGCCACCACCCTCTACCGTGGCCCTATCTGGTGAGGCGAGGGCACCTTGCCGTCGCCTCAAGAAGCGGGGTCGTCGTCCAGCGAAGCGGCCCCCTTTGGGGGTTTCGCCATGGAGAACAACGACGGCCGCCTGCTGCCCTACGACGCCTCTGCCCGTGGGCTGCCTGCCTACGGCTGCGTTGCATGCACGTAGATCGAGGGCGGCAACTGTTGCTGCCCTTCTTTGTTTTTGCATCAACAATTTTGACGTCAAAATTCTTCCTAAACACAACACACGCAGTTCAAAACCAATCATTCGCAAGAGCAGCCTAGCTCTGATACCACTGTTGGGAAATCCTTGAGGGCGACACCATATGCGCAGCAGAAGAACAAGACAAACAAAATCCTCGATTCCTAAAGAGATGTTCGTCGTCGTGCGAAGATTGGAACGCAAAAATCCATGAAACATGAAACTGCGTATAGAGTAGATTGTGTTACCTAGGGAGATCATATATCCCTGTTTCCTTGCAGATCCTTAGGAGAGGGTGAAGGAGGTCAAGCATCCTACTCTCTAGCGATGATCTACATAGCAGGGTTGCGACGACGCTTCTCAAAACTCCAGACCTACTCTGAGGTGGAGATGGAGAGGAGAATACGAAAAGGCAAACAAAAGCTCTCTAGCCCATGGGGCTCTGAATCCCTCCTATTTATAGAGGTCCCCTGTCAAACCCTAATGGGTCCTCCCCTAATGAGTATTGGATTTGCATCCAATAAGAGAAAGGCTCCGTCGGATATCTCATATCCGAACCTCTATTCATCGCAATGCCTACCATATGTGTGTGACCCTCTAGGCCCAATATCGAGCTGGCCGTGAGCATTACCTGTCAGAACTCCTTCTAACTCAGTGAATTATTATCTCTGTAATAATTCACTCGACTAATCGACTACGGACCTACTAGGCCACTACGCCGTAGTCCCCAGACGATACAAGGGAATCCAATCCATTGGACCTGTCTGTCCTCAGTTACCGTGTACCTATAGTCCCTCATCCATCTAATATACCATAGACCGTATATCGAGCATGGTGTTATCAGGCCTACACGGTTTCTTCTCGAGTCTCGCTCTAATCGGATTCTCCTGGAGAACTCTTTCTCTCTCAACCCGAATGACCCTGGCCATGGATTTGTCTGAGCAAGAATACATGGAATATTCCTCTCATGACGCCGAGAGTGGATGATCCTCTATCGACCCTCAATAGTCCTCGTAAGGTCGACTACCACTCCCAATGACTAGTTGTACTAGATCTGGGATAGCCAAACCTATAAGTTTGGTATCAAAGAGTGGAGCACTCATACAGGACATCCTTGGTGTCTCAAGTCTAAGGACCAGATACACCACTAGGACTATGGAATCACTGTCTTACAATAAGGCATCATCAACCATCCAACATTCCGTAAGCGGATCAATCAGTGAACTCATTCTCCAATGAGCACCTGTACTGTATCCCTAGTGTCCCTACACAAGCAGCTATGAGACCAGCTGCATCCATCATATGGACGGGTATACAGCACACCAGTCTGTCCCGTTATCACGATATTTTTCTTGAGTAACCTATGACCGGGATTATTTAGGATATGTGTTTAAAGGTGAATCGATCTCACTATCGTGATCTCATCACGATCGGATTCCCATTGCACAAATCCAAGGACATCACAATATATGTATGCATTTATGCAATAGTTATAAAGTGATATATGCCAAAATATAATAAGAAAAAAAATTCTTTATTAAGTCACACATGCCATCACTCACGTGACTAGCTTGCTGGGCACCTATGTTTAGCAGAATTATCCCTTAATCCTAACCCTAATTACATGTGAACGACATACCTAAAAACATAATCCTAAGTAAGTATTTAACCGCCAATGCCAAGTTTTGTTTCGGCGAGCTTTCCCGCGTTCTTCCAGTGGACTTCCGATACGCCCTCTGGTTTCTTGCAGCGGACTCCTTGCAGACTCCCGATTTTGTGACATGTTCAACCAGTAGCCGAGCCTTCTTGGTGATCTCTGCGAAGCTCCAACAATCTCTTTGTTAGACTTCTGAAAGTTCCGACAAGTTTCCGATCTCTCTTGGTTGTTTCCGACAACATCTCCGACGAATCTTCGGACTCTCAAACGTCCATCGAACGTGACTTCGGTATCCTTGCTTTATGTTTTTAGACTGACGTAGTAAATCCTGCACACTCAACTTCAATAATATGGATTAGATCAATTAACCCATCAATTGATTTCATTATCAAAATCCGAGATTCAACAATCTCTCCTTAATCAAATCTTCCTACATCACTCAAAATGCAGATCAGATAAACATTATCAATTGGTTTCTATTGGGAAATCTTGGGGGTGACATCACATGCACAGCGGGAGAACAAAACACAAAATCCCTAATTTCCCAAAAAAATGTTCATCATCGTGCAAAGATTGATGTGCAAATATTCACAAAACTTAAAACTGCATATTGTTGAATCTCGGATTTTGATGATAAAATCAATTAATGGGTTATTTGATCTAATCCATATTATTGAGTTAAGTGTGCAGGATTAACTATGCTAACCAAAAAACACAAAGCAAGGATACCGGAGTCAAGTTCGATGGACGTTTAAGAGTTCGGAGAATCGTCGGAGATGCTACCGGAACCAACCGAGAAAAAAAAATCAGGAACCTGTCGGAATTTTCGGAAGTTCGCCGAAGAGATCATCGGAGGTTAACGGAGATCATCGAGAAAGCTCGGCTACTCATTAAACTCATCACAAGTTCGGGAGCTTGCTGGGAGCCCGTCGGAAGAAGTTCGTCGGAAAGCTCGCCGGAACAAGACTCGACGTTCGCGGTTGAAAATTTACTTAGGATGTGTTTCTGTTAAGTAGTTAATATGTAATTAGGATTAGGATTAAGAAATAATCCTATATCTTGGTTAGGGGCCAACTGGGCCCAAAATTAGACTTGGTTTGGGCTAAGTTTGAAGCCCAACCAGTCAACCGAAGAGTCTGGCGGTGGCACTGCCAGACTGGATCGGGAACTCCACGAGAACTCCACGAGAATTCAAATTTAGAGCCCAAATTTGAATCCTCTTGAGGCCTATAAATACCCCTCAAATCTCAGTTGAGACAACAACTTTTTGAGCAGCAATTGATTGAGAGAAAAATCTTAGAAAGTGTTAGCAAATCTAGATTTCAATTTGCTAGAAAGTTCTCCTCCTTTCTTGCTGAAAATTTGTAAGAGGTTGAACTGTTTGCAAAAGGTTGTAAGAGGGGTATTTGCCCTTCCATTTCAAGAGATTTGCTAGTGGAAGGTGGGAGCCTCATCGAAGAGGGGCCTCACAAGTGGATGTAGGTCATTTGACCGAACCACTCTAAAATCGGTGTGATCCTTGGTTTGCATTTCATTATTGCTATTTACATTACTGCAAACCTTCTTACATGTTTTAGTTCCTTATTACCTTTGCTGCGCATATTTAAGAATACGCTTTCAAGTTAAGCTTTTCAAGTTTCGCTCTTATCGAACGAAAGATTGTTTAAAACTTAAATTTTAATCCGTTGCACTAATTCACCCCCCCCTCTTAGTGCCGCTCCGATCCTAACACATATAAGATAAATTTTGTTACCTAGGGAGATCGTATATCCCTGAATCCCTATAGATCTCTAGGAGAGGGTTAAGGAGGTCGAGCGCTTTCCTCTCTAGCGATGATCCACACAAAAGGGCTACGATGATGCCTCTCAAAACACTAAGCCTACTTTGAGGTGGAGAGGGGGAGGAGAATAGGAGAGGCAAGCAAAGTCTCTAGTATATGAACCACTGAATCTCTCATATTTATAGGGGTCCCCTATCAAATCAACCATAATGGATCCTCCCCTATTGGGTATTGGATCTCCATCCAACTACCCAAACCTCTTAGATTAGTGTATCTCTATCCAATAATCTATCATGGGCTCTTATTGGATCTCATCCATAAGATCCAATAATTTATGGGCTTATTGGATATCCAATAAGATAGAGGCTCTAGCGAATATCTCAAATCTGAACCTCTACTCATCGCAACGCTTACCATATGTGTGTGACCCTTTAGGCCCAATATCGAGTTGGCCGTAAGTCATATCTATCAGAACTTCTTCTAGCTCAATGAATTATTATCTTCATAATAATTCACTCGACTCATCAATTGCGGATGTACTAGGCCACTATGCCGTAGTCCCCAGACGATACAATGGAAACCAATCCATTGGACCTGTTTATCCTCAATTATTATGTACCTATAGTCCCTTATCCATCTAATATCCCAGAGACCGTATACCGTGCATGGTGCTATCAGACCCATAGAGTTTCTACTCAAATCTTACTCTAATCAGATTCTCCCGGAGAACTCTTTCTCTCTCAATCCGAATGACCCTAGCTAAGGATTTGTCAGAGCAAAAACACATGGGATATTCCTCTCATGACACCAAGAGTGGATGATCCTCTATCGACACTCAATAGCCCTCGTAATGTTAACTACCACTCCCGATGACCGGCGATATTAGATCTAGGACATCCAAACCTATAAGTCTGGTATCAAAGAGTGGAGCACTCATATAGGACATCCTTGATGTCTTAAGTCTAAGGACCAAATACACCACTAGGACTATGGAATCGCTATTTGAGAATCGGGTATCATCAACCATCCAACATTTCGTAAGCAGATCAATCAGTGAACTTATTCTCCAATGAGCACCTGTACTGTATTCCTAGTGTCCCCACATGAGCAGTTGTGAGACTAACTGCATCCATCATAAGGACGGGTATACAACACACCAATCTGTCCGGTTATCTCGATGTCCCTATTAAAGGTGAATTTGTCTCATTTTCGTGATCTTATCACGATCTGATTCCCATTGCATAGATCCAAGTATATCAAAATATATATTGCATATATGTAATAGTCGATAAAAAGTGATAAAATGACAAAGTGTAATAAGCAAAAAGACTGCGTGTCAAGTCACACGTGCCATCACTCACATGATTGACTTATAGGTCACATATGATAAGCAATCTCCCACTTGACTTACAGCCAATCACTAATGTGCTTGATCCCCATTAGTCCCTTGTGACGCTCAAAGACAATATAAGGTAATGACTTTGTTAGTGGATCTGCAAGGTTATTTTCAGATGGAACTTTTTCCACTACTACATCTCCTCAGGTCATGATCTCTTTAATAAGTTTGAACCTCCTTAGAACACTTCTGATGGGACCCGAGTTCCCTTATTTGAGTAATCACCCCGTAGTTGTCACAATATAATGAAATCGACTCCTCGCTACCCAGCATGACTCCTAGATCTGTGATGAACTTCTTCATTTAGACTCTCTCCTTTGCTACCTCTATTATAGCAATGTACTCTGCCTCTATGGTCGAGTCAACAGTAGTATATTGCTTGGAACTCTTCCAGCACACTGCTCCTCCATTTAAGGTGTACACATACCCCTAATTCGACTTGCTCTCATCGACATCATACTAAAAATTTGAGTCTGTGTAGCCTTCAACCTTGAGGCTACTACCTCCATATACTAGTAAAAGATCCTTAGTCACTCTCAAGTACTTAAGGATACACTTTACTACTTTCTAGTGCTCGAAGCCTAGATCTGCATGATACCTACTTGTGACACTTAGAGCATGCACTATATCAGGTTGGTACATAGCATGACATATATGATAGACTCTATTGCTGTTGTACAGGGTGTCCTATCCATGTTCGCCCTTTCTTTAGGAGTCATTGGGGACATACTCCTAGAAAGTGATATCTCATGTCTCATCTGTCATATCTCATAATCATAGTGATCTGCAATAGCCAATATAATTCAGATGGATTTTAGCATTACTATGGGTGAGAAGGTTTCGTCATAGTCAACACCTTGCCTTTGATGATACCCCTTAACCACTAGCCTTGCTTTATAGGTCTCTACCTTTCCATCTACTTCGATCTTTTTCTTAAAGATCCACTTGCAACTGATGGGTACAATACCCTCGAGCTCATCAACTAGGTTCCAAACCTTGTTGGAGTACATGGAATCTATCTCAGAATTTATGGCTTCTTGCCACTTCCTAGAGTCTATACTCATAATAGCCTCCTCGTAGGTCTGAGGATCAATATCCTTAACACCCTCTCCTCTAATATGTTCCATATATCTCTCATGAGGATGAGATACTCTATCGGACCTACGTAAAGTTGGAACTTGTGTATTAGGTACCTGAACAGACTCGGGCTATAGAGTGGTGCTTGAGCTAGGTTCTCCAACCTCGCTCAACTCTATCAAGCTCCCACTATCTCCGCCAAGAATATGTTCCTTCTTATGGAACATCGCTCTCTTGGTTACAAAGATCTTTTGGTCCTCGAGATGATAGAAATAATACTCACAAGTTTCCTCGCGGTATCCCATGAACTTGCACTACTCTATCCTTGATTCTAACTTATCGATGTTGTGTCTTTTAACATGGACAGGACACTACCAAATCTTAACAACCTTGAGATCGGGCTTCTTCCCTTTCCATATCTCATATAGTGTAGACATTATTGACTTAGTTGGAACTCTATTCAAAAGGTAAGTTGCAGTCTCTAGGGCATATCACCATAATGAGATGGGTAGGTCAGCAAAACTCATCATGGACTGTACCATATCTAACAGCGTATGATTCCTCCTTTCAGACACACTATTGAGCTGAGGTGTCTATTAGGATAAAACACATAGTCCTTGAGGAACTGGGTAAACTTTGTACTTAAGTACTCACCTCCTCGATTTGATCAAAGAGTCTTGATACTCTTTGCAGTCTGGTTCTCCATTTCATTCTTATACTCTCTAAATTTCTCAAAGGCCTTGGACTTGTACTTCATTAAGTACACATATCCATACCTTGAGAAATCATCAGTAAAGGTAATGAAGTAGGAGTAACCACCAATGGCATGTGTTAACATGGGTCTACATACATTACTATGTATGAGTTCCAACAACTCAGTGGCTCTCTCTCCAGTTCCACTAAATAGAGAGTTGGTCAATTTTCCATGAAGAGAAGGCTCGCAAGTTGCATATGACTCATAGTCGAATAGATCTATATATCCATCCTTTAGCAACTTTTGAATCCTTTCCTTATGGATCTGATCTAGCCTATAATGCCATAGGTATATACTATTCACCTCATCTCATTTTCTCTTAGACACACTTATATTCATGATATGTGGAGCAGTGTCTAATATAAACAAACCATTATGCAATGTTCCATTCATGATGATCTCATCATCTAATAATATTGAACAATCATTGTTCTCAAAAACTAATTTATATCCACTAATTTCAAACATGAAATGGAGATAATGTTTTTGTTAATAGAAGGAATAAAATAACATACATCTAATGCAATAATAGCTCCACTAGGCAGATATAGGGTGACCTCACCAATAGCTACTATAGTAACTTTCGCTCCATTGCCTATCTTGAGGTTCATCTCACCTCTCCCTAATCTCCTAGGCCTTGCTAGAACCTGCAACGAATTGCAAATATGATAAGCACTACTGGTATCCAATACCCATGTGTTATCATAAGAGTCTGACAAATGGAGACTGATCATGAATGTAGTTGAAGCTTCTCCAAGCTTCTGTTTCACCCACTCGGAAAGGTACTCTTTGCCGTTCCTTTTCCAGTGCCCATCTTTGCCACAGTAGAAGCATTGGTCTGTATCCTTTGCCGTGTCTTTCTTAGCATCCTTTGCTTTACCTAGTCATCCCTTGCCCTTATCCTTCTTAAGAGACTTTTCTGCTTTCCTTTTCTTTTTTGTCTCACCAGTGTAGAGAATTGGCTTCTCCTTTTTGATAGTGCTCTCAGCCTCCCTAACATATTAAGAAGCTTTGGGAGAGTCACCTCAAGATTATTCATATTAAAATTTATTATGAACTGTGAAAATGAATGTAGTAGGGACTAAAGCACAATCTCCACACACAAGTTATCCTCAAGGACTATTCTTAGACCAATGAGTTTCTCTATCAACTCAATCATCTTTAGGACATGGTTATGAACCGGTGTCCCATCAGTCATCCTAGCGCAGAAGAGACTCTTGGATATCTCATATCGCTTAGTCCTTCTCTATTCATCAAACAATTTATGGACATGTAGGAGAATGAATTTGGCATCCATCATTTCATATTTTCTCTATAACTCAAGATTCATAGAGCAAGAGTGGAGTCATCAATGTACTTCATGTAGCGAGCGATCTCATCCTTGCTTGCCGCTTCCTTGGGCATATGCATTACTATATCAAGGACATACACAATTTTCTCCGCTATGAGAATAATTTTTAAGTTACAGAGTCAATCCGTATAATTTGGACAAGTGAGGTGGTTGACATCATGTATGCCACATAAAGGATTTGAAAGTGACATTTTCTAAAAATAAAGATGCAGTAGAAATGAATAACATACAGATTTTGCAAAAAATATAACCTGACAACCTCTTTATTTTGAAAATAATGAGGTAGTTGCAAATTATCCATATAATTTGCTCTTACTATTTTACTTGTGAGTCACTTGACAACCTCAGCACGTGAAATAGAAGTCTCTGGCAGACTTCTAGTGGGGATCAGGATCCAATCAGCATCTTAATGTAACCTCAAGGGACTTCACCATGTTGAATCTCGGATTTTGATGATGAAATTAATTATAAATTATTTTATCTAATCTATATGTTGAGAAAAGCATGTAAGATTAACTACAATAGTAGTAAGACATAAAGCAGGTGTTGTGTCGGAGTCAGGATCGAGATCTCATTAGGAGTTCAAGAGTTCATCGGAAGTCCGGACATTCGTCGGAAGTTTTGTCGGAACCAACCAAGAGGTCCAAGAGCTTGCTAAAGAAGCTCATAGGAACTCGCCAAGAAGATCCACGTAAAGTCAAGGAGCTTGCTGGGAGTCCACCGGAACATTGCCGGGAGTTTGTCGGAAGTTCACTGAAAGATTGCTAAAAGAGCAATTGACGTACCGAAACAAGAATGCTTTGTCAATTATCTTAATTATTATAGTTAGTCCATAAATTGAGTTAGGATTGAGAGGTAATCCCACTAACTTAACAAGGGGCCAATTGGGCCCCTAACAGGGCTAAATTGGGTCAGATTGAACAGCTCATTCAGCACATTAATGCCCAGTCGGTGGTGGCACCGCTTGGGAGACCCAGTCTCCCAAGTGGTCTGGGTGGTGGTACCGCCCTTGTCAAGTGGTGGAACCGCCCATTAATGGCGGTGGTATCGCCAGCATCCCGAAATCCAAGGATTTGAATTTTTTGGCTCAAAAGTTTGAATTTTTAGAGCCTATAAATATCCCACCCTTTTCTGCATGAAAGGGTAACAAAGTTCTGTTGTATATGTTAAAAATTCTAAGTGTTTGGGGTGTGAAAAGCATTGTAAAAGTGAGAAGAGTTATCTTTCTCCTTCTCTTAGCCTTGTAACCATCCAAGAAAGAGGAGTGAGACTTATAAAGGTTGTCTCCTAAACCCGACAAAAGGAAAAAAAGCTATAAAAGGTGGCTAGTCTTCTCCTATTGAAAGAAGAAGGCCTTTAGTGGATGCTGATTACCTCGACGGAGGATGAATCTGAAGTGGACGTAGGTCTCATTGACCGAACCACTCTAAATTCTAGTTTGCTTTTTCTTTTGTGCAATTTACTTTACTGCAAACCTCCTTGAGCTTCTCCTTACATTCTTACAAAAGTTTTAAGTTCAACATCTTTACGAAACGATTTGAATCAAGATGAACTTTATACAAAATCGAAGAATTTTTTGCTGTATTAGTTCACCCCCCCCCCTCTTAGTGCCGCTCTTGATCCTAACAATTGATATCAGAGCAAGGTTCACTCTTATTTGGTTTAAAACCCAAGAGAGATAGTATTTGCTGGCAACCAAGAGAGTCATTCAATTATACATTCGCATATGTTTAATGGGACGAATTACACATATTAGAAGACTAGAACGAGGATCTTTCTAATTTCAATAGATTTCAAATTATGAAATATTATAGAAAATGGGTTTCAAAAGTCTTCTCTTCCGATCAAATAAATCATGAAAAGCACTTAATAATTCATTAAAAGATAAATTTGCGTCAATTGAGTTACTTACCTTATCTCCGATAGTCATTAGCGCATAGTGAGCAACTTGCTTGGTGTTGGTTGGCTCCTCTTCTTCGGATGCACTTGAGTCATCCCATGTTGCTTTAAGGGCTTCTTCTTGTTCGGTTACTTCCTCAATACTTAGGGACATTCACTCTTGAAGTGTCTAGGCTTCTTGCATTCATAGCATATCACTTATGCTTTTTTGGGTTCAAATTTTTTTTAGGGTCATTTTTAAATTTATTTATTTTTATAAATTTTTTGAACTTCTTTGTTAAGAGTGCTAGGTCATCATCACAATCCTCATCACTTGAATTTTCTTTCAAATTGTCTTCTTGTGTTCTCAGTGTCATATCCTTCCTATTCTTTAGAAGGGTGTTCTCAAGCTCTTCATGAGCTTTACAGATTATCTCATAGGTCATTAGTGACCTAATTAGTTCTTCGAGAGGAAAATTATTTAGATCTTTGGCCTCTTGAATAGCTATTACTTTAGGGTCCCAACTCTTTAGAAGGAATCTTAAAATTTTATTAACAAGTTCAAAATCTGAGAAACTTTTACCAAGTCCTTTTAGAGCATTGGCGACATCCGTAAACCGGGTGTACATATCCCCAATGGTCTCACTCGATTTCATTCGAAATAACTCATAAGTGTATACTAAAAGATTAATTTTTGACTCCACTCTACTAGTGCCTTCATGAGTCACGTCAATTATATGCCAAATATCAAAAGTTGATTCACAAATAGACACACAATTGAATTTGTTTTTATCTAAAGTATAAAACAAGGCATTTATAGCCTTGGCGTTTAAGGCGAAAGTCTTCTTCTCCAACTCATTCCAATCATTCATTGGAAGAGAAGACTTTTGAAACTCATTTTCTACAATATTCCATAATTCGAAATCCATTGAAATTAGGAAGATCCTCATTCTAGTCTTCCAATATGTATAATCCGTCCCATTGAACATGGGCGGACATGTAATTTGAATGACCATCTTAGTTGCCGGCAAATGCCATCCCTCTTGGGTTTTAAACAAAATGAGAGTGAACCTTACTCTGATACCAATTGTTAGGATCAAGAGCGGCACTAAGAGGGAGGGCGGGGGTGAATTAGTGTAGCGAAAAATTCTTCGATTTTATAAAATATTTTATACGTTCGATAGAAATCGATTCGAAAAGATAGCAACTTGAAACATAAGAGAGCGTAAGTGTAGTGAAAGCAAGATGACAAGGAGAAGTAGTTTGCTATAAAATGATTTGCAGTTAAATTAAATTGCTCAAAACGAAATGCCCCGACAAACTCCCGACAAGCTCCTGGACTTTACAATGATCTTCTTGGCAAGTTCTGATGAGCTTCTATGGTAAGCTCCTGGACTTCTCGATTGGTTCCTGTAGAACTTCCGATGACCGTTCGGACTTTCGTCAAACTCTCGAACTTCCAATGAGATCTTGATCTTGCTCCGGCACAACACCCGCTTTATGTCTTACTGCCATCGTAGTTAATCCTACATACTTTTCTCAACATATAGATTAGATCAAACAATTTACAATTGACTTTATCATCAAAATCCGAGATTCAATAATCTCCCCCTTTTTGATGATGACAATCAATTGATGACGGAGTTAACCTTAACTCCCCCTATCTATATGCTGTTGAATCTCGTATTTTGATGATGAAACCACTTGATATGTGTTTATAATTTAAACTGCATTTTGAGTGATGCAGGTCTACTCGATCAGGATTAGACAGTTAACGTAGGAGGAATTGATGTTGCGCCGGAGGAGATCACGTCAGGATATTGGATGGCAGAAGGCTTCGGACGTCGGGCATCGGGCCAAGGAGAGCGGAATTGCGCCAAGGATATCGGGGTTGCGGAGGTCAACTGCCGATTGGGCAACAAGTCGTAAGAGAGGATGATGCGCTGAAGATTCAGACGAAGCGCCAACCAATGACGTGCCGAGCAACGGAATGTCGATTCGCGTTGTAATAATTGTCTAGATCGGAGTAGAGTTTTAGTTTAGGTGTGCAGGAATAACTATGATAATGAGAAAGACATAAAGCGAAACAAAGTGCGGAGTCAAGCGCGAAGGATTCATTGGGAGTTTGAGAGTTCGACGGAAGTCCGAAGGTTCGTCGGGAATGCTGCCAGAACTAGCCGAGAATGAGTAGGGAGCTTGCCGAAGGGTTTTTTGGAAGCTCACCGAAAGGTTCGTGGGAAGTTCGCGGAGCTCACCGAGAGAGATCGGAGCTTACCAAAGAAGCTCGTTGGAACTCGCCAAGATCAAATCGTGAAGTTTAAGAGCTTGCCGGGAGTCCGCAGAATGGTTTCCGAGAGTTTATCGGAAGACCGCCGAAAGTTCGCCGGAAGCTCGCCGGAAGAAGTCTTGACTTATGGACTTTGTAATAGCTTATAAAATGTCTTTAAATTCGTAGTTAGCATGTTAATTAGGGTTAGGATTAGGTATTAATCCTATAACCCAAGTAGGGGCCAATCGGGCCCGAGTTCGGACTAGTTTGGGCCAAGATTGAAGCCCAACTAGTGGGCTGAAATCATTGTAGGCGGTGGCATCGCCTGGGCTGGGCGGTGGCACCGCCCAGTGCCCGAGAGCTGGGCAGTAGCACTGCTTGGGCTGGGCGGTGGCACCGCCCAGCATTGTCAGGGTCAGAAACTGATAGGAGGTGGCACCGCCACTGACAGGCGGTGGCACCGCCACTGACAGGCGGTGGCACCGCCAGCATCGGGAACTCCAAGAGAATTCAAATTTGGAGCCCAAATTTGAATCTTCTTGAGGCCAATAAATACCCGTCAAATCTCAGTTGAGATTACAACTTTTTGAGCAGCTATTGTTTAAGAGAAAGGCCTTAGAAAAGTCTTAGCTAGTCTTGTTTTCAATTTGCTAGTGTTCACCTCCTTCTTTCTTGCTGAAAATCTGTAAGAGAGTGAATCGCTTGTAAAAGAGTTGTAAGAGGGGTATTTACCCTTCCCTTTCAAGAGATTTGCTAGTGGAAGGTGGGAGCCTCAACGAAGAGGGGCCTCGCAAGTGGATGTAGGTCACTTGACCGAACCACTTCAAAAACGGCATAATCTCTGGTTTGCATTTCATTACTGCTATTTACATTACTGCAAACCTTCTTACTTGCTTTATTTCATTATTATCTTTGCTGCACAACTTTGCGAATACACTTTCAACTTAAGCACTTCTGATTCCGATTTTTATCGTACGAAAGATTTGTTGAAACCAACGTTTTAATCCGCTGCACTAATTCACCCCCCCCTCTTAGTGCCGCTCCGATCCTAACAATTGGTATCAGAGCACGGTATTTCCCATTTCGGATTTACACCCGAGAGAAATGGCTCTTCATGGCTTTCAAGAGGGCTTATCGGTTTTTCGTCCACCGTTATTTAACGGATTGGACTACACTTATTGGAAAACTCGAATGAGAGTTTTCTTGATTTCTATGAATTTGGATTTATGGAATATTGTTAAAAACGGTTTTTAACTTCCCTCTAAACTGATGAACGAATGGTCGGATTTGGAGAAGAAGTATTTTTCTTTAAACGCAAAGGCTATGAATGCCTTATTTTACGCTGTAGACAAAAATGAGTTCAATCAGATTTCTACGTGCGAAATGACTTTTGATATTTGGCGAACACTTGAAATCACACATGAGGGAACTAGTAGAGTCAAAGACACGAAAGTTAACATTTTAATGCATGATTTCAAGCTTTTTCAAATGAAGCCGAGCGAAACCATTGTTGACATGTACACCCGTTTTACGAATGTCGTCAATGGTTTACAAACTCTTGGCAAATGTTTCTCGAATTTTGAACTTGTTAGTAAAGTTTTACGATCACTTTCTAAAGTTTGGGAATCAAAAGTTACGGCAATACAAGAAACAAAAGATTTAAATATTTGTCCACTTGAAGAACTTATCGGCTCATTGATGACATATGAAATGATGCAAAATGCACATGATGAACACAATGAACACTTGAACCACCTTCCAAAGAATAGGAAGGATTTGGAACTCCGGACAAATGAATACCACTTGAGCGATGACTCAAGTGATGAGGACAATGATGAACTTGAACTTCGAACACTAACTCTTAATAAGTTCATTAAAAAAAAATCTAAAATGAATAATGAACTTGAATAGAGGAAGAGGCCAAAGAAAAGGAAGGCACTCAAGGATGAATCAAGAACTTCAAAAGGTGAAACGGGGAATTGGGCTTTAACGGGCTTCGACTACAAGGTAAGTAACTCAACTCTCTTGAATTATTTTGAAATTACTTGAAGTTTTTCATGAGTGCTTAATTTAGATAGTAGGAATAGAAAATAAAAAATTATTTTTCAAAAATTATATCATGTTTCTCTTTTTAGCATCTTTGAAAAATTAAAAAATTGATAATGAAAAGTATATTGCTAAGGTTCTTGTATGTTATGTTTTGAATGTTGAATGATATATGCAACATTAGGGATGATAATTATATGATATGTGATAATGCTTAGGATTAATCCATACATGTGTATCTTGATGATTTTATGACATACATGAGTTTTTTTTATGTAAATGTTGATTTGAAACTCTCATTTTAGATTAACATGTTTTTAGACTAATCGTTTTTTATGACATATTAAGATGACATTGTGCATGTACATCTATGTATGAATTTCTTGATAGTCTTTTGATGATAGATGTCATATCATGATGTGTTTGGTCTTAACGGCTTCATGACGAAACTTATGTTTCGATGATGATACATGTTTTCACAAAAGACTTGAATACACTCACATGAAATTAATTGTATGAAATGGAAATAAAATTTCTATCCTATTGAAATTAATGAATTTATTTTACTAATTTTGTGGATCTCGAAATTGATTTTGATGACTTGATTATGAATTTCAAGTTAATGATTTGATTTAAATGAGTTTTATCTAAATCATAATCTTGATCTTGCAAAATTGGAATCCCAAATAATGTCTTTTAGTATTCATGAATTGATACACACAATATGAAAGTATTGTTATTCATGACTTGAATTTGATTGAAACATTGCATGCTTAAATTAATCATTCTCCTATGTTTCAAGAATTCTTTAAATGCCTTATGTGATTATTGAAAATTAATTTACTTTATGATAAATCTATGTATATCATTTTGAATCTCTTGAAAGTAATATTAAGATTTTGATGATTTGGACGATTTGAATTTGAATGAGTTTTATCCAAAATCGTGATCTTGATTCCGTGATATTTATAAATTAAGATTTATTATGAATCAAGATTTTTTTTCATTTATCAATCTCCCAAGATTTTCTTTTGATTATTTATGAGTAGGTTTTTCAAAAAATTATGCATTTTGGTATTCACATATTCTAATATTTCATGATATGATTTTTATATTCCTTGTATTCATGAAATGTTTATCGCATCACCGAACTACTTTCTTCTTGATATTCCTTATGTGGTGATATAAAATTATGCATGAAATACTCTTGATATTATTTTAATACATACAAATGAAAAGTTATGATCATGAATGGTCGGATGAAATTTGACAAGTTAATACCATCATGATTTGAAACATTTATGATTCGAAATTATGTATGCAATTACTTTTTATTGTGATGATATATGCATATAATGTGCATCATAAATTCTCTAAATAATGAATGCTTGGTATCATAATCAAAATATTGATAAATACTATGATTTATTACCAAAATGATGTATCATGTATGATATGCTCATAATGTTGAATGATTTATTCAATATCGTGCATGAATGAAATATAAGATTTTTGAAATAGTGCATGTTTCAATTTGAAAATATAATGATGCACAAATGAGATTGATACTTACCTTTATCATAATTGATGTAAAGGGTCTTTCCTTCTTTTTGACAATGACAAAGGGGGAGAAATATTGCTCGCTCAAGATGCAAAATTTGAAAACTTGCACATTGCTAAAGAAGCAAAACTTGCAACTTGCACATTGCAATAGGAAGCAAGAATCGTGAGCTTACACAAGAAAGCTATCTTGTATTTGCTTTCATGTAGTAAAACTTGTATATCGTAAAAATTGCTAGCTTATAGTCTAAAGAGAAGCAATCGATAGCTATCTCAAGAAGACTAAACATGCTAAACTTACACATCTTTAATCATTAGATTGCATGATGATAAAACTTGATATTATATTTTTCATGCAATGAGTTGAACCCATATAACAAATACTTGATTGTGGTACTTCTCCTTTTTGTTGATGACAAAGGGGGAGAAGTATGTTGATGACATAACATGTGATGCATAAGTTTTATGCATATGTTCATGATGATGTGTTGCAAGTATTCATGATGAATATTGCAATGACTTGAATTCTGCTTGAATTCAAGGTTCTATCAATATGACATATTGATAGGGGGAGTTTGTTTAAACTCCGGGAGTTAAGGTTAACTCCGTCATCAAGTGGTTGTCATCATCAAAAAAGGGGAGATTGTTGAATCTCGTATTTTGATGATGAAACCACTTGATATGTGTTTATAATTTAAACTGCATTTTGAGTGATGCAGGTCTACTCGATCAGGATTAGACAGTTAATGCAGGAGAAATTAACGTTGTGCCGGAGGAGATCACGTTAGGATATTGGACGACAGAAGGCTTCGGACGTCGGGCATTGGGCCAAGGAGAGCGGAATTGCGCCAAGGATATCGGGGTTGCGGAGGTCAATCGCCGATTAGGCAACAAGCCGCAAGAGAGGACGATGCGCTGAAGAATCGGACGAAGCGCCAACCAATGACGTGCCGGGCAACGGAATGTCGATTCGAGTTGTAATAATTGTCTAGATCAGAGTAGAGTTTTAGTTTGTGTGTGCAGGAATAACTATGATAATGAGAAAGACATAAAGCGAAACAAAGTGTGGAGTCAAGCGCGAAGGATTCATTGGGAGTTCGAGAGTTCGACGGAAGTCCGAAGGTTCGTCGGGAATGCTGCCGGAACTAGCCGAGAATGAGTAGGGAGCTTGCTGAAGGGTTTTTTTGGAAGCTCACCGAAAGGTTCATGGGAAGTTCGTGGAGCTCGCCGAGAGAGATCGGAGCTTGCTGAAGAAGCTTGTTGGAACTCGCCAAGATCAAATCGTGAAGTTTAAGAGCTTGTCGGGAGTCCGCATAATGGTTTCCGAGAGTTTATCGGAAGACCGCCGAAAGTTCGCCGAAAGCTCGCCGGAAGAAGTCTTGACTTATGGGCTTTGTAATAGCTTATAAAATGTCTTTAAATTCGTAGTTAGCATATTAATTAGGGTTAGGATTAGGTATTAATCCTATAACCCATGTAGGGGTCAATTGGGCCCGAGTTCGGACTAGTTTGGGCCAAGATTGAAGCCCAACTAGTGGGCTGAAAACACTGTAGGCGGTGGCACCGCCCAGCATTGTCAGGGTCAGAAACTGATAGGCAGTGGCACCGCCACTAACAGGCGGTGGCACTGCCAGCATCGGGAACTCCAAGAGAATTTAAATTTGGAGCCCAAATTTGAATGCTCTTGAGGCCTATAAATACCCCTCAAATCTAAGCTGAGATTACAACTTTTTGAGCAGCAATTGTTTAAGAGAAAGGCCTTAGAAAAGTCTTAGCTAGTCTTGTTTTCAATTTGCTAGTGTTCACCTCCTTCTTTCTTGCCGAAAATCTGTAAGAGAGTGAACCGCTTGTAAAAGAGTTGTAAGAGGGGTATTTACCCTTCCCTTTCAAGAGATTTGCTAGTGGAAGTTGGGAGCCTCATCGAAGAGGGGCCTCGCAAGTGGATGTAGGTCACTTGACCGAACCACTTTAAAAATGACGTAATCTTTGGTTTGCATTTTAATTACTGCTATTTACATTACTGCAAACCTTCTTACTTGCTTTATTTCATCATTACCTTTGCTGCACAACTTTGCGAATACGCTTTCAAGTTAAGCACTTCCGATTCCGATTTTTATCGTACGAAAGATTTGTTGAAACCAACGTTTTAATCCGCTGCACTAATTCACCCCCCCCCTCTTAGTGCCGCTCCGATCCTAACATATGCCATACTTGAGAAAAGACATTCTTGAATTCTAGGCCTTTGAATTCAAGAAACAAATTGATAAGTTAAGTTCATTTGAACTTACCAATACACACATCATGATTCCTATTATGATCTAATATTCTCAAAATGATGTCTAGCCATGATATCCATTTTCAAGTTTTGATATTTCAAATATGAAGGATGACAAACATAGTAATTCATCATTCTATGGCAATATATCAATTATAAAATTACAAATTAAGCTCTAGATATCTTATCATAATGAAGGAAATTTATCAAGCAAACATTTTAAGTATATATGATGAAATATATTGCATACATTTGTCATCAATTTACCACATTTTGGTATTATTTCTCCCCCCTTGTCATCAACAAAAAGGAGAACAATTTCAACAATGCAAGTGTGGTAAAAATTCATGCTACATTTCAATTTGTAAAAATTCATACCAATTATATTTCAAGCATTCATGACATGGTATCATTCAAAAGTTCTCACATTAAAAGTTATAAATATCTAAAGAGATGGCTTCCATCAACTTCTCCCTTTTTATTTTTCATCAAAACTTTGCATGAAGGAGAGTAAGGAGGAAAATCCATTGAGAACCAACTTTGAATGAAGTTAAAATGATAAAAGAGTTTCATTAAATCATGCTTCAATTTTCACAAGGATCAAGATATTCATGTGAAATCAAATTCTCATTCTTGCAAGTGTTCATCTCATGAAAAAAAATCATAAAAATTCTTCCTTCATTAATAAAGAATTCATGTGAAAGAATCATCATGTGAAGGATAAAAGAAATTGCATGAATAAGCCTTCATAATGAGAGGATCATCACATCAAATCCATTTATCAATAAAAAATCACTTGAGATAAATCCGAGATATGCATTTGTCAATGAAATCCATGAAGTGATTGAGTGTATCAAAAGTGATGGAGCAAGGGTATGAAGTAAACTTGATATGGCATAATCTCATGAAAGCTCCATTCAAGAAATTCATAAAGATAGTCCAAAAAAGATATGTATCAAATTCATGCATTTGGACAAATTAACATTCCTAACTCCACAAATGATCATCAAATAATACATCAAGTCATAGATACCAACAAGTAATTTGTGTTAAATGTATCAAGGAAAGTAAGTGTTAAATGTATTAAGGAATTTATCCATTCAAAAGATATATCAAGTCTAATTCTTAGGGTGATATATTCATTAAAGTAAGCTCAGAATTTAACCATCAAGGTAGTTAGCGCAGAATTTTACTATCAAAGTAAGTAGCATTTTAGGCATCAAAATATAGCATTGCGATCATCAAAGCAAGTAGCATTTTAAGTTTACAACATTAAGGTAAACAACATAGGATTACAAAATAACAAAGAGGAATTGTGTCCACTTCTCTCCAAATACATACACAGCTTATTCAGGTGGTGGAAAGTTAAAATGTCTAAACAAAGTATTAAACTATTGATGAATATGCAGCAACTCAATTAAGATTTGATTATGGCGTTGTTCAAGTCGATCTTGTCATTGTTCAAAATAATCCATTTGAGTCCCTATGTCGTAGATAGATAAGGGCGGTGCGTGCTCTACTGGAGGTAATTCCTCAAAGGGACCAGTTGGAGGAGATTGATTACCCCTAAATATTGGTGTTTCATATTCTAGTTCTGGTTGGAGGGAATCAGTCCTTCTAGGCATTCTAGTCCATATACCATTTATGAATGTACATCTCATTCGTTGAATTAGATTTTTTTTTATTATACTAAATCTGTCTAGTTTTATAACTTCTTCGTCCGGTAGAATGGCAATATCATAGGCATTGAGTAGTCTTGTGATTAAGCCACCATATGGAAGAATCATGTCCTTTTTTGATATTTCAATCATGTTTTGTTGGATTAGATAACCAAAACAATTGTTATCATAATCTAATATATAGTACCTAGTTCCATTTGGCTTACTTCATCATGATGATATTGTTTTGGGAGAATGATACTTATCAAGATGTGATGAAGTATTTTGGTGCTTAAAGGTAGTAAACATTCACAGCTTTTTGGAAGTATCGTTAAGTTAGGATTGCCAAAAATTATTCCTAAGGCATCAACGTAAGTGGTCCCAACTGTTTCATCATCCCATTATCCTCTAAAATAACAACCTCTTTCTTTTACTAGTATTCCTATGATGTCGTAAATTGATCTATCCATAATGGATATATGATGTCCTAATAGATAGGTAGATACCTTTTCTTCTTCATCTAGATGTAAATTATTGTAAAATAGCCTAACAAGTCTAAGGTAGATAGATTCACTTATTTGAAGAATTGGGAGAATGTCTAGATTTGCAAACGATTGAATATGTTCCAAATTACTTAATTCATGTAAATCAACATATTTTCCCTTATGAACATGTCTAGATTCTATTGATGAAAATTTTATGGCATGTTGATTAGAATCGAAAAGTAGGGAGTCATAATTTTCTTCTAATCTCCTCTTCCCTTTGTCCCTAGAGGGTCTTCTAGAACCCATAAAGATTGCTATTATGAAGATAGATAATGAGCAAGAGTAGATAATACAAAAGAGAAATCAATGCCATTTAGAGAATACCTTAGTTGTGATCTTCAAGAGGATGTAGGAGATTGATCCTTGATCTAGTAGGAAATAGGATTTTTTTTTTTTTGGGCAGCTAGAGGGAGTGAATGGTGTTCAAAGGGGGTTTGGAATTGTTTGGGGGAGTAGAGAATGAGTTGGGGTCAGTTCTACCGTTGGCCCTAACTTGGATTTATAAAGGGGCAGGTTGCGGGTGGTGGCACCACTAGCTAGGCGGTGCTACTGCCTACAACACTTGTTTGCTGATGGTGCTACCTCCTACAATAGGTTCCAGCTGGGTGGTGGCACCACCTATAGGCAGTGAACACTACTCACAAAATTTACTCATTCACATTCATATCTAAATGTAACATAAAGAGAGTGGATTCATGTCAACACACAAATGCATACCACACATGCACGATTCATATTAATGCAACGATTCATCACAACGATTCATCACAACGATTCATATCTAAACCTCATATAGAACTCATAAATACATATGATTCAACTCGTCAAAACTCGTAAAAATACATACTATAAGTTCATGATTCATTATCAAAATCTTAGATTCAACATTACTGCTATCGTAGTTAATCCTACACACTTATCTCAACACATGGATTAGATCAAATAAGTTACCAATTAATTTCATCATAAAAATCCGAGATTCAATAGCTATCTTGCATTCTTTTTCACAAACTTGCTAGCCTTCATACTTCAAAGATAAGTAACACTTGCCAAATTACTTACATGTTATAAAATAATATAAAATTTTACTAGCTTGTGCTTTGCAAAGGAAGTAAAATATTATACTTCTCAAAAGAGAAGAAAGAACTTGCTATCTTAAACATCACCAAAAATTGCTAGCTTGCCTATGTTAAGAAGAAAAAAATGTAAACTTACAAAATTTACAATCTTGCACATCTTTAAAATTAATGATGATTTGGTGATTATGCATGTTGTAAGGTGATAAAAAAATTTATTAACTTGTATGTTGTAAAACTTGCATATCTCAAAAACTGGCCCTCATTCACTAATTCACCCTCTCTTAGTGCCGCTCTTGATCCTAACAAAAATTTCAATACATCATTTCATGCATGATCGTCATCATAATTTCTCCCCCTTTGTCATCAACAAAAAGGAGAACGATTCAACAATGCAAGTGTGGTAAAAATTCATGCCACATTTCAATTTGTATTTGACGATACCAATCATATTTCAAGCATTCATGAAATGGTATCATTCAAAAGTTCTCACATTAAAAGTTATAAACATTTAAAGAGATGACTTCCATCAACTTCTCCCTTTTCATTTTTCATCAAAACTTTGCATGAAGAAGGAAAGTAAGGAGGAAAATCAATTGAGAACCAACTTTGTGAAATGATTTGAATCAAGACAAAAATGATAAAAGTGTTTCATTAAATCATGCTTCAATTTTCATAAGGATCAAGATATTCATGTGAAATCAAATCCTCACTTTTGCAAGTGTGCATCTCATACTAAAAAATTCATAAAAAAATTTCCTTCATTAAGAAAGAATTCATGTGAAAGAATCATCATAGGAAGGAAAAAGAAATTCCAATAAAATAAATTCCATGAATGAGCACATCAAATCGATTTCTCATTAAAAATTCACAAGAGATAAACCCATGAGAGATGCATTTGTCAATTAATTCCATATATCAAAAATCATTAAGTGATGGAGTAAAGATATGAAATAAACTTGATGTGGCATAGACTCATGAAAGCTCCATTTAAGGAATACATTAAGTGAAAGATAGTCCAGAAAAGATATACATTAAATTCATGCATTCAGATAAATTAACATTTCTAATTCTCTTTTGATAAAATCAAATTATTCTTTACTTAAAGGCTTTGTAAAAATATCGGCTAATTGATGCTTTATATCAATAAACTCTAGGATTACGTCATGATTATTAACATAATCTCATATAAAGTAATGTCGAATATTAATATGTTTAGTTCTAGAGTGTTGAATGAGATTTTTTGTTAAATATATTGTACTTGTGTTATCACATTTTATGCGAATGTTTTTAAGATGAATCTTATAATCCTCTAAAGTGTTTTTCATCCATACAACTTGTGTACAATATGCACTAGCTACAATGTACTCAGTTTCGGTTGTAGATAGTGCAATCGAGTTTTATTTCTTGGATGACCAAGAAACGAGTGGGTGTCCTAAAAATTGATATATTCCGGATGTACTTTTTCTATCTAATCTACATCCAGCAAAATCTGCATCAGCATATGCAATGAGTTCAAAGTTCTCGGATTTTGGATACCATAATCCTAGATTAGTGGTACCTTTAAGATAACTAAGAATTCTCTTAATAGCTTTAAGATGAGATATCTTAGGATTAGATTGAAACCTAGCACAAATACCTACACTAAACATGATATCTGGTCTAGTTGCAGTGAGGTATAGTAAACTTCCTATCATACCCTTATAAGCTTTTTGATCAAAGCTTTCTCCACTTTCAACAATGTCTAAGTTCGTGTGGTACTCAGGGGAGTATTGATAGCTTTTGAGCTATTCATATTAAACCTTTTTAGCAAATCTAAAGCGCATTTTGTTTGACTAAGAAAGATGCCATTACTTGGTTGTTTGATTTGTAAGTCTAAAAAGAAGGTTAATTCTCCCATCAAACTCATTTCAAATTCAAGACTCATACTTTTAGCAAATGATTCACATAGAGATTCATTCGTGGAATCGAAAATGATATCATCAACGTAAATTTTAACAATAAGAAAATTATTTTCAAAATTTTTGATAAACAATGTAGTATCGACCTTGTCTTTAGAGAAATTATTTAGAATAAGAAAAGAGCTAAGTCTCTCGTACCAAGTCCTTGGGGCTTATTTTAAACCATAGAGACCTTTAGTCAATTTAAACACATGAATATGGAGATTATCATTCTCAAATCTTGGAGGTTGTTCAACATAAACTTCTTCGAAAATAAAGCCATTAAGAAAAGCACTTTTAACATCCATTTGAAACAACTTAAAATTATTACTACTAGTATAGGCAAGGAGCATCCTTATGGCTTCTAATCATGCCATAAGAGCCAAGGTCTCTTCATAATTGATACCTTCCTATTGGTTAAAACCTTTGGCCACTAATCTAGGCATATTTCTAACCACGATACCAAGTTCATCTTGTTTGTTTCTAAAGACCCATTTAGTACCAATAACTAAATGGTAATTTGGATTCGGAACAAGCTTCCACACCTCATTTCTCTCAAATTGATTTAACTCATCTTGCATTGTGATGACCCATGAATCACCTTTCTGTTAGGATCGAGAGCACTAAGAGGGGGGGGGTGAATTAGTGCAGCGGAAATCTTACAGCGATTAAAATCGAAAGGTGCGTTCATTCGATAAAATCTATTATGATGCAAAAGCCGATTCACAGTTTGTATCTAAGTGCAGTTTACGCAGTTTGCGTCTAAATGCAGTTTTGCGTCTAAATGCAGTTTGCATATGAATGCAGATTGCGTCTAAGCGCAGTTTGCATCTAAGCGCAGTTTGTGTCTAAGCGCAAATTGCGTCTAAGCGCAGTTTGCGTCTAAACACAGTTTGCTTCTAAACACAGTTTACGTCTAAGCGCAGTTTCTGTCTAAACACAGTTTGCGTCTAAACACAGTTTGCGTCTAAGCGCAGTTTGCGTCTAAACACAGTTTGCGTCTAAACACAGTTTGCAGTTATAAATGGAATCAAGACGTAAACGTAAACTGCACAGAAACTCATTCGTAAAAGCGCAAAAGACAGTTTGCAGTTATAAACAGACTTAAGACGTAAATGTAAGCTGCGATGTAAAGATCGTACGAAAACACCGTTTTACGTCTGAATGCAGATTCGAAAAGATTAGAACTTAGAAACTTGTTCGTAAAAGTGCAGAGAGTAGTAGCTATGTAGGAGGTTTGCAGTAATGATAAAATGCTCAAAATAAAAGCAAACCAGAGATTTAAAGTGGTTCGGTCAGTCTTGACCTACTCCACTTTTGGCTTCCTCCACCAATGAGGTCACCGACGTCAACTAGAGGCCTTCTTTCAATAGGCGAAGGCCAACTGCCCTTTTACAGTTTCTCTCCTTTTGACGGGCTCAGGAGACAACCCTTACAGATCCTTTCTCTCCTCTCTTTACAACTCAAGACTTGAAGAACAAAAAGAGGAGAACTTTTGGACTTTACACAAATTTGAGCTCTTAGAATCACAGAAAAGATCAAGAATTCGGTGTGGATCTGTTATCTCTTCACTTCTGAATGGGTGGGGTATTTATAGGCCTCAACCCAGTTCAAATTTGGAGCTCAAAACGATCAAATCCCAGAATTCTGGGATCAGGCGGTTGCACCTCCTAACGGGAGAGGTTGCACCGCCTGGCAGAGCTCGAAGACTGAGCCTCTGGGCGGTGCCACCTCTGTCAGGGGCGGTTGCACCTCTCTACCAGAGCTCGAAGACCGAGCTCAGGCGGTTGCATCGCTTTGACTGGAGAGGTTGCACCGCCGGCAAAGCTCGAAACTTGAGCTCTGGGCGGTGCTACCTCCCGACGAGGAGGTTGGTTGCACCGCCCAGCCTCGCCGGAGATCGAGCCCTGGGCGGTTGCACCTTTGGCTGGGGCGGTTGCACCGCCAGCCTCTCGCTGGGAGAGATAGCCTGGGCGGTGCCACCTCCAACCCTGGCGGTGCCACCGCTTTTACTATTTCAGCTCACTTGGTTTGGCTCCAAACTTGGCCCAAACCAGTCCGAACTTGAGCCTAATTGGCCCCTACTTGGGTTATAGGATTAACACCTAATCCTAACCCTAATTATTGTGCTAACTATGAATTTAAAGACATTTTCTAAGCTATTACAAAGTCCGCAAGTCAAGACTTCTTTTGGCGAGCTTCCGGTAAACTTCCGGCGGTCTTCCATGAACTCTCGAAACCATTCTGCGGACTCCGGCAAGCTCCTAGACTTCATGATTTGATCTTAGCGAGTTCCAATGAGCTTCTTCGGGCAAGCTCATCTTTCTCGGTGAGCTCGGGTAGCATTCCCCGATTTAACCTTCGGACTTCACAAACTCTCGAACTTCAATAACAAATCCTTCGCGCTTGACTCCGGACATTTTGTTTCGCTTTATGTCTTCATCGTTATCATAGTTAATCCTGCACAATTAAAACAAAACTTTGATCGAGACAATTAATCATAAGCAATTAACCAAGTTGTCCGGCATGTCATTGGTCCCTCGACGCTTCGTCCAATTCTTTCGACAAGATCGTCCTCGTTTGCAGCCTATTGCCCAATCGGCCAATTGACTCCGCAACTCCGATATCCTTGGCACAATACCGCTCTTCTTCTTGGCCCGATGCCCGAGTCCACGACCCAAGCCTTCTGTCGATACGCCGACCGATCCACCGCCCGACGTCCCAATCTTTCCGACATGTTCCTCTGGCACAACATGATGTTCCTGCTTTAATTGTCTCATCCTGATCGAAGCACCCTGCGTCACTCAAAACACAGATTAAATCATAAACATATATCAAGTAGTTTCATCATCAAAATACGAGATTCAATAATCTCCCCCTTTTTGATGATGACAACTACTTGATAACGGAGTTAAACTTAATTCCCGGAGTTTAAACAAACTCCCCCTATCAATATGCCATATTGATAGAAACTCTTAGATTCAAAAATCTAAGCAACATGTCATCATAAACGAAGTTAACCTTAACTCCCAGAGTTTAAACAAACTCCCCCTATCAATATGCCATATTGATAGAACCTTGAATTCAAACTGAATTCAAGTCATTGCAATATTCATCATGAATACTTGCAACACGTCAACATGAACATATGCATAAACTTATGCATCACATGTCATGTCATCAACATACTTCTCCCCCTTTGTCATCAACAAAATTGAGAAGTACCACAATCAAGTGTGTGTGATATTGGTTTAACTCATTGCATGAAAATCATAATATCAAGTTTTATCATCATGCAAGTTTGCTAATATCAAATATCAACATGAAAAAATTATGATGTAAGCTTTTGATATCATAACGCAAACATTTCAAGTGTTTATCAATTGTAGCATTTCATCACATGGTAAGATATCAACGCGAAAAAAATTACGATACAAGTTCTTGATATCTTAACGCATGATGCAAACATGGCATAATGCAAGTTTGGCAATCATAGCATCAATTCATATATCTCTTAATGATGCAAGCATTGCAAATATGGCAATCATATCAATTCATATATCTCTTGATGATGCAAGCATAGCATCAGTGTTCATAGCATCAATTCATATATTTCTCCCCCTTTGTCATCAACAAAACGGAGAACGATATAAGCAAATTTTAAGCATAAGTGCTTGTTGTTATGTATGTGAAATAAATCCTTGCAAGTAAAAACACTTTCATCCATATTCATCAAATCCATTTCTCAAAAATTAATTTTCACATGATGTGTGTATGAGAGATGTATTTGCTAGTTAATTACATATGTCAAAAATCAATGATATGACATATGCTTGTTAAGTTTGGAAGAGAGTGAACTTGATATGTTAGATTCAGGAGAATCCGAAAATGAAATTTGACTCTTTCTTCCATTCGGACAAGGTTTTGCTATAGATATTCAATTACAATCATGAAGGTAAAGCATACTTGTTACCATGGAAGTTTTGTATTCAAGCACATAATTTTCAACATGTAATTGTGTAAAATCATTATGCCAATCAAGTGATTCAATCATTCAATCAAGAAGGTTCGAAAAATAATTTTAACACGTTCAATCATTAGGACGTATTTTTTTTGCCATAGGTTTTCAAATACAATCATAAAGATAAGACATGCTCATCATCATGGTAGTATGATAGCAAGTTTACCATATACAAGCTAGCAAAAAAATTTCTAAATTTTAAGGCCCAGCTAAGCTAGCAATTTTGAGATGTTCAAGAAAGCAACTCTTGCTTCTTGAAATATAAGTTTTGCTAGATGTGCAAGTTAACTTTTGCTTCTTGAGATAGGCAAGATAGCATTCCTTGGTGATGTTCAATATAGCTAAGTTCTACATCATGCAAGCTAGTGAATTTTTATAACATTTTAGAACATGCATAATCACCAAAGCATCATAAATTTTAATGATGTGCAAAATTACAAATTTTGCATGATTGCATTTGTGTGTCTTGAGATATGCAAGATAGCACTTCTTAGTGATGTTCAAGATAGCAATTTCTTCTCTTTTTGAGAAGTGTAATTTTGCTTTCTTCTTGAATTGTGCAAGCTAGCTATCTCCCCTTTTGTCATTGTCAAAAAAAGGAAAACCCTTTACATCAATTTTTAAATCATGACAAAGGTTAGTATCAATCTTATTTGTGCATCATTATATTTTCAAATTAAAACATGCACATTTTCAAAACAAATAAACTCATTATTATATGTATGATTCCAAATCATCATTCATATTATTTCAATCATTGTTTCAATCACCACTTATAGCTTATCATGCAGAATATATAAAATCATCTAACATGATACAATCATTTATTTTCAAAATATTTATCACTATTTTAATGTATGATAATGAAGTATTCATGATACCGAACATTAAATCAGTATTTATCACTTCATTTTAATCATGATTCCAAACATTTATCATTTAAAGCATTCATGATATACATAAAAAAAACATGTGCATCATTCCAAATCATAAATATTTTAAATCATCATGATATTAGTTTGTCACATTGCATCCTACCATGCATGATCGAAACTTCTCATTTGCATACATCAAAATAAATTCATGAATATCTCATGCATTCATATCATCACTTGAGGAGTATTGAAAAGGAATAATTGGGTGATGAGATAAATATTTCATGAGTACAAAGAATTGCATAAAAATCATATCATGAATACAAGGAATACAAGTCACAATCATTCAAGAGAAAATTCATTATTCATTTTCAATTCATTCAATTTGATAAATCAAGATCATGATTTTGATAAAACTTATTTCAATTTTAAATTATCAAAATCATTTTATGGCTCACAAAATTTATAAATAGATTCATGATTTCATCGAGAAATAACAATGGAAATTAACATGATACACATTATTACTTCTCAACCACATATAGCATGATTTCATAAGGTATTTTAATCAAAATCATTTTGTTTATCATAAACATGCAATTTTCATGATTATTTTCAAAATTACTAGAATGATAAGCATGATTCCTAATTGTTTGTATTTTCATTATAAGATTATTAAACATGCAATTTTCAAGAAAATTAAAAAAAAATGCTTTATGAAAAGCATCATGTAATTTCAAAGTAAATTAAAGGCATTTTGATTACCTCAGCGTCGAAAGGCGTAAAGGCGTAGTTTGCCACCTCGCCTTTGTTGATTTTCTCCCTCGTCTTCAGAGGAGCTCGATTCATCCCAATTTTGTTCTTCTTCTTTGCGCTCAAAGCAAGTAGTTCCATTCTTTTTGCTTTTTTTTTTAATTTTCGTTTCATTTGTAGTTTAAGTTCACCATCACTTGAGCTTATGCTCGAGTGGTCTTCAAATGTTCTATGTCCCAAATCCTTCCTGTTCTTTGGAAGGTTGTTTTGTTCATCATTGTCCTCATCACTTGAGTCATCGCTCAAGTAGCATTCATTTGTCCAGAGTTCCAAATCCTTCTTGTTCTTTGGAAGGTGATTGTGTTCAACATGTTCATCATGTGCATTGTGCACCATTTCATATGTCATCAATGAACCAATTAGTTCTTCAAGTGGAAATTGGTTCAAGTTTTTCGATTCTTGAATAGCAGTTGCTTTTGAATCCCAAGGTTTAGAAAGTGAGCGCAAAACTTTGTTAACGAGTTCAAAATCCGAAAAGCTTTTACCAAGCGATTTTAAACCATTGACGACATCCGTAAAACGGGTGTACATGTCAACAACGGTTTCGCTTGATTTCATATGAAAAAGCTCAAAATCATGCAGTAAAATATTAACTTTCGAGTCTTTTGACTCTACTAGTTCCCTCGTCGTGATTTCAAGAGTCGCCAGATATCGAAAGCCATTTTGCACAAAGAAACCCGATTGAACTCATTTTTTGTCCAAAGCGCAAAATAAGGCATTCATAGCCTTTATGTTTAAAGAAAAATACTTCTTCTCTAAATCCGACCATTCGTTCATCGGTTTTTAGAGGGAAGTTGAAAACCGTTTTCAACGATATTCCATAAATCCATATTTAGAGAAATCAAGAAAACTCTCATTCGAGTTTTCCAATAAGTGTAGTCCAATCCGTTAAAGAACGGTGGACGAAAAGACCAAAAAACCCTCTTGAAGAGCCATTTCTCTCGGTGTAAATCCAAAATGAGAAATACCCCGCTCTGATACCAATTGTTAGGATCGAGAGCACTAAGAGGGGGGAATTAGTGCAGCGGAAATCTTACAGCGATTAAAAATCGAAAGGTGCGTTCATTCGATAAAATCTATTATGATGCAAAAGCCGATTCACAGTTTGTATCTATGCAGTTTACGCCAGTTTGCGCCTAAATGCAGTTTTATGCCTAAATGCAGTTTTCGTCTAAATGCAGATTATGCGTCTAAGCGCAGTTTGCATCTAAGCGCAGTTTGGCGTCTAAAAGCGCAGATTATGTCTAAGTGCAGTTTATGCCTAAACACAGTTTGCGTCTAAACACAGTTTGCGTCTAAGCGCAATTTCCGTCTAAACACAGTTTCCGTCTAAACACAGTTTGCGTCTAAGCGCAGTTTGCGTCTAAGCGCAGTTTGCATCTAAACACAGTTTGCGTCTAAGCGTAGTTTGCGTCTAAACACAGTTTGCGTCTAAACACAGTTTGCAGTTATAAATGGAATGAAGACGTAAACGTAAACTGCACAAAAACTCGTTCGTAAAAGCGCAAAAGACAGTTCGCAGTTATAAACAGACTTAAGACGTAAATGTAAGCTGCGATGTAAAGATCATACGAAAACACCGTTTTACGTCTGAATGTAGATTCGGAAAGATTAGAACTTAGAAACTTGTTCGTAAAAGCGCAAAGAGCAGTAGCTATGTAGGAGGTTTGCAGTAATGATAAAATGCTCAAAATAAAAGCAAACCAGAGATTTAGAGTGGTTCGGTCAGTCTTGACCTACTCCACTTTTGGCTTCCTCCACCTATGAGGTCACCGACGTCAACTAGAGGCCTTCCTTCAATAGGCGAAGGCCAACTACCCTTTTACAGTTTCTCTCCTTTTGACGGGCTCAGGAGACAACCCTTACAGATCCTTTCTCTCCTCTCTTTACAACTCAAGACTTGAAGAACAGAAAGAGGAGAACTTTTGGACTTTACACAAATTTGAGCTCTTAGAATCACAGAAAAGATCAAGAATTCGGTGTGGATTTGTTATGTCTTCAGTGCTGAATGGGTGGGGTATTTATAGGCCCCAACCCAGTTCAAATTTGGAGCTCAAAACGATCAAATCCCGGAATTCCGGGATCAGGCGATTGCACCTCCTGACGGGAGAGGTTGCACCGCCTGGCAGAGCTCGAAGATCGAGCCTCCTGGCGGTGCCACCTCTATCGGGGCGGTTGCACCTCTCTGCCAGAGCTCGAAGATCGAGCTCAGGCGGTTGCACCACCCGACCGGAGAGGTTGCACCGCTTGATAGAGCTCGAAACTTGAGCTCTGGCGGGTGCTACCTCTGACAGAGGGAGGTTGCACCTCCCGCCTCGCTCGGAGATTGAGCCCTGGGCGGTTGCACCTTTGGCTGGGGCGGTTGCACCGCCCAGTCTCGCTGGGAGACATAGCCCAGGCGGTGCCACCTCCAACCCCCGGCGGTGCCACCTCTTTACTATTTCAGCTCACTTGGTTTGGCTCCAAACTTGGCCCAAACCAGTCCCCAACTTGAGCCTAATTGGCCCCTACTTGGGTTATAGGATTAACACCTAATCCTAACCCTAATTAACATGCTAACTATGAATTTAAAGACATTTTCTAAGCTATTACAAAGTCCATAGTAAAGACTTCTTTTCAAGCAGCTTCAAAAACTTCCAAATGGTCTTCCATGAACTCTCGAAACCATTCTGCGGACTCCGGCAAGCTCTTAGACTTCATGATTTTATCTTAGCGAAGTTCCAATGAGCTTCTTCGCCAAGTCTCGATCTTTCTCGAAGCTCTGGTAGCATTCCCGACGAACCTTCGGACTTCCGTCGAACTCTCGAACTCGCAACAAATCCTTCGCGCTTGACTCCGACACTTTGTTTCGCTTTATGTCTTCATCGTTATCATAGTTAATCCTGCACAATTAAATCAAAACTTCGATTGAGATAATTAATCCTAAGCAATTAACCAAGTTGTCTAGCATGTCATTGGTCCCTCGACGCTTCGTCCAATTCTTCGGCGCATCGTCCTCGTTTGCAGCCTATTGCCCAATCGGCCAGTTGACTCCGCAACTCCGATATCCTTGGCATAATACCCGCTCTTCGTGGCCCGATGCCCGAGTCCACGACCCGAAGCCTTCTGTCGATACGTCGACCGATCCACCGGCCCGACGTCCAATCTTCTGACATGTTCCTCCGGCACAACATGATGTTCCTGCTTTAATTGTCTCATCCTGATCGAAGCACCCTACGTCACTCAAAACGCAGATTAAATGATAAACATATATCAAGTAGTTTTATCATCAAAATACGAGATTCAATACTTTCAATGCCTCATCAATGCATTTAGGTTCAATTTTAGAGAGAAAAGTGGCGTTTGCACAAAAATTCTTAAGAGAGGAACGAGTTTTAACCCCATTAGATGTGTCTTCTATGATTAGCTCCTTAGGATGAACATCTATATACTTCCAATTCTTGAGTAAGGATGGTTCGAAAGAAGATGCATTGGTAGATGGAGAAAGGGTTTCATTTAAATTCAAAGAATCAAAATTAACATCATCATCAAAATCATTTTTCTTAACTTCGGGAACTTCATTAAAAATAACATGAATAGATTCTTCTATAATTGAAGTTCTTTTGTTAAAGATATGAAATGCTTTAGAAACAAAAGAATAGCCAAGGAAAATTCCTTCATCGGATTTTGCATCAAATTTACCTAAGGTATCTTTTTTAATTAAAATAAAACATTTATATTCGAAGACTTTAAAATATGAAGCGTTGAGTTTTTTATTGTTCCACAACTCATAAGGAGTCTTAGAAAGTAGTGGTCTTACTAAAATCCTATTCATAACATAGCATGTCATATTTACAGCTTCGGCCCAAAAATATTTGGGTAGGCTATGTTGGTTTAACATGGTTCTTGTCATTTCTTGTATGTTTCTATTCTTTCTTTCTACTACTCCATTTTGTTGAGGATTTCTTGGAGTAGAGAAGTTGTGGTTGTATCCAGTAGATTCATAAAATTCTTGAAAACCATGGTTTTAAAATTCACCACCATGATCACTTCGAATTGATAAAATCATAAAACCCTTTTCATTTTGAACAAGTTTACAAAACTCAGAAAAATACCTAAAGCATTCACTTTTGTGTGCTAAAAAATAAGTCCATGTGTATCTATTATAATCATCCACGATGACAAATGCATATTTGCAACCTCCTATGCTTCATTAGTAATTGGTCTGAACAAGTCCATATTGTTGAATCTCGGATTTTGATGATGAAACTAATTGATTATGTTTAGATGTTTAACTGCATTTTGAGTAATGCAGGTCTACTCGATCATGATTAGACAGTTGACGCAGGAGGAATTGACGTTGCGCCGAAGGAGATCACGTCAGGATATTGGATGGCAGAAGGCTTCGGACGTCGGGCATCAGGCCAAGGAGAGCGGAATTGCGCCAAGGATATCGGGGTTGCGGAGGTCAACCGTCGATTGGGCAATAAGCCACAAGAGAGGATGATGCACTGAAGAATCGGATGAAGCGCGAACCAATGACGTGCCGAGCAATAGAATGTCAATTCGCGCTATAATAACTATCTAGATCGGAGTAGAGTTTTGGATTGCATGTGCAGGATTAACTACGATAACGATAAAGACATAAAGTGAAATAAAGTACGGAGTCAAGCACGAAGGATTCATTGGGAGTTCAAGAGTTCGACGAAAGTCCGAAGGTTCGTCGGGAACGCTGCCGGAACTAGCCGAGAATGAGTAGGGAGCTTGCCGAAGGGTTTTTCGGAAGCTCGTCGGAAGGTTCGTGGGAAGTTCGCAGAGTTTGCCAAGAGAGATAAGAGATTGCCGAAGAAGCTCGTTGGAACTCGCCAAGATCAAATCGTGAAGTTTAAGAGCTTGCCGGGAGTCCGCAGAATGGTTTCCGAGAGTTTATCGAAAGACCGCCGAATGTTCGCCGGAAGCTCGCCGGAAGAAGTCTTGACTTATGGACTTTGTAATAGCTTATAAAATATCTTTAAATTCTTAGTTAGCATGTTAATTAGGGTTAGGATTAGGTATTAATCCTATAACCCAAATAGGGGCCAATTGAGCCCGAGTTCGGACTAGTTTGGGCCAAGATTGAAGCCCGACTAGTGGGCTGAAAACACTATACGCGGTGGCACTGCTTGGGCTGGGCGGTGGCACCGCCCAGTGCCCGAGAGGTGGGCGGTAGCACTGCCTGGGCTGGGCGGTGGCACCGCCCAGCACTATCAGCGCCTGACACTGACAGGCGGTGGCACCGCCAGCATCGGGAACTCCAAGAGAATTCAAATATTGGAGCCCAAATTTGAATCCGCTTGAGGCTTATAAATACCCCTCAAATCTCAGTTGAGATTACAACTTTTTAAGCAGCAATTGTTTAAGAGAAAGGCCTTAGAAAAGTCTTAGCTAGTCTTGTTTTGAATTTGCTAGTGTTCACCTCCTTCTTTCTTGCTGAAAATCAGTAAGAGAGTGAACCACTTGTAAAAGAGTTGTAAGAGGGGTATTCACCCTTCCCCTTCAAAAGATTTGCTAGTGAAAGGTGGGAGCCCCATAGAAGAGGGGCCTCGCAAGTGGATGTAGGTCACTTGACCAAACCACTTCAAAAACGGCGTAATCTCTGGTTTGCATTTCATTACTGCTATTTACATTACTGCAAACCTTCTTACTTGCTTTATTTCATCATTACCTTTACTGCACAACTTTGCGAATACGCTTCCAAGTTAAGCACTTCTGATTCCGATTTTTATCGTACGAAAGATTTGTTGAAACCAACGTTTTAATCCGCTGCACTAATTCACCCCCCCCTCTTAGTGCTGCTCCGATCCTTACAATTGGTATCAGAGCCCGGTATTTCTCATTTCGGATTTACACCCGAGAGAAATGGCTCTTCATTGCTTTCAAGACGGCTTATCGATTTTTCATCCACCGTTGTTTAACGGATTGGACTATACTTATTGGAAAACTCGAATGAGAGTTTTCTTGATTTCTATGAATTTGGATTTATGGAATATTATTGAAAATGGTTTTCAACTTCCCTCTAAACTGATGAACGAATGGTCGGATTTGGAGAAGAAGTATTTTTCTTTAAACGCAAAGGCTATGAATGCCTTATTTTGCGCTTTAGACAAAAATGAGTTCAATCGGATTTCTACGTGCGAAACGGCTTTTGATATTTGGCGAACACTTGAAATCACACACGAGGGAACTAGTAGAGTCAAAGACTCGAAAGTTAACATTTTAATGCATGATTTCGAGCTTTTTCAAATGAAGCCGAGCGAAACCATTGTTGACATGTACACCCGTTTTACGGATGTCGTCAATGGTTTACAAACTCTTGGCAAATGTTTCTCGAATTTTGAACTTGTTAGTAATGTTTTACGATCACTTTCTAAAGTTTGGGAATCAAAAGTTACGGCAATACAAGAAACAAAAGATTTAAATATTTTTCCACTTGAAGAACTTATCGGCTCATTGATGACATATGAAATGGTGCACAATGCACAGGATGAACACAATGAACACTTGAACCACCTTCCAAAGAATAGGAAGGATTTGGAACACCGGACAAATGAATATCACTTGAGCGATGACTCAAGTGATCAGGACAATGATGAACTTGAACTTCGAACACTAACTCTTAATAAGTTCATTAAACAAAAATCTAAAATGAACAATGAACTTGAACGGAGGAAGAGGCCAAATAAAAGGTAGGCACCCAAGGATGAATCAAGAACTTCCAAAGGTGAAACGGCGAATTGGGCTTTGACGGGCTTCGACTACAAGGTAAGTAACTCAACTCTCTTGAATTATTTTGAAATTACTTGAAGTTTTTCGTGAGTGATTAATTTAGATTGTAGGAATAGGAAATAAAAAATTATTTTTAAAAAATTATATCATGTTTCTCTTTTTAGCATCTTTGAAAAATTAAAAAATTAATAATAAAAAGTATATTGCTAAGGTTCTTGTATGTTATGTTTTGAAATGTTGAATGATATATGCAACATTAGGGATGATAATTATATGATATGTGATAATGCTTAGTATTAATCCGTACATGTGTATCTTGATGATTTTATGACATACATGAGTGTTTTTGATGTAAATGTTGATTTGAAACTCTCATTTTAGATTAACATGTTTTTAGACTAATCGTTTTTTATGACATATTAAGATGACATAGTGCATGTACATCTATGTATGAATTTCTTGATAGTCTTTTGATGATAGATGTCATATCATGATGTGTTTGGTCTTAACGGCTTCATGACGAAACTTATGTTTCGATGATGATATATGTTTTCACAAAAGACTTGAATACACTCACATGAAATTAATTGTATGAAATGAAAATAAATTTTCTATCCTATTGAAATTAATGAATTTATTTTACTAATTTTGTGAATCTCGAAATTGATTTTAATGACTTGATTATGAATTTCAAGTTAACGATTTGATTTAAATGAGTTTTATCTAAATCATAATCTTGAACTTGCAAAATTGGAATCATAAATAATGTCTTTTAGTATTCATGAATTGATACTCACAATATGAAAGTATTGGCATTCATGACTTGAATTTGATTGAAACATTGCATGCTTAAATTAATCATTCTCCTATGTTTCAAAAATTCTTTAAATGCCTTATGTGATGATTAAAAATTAATTTACTTTATGATAAATCTATGTATACCATTTTGAATCTCTTGAAAGTAATGTTGAGATTTTGATGATTTGGACGATTTGAATTTGAATGAGTTTTATCCAAAATCGTGATCTTGATTCCGTGATATTTACAAATTAAGATTTATTGTGAATCAAGATTTTTTCATTAATCAATCTCCTAAGATTTTCTTTTGATTATTTATTAGTAGGTTTTTCAAAAAGAAATTATGCATTTTGGTATTCACATATTCTAATCTTTCATGATATGATTTTTTCCTTGTATTCATGAAATGTTTATCGCATCACCCAACTACTTTCTTCTTGATTTTCCTTATGTTTTGATATAAAATTATGCATGAAATACTCTTGATATTATTTTGATACAAACAAATGAAAAGTTATGATCATGAATGGTCGGATGAAATTTGACAAGTTAATACCATCATGATTTGAAACATTTATGATTTGAAATTATGCATGCAATTATTGTTTATTTTGATGATATATGCATATAATGTGTATCATGAATACTTTATTATCATACATGAAAATAGTGATAAATATTTTGAAAATAAATGTTTGTATCATGTTAGATGATTTTACATTTTGTGCATGATGAGCTATAGTGATGAATCTTGATCGTGAACTTGCTAAGAAGAATTTTAATGAATCATGAATCATATATTTGGTATTCATGAATTGATCCTTATTGATATATTTCATGAATTGTTTGCATATTTAGCTTGTTGAATGATTGAAATTTTTAGCCATTGAGTCCTCCCTTTCTTTTTTACATTGATAAAAGGGGAGAAGGTTTTGCTAGCTTGTGCATTAAAAATGAAAGTAAACTTCCTAGCATGCTAGGGAAGTAAAACTTGCAAGCTTGCACTTCTAAAAAGGAGAAGAAATATATTGCCTATCGAAAGAAGCAAAAAGTGCAAAACTTAGAAAACTTGCAACAAAATTGCTCTTGCCATGCTTTGTATCAAAAATAGATTGATATCCTTAAAAGCATCGTATTAAATTTTTTAGTGTATCGCGATGTATCACATAATGATATTATGATTTGCGATTGTATCATGTGATCCTTGGAGATTTTTTATATTGATATCCTTCATGAAATGATTTCTTTGCATTAGTGTCTTGTATGCATCCTGTGATGATTAAAATATTGATTGATGCAAAGTTCATGTAAAAGTCTAAATCACTAGTTCCTCTCCTTCTTTTCGGCAATGACATAGGGGGAGAAAGATTACTAGATCAAGGCAGATGTTGGCTAGCTTGTACTCTTCCCTTCTTTTCAACAAAAACGAAGGGGAGAAAGCTTTTGCTAGTTAGAACATGTCAAGAAAAGCAAAGTGCAATCTTGCACAAGAAGCAAGTGTTGAATTGCCATGATTGAACTTAAGAATCTTGTCATGCTTTTGTGCTTATATGTTGTGATGAAAATCTAGCTTCATGTTGCAAAAACTTGCATATCTTTTAAAATAGCTAGAGCTACTTCTCCTTTTTGTTGATGACATAGGGGGAGAAGTATATTGATGACTTCATGCATTGAATTGAATATTATATATATATTTGCATGATGGTTTAAATATTTTTCATAACATGTGATGAATGTTACTTGGATTTGGGATAATCCAAGTGTTCTATCAATGGCATATTGATAGGGGGAGTTTGGTTAAACTCCGGGGAGTTAAGTTTAACTCCGTTAGTCATCAATTAGTTGTCATCATCAAAAAGGGAGAGATTGTTGAATCTCGGATTTTGACGATGAAACTAATTGATTATGTTTAGATGTTTAACTGCATTTTGAGTAATGTAGGTCTACTCGATCAGGATTAGACAGTTGACGCAGGAGGAATTGACGTTGCGCCGAAGGAGATCACGTTAGGATATTGGATGGCAGAAGGCTTCGGACGTCGGGCATCGGGCCAAGGAGAGCGGAATTGCGCCAAGGATATCGGGGTTGCGGAGGTCAACCACCGATTGGGCAACAAGCCACAAGAGAGGATGATGCACTGAAGAATCGGACGAAGCACCAACCAATGACGTGTCAGGCAATAGAATGTTAATTCGCATTGTAATAACTGTTTAGATCGGAGTAGAGTTTTGGCATGCATGTGCAGGATTAACTATGATAACGATGAAGACATAAAGTGAAACAAAGTGCGGAGTCAAGCACGAAGGATTCGTTAGGAGTTCAAGAGTTCGAGGGAAGTCCGAAGGTTCGTCGGGAACGCTGCCGGAACTAGCCGAGAATGAGTAGGGAGCTTGCCGAAGGGTTTTTCGGAAGCTCATCGGAAGGTTCGTAGGAAGTTCGCAGAGTTTGCCGAGAGAGATCGGAGCTTGCCGAAGAAGCTCGTTGGAACTCGCCAAGATCAAATCGTGAAGTTTAAGAGCTTGCCGGGAGTCCGCAGAATGGTTTCCGAGAGTTTATCGGAAGACCGCCGAATGTTTGCCGGAAGCTCGCCGAAAGAAGTCTTGACTTATGGACTTTGTAATAGCTTATAAAATGTCTTTAAATTTGTAGTTAGCATGTTAATTAGGGTTAGGATTAGGTATTAATCCTATAACCCAAGTAGGGGCCAATTGGGCTTGAGTTCGGACTAGTTTGGGCTAAGATTGAAGCCCGACTAGTGGGCTGAAAACACTGTAGGCGGTGGTACCGCTTGGGCTGGGCGGTGGTACCGCCCAGTGCCTGAGAGCTGGGCAGTAGCACCGCCTGGGCTGGGCGGTGGCACCGCCCAGCACTATCAGCGCCTGACACTGACAGGCGGTGGCACCACCACTAACAGGCGGTGGCACCGCCAGCATCGGGAACTCCAAGAGAATTTAAATATTGGAGCCCAAATTTGAATCCTCTTGAGGCTTATAAATACCCCTCAAATCTCAGCTGAGATTACAACTTTTTGAGCAGTAATTGTTTAAGAGAAAGGCCTTAGAAAAGTCTTAGCCAGTCTTGTTTTCAATTTGCTAGTGTTCACCTCCTTTCTTGCTGAAAATATGTAAGAGAGTGAACCACTTGTAAAAGAGTTGTAAGAGGGGTATTCACCCTTCCCCTTCAAGAGATTTGCTAGTGGAAGGTGGGAGCCCCATCGAAGAGGGGCCTCGCAAGTGGATGTAGGTCACTTGACCGAACCACTTCAAAAACGGCGTAATCTCTGGTTTGCATTTCATTACTGCTATTTACATTACTGCAAACCTTCTTACTTGCTTTATTTCATCATTACCTTTGTTGCACAACTTTGCGAATACGCTTTCAAGTTAAGCACTTCCGATTTCGATTTTTATCGTACGAAAGATTTGTTGAAACCAACGTTTTAATCCGCTGCACTAATTCACCCCCCCCTCTTAGTGTCGCTCTGATCCTAACACATATGGATCAATTACAAAGGTCTAGAGGTGATTATTTGGTTCTTAGGTTTGAAACTACCTTTTATTTGTTTTCTTAGTTGACATGCATTACACACATTATCTTTGATGAACTTGATATGAAGAATTCCTCTTATAAGTTCTTTAGATGAAATTTGAGAGATTAGTTTAATGCTAGTATGACCTAATCTCCTATGCCAAAGCCAAGCATCACAATTCAAAACCGAAAAGCATATTTCATGACAAAGATCATCAATCTCGATAGTGTATATATTATTTTATTTTAGGGCAATCATAGATGTATTTTTGTGTGGTTTTTCAATAATACAAGCATTATATTCAAATTTAATGATATATCCTTTATCACATAATTGACTAATATTTAAAAGGTTATGCTTTAAACCATCAACTAACAATACATCTTCAATAAGAAGGTTGGATTTGTTACCTATGGTTCTTTTGCCAATGATTTTACCCTTGTTGTTGTCTTTGAAGGTGACATATCCTTCGTCTAGGCTAGTGAGCTTAGAGAAATGAGATGGATCTCCGGTCATATGTCTTGAGCATCCACTATCAAGGTACCATCTCTTGCTCCTAACTTGTGATGGTATATTTTTCTACAAAAAGAGATGATTTTTAGGTACCCATTTGAACTTGGGTGCTTCAAAAATCAATCTACATAGCTTATCATGTTGCATTGAGTCATTTGAGATTCTTTTAGGAATCAAAATCAATTTATGTGGACTATGTTTCTTGAATGGATAATGATAAGCTATATGCCCAAATCACAAACAAGAGAAGCATGCCCAAATCAATTTGAATGGACTACGTTTCTTAAGGTTTCCTTTAGTAGCATATTTTCTTTCTGAAGTATTTCTAGTTCATCACATTTCCTACATGGAGCTAAACTATCATTGTGCTCAACTTTTAATCTATCGAAATCACTAACAAGAGAAGCATGCTCCTTTGTTAATAATTTATATTTTCTACTAATTAATTTAAATTCATCAAATGGATCATTAAAAGTATTTAATAATTCATCAAAGGATAAATTTGCGTCAAATGAACTTGTTACCTCATCTTCAATGGCCATTAGTGCATAGTGAGCAACTTGCTCGGTGATGGTAGGCTCCTCTTCTTCGGATGCACTTGAGTCGTCCCATGTAGCTTTGAGAGCCGTCTTCTTTGGTTGCCTCCTCTTTGCTAGCTTCTTGCATTCATAAAATATCACTTGTTCTTTCTTTGGTTCAAATTTGTTTTTAGTATCATTTTTAAATTTATTTCTTTTTATGAATCTTTTGAACTTCTTTGTTAAGAGTGCCAAGTCATCATCAAAGTCCTTATCACTTGAGTTTTCTTTCAAGTGGTCTTCTTGTGATCTTAATACTATGTCCTTCCTATTCTTTGGAAGGGTGTCCTCAAGCTCTTTATCAGCTTGTCAATAGGCTAATTGGGCAATAGGCCGCAAGAGAGGATGATGCATCGAAGAATCGAACAAGGCATCGATGAACCAATGACATGTCGGATAATATTTGATTCAACTTTGTAATAATTATTTAGATCGAAGTAGGTTTTAGGTGTAATTGGGTTGGAATTGGGCTAACTCAATTTGGGTCCAATTGGGCCCAAGTTTTGGTTGTGTTGGGTCAAGTGAAAGGCTCAAACAATGACCCAGACTGGTGGAACTATCGATGGAATAATCTCTAAGACTTTGTCAAGCGGTGGTACCACCAGTCTAGGTGATGGCACCACCTAGTGGCAGGGTGTTAGGTGGTAGTACCACCCAGCACAAGCAGTGGTACAACCAATATCTTGAAAATCGAAGATTAGACAATAAGCCCCTGAATTATTGGATCCTATGGATGAGATCTAATAAGAGCCAATGAGAGATTATTGGATAGATATCCATTAATCTAAGAGATCTTGGTAGTTGGATGAAGATCCAATACCCAATAGGGCAGGATCCAATAGGGTTAAGTTGATAGGGGACCTCTATAAATAGGAGGGAACTAGTGGTTCATAGGCTAGAGCCTTTTTTGTTGCCTCTCCTATTCTCCTCCCTTCTCCTCCTCAAAGCAGGCTTGGAGATTTGAGGAGCATCGTCGCAGCTCTGTTGTGTGGAATACCGCTAGAGAGGAGGGCGCTTGACCTCCTTCACCTTCTCCTAGATATCTATACGGAGTTAGGGATATACGATCTCCCTAGGTAACACAATCTTTATAATATGTAGTTTTCAGTTTTGTGGATTTTTGTGCCCATATCTTCACTCAATGATGAACATATCTTTGGAAGATTGGAAATTTTGTTTTTTGTTCTTTCGCGGCGCCTATGATATCGCCCCCAAGATTTCTCAATAATTCTCCTCCCCCTCTCCACTTCAGAGCAGGCCTGAAGTTTTGAGGAGCGTCATCATAGCCTTGTTATGTCGATTACTGCTAGAGAGGAGGGCACTTGACCTCCTTCACTCTCTCCTAGAGATTTGCAAGGATTCGGGGATATACGATCTCCCTAAATAACACAATCTTTAATATATGCAGTTTTTTGTTTCACAAATTTTTGTGCACCAATCTTCGCACAACGACTAACATATATTTGGGAATTTGAGGATTTTATTTTGTTTATTTTTTTGCTACACATGTGATGTCGGCCCCAAGATTTTCCAACAATGATATCAGAGCCAGGTTGTTCATGCGAAAGATTGGTTTTGAACTACGTGTGTTGTGTTTTGTAGAAGCATTTAACATCAAAATTGTTGATGCAAAAGTGATGAAGGGCAGGAACAGTTTCTGCCCTTAGCCTCAAGGGCTGATGGTGCCTTCGAGCAGCATACCAGCAAGGGCGAATGGCACCTGAGGGCGCGCCCGCAGCAGCGATCGACCAAAAGAGGGGCGTCACTCGCGGATAAGCTGCTTAGAGTGCTGTGCCTTTAGGGGCTGCGCCGCACGTGGGCGAGCCGCCAACGGGCAGAGGCGACGCCTCCCTTGTGTCCCTTGCCGCATACGACACCACCGGTAGGGTGGTGGCGGCCACAGCCATCAAGGGAGGGGGAGAAAGAGGAGTAGGGGATTTTCGGCCAAAAGATAATTTTGCCCCTTAGAATTTTAGAAATTCCAGATTCTATCCTTTATCCAAATTATGAAAATACCCTTGAGAATTCAGAAAATTCCCTACATATCCTTGATTTCAAAAAATATTAATTAATTACAAAGTTTGATTGATTATTATATTTATTATTATCTAGTAGTCCTACATGATGATGATGTGTACATGTGATGTGTGATGTGTGGATGGATGATCATGAATCGTGCGATGTATGTATACTTGTGATTATTATTATTGGGGCCTACGAGCCGCCATTTTATTTCTCATTTATTGTCGGGCCTGCATGCTTATGATTAAGTTGTAATCACATGAGGAGACACAGTGGGAGCGTAGAAGCGATAGTGAGACCCATGAGACAAACGATCGCGATACATGGAGATGCGTTGAGATGCCGATGAAACCGACGAGGATGAGATGGACGATCACGGGGTATTGAGATGCACCGTTGCATACATAGATCTTGATGTAAGTGATTAGGCCTACTAGCTTGGGCCTGATCATATTAGGTTGTGGTCCATGATCATCTATTGTTATTGCTCATGTGATGTGTGATTATTTATACACCTACTAGATATGTATATATATTTACATGCAATTTAAATATATATTAAACATGTATATGTGTGACATGTGACATTAGGAGACCAAATCAAAATCCTCTCTGTTAGGAACGAGTTGGCACTAAGGGGGGGGGAATTAGTGTAGCAGATAAAAATGTTGGTTCGATAATCTTCATTCGTAAGAGTATGCAGCTAAAGTAATGAGGAAGTATAGTAGTTTGCAATAAATGTAAATAGCAATGCAGAAATATAAACCAGATTTTATATGGTTCTGTCGTAGTGACCTATATCCACTCTATCGATTCCTCTTCCGTCATGGCCTCCGGCATTCATAACAATCTTCTTTCAATGGGCAAAGATCAACTATCCTTTGACACCCCTCTTCTCTTTTTCACAGGTTTAGGAGAAAATCTTTTACAAGAACTCATCCTCCCTAAACAGAATTCTAAACTTAGAACTAGAGAAGGGGATCTCTTAAGTGATTACAACAACGTTTTCCCACTTTTAAGCTCTCTATGATTATGTATGTTAACCAGGGATGGGATGGGTATTTATAGGCCTCATGTGGATTCAAACGTGGAGCCTAAAAATGTCTCATACCCTATTTTTGGGGTAATGGCGGTACCACCGCCTACAACAATACCACTGAGCAGAACTACCACTCAGTTTGGGCAGTACCTGCTAGTCATAGGTGCCCAGCAAGCCAATCACGTGAGTGATGGCACGTGTGACTTGATACAGAATATTTTTGCTTATTATATTTTGGCGTATATCACTTTATAACTATTGCATAAATGCATATATATATATATTGTGATGTCCTTGGATTTGTGCAATGGGAATCGGATCGTGATGAGATCACGATAATGAGATCGATTCACCTTTAAACACATATCCTAAATAATCCTGGTCATAGGTTACTCGAGAGGGACATCGTGATAACCGGATAGATTGGTGTGCTGTATACCCGTCCATATGATGGATGTAGCTGGTCTCATAGCTGCTCGTGTAGGGACACTAAGGATACAGTACAGGTGCTCATTGGAGAATGAGTTCACTGATTGATCCGCTTTTACGAATGCTTTGGATGGTTGATGATGCCTTATTGTCGGACAAATGATTCCGTAGTCCTAGTGGTGTATCTGGTCCTTAGACTTGAGACACCAAGGGTGTCCCAGTATGAGTGCTCCACTCTTTGATACCAGACTTATAGGTTTGGCTGTCCCCGATCTAGTACAACCGGGTCATTGGGAGTGGTAGTCGACCTTCACGAGGGCTATTGAGTGTCGATAGAGGATCATCCACTCTCGGCGTCATGAGAGGAATATCCCATGTGTTCTTGCTTAGACAAATCCACAGCTAGGGTCATTCGGGTTGAGAGAGAAAGAGTTCTCCCGAGAATCCGATTAGAGCGAGACTTCGAGTAGAAACCGTATGGGTCCGACAAACACCATGCTTTCGATATACTGGTCTCTAGGATATTAGATGGATGAGGACTATAGGTACATGGTAAATGAGGACGATTGGGTTCAATGGATTGGATTCCCCTATATCGTCTTGGGACAACGGCAGAGTGGCCTAGTAATCGTCCGTGAGTCGATGAGTCGAGTGAATTATTACAGAAAAAATAATTCACCGAGTTAGAAGGAGTTCGACAGGTATGACTCACGGCCAGCTCGATATTGGGCCTAGAGGGTCACACACATATGGTAGGCATTGCGATGAGTAGAGGTTGGATATGAGATATCCGGACGGAGCCTTGTCTTATTGGATGCAGATCCAATACCCACTAGGGAAGGACCCATTATGGTTTGACACGGATCTCTATAAATAGGAGGGATTCACAGACCTCATAGGCTAGAGTCTTTTGCTTGCCTTTCCCTATTCTCCTCTCCTCTCCACCTTAGAGGCCCGGAGTTTTGAGGAGGGTCGTCGCAACCCTGCCGTGGTGGATCACCGCTAGAGAGGAGGACGCTTTGACCTCCTTCACCCTCTCCTAAGGATCTGCAAGGAAATAGGGATATCTGATCTCCCTAGGTAACACAATCTCTATCACGCAGTTTTTGTGTTTTTGCGGATTTTTTCTTTTCAATCTTCGCATCGACGGCCATTTACATCTTTTTTGGGAATCGGGGATTTTGTTTTCTTGTTCTTCCACCACGCGTATGATGTCGCTCCCCATGATTTCCCAACAAAGGGTATCGAGCCATGTTGTTCGTCGCGAATGATTGGTTTTGAACTGTGTGTGTTGTGTTTAGGAAGAATATTGACATCAAAATCATTGACGCTTAAAGGAAGGGCAGCAACAGCTGTTCGCCCTCGATCTCGCATGCCCCCCACCACCAGTAGCGCCGAAGTGATGTTGCAGCCAGGCGACAAAGATCGGGCAAGCGCATCTTTTAGCGTGCCTGCGCAGCCGGGTCGGTCGATGGTCTTCTTGCAGTAGGTTTACGTGGCCGTATTTGGCGGCCATGCGGTAGACGCTACCGGCCCCCGACCCATAAGGAAGGCCGTATGCGGGGCATCAGCATGGGCCGAGGCACCATGGTGGTATGGCGCCTGTGGCCTTCTCCCCATCGGCAAAAACCAGCGGGGGCGTCGCCAATCCAGGCAGCGCCGCTGCGGCGCCACCTCAGCGGCGTAACCGCCCGGCAGAGGTGGCGCCGGGCGCCCGGGGCCCATCTGCCGCCCCAATGGGCGTGCGCTGCTAGGCGAAGGGCACCCTCGCCCTCGCCCTCGCCTGCCCGCGCCGCCAGGTGGCGGCAGCAGAGGGAATTAGGGTTTTGGGCAAAGGGACAGTTTAAGCCCCGTGAATTTAAGAAATTCCAGTTTCGTCTTTTATCCAAATTATGAAAATACCCTTAGAATTGAGAAATTCCCTACATGTCCCTGATTTCAGAAAAATATTAATTAATTAAAAGGTTTAGTTGATTATTATTTTTTTATTATTATCTAGTAGTCCTACATGATGATGATTATTTATACATGTGATGTATGATGTGTGGACGGATGATCATGGACCGTGTGATGTGTGTACTTGTGATTATTATTATTGAGGTCTGCGAACCTCCATTATATTTCTCGTTTATTGTCGGGGCTGCGTGCCTATGATTAAGTTGTAATCACATGAGGAAGCGCAATGAGCGTGGATCGATAAGCGGGACCCACGAGACGGACGATCGTGATGCATGGAGATGCATCAAGATGTCGAACGGAACCGAACGAGGACGAGATGGACGATCCTGGGGGCATGAAGTTGCACCGTTGCACACATAGATCTTGATGTGAGTGATTAGGCCTACTGGCTCGGGCCTAATCATATTAGGTTGTGGTCCATGATCATCTGATATGATTGCTTATACACATACTAGATATGTATATATATTTGCATGTGATGTAGATATATATTAAATATGTATATGTGTGACATGTCATATTAGGAGACCAAATTATAGAAACATCTCTCGATAATATTAAGTCGGTAAACGTGAGGCAATTAGATTGACCCACGTGGCCTTCCATCGTTATGAGTAGGAACCGATTCCCGGTGTAGGTTGAGTTGGTCGAGTCCCTCGAGACTCACCTATATCGCAATTCGCTATCTTGCTTACGACATAGAGATGTCACCGGTGACCTGAGGACATGGTATGCTTGGTCGAGTCCCTCGAGGGTATATCATCAAATCAGACTCATCTTGTAACAAAGGTGTTGACTTAACCGAGCATCATGGTTGGTCAAGTCCCTCGAGGCCATGGTGATTCGGAGGCCGAACAGGACGGGAATCACAAGGAGTTGTGATCGGCAAGAGTTGCCTACCTTTTAGGCTTAGTGTGATTGGTCGAGTCCCTCGAGGTTACACTAAGACGCCCGATTGGATCCTCGATCCCCACTAGAAGTCTGGAGACTTCCGTTTCACATCTTTGAGGGTGTCGCATGACTCGTTAGTAAAATAGTGGGAGCATATTAAGATAGAAGTCCATATCTTGATAGTTTATTTCTTGCAAAATCTGCATGTTATTCATTTCTCGCTACATCTTTATTTTCCAAAAATGCCGCTTTCAAATCCCTTTACGTGGCATACTTGATGTCAACCGCCTTCTTGGTCCAAATTATACGGATTGGCTCCATAACTTGAGAATTGTTCTCACAATGGAGAAAAATGGGTAAATCGCCCTTGATCTGATGATGCCTACGCTTAGAAGAAGGGCAAGCGGGGATGAGATCGCTTCCTTCGTGAAGTACATTAATGACTCCACTCTTGCTCGGTGCTATATGTTGGGCTCTATGACTCCAGAGTTACAGAGACAACATGAAAAGATGGATGCCAGATCCATTCTCCTACATGTCCGTAAAGTGTTTGAGGAACAGGGAAGGACTCAACGATATGAGATATCCAAGAGCCTTTTCCGCGCTAGGATGACTAAGGGGACACCGATTTAGAACCATGTCCTAAAGATGATTGAGTGGATAGAGAAACTCACAGGTCTAGGAATGGTCATAGAGGATAACTTGTGTGTAGACATTGTGCTTCAGTCCCTACCAAATTCCTTTTCACAGTTCATAATGAATTTTAATATGAACAAGCTTGAGGTGACTCTCCCAGAGCTCCTCAATATGTTGAGGGAGGCAGAGAGTACTATTAAGAAAGAGAAGTCAGTTCTCTACACCGGTGAGACCAGAAAAAAAAAAGCAAAAAAAAGTCCCTTAAGAAGGGGAAAGGGCAAGGGCAAAAACAAGGTAAAAGCAAAGGTTGCTAAGAAAGACCCAAAAAAAAAAAAAAAAAAACCAGTGCTTCCACTATGGTAAAGATGGGCATTGGAAGAGAAACTGCAAAGAGTACCTTGCAAAAAGGCCCGAAACAAAAGCTTGATGAAGCTTGGGTACATTCATGATCAGTCTCCATTTGTCAGACTCTTATGATAACACATGGGTATTGGATACCGGTAGTGCTTATCATATATGCAATTCGTTGCGGGGTTACGGCAAGGCCTAGGAGACTACTGAGAAAGCGAGATGGACCTCAAGTTGGGTAATGGAGCAAAAAGTTGTTGTATTAGTTGTTGGCGAGGTCGCCCCTACATCCTGCCTAGTGGAGCTTTTATTGCATTAGATGCATGTTATTTTGTTCCTTCTATTATCAAAAACATTATCTCCATTTCATGTTTAACAGTTAGTGGATATAAATTTGTTTTTGAGAACAATGGTTGTTCGATATTATTAGATGATAAGATCATCACGAAAGGAACATTGCATAATGGTTTTTTTATGTTAGACACCACTCCACATATCATGAATGTAAATATGTCCAAAAGGAAATGAGATGAGTTGAACAGTGTATACCTGTGGCATTGTAGGCTAGGTCACATCCATGAAAGAAGGATTCAAAAGTTGCTAAATGATGGATATCTAGATCAATTCGACTATGTGTCATATACAACTTGTGAGCCTTGCATTCGTGGAAAACTGACCAAATCTCCATTTAGTAGAACTGGAGAGAGAGCCAATGAGTTGTTGGAACTCATACATAGTGATGTATGTGGACCCATGTCAACTCATGCCATTGGAGGTTACTCCTACTTCATTACATTTACTGATGATTTCTCAAGGTATGGATATGTGTACTTAATGAAGTACAAGTCCGAGGCCTTTGAGAAATTCAGAGAGTATAAGAATGAGGTGGAGAACCAGACTGGAAAGAGTATCAAAACTCTTCGATCAGATCGAGGAGGTGAATACTTAAGTACAGAGTTTACTCAGTTCCTCAAGGACCATGGGATATTATCCCAATGGACACCTCCTTATACACCTCAGCTCAATGGTGTCTCTGAAAGGAGAAATCGTACATTATTAGATATGGTACGGTCCATGATGAGTTTCGCTGACCTACCCATCTCATTCTGGGGATATGCCCTAGAAACCGCAGCTTACCTTCTGAACAGAGTTCCAACTAAGTCGGTAGTGTCTACACCATATGAGATATGGAAAGGGAAGAAGCCTGATCTTAAGGTTGTTAAGATCTGGGGCTGCCCTGCCCATGTTAGAAGACACAACCCCGATAAGTTAGAATCAAGGACAGAGCGATGCAAATTTGTGGGATACCCCAAGGAAACTTGTGGGTATTATTTCTATCATCTCGAGGACCAAAAGGTCTTTGTAGCTAAGAGAGCAGTGTTCCTTGAGAAGGAACACATTCTTGACGGAGACAGTGGGAGAATGATAGAATTGAGAGAGGTCGGAGAACCAAGCTCAAGCACAACTCTACAGCCCGAGTCTGTTCAGGTACCTAATACACAAGTATCAACTTTACGCAGGTCTGATAGAGTATCCCATCCTCCTGAGAGATATGTGGGATATATCAGAGTAGAGGATGTAGAGGATATTGATTATGAGATCTGGCAGATGGATGTGAAAACCGCATTCCTCAACGGGAACCTCGAGGAGGAGGTGTATATGATGCAACCTGAGGGATTCGTGTCCAAGAACTGCCCAGATAAGGTGTGTAGGTTGCTTAGATACATTTATGGACTAAAGCAAGCTTCCCGAAGTTGGAACATAAGATTTGATGAGACAATCAGATCTTATGACTTCGTTAAGAACGAAGATGAGCCTTGTGTATACAGAAAGGTAAGTGGGAGCTATCACCTTTTTTTGGTATTATATGTGGATGACATCCTCATCATTGGGAATGACATAGGAATGCTATCCACAGTAAAGGCTTGGTTATCTAGACACTTCTCCATGAAGGACTTAGGGGAAGCATCTTATATCTTGGGGATTAGAATCTATAGAGATAGATCCAAGAGGATGCTTGGCTTGTCCCAATCCAGGTACATAGAAACTATTGTCAAAAAGGTTTGGCATGGAAAATTCCAAGAGAGTTCTCATCTTGATGAGACATGGGATATCGCTTTCTCACAGTATGTCCCCAAATACTCGAGAAGAAAGGGCGAACATGGATATGATACCTTATGCCTCGGCAATAGGGTCTATCATGTATGCCATGCTATGTACTGGGCCTTTGATATAGCGCATGCTCTGAGTGTCACGGCGGGTTTTCAGTGGATCCAGGCTTGGAGCACTTGGAAAGCAAGAAAGTGTATCCTTATGTACTTGAGAAGGACTAAGGATCTTTTACTAGTATATGGAGGTAATAGCCTTAAGGTTGAAGGCTACACTGACTCAAGTTTTTCAGTCGATGATGTCGATGATAGTAAGTCGAATTCAGGTATGTGTACACCTTGAATGGAGGAGCAGTGTCTTTGGAAGAGTTCCAAGCAAGATACCACTGCTGACTTGACCACAGAGGCGGATTACATTGCTGCATCGGATGCAGCAAAGGAGGGAGTCGGGTGAAGAAGTTCATCACAGATTTGGGAGGCGATCTGATATAGCGACAAGTCGACTTCCATATATTGCGACAACTATGGGGTGATTACTCAAATAAGGGAACTTCGGGTCTCATCGGAAGTGTTCGAGGAGGTTCCAGCTTATAAGAGAGATCGAACCCGAGGAGATGTAGCAGTGGAAAGAGTTCCATCCAAGATAACATTGCAGATCCAATTGACGACAAAGCCGTTGTCTCATTTTGTCTTTGAAGCGTCCACGGGGATCCGATGGGGATCAGACACATAGTTGATTGGCTTTAGGTCAAGTGGGAGATTGCTAGTCATAGGTGCCCAACAAGCCAATCACGTGAGTGATGGCACGTGTGACTTGATACAGAATCTTTTTGCTTATTATATTTTGGCGTATATCACTTTATAACTATTGCATAAATGCATATATATATATTGTGATGTCCTTGGATTTGTGCAAAGGGAATCGGATCGTGATGAGATCACGATAATGAGATCGATTCAACTTTAAACACATATCCTAAATAATCCCGGTCATAGGTTACTCGAGAGGGACATCGTGATAACCGGATAGACTGGTGTGCTGTATACCCGTCCATATGATGGATGCAGCTGGTCTCATAGCTGCTCGTGTAGGGACACTAGGGATATAGTACAAGTGCTCATTGGAGAATGAGTTCACTGATTGATCCGCTTACGGAATGCTGGATGTTTGATGATGCCTTATTGTCAGACAGCGATTCCGTAGTCCTAGAGGCGTATCTGGTCCTTATACTTGAGACACCAAGGATGTCCTGTATGAGTGCTCCACTCTTTGATACCAGACTTATAGGTTTGGCTGTCCCAGATCTAGTACAGCTGGTCATTGGGAGTGGGAGTCGACCTTACGAGGGCTATTGAGTGTCGATAGAGGATCATCCACTCTCGGCGTCATGAGAGGATTATCCCATGTGTTCTTGCTCAGACAAATCCTTGGCCAGGGTCATTGGGTTGAGAGAAAAGAGTTCTCCGGAGAATCCGATTAGCGAGACTTCGAGTAAAACCGTATGGGTCCGACAACACCATGCTTGATATACGGTCTGGGATATTAGATGGATGAGGGACTATAGGTACATGGTAATCGAGGACGAGACGGGTCCAATGGATTGGATTCCCTCAGATCGTGCGGGACTACATAGTAGTGGCCTAGTACGTCCGTAGTCGATGAGTCGAGTGAATTATTACAGAGATAATAATTCACCGAGTTAGAAGGAGTTCCGACGGGTATGACTCACGGCCAGCTTCGATATTGGGCCTAGAGGGTCACACACATATGGTAGGTATTGCGATGAGTAGAGGTTCGGATATGAGATATCCGGACCTTTAGCCCTTTGTCTTATTGGATGCAGATCCTTTACCCACTAGGGAAGGACCCATTAGGGTTTGACACGGGATCTCTATAAATAGGAGGGATTCCAGACCTCATAGGCTAGAGTCTTTGCTTGCCTTTCCTATTCTCCTCTCCCTCTCCACCTCGAGGCCCGGAGTTTTGAGGAGGGTCGTCGCAAACCTGCTGTGTGTGTGGATCACCAGAGAGAGGAGGACGCTTGACCTCCTTCACCCTCTCCTAAGGATCTGCAAGGAAACAGGGATATACGATCTCCCTAGGTAACACAATCTCTATCGCGCAGTTTTGTGTTTTTGGGATTTTTTTTAGCACCAATCTTACTCTTCGACGACGACAACATCTTTTTTGGGAATCGGGGATTTTTGTTTTCTTGTTCTTCCGCTGCGCATATGATGTCGCCCCCCATGATTTCCCAACAGTACCACCGCCTGACATAGTCTCGAAGACTATGACACGATGATTCTACCTGTTGGGTCATTGTTTGGGCCTTTTACTTCACCCAACATAGCCTAAACTTGGGCCCAATTGACTCCTAATTGAGTTGGCCCAATTCCAACCCAATTACGCATAAAACCTACTTCGATCTAGACAATTATTACAAAGCTAATCAAATGTTGTTCGGCAGGTCATTGGTTCATCAACACCTTATCTGATTCTTTGGTATATTGTCCTCTCTTGCGGCCTATTGCCCAATCGGCCAATTAAACTCTGCATCTCTGATTTCCTTAGTGCAATTTTCGCTCGTCTTGGTCCGATGCCTGAACCTATGACTCGAAGCCTTCTGCTGATACGTCGATCGATCTTTCAGCTTAACGTTCAATCGTCTGACATGTTCTACTCTGACCTAAATTGATTCTTCCTACTTTTAATTATCTCTCCCTAATCGTAGCTTCCTATGTCACTCAAAATGCAGATCAGATAAACATTATCAATTGGTTTATATTGACAAATCATGGGGTTGATATCACATGAATAGCGGAAGAACATAAAACAAAATCCCCTATTTCTAAAAAAGATGTTCGTCATCGTGCGAAGATTGGTGCGCAAAAATTCATGAAACTTAAAACTGCATATAAGATAAATTTTGTTACCTAGGGAGATCGTATATCCCTGAATCCCTATAAATCTCTAGGAGAGGGTGAAGGAGGCAAAGCGCCCTCCTCTCGATCGATGATCCACATAACAGGGCTCCGACGAAGCTCCTCAAAACTTAGGCCTGCTTTGAGGTGGAGAGGGGTAGGAGAATAGGAGAGGTAAGCAAAGGCTCTAGCCTATGAACCATTGAATCCCTTATATTTATAGAGATCCCCTATTAACTCAACCCTAATGGATCCTCCCCTATTGGGTATTAGATCTCCATTCAACTACCTAAGCCTCTTAGATTACTCGATTTCTATCAAATAATCTCTCAAAGGCTCTTATTGGATCTCATCAATAGGGTCCAATAATTCAAGGGCTTATTGGATATCAAATTATCAAGGGCTCTAGCGAATATCTCATATCTGAACCTCAACTCATCGTAACGCCTACCATATGTGTATGACCCTCTAGGCCCAATATCGAGCTAGCCATAAGTCATACCTGTCAGAACTCCTTCTAGCTCAGTGAATTATTATCTTTATAATAATTCACTCGACTCATCGATTGCGGACGTACTAGGCCACTATGTCGTAATCCCCAAACGATACAGGGGAATCCAATGCATTGGACCTATCTATCCTCAGTTACCATGTGCCTATAGTCCATCATCTATCTAATATCCCAGAGACCATATACCGGGTATGGTGCTATCAGACCCAAATGGTTTCTGCTCGAGTCTCGCTCTAATCGGATTCTCCCAGAGAACTCTTTCTCTCTTAATCTGAATGACCCTAGCTAGGCATTTGTTTGAGCAAGAACACATGAGACATTCCTCTCATGACACCAAGAGTGGATAATCCTCTATCGATACTCAATAGCCCTCGTAAGGTTGACTACCACTCCTAATGATCGGTTGTAGTAGATCTGGGACATCCAAACCTATAAGTCCGGTATCAAAGAGTGGCGTACTCATATAGGACATCCTTGGTGTCTCAAGTCTAAGGACCAAATACAACACTAGGATTATGGCATCATTGTCTAACAATCGGGCATCATCAACCATCCAGCATTCCGTAAGCGGATAAATCAGTGAACTCATTCTCCAATAAGCACATGTAATGTATCCCTAGTGTCCCCACTCGAGCAGCTATACGACCAACTGCATCCATCATATGGACGAGTATACATTACATCAGTCTATCCGGTTATCTCGATATCTCTCTTGAGTAACCTATGAACGAGATTATTTAGGATCTGTGTTTAAAGATGAATCGGTCCCATTATCGTGATCTCATCACGATCTGATTCCAATTGCATAGATCCAAATACATCACAATATATATATATATATGCAGTAGTTGATATAAAGTAATAAAATGCCAAAATGTAATAAGCAAAAAGACGGTGTTTTAGGTCACACGTGGCATCACTCACATGATTGGCTTAAAGAGCACATATAACATGCAATCTCCCACTTTACCTAAAGCCAATAACTAATGTGTCTGATCCCCATTAGACCCTTGTGACATTCAAAGACAATCTGAGACAATGGCTTTGTTAGTGGATCTACAATGTTATTTTCGGATGGAACTCTTTCCACTACTACATCTCCTCGGGTCAAGATCTCTATAATAAGCTTGAACCTCCTTAGAACACTTCTAATGAAACTCGGGTTTCCTTAATCGAGTAATTGCCCCGTAGTTATCGTAATATAAGGAAATCGGCTCCATGCTACCCAGCACGACTCCTAGATCTGTGATGAACTTCTTCATCTAGACTCCCTCTTTTGCTACCTCTACTACAGCAATGTACTCCGCCTCTATAGTCAAGTCAGCAATAGTTTCTTGCTTGGAACTCTTCCAGCACACTGCTCCTCTATTCAAGGTGTACACTTACTCAGAATTCAACTTGCTTTCATCGACATCAGACAGAAAACTCGAGTCCATGTAGCCTTCAACCATGAGGCTACTACCTCCATATACTAGTAAAAGATCCTTAGTCCTTCTTAAGTACTTAAGGATACACTTTACTACTTTCTAGTGCTCCAAGCTTAGATCTGTCTGATTCCTACTCGTGACACTCCAAGCATGCGCTATATCAGGCTTGTTACATAGCATGACATACATGATAGACCCTATTGTTGATGCATAGGGTATCCTATCCATGTTCCCCTAAGTCCTTCATGGAGAAGTGTCTAGATAACCAACCCTTCACTGTGGATATCATTCCTACATCATTCCCAATAATTAGGATGTCATCCACATATAATACCAAAAAGGTGACAACGCTCCCACTTACCTTCCTGTATACACAAGGCTCATCTTCATTCTCAACGAAGTCATAAGATCTGATTGCCTCATCAAATCTTATGTTTCAACTTCGGGAAGCTTACTTTAGTCCATAAATGGATCTAAGTAATCTACACACCTTATCTGGGCAGTCCTTGGATATAAATCCCTTGAGTTGTATCATATACACCTCCACCTCGAGGTTTCCATTGAGGAATATGATTTTCACATCCATCTACCATATCTCATAATTATAGTGTGTTGCAATAGCCAATAGAATTCGAATGGATTTTAACATTGCTACGGGTGAGAAGATTTCGTCATAGTCAACACCTTACCTTTGACGATACCTCTTAGCCACTAGCCTTGCTTTATAGGTCTTTACCTTTCCATCTACTCTGATTTTTTTCTTAAAGATCCACTTAGAACCGATGGATACATGCAGATTTTATAAAAAATCTTAATATGCCACATAAGGGATTTGAAAGTGACATTTTCTAAAAATAAAGATGCAACAGAAATGAATAACATGCAGATTTTATACAAAATAAACAATCAAGATATGAACATCTATCTTAATATGCTCCCACTATTTTACTTGCGAGTCACGCGATACCATCAGCACATGAAATGAAAGTCTCCGGCAGACTTCTAGTGGAGATCAGGTTCCAATCAGCATCTTAGTGTAACCTCGAGGGACACAACCATGTTGAATCTTGGATTTTGATGATGAAATCAATTATAAATTGTTTGATCTAATCTATATGTTGAGAAAAGCATGCAAGATTGACTATGATAGTAGTAAGACATAAATCATGTGTTGTGCCATAGTCAAGATTGAGATCTCGTTGGGAGTTCAAGAGTTCATCGGAAGTCCGGACGTTCGTCGAAAGTTCTGCCCGAACCAACCGAGAGGTCCAAGAGCTTTCTAAAGAAGCTTATAGGAACTCGCCAAGAAGATCGATGTAAATTTCAGGAGCTTGCCGGGAGTCTGCTGGAACATTGCTGGGAGTTCGTCGGAAGTTTGCCGAAAGAGCAATTAATGTACCGGAATAAGAATGCTTTATCAATTGTCTTAATTATTATAGTTAGTCCGTAAATTGAGTTAGGATTGAGAGGTAATCCCGCTAATTTAACTAAGGGCTAACTAGGCCCTTAATAGGGCTGAATTGGGTCGGATTGAATAGCCTATTCAGCACTTGAAAGTCCAACCGATGGTGGCACCGCCTGGGAGACCCATTCTCCCAGGTGGTCTAGGTGGTGGTACTACCCCTGTCATGAGGTGGTATCACTAAAGCTCCGTCTCTAAGCTCTGTCAAGCAGTGGTACCGCCCATTAATGGTGGTGGTACCGTCAACATCCCGAAATCCAAGGATTTGAATTTTTTGGCTCCATCTTTTGAAGCCATTGGGGCCTATAAATACCTCACCCTTTTGTACATGAAAGGGTAACAAAGTGCTATTATATGTGTGAAAATTTCTAAGTGTCTCGGGTGTGAAAAACGTTGTAAAAGTAAGAAGAGTTCTCCTCCACCCTCTCTTACTTAGCCTTGTAATCGACCAAAAAAGAGGAGTGAGACTTGTAAGGGATGTCTCCTAAACCCAGCAAAAGGTGAAAGAGCTGTAAAAGGTGGTTGGTCTTCGCCTATTGAAGGAAGCCCTTTAGTGGACGCTGATGACCTTGACGGAGGAGAAATCTGAAGTGGACGTAGGTCTCATTGACCAAACCATTCTAAATTTTGGTTTATTTTTTCTTTTATGCAATTTATTTTACTACAAACCTCCTTGAGCTTCTCCTTATATTCTTATGAAAGTTTTAAGTTCAACCTCTTTCCAAAATGATTTGAATCAAGACAAACTTGATACAAAATCAAAGAATTTTCCGCTGCACTAATTCAACCCCCCCTTTAGCTGCTTTTGATCCTAACAATTGGTATTAAAGCAAAATTCAATCTCATTTGATTTAAAACTCAAGAGAGATAGCATTTGCTGACAACCAAGAGGGTTATTTAATTACACATCCGCCCATGTTTAATGGGACGGATTACACATATTAGAAGACTAGAATAAAGGCCTTCCTAATTTTAATGGATTTCAAATTATGAAATATTGTAGAAAATGGGTTTTAAAAGTCTTCTTTTCTAATGAACGATTGGAATGAATTGGAGAAGAAGACTTTCACTTTAAACGCCAAGACTATGAATGTCTTGTTTTGTGCTTTAGATAAAAACGAGTTCAATCATGTGTCTATTTGTGAAACTGCTTTTGATATTTGGCACACACTCGAAGTGACTCATGAAGGCACTAGTAGAGTGAAGGAGTCAAAAATTAATCTTTTAATGCACACTTATGAGTTGTTTCGGACAAAACCGAGTAAGACCATTGGAGACATGTATACCCGATTTATGGATGTTGTCAATGGTATAAAAGGACTTGGTAAAAGTTTCTCGAATTTTTAACTTATTAATAAAATTTTAAGATCCCTTCTAAAGAGTTGAGACCTTAAAGTTATGGTCATTCAAGAGGCCAAAGATTCAAATAATTTTCCTCTCGAAGAACTATTCGCATCACTAATGACTTGTAATGCTCAAGAAGAGCTTGAGAACAACCTTCCAAAGAGTAGGAAGGATATGACACTAAGAACTCAAGAGGACCACTTGAAAGAAAATTCAAGTGATGAGAACTTTGATGAAGACTTGGCACTCTTGACAAAAAGGTTCAAAAAATTCATAAAAAGAAATAAATTTAAAAATGATACTAAAAATAAAATTGAACCCAAGAAAGAACATGTGATATGCTATGAATGCAAGAAGTCGGGACACTTCAAGAGTGAATGTCCCTAAGCAAAGAGGAAGCAATCCAAGAAGAAGAAGGCTCTTAAAGCAACTTGGGATGACTCAAGTGCATCCGAAGAAGAGGAGCCAACCAACTCCGAGCAAGTTGCTCACTATGCACTAATGGCTATTGGAGATGAGGTGAGTTGTTCATTTGATGCAAATTTATCCTTTAATAAACTATTAAATACTTTTCATGATTTATTTGATAAATGTAAATCAATTAGTAAAAAGTATAAATTATTGAAAAAAGAGCATGATTCTCTTGTTACTAATTTCAATAGATTAAAAGTTGAGCACAATGATAGTTTAGCTCCATGTACAAAATATGATGAACTATAAATACTTCAAAAGGAAAACTTGCTACTTAAAGAAACCTTAGAAAAGTTTGAGGTTGGTAGCAAGTCCTTGAACATAATCCTTGCCGACAAGGGTCACGTTCATAGAAAAGACGGAATCGGATATGTGAGTAGTCCTCACCAAAATCCAACCACCTTTGTTAAAGGTCATACTTTACATGTTTCACCCCGAAACAAATGTAATTTTTATTACAAATTTGGGCATATAGCTTATTATTGTCCATTTAAGAAATGTAGTCCACACAAATTGATTTAGGTTCCTTAAGGAATCATAGTGAATTCCATACAAAATGATAAGTAAAGCCGATCGATTTTTTAGGCACCCAAGTTCAAATGGGTACCTAAAAATCATTCTTTTTTGTAGAAACGTTTACCACCACAAGCTAGGAGCAACAAATGGTACATTGATAGTAGATACTCAAAGTATATGACTAGAGATCTATCTCAATTCTCTAAGCTCACTATCATAGACGAAGGATATGTCACATTCGGAGACATCAACAAGGGTAAAATCATTGGCAAAGGAATCATAAGTAACAAATCTAACTTCTTTATTAAAGATGTGTTGTTGGTTGATGGCTTAAAATATAACCTTTTGAGCATTAGTCAATTGTGTTATAAAGGTTATATTATTAGATTTGAATCTAATCCTTGCATTATTAAAAAATCACACAAAAACATAACTATGATTGCCTTAAAATAAAATAATATATACACTATCGACATTGATGATCTTTGTAATGAAATGTGCTTTTTGATTTTGAAAGACGATGCTTGGCTTTGGCATAGGAGATTAGGTTATACTAGCATGAAACTAATCTCTCTAATCTCATCTAAAGAACTTGTAAGAGGAATTTCTCATATAATGTTTGTTAAAGACAATATGTGTGATGCATGTCAAGTAAGAAAATAAATAAAATGTAGTTTCAAACCAAAGAACCAAATAAGCACCTCTAAACCATTGCAATTGATCCATATGGACTTGTTTGGACCAATTGCTATATCAAGCCTAGGAGGTAGCAGATACGCCTTTATCATCGTGGATGACTATAGTAGATACACTTGGACTTATTTTTTGGCACACTAAAGTGATTGCTTTAGACATTTTCAAAGTTTTGTAAACTTGTTCAAAATGAACAAGGTTTTATGATTTTATCAATTCGAAGTGATCACGGTGGTGAATTTTAAAACCATAATTTCTAAAAATTTGTGAATCTAATGGATACAACCACAATTTCGCTATTCCAAGAAATCCTTAACAAAATAGAGTAGAAGAAAGAAAAAATCGAAACATATAATAAATGGCTAGAACTATATTAAACGAAGATAGCCTACCCAAATGTTTTTGGGCTGAAACCATAAATAAGGCATGCTATGTCATGAATAGGGTTCTAGTAAGACCATTGCTTTCGAAAACTCCTTATGAGTTGTGGAACAACAAAAAACCCAATGTTTCATATTTTAAAGTCTTTGAATGCCAATGTTTTATTTTGAATGAAAAATATATCTTAGGAAAGTTTGATGCAAAATCTGATGAAGGAATTTTTTGTATGGAATGAGTTGGCACTAAGAGAGGGGTGAATTAGTGTAGTGGTAAAAATTATGTTTCTAAAAATTCTTTGTACGTTGAAAATCGATTCCATAAATATGCTTAGATTGAAAGCGTACGAAAGAGCGTAGCAAGTAATGAGAAGGCAGTTTGTAGTTTAAAGTAAATTGCTCAAAGTAAAGGCAAACAAGATTTTTATAGTGGTTCAGTCGTCGTGATCTACATCCACTCAATCGATTCCTCTTCCGTCGAGGCCATCGGCATCCACTATCGGTCTTCCTTCAATAGGCGAAGACCAACCACCTTTTACAACTCGATTCTCCTTTAATCGGATTTAGGAGATAACCCTTAAACCCCTACTTACTCCTCTCTCAACCTATTCTAACACTTAGAACTTTGAGAGGAGTTTCACACACAATTATAATAGAGTTTTCTTTCCTTTTTGCTCTAGGTTGTTTGTATATTAACCAACGATGAGAGGGGTATTTATAGGCCTCAAGTTGATTCAAACTTGGAGCTAAAAACATCTCATCCCGGGTTTCCTGGGTTCGGGCGGCTCCACCGCCTATGTTTCGCGGTACCACCGCTAGTGTCAATCTGACATTGACACTACACTGGATAGTACCACCGCCTAGTCTGGCGGTACCATCACTTGGGAGGCTATATTGGGCGGTACCATTGCCCAGACTAGCGGTACCATTACCTGCAGCCTCTCGGAGGCTGTTTCTGGTCGGTACCACCCCCCAAACCGACGATACCATCGCCTAACACAATCTCGGAGATTGTGCCTTGATGGTGCCACCTCTTAGGTCATTGTTTGGGCCTTTCAATGGGCCCAACATAGTCCTTACATGGGCCCAATTAGCTCCTAATTGGGTTGGCCCAAATTCAATTCTAATTATTTGCTAACTACGAAATCTAAGACATTTACTAAGCTAAACAAGTCCAATGAGTCAAGTTTTCTTCCAGCGAGCTTCTAGAGAACATCCGATGATCTCTTAGCAATGTTCTAATGGACTCCCGGCAAGCTCCTAGACTTCGCAATAATCTACTTGGTGAGTTCCGATGAGCTTCTTTGGCAAGTTCTAGGACTTCTCGGTCAATTCCAGTAGAACTTCCGACGAACGTCCAAACTTCCAATGAACTCTCGAACTCCTAACAAAATTTTGTTTTTGACTTTGGGACTTCATTTTGCTTTATGCCTTGTTATTGTAGTTAATTCTACACATATAAAAACGTACTTCGATCTAGACAATTATTACTAAGCTTGAATCATGTTGTCTGGCATGTCATTGGTCCATCAATGCTTAATCCGATTCTTTAGTGCATCATCCTCTCTTACGGCCTATTGCTCAATTGGCCAATTGACTCCTCAACTGCGATATTCTTGGTGCAATATCTGCTCTTCTTGGCCCAATGCCTGAATCCATGGCCCGAAGCCTTTTGTCGAAATGCAACCGATCCTCCGACTCAACGTCCAATCTTTTGACATGTTCCACCCGCCCAACATGATTCTTCCTACTTTAATTATCTCATCCTGATCGAAGAATCCTGCGTCACTAAAAACATAGATCAAATCATAAACACTTATCAATTGGTTTCATCATCAAAATATGAGATTCAACTATTAGGATCAAGAGTGGCACTAAGAGGGGGGGTGAATTAGTGCAGCGAAAAACTTTCACGATTTCAAAAGACTTGTTTCAATTAAAACTGATTTCGACGAAAATGGTTTTGATTCAATCCGTTTCGAAGAGAATTTAAACTTGAAAGCTTTCGTAAAATTAAAGCTGGTCTCGGAAGGTGTTCACTTGAAAGCGTATGTAGGCATAGTAAAAGCACAGTAAGGAGGAGAGGTAGTTTGATATAAAAGTAAATTACTCAAAGTAAATACAAACCGAGTTTTAGAGTGGTTCGGACAATATGACCTACATCCACTTTCGGATTCCTCCTCCGACGAGGTCACCGGTGTCCACTAAAGGTCTTCCTTCAATAGGTGAAGATCGAACACCTCTTTACAACACTTTCTCCTTTTCCTAGGTTTAGGAGATGAATCCTTACAAGTCTCACTCCTCTTTCTTGGATGGTTACAAGGTTAAGAGATGAAGGAGTAGAACTCTAACTTTTACAACACTTTAAGACTCAAGAACTCAAGATTATGCCAATATGTTTCATGCCCTTTCATGCAAAAAAGGATGGGATTTTTATAGGCCCCAATGGCTTCAAAAATGGAGCCAAAAAGTGTTTAATCCCGGATTTTCGGGGTCCAGCGGTACAATCGCCATTACTGGGCGAAATCATCGTCTAACACCTGACACTAGGTAGTACTACCGCTCAGTCTGGGCGATACCACCACTGGCAAAAATAACTACCGATGGTACCACCACCCAGTCTGGGCAGTATCACCACCCAAACCACTTGGGAGACTAGGTCTTCTAGGCGGTGCCACCGCCGGCCATATTTTTAGGGTCCGATTGGGCTATTCAATTCAGCCCAAATCAGCCCTATTAAGGGTCCAATTGGTCTCTAATTAAGTTAGTGTGATTACCTCCCAATCCTAACTTAATTTATACTCTAACTATGATAATTAAGATATGATCACAACTCTTCTTGTTCCATTGTGTCAATTGCTCTTCCGGCGAGCTTCTTGCGTACTTCTGATGAACATCCGACGAACACTCTGTAATGCTTCGGTGGACTCCCAGCAAGCTCCTAGACTTTACGACGATCTTCTTGGTAAGTTTCGACGAGCTTTTTTGGCAAGCTCCTGGATTTCTCGGTTGGTTCCGGTAGAACTTCCGATGAACTCTCGAACTCCCAACGTGATCTTGATCTTGACTTTGGAACAACACCTACTTTATGTCTTACTACTATCGTACTTAATCCTGCATACTTTTCTCAACATATAGATTAGATCAAACAAATAACAATTGACTTCATCATCAAAATCCGAGATTCAACAATCTCCCCCTTTTTTATGATGACAATCAATTGATGATGGAGTTAACCTTAACTCCCCTTATCTATATGTCATACTCGAGAAAAGAATCTCTTGAATTCAAAGCCTTTGAATTCAAGTATCAAACTGATGTTAGATTCTTTTAAACTTATCAACATGCACATCATGATTACTATCATGATCTAACATTCTCAAAATGATGTCAAGGCATGACATCCATTTTCAAGTATGATATTTCAAATATGAAAATGACAAAGATAGCAATTCATCATTCTATGGCAAGATATCAATTTGTAAAATAGCAAGTTAAGTTCTAGATATCGTATCATAATGAAAGAAATTTATCAAGCAAACATTTCAAGTATCTATGATGAAATACATTACATACATTTGTCATCAATTTACTATATTTTGGTATTATTTTACCCCCTTTGTCATCAACAAAAAGGAGAACAATTTCAACAATGCAAGTGTGGTAAAAATTCATGCCACATTTCAATTTGTAAAAATTCATACCAATTATATTTCAAGCATTCAAGGTATCATTCAAAATTTCTCAACATTTAAAAGTTAAAGAAATAGCTTCTATCAACTTCTCCCCTTTTTTTCATCAAAACTATGCATGAAGAAGGAAAGAAGGAGGAAATTCACTAAGAACCATCTTTGTGAATTGATTTGAATGAAGTCAAAAATGATAAAAGAGTTTTATTAAATCATGCTTCAATTTTCAAAGGATCAAGATATTCATGTGAAATCAAATCCTCACTATTGCAAGTGTTCATCTAAAAAAAAATCATAAAAATTCTTCCATCATTAAGGAAGAATTCATGTGAAAGAATCAATATGAAGGATAAAAGAAATTCTAATAAAGAAATCCCATGAATGATCACATCAAATTCATTTCTCATTAAAAATTCACAAGAGATAAACCCGTTAGAGATGTATTTGTCAATTAATTCCATGTAACCAAAATTATTAAGTGATGGAGCAAGGATATGAAATAAACTTAATATGACATAGACTCATGAAACTCCATTCAAGGAATACATTAAGTGAAAGATAGTTTGGAAAAGATATACATCAAATTCTTGCATTCAGACAAATTAACATTCCTAACTCCACAAATGATCATAATACATCAAGTCATAGATACCAACAGTTAAATATATTAAGGAATTTATCCATTCAAAAGATATATCAAGTCTAATTCTTAGAGTGATATATTCATTAAAGTAAACTCAGAATTTAACCATCAAGGTAGTTAGCACATAATTTTACTATCAAAGTAAGTAGCATTTTAGGCATCAAAGCACAGCATTGCGATCATCAAAGTAAGTAGTATTTTATGTTTACAATATTAAGGTAAACAACATATGATTACAACATAATAAAGAGGAATTGTGTCCACTTCTCCTCAAATACATACATAGCTTATTCAGGTGGTGGAAAGTTCAAATATCTAAACAAAGTATTAAACTATTGATGAATTTGCTACAACTCAGTTAAGATTTGATCTTGGTGTTATTCAAGTTGATCTTGTCATTATTCAAAATGATCCATCCGAGTCCCTATGTCGTCGATAGATGAGGAAGGTGCTTGCTCTACTAGAGGTGATTCCTCAAAGGGACCAATTGGAGGAGATAGATTACCCTTAAAAATTGGTGTTTCAGGTTCTGGTTCAGGTTGGAGGGGATTAGTCCTTCTAGGCAACCTAGTTCATATACCATTTCTAAATTACATCTCATATGTCAAAGTGGATTTCTATTTATGATACTAAATCTGTCCAGTTTTATAATTTCTTCATCGGGTGGAATGACAATATCATAGGCATGGAGTAGTCTTGTGATTAAGCCACCATATGGAAGCATCCTTTTTTGATAGTCCAATCCTGTTTTGTTGGATTAGGTAATCAAAACAATTGTTATATCCCTTCATAATCCAATACATGGTACCTAGTTCCATTTAACTTACTTCATCATGATGATATTGTTTAGGGAGAATTATACTTATCAAGATGTGATGAAGTATTTTGGTGCTTAAAGGTAGTAAATGTTCACAGCTTTTTAGAAGAATTGTTAAGTTAGGATTTCCAAAAATTGTTCCTAAGGCATCAATGCAAGTAGTCCCAATTGTTTCATCATCCCATTGTCCTCTAAAATAACACCCTCTTTCTTTTACTGAATTCCTATGATGTTGCAAATGGTTCTATCCGTAATAGGTATATGATGTTCTAATAGATAGGTAGATACCCTTTCATCTTCATCTACATGTAAATTATTATAAAATAATATAACAAGTCTAGGGTAGATAGGTTCACTCATTTGAAGAATTGGGAGAATGTCTAGATTTGTAAGCCATTGAATAGGTTCCAAATCACTTAATTCATCTAAATCAATATATTTTCCCTTATGAACATATCTATGTTAAGATCAAGAGCACTAAGAGGGGGTGAATTAGTGCAGCGGAAAACTTTCGACGTTAAAAACTTCGTTCGTACAACAAAGCCGATTTCAGTAGAAAAGTTGATTCGTAAATTTCTTTAACTTAAGATTAGGCAAGAAGTAGTTAAAATAAATCTGTTAAGGTAGTTTGCAGTTGTGATGGAAATCAGAACGTAAGAGCAATCTGAAATACGATGTTCGTACGAGAAAAGCGATTTAAGTAGAAAAGCCGATTCGTAAATCACTTTAACTTGTGATTAGGCAAGAAGCAGTTAAAACAAATCTGTTAAGGCAGTTTGCTGTTGTGATAGAAATCAGAATGTAAGCGCAAACTGAAATACGATGTTCGTACGAGAAAAGTGATTTACGTCTAAACACGATTCGGAAAGTATTAAGCTTGGAAACGCCGACTTAAAAGCACAAAAGGCAATAAGCTATGAAGGAGGTTTGCAGTAAGGATAATAAGCTCAAAGTAAATGCAAACCAGAGAGCAGCGCGATTTAGAGTGGTTTGGTCAATCTTGACCTACATCCACTTCTGGCTTCCTCCACCGATGAGGTTGCTGACGTCCACTAGAGGCCTTCCTTCAATAGGCGAAGGCCAACCACCCTTTTACAGATTCACTCCTTTTGACGAGCTTAGGAGACAACCCTTATAAACCTTTCTCTCCTCTCTTAAAAGATCTGAACTTGGAAGAAAAGCGGGAGAAGAAACTTTAGCTTATACAACACATTTGAGTTCTAAAATCACAGAGTAAGATTAGGATTTTGGTGGTTTTCATTGCTCTTTCATTGCTGAAAGAGTGGGGTATCTATAGGCCCCAAACCAATTTGAATTTCGAGCTCAAAACTGTCAATTCCCGGAATTCCGGGGTCTGGCGGTTGCACCGCCTGACTGGGGCAGTTGCACCGCCTGACAGAGCTCGAAGACTGAGCCTCTGGGCGGTGCCACTGCTTATCAGGGGCGGTTGCACCGCCTAGCAGAGCTCGGAGACCGAGCTCAAGCGGTGCCACCGCCTAACTAGGGCGGTTACACCACCTAGCCAAAGCTTGGAGACCGAGCTCAAGCGGTTGCACTGCCCAGTCTCGCTCGGAGACTGAGCCCTGGCAGTGCCACCGCCGTCCCAGGCGGTGCCACCTCTGGCTGGTGATCTGGGTCCGAATGGTTTGATCCATTCGGCCCAATTTGATTATTTCAAGGGCCCAATTGCCCCTAGATTAAGTTATTGGGATCACCTCCCAATTCTAATTTAATCATCATGCTAACTATGATAATTCTTTAAGACTCTTACTACAGCTTGCTCCGGTGTGTCAATCGCTTCTTCCGGCGAGCTTCCGACGAACGTCTGGCGAACATCCGACGGACCTCCGACGATGCTCCTGAGGACTTCCGGCAAAATCCTGGACTTGCGACAATCCTCTTGGCGAGTTCCGACAAGCTTCTTTTGGCAAGCTCCTGGACTTCTCGGATTTATTCCTGCAGAACCTCCGACGACTATCCGGACTTCCGTCAAGCTCTCGAACTCCCAACGTGATCATTGTCCTAACTCCGGGGCAACTCCTACTGCATGTCTTACTTTCATCGTAGTTAATCCTGTACACTTATCTCAACATATGGATTGGATAACAAATGACAATTGATGTCATTATCAAAATCCGAGATTCAACAATCTAGACTCTATGGATGAAAATTTTAGGGTATGTTGATTAGAATCGAAAAGTATGGAGTCATAATTTTCATCTAATCTCCTCTTCCCTTTGTCCCTAGAGAATCTTCTAGAACCCATTAAGACTACAATAATGAAGGCAAATAAGGAGCAAGAACAAGTAATACAAAGGAGAATCAATTTGGTGTAGAGATTACCTTAGTAGTTCTCCTTTCTAGTGATCTTTAAAAGAATGTCGGAGATTGATCCTTGATCTTGTGGGAAGTGGGAATTTTTGGGTTGCTAGAGGGCGAGCAATGGGTTTTTAGCTGTTTGGAGGAGTGCAAAATGAGTTAGGGTCGGTTCTACCATCGACCCTAACTTGGGGTTTGTAAGGGGCAGGTTGCGGGCGGTGGCATCGCTAGCTGGGCGGTGCTACCACCTACCACTCATGACAACTGGTGGTGCCACCACCAGTTGGGCGGTGCTACCTCCTACCACCCGTGACAATTAGTGGTGCTATCGCCAACTGGGCGGTGCCACCACCTACAAGTAGTGAGCTCTGCTCACATAGTTGTGTGGGGGAAGGGGGGTGACATCAACCTTATCATGCAGTGAGCACTGCTTGCATGTAACCACACAACCTTATCATGAAAAATTTTTATTGTTATAAACCACACAACCTTATCATTTAAAATTCACATCATAAGAAAAGAAAATTCTTATTGAAGACTTTACGTTCATGATTCATCATATAAAATGTCTACCATAAGTTTATGATTCATCATTTGTATGCAAACATCTTAAAAACTCATATGAAAAAATGCATATGGCTCATTGCACAAACTATAAGATCATTATTCAGGTGAGTGATCAAGAAAGTCCGAAAATGAAAATTTAACAAATTCATGATCTTGTTAGATAGAATTAAATCTGAAAAAAATTTTGGGAGGGAATGTATCCTAGAAATTTAGAACTCTGGAAGAAGTTAGAAAGGGAACTCGTGCATAAGAATTTTTAGGTTTGAGAGATCAAGATCAAGTGTTTATCACACAAGATTTTAAATAATTATTACATCATGATCTTATAAGTATCATTTCGTAACTAACAATTTTAATTCATATGATCCCCTTTTTAGTATTTTGGCTAGAGAGCTTTATGAGTTAATTTGGATCTTTGGTCATAAGTCTTGAGCATCCAAAATCAAAGTATTATATCTTGCTCCTAGCTTGTGATGGTACATTTTTCTACAAAAAGAGATGATTTTTAGGTACCCATTTGACCTTAGCTACTTCAAAAATCGATCTATATAGTTTATCATGTTGCATTTAGTCATTTGAGGTTCTTTTAGGAACTCAAATTAATTTATGTGGACTACATTTCTTGAATGGATAATGATAAGCTACATTCCCAAATTTGCAACAAAAGTTGCGTTTGTTTTTGGATAAAACATGCAAAGTAGGGCCTTTAACAAAATTGGTTGGATTTTTGGTTAGAGCTACTCACAAATCCAATTCCACCTTTCCTATGAACGTGACCCTTGTTAGCAAGGATCATGTTTAAGGACTTGCTACCAACCACAAATTTTCTTAAGGTTTCCTTTAGTAGCAAGTTTTCTTTTTGAAGTATTTCTAGTTAATCACATTTCATACATGGAGCAAAACTATCATTGTGTTTAACTTTTACTCTATCGAAATCACTAATAAGAGAAGCATTCTCCATTTTTAATAATTTATATTTTCTACTAATTAATTTATACTCATCAAATAGATCATTAAAAGCATTTAATAGTTTATCAAAAGATAAATTTATGTCATATGAACTTGTTACATCATCTCCAATGGCTATTAGTGCATAGTGAGCAACTTGTTCGGTGATGGTAGGCTCCTCTTCTTCGGATGCACTTGAGTCATCCCATATAGTTTTGAGAGCCTTCTTCTTTAGTTGCCTCCTCTTTGCTTGGGGACATTCACTCTTGAAATGTCCCGGCTTCTTATATTCATAACATATCACTTATTCTTTTTAGGTTCAAATTTATTTTTAGTATTATTTTTAAATTTATTTCTTTTTATGAATCTTTTGAACTTCTTTGTTAAGAGTGCCAAGTCATTATCAAAGTCCTCATCACTTGAGTTTCCTTTCAAGTGGCCTTCTTGTGTTCTCAGTGTTATGTCGTTACTATTCTTTGGAAGGGTGTCCTCAAGCTCTTCATGAGCTTTACATGTCATTTCAAATGTCATTAGTGACCCAATTAGTTCTTCAAGAGGAAAGTTATTTAGATCTTTGGCCTCTTGAATGATCATTACTTTAGGATCCCAACTTTTTAGAAGGAATCTTAAAATCTTATTAACTAGTTCAAAATCCGAGAAACCTGTACCAGGTCATTTTAGACCATTGACGACATCCATAAATCAGGTATACATATCTCCAATGGTCTCACTCGGTTTTATTTGAAACTATTGGGAAATCCTTGGGGGCGACATCATATGCGCAGCGGAAGAACAAGAAAAACAAAATCCCCGATTCCCAAAGAGATGTTCGTCGTCGTGCGAAGATTGGTACGCAAAAAATCTGCGAAACATGAAACTGCGTATAGAGTAGATTGTGTTACCTAGGGAGATCGTATATCCCTGTTTCCTGCAGATCCTTAGGAGAGGGTGAAGGAGGTCAAGCGTCCTCCTCTCTAGCGATGATCCACACAGCAGGGTTGCGACGACGCTCCTCAAAACTCCAGACCTACTCTGAGGTGGAGATGGAGAGGAGAATAGGAAAAGGCAAACAAAAGCTCTCTAGCCTATGGGGCACTGAATCCCTCCTATTTATAGAGGTCCCCTATCAAACCCTAATGGGTCCTCCCCTAGTGGGTATTGGATCTGCATCCAATAAGACAAGGGCTCCGTCGGATATCTCATATCCGAACCTCTATTCATCGCAATGCCTACCATATGTGTGTGACCATCTAGGCCCAATATCGAGCTAGCCATGAGTCATACCTGTCAGAACTCCTTCTAACTCAGTGAATTATTATCTCTGTAATAATTCACTCGACTCATCGACTACGGACGTACTAGGCCACTACGACGTAGTCCCCAAACGATCTGAGGAAATCCAATCCATTGGACACATCTGTCCTCGATTACCGGTGTACCTATAGTCCCTCATCCATCTAATATACCGGAGACCGTATATCGAAAGCATGGTGTTGTCGCATCCCACGGTTTTTTTCTCGAGTCTCGCTCTAATCGGATTCTCCTCAGAACTCTTTCTCTCTCACCCGAATGACCCTAGCTAGGGGATTTGTCCGAGCAAGAACACATGGGATATTCCTCTCATGATGCCGAGAGTGGATGATCCTCTATCGACACTCAATAGCCCTCGTAAGGTCGACTACCACTCCCAATGACCGGTTGTACTAGATGCCGGGACAGCCAAACCTATAAGTCCGGTATCAAAAGAGTGGAGAACTCATACAGACATCCTTGGTGTCTCAAGTCTAAGGACCGAGATACCCACTAGGACTCACGGAATCATTTGACAATAAGGCATCATCAACCATCCAAATTTCCGTAAGCGGATCAATCAGTGAACTCATTCTCCATGAGCACACATCTTGTATCCCTAGTGTCCCTACATAGCGGCTATGAGACCAAAATTTGCATCGATCATATGGACGGGTATACTGACACACCGATGCATGCGGTTATCACGATATCCCTCGAAAACCTATGACTAGGATTATTTAGGATATGTGTTTAAAGGTGAATCGATCTCACTATCATGATCTCATCACGATCTGATTCCCATTGCACAAATCCAAGGACATCACAATATATGTATGCATTTATGCAATAGTTATAAAGTGGTATGTGCCAAAATATAATAAGCAAAAAGATTCTATATTATGTCACACGTGCCATCACTCACGTGATTGGCTTGCTGGGCACCTATGACTAGCAATCTCCCACTTGACCTAAAAGCCAATCACCTATGTGTCTGATCCCCATCAGACCCATGTGACGCTCAAAACAAATCTGAGACAACAGCTTTGTTAGTGGATCTGCAATGTTATCTTCGGATGGAACTCTTTCCACTACTACATCTCCTCGGGTCACGATCTCTAATAAGGTGGAACCTCCTCAGAACATGCTTAGATTTCTGATGAGACCTAGGTTCCTTTGCTTAAGCAATCGCCCCGCTGTTGTCGCAATATAGGGAGATCGGCTCTTTGCTACCTAGCACGACTCCCAAATCTGTGATGAACTTCTTCACCCAAACTCCCTCCTTTGCTGCATCTGATGCAGCAATGTACTCCGCCTCTGTGTGGTCGAGTCAGCAGTGGTATCTTGCTTGGAACTCTTCTAGCACACTGCTCCTCCATTCAAGGTGTACACATACCCTAAATTCGACTTGCTATCATCGACATCAGACTGAAAACTTGAGTTAGTGTAGCCTTCAACCTTAAGGCTATTACCTCTATATACTAGTAAAAGATCCTTAGTCCTTCTCAAGTACTTAAGGATACACTTTACTGCTTTCCAGTGCTCCAAGCCTGGATCCGCCTGATACCTGCTCGTGACACTTAGAGCATGCGCTATATCAGGCCTAGTACATAGCATGGCATCCATGATAGACCCTATTGCTGAGGCATAAGGTATCATACCCTATTGTTGGGGACATACTCATAGAAAGCGATATCCCATGTCTCATCGGTTTGAGACCTCTCTTGAAATTTTCAATGCCAAACCTTTTGACAATGGTTTCTATGTACCTGGACTGGGACAAGCCAAGCATCCTCTTGGATCCCCAAAATATAGAATGCTTCCCCTAAGTCCTTCATGGAGAAGTGTCTAGATAACCAAGCCTTTACTATGGATAGCATTCCTACGTCATTCCCAATGATCAGGATGTCATCCACATACAACACCAAAAAGGTGATAGCGCTCCCACTTACTTTTCTGTATACACAAAGCTCATCTTCATTCTTAACGAAGTCATAAGATCTTATTGCCTCATCAAATCTTATGTTCCAACTTCGGGAAGCTTGCTTTAATCCATAAATGGATCTAAGCAACCTACACACCTTATCTGGATAGTTCTTGGACACGTATCCCTCAGGTTGCATCATATACACCTCCTCCTCGAGGTTCCCATTGAGGAATGCGGTTTTCACATCCATTTGCCAGATCTCATAATCATAGTGTGCTGCAATAGCCAATAGAATTCTGATGGATTTTAGCATTGCTACGGGTGAGAAGGTTTCGTCATAGTCAATACCTTGCTTTTGATGATAACCCTTAGCCACTAGCCTTGCTTTATAGGTCTCTACCTTTCCATCTACTCCGATCTTTTTCTTAAAGATCCACTTGCAATCGATGGGTACAATACCTTCGGGCGCTTCAACTAGGTTCCAAACCTTATTGGTGTACATAGAATCAATCTCAGAAATCATGGCTTCTTGCCACTTCCCGGAGTCTATACTCATAATAGCCTCCTCGTAGGTCTGAGGATCTATATCCTCTGCATCCTCTCCTCTAATATGTCCCACATATCTCTCAGGAGGATGGGATACTCTATCAGACCTGCGTAGAGTTGAAACTTGTGTATTAGGTACCTGAACAAACTCGGGCTGTAGAGTGGTGCTTGAGCTTGGTTCTCCAACCTCGCTCAATTCTATCATTCTCCCACTATCTCCGCCAAGAATGTGTTCCTTCTCAAGGAACACTTCTCTCTTAGCTACAAAGACCTTTTGGTCCACGAGATGATAGAAATAATACCCATAAGTTTCCTTGGGGTATCCCATAAATTTGCATCGCTCTGTCCTTGATTCTAACTTATCGGGGTTGTGTCTTTTAACATGTGCAGGGCAGCCCCAAATCTTAGCAACCTTAAGATCAAGCTTCTTTCCTTTCCATATCTCATATGATGTAGACACTACCGACTTAGTTGGAACTCTGTTCAGAAGGTAAGCTGCGATTTCTAGGGCAAATCCCCAGAATGAGATGGGTAGGTCAGCGAAACTCATCATGGACCGTACCATATCTAATAATATACGATTTCTCCTTTCAGAGACACCATTGAGCTGAGGTGTATAAGGAAGTGTCCATTGGGATAATATCCCATGGTCCTTGAGGAACTGAGTGAACTCTGTACTTAAGTACTCACCTCCTCGATCTGATCGAAGAGTTTTGATACTCTTTCCAGTCTGGTTTTCCACCTCATTCTTATACTCTCTGAATTTCTCAACAGCCTCGGACTTGTACTTCATTAAGTACACATATCCATACCTTGAGAAATCATCAGTAAATGTAATGAAGTAGGAGTAACCTCCAATGGCATGAGTTGACATGGGTCCACATACATCACTATGTATGAGTTCCAACAACTCAGTGGCTCTCTCTCCAGTTCCACTAAATGGAGAGTTGGTCAGTTTTCCACGAATACTTTAACTTTTATAATACTTTAAGACTCAAGAACTCAAGATTATGCCAATATGTTTCGTACCCTTTCATAAGAAAAAGGGTGGGGTATTTATAGGCCCCAATGGCTTAAACAATGGAGCAAAAAAATGTCTAATCCCAGATTTTCGGGGTCCTAGCGGTACCACTACCATTACTAGGCGGTACCACTACCTAACACCAGACACTAGGTGGTACTACTGCTTAGTCTGGGTGGTACCACCGCCTGATAGAGCTCGAAGAAGTTGAATCTCGGATTTTGATGATGACATCAATTATCATTTTTATCTAATCCATATGTTGAGATAAGTGTGCAAGATTAACTACGTTAAAAGTAAGAAATGCAGTAGGAGTTACGCCGGAGTTAGGACTATGATCACGTTGGGAGTTCGAGAGCTCGACGGAAGTTCGGACGGTCGTCGGAGGTTCCGCGGGAACATATCCGAGAAGTCCAGGAGCTTGAGAAGCTCGTCGGAACTCGCCAAGTGGATCGTCACAAGTCCAGGAGTTTGCCGGAAGTCCGCAAGAGCATCACCAAGGGTTCATCGGATGATCGACGGAAGTTCACAAGAAGCTCGCTGGAAGAAGCGATTGACGCACCGGAGCAAGCTGTCCTTCGAATTGTCGTAGTTAGCACGTTGATTAAGTTAGAAATGGGAGGTGATCCCACTAACTTAATCTTGGGGCAATTGGGCCCTTGAAAGACCCAATTCGGGCCGAATGGATCAGCCCATTCGGACCCAGATGACTTGGCCAGAGGTGGCACCGCCTGGGTCACCGGTGGCACCGCCCAGGGCTCGGTCTCCGAGTTCTGGCTGGGCGGTGCAACCGCCCCTAACAAGCGGTGGCACCGCCTGAGCTCGGTCTCCGAGCTCTGCTAGGCGGTGCAACCTCCCCTAACAAGCGGTGGCACCGCCCAGGAGCTCATTCTCCGAGCTCTGACAGCGGTGAAACCGCCCCAGTCAAGCGGTGCAACCGCCAGACCCCGGAATTCCGGGAATTGACAGTTTTGAGCTCCAAATTCGAACTGGTTTGGGGCCTATAAATACCCCACTCTTTCAGCAATGAAAGAGCAACGAAAACCACCGAAATCCTGATCTTACTCTGTGATTTTTAGAGCTCAAAAGTGTTGTATGAGTTAAAAGTTCTTCTCCTTCTCTTCTTCCAAGTTCAGATCTTTCAAGAGAAGAGAGAAAAGTTTGTAAGGGTTGTCTCCTAAGCCCGTCAAAAGGAGTGAATCTGTAAAAAGGTGGTTGGCCTTCACCTATTGAAGGAAGGCCTCTAGTGGACGTCGGCAACCTCATCGGTGGAGGAAGCCAAAAGTGGATGTAGGTCAAGACTGACCGAACCAATCTAAATCGCGCTGCTCTTTGGTTTGCATTTACTTTGAGTTCATTATCTTTACTGTAAACCTCCTTCATAGCCTACTGTGTTCTGCACTTTTACGTCTGAGTTTTCAAGCTCAATACTTTTCGAATCGTGTTTAGACGTAAATCGGTTTTCTCGTAAATCACTCTAAATCGAGCTGCTCTTTGGTTTACCTTTACTTTGAGCTTATTATCCTTACTGCAAACCTTCTTCATAGCTTACTGTCTTTTGTGCTTTTACGTTTGCATTTCCAAGCTCAATACTTTCTGAATCGCGTTTAGACGTAAATCGGTTTTCTCGTACGAACATCGTATTTCAGTTTGCGCTTATATTCTGATTTCTATCACAATAGCAAACTGCCTTATCAGATTTATTTTTAACTGTCTCTTACCTATTCACAAGTTAAAGTGATTTACGAATCGGAGTTTCTGTTGAAATCAGCTTTGTCGTACGAACTCAGTTTTAAAACGCAGAAAGTTTTCCGCTGCACTAATTCACCCCTCTTAGTGCTCTTAATCCTAACAATTGGTTTCAGAGCTCGGTTCACTCTCAAATGGATTAAAACCCAAGAGAGATGGCATACGCCAGAAATCAAGAGGGTCATTCTATTACACGTCCACCCATGTTCAATGGAACGGACTACACTTATTGGAAGACCCGAATGAGAATCTTCCTTATTTCGATGGATTTTGAACTTTGGAATCTTGTTGAAATCGGTTTTTCGAAATCTTCTCTTCCAATGATCAAATGGAATGAATTGGAGAAGAAGACTTTCGCTCTTAATGCAAAGGCTATGAATGCCTTATTTTGTGCGCTTGATAAAAATGAGTTTAATCGTGTTTCGGTTTGTGAAACTGCATTTGATATTTGGCATACACTCGAAGTGACTCACGAAGGCACAAGAAGAGTGAAAGAGTCAAAAATCAATCTCTTGATACACTCTTTCGAACTTTTTCGAATGAAACCGAGCGAGACTATTGGCGACATGTACACCCGTTTCACGGATGTCGTCAATGGTCTAAAAGGACTCGGCAAAAGTTTTTCGGATTTTGAGCTTGTAAATAAGATTCTAAGATCCCTTCCTAAGAGTTGGGACCCTAAAGTCACTGCTATTGAAGAGGCTAAAGTTTTAAGCAACTTCCCTCTTGAAGAACTAATCGGGTCATTAATGACTTATGAAATGACATGCAAGGCTCATGAAGAGCAAGAAGACATCCTTCCAAAGAACATGAAGGATATGGCACTTGGAACTTTTGATAACCACTTGAGAGAAAACTCAAGTGATGAGGACTGTGACAATGACTTGGCACTTCTAACAAAGAAATTCAAAAAATTCATTAAGAGAAACAAATTTAAAAATAACACAAAAAGTAATCTTGAACCCAAAAGGGACCAAGTTATTTGCTATGAGTGCAACAAGCTGGGACATTACAAGAGTGATTGTCCCCAAGCCAAGAAGAGAATGTTAAAGAAGAAGGCGCTCAAAGCAACATGGGATGATTCGAGCGCATCCGAAGAAGAGGAGTCCAACACCGAGCAAGTTGCTCATTACGCCTTAATGGCTATCGGAGAGGAGGTAACAAATTTAATTATTACAGATTTATCATTTAATGAATTATTAAATGCCTTCTATGATTTATTTGATGAATGCAAGATTATTAGTAGAAAATACAAATTGCTAAAAAAGGAGTATGATAGTCTTAATTGTAATTTCGATAAGTTAAAGACTGAATATCATGATAGTTTAGGCTCTTGTATCAAATGCCATGATCTAGAAACTATCCAAAAGCAAAACTTGCTACTCATTGACACCTTGAAGAAATTTGAGGTCGGTAGCAAGTCTTTGAACATGATCCTTACAAACAAGGGTCACGTTCCCAAAAGAAGGGGAATCGGATTCGTGAAAAATTCTCACCAAAATCCAACAACCTTCATAAAAGGCCCTATCCTACATGTTCAACACCAAAGCAAATGCAACTTTTGTTGCAAGCATGGACACAAAACGCATTATTGTCCATTCAAGAAAATTAGTCCAAATAAATTAATTTGGGTTCCTAAAGGAACTATGATAAACTCTATGCAACATGACAAACAATATAGATCAACTTTTGAGGCATCCAAAAGTAAATGGGTACCTAAAAATTATCCTTTCTTGTATAGACATACACCATCACAAATTAGGAGCAAGAGATGGTACGTTGATAGTGGATGCTCAAGGCATATGACCGGAAATCCATCTCAATTCTCTAAGCTCACTAACATAGAAGAAGGGTATGTCACCTTCGGAGACAACAACAAGGGTAAAATCATTGGCAAAGGAACCATAGGTAACAAATCCAACTTCTTTATTGAAGATGTTTTGTTAGTTGATGGTTTAAAACATAATCTCTTGAGAATTAGTCAATTATGTGATAAAGGATATTTGTCAAATTCGAATCTAATGCATGCATCCTTAAAAAATCAAACAACAACACATCTATGATAGCATTAAAACAAAATAACGTATACACCATTGACATCAATGATTTGTGTAATGAAATGTGTTTTTCGGTTTTAAATGAGGATGCTTGGCTATGACATAAAAGATTAGGTCACGCTAGCATGAAACTTATTACTTATATATCATCCAAAGATCTTGTACGAGGAATTCCTCACATCAAGTTCATCAAGGATAATGTGTGTGATGCTTGTCAATTAGGAAAACAGATTAAGAGTAGTTTCAAATCTAAGAATCAAATAAGCACATCAAGGCCCTTACAATTGATCCATATGGACTTGTTCGGACCAATCTCTACATCAAGCCTAGGAGGTAGCAAATACGCCCTTGTCATTGTAGATGACTATAGTAGATAAACATGGACTTATTTTTTGAAACACAAAAATGAATGCTTAAGATATTTCACCAAGTTTTGCAAACTTGTTCAAAATGAAAAAGGGTTTATGATTTCATCAATTCGAAGTGATCACGGTGGTGAATTTCAAAATTGTGATTTCCAAGAATTCTGTGAGTCTAATGGATTCAACTATAACTTCTCTACTCCAAGAAATCCTCAACAAAATGGAGTAGTAGAAAGAAAGAATAGAAATTTACAAGAAATGGCAAAAACCATGTTGAATGAACAAAGCCTACCCAAATATTTTTGGGCCGAAGCTATAAACACTGCATGCTATATTTTTAATAGAGTTTTAGTAAGACCCTTACTCACCAAAACTCCCTATGAGTTGTGGAACAATAAAAAACCTAATGTTTCATATTTTAAAGTTTTTGGGTGTTAGTGTTTTATCTTGAATGAGAAAGATGCTTTAGGAAAATTTGATGCTAAATCCGATGAAGGAATTTTTCTTGGTTATTCTTCGGTTTTTAAAGCCTTTCGTATCTTCAATAAAAGAACTTTAATAATAGAAGAATCCATTCATGTGTTTTCAATGAGATTTCCGAAATCAAGAAAAAAGACTTTGATGATGATGTTAATTTCGATTCTTTGAATTTAAATGAAACCCCTTCTCCAACTAGCAACCTTGTTGATAATGCATCCACTTCCGAAACTACTATACCTAAGGACTGGAAGTATGTAGATGATCATCCTAAGGAGCTAATCCTAGGAGACACATCTAAGGGAGTTCAAACATGTTTATCTTTTAAAAATTTGTGTGCCAACGCCGCTTTTCTCTCCCAAATTGAACCTAAATGTATTGATGAAGCCATGAAAGATAATTCATGGATTATCACAATGCAAGATGAGTTAAATCAATTTGAGAGAAATGAGGTGTGGAAGCTTATTCCGAAGCCAAATGACCATTTAGTTATTGGTACTAAATGGGTCTTTAGAAACAAGCAAGATGAATTTGGTATCGTGGTAAGAAACAAGGCTAGACTAGTGGCCAAAGGTTTCAACCAAGAAGAAGGTATCGATTACGAAGAAACCTTCGCTCTTGTGGCTAGATTAGAAGCCATAAGGATGCTCTTTGCCTATGCTAGTAATAATAATTTTAAGTTATTTCAAATGGATGTTAAAAGCGCCTTTTTAAATGGCTTTATCTCTGAAGAAGTTTATGTTGAACAGCCTCTCGGATTTGAAAATAATAGCCTCCCTAATCATGTATTTAAATTAACTAAAGCTCTCTATGGTTTAAAACAAGCCCCAAGGGCTTGGTATGATAGACTAAGTACTTTTCTTATTGAAAATAATTTCACAAAAGGCAAGGTCGATACTACATTATTTATGAAAAATTTTGAAAATAACTTTCTCATTGTTTAGAACTATGTTGATGACATTATCGTCGGTTCTACGAATGAATCTCTTTGTGAATCTTTTGCTAAAACCATGAGTCTCGAATTTGAAATGAGTTTGATGGGAGAGTTAACCTTTTTCTTAGGCTTACAAATTAAGCAACTAAGGAATGACATCTTTATTAGTCAAACTAAATATGCCCTAGATCTGCTAAATAGATTCAATATAAATAGCTCAAAAGCTGTTAACACTCTTATGAGCACTTCCACGAAGTTGGAAGTTGATGAAAATGGAGAAAGCTTCGATCAAAAAACTTATAGGGGTATGATAGGAAGTTTACTTTATCTAACTGCAACCAGACCAGACATTATGTTCAGTGTAGGACTTTGTGCTAGGTTTCAATCGAACCCTAAGATATCTCATCTCAAGGCAGTTAAAAGATTACTTAGATATCTCAAAGGAACCACAAATCTAGGATTATGGTATCCAAAATCCAAAAAATTTTAATTAATTTCTTATGCTAATGTGGATTTTGCTGGGTGCAGACTAGATAGAAAAAGCACATCAAGAACATGTTAATTTTTGGGACATTCTCTTGTTTCCTGGTCATCTAAGAAACAAAACTCGGTTGCTCTATCAACAACTGAAGTTGAATATATTGCAGCCAGTGCATGCTGTGCACAAGTTGTGTTGATGAAAAACACCTTAGAAGATTATAAAGTCCATCTTAAAAACATTCCCATTAAATGTGATAACACGAGTGCAATATGCTTAACAAAGAATCTCATTCAACACTCAAGAACAAAACATAATGATATTAGACATCACTTTATACGAGATCATGTTGCTAATCATGATATAATTATAGAATTCATAGATACTAAGCATCAACTAGCTGATATTTTTACAAAACCTCCAAGTGAAGAACAGTTTGATTTCATAAGAAGAGAATTAGGAATGTTGATGTGTCCGAATGTATAAACTTATTATTCGGACCTTATTGATTGAATTTCATGACAAAAATAACATGTTGGAAAAATCTTCATAAACGATGAGCATGTCCTCATAATCTTGCATGAAAATGTTAAATTAAATTTTCAGTTCCAATTGGATATCATTACTCTCTTTCGGATTTTGATTCACATTCTTAATAAGAATATTGCCTTTGAAACATAAAATTAATGATTCCTTCTTGTAAAAGGAAGATATTTTTTTTGTAAGGACTTTACTCACATGAATATCTTGATCCTTGTAAAGCATGCTATCGATTTGAACTACACAAATGGCCTTCCTCCATCATGCAAAAATAATAACAAGGAAGAAGTTTTCATTCTATGAAAATACTCTTCATGTCATGGTCTTCTTGAGATATTTGTATCCTATAAATGACATGAACCCACTTATGGCATTACATGTATATTCAAAAGATGCTTATATCATTCTCTTTTTTGTTGATGACAAAGGGGGAGAAGTATATAAATTGATACTATAAATGCCTTATTATATTGAAAGAAACAGACATGATCATTGAAACTATGCCATGTTTACTATGATTGCCATATTTGCATCATATTAAGATATCAAGAACTTGTATTGCAATTTGAAAATATTGATATCTTTCCATATGATGAATTGCTATCATTACAACAATTCACATTTGAAAATGGATGTCGAGTCTTGACATCATACAAAGAGATACATCATGATAGGAATCATGATGGGAGTATTGATAAGGTTAAATAACTTTAACTTATCAATACGTCTCTTGAATTCAAAGGCTTTGAATTCAAGAATGACTTATCTCAATTATGGCACAGAGATAGGGGGAGTTAAGATTAACTCCATTATCAATTGATTGTCATCATAAAAAAGGGGGAGATTGTTGAATCTCGGATTTTGATGATGACATCAATTGTCATTTGCTATCTAATCCATATGTTGAGATAAGTGTGCAGGATTAACTACGATGAAAGTAAGAAATGCAGCAGGAGGTGCACCGGAGTCAGGACTATGATCACGTTGGGAGTTCGAGAGCTCGACGGAAGTTCGGACGGTCGTCGGAGGTTCTACGGGAACATATCCGAGAAGTCCAGGAGCTTGGGAAGCTCGTGGGAACTAGCCAAGTGGATCGTCACAAGTCCAGGAGTTTGCCGGAAGTCCGCAGGAGCATCACCAAGGGTTCATCGAATGATCGACGGAAGTTCACCAGAAGCTTGCTGGAAGAAGCGATTGATGCACCAGAGCAAGCTGTCCTTTGAATTGTCGTAGTTAGCACGTTGATTAAGTTAGAAATGGGAGGTGATCCCACTAGCTTAATCTTGGAGCAATTGGGCCATTGAAAGACCCAATTGGGGCCAAATGGATCAGCCCATTCGGACCTAGATGACTTGGCCAGAGGTGGCACTGCCTGAGTCGGCGGTGGCACTGCCCAGGGCTCGGTCTCCGAGTTTTGGCTGGGCGGTGCAACCGCCCCTGACAGGCGGTGGAACCGCCTGAGCTCAGTCTCCGAGCTCTGGCTGGGCGGTGCAACCGCCCCAATCAGGCGGTGGCACCGCCTGAGCTCGGTCTCCGAGCTCTGCCAGGCGGTGCAACCGCCCCTGACAAGCGGTGGCACCGCCCAGGAGCTCAGTCTCCGAGCTCTGATAGCGGTGCAATCGGCCCAGTCAGGCGGTGCAACCGCCAGACCCTAGAATTATGGGAATTGACAGTTTTGAGCTCTAAATTTGAACTGGTTTGGGGCCTATAAATACCCCACTCTTTCAGCAATGAAAGAGCAACGAAAACCATCGAAATCCTGATCTCACTCTATGATTTTTAGAGCTCAAAAGTGTTGTATGAGTTTAAAGTTCTTCTCCTTCTCTTCTTCCAAGTTCAGATCTTTCAAGAGAGGAGAGAAAAGTTTGTAAGGGTTGTCTCTTAAGCCCGTCAAAAGGAGTGAATCTATAAAAAGGTGGTTGGCCTTCGCCTATTGAAGGAAGGCCTCTAGTGGACGTCGGCAACCTCATCGGTGGAGGAAGCCAGAAGTGGATGTAGGTCAAGACTGACCGAACCACTATAAATCGCGCTGCTCTCTGGTTTGCATTTACTTTGAGTTCATTATCTTTACTGCAAATGTCCTTCATAGCCTACTGTGTTCTGTGCTTTTACATCTGAGTTTTCAAGCTCAATACTTTTCGAATCGTGTTTAGACGTAAATCGGTTTTCTCGCAATTCACTCTAAATCGAGCTGCTCTCTAGTTTGCCTTTACTTTGAGTTTATTATCCTTACTGCGAACCTTCTTCATAGCTTACTATCTTCTGTGCTTTTACCTTTGCATTTCCTAGCTCAATACTTTCTTAATCGCGTTTAGACATAAATCGGTTTTCTCATACGAACATCGTATTCCAGTTTGCGCTTACATTCTGATTTCTATCACAATAGCAAACTGCCTTATCAGATTTGTTTTTAACTGTCTCTTGCCTAATCACAAGTTAAAGTGATTTACGAATTGGAGTTTCTGCTGAAATCAGCTTTGTCATACGAACTCAGTTTTAAAACGCAAAAAGTTTTCCACTGCACTAATTCGCCCCCCCCCCCCCTCTTAGTGCTCTTGATCCTAACAGGAGATTGAACTCTGGCGGTACCATCGCCTGACAGGGGCGGTGTCGAATCTCGAATTTTGATGATAAAATCAATTGATGGGTTAATTGATCTAATCCATATTATTGAGTTAAGTGTGCAGGATTAACTACGATAACCAGAAAACACAAAGCAAGGATACCGGAGTCAAGTTCGATGGACGTTTAATAGTCCGAAGAATCATCGGAGATGCTGCCGGAACCAACCGAGAAGAAATCGGGAACCTGTCGGAATTTTCAGAAGTTCGCCGAAGAGATCGTCGGAGGTTCACGGAGATCACTGAGAAGGCTCGGCTACTCATTAAAGTCATCACAAGTTCGGGAGCTTCTTTGGGAACTGTCGGAAGAAGTTAAATCGGGAAAGCTTCGCCAGAACAAGTCTCGGCGTTCATGGTTGAAAAAAATTGCTTATGATGTGTTTTGTTATGTAGTTCACTTGTAATTAGGATTAGGATTAAGAGATAATCCTATATCCTGGTTAGGGGCCAACTGGTCCCAAAATTAGACTTGGTTTGGGCAAAATTTGAAGCCCAAACAAGTGAACCGAAGGGTCTGGCGGTGGCACTGCCAGACTGGGCGGTTGCACCGCCTAGTGCCCGAGAGCTGGGTGGTGGCACTGCCCAGCATTGTCAGCGTCTGACACTGATAGGCGGTGGCACCGCCACCGACAAGCGATGGCACCACCAGCATCGGGAACCCAATGAGAATTCAAATTTGGAGCCCAAATTTGAATCCTCTTGAGGCCTATAAATACCCCTCAAATCTCAGTTGAGATTACAACTTTTTGAGCAGCAATTGTTTAAGTGAAAGGCCTTAGAAAAGTCATAGCTAGTCTTGTTTTCAATTTGCTAGTGTTCACCTCCTTCTTTCTTGCTGAAAATCTGTAAGAGAGTGAACCACTTGTAAAAGAGTTGTAAGAGGGGTATTCACCCTTCCCTTTCAAGAGATTTGCTAGTGGAAGGTGGGAGCCTCATCGAAGAGGGGCCTCGCAAGTGGATGTAGGTCACTTGACCGAACCACTTCAAAAACGGCGTAATCTCTGGTTTGCATTTCATTACTGCTATTTACATTACTACAAACCTTCTTACTTGCTTTATTCCATCATTACCTTTGATTCACAACTTTGCGAATACGCTTTCAAGTTAAGCACTTCCGATTCCAATTTTTATCGTACGAAAGATTTGTTGAAACCAACATTTTAATCCGCTGCAGTAATTCACCCCCCCCCCCCTCTTAGTGCCGCTCCGATCCTAACAATTGGTATCAGACCAAGGCTTACTCTCATATTTGGTTTAATACCCAAGAGAGATGGCTTACTCCAGCATGCATGAGGGACACTCTATCACACGTCCACCTATGTTTAATGGGTCGGATTATACGTATTGGAAGACTCGGATGAGGATCTTCCTCATTTCTATGGATTTCGAGCTTTGGACTACTGTTGAATGGAATGAATTGGAGAAGAAGGTTTTTGCTTTAAATGCAAAGGCTATGAATGCCTTGTTTTGTACACTAGACAAAAATGAATTTAATCGTGTTTCAATTTGTGATTCGGCTTTTGATATTTGGAGAACTCTTGCGGTCACTCAAGAAGGCACTAGCCGAGTGAAAGAGTCCAAAATCAACATCCTTGTGCACTCTTATGAACTTTTTCGAATGAAACCAAGTGAGTCCATCGGAGACATGTACACCCGGTTTACGGATGTCATCAATGGACTCAAAGCTCTTGGTAAAGATTTTACTAACTTTGAACTAGTAACTAAAATCTTAAGATCCCTCCCTAAAAGTTGGGATCCAAAAGTTACGGCCATTCAAGAGGCCAAAGACCTTAAAACATTCCCTCTTGAAGAACTCATTGGGTCTCTAATGACCTACGAAATGACATGTCATGCTCATGACGAGCTCGAGAACCCCCTTCCAAAGAACAGAAAGGATATGGCACTCAAATCACAAGAAGACCACTTGAAAGGAACATCAAGTGATGAGGACAGTGACAATGACATTACACTTTTGACTAAAAAATTTAAAAAATATTTAAGGAAGAACAAATTTAAAAATAATACAAAAAATAAATTTGAACAAAAAAAGGACCAAGTGATTTGTTATGAATGCAAAAAACCGGGACACTACAAGAACGATTGTCCTCAAGCCAAAAAGAGAACATCGAAGAAGAAGGCGCTCAAAGCAACAAGGGATGATTCAAGCGCGTCCGAAGAAGAGGAGTCCAACACCGAGCAAGTTGCTCATTACGCCCTAATGGCCATCGGAGAAGAGGTAACGGATTTAATTGATGCAGATTTACCTTATTATGAATTATTAAATACTTTCCATGAGTTATTTGATGAATGTAAGACAATTAGTAGAAAATATAAATTGCTAAAAAGGGAGCATGATAGTCTCACTTGTGATATCGATAAATTAAAAACTGAATATCATGATAGTTTAGCTCCATGTATAAAATGCCATGATCTAGAATCTCTCCAAAAGGAGAACTTGCTACTTAAGGACACCTTGAAGAAATTCGAGGTTGGTAGCAAATCTTTGAACATGATCCTTACAAATAAGGGTCACGTTCCTAAAAGAAGTGGAATCTGATTTGTGAGAAGTCCTCACCAAAATCCAACCACCTTCATTAAAGGCCCCGTCTTACATGTTCGGCACCAAAGCCATTGCAACTTTTGTTGCAAATATGGACATAAAACTTATAAATGTCAATTCAAGAAAATTAGTCCGAACAAACTAATTTGGGTTCCTAAAGGAACCATGATCAATTCTATGCAATATGATGAACAAGTTTTTAAGGCACCCAAAACAAAATGGGTACCTAAAAATAATCCCTTCTTGTAGAAACATACACCATCACAAGCTAGGAGCAAGAGATGGTATCGAGATAGTGGATGCTCAAGACATATGACTGGAGATCCATCTCATTTCTCTATGCTCACTAGCAAAGAAGAAGGGTACGTCACCTTCGGAGACAACAACCAAGGGAAAATCATTGGCAAGGGAACCATAGGTAACAAATTAAAATTTTCTATTGATGATGTCTTACTAGTTGATGGATTGAAACATAATCTCTTGAGTGTTAGTCAATTATGCGATAAAGGTTATATCGTAAGATTTGACTCAAATGTATGTATTATTGAAAAACCAAACCATAACATGACTATGATTGCATTAAAACAAAATAATGTCTACACTATCAACCTTGATGAACTAAGTAATGAAATGTGCTTCTCTGCTTTAAATGATGATGCTTGGCTTTGGCATAGGAGACTAGGCCATGCAACCATAAAACTAATATCTAAGATCTCATCTAGAGAATTAGTGCGAGGAATTCCAAATATAAAGTTTATTAAGGACAAAGTATGCGATGCATGTCAACTAGGTAAACAAATAAAAACTAGTTTCAAATCAAAAACTCAAATTAGCACCACTAGACCATTATAATTGATTCATTTTGACTTATTTGGACCAATTGATACGACAAGTCTAGGAGGAAGCAAATATGCATTTGTAATTGTGGATGACTATACTAGATACACTTGGACCTATTTCTTAGCTCACTCAAGTGATTGTTTCAAGTGTTTCTCTAGATTTTGTAAACTCACTCAAAACGAAAAAGGTTTCATGATTTCATCAATTCGGAGTGATCACGGTAGTGAATTTCAAAACCGTGACTTTCAAAATTTTTGTGAAGTTAATCGATACAATCACAACTTCTCCACTCCGAGGAATCCCCAACAAAATAGAGTAGTTGAAAGAAAAAATAGAAACCTACAAGAAATGGCATGAACTATGTTAAATGAACATAGTTTACCTAAGTATTTTTTGGCCGAAGCCGTAAATACGGCTTGCTACATCATGAATAGAGTCCTAATAAGACCATCCTTATCAAAAACTCCCTATGAATTATGGAATAACAAAAAACCAAATATTTCCTATTTTAAAGTCTTCGGTTGTAAATGCTTTATTTTAAATGAAAGGGATGCCTTAGGAAAATTTGATGCTAAATCCGATGAAGGCATATTTCTTGGTTACTCTTTCGTTTCTAAGGCTTTCCGGGTTTTTAACAAAAGAACCTTAGTAATAGAAGAGTCTATTCATGTAGTTTTTAATAAAGTTTCAAATTTAAAGAAAAATGATTTTGATGATGATCTTGGTTTTGATAATTTGAATTTAAATGAACCCCCTCCTAAAAATAGCAACTTGGATGCACCTTCTTCCGAAATTTCCTTACCTAAGGAATGGAAGTATATAGATGCTCATCCAAAGGAGCTAATTATAGGGGATACATCAAAAGGGGTTCAAACTCGTTCCTCTTTCAAGAATTTTTGTGCCAACACCACCTTCCTTTCTCAAATCGAACCTAAATGCATTGACGAGGCCATAAAAGATGATTTTTGGGTTATCGCAATGCAAGAGGAATTGAATCAATTTGAGAGGAATAAGGTATGGAAGCTTGTTCCTAGACCTAGTGACCATTTAGTCATTGGTACTAAATGGGTCTTTAGAAACAAGCAAGACGAAAATGGTATCGTGGTTAGAAACAAGGCTAGATTAGTGGCCAAAGGTTTCAACCAAAAAGAAGGTATCGATTACAAAGAAACCTTCGCTCCCGTGGCTTGATTAGAAGCCATAAGGATGCTCCTTGCCTATGCTAGTAGTAATAATTTTAAACTATTTCAAATGGATGTCAAAAGTTCCTTCTTGAATGGTTTTATTTCCGAAGAAGTATATGTCGAACAACCTCCCGGATTTGAAAATTCTCTTCTTCCTAATCATGTATTCATATTGACTAAGGCTCTCTATGGCTTGAAACAAGCTCCTAGAGCTTGGTATGAAAGGCTTAGTTCCTTTCTTATTTTAAATAATTTTACCAAAGGCAAGGTTGATACTACATTGTTTATTAAATATTTTGAAAATAATTTTCTTATTGTGCAAATTTATGTTGACGATATTATTTTTGGCTCTTCGGATGAATCACTATGTGAATCATTTGCCAAATGTATGAGTCATGAATTTGAAATGAGTTTAATGGGTACATTAACCTTCTTTTTATGTTTAGTGTAGGACATATAGGGGAATGATAGGGGACTTTTTTGTCTTATCCCAATCTTTTCCTTGTACATCTACAACTTTTGTTACTTATAGAACGAAGAGATTTGATAATATGGATAAATGCTGAATTTTCATTTAAGATGAACTCTGCGTAAATATTTTAGCATACTTAATTTTAAATGATAAAATCTTTGTATGACAAACTATGTGCTTCAAGTCTTATTCCCTTTTTGTTGATGACAAAGGGGGAGAAAAGTGATGACTTGTATCATTTTAATAGCATGACTTATATGAATTGCAAAAGCTTTTCAAAATCTTTGAGAATATACCTTGCAAAATCTTTGAGAATATCGCAAGATCGATTGATCATATTGAAAGCATGTCTAACATGTATATCATGAAATTCATGTTGAAAATCTTTATCTCCTGTCGTAGTAAAATTTGTCTCTTATCTTTCGACTTGAAAAGGATTTTCATCGAAGTTTCGCATTTACATTATGCTTATTGAGAATAACGATAAGTTCTACGGTTAGAACGTATCGATTTATGCTTGAATTCAATGGGACTGAATTCAAGTGTTTTTATCTTCTCATAATATGGCATATAGATAGGGGGAGTTATGTTTAACTCGGTCATCAATTGATTGTCATCATAAAAAAGGGGGAGATTGTCGAATCTCGGATTTTGATGATAAAATCAATTGATGGGTTAATTGATCTAATCCATATTATTGAGTTAAGTGTGCAGGGTTAACTACGATAACCAAAAAACACAAAGCAAGAATACCGGAGTCAAGTTCGATGGACGTTTAAGAGTCCGAAGAATCGTCGGAGATGCTGTTAGAACCAACCGAGAAGAAATCGGGAACCTGTCGGAATTTTCGGAAGTTCGCCGAAGAGATCATCGAAGGTTCACGGAGATCACCGAGAAGGCTCGGCTACTCATTAAAGTCATCACAAGTTCGGGAGCTTGCTGGGAGCCCGTTAGAAGAAGCTCGTCGGAAAGCTCGCCGGAACAAGACTCGACATTCGCGGTTGAAAAATTGCTTAGGATGTGTTTTGTTATGTAGTTCACTTGTAACTAGGATTAGGATTAAGAGATAATCCTATATCTTGGTTAGGGGCCAACTGGTCCCAAAATTAGACTTGGTTTGGGCAAAATTTGAAGCCCAAACAAGTGAACCGAAGGGTCTGGCGGTGGCACTGCTAGACTGGGCGGTTGCACCGCCCAGCACCCGAGAGTTGGGCGGTGGCACCGCCGAGCACTATCAGCGTCTGACACTGACAGGCGGTGGCACCGCCAGCATCGGGAACCCAATGATAATTCAAATTTGGAGCCCAAATTTGAATCCTCTTGAGGCCTATAAATACCCTTCAAATCTCAGCTGAGATTACAAATTTTTTAGCAGCAATTGTTTAAGAGAAAGGCCTTAGAAAAGTTTTAGCTAGTCTTGTTTTCAATTTGCTAGTGTTCACCTCCTTCTTTCTTGCTAAAAATCTGTAAGAGAGTGAACCGCTTGTAAAAGAGTTGTAAGAGGGGTATTCACCCTTCCCTTTCAAGAGATTTGCTAGTGGAAGGTGGGAGCCTCATCGAAGAGGGTCCTCGCAAGTGGATGTAGGTCACTTGATCGAACCACTTCAAAAATGGCGTAATCTCTGGTTTGCATTTCATTACTACTATTTACATTAATGCAAACCTTCTTACTTGCTTTATTTCATCATTACCTTTGTTGCACAACTTTGCGAATACGCTTTCAAGTTAAGCACTTCCGATTCCGATTTTTATCGTACGAAAGATTTGTTGAAACCAACGTTTTAATCTGCTGCACTAATTCACCCCCCCCCCTCTTAGTGCCGCTCCAATCCTAACAGGAGATACCACTAATGGCAGCAATAACTGCCGATGGTACCACCGCCTAGACCACCTAGGAGACTGGGTCTTCTGGGCAGTACCACCGACGGCCATATTCTCAGGGGCTGATTAGGCTGTTCAGTCTGGCCCAAATCAGCCCTATTAAGGGCCCATTTGACCCCTAATTAAGTTTGTGGGATTACCTCCCAATACTAACTTAATTTATGCTCTAACTATGATAATTAAGACATGCTCATAGCTCTACTTATCCCGGTGCGTCAATTGCCCTTCTAGCGTTTTTCCGACGAACTCTAGGTAATTCTCCGACGGACTCTAGATTATTCCGATGAGTCATACCTGTCAGAACTCCTTCTAACTCAGTGAATTATTATCTATGTAATAATTCACTCGACTCATCGACTACGGACGTACTAGGCCACTACGCCGTAGTCCCCAAACGATACAGGGGAATCCAATCCATTGGACCTGTCTGTCCTCAGTTACCGTGTACCTATAGTCCCTTATCCATCTAATATACCAGAGAACGTATATCGAGCATGGTGTTGTCAGACCCACACGGTTTCTTCTCGAGTCTCGCTCTAATCGGATTCTCCCGGAGAACTTTTTCTCTCTAAACCCGAATGACCCTGGCCAGTGATTTGTCTGAGCAAGAACACATGGGATATTCCTCTCATGATGCCGAGAGTGGATGATCCTCTATCAACACTCAATAGCCCTTGTAAGGTCGACTACCACTCCCAATGACCAGTTGTACTAGATCTGGGACAGCCAAACCTATAAGTCTGGTATCAAAGAGCGGAGCCCTCATACAAGACATCCTTGGTGTCTCAAGTCTAAGGACCAGATACACCACTAGGACTACGGAATCGTTGTCTGACAATAAGGCATCATCAACCATCCAGCATTCCGTAAGCGGATCAATCAGTGAACTAATTCTCCAATGAGCACCTGTACTCTATCCCTAGTGTCCCTACACAAGCAGCTATGAGACCAGCTACATCCATCATATGGATGGGTATAGAGCACGCTAGTCTGTCCGATTATCACGATATCCCTCTCGAGTAACTTATGACCGGGATTATTTAGGACATGTGTTTAAAGGTGAATCAATCTCACTATCGTGATCTCATCATGATCTGATTCCCATTGCACAAATCCAAGGACATCACAATATATGTATGCATTTATATAAAGTGATATATGTCAAAATATAATAAGCAAAAAGATTCTATATTAAGTCACACGTGCCTTCACTCACGTGATTGGCTTGCTGGGCACCTATGACTAGCAATCTCCCACTTGACCTAAAGCCAATCACCTATGTGTCTGATCCCCATCAGACCCCTGTGATGCTCAAAACAAATCTGAGATAACAACTTTGTTAGTGGATTTGCAATGTTATCTTTGGATGGAACTCTTTCCAGTACTACATCTCCTCGGGTCGTGATCTCTCTGATATGGTGGAACCTCCTCAGAACATGCTTAGATTTCTGATGAGACCTAGGTTCCTTTGCTTGAGCAATCACCCCGTTGTTGTCGCAATATAGGGAGATCGGCTCTTCGCTACCCGGCATGACTCCTAAATCTGTGATTAACTTCTTCACCCAAACTCCCTCCTTTGCTGCATCTGATACAGTAATGTACTCCGCCTCTGTGGTCGAGTCAGCAGTGGTATCTTGCTTGGAACTCTTCCAGCACACTGCTCCTCCATTCAAGGTGTACACATACCCTGAATTCGACTTGCTATCATCGACATCAGACTGAAAACTTGAGTCAGTGTAGCCTTCAACCTTAAGGCTATTACCTCCATATACTAGTAAAAGATCCTTAGTCCTTCTCAAGTACTTAAGGATACACTTTACTGCTTTCCAGTGCTCCAAGCCTGGATCCGCCTGATACCTACTCGTGACACTCAGAGCATGCGCTATATCAGGCCTAGTACATAGCATGGCATACATGATAGACCCTATTGCTGAGGCATAAGATATCATATCCATGTTCGCCCTTTCTTCTGGAGTCTTTGGGGACATACTCGTAGAAAGCGATATCCAATGTCTCATCGGTATGAGACCTCTCTTGGAATTTTCCATGCCAAACCTTTTGACAATGGTTTCTATGTACCTGGACTGGGACAAGCCAAGCATCCTCTTAGATCTATCTCTATAGACTCTAATCCCCAAAATATAGGATGCTTCCCCTAAGTCCTTCATGGAGAAGTGTCTAGATAACCAAGCCTTTACTGTAGATAGCATTCCTACGTCATTCCCAATGATCAGGATGTCATCCACATATAACACCAAAAAAAGGTGATAGCACTCCCACTTACCTTTCTGTATAAACAAGGCTCATCTTGTTAGGATCGAGAGCACTAAGAGGGGGGGGGGTGAATTAGTGCAGCGGAAATCTTACAGCGATTTAAAAACAAAAGCCGCGTTCGTTCGATAAAAACGATTTCGATGTAAAAGCTGATTCACAGTTTGTATCTAAGTGTAGTTCACGTAGTTTGCGTCTAAATGCAGTTTGCGTCTTAATGCAGATTGCGTCTAAGTGCAGTTTGCATTTAAGCGCAGTTTGCGTCTAAGCGCAGATTGCGTCTAAGCGTAGTTTGCGTCTTACCACAGTTTGCGTCTAAACACAGTTTGCGTTTAAGCGGAGTTTGCATCTGAGCGCAGTTTGCGTCTAAACATAGTTTTACATCCGAGTGCAGATTTACGTCTAAGTGCAATTTTACGTCTAAATGCAGATTTACGTCTAAGTGCAGTTTTACGTCTAAACGCAGTTTTACGTCTAAACGCAGTTTTACGTCTAAGCGCAGTTTTGCGTCTAAATGCAGTTTTACGTCTAAACGCAGTTTCACGTCTAAACGCAGTTTTGCGTCTAAACGCAGTTTACGTCTAAACGCAGTTTTTACGTCAAAGCGTAATTTTACGTCTAAACGCAGTTTTGCGTTTGAAAGCAGTTTTGAACTTTGAAAACCGTTTTATGAATACGCAGAAAGCAATTTGCAGTTATAAATTGAATCAAAAAGTAAGCGAAAACTGCAGTGTAAAGATCGTATGAAAACACGATTTACGTTTGAATGTAGATTCGGAAAGATCAGAGCTTAGAGACTCGTTCGTAAAAGCGCAGAGGGCAGTAGCTATGTACGAGGTTTGCAGTAATGATAAAGTGCTCAAAGTAAAAGCAAACCAGAGATTTAGAGTGGTTCGGTCAGTCTTGACCTACTCCACTTTTGGCTTCCTCCTCCGACGAGGTCACCGATGTCAACTAGCTGCCTTCCTTCAATGGGCGAAGGCTAACTACCCTTTTACAGTTTCTCTCCTTTTGACGGGCTCAGGAGACAACCCTTACAGATCCTTTCTCTCCTCTCTTTACAACTCAAGACTTGAAGAACAGAAAGAGGAGAACTTTAGGACTTTACACAAATTTGAGCTCTTAGAATCACTGAAAAGATCAAGAATTCGGTGTGGATCTATATCTTTTCAGTGCTGAATGGGTGGGGTATTTATAGGCCCCAACCCAGTTCAAATTTGGAGCTCAAAACGATCAAATCCCGGAATTCCGGGATCAGGCGGTTGCACCTCTTGACTGGAGAGGTTGCACCGCCTGGCAGAGCTCGAGAGACTAAGCCCGGCGCGTTGCACCTCTTCTGTCGGGGCGGTTGCACCGCCGAAGTCTCGCTTCAAGATCGAGCCCCAGCGGTGCCACCTCTCGATCGAGGCGGTTGCACCTCTCTGCTGAGCTCGAAGGCCGAGCCCGGCGGTGCTACCTCGTCGGGAGGTTGCACCGCCCGCCTAGCTTCGATCGAGCTCGGGTGGTTGCACCTCTTGGTCGGGGCGGTTGCACCGCCGGGTCTCGGCTGGGAGACATAGCCACCGGCGGTTGCACCTCCTGGCCTAGGCGGTTGCACCGCCTTTTGGTGCAATCGGGTCCGAATGGTTAGCTCCATTCGCCCCATTTCAATCTTTTCAGGGCCCAATTGCCCCATGATTAAGCTAATGGGATCACCTCCCATTTTCAAGCTTAATCAATGTGCTAACTACGATTAAATCTAAGACAACTTCTGCAGCTTTGCTCCGATCGTCAATCGCTTCTTCCGGGCGAAGTTTCCAAAATAACTTCCATCGATCATCCGATGAACCCTCGGTGATTCTCCTGCGGACATCCGGCAAACTCCTGACTTTGCAACGATCCACTTGGCTAGTTCCGACGAAGCTTCGGCAGCAAAGCTTCGGACTTCTCGGATCTGTTCTCGCAGAACCTCCGACGACCGTCCGAACTTCCGTCGAACTCTCGAACTCCCAACGTGATCATGATCTTGACTCCGGCGCAACTCCTACTGCTTGTCTAACTTTCATCGTAGTTAATCCTACACACTTATCTCAACACATAGATTAGATAACAAATGACAATTGACTTCATCATCAAAATCCGAGATTCAACAATCTCCCCCTTTTTGATGATGACAATCAATTGATAATGGAGTTATCCTTAACTCCCTCTATCTATATGCCATAGTTGAGATAAGTCAACCTTGAATTCAAGACCTAAGAATTCAAGTGACGTATTGATAAGTTAGATCAGTTAAACTTATCAATACTCCCATCATGATACCCATCATGATGTATCTCTTCAAGAATGATGTCAAGGCTTGACATACATCATCAAGTTTGTATGATTGTGTTTGTAACTATTCATCATGTAATCATATAAAGCTGCGAAGGACTATTACATGATGCACACATTTGAGATTTTCTAGCAAGTTTGCATTTACTTCACAAGATAGAATATCAACTCAAGACATAATGCAAACTATAGCACATGTTCATATATCTCTTGGTGATGCAAGGATGGCATAACTATAACATTGTTTATAGCATCACTCAAGTATTTGCAACTATGACATAGACATGATTATGGCAGTTCAACTATGACATAGACATGATTATGGCAGTGTTTATCAATTCATATGTTTCTCCCCCTTTGTCATCAACAAAAAGCATGATAGCATTATCAAAAAGCATGGTAGATGTGATTCCAGCAGGTTATCACGCACATAAAGGAAGGCATGACACATATAATACTTTGAATAATTTTTTCTTGTTATGGTTCGTTGCTTGAAGGAGGAAAGTCATTTTTCAAAAAGTTTTCATAAGAGTGTACAGGAAAATCCCATTTTTAGCATTCAAACCGAAAAATGAACTTCTTACATGCATTCAGTTAAAAACATTTGTCACATAATTTGCAACATGTTATTTGATCAAGTGATGCCAAGGCATGTAATAGTAATAACATCCGAAAAATAATTTTAACTAGTTTAAGTATTCGGACACATCAACATTCCTAATTCTCTTCTTATGTAATCAAATTGTTCTTCACATAGGGGTTTTGTAAAGATATCAGCTAGTTGATGTTTGGTATCAATAAACTCTATGGTTACATCATGATTAGTGACATGATCTCGTATAAAGTGATGTCTAATATCAATATGTTTTGTTCTTGAGTGTTGTATAGGATTTTTAGTTAAGCATATTGCACTCGTGTTATCACATTTAATGGGAATATCTTTAAGATTAACTTTGTAATCTTCTAAAGTGTTTTTCATCCATACAACTTGTGCACAACATGCACTTGCTGCAATATATTCAAACCGGTTGTTGATAGAGCAACCGAGCTTTGTTTCTTAGATGACCAGGATACAAGGGCATGTCCTAAAATTGACATGATCCTTGATGTGCTTTTTCTATCTAGTCTACAACCCGGCGAAGTCCGCATCAAAGATAAGTCTGTTAATTCAAAATTTTTTTGATTTTGGGTACCATAATCCTAGATTTGTAGTTCCATTAAGATATCTAAGTATTCTTTTGACTGCTTTGAGATGAGATATCTTAGGGTTTGATTGAAATCTAGCACAAAGTCCTACACCGAACATGATGTCCGGTATGGTGGCGGTGGAGGTAAAAGTAAACTTCCTATCATACCCCTATAGGTTTTTTTGATCGAAGCTTTCTCCATTCTCATCAATTTCTAACTTAGTGGAGGTGCTCATAGGAGTGTTAATGGCTTTTGAATTATTCATATTGAACTTCTTTAGCAAACTCATAGCATATTTGGTTTGACTAATAAAGATGCCATTGCTTAGTTGTTTGATTTGTAGACCTAAGAAGAATGTTAACTCTCCCATTAGACTCATTTTAATTCAACGACTCATAGTTTTCTCAAAGGATTCACAAAGAGATTCATTTGTAGAACCAAAGATAATATCATCAACATAAATTTGAACAATGAGAAAATTGTTTTCAAAGTTCTTGATGAATAATGTAGCATCAACCTTGCCTTTTATGAAATTATTTTCAATAAGAAAAGAACTAAGTCTCTCATACCAAGCCCTAGGAGCTTGTTTTAAACCATAGAGAGCTTTAGTTAATCTAAACACATGATTAGGGAGACTATTATTTTCAAATCCAGGAGGTTGTTCAACATAGACTTCTTCGGAAATAAAGCCATTAAGAAAGGCGCTTTTAACATCCATTTGAAACAACTTAAAATTATTACTGCTAGCGTAGGCAAGGAGCATCCTTATGGCTTCCAATCGAGCCACAGGAGCGAAGGTTTCTTCGTAATCGATACCTTCTTCTTGGTTGAAACCTTTGGCCACTAATCTAGCCTTGTTTCTAACCACGATACCATTTTCATTTTGCTTGTTTCTGAAGACCCATTTAGTACCAATAACTAGATGGTCATTTGGCCTAGGAACAAGCTTCCACACTTCATTTCTCTCAAATTGACTTAATTCATCTTGCATTGCGATAATCCATGAATCATCTTTCATGGCTTCATCAATGCATTTGGGTTCAATTTGGGAGAGAAAGGCGGCATTTGCACAAAAGGTTTTAAGAGAAGATCGTGTTTGAACCCCCTTTGATGTGTCTCCTAAGATTAGCTCCTTAGGATGAGCATCTACATACTTCCAATCCTTCGGTAAGGAAATCTGAGAAGTGGATGCATCCAAGTTGCTAGTTGGAGACGAGGTTTCGTTTAAATTTAAAGAATCAAAATTAACATCATCGTCAAGATCATTTTTCGTGATTTCAGAAATCTCATTGAAAACAACATGAATGGATTCTTCAATAATTAGAGTTCTTTTATTAAAGATACGAAAGGCTTTAGAAACTGTAAAATAACCAAGAAAGATTCCTTCATCGGATTTAGCATCAATTTTTCCTAAAACACTTACACCCAAAGACTTTAAAATATGAAACGTTGGGTTTTTTATTGTTCCATAACTCATAGGGAGTTTTGGTTAGTAGAGGTCTCACTAGAACTCTATTTAAGATATAGCATGCAGTATTTACGGCTTCGGCCCAAAAATATTTGGGTAGGTTGTGTTCATTCAACATGGTTCTTGCCATTTCTTGTAAATTTTGATTTTTTCTTTCTACAACTCTATTTTGTTGAGGGTTTCTAGGAGTAGAGAAATTATGGTTGTATCCATTGAGTTCACAAAATTCCTGGAAATCATGGTTTTGAAATTCACCACCATGATCACTTCTAATTGACGAAATCATAGAACCTTTCTCATTCTGAACGAGTTTGCAAAACTTGGTAAAAGGTCTAAGGCATTCACTTTTCTATTTTAAGAAGTAAGTCCATGTGTATCTGCTATAGTCATCTACGATGACGAAAGCGTATTTGCTACCTCCTAGGCTTGATGTGGAGATGGGTCCAAACAAGTCCATATGGATCAATTGTAAGGGCCTAGAGGTGCTTACTTGATTTTTAGATTTGAAGCTACTCTTAATTTGTTTACCTAATTGGCAGGCATCACATACATTATCTTTGATGAACTTGATATGAGGAATTCCTCTTACAAGTTCTTTGGATGATATTTGAGTGATTAGCTTCATGCTAGCATGACCTAATCTTCTGTGCCATATCCAAGCATTCTCATTTAAAGTAGAAAAACATGTTTCATTACATAAATCATTGATGTCAATAGTGTATACGTTATTTTGTTTTAATGCAATCATAGATATGTTTTTGTGTGGTTTTTCAATGATACAAGCATTAGATTCAAATCTGATAATATATCCTTTATCACACAATTGACTAATGCTCAGGAGGTTATGTTTTAGACCATCAACTAGCAAAACATCTTCAATAGAAAAGTTGGATTTGTTACCTATGGTTCCTTTGCCAATGATTTTACCCTTGTTGTTGTCTCCGAAGGTGACATATCCTTCGTCTATGCTAGTGAGCCTAGAGAATTGGGATGGATCTCCGGTCATATGCCTTGAGCATCCACTATCAAGGTACCATCTCTTGCTCCTAGCTTGCGATGGTTTAGTTTTCTACGAGAAAGGATGATGTTTAGGTACCCATTTGCTTTTGGGTTCCTCACAAATAGATCTACATTTTTTATCATGTTGCATAGAATTTGTCATGGTTCCTTTAGGAACCCAAATCAATTTGTTTGGACTAAATTTCCTGAATGGACAATAATGTGTCCTGTGTCCAAACTTGCAACAAAAGTTACATTTGCTTTGATGTCTAACATGTAAGATGGGGCCTTTTACGAAGGTAGTTGGATTTTGGTGAGGACTCCTCACAAATCTAATCCCACTTCTTTTGGGAACATGACCCTTGTTTGTAAGGATCATGTTTAATGACTTGCTACCAACCTCGAATTTCTTCAAGGTGTCCTTAAGTAGCAAGTTTTCTTTCTGAAAAGTTTCTAGATCATGACATTTGATACATGAATTTAAACTATCATGATATTCGATTTTTAACTTATTAAAATCACAAGTAAGACTATCATGTTCCTTTTTTAGCAATTTGTATTTTCTATTGATAATCTTGCATTCATCAAATAAATCATGGAAGGCATTTAATAATTCATCGAAAGATAAATCAGCATCTAATAAATTCGTTACCTCCTCTCCGATGGCCATTAAGGCGTAATGAGCAACTTGCTCGGTGTTGGACTCCTCTTCTTCAGATGTGCTCGAGTCATCCCATGTTGCTTGAAGAGCCTTCTTCTTTGATGTTCTTCTTTTGACTTGGGGACAATCACTCTTGTAGTGTCCTGGCTTTTTACATTCATAGCAGATCACTTGGTCCTTCTTGGGTTCAAGGTTATTTTTCGCATCATTCTTAAACTTGTTTCTTTTGAAAAATTTCTTAAACTTTCTTGTTAAAAGTGCCAAGTCATCATCACAGTCCTCATCACTTGAGTTTTCTCTCAAGTGGCATTCAGAAGTTTTAAGTGCCATATCCTTCCTGTTCTTTGGAAGGATGTCTTCTTTGCTCTTCATGAGCTTTGCAAAGTCATTTAAGGGTCATTAATGACCCGATTAGTTCTTCGAGAGGGAAGTTATGCAGATCTTTTTTATCTCTTGAATAGCAGTGACTTTAGGATCCCAACATTTAGAAAGGATCTTAGTATCTTATTTACGAGTTCAAAATTGAAAAAATTTTTTCCGAGTCCTTTTAGACCGTTGATGACATCCGTGAAACGGTAAACATGTCGTCAATGGTTTCACCTTCGGTTTCATTCGGAAAAGTTCAAAAGAATGCAGCAACAGATTGATTTTTTGACTCTTTCACTCTACTTGTGCCCTCGTGGGTCACTTCAAGTGTGTGCCAAATATCAAATGCAGTTTCGCAAGTTGAAACACGATTAAACTCGTTTTTTATCAAGTGCACAAAATAAGGCATTCATAGCCTTTGCATTAAGAGCGAAAAGCCTTCTTTTCCAATTCATTCCAATCGATCATTGGAAGAGAAGACTTTAAAAAACTCCGTTTTCAACAAGGTTCCACAGTTCAAAATCCATAGAAATAAGAAAGATCCTTATTCGGTCTTCCAAAGAGGTGTAGTCCGTTCCACTGAACATGGGTGGACGTGTAATAGAATGCCCCTCTTGGTTTCCGGCGTATGCCATCTCTCTTGGGTTTTAATCCGTTAGAGAGTTAACCTTGCTCTGATACCAATTGTTAGGATCGAGAGCACTAAGAGGGGGGGGGTGAATTAGTGCAGCGGAAATCTTACAGCGATTTAAAAACAAAAGCCGCGTTCGTTCGATAAAAACGATTTCGATGTAAAAGTTGATTCACAGTTTGTATCTAAATGTAGTTCACGCGCGGTTTCGTCTAAATGCAGTTTATGCCTTAATGCAGATTGCGTCCTAAGCGCGGTTTGCATTTAAAAGCGCAGTTTACGCCTAAGCGCCAGATTGCGTCTAAAGCGCGGTTTGCGTCTTAACACAGTTTGCGCTAAAACACAGTTTGCGTTTAAAGCGCGGTTTGGCGCCTGAGCGCGGTTTTCGCGTCTAAACGCAGTTTTACGTCAAGTGCAGATTTACGTCTAAGTGCAGTTTTACGTCTAAATGCAAATTTACGTCTAAGTGCAGTTTTACGTCTAAACGCAGTTTTGCGTCTAAACGTAGTTTTACGTCTAAACGCAGTTTTATGTCTAAGCGCAGTTTTGCGTCTAAACGCAGTTTTACGTCTAAATGCAGTTTCACGTCTAAACGCAGTTTTGCGTCTAAACGCAGTTTCCATCTAAACGCAGTTTTTACGTCAAAGCATAATTTTACGTCTAAACATAGTTTTGCGTTTGAAAGCAGTTTTGAACTTTGAAAACCGTTTTATGAATACGCAGAACGTAATTTGCAGTTATAAATGGAATCAAAACGTAAGAGAAAACTGCAGTGTAAAGATCGTATGAAAACACGATTTACGTCTGAATGTAGATTCGGAAAGATCAGAGCTTAGAGACTCGTTCGTAAAAGCGCAGAGGGCAGTAGCTATGTACGAGGTTTGCAGTAATGATAAAGTGCTCAAAGTAAAAGCAAACCAGAGATTTAGAGTGGTTCGGTCAGTCTTGACCTACTCCACTTTTGGCTTCCTCCTCCGACGAGGTCACCGACGTCAACTAGCTGCCTTCCTTCAATGGGCGAAGGCTAACTGCCCTTTTACAGTTTCTCTCCTTTTGACGGGCTCAGGAGACAACCTTTACAGATCCTTTCTCTCCTCTCTTTACAACTCAAGACTTGAAGAACAGAAAGAGGAGAACTTTAGGACTTTACACAAATTTGAGCTCTTAAAATCACTAAAAAGATCAAGAATTCAGTGTGGATCTATATCTTTTCAGTGCTGAATGGGTGGGGTATTTATAGGCCCCAACCCAGTTCAAATTTGGAGCTCAAAACGATCAAATCCCGAATTCGGGATCGGTGTTGCACCTCTTGATCGGAGAGGTTGCACCGCCTCGGTAGAGCTCGGAGATCGAGCCCGCGGTTGCACCTCTCTTCGGGGCGGTTGCACCGCCGAGTCTAGCTCGAAGATCGAGCCCCAGCGGTGCCACCTCCTCGGCCCGAGGCGGTTGCACCTCTCTGCCCTAAGCTCAAGACCGAGCTCAAAGCGGTGCTACATCGTGTCGGGAGGTTGCACCGCCCGCCTAGCTCAAGATCGAGCTCGGGCGGTTGCACCTCTTGGCTGGGGCGGTTGCACCGCCCAGTCTCGCTGGAGACATAGCCCCGGCGGTTGCACCTCTGGCCTGGCGGTTGCACCGCCTGGTGCAATCGTGGTCCGAATGGTTAGCTCCATTCGCCCCACTTTCAATCTTTTCGGGGCCCAATTGCCCCAAGATTAAGCTAATGGGATCACCTCCCATTTTCAAGCTTAATCAACGTGCTAACTACGATTAAATCTAAGACAACTTCTACAGCTTTGCTCCGATCGTCAATCGCTTCTTCCGGCGAAGTTTCGGCGAACTTCCGTCGATCATCCGATGAACCCTCGGTGATTCTCCTGCATGACATCCAGCAAACTCCTGGACTTTCATGCGGCGATCCACTTGGCTAGTTCCGACGAGCTTCGGCTGGCAAGCTTCTGACTTCTCGGATCTATTCTCAGAACCTCCGACAAACCGTCCGAACTTCCGTCGAACTCTCGAACTCCCAACGTGATCATGATCTTGACTCCGGCGCAACTCCTGCTGCTTGTCTAACTTTCATCGTAGTTAATCCTGCACACTTATCTCAACACATAGATTAGATAACAAATGACAATTGACTTCATCATCAAAATCCGAGATTCAACACATCTTCGTTCTTAACGAAGTCATAAGATCTGATTGCCTCATCAAATCTTATGTTCCAACTTCGGGAAGCTTGCTTTAATCCATAAATGGATCTAAGCAACCTACACGCCTTATCTGGACAGTTCTTGGACACGTATCCCTTAGGTTGCATCATATACACCTCCTCCTCGAGGTTCCCATTGAGGAATGCGGTTTTCACATCCATCTGCCAGATCTCATAATCATAGTGTGCTGCAATAGCCAATAGAATTCTGATGGATTTTAGCATTGCTACGGGTGAGAAGGTTTCGTCATAGTCAACACCTTGCCTTTGACGATACCCCTTAGCCACTAGCCTTGCTTTATAGGTCTCTACCTTTCCATCTACTCCGATCTTTTTCTTAAAGATCCACTTGCAACCGATGGGTACAATACCTTTGGGCGCATCAACTAGGTTCCAAACCTTATTGGAGTACATAGAATCCATCTCAGAATTCATGGCTTCTTGCCATTTCCCGGAGTCTATACTCATAATAGCCTCCTCGTAGGTCTGAGGATCAATATCCTCTACATCCTCTCCTCTAATATATCCCACATATCTCTCAGGAGGATGGGATACTCTATTAGACCTGCGTAAAGTTGAAACTTGTGTATTAGGTACCTGAACAGACTCGGGCTGTAGAGTGGTGCTTGAGCTTGGTTCTCCAACCTCGCTCAATTATTTCATTCTCCCACTATCTCTGACAAGAATGTGTTCCTTCTCAAGGAACACTGCTCTCGTAGCTACAAAGACCTTTTGGTCCTCGAGATGATAGAAATAATACCCACAAGTTTCCCTAGGGTATCCCACAAATTTGCCTCGCTCTGTCCTTGATTCTAACTTATCGGGGTTGTGTCTTTTAACATGTGCAGGGCAGCCCCAAATCTTAACAACCTTAAGATCAGGCTTCTTCCCTTTCCATATCTCATATAGTGTAGACACTACCAACTTAGTTGGAACTCTGTTCAGAAGGTAAGCTGCGATTTCTAGGGCATATCCCCAGAATGAGATGGGTAGGTCAGCGAACCTCATCATGGACCGTACCATATCTATTAATGTACGAATTTTTCTTTCAGAGACACCATTGAGCTGAGGTGTATAAGGAGGTGTCCATTGGGATAATATCCAATGGTCCATGAGGAACTGAGTGAACTCTGTACTTAAGTACTCACCTCCTCGATCTGATCGAAAAGTTTTGATACTCTTTCCAGTCTGGTTTTCCACCTCATTCTTATACTCTCTGAATTTCTCAAAGGCCTCAGACTTGTACTTCATTAAGTACACATATCCATACCTTGAGAAATCATCAGTAAATGTAATGAAGTAGGAGTAACCTCCAATGGCATGAGTTGACATGGGTCCATATACATCACTATGTATGAGTTCCAACAACTCAGTGGCTCTCTCTCCAGTTCCACTAAATGGAGAGTTGGTCAGTTTTCCACGAATGCAAGGCTCACAAGTTGCATATGACACATAGTCGAATGGATCTAGATATCCATCATTTAGCAACTTTTGAATCCTTCTTTAATGGATGTGACCTAGCCTACAATGCCACAGGTATGCACTGTTCAACTCATCTAGTTTCCTTTTGGACACATTTACAGTCATGATATGTGGAGTGGTGTCTAATATAAATAAACAATTATGCAATATTCCTTTCATGATGATCTTATCATCTAATAATATCGAACAACTATTGTTCTAAAAAATAATTTTATATCCACTAACTATTAAACATGAAATGGAGATAATGTTTTTGATAATAGAAGGAACAAAATAACATGCATCTAATACAATAAAAGCTCCACTAGGCAGATGTAGGGCGACCTTGCCAACAGCTAATACAGCAACTTTTGCTCCATTACCCAACTTGAGGTCCATCTCGCCTCTCTGTAGTCTCCTAGGCCTTGCCAGAACCTGCAATGAATTACATATATGATAAGCACTACCGGTATCCAATACCCATGTGTTATCATAAGAGTCTGACAAATGGAGACTGATCATGAATATACCTGAACCTTCATCAAGCTTTTGTTTCGCCCTTTCTGCAAGGTACTCTTTGCAGTTTCTCTTCCAATGCCCATCTTTACCACAGTGGAAGCACTGGCCTTTGTCCTTTGCTGGGTCTTTCTTAGCAACCTTTGCTTTACCTTGTTTGCCCTTGCCCTTTCCCTTCTTAAGGGACCTTTCTGCTTTCCTTTTCCTTTTGGTCTCACCAGTGTAGAGAACTGGCTTCTCTTTTTTTATAGTACTCTCTGCCTCCCTCAACATATTGAGAAGCTCTGGGAGAGTCACTTCAAGCTTGTTCATATTAAAATTCATTATGAACTGTGAAAAGGAATCTGGTAGGGACTGAAGCACAATGTCCACAAACAAGTTATCCTCTAGGACCATTCCTAGACCTGCGAGTTTCTCTATCCACTCAATCATCTTTAGGACATGGTTCTGAACCGTTGTCCCCTCAGTCATCCTAGTGCGGAAGAGGCTCTTAGATATCTCATATCGCTGATTCCTTCCCTGTTCCTCAAACAATTTGCGGACATGTATGAGAACGGATCTGGCATCCATTTTTCATGTTGTCTCCATAACTCAGGAGTCATAGAGCACAACATATAGCACTGAGCAAGAGTGGAGTCATCAATGTACTTCACGTAGCGAGCGATCTCATCCTCGTTTGCCCCTTCTTCGAGCGCAGGCATCACTGTATCAAGGACGTACATGATTTTCTCCGCTGTGAGAACAATTCTCTGTTAGGATCGGAGCGCGATAAACTTCTCACGATTTAAACACTTTTCATAAACTTCTTACGATAAAAGCAACGTTTTCGTTTAAAACCGTTTCGATTGCGTTTTAACTTGAAGAGATAAGTAAGACGGAGACAAAGCAGTATAGCATTAAAGTGCAAATGATTTGCAGTAATATAAATAACAATAAGTAAATGCAAACCAGAAATCACGTCCATTTTACAATGGTTCGATGAGGCTCCCACCTTCCACTAGCAAATCTCTTGAAAGGGAAGGGTAACTATGTCACGACCCGGGTCTGATGAGCCAACTGGCCAATAACTCCATTTTGGTCCTTGCAACCACGGACCAAAATGCTTAAGCGGGAGGTAACGTAGTACACTCATCAGACCCTTATAAGCTAATCATACACATTCCCCACTTCCGATGTGGGACTAATGGGATGTTACATTATCCCCAACTCAATTAGCTTGACGATGTTACATTATCCCCAACTCAATTAGCTTGACGTCCCCGTCAAGGCCAGACATAACCCAGATCGAACCCTAGCATAGTGCATGTGAGGTTTAACTCAGTGGTGGCTCCATGCCGTGATGAGTTCTCTGACTCCATCCTCGGGTAGCCCATTCCTACTCGAGCCCTCTCACCCTGCCCAAATGCTAGGTCGGCTCTGATACCAAATGTCACCACCCGAGTCTAATGGGATAGTGCATGTGAGGTTTAACTCAATGGTGGCTCCACGCCGTGATAAGTTCTCTGACTCCATCCACGGGTAGCCCTTTCCTAGCCCTCTCACCCTGCCCAAATGCTAGGTCGGCTCTAATACCAAATGTCACCACCCGGGTCTAATGGGATAGTGCATGTGAGGTTTAACTCAGTGGTGGCACCACCCGGGTCTAATGGGATAGTGCATGTGAGGTTTAACTCAGTGGTGGCTCCACGCCGTGATGAGTTCTCTGACTCCATCCATGGGTAGCCCTTTCCTACTCGAGCCCTCTCACTCTGCCCAAATTCTAGGTCGGCTCTGATACCAAATGTCACGACCCGGGTTTGATGAGCCAACTGGCCAATAACTCCATTTTGGTCCTTGCAACCACGAACCAAAATGCTTAAGCGGGAGATAACGTAGTACACTCATCAGGCCCTTATGTTACATTATCTCCAACTCAATTAGCACAGTGCATGTGAGGTTTAACTCAATGGTGGCTCCACGCCGTGATGAGTTCTTTGACTCCATCCACGAGTAGCCCTTTCCTACTCGAGCCTTCTCACCCTGCCCAAATGCTAGGTCGGCTCTGATACCAAATGTCACGACCCGGGTCTAATGAGCTAACTGTCCAACCCGGGTCTGATGAGCTAACTGTCCAATAACTCCATTTTGGTCCTTGCAACCACACACCAAAATGCTTAAGCGAGAGATACCGTAATACACTCATCAGGCCCTTATAAGCTAATCATACACATTCCCCACTACCGATGTGGGACTAATGGGATGTTACGTTATCCCCAACTCAATTAGCTTGACATCCTCGTCAAGGCTATCTCAGATCGAACCCTAGCATAGTGCATGTGAGGTTTAACTCGGTGGTGGCTCCACACCGTGATGAGTTCTCTGACTCCATCCACGGGTAGCCCTTTCCTACTCGAGCCTTCTCACCTTGCCCAAATGCTAGGTTGGCTCTGATACCAAATGTCATGACCCGGGTCTGATGAGCTAACTGTCCAATAACTCCATTTTGGTCCTTGCAACCACACACCAAAATGCTTAAGCGAGAGGTAACGTAGTACACTCATCAGGCCCTTATAAGCTAATCATACACATTCCCCACTTCCGATGTGGGATTAATGGGATGTTACATTATCCCCAACTCAATTAGCTTGACGTCCTCGTCAAGGCCAGACATATCCCAGATCGAACAGTGCATGTGAGGTTTAACTCAGTGGTGGCTCCACGCCGTGATGAGTTCTCTGACTCCATCCACGGGTAGCCGTTTCCTACTCGAGCCTTCTCACCCTGCCCAAATGCTAGGTCGGCTCTGATACCAAATGTCACGACCCGGGTCTGATGACCAAAATGCTTAAGCGGGAGGTAACGTAATACACTCATCATGCCCTTATAAGCTAATCATACACATTCCCCACTTCCGATGTGGGACTAATGGGATGTTACATTATCCCCAACTCAATTAGCTTGACCTCGTCAAGGCCAGACATATACACATTCCCCACTTCCGATGTGGGACTAATGAGATTTTACATTATCCCCAACTCAATTAGCTTGACGTCCTCGTCAAGGTCAGACATATCCCAGATCGAAGCCTAGCACAGTGCATGTGAGGTTTAACTCAGTGGTGGCTCCACACCGTGATGAGTTCTCAGACTCCATCCACGGGTAGCGGTTTCCTACTCGAGCCTTCTCACCCTGCCCAAATGCTAGGTCGGCTCTGATACCAAATGTCACGACCCGGGTCTGATCACGACCCGGGTCTGATGAGCCAACTGGCCAATAACTCCATTTTGGTCCTTGCAACCATGGACCAAAATGCTTAAGCGGGAGGTAACGTAGTACACTCATCAGGCTCTTATAAGCTAATCATACACATTCCCCACTTCCGATGTGGGACTAATGGGATGTTACATTATCCCCAACTCAATTAGCTTGACGTCCTCGTCAAGGCCAGACATAACCCAGATCGAACCCTAGCATAGTGCATGTGAGGTTTAACTCAGTGGTGGTGCATGTGAGGTTTAACTCAGTGGTGGCTCCATGATGAGTTCTCTGACTCCATCCATGGGTAGCCCTTTCCTACTCGAGCTCTCTCACCCTGCCCAAATGCTAAGTCGGCTCTGATACTAAATGTCACGACCTGGGTCTGATGAGCTAACTGTCCAATAACTCCATTTTGGTCCTTGCAACCACGGACCAAAATACTTAAGCGGGAGGTAACGTAGTACACTCATCAGGCCCTTATAAGCTAATCATACACATTCCCCACTTCCGATGTGGGACTAATGGGATGTTACAAACTACCCCTCTTATAACTTTTATAAGTGGTTCACTCTCTTACAGATTTTCAGCAAGAAAAAAGGAGGTGAACACTAGTGAATTGAAAACAAGACTAGCAAAGACTCTTCTAAGACTTTTCTCTCAATCAATTGCTTCTCAAAAAGTTGTCATCTCAGCTGAGATTTGAGGGGTATTTATAGGCCTCAAGAGGATTCAAATTTGGGCTCCAAAATTTGAATTCTCTTTGGGTTCCCGATGCTGGCGGTGCCACCGCTTGTTAGTTTCTGACACTGACAGTGGCTGGCGGTGCAACCACCCAGCCAAGCGGTGCCACCATCCAACTCTTGGGTGCTAGGCGGTGCCACCACCTAGTCTAGGCGGTGCCACCGCCTAGGCCAATTCAGCTCACTGGTTGGGCTCCAAACTTGGCCCCTACTTGGGTTATAGGATTAACACCTAATCCTAACCCTAATTAACGTGCTAACTACGAATTTAAAGATATTTTCTAAGCTATTACAAAGTTTGTAAGTCAAGACTTCTTCCGGTGAGCTTCCGACGAACTTCCGACGGTCTTCCGAGAAACTCTCGAAAACCATTCTACGGACTCCCGGCAAACTCCTAGACTTCACGATTTGATCTTGGCGAGTTCCAACGAGCTTCTTCGGCAAGCTCCGATCTTTCTCGGCGAGCTCCGCGAACTTCCAATAAACCTTCCAAGGCGAAGCTTCAAAAAACCCTTCTAAAGCTCCCTACCCATTCTCGGCTAGTTCCTAAGAAGATTCCCGAAACCTTCGGACTTCCGTCGAACTCTCGAACTCGTAACAAATCCTTTTGCTTGACTCCGACACTTTGTTTCGCTTTATGTCTTCATCATTATCGTAGTTAATCCTGCACACATATGCCAAAACTCTACTCCGATCTAGACAATTATTACAACGCGAATTGACATTCTCAGAGTTAAGACGTTATTGGTTAGCGCCGTCCGATTCTTCAAATGATCGTCCTCTCTTGCAACTTGTTGCCCAATCAACCGTTGACCTCCAAACCCCAATATCCTTGGTGCAATTTCGCTCTCCTTGGTTCGATGCCCGGCGTCCAAGCCTTCGTCGTCCAATATCCTAACGTGATCTCCTCCTCCCAACAACGTCAATTCCTCCTCGTTAACTATCTAATCCTGATCGAGTAGACCCGCATCACTCAAAATGCAGTTTAAATTATAAACACATATCAAGTGGTTTCATCATCAAAATACGAGATTCAACAATCTCCCCCTTTTTGATGATGACAACCACTTGATGACGGAGTTAACCTTAACTCCCGGAGTTTAAACAAACTCCCCCTATCAATATGCCATATTGATAGAACCTTGAATTCAAACAGAATTCAAGTCATTGCAATATTCATCATGAATACTTGCAACACATCATCATAAACATATGCATAAAACTTATGCATCACATGTCATGTCATCAACATACTTCTCCCCATTTGTCATCAACAAAAAGGAGAAGTACCATAATCAAGTGTTTGTTATATGGGTTCAACTCATTGCATGAAAAACATAATGTTAATTTTTTATCATCATGCAATCTAGTAATTTTACAACATTTTAGAACTTGCAAGCTAGCAATTTAGAGATGTTCAAGAAAGCAACTCTTGCTTTTTGAAATAGACAAGTTTTATAAGCTGGCAAATTCAAATATATGCAAGTTGGCATATTTCCTTTTCTTAAGATAAGCACGATAGCACATTTTTATATTTTCTTGATGTTTCAAGCTAGCAATTCTCGGTGATGTTCAAGATAGCAATTTCTTCTCTTTTGAGAAGTGCAATTTTTGCTTTCTTCTTGAATTGTCCAAACTGGCTATCTCCCCCTTAGTCATTGTCAAAAAGAAGAGAATACTCTTTACATCAATTATGACAAACGTAAGTATCAATATTATTTATGCATCATTATATTTTTAAATTGAAACATACACTATTTGAAAAACCTTATATTTCATTCATACACGATATTGAATAAATCAATCAACATTATGAGGATATCATACATGATACTAAAATTTTTAACTATTTGTCAACATTTTGATCATGATACCAAACATTCATCATTTAGAGTATTCATGATACAAAACATTAAATCAATATTTATAATACATCATTTTAGCAACAACTCATAGTATTTTAAATCATGATTTATAACATATGTAATACATCACATCATAATTAGAAAGCACAAGTAATCCATACATCATTGCGAATCATAAATGTTTCATATCATGATGGTATCAATTTGTCAAATTATATCCTACCATGCATGATCAAAACTTCTCCCCATTTGTATTTCATGCATAATTTTACTTCATCACATTAGGAGTATCAAGAGGAATTTATTGGGTGATGAGATAAATATTTCACGAATACATAGAATTGTATAAAAAAAATCATATCATAAGTGTTTCATACATTCATATCATCACATGAAGAAATATAAACAAAAATTAGTGATGAGATATTACTTCATGAATACAATAAAATTCATATAGCATATCATGGTTTATTAGAATTAGTCTTCCTTTTGGTGAATAGCAAAAAGAATAGTAGGAGAGCAAGATCTCAATTCATGCACATCAAATATTCAATCATCAAAATCATGATTCATCTAGAAAATTCTCCTCTTTAAATATTCAAATCATGATGAACATTCTTGGTTTACATAAAGTTTCAAAACATAATTATCAAGATCATGAATACTAAAAGACTATGAAATATTTCGACAAATCTCCTTTTAAATAGAAAATAATGTTGATTCATAAAGAATTTCATGTTATAAATTTCAAGAGATCAATATCGTGATTTCGATAAAAAATTATTCAAATTTAAATGATCAAAATCATTAACAAAATCCAAGAGATTCACAAAGATGATACAAATGGATTCATCAAAATCAATAAGATTGAGCAAAATAATTTTCAAGAATGTTTTCCTCTTTTCGATTGTTTCAAAACATATGATTTTGTTTCATTTATGCCTAATAAAAACATATATCATGTTTAAAACCGAAAGTGTAAGATTTGTTACAACAAAAATTAATAAGGCACTTTTATTATGGTAAAAATCAATAATCCATAAATCACAAGATTCATCATGCATAATTTCAAAATTTATTAAGCATGATCAATATACATGACACTAAAACATGGTTTCAAAATATTTAATATTTTTATTACACAATTTCATCATTATGCATCATTATATATAACTTTACAATGTCATGCATAAAATCATCAAATCATAGTATTATAATATTAATATTTTTATTACAACTTTATGCATCATTAAGTATACAATTGTCAAGTATGACACTTCACAATTTCCTATAAGCATGCCTATTTTATTTATGTCAAATCAAAACATACATCATTTTTTAAAGTCACTTTTATGTCAAATCAAAAAATACATCATTAAGCATCATCATTAAGCATTACTTCAAATCAAACATGATTTCATTTATTTTTAAAATATTTATCATGATAGAGCATATAAGCCAAAGAAACTATTAAACATAAAACATATTCATCAATGATGGTTTCATTGAGTATAAAGTATTTTCAATCAAAATCATTTGTTATTTGTTGTAGTCATACAATTTTCTTTTTAGGTGAATCTATTTTTTCATGCTTAGTTTGCATACAAAAGTCATGCCTCATTTTCGAAAGCAACTTTCATCATGGTATAAATCGATAATTCATAAATCGTAAAAGATCATTATGGAAATCATTAATAATTAATAAATTATAAATTACCCAAAACTCATCATCATGCATAGCCTCAAAAAATAAATTTATTAGGCATGATATCATATTTCATAAGGTATTTTTAATCAAAATCATTTTGTTTATCATAAACATACAATTTTCATGATTATTTTCAAAATTACTAGAATGATAAGCATGATTTCTAATTTTTTATTTTCATGTAATTTTTAAGAATGTTAATCCTAAACTAAATTAAAATTAACTCATGAAAAGTATTATGTAATTTCGAAATAAATTAGGGGGATTTCGATTATCTCATTGTTGAAAGTGGTTGAGGCGTAGTTTACCACCTTACCTTTCTTGATTTTCTCCTCGTCTTCGGAAGAGCTTAATTCATCCCAATTTTTATTCTTCTTGCGTTCAAAGCAAGTAGTTCCATTCTTTTTTCTTTTTAATTTTTGTTTCATTTGTAGTTTATTTTTTATTCTTATGCTCGAGTGGTCTTCATGTATTCTATGTCCAAAATCCTTCCTATCCTTTGGAAGGTTATTCTCGAGTTTCCTTTTTGTCACATTGTTCATTTCGTAGGTCATTAGAGACCCAATAAATTCTTCGAGAGAGAATGTTTTAAGGTCCTTGGCCTCTTGAATGGGTGTAACTTTTGGATCCCAACTTTTTGGAAGGGATCTTAAGATTTTAGTGACTAGTTCAAAATTAGAAAAACTTTTACCAAGAGCTTTGAGTCCATTGATAACATCCGTGAAACGGGTGTACATGTCTCCGATGGACTCACTTGGTTTCATCCGGAAAAGTTCGTAAGAATACACAAGAATATTGATTTTGGACTCTTTCACTCGGCTAGTGCCTTCATGAGTGACCTCTAGAGTTCTCCAAATATCGAAAGCCGAGTCACACATCGAAACGCGATTAAATTCATTTTTGTCAAGTGCACAATATAAGGCATTCATAGCCTTTGCATTTAGAGAAAACATCTTATTCTCCAAATCATTCCAATGGTTCATTAGGAGAGAAGACATTTCAAATCAATTTTCGACTATGTGCCATAAATTCAAATCCAAAGAGAGTAAGAAAACTCTCATTTGAGTTTTCCAACAAGTGTAGTCCGTCCCATTGAAAAAGGGAGGACGAATGAGAGAGTGACCCTCTTGAAAGCCATAAAGAGCCATTTCTATTTGGGTGTTAAACCAAAGTAGAAAAATGAGGCTCTAATACCAATTGTTAGGATCGGAGCGGCACTAAGAGGGGGGGGGGGGTGAATTAGTGCAGCGGTGAAGTGCGATAAACTTTTCACGATTTAAACACTTTTCGGAAACTTCGTACGATAAAAGCAACGTTTTCGTTTAAAACCGTTTCGATTGTGTTTTAACTTGAAGAGATAAGTAAGACGGAGACAAAGCAGTATAGCATTAAAGTGCAAATGGTTTGTAGTAATATAAATGACAATAAGTAAATGCTAACCAGAGATCACATCGATTTTACAGTGGTTCGGTCAAATGACCTACATCCACTTACAAGGCCCCTCTTCGATAAGGCTCCCACCTTCCACTAGCAAATCTCTTGAAAGGGAAGGGTAAATACCCCTCTTACAACTTTTACAAGCGGTTCACTCTCTTACAAATTTTCAGCAAGAAAGAAGGAGGTGAACACTAGCAAATTGAAAACAAGACTAGCAAAGACTTTTCTAAGACTTTTCTCTCAATCAATTGCTTCTCAAAAAGTTGTCATCTCAGCTGAGATTTGAGGGGTATTTATAGGCCTCAAGAGGATTCAAATTTGGGCTCCAAAATTTGAATTCTCTTTGGGTTCCCGATGCTGGCGGTGCCATCGCCTGTCAGTGGCGGTGCCACCGCCTGTCAGTTTCTGACACTGATAGTGGTTGGCGGTGCAACCGCCGAGCCAAGCGGTGCCACCGCCTAGCTCTCGGGTGCTAGGCGGTGCCACCGCCTAGGCCAATTCAGCTCACTATTTGGGCTCCAAACTTGGCCCAAACCAGTCTGAACTCGGGCCCAATTGGCTCCTACTTGGGTTATAGGATTAACACCTAATCGTAACCCTAATTAACATGTTAACTACAAATTTAAAGACATTTTCTAAGCTATTACAAAGTTCGAAAGTCAAGACTTCTTCCGACGAGCTTCCGACGAACTTCCGACGGTCTTCCGATAAACTCTCGGAAACGATTCTTGCGACTCCTGGCAAGCTCCTTGACTTCACGATTTGATCTTGGCGAGTTCCAACGAGCTTCTTCGGCAAGCTCCGATCTTTCTCGGCGAGCTCTGCGAACTTCCAACGAACCTTCTGGCGAGCTTCCGAAAAACCCTTCGGCAAGCTCCCTACTCATTCTTGGCTAGTTCCGGCAGCATTCTCGACGAACCTTCGGACTTCCGTCGAACTCTCGGACTTCCGTCGAACTCTCGAACTCGCAACAAATCCTTTGCGCTTGACTCTAACACTTTGTTTTGCTTTATGTCTTCATCATTATAGTAGTTAATCCTGCACACATAAGCCAAAACTCTACTCTGATCTAGACAATTATTACAACGCGAATTGACATTCTGTTGCCCGGCACGTTATTGGTTAGCGCTTCGTCCGATTCTTCAGCGCATCGTCCTCTCTTGCGGCTTGTTGCTCAATCGACGGTTGACCTCCACAACCCCGATATCCTTGTTGCAATTTCACTCTCCTTGGCCTGATGCCCGACGTCCGAAGCCTTTTGCCGTCCAATATCCTAACGTGATCTCCTCCGGCACAACGTCAATTCCTCCTACGTTAGCTGTCTAATCCTGATCGAGTAGACCTGCATCACTCAAAATGCAGTTTAAATTATAAACACATATCAAGTGGTTTCATCATCAAAATATGAGATTCAACATTCTCAAGTTACGGAGCCAATCCGTATAGTTTGGACCAGTGAGGCGGTTGACATCAAGTATGCCACATAAGGGATTTGAAAGCGTTATTTTTCTGAAAATAAAGATGCAGCAGAAATGAATAACATGCAGATTTTGCAAGAAATAAACTATCAAGATATGGACTTCTATCTTAATATGCTCCCACTATTTTACTAACGAGTCACGCGACACCCTCAGCACGTGAAACGAAAGTCTCCGGCAGACTTCTAGTGGGGATCAGGATCCAATCAGCGTCTTAGTGTAACCTCGAGGGACTCGACCAATCACACTAAGCCTAAAAGGTAGGCAACTCTTGTCGATCACAACTCCTTATGATTCCCGTCCTGTTTGGCCTCCGAATAACCATGGCCTTGAGGGACTCGACCAACATGATGCTCGGTTAAGTCAATACCTTCGTTACAAGATGAGTCTGATTTGATGATATACCCTCGAGGGACTCGATCAAGTATACCATGCTCTCAGGTCACCGGTGACATCTCTATATTGTAAGCAAGATAGCGAATCTTGCTTACGACATGACGCTCGGTTAAGTCAACACCTTCGTTACAAGATAAGTCTGATTTGATGATATACCCTCAAGGGACTCGACCAAGTATACCATGCTCTCAGGTCACCGGTGACATCTCTATGTCGTAACCAAGATAGCGAATCGCGATATAGGTGAGTCTCGAGGGACTCGACCAACTCAACCTACACCGGGAATCGGTTCCTACTTATAACGATAGAAGGCCACGTGGGTCAATCTAATTGCCTCACGTTTACCGACTTAATATTATCGAGAGATGTTTTTATGATTTGGTCTCCTAATATGACATGTCACACATATACATATTTAATATATATCTATATCGCATGCAAGTATATATACATATCTAGTATGTGTATAAGCAATTACACCAGATGATCATGGACCACATTCTAATATGATTAGGCCCGAGCGAGTAGGCCTAATCACTCACATCAAGATCTATGTGTGCAACGGTGCATCTCCATGCCCTGTGATCGTCCATTTCGTCCTTGCCGGTTCCGTCGACATCTTAATGCATCTTCAGGCATCACGATCGTCCGTCTCGTGAGTCCCGCTATCGCATCCACGCTCCCGCCGTGCCTCCTCATGTGATTACAACTTAATCATAGGTACGCAGGCGCGATAATAAATGAGAAATATAATGGAGGTTCGCAGACCTCAATAATAATAATCACAGGTACACACATCACACGGTCCATGATCATCCGTCCACACATCATACATCACATGTATAAATAATCATCATCTTGTAGGACTACTAGATAATAATAATAAAAAATAATAATCAACTAAACCTTTTAATTAATTTATATTTTCTGAAATCAAGGACATCATAGGGAATTTTTGAATGCATAGGGGTATTTTCGTAATTTGGACAAAAGAAAGAAACTGGAATTTCTCAAATTTCGAGGGACAAAACTATCTTTTGCTCAGAAAAACCTAATGCCCTTTCCCCTTTTCGCTGCTGCCGCTGCCGCCACCCTGTCGGCGGCGGCCAGTGCGGCGAGGCGAGGGCACTGCCCTCGCCTACAAGCGGCACGCCTGTTGGCAGCGCTGCCGCTGCGGGTTGGCGTCCCCTTCGGGCACCGCCGCCTCCGCAGGCGGTGCTGTCCCGTCGGGCGACCGCCCCTGTGGGAGGTTTTTCCCGCGGGAGCAGTGGCAGCGGGCGCCGCTACCCTACGGCGGTAGGCGCCGCTGCCCTGCAGCGCCTCTGCCCGTGGGCTGCCAGCCCCGATAACAGCAAGCCTGCTGCAAGCAGGCCCCCGGCCGGCTGCAGCAGACGCAGCCCTTGAGCTGCCCGCCTTCGGTTGCGTTGCACGCACGCAGATCGAGGGCAGCAACTGTTGCTGCCCTTCCTTGTTTTTGCGTCAACAATTTTGACGTCAAAATTCTTCCTAAACGCAACACACGTAGTTCAAAACCAATCATTCGCACGAGCAACCTGGCTCTGATACCACTGTTGGGAAATCCTTCGGGGCGACATCAAATGCGTAGCGGAAGAATAAGAAAAACAAAATCCCCGATTCCCAAAGAGATGTTCGTCGTCGTGCGAAGATTGGTACACAAAAATCCGTGAAACATGAAACTGCGTATAGAGTAGATTGTGTTAACTAGGGAGATCGTATATCCCTGTTTCCTTGCAAATCTTTAGGAGAGGGTGAAGGAGGTGAAGCGTCCTCCTCTCTAGCGGTGATCCACACAGAAGGGTTGCGACGATGCTCCTCAAAACTCCAGACTTACACTGAGGTGGAGATGGAGAGGAGAATAGGAAAAGGCAAACAAAAGCTCTTTGGCCCATGGGGCTCTGAATCCCTTCTATTTATAGAGGTCCCCTGTCAAACCCTGATGGGTCCTCCCTCAATGGGTATTGGATCTGCATCCAATAAGACAAGGGCTCCGTCGGATATCTCATATCCGAACCTCTATTCATTGCAATGCCTATCAAATGTGTGTGACCCTCTAGGCCCAATATCGAGCTGGCCGTGAGTCATACCTGTCAGAACTCCTTCTAACTCAGTGAATTATTGTCTCTGTAATAATTCACTCGACTCATCGACTACGGACGTACTAGGCCACTACGCCGTAGTCCCCAGACAATACAGGGGAATCCAATCCATTGGACCTGTCTGTCCTCAGTTACCATGTACCTATAGTCCCTCATCCATCTAATATACCAGAGACCGTATATCGAGCATGGTGTTGTCAGACCCACACAGTTTCTTCTCGAGTCTCGCTCTAATTAGATTCTCCCGGAGAACTCTTTCTTTCTCAACCCGAATGACCCTAGCCAGGGATTTGTCTAAGCAAGAACACATGGGATATTCCTCTCATGACGCCGAGAGTGGATGATCCTCTATCGACACTCAATAGCCCTCGTAAGGTCGACTACCACTCCCAATGACCAGTTGTACTAGATCTGGGACAGCCAAACCTATAAGTCTGGTATCAAAGAGTGGAGCACTCATACAAAACATCCTTGGTGTCTCGAGTCTAAGGACCAGATACACCACTAGGACTACGGAATCACTGTCTGACAATAAGGCATCATCAACCATTCAGCATTCCGAAGCGGATCAATCAGTGAACTCATTCTCCAATGAGCACCTGTATTGTATCCCTAGTGTCCCTACAGAAGCAGCTATGAGACCAGCTGCATCCATCATATGGACGGGTATACAGCACACCAGTCTGTCCGGTTATCACGATATCCCTCTCGAGTATATGTGTTTAAAGGTGAATCGATCTCACTATCGTGATCTCATCATGATCCGATTCCCATTGCACAAATCCAAGGACATCACAATATATGTATACATTTATATAAAGTGATATATGCCAAAATATAATAAGCAAAAAGATTCTATATTAAGTCACACGTGCCATCACTCACGTGATTGGCTTGCTGGACACCTACGACTACTAGTACCACCACTAGTGTCAGACTAACATTGACATTGCACGGGGCGGTACCACCGCCTAGGAGGTTGTGTTGGGCGTTACCTATACCCAGACTAGTAGTACCACCACCTGACACAATCTCGATGACTGTGCCATAATGGTGTCACCTCTTGGAGCACTGTTTGAGCCATTTCATTGGGTGCAACATAGTTCTTAAATGGGCGCAACTGACCCCTAATTGGGTTGGCCCAAATCTAATTTCAATTACGTGCTAACTAATTGTATGAATTTGAGAGACACTTGTATGAATTATTGGATAACCATTTATACTCCAATTTATACAAAATATGTGTCATTCAAAAGATATGTCAATCTAATTTTAGTTAAATTTCTTCAAATTTTACATGAATTGGAGTTTGCTGCAGGGAGTTACAAATAATTTCGTAGCGAAAGGTCTAAAAATATAAGCTCTATTTTACTGAGTCCACAAGGTCGATGAAAACAGATGTTTCAGTTTACAATTGTACTCCAAAAAATTCAAATCTAGTAACCACAGAAATAATTTTGAATCTTGTTTCGAGTAAATCATACTTTGCATAAATCTGAGTTTCCATTAGAAAGTTATAAGTAGTTAAACAACAAGAGGTCAGAAATTATAGTCCCTATTTTGTAGAATCTATAGGCTTAATTGAAATAGAAGTCTTATTAGGCATTTAAACTCCAAATCATTTAATCTCAGTGTCAAAATAAAGATCTTTAAGTCTACTTTCAAATGGATAAGGCTTAGCATAAATCAGAGTTTAGTGCTAAAAGTTAGGTCTGAAACAATGCATAGAGGTCAGATTACCGTAAAATTACAAATTCATGATTTTGTATCAAAACGAAAGAAAGGTTTGGTTCTAAGCTGAAATCTTTCGATTTATGAAGAATTAAAAAAAAATAGATATTAAGAATTATGTAGGAAGGGGTTAGAATACTTGTATTAAACAAATTTGAGTCCCAAAAATGTAGAATTGATGCAAAACCTCAAGCCAAAGTAAATCTTTTTTCTTCTTCTTCTTCTTCTTCTTCTTCTTCTTCTTCTTCTCTTCTTCTTCATCTCAAACCAACGGTCGCTGTAGCTTCTTAAGTTTTCATCCTTTTATTTCTCCTCTAATACATTAGATTTAGCTAATATAAGGGTTGCTAGGTGACAAGCATGCATGAAAGGGGCTTATGTGTCATCCATAGAATAAACATAGGTGGCACCATTAGGTTAGCTAGTGACACATGTCCACTATTTTTTTTTTCTTTAACTTAAATCTGAATCTTTCATAAATCATATCAAATTTTTAATATTTACTCTTAGGTCCTTATATTACAAATAAGCTCATACAAATTTTAAAAAAATGAGGGATGTTATAATTTTAAATCATGATGGTATCTAAATGTCAAATTACATTGCATCCCATATTTCATGCATATTTTTATTTCATCACATTAATTTCTTCTCGTCAAAAAAATTAATTGGGTGATGAATACAAGGAGTTATACAAAAATAAATCATATCATGAGAGATAAGATCATGTAAATACCAAAAGACATGATTCATATATTAAATCTCCTTTTAAATAAAATACCAAAAAAAATTATAGGAGTACAAAGAAGAGATCTTAATTAAAAAAATCTCAAGTAATAAATCCAAAAACTCACAAGAAAAATTACGATTCATTTAGAAAATCTCTTATTAAGAAAATACCGAGAAGAAACAAGGAGAAAAAAAGAAAAGATCTCAATTCATAGAAAGATCTCAAGTTATAAATCTCAAAAAATTAAGATAAAGCTCATTCAAAATTGAATCGTCAAATCAAAATAGTTTTCAATAGTTTAAAAAAAGGACATTGATATATTCACTAATTTCTCCTTTTTAGATAAATCGATAAAGTAGAGAAAATTTTCAAAGAGAAAGCTTTCAACTGTTTAGTTTGTTTCATACAAGCATGCCTTTGTCCTTTTTATGCCAAATGAAAAATATATATATCATCAATCGTTTAGGATCGAAAAATAAATTTCATCATAAAACCATCAAGATCAATAAACCGTAAATTACTTAAAAATCACCATGCATAATTTTAAAATTTATTAAGCATGATCATTATGCATCACTACTTTGGGCATGACATCAAAACATGGATTCAAAATATTTAATATTTTCATTACATAATTTACTTCATTATGCATCATCGAAATTGATTTCATTAAACATAAAGTATTTTCCATCAAAAGCAATACGGAAATCATCAAGATATATATTGAAACATCTAACATGATTTAAGTATAACATTTTGTTCCTTTATCAAAACACATGCAATTTTCATGATTATTTTAAAAATTTCTAGGATGATCATATTTTTTTTTACATTTTTTTTAAACATGTAATTTCAAGAAAAATAATCTTTCTAAACTACATTAAAAATAGCTCATGAAAAAGTAGTATGTAATTTTGAAATAAACTAAGGGCATTTTGATTACTTCCTCATCGAAAACCGTTAAGGCGTAGTTTGTCATCTCGCCTTTGTTGATTTTCTCCTCGTCTTTGGATTAGCTTGATTCATCAAAGATTTCTTCCTTCTTCTTGCATTCACAGCAAGTAGTTGCATTCTTTTTGTTCTTTAATTTTTGTTTCATTAACTTTTAAAATTTTATGAGTAGTTCAAGTTCATCATCACTTGAGCTTATGCTCGAGTGGTCTTCGATTGTTCGTAGTCTGAAATCCTTCCTATTTTTTGGAAGGTGGTTCTCAAGTTTTTTACGTGCATTGCATGTCATTTCATAGGTCATTAAAGACCCGATAAGTTCTTCGATCAAAAAAGTATTTGATGAGGATAATAATGGCGACAAGACTCGACTGACGTCAAATCACGCCTCATAGCACCTGGTCAATGCAGACCGGAACATCGACCGAGGCACATTAACACCCTACTCAAGCTCGGTTCTTCACGCCACGCCAACACCAATGTTAGACGCTACCAACCTGCCCCCTGCAAGCGGGCACATCAGGAAACAGTAAGCTTCCCTATAAATACCCTCGCATTCTGAATGGAAAGGGGGAGGAGGAGACACCAAAAATACTTCTTCATCTAAAACCCCCTTCGCATCGACTAACTTGATCATCGGAGGGGTCGGGTCAAGTGCTCCGACCCGACCTTTGTGTAGGTGCGAAGATGACGGCTTCCCGCTAGGCACCCAAGTGAGGGGCCACCTCCCGGAGGAGTCAACATCACCACACACGACCACCTCGGCAGACCCGAAGGTCGCCTCGAGAAGATTCCCCCCGTTATCTGGGCCCGAACCAAGCCGCGTCGGCCCCGAGGCCACGACTTAAGGTTGTTTACCACGAACATTTTGGCGCTAGAAGGAGGGCCCGGAATGTCGGGTGATCACCCGAACGGCTCAGATGAGCCCATGGCTGAGAGGTCGCACCCGATTAAAGCCTCGGGGGAACATCCCCCGCACAGAGACCATCGTGACGAACACCCCGCCACGACCTCAGAACGATATTGGCGGATATTCAACGACCCAAGCCTGTCGCCGCCCGACGGCGCCCCAGCCAACTCGACGCCCGTGTCATCCGAGGCCTTTCAGGACCTCGCTTGTCAAGTCCGAGCTCTGATGGGTATGGTGCAAACCATTATCCTGCTTGTTTCTCATCCGATGCATCTGCCTGCGGACGAACCATTGCGACAACGTAAGGAGCCCGTTCGGGCCCACATGACACTTCCGGAGCCCCCCACTTCGCCTTGGGTCTGACCGGCCCCACTCGGGGATCCAGTGATGGCAAACCCGAGCGGTCGCCCGGAACCCGAGGCACTCTCTTCAGACTCTCTACGGGCCCAATTTTGCTTCGTCAGCCAGCGACTCGATGAGGTGCAGAAAGAGGTTCGTAGGTCCCAGGGAGAGCTCGGGGAGGACGCACACCAAGGGTCTCCCTTCACACCCGAGATATGGGATCAGACAGTCCCCCCAGACTTCTAGCTCCCCTCCTTGGATGCTTACGATGGCTCTACCAACCCGGCGAACCATGCAGCTACTTTTCGCGCCTGGATGGCGCTATACGGGACCTCTAATGCCCTGTTGTGTAGAGTGTTTCCCACCACACTGAGGGGGCCGGCCCACACATGGTATGACGACTTGAAGATCAGAACGTTCGCATCCTTCGACCAGCTCGTCAATGACTTCGAGCTCCACTTTGTGGCCTAAGCACAGCCGAAGCCTTCTGCAACATTGCTCCTCGGACTCAAACAAAGGGAGGACGAGCCCCTCTCACATTTTGTGGATCGCTTTGCCACGCAAATCTGGGGTTTGCCAGACACTCACCCCTCTCTGTTAGTGCAGGCATTTATGATAGAACTGTGACCTTCCAGATTCCTCTGGTCCCTCGCAGAGCGACCTCCCACCACGGTGCCAGAGATGCTCCAGCGGGCTAACCGATACATCGCAGCAAAGGCCTGGGCGACCGTGAGGAGAAGGGACAAATCCCGACCGCGGGCTCCATAAGAGAGGTCAAGCACCCGCGATGGCTACCCGATGTAGTCCTAATGAAAAGAAATCTAAGCCCTGCCTCAATCTCTTCCGAGCAAAGGTTTAGTATCTGCCTGTCCCCCTCTCAGCTCACGGTTAGCCCCGGTTTAAACCCTTTCGAATCTACACGGCTCGGCCGTAGACTGTCGAGTCCACCTCAGCGCGGCCTGCCCACCTGAGCCACATCCCTCGGCTTGAGCTGTGTCTCTCGGTCGAAGACTGCCAAGTCCACCTCAAGGCGGCCTTCCCACCTGAGCTGCATCTCTCGATCGAAGACTGCCGAGTTCCCCTTAGGGCGGCATCCCCGCCTGCGTCGTGTCCCTCGGCCGCATGATCCCCGAGACCACACATGCGTGGCATGCCAGCTTGCATCGTGCTCCTCGACCGCATGTTACCCGAGACCACACCTGCGCGATTTGCCCACCTGCGTCGTGCTACTCGGTCGCACGATGCCCGAGACCACACCTGCGCGGCCAGCCCGCCTGCGTCATGCTCCTCGGCTTCCTGTCCCCGAGACACACCTGCGCGGCCAGCCTGCCTGCGTCGTGCTCCTCGGCCGCATGTTGCTCGAGACCACACCTGCGCGGTTTGCCCGCCTGCGTCATGCTACTCGGCCGCACGATGCCCGAGACCACACCTATGCGATTTGCCTACCTGCGTCATGCTACTCGGCCGCATGATGCCCGAGAGAACACCTGCGCTGCCAGCCCGCCTACGTCTTGCTCCTTAGCTTCCTACCCCCGAGACACACCTGCGCGGCCAGCCCGCCTGCGTCGTGCTCCTCGGCTTCCTGCTCCCGAGACACACCTGTGTGGCCAGCCCGCCCGCGTCGTGCTCCTCGGCTTCCTTCTCCCGAGTCCACACCTGCGTGGCCAGCCCGCTTGTGTCATACTCCTCAACTCCATGCCCCCCGAGACACACCTATGCGGCTAGCCCTCCTGCGTCGTGCTCCTCGGCTCCATGCTCCCCGAGACACACCTGCGCGGCCAGCACGCCTACGTCGTGCTCCTTGGCTCCATGCTTTCCGAGATCACACCTGCGTGGCCTGCCCGCCTGCGTCGTGCTCCTCAGCTCCTCGGCTCCATGCCCTCCGAGACACACCTGCGCAGCCAGCCCGCCTGCGTCGTGCTCCTCGGCTCCATGCTTCCCGAGACACACCTGCGCGGCCAGCCCGCTTGCGTCGTGCTCCTCGGCTCCATGCTCCTCAGACACACCTATGCGGCTAGCCCACCTGCGTCGTAATCCTCGGCTCCATGCTTCCCGAGACACACCTGCGCAGCCAGCCCGCCTGCATCGTGCTCCTCTGCTCCACGCTCCCCAAGACTGCGCCTCCGCGGTCAGCCCGCCTGGAAGTTGAAGCCATGCCTTGGACTCCCGTTACAATGACCGACGCATATCTTCTTTCCGGGGGGGAATATGATGAGGATAATAATGGCGACAAGACTCGAGTAACGTCAAATCATGCCTCATAGCACCTGGTCAATGCACACCGGAACGCCGAACGAGGCACATTAACACCCTGCTCAAGCTCGGTTCTTCACGCCACGCCAACACCAATGTCAGACGCTACCAACAGTAAGCTTCCCTATAAATACCCTCGCATTCTGAACGAAAAGGGGGAGGAGGAGACACCAAAAATACTTCTTTATCTGAAACCCCCTCCCGCATCAACTAACTTGATCGTCGGAGGGGTCGGCCCGAGTGCTCTGACCAGACCTTTGTGCAGGTGGGAAGACGACGGTTTCCCGCTAGGCACCCAGGCGAGGGGCCACCTCCCGGAGGAGTCAATGTCACCGCACGTGACTACCTCGGCGGACCCGAAGGTCGCCTCGGGAAGATTCCCCCGTCATCCGAGCCCGAACCAAGCCATGTCGGACCCGAGGCCATGGCTTAAGGTTGTTTACCACTAACAGTATTCAAATTATTTATTCATGTATAGCCGTTATTTTCAATTCTTAGAAAGCGATCGTAAAATCTTGTTAACGAGTTCAAAATTAGAAAAGTATTTGCCAAGAGCTTTTAAACCATTAACGACATTCATAAAACGGGTGTACATGTCAATAATGGTATTGCAAGGCTTCATTCGAAAAAGTTTAAAATCGTGCAATAAAATATCAACTTTAGACTCTTTAACTCTATTCGCATCTTCGTGTGTGATTTTGAGAATCTGCTAAATATCGAAAGCCATTTCGCACAAAGAAACCCGATTGAATTCATTTTTATCTAAGGCGCAAAATAGAGTATTCATAGCTCTAGCATTTAAAGAAAACGTCTTCTTCTCCAAATCATACCAATGATTCATTGGAAGAGAAGACAGTCGAAAACCGTTTTCCACAATACTCCATAAATTTAAATCCAAAGAAAATAAGAAAACTCTCATTCGAGCTTTCCAATAAGTGTAGTCCATCCCATTGAAAAAGGGAGGACGAATGAGAGAGTGACCCTCTTGAAATCCGAAAAGAGTCATTTCTCTTTGGGTATTAAACCAAATGAGAAAAATGAGGCTCTGATACCAATTGTTGGGAAAAGAGGTTGGCACTAAGAGGGGTGAATTAGTGCAGCGGTAAAATAACATCAGTTTAAAACTTTGTTTCGATTAAATCCGTTTTTGATGAAAAACCATTTTGTAAAGGTAATAACTTTCAAAGCATATATAAGAGAGTAGTGGATGTAAAGAGCAAGTAAGGAGTTTTGTAGTTAAAGTAAATTTCTCAAATAAATACAAACCAGATTTTAGAGTGGTTCGGTAGTCGTGACCTACATCCACTTTGTCGATTCCTCTTCCGTCGAGGCCACCAGCATCCACTATCGATCTTCCTTTAATAGGCGAAGATCAACCTCCTTCTTACAACTCAATTCTCCTTTTATCGAGATTAGTAGATAACCCTTACACCCCCACTTACTCCTCTCTCAACATATTCTAACACTTAGAACTTTGAAAGGAGTTTCACACACAATTACAACAGAGTTTTCTTTCCTTTTTGCTATAGGTTGTGTGTGCATTAACCAGGGATGATAGGGGTATTTATAGGCTTCAAGTTGATTTAAACTTGGAGCTTAAAAACATCTCATCCCGGGTTTCCTGGGTCCAGGCGGTACCACTGCCTGTGCTAGGCAGTACCACTGCTAGTGTCAATCTGAGACTAACACTGCACTGGGCGGTACCACCGCCCAGTCTAGCGGTACCACCGCTTGGGAGGCTATGCAGGGTGGTACCACTTCCTAGACCGGTGGTACCACTACCCAGACTAGCAGTACCACCACCTAACATAGTCTCGGAGACTGTGCCACGACGGTGTCACCTATTGGGACACTATTTGAGCCTTTTCATTAGGCCCAACTCAGTTCTTACATTGGCCCAACTAGCCCTTAATTGGGTTGGCCTAAATCTAATCCCAATTACGTGCTAACTATGAAATCTAAAACATACTTAAACTAAACAAGTCCCTAGGTCTTGGTTTCTTCTGGCGAGCTTTCGGCGATCTTTCGGCGAACTTCCGATGATCTCCCGGTAATGTTCTAATGGACTTTCGGCAAGCTCTTGGATTTCACGATGATCTTCTTGGCAAGTTCCGATGAGCTGCTTCTGGCAAGCTCCTGGACTTCTTGGCTAGTTCTTGTAGAACTTCTAATGAACGTTTGGACTTTCGACGAACTCCCAACGAAATCACGTCCTTGACTCTGTACTTCATTTTACTTCATGCCTTGCTATTGTAGTTAATCCTACAAATGTAAAACATACTTTGATCTAGACAATTAATACTAAGAATGAATCATGTTGTTCGACATTTCATTGGTCCCTCGATGTTTCGTCCGATTCTTCGGTGCATTGTCCTCTGTTGTGGCCTATTGCCCAATCGGCTAGTTGACTCTGCAACTCCGATATCCTTGGCACATTATCCGCTCTTGTTGGCTCGATGCCAGAATCCTTGGCCTGAAGCCTTATGTCGATACGTCGACCGATCCTCCGGTTCGACGTCCAATCTTTTGACATGTTCCTCCGGTCCAACTTAATTCTTACTGCTTTAATTGTCTTATCCTGATTGAAGCATCTTGTGTCACTAAAAATGCAGATCAAATCATAAACATTTATCAATTAGTTTCATCATCAAAATCCGAGGTTCAATAATTGGTTTATCGACACATTATCCAATTCTTCGGTGCATCGTCCTCTCTTGCGGCGTATTGCCCCATCGGCCAATTGACCTATGGAACTCCGATTTCCTTCATGTAATATATGCTCTTCTTGGCCCGAAGCCTTCTATCGATACATCGATCTATCCTTCGGCATGACGTCCAATCTTCTAACATGTTTTTCTCATCCTGCTTTAATTATCTCGCCCAACATGATTCTTTCTGCTTTAATTATCTCGTCCTAATCGAAGCTTCCTATGTCACTCAAAACATAGATTAAATCATAAACACTCTTAATTTGTTTCATTATCAAAATCCAAGATTCAATAATCTCTCTCATTTTGATGATGACAACCAATTGATGATAGAGTTTAAACAAACTCCCCCTATCAATATGCCTTATTAATAGAAACTTTGAAATCATAGTATTTCAACATTGCATGCAACATGAGTATTGAAAAAATCAATTTATCATATCATTGCATACATCATAAAATCATGCACAATCATCATTCCATGCATGATTGTTATCATAACTTCTTCTATCCCTTTTGTTGAATCTCGTGTTTTGATGATAAAACCAATTGATAATTATGTTTATGATTTAATCTGCGTTTTGAGTGACGCAGGATGCTTCGATCAGGATGAGACAATTAAAGCAGGAAAAATCATGTTGTGCCAGAGGAACATGTCAAAAGATTGGACGTCGGGCCGGTGGATCACTTGACGTATTGATAGAAGGCTTCGGGCCAAGAAGAGCAGGTATTGTGCCAAGGATATCGGAGTTGCGGAGTCAACTAGCTGATTGGGCAATAGGCCGTAGGAGAGGATGATGCGCCGAATAATCGGATGAAGCATCGAGGGACCAATGACATGCCGGATAACTTAATCTCCGAGCGAGACTAGGCAGTGCAACCGCCCTAGTTAGGCGGTGGCACCGCCTGGGCTTAGTCTCTGAGCGAGACTAGGTGGTGCAACCGCCCCTGTCAGACGGTGGCACCGCCCAGAGGCTTAGTCTCGGAGCTGCCAAGCAGTTGTACAATCCCAGTTAGGAGGTAGTACCGCCAAGACCCCGGAAATCCAGGAAAAGACATTTTTGAGATCAAAATTCAAACCAGTTTGGGGCCTATATATACCCCACCATTTTCTGCATGAAAGGGCACTGAAAATCCAATCTTACTCTATGATTTTTAGAGCTTAAAAGTGTTGTAAAGGCTAGAAGTTCTCCTCCCTCTTTTCTTCCAAGTTTTGATCTTTCAAGAGAGGAGAGATATTCTGTAAGGGTTGTCTCCTAAGCCCGTCAAAAGGAGTGAAACTGTAAAAGGGTGCTTGGCCTTCGACTATTGAAGGAAGGCCTCTAGTGGACGTCGATGACCTCATCGGAGGTGGAAGCCAAAAGTGGATATAGGTCAAGATTGATCGAACCACTCTAAATCTTGGTTTGCATTTACTTTATGTTCTCTATCTTAACTGTAAACTGCCTCCATAGATTTACTTTAAATGCACTTCGCCTAATCTAAGTTAAAGCAACTTCCGAATCGGCTTTCATACAGAAATCACTTTTATCATATGAACATCGTATTTCAGTTTGCAATTACATTATGTTCTCTATCTTAACTGCAAACTATCTCTATATCTTTACTTTAACTGCATCTCACTTGATCACAAGTTAAAGTGATTTCCGAATCGGCTTTCTTATCGATATCGTTTTTATCGTACGAACGTCCTTTTAAATCGTCGAAAGTTTTCCGCATCACTAATTCACCAATTCCCTCTTAGTACTCTTGATCCTAACAATTGGTATCAGAGCCACGATTTTCTAATTTGGTTTAACACCTAAATAGAAATAGCTCATTTCGGTTTTCAAAAGGGTCAATCTCTCATTCGTCCTCCCTTTTTCAATGGGACGGACTACACTTATTGGAAAACTCAAATGATAGTTTTCTTGCTTTCGTTGGATTTAATTTTATGGAATATTGTCGAGAACAGTTTTTGAATGTCTTCTCTTCCAATGAACCATTGAAATGATTTGGAGAAAAAGACGTATTCTTTAAATGCTAGAGCTATGAATGCTCTATTTTGTGCCTTAGACAAAAACGAGTTTAATCGGGTTTCTATGTACGAAATGACTTTCGATATTTGGTGCACTCTTGAAATCACACAAAAAGGCACAAGTAGTGTAAAAGATTCTAAAGTAAATTTTTTGATGCATGATTTCGAGCTTTTTCGAATGAAGCAAAGCGAAAACATTGTTGACATGTACACTCATCTCAAGGATGTCACCAATGGTGTAAAAGCTCTTGGCAAATATTTCTCGAATTTTAAACTATTTAGTAAAGTTTTACGATCACTTTCTAAAGCTTGGGAATCAAAAGCAATGGCAATACAAGAAACAAAAGATTTAAATATTTTTCCACTTGAAGACCTTATTGGTTCATTGATGACATATGAAATGGTGCACAATGCACATGATGAATATGATGAACAAAACAATCTTCTAAAGAACAGAAAGGATTTGGGACAGAACATTTGTAGACCACTCGAGTATAAGCTCAAATGATAGTGAACTTAAACTACAAATGAAACAAAAATTAAAAAACAAAAGAAACGGAACTACTTGCTTTGAACGCAAGAAGAAGAACAAAAATTGGGATGAATTAAGCTTCTCCGAAGACGAAGAGAAAATCAAGAAAGGTGAGGTGGGAAACTATGCCTTAACGACATTCAACGATGAGGTAATCGAAACCCCCTTAATTTATTTTGAAATTACTTGATGTTTTCCATGATGTATTTTTTTTTAGAATAATTATTTTTCTTCAAAATTAAATAATAAACAAAATTGAAAATGCATGAATATGATCATGCTCGTAATTTTGAAAATGAAAATTACATGTTTTATGTTAATGGAATAAAATGTTAGATTTAAATCTAATGATCATATGTATGTTTTTCTTAAGAAGAAAAATGTGTATCTTGATTATTTTCGATTTTGATTAGAACCATGCTTGATGTCTTAATGAAAATATTAAGAAGTTTAATATCATGCTATATGTGGTTAAGAAGTAATAATGTGTATCATGTTGATTTCCATTGTTATTTCTCGATTTTGATTAAATAAAATCATGTTTGAAGAAATACATAATGATGTAATATTAAACATTTTGATACCATGATTGACAATGTTATGCATAAGATTTTAAGTTATACATGATGATAAGCATGTGTTATTTTCATGAGTATATTTGAAAAACATATGGCAAAACCATGTCCAAATGCATGAAAGGATTAAATTTTATTTTTTAGATTTTCTTGATCCTAACAATTCATTTTTGAGAATCTATTGATCTTGATGGTTTTATGACGAAATTCATTTTTTGATCCTAAACGTTGATGCATATTTTTATTTAACATAAATGAAAAAGCATGCTAACATGAAATCAATTACTTAAAATAAAATACTTAAAAAAGGAAAAAATATATTATCAATGAAATCATGAATCTACCTATATTATGAATTTTGTGAACCATAAAAGTAATTTTGATGATTTGAATTTGAAATGAGTTTTATCAAAATCATGATATTGATTTCTTGGAATAACATTAGATTTCCTTTGATAATCATTTTGCTTCATGGAATTTTGGATTCATGACTTGGTCTTACATTTGTTTATGAGATGGTTGAAATCTTTGTACCTTTGAATTATTTCCTTCTCCTTTCAATTTTTGAATTTATGCATGTTATATGTCAAACATTTGAAACCATGTTTTGGTATCATGCATATTTAAGAAATATTGATTTGACAAATTGAATGAGTTGAAAATGAATGATGATTTTTCTTTTGAATATAACTTGTGATATTTTTTATATAAATCATCATTTTGATTTCTCGACATTCGATACATGAGATTTTATTATGAATCAAAATTTCTCATTAATCGATCTTCTATGATTTTACTTGATATTTTCTTAAGAGGAGATTTTCTAAATGAATCATGATTTTTCCTTGTGAGTTCTTGAAGTTATTACTTGATTTTCTTTTAAAACAAGATCTCTTCTTTGTACTCCTATGATTTTTCTTGATATTTTAGAGAAGATATTTACTATATGAATCATGTCTTTTGGTATTCAAATGATTTTATCCTTCATGACATGATTTCTTTCTATTTATGGCTTGCATGGCTTGAAATGTTTTGGAATGATGCATGCAACACTATGATTTTTCCCTTAGATGAAAATGCATGCAACACTATCATTTTTCCCTTAGATAAAATTGCATGCAACACTTTGATTTTTTTAAAATAATGTGAAAATCAATAATTAACATTTTCTGATAGAATAATGATTTGGAATCATGCATATAATGATGATTTATATTTTATAATTTGGGATGATGCATGCAATAATGAAATATTCATGAATTTGAAATGATGTATGCAATACTTATGATAATGATGAACATGATGTATTGCATATGATGTGTATCATTAATGCTTTAAATGATGAATGTTTGGTATTATGATCAAAACGTTGATAAATGCTTAAAAATTTTAATGTTTGAGTATCATATATGATATACTCATTAATGATGATTGATTTATTTTTTGGTATCGTGAATGAAAAATAAGGTTTTTAAAATTGTGTATATTTTAATTTGAATATATAAGAATGCACAAATAAGATTGATACGGTACCTTTGTCATAATCTAAAAATTGATATAAGGTTCTTCCCTTCTTTTTGACAATGAGAAAGGGGGAGCAAGAATTTCTAGCATGGACATCATGAAAAGAGGCAAACTAGCTAGCTTACACAATTCAAGATGAAAGCAAAAATTACACTTCTCAAAAGAGAAGATACAAATGTAACACTTGCCAAATTGTTTGCTTGCCTCATGTAAAACATTATCTCTTGCTAGTTTGGCATTTTGCTAGATTGTACTTTGCAAAGAAAGTAAAAAATGATACTTCTCAAAAGAGAAGAAAGAGCTTATTATATTGAACATCACAAGCTTGCCTATCTTAAGAAACAAAAATTGCAAAAGTGTTATCTTGCCTATCTCAAGAAGCAAAACTTGCAACTTACACATTGCAATAGGAAGCAAAAATCATGAGCTTATACAAGAAAGCTATCTTCCATTTGCTTTCGAAATTTTTGCTAGCTTGTATGTAGTAAAACTTGCATATCATAAAAATTGCTAGCTTGTAGTCTAAAGAGAAGCAAACAATTGGTATCTCAAGAAAAGCAAACATGCTAAACTTGCACATCTTTAATTGCTAGATTGCATGATGATAAAATTTGATACTATGTTTTTCATGCAGTGAGTTGAACTTATATTACAAACACATTAGAGTTGGAACTTCTTCTTTTTGTTGATGACAAAGGGGGAGATGAATGATGTTATGCATAAGTTTATGCATAAGTTCATGATGACATGTTGCAAGTATTCATGATGAATATTGCAATGACTTGAATTCAGTTTGAATTCAAGGTTCTATCAATATAGCATATTGATAGGGGGAGTTTGTTTAAACTCCGGGAGTTAAGTTTGACTCCGTCATCAATTGGATGTCATCATAAAAAATGGGGAGATTGTTGAATCTCATATTTTGATGATGAAACCAATTGATAATTGTGTTTATGTTTTAATCCGCATTTTGAGTGACGCAAGATGCTTCGATCAGGATGAGACAATTAAAGCAAGAAAAATCATGTTATGCCAGAGGAACAAGTCAAAAGATTGGACGTTGGGTTGGTGGATCGGTCGACGTATCGACAGAAGGCTATGGGCCGTGGACTCGGGAATCGGGCCAAGAAGAGCGGGTATTGTGCCAAGGATATTGGAGTTACAGGGTCAACTGACCGATTGGGCAATAGGCCGCAGGAGAGTACGATGCGTCGAATAATCGGATGAAGTGTTGAGGGACCAATGACATGTCGTACAACTTGATTAATTACTTAGGATTAATTGTCTCGATCGAAGTTTTGTTTTACATGTGCAAGATTAACTACGATGAAAGTAAGATATGCAGCAAGAGTTGCACCGGAGTCAAGACTATGATCACGTAGGGAGTTCGAGAGTTCGACGGAAGTTAGGACGGTCGTCAGAGGTTCTACGAGAACAAATCCGAGAAGTCCAGGAGCTTGCCAAAGAAGCTCGTCGGAACTCGCCAAGTGGATCGTCGCAAGTCCAGGAGTTTGTCGGAAGTCTGCTGGAGCATTGTCGAAGGTTCATTGGATGTTCACTGGAAGTTCGCCGGTAGCTCGCCAGAAGAAGCAATTGATGCACCGGAGCAAGTTGCAGTAAATATATTAAGATATATCATAGTTAGCATGTAGATTAAGTTAGGAATGGGAGATGATCCCATTAACTTAATCTGGGGGCAATTGGGCCCTTGATAGACCCAAATTGGGTCAAATGGATCAACCCATTCGGACCAGAATTCCTGCCAAGCGGTGGCGCTGCCAGGGTCAGCGATGGCACCGCCCAAGAGATGGTCTCCTAGGAAAGCTGGGCGGTGCAACCGTATAGGTCAAGCGGTGGCACCACCTGGGCTTAGTCTCCGAGCGAGACTGGGTGGTGCAACCACCCCAATCAGGCGGTGGCACCGCTTGGGTTCAGTCTCCGAGCGAGACTGGGTGGTGCAACAGCCCTTATCAAGCGGTGGCACTGCCCAGAGGCTCAATCTCCGAGCTGTTAGGCAGTTGTACCACCCCAATCAGGAGGTAGTACCGCCAGGACCCCAGAAATCCAGGAAATGATATTTTTGAGCTCCAAATTCAAACCAGTTTGGGGCCTATATATACCCCACCCTTTCCTATATGAAAGGGCACCGAAAATCCAATCTTACTCTGTGATTTTTAGAGCTCAAAAGTGTTGTAAAGGCTAGAAGTTCTTGTCCCTCTTTTCTTCCAAGTTTTGATCTTTCAAGAGAGGAGAGAAATTCTGTAAGGGTTGTCTCCTTAGCCCGTTAAAAAGAGTGAAACTGTAAAAGGGTGGTTGACCTTCGCATATTGAAGGAAGGCCACTAGTGGACTTCGGTGACCTCATCGGAGGTGGAAGCCAAAAGTGGATGTAGGTCAAGATTGACCGAACTACTCTAAATCTCGGTTTGCATTTACTTTCTGTTCTCTATATTAACTGCAAACTGCCTCCATAGCTTTACTTTAAATGTACTTCACCTAATCTAAGTTAAAGAAACTTCCGAATCGGCTTTCATACCGAAATCGCTTTTATCGTACGAACATCGTATTTCAGTTTGCAATTACATTTTGTTCTCTATCTTAACTACAAACTGTCTTTATATCTTTACTTTAACTGCATCTCACTTGATCACAAGTTAAAGTGATTTTCGAATCGGCTTTCTTACCGAAATCGTTTTTATCGTACGAATGTCGTTTTAAATCATCGAAAGTTTTCCGCTACACTTGTTCATCCCCCCCCCCCCCCCTCTTAGTGCTCTTGATCTAAACACCTCTATCATCAATAAAAAGGAGAAGTGCAACTAGCAATTTTTTAGACATAATTTCAAATCATTACATAATAAATATAATCTCAAGTTTTATCATCATACAAGCTAGTAATTTTCTTTCTTCTTTTTTGAGAAGTGCAATTTTTTGCTTTCTTGGAAAAAATGTAAGCTAGCAAAATTTTACATCATTTTACTTGCATTTAGTCAAATTTTACACATATGAAAATTAGCAAAATTTTACATCTTTTGAGATGTGCAAGATAAACTATTTATGCATCTTCTTGAAATGTGTAACTTAGCAAACATTCCTTCTCTTGAGATTTGCAAGATAGCACTTCTTGCTTCTCTTTTGAGATGAGCAATCTAACATGTTTGCTTCTTTTGCAATGTGCAAGTTTCTAAATTTTACATCTTTAGCTAGCAAATTTTTTCCCCCTTTGTCATTGTCAAAAAGAAGGGAAGAATACAATGTTGTAATTCTTTTCCCTTTACATCAATTTTCAAATCAGAACAAAGTTAATGTATCCATCTTTTTTCAATATGGTTGTGCATCATTATGGTTTCAAATTAGGAGATCAAATGATAAAAGATATTCAAAAGAAATTTTAAGTCATAAATTTCAAAAAAGATATTCTCTTTAGTAAATCACAAAAAGAAACATAGGAGAAAAAGATTTTAATTCATGTATAAGAAATCTTACGATTTATATAGAAAATCTCTGCTTTAGTAAATGGTAAGAAGAAACATAGAAGAACAAAGAAGAGATATTGATTCACATAAAAATAGAAGATATCTCAAGAGAAAGCTCATCATTCGATTGAAAAAATCTTATTTAGATTCAAATTAGCAAATCATCAAAAAAAATTTCATAGTCGAAGTGATTCACAAAAGCATAATATACATAGATTCATTAATCTTTTATCAAAAAATCAATAAGATAGAGGTAGAAAATGTATTCCCCTTTTTTTTTATGTGTTTCATTCGAAGTTGTTTGTTTCAAGCATGTCTTTGTCGTTTTATGCCAAATAAAAATATGTATCAACATTTAGGATCGAAAAATAAATTTCATCATAAAAACCATCAAGACAAAAATATATATAACACATTAAACATAAGGCTTCTTCAAACAAGAGATTTGATTCATCATTTTAATTTCAATGATAATATATTTTCCTTTTTATGTGTTTCATTTTATGTGATTGATTTAATATAAGTATGATCAAGATTTTGTATGAAAACCATCCATCTTGTTTAGAACCAAAAAAGCAACTTTCATTGTGACAAAGATCAATAAGCCTTGAGTCACAAAAATCATCATGCATAATTTTGAAATATAAACTTATTAAGCATGATCATTATGCATCACAATTTTAGGTATGACATCAAAACATGGTTTCAAGTTTTCAAGGAATAACATGCACAATTTTAAACTATCAATTCATTTAATACGATATCATCAAACATGATTTCATAAAGCATTTTTAGTCAAAATCGAAAACCATCAATTTAGATACACATTATTTTTTCTTAAAAACATATATAGGATTAATCATTAGATTTAAATCTAGTATTTTGTTCCTTTACCATAAAATATGTAATTTTTTTATTATTTTTTAAAATTAAAAGAAGCATGATACGATTTTTGTAATTTTTATTTTTACTTTTTTACTAACTAATTTAAAAACAACTCATAAAAAAAACATCAAGTAATTTCAAAATAAAGTGAAAGAGTTTCGTTTGAGATATTTACCTCATTGTCGAAAGTCACCAAAGCGAAGTTCGCCACTTTGTCTTCATTGGTTTGCTCCTCATCTTTGGACGTACTCGATTTGTCCCAAGTCACCTTCTTCTTCTTTGAAAACTTTTTCTTTTTAAGTTTATTTTTATTCTTTATTTCTCTAATTCTTGTCCCAAGTGGTATTCTACTGTTTTAAAGGTCAAATCCTTCATATTCTTTGGAAGGTTATTCTTATGTTTGTTTTGTTTATCATGTTCATTATGTGTATTGTGCACCATTTCATATGTTATCAATGAACCAAAAAATACTTCAAGTGAAAAATAGCTCAAATTCTTAGCCTCTCGAATGACTATTACTTTAGAGTCCCAACTCTTTGGAAGAGATCTCAATATTTATTAACTAATTCAAAATTCAAAAAATATTTGTCAAGTGGTTTTAGACTATTGATATTATCCGTAAAATGGGTGTACATGTCTCCAATAGTCTCACTTGGTTTCATTCGAAACAACTCAGAATTATGCATCAAAAGATTTATTCTGGACTCTTTTATGCTATTCGTTCCTTTGAGTGTGATTTTGAGTGTGTGCCAAATGTCAAAAGTTGTTTCACAAATTGACACTCGATTGAACTCGTTTTTATTTAAAGTGCAAAAAAAGATATTCATAGCTTTTGCATTTAAAGAGAAAGTCTTCTTCTCCAACTCATTCCAATTGTTCATTGGAAGAGAAGACTTTTCAAAGCCAAATTCAACTATATTCCATAAATCGAGATTCAACGAAAATAAGAAAACTCTCATACGAGTTTTCCAATAAGTATAATCCATCCCATTGAACATGGGAGGATGAATGATAGAAAAGCCCTCTTGAAATCTGAAAAAAGCCATTTCTCTAAGGTGTTAAACCAAATGAGAAATAACGAGGCTCTGATACCAATTGTTAGGAATGAGTCAGCACAAAGAGGGGAGTGAATTAGTGCAGTGGTAAAAACATCGATTTCAAAAAATATTTGTTTCTATTAAACCCGTTTCATAAAGATGCTTAAATTGAAAGCATACGGAAGAGTATAGCAAGTAAGGTAGTTTGCAGTTAAAGTAAATTCCTCAAAAAAAATGCAAACCAGATTTTTATAATGGTTCGGTCGTTGTGACTGTTGAATATCATATTTTGATGATAAAATCAATTAGTAAATTATTTGGGCTAATCCATGTGTTGAGATTAGTGTGCAGAATTAACTACGATAGTAGTAAGGCATAAAACAGATGATGGGCTAGTGCCGTAGACTTAGACGATATACCGGGAGCTCGCCGAGAGTTCATCATGAGATCACCGGAAGCATGTCGGAAGACTCACCGAAAGCTCGTCGGGAGATCGTCGGAAGCACGTCGGAAGACTAGCCGAGAGTTGGTCGGGAGTTTGCCGAAAGACTCACCAAGAAATTCGCCGAAAGATCGTCGAGTGAAAGAATCGACGTACCGGACCATGCTTGCCTTAATCATAGTTAGAACGATAATTAGAGTTTGATTTGGGAGGTAATCCCATCAACTCTGTTAGGGGCCAACTAGGCTCTGAGCTAGGATAGTTTGGGCCAAATACAAGGCCCAACCTAGTTGCTGGACTTTGACCAATGGTGGCACTGCTAGGGCCGACGATGGCACTGCTTGGAAAACCTAGTCTCCCAAGTGGTCTAGGCGGTGGTACCGCCAGCAATTATTGCTGACAACAGTGATACCGCTAAAGCTCGATCTTTAAGCTCTATCAAGTGGTAGTACCGCCATGACTGAGCAGTAGTACTGTCCAATGTCATACTGCAGGTAGTTGTACTGCCCAGTAATGGCAGCGGTACCGCTAGTACGTCGGAAAACCGGGATGAGACACTTTTTGGCTCTATTTTTGAAGCCATTGGAAGCTATAAATACCCCTCCCTTTTCTGCATAAAAGGGCACCTAAAGTTTGATTATAATCTTGAATCAATGAAGTATAAAAGTGCTAGAGTTTTTCTCCTCCCTCTCTTAACCTTGTAACCATCCAAGAAATAGGAGAGAAAGTTGTAAGGGTTATCTCCTAAACCCGACAAAAGGAGAAAAAAGCTGTAAAAGGTGGTTGGCCTTCATCTATTAAAGGAAGGCCTTTAGTGGATGTTAGTGACCTCGACAGAGGAGGAATTTGAAAGTGGATGTAAGTCACATTGACCGAACCGCTCTAAATTTTGGTTTGCATTTCATTTTGAGCAATTTACTTTATACTGCAAATCATTTCATAGCAAACTGCTTCTCCTCCTCATCTTGCTTTCACTATGCTTATGCTCTCTTACGTTTCATGTTGCTATCTTTCCGAATTGATTTCCATCGAACGTACAAATTATTTTACGAAATTGAAGAATTTTTCACTGCACTAATTCACCCCCCCCCCCATAGTGCCGCTCTTGATCCTAACAGTTAGTATCAGAGCGAGGTTCACTCTTGTTTGGTTTAAAACCCAAGAGAGATGGTATTCATTAAGAACCAAGAGGGTCATTCAATTATACGTCCATCCATATTCAATGGGACGGATTACACATATTGAAAGACTAGAATGAAGATATTCCTAATTTCATTGGATTTTGAGCTATGGAATGTTGTCGAAAATGGTTTTTAAATGTCTTATCTTTGTTAGGACACTTTTTCTGAGCTTTTGAATAATGTTTATTGAGTCTATTTAGTCCAATTGTTTATTGAGTCGGTTTGGTTCAGTTAGAATCAAGTAGAGGTTTATTTAATATTTATTTATTATTAGAGTTTAAGTCCTGATGGACTCTGGGTGAAACTCTATAAATAGGGATGTAACTGTTTCTTTTCAAGAATCTATGAAAAATACTATTCTGTCTTTTGACAAACCCTAGGAGGCCGATCCCCTCGAAGTGATCAAGGAGGGCCGATCCCCTCGAAGCGATCAAGGAGGCCGATCCCCTCGAAGCGATCAGACAATAAAACTTTAGGGTCTAGGGCCGATCCCCTCGAAGCGATCAAGGAGGCCGATCCCCTCGAAGCGATCAAGGAGGCCGATCCCCTCGAAGCGATCAGACAATAAGACTTTAGGGTCTTATCATTTGGTATCAGAACGGTGATCCTTGGAGTTCTCGCTGCAATATTGTGATAGCTATCTAAAAAAAAAAAAAAAAAATTGGAGAAGAGATCGTTTGACAAAGGTTGGAGCCGGCGGCCACTTACCACCACCGCGAGAAGGAAGCTCTGCTTCCGGCCACCGACCACCACTGCCTTCTCCACCGACGCCGTTGCTTTCCGGCCGGCGACCACCACCACCGCTGTTCCCCGGCCAGTAGACGACGCTGCCAGTGTCCATCCCAGCCCTACTGCCGCCGCCCGCCTCCCCTTGCGTCGCAGCGCAGCCGCTCGACCTCTCCTCCTCGGCGATCGTTGGTGATGCTGCTCCTAGCCGCGCCACCACCGTCCGCCTCCCAGCCGCAACCCTAACCGTGCCCCCCCTTGGGTCGCAGCCGCCGGTTGCCGTAGCCCCTCGTTGCAACGGTTGCAGAAACAGAGTTCCTCTATTGCCACAACCCCTCGTCGATCGCAGTCGTGCCTCCACCAGCCGCGCCGCCTCCAACACTCCTCTTCCCCTCGGGTGTCGTCGCCGTCGCCTTCCAGCCGCTGCTCCCCCATGCGACGACTGCCGCTCGCCTCCCAGCCGTTGCTCCCGCTCGCTTCCCAGCCGCTGCTCCTCCTTGCTCTGCATCTTTTATAACTGAAACAGGGCAATCACGGGCAACTCACATCTGCTGCCCTTGTTTCCAGCCGCCGCCGTCACTGTCGCCTTCAGACGCTGCTCCCCCGTGCGACGACTGCCGCTCGCATCCCAGCCACTGCTCCCGCTCGCTTCCCAGCCACTGCTTCCCAGCCGCTGCTCCTCCTTGCTCTGCATCTTTTATAACTGAAACAGGGCAATCACGGGCAACTCACATCTGCTGCCCTTGTTTCCAGCCGCCGCCGTCACTGTCGCCTTCAGACGCTGCTCCCCCGTGCGACGACTGCCGCTCGCATCCCAGCCACTGCTCCCGCTCGCTTCCCAGCCACTGCTCCCCCTTGCTCTGCATCTGTGGTGACCGAAACAGGGCAGTTACCACCGTCGCAGTCGCGGGTCCCCTTGCTGCCGAAGTTGCGGATCCCCTTGCTGCTGCGAACGCCAGTTGCCACCACCGTCGCGACTGCTGCCCAGCCAGCAATGACGCTGCTCGCCGCCCAGCCTGCCACGACCCTCGCTGCCTCCTCCACTGCCGTCGCTGCGCTCCGGCCAGCAACCGCAGTCTTCACCTCAACCCCCTCGATCTGCACCGTTGCTGCAGCCCCCTTGCTCTGCATCTTTGCCGCTGCCGCCGGTTGCCACTGCAGCCTCAAACCCGGCCGCTTCAACGCCAACTCCCTCTTGTTCTGCCTTCGCTACTGCAGTTGTTGGTTGGTTGCCATCACTGTAGCCTCAACCCGGCTGCTCGGCGATTGCTACCTTGGGTCACAACAGTCACAACTATCACCTTTCAGCCTCGGCGCTCTCATCTCATACAGTGACAAAAACACAGGGTAGCAACTCTTCCTCCATCGCAACCACCGCAGCGGCGAGTCCTTGCCGGCACTACCCCCATGCACACCACCATTGCTGCCTCCCAGCCCTCAGCAGCAGCGATCCATCCACGCAATGACTGCAACAAGCATTGTTGCCTCTCACCACCCTCCTTCTTCTGGTGTGACGAAATAGAGCAACGCCGCTTTCCATCCGCCATCCATCGCAGCCATCGCAGCGGGTGAGCCCTTGGCGTCTGCTGCCCCCAACCACCACCACCATCACCCTCCAAGCCCTCGAAGAATGATCCCTCTACGCAGCGATCGCAACAAGCATCGCGCCTCCCCACGCCATGATCGTGAAGTACATCCCCGCATCCTCGCAGCAACCCTTCATTCCCATAGTGTTGCCACCGATCGCATCATAACAAAGAAGACCGAATAGGGCAAAGATTGATGCCCTTGACCAACACCAAAAATAAGAGTTGAGATTACAAATTTGCAGTCTTACGAAATGGCCACCGATAACTCAGTGAAAGCACAAATGGAAGCATTGGAAATTAGAATTGAGAACCGGTTACAAGAAATACTTAATGATTTCAAAAAGGACTTACTGGGGAGCCTTAGTAAATTTCAACAATGTGGGAGCTCAAGTTCTACATTGCACGGATCTGGAAATACTAGAAAAGGGCTCCAAGATTTAGACACAAACTACTCGTACATGAAGGTGGATGGACAGGTTGCCAAAATTTGTCAGACATCTACAGTGTTGGAATATCAGACTAGGTTTGAAAGATTGTCAAATCAAGCTAGAGATTGATCGGAACGACAACTTCTAGATACATTTATTGAAGGGCTTATTCCAGAGATTCGATGTGAAGTTAAGGCTCGTCAACCCCGCACTATGATAGCTGCGATCTCATTCGCACATCTACATAAGAAAAAAATCAACAGGGAAAATCATGGAAACAGAAGTGACAACAACCAGATGATTAGTAAGCCATTGGCCCCATCTATTCCCAACCAAAGTCTTGACACCCGAAGACTAACCCAAGAAGAACTCAATGAAAGATTAGCAAAGGGTTTGCACTATGATGAAAAGTGGAGAATGGAGCACCAATGTAAACAAAGGCAACATATGATGATTGAGCCAATTTGAGAGGAACCGAAAGCGAAACCGAAAGCAGAAGAGTTGGACTCCGATCATGAAGGTATAAATTCTAATGAAGATGTTGGACCTACCATACATACAATGCATGCATTAGCCGACTACTCTAACCCGTAAACTATGGAAGTTGGCGAAACTCTGGAACAACAGCTTGTTATAGTTTTTATTGATACTGGTAGCACTAACAATTTTATGGACAGTGAGACTGTTGACCGATTGGCCCACCACATTGAAGACTATGCCAGATTCGAAATAAAGATCGTTGATGGACGGATTTTCACTTGTGATAGCAAAGGTTCAAAGATAAAATTGATTATACAGGACCAAAAGTTTCATGCAACGATTACTACACTGAAAGACCGACCTATTGTTTACACTATAAAAAACTGGAGATCATACTTACTTGATCAACGGGTTGTGATGCGTTGCAGATAGTCTATGGCTAAAGTGCTGAAGAAAAGCTCCCCGAGATTGATGCTGCTCAGCCTTGAGGACAAGACTGATTTGAAGAGGGAGGAACTGTTAGGACCCTTTTTCTGAGCTTTTGAATAATGTTTATTGAGCCTATTTAGTCCAATTATTTATTGAGTCAGTTTGGTTCAATTAGAGTCAAGTAGAGGTTTATTTCATATTTATTTATTATTAGAGTTTACGTCCTGATGGACTCTGGGTGAAACTCTATAAATAGGGATGTAACTGCTTCTTTTCAAGAATCTATGAAAAATACTATTCTGTCTTTTGACAAACCCTAGGAGGCCGATCCCCTCGAAGCGATCATTATCATCCCCATTTCTCCCCTTTTTTCGATGATAAGACTTTAGGGTCTTATCATTTGGTATCAGAGCGACGATAAGACTTTAGGGTCTTATCATTTGGTATCAGAGCCTACGATAAGACTTTAGGGTCTTATCATTTGGTATCAGAGTCTACAATAAGACTTTAGGGTCTTATCATTTAGTATCAGAGCCTACGATAAGACTTTAGGGTTTTATCAATCTTCTAATAAACGATTGGAATGAGTTGGAGAAGAAGACTTTCACTTTAAATGCCAAGGCTATGAATGTCTTATTTTGTGCATTAGATAAGAACGAGTTTAATCGAGTGTCGATTTATGAAACGGCTTTTGATATTTGGCATACACTCGAAGTGATTCATGAAGGCACTAGTAGAGTGAAGGAGTAAAAAATTAATTTTTTAGTGCACACTTATGAGTTGTTTCAGATAAAACTGAGTGAGACCATTGGAGACATGTACGCCCAATTTACAGACATCGTCAATAGTCTAAAAAGACTTGGTAAAAGTTTCTCAGATTTTGAACTTGTTAATAAAATTTGAAGATCCCTTCCAAAAAGTTGGGACCCTAAAGTAATGGCCATTCAAGAGGCCAAAGATCTAAATAATTTTCCTCTTGAAGAATTAATTGGGTCACTAATGACCTATAAGATGAATTGTAAAGCTTATGAAGAGCTTGAGGACACCCTTTCGAAGAATAGGAAGGATATGGTACTAAGAACCCAAGAAGACCACTTGAAAAAAAACTCAAGTGATGAGGACCTTGATGAAGATTTGGCACTCTTAACAAAAAAATTCAAAAAATTCATAAAAAGGAATAAATTTAAAAATGATGCTAAAAATAAATTTGAACCTAAGAAAGATCAAGTAATATGTCATAATTGCAAGAAGCTGGGACATTACAAGAGCGAATGTCCCCTAGCCAAGAAGAGGCAACCAAAGAAGAAGGCTATCAAAACAACGTGGGATGACTCAAGTGCATCCGAAGAAAAGGAGCCAACCAACACCAAGCAAATTGCTCACTATGTGCTAATGGCTATCAAAGATGAGGTAAGTAATTCAATTGATACAAATTTATCTTTTGATGAATTATTAAGTCCTTTTCATAATTTGTATGATGAATGTAAATTAATTAGTAAAAAATATAAATTATTAAAAAGAGAGCATGCTTCTCTTGTTAGTGATTTGGATAGATTAAAGATTGAGCATAATAGTAGTTTAACTCCTTGTATGAAATGTGATGAACTAGAAATTCTTAAAAAGGAAAACTTGCTACTCAAAGAAACCTTAGAAAAATTTGAGATTGGTAGCAAGTCTTTAAACATGATCATTGCCAATAAGGGTCACGTTCATAGGAGAAGTGGAATCGGATTTGTGAGTAGCTCTCACCAAAATCCAATAATCTTTGTTAAAGGCCCGACCTTGCATGTTTCACCACACACTAAATGCAACTATTATTGCAAACTCGGACATATTGCCTATAAATGTCAACTTAAGTCCACATAGATTGATTTGGGTTCCTAAAAGAACCTTAAATAATTCAATGCACAATAATAAGATATGTAGATTGATTTTTGAGACACCCAAGGTCAAATGGATACCTAAAAATCATCCTTTTTTGTAAAAAAATATACCATCACAAGCTAGAAGTAAGAGATGGTACCTTGATAGTGGATGCTCAAGGCATATGACCGGAGATCCATCTCAATTCTCTAAGCTCACTAGCTTAGACAAAGGATATTGTTAGAACCCTTGCAGATTCTAAACTTGGGGTTGATCTCTTTAGGGGATCGGCCTCCTTGAAACTCTATAGGGGTTCCTCCCTCCAAGTTGCTGCTCAAAGGCTGCAGAAAAGATTCATCTATTGCTTATCAAAAGAGGAGAAATACATGGCTATTTATAAGGTTTCTAATCCCTAACTTCTAATAGGACTCATACTTAAAACTCATACTTCTAACCAACACCTAATAGGACTTCTACTCAAGACTCCTATTCCTTTACAACTCCTAATTCTTCTCTAAGAAACAACCTCCTCACCCTAGCCGGCCTCTTCACCTCTTTAATAGGGGTCAGCTTAGGTAGGTTTTACATGAATGTCCCTCTCAATTAGGACTCTCTTAGCTAGAGTTCAAACAGACCCACCCTCTTCAAATCCGCCTTGTCCTAGAGGCTAACGATTCATGAATTTTGGGAATTTGATCTTCAAGTCGTCATAGTTCTCCCAAGTGGCATTTTCTGTTGGTAGGTTCACCAACTGTATTAGCACTTTAGCTGTGGGTCATCGTCGTCAAGTCACGATCCGTCGATCAATAATGATACTTGGCTGGGTTTGGAGTTCTCCTTGGATAGTCATATTTGGCAAGTGGCTTTGGGCTGTCTCCAAGCACATATTTACAACTTTTGTCTAGCCGTCAATTTGTGGGTGATATGCCGTACTCCTTTTCAATTTAGTACCCTGCATATAGAATAACTTTGTCCAAAATCTACTCGTGAAGATGCAAGTAGAATTTATCATATGCATAATGCGTCCTTTATAGTGTAATTTTTTTGAGTCCCGATTGTAATGAGCCACGGAGCTTGGTGCTTCCTCCAAATTTTTTTATAATCGTACTAGTCTCTGAATCTTCCTATCATTCTATCTTAATATCCTCAAGAAAGTCGCTGGTCGGAAGTGAAACGACCGAAACTTCAGCTTGCTCGGGTAGTTGCAAAAGCGCATCAGCAAGAATATTCTCTTTCCCCTTTTTGTAAGTTATTTCATAATCAAATCCAAGAAGTTTTGTTACCCGGTTTTGCTGCTTAGGGGATGATATCTTTCACTCCAAAAAGTACTTGAGGCTTTTATGGTCGGTTTTAATTTGAAATCGTCGACAAATCAAGTAGGGTCTCCACCTCATTGTTGCGCGCACAATGGCGAGCATCTCCTTATCATATATTGACTTATTTTAATGAGAGGGAGATAATGTCTTGCTAGTGTATGCAAGTGATCGACCATCTTGCATGAGAATGGCTCCAATTTTGACTCCAGATGCGTCGGCCTCAATAATGAAGGGTCGGTTGAAATCTGGTAGCATTAGCATCGGCGTCGTCGTCATGGTTGCCTTAAGTTTGTCAAAGGAAGCAGAGGCTCTGTCCAACCATTGGAAGACATCTTTTTTCATTAAGGAAGTAAGTGGTGCATTGATCTTTCCATAGTTTTTCATGAACTTACGGTAGTAGCCTGTTAGACCAAGAAAGCCATGTAGCAATTTTATGTTTCTCAAGGTCGGCCAGTTTTGCATTGCTCCAATTTTGAAGGGGTCTACTACCACACCATCCTCTGATATGATATGCCTAAGATATTCCACCTTCTATTGAAGAAAGCAAAAATTCGTAGTGGTTGTTGTGTGTTCAAAAGGTGGTTTTCGGTATGTCTTCTTCGCACACTCGTATTTGATGATACCCGGATCAAAGGTCCAGCTTTGTAAAGATTTGTGCTCCCTTTCATCTAGCAATTCATCTACTATTGGAATAAGGTATTTATCCTTGATGGTTATGCCATTGAGAGCTTGGTAATCAACACATATTCGCCTTGTTCTGTCCTTCTTGCATACAAGTAGCACTGGTGAAGAGTAGAAGTTGCAACTTGGTCGAATAACTCCTGTTTTGAGCATCCCTTTTACAATCCTTTCTATTTCATCCTTCTGGAGATGTGGATACTGATATGGCTGAGCATTTGCTGAAGATTTGTCTGGAAGAATCGTTATACAATGATCATGCCGACGGATAAGAGGTAGGTTGCACGGTTCGTCAAATATATTTGAAAATTCAGCAAGCAAAGGAAGTAGATTTGGCTCTCCCTTAGTTTGCTGCTCAAGTTGTACCAAAAAGCCACTACATGCTTTATGCAAAACCTTCTCCATTTGTTGTGTGCAAATCGTTGTTATGTCACCCCCATGTTTCCCGTGCAATGTCACTTGTTTCTCCTTATTGTAAAATTCCATAATTAGTTTCATAAAATTCTAAAAAAATCATCTAATGTCATCAACCATTTAATTCTGAGCATGGCCTCATGATTGTTAAGAGGGAGAAGGAAGAAATCTGCAATTAACTCTTAGTCCTACAGCAATAGTTTCTCCTGCTAGTGCCTACGATCACAATTCAAAATCCGTCCGTCGGTGACCTTAACATCAAACCTACAGCGATTCCCAATAGTTAATGCTATCCAAACAGCAAGCTTACTATTTAGGAAGTTAGTAGTACTGCCCGTGTCGATGAGAACAGTGATCGGTTGTTGTTTGAGAAGGCCTCAAACTTTCATCGATTGCGGGTTTGAGTAGCCGGCTAGTGTGTGTACTGTAACGTCAGTCGGTTGTGGCTCTTCTTCTGCATCTTTATGTTCAAGGTTCTCTTCTGAATGTTTAATGACCTCTTCTTCTATTGGTTCAATCATAAGAAGTCTCCCTTTCATCGTTTGCGGGTTTGAGTAGCTAGCTAGTGTGTGTACTGTAACGTCGGTCGGTTGTGGCTCTTCTTCTACATCTTCTTCGTTATGTTTAAGGCTCTCTTTTGAATGCTCAATGACATCTTCTTCTACTAGTTCAATTAAAAGAAGTATCCCTTTTCTATAGCAATGCTTGTAACTCCACGGCTCGTCGCAATGCCAACATAACTGCTTCGCAGATTGCTCTTGAAGCTCTTCTCTTGTCAACTTCTTTGGTGCAGCGACTCGATTAATAGTAGGGGGGGCTGAGGGCTTCAGTATTTCCGGTTGAGGAGCAACTCTAGTCCTCCAAGCTTCATGATTCAATCGCTCCTCTTGATGTCGTGCGAAAGAGATGGCTGCCATAAGCGTGTACGGTTGTCGAGCTTTAACTTCTCCCCTGATCTCTGGCTTCAAGCCCTCAATGAAGGTCCTCAATAGCTGTTTTTAAGACCAATCACGAGTTTCATTAGATAACCTTTCAAACCTGGTTTGGTACTCCTGAATGGTGGAGGTTTGTCGGATCTTTGCTAATTGTCCGTCAATATTCTCGTAATCGGTCGGTCTGAAGCGGATCAACAATCATTCTTTGAATTGTCGCTATAAAAGGACTCCATAAGTGTGTTCAAACCAGTCAAACCACTGTATGACATCCCCTTCAAGATGTATAGCTGTAATTTTCACCATAGATGCGTCTGCAGTTTTGTGGTATCAAAAATATCGCTCCACACGCGAAATCCAACCAATCGGGTCTCCTTCTTCCCATCTAGGGAAGTCCACCCTCATGCGTGGATAGTTGGGATTGATCATAGAACCTCCCCTCTTTTGGAAGTCATATCTTCGGGCATGGTGCGATTGGGCAGAGCTTTCTCCTTGATGTGATTTTTTTGGGCTTAGTGGTCGGCCAATCTGAGTTCAGTAAAGAGTGTCTGAATCGTATCCTCCATTCGTGCCTCAAAGGCTTCGAATTTAGCATTAATTGCCTCCTCAGATGCCACAGTATATGCCTCCAAATCTATGATGTTATGATCTCTCTATGATGTTTATGCTTGTTTTGTGGCTGTTTTGGGTGCAGTTTGAGGGTATGGTTTAGTGGAGTTTTAGGGCTGTGGATGAAAGTTTTGGATCTGTGGTAGATGGTAGCAAAGGTTTGATAGAAATAAGTGGAAGTTACAGCAAGTATGTGCTGTCTTGTAAGAGTAGAATAATCATCGAAGAAACAATGATTTCTCGATGTAATTTCCACAAAAAACGTAAGAGAATTGAGGAGGGAATTGATAGTAAAATCACAGTTTATATGTCAGCAAGAATGTCTAATTTAATCAAGAAAGTTTCAGTAGTATAACAGCAAGGAAATTGGTGCAAGTTGCGATTATAGAATTCTGGTCAAAAAATTTCAGCGGTTTACGACGAAAATTTGCAGCAACACAAAATCGTTTTTAGAGATGAATTCCTTAATAGATCAATCTTAGATGAAAGCCAAAATGATCTATGAAGTGTATAAGAAATTTCATTCATAAAATTTACAAATAGATGGGTTAAGGCAACAATATGCGGCTGAAATTTTCTACAGCATAGATTTTTAAGTATAGCAGATTGGACGTAAAAGAGCAGTGGTTTGGTTAAGGCAACAATATGCGGCTGAAATTTTTAAGTATAGCATATTGGACGTAAAAGATCAGCGGTTTATATTGAGAATTTTTTGATGAAACTAAAGGGAAATCTACTGTTAGGAAGTGTCAAAGCTATTATAAAAATTTCGTAGAGATTTGGATAGAAACAACATAGTATCAAGATCAAACAAACAGTGCTATGTGGCTGAAATTTTACAGTGCAGATTTTCAAGTATAGCAGATTAGAAGTAAAATATCAATGGTTTATATTGAGAATTTTTTGACAAAACCAAAGGAAAATCTGCTGTTAGGAAGTGTCAAAGATGTCATAAAAATTTCGTAGAGAATTGGATAGAAAAAATACAGTAGCAGGATCAAATAGACGGTGCTATACGGTTGGAATTCTGCAATGTATCTTTCGTCATAGAGATGAAAACTTTATGACGAAAAGTTTATGCAGTAATATAGGAATAATTTTTTTGGGATTTTCAAATAAGGATAACTAAATTGCAGCAGTAGTAAGGTAGAAAACCAGAACCTGTTACAATTCACGGGGAGATCAAAGGATGATCCGTGGTGGTGGAGATGATGGCAGAATTTGGCAACGATCTTTTAAGCAATTGTGGGAATTGCTTTAGGCGGTTGTGGAGGGTTGATGGATGGTTGTGGAAGGGCAGCGAGACACTAAGAACGCTGCTCTGATACCAGGTGTTAGAACCCTTGCAGATTCTAAACCTGGGGTTGATCTCTTTAGGGGATCGACCTCCGTGGAACTCTATAGGGGTTCCTCCCTCCAAGTTGCTGCTCAAAGGTTGCAGAAAAGATTCATCTATTGCTTATCAAAAGATGAGGAATACATGGCTGTTTATAGGGTTTCTAAACCCTAACTCCTAATAGGACTCCTACTTAAGACTCCTACTTCTAACCAACTCCTAATAGGACTTCTACTCAAGACTCCTATTCCTTTACAACTCTTAATTCTTCTTTAAGAAACAACCTCCTAACCCTAGCCGGCCTCTTCACCTCTTTAATAGGGGTCGGCTTAGGTAGGTTTTACATGAATGTCCCTCTCAATTATGACTCTCCTAGCTAGTCCTAATAGATATGTCACCTTCGGAGACAACAACAAGGGTAAAATCATTGGCAAAGGAACCATAGGTAACAAATCCAACCTTTTTATTGAAGATGTGTTATTGGTTGATGACTTAAGTATAACCTCTTAAGCATTAGTCAATTGTGTGATAAAGGATATATTGTTAAATTTGAATCTAATGCTACCATTATTAAAAAACCATACAAAAACGTATTTATGATTACACTAAAATAAAATAATGTATATACTATTGACATCAATGAGCTTTGCAATGAAATATATTTTTCAATTTTGAATGACAATGCTTGGCTTTAGCATAGGAGATTAGGTCATGCTAGCATGAAACTAATCTCTCAAATCTCATATAAAGAACTTGTGAGAGGAATTCCTAACATTAAGTTCGTTAAAGATAATGTGTGTATTGCATGTTAACTAGGAAAACAAATAAAAGGTAGTTTCAACCCAAAGAATCAAATAAGCACCTCTAGACCATTGCAATTGATCCATATGGACTTGTTTGTACCAATTGCTATATCAAACCTAAGAGGTAGCAAATATGCCTTTGTTATTGTTGACGATTATAGTAGATATACTTGGACTTACTTCTTAGCAAACAAAAATGATTTCTTTAGATATTTCTCTAAGTTTTGTAAACTTGTTCAAAATGAAAAAGGTTTTATGATTTCGTCAATTCGAAGTGATCAAGTGGTGAATTTCAAAATCGTGATTTCCAAGAATTTTGTGAGTCTAATGGATACGACCACGACTCCTCTACTCCAAGAAATCCTCAACAAAATGGAGTAGTAGAATAAAAGAATAGAAACTTACCAGAAATGGCTAGAACTATGTTAAACTTACCAGAAATGGCTGTAAATATGGCATGCTATATTATGAAAAGGGTTCTAGTAAGACCATTACTTTCCAAAACTCCTTGAGTTGTGGAACAACAAAAAGCTCAACGTTTCATACTTTAAAATTTTTGGGTGTAAATGTTTTATTTTGAATGAGAAAGCTCAATGTTTCATACCTTAGGAAAGTTTGATGCAAAATCCGATGAAGGAATTTTTCTTAATTATTCTTTCTATTTCAAAGGCTTTTTGAATATTCAATAAAAGAATTTTAGTTATAGAAGAATCTATTCATGTTTTTTTTAATGAAATTTCTGAAGTCAAGAAAAATGATTTTGATGATGATCTTAAATTTGATACTTTGAATTTAAATGAAACCCTTTCTCCATCTTGCAACTTGGATACATCTTCTTCTGAACTTTCTTTACCGAAGGAATGGAAGTATGTAGATGCTCATCCTAAGGAGCTAATTATAGGAGACACATCAAAAGGGATTCAAACTCATTCTTCTCTTAAGAATTTTTGTGCCAACGCTGCTTTTCTCTCCTAAATTGAACCTAAATGCATTGATGAAGCCATGAAAGATGATTCATGAGTTATCATGATGCAAGAAGAATTGAATCAATTTTTGAGAAATGAAGTGTGGAAGCTTGTTCCAAGGCCAAATGACCATTTATTTATTGGTACTAAATGAGTTTTTCGAAACAAATAAGATGAATTTGGTATTGTGGTTAGAAACAAGGATAGATTTTGAAGAAGAAGGTATTGATTTTGAAGAAACCTTAGATCCTGTGTCACGATTAGATGCCATAAGGATGCTCCTTGCCTATGCTAGTAGTAATAATTTTAAGTTATTTCAAATAGATGTTAAAAGTGCTTTTCTTAATAGCTTTATCTCCAAAGAAGTTTTTGTTAAACAACCTTCCGGATTTGATAATGATAGTTTTCCTAATCTTGTGTTTAAATTAACTAAAGCTCTCTATAGATGAAACAAGCCCCAAGGGCTTAGTATGAGAGACTTAGCTCATTTCTAATTTATAATAATTTATCTAAAGGCAAGGTCTATTAGGATCAATAGCAGCACTAAGACGGGGGGGTGAATTAGTGCAATGGAAAACTTTCACGATTTCAAAAAAACTTGTTGCTCAAAGTAAATGCAAACTGAGTTTTAGAGTAGTTTGATCAACATGACCTACATCAACTTTCGGATTCCTCCTCCGACGAGGTCTCCGACGTCCACTAGTGGCCATCCTTCAATAGGTAAAGGCCAAACACTTCTTTACAGCACTTTCTCATTTTCCCGGGTTTAGGAAATGAACCCTTCAAGTCTCACTCCTCTTTCTTGGATGGTTACAAGGCAAAGAGATTGAAGGAGGAAAACTCTAACTTTTACAATACTTTAAGGCTCAAGAACTCAAGATTATGCCAATAGGTTTCGTACCTTTTTATGCAAAAAAGGGTGGGGTTTTTATAGGCTCCAATAGCTTCAAAATTGGAGCCAAAAAGTGTCACATGCCTAGAATCCGGGGTAATGGCGGTACCACTACTGTTACTGAGCGGTACTACCACCGCTGATATGACCCTCCCTGGGTGGTACCACCATCGAACAGCGATGGTACCGCCGCTGGCAGCACTGCTGCCGGCATTACCACTGCCCATGAATACAGGGGCACTGCTTTCCAGGCGGTGCCACCGTCAGTCATGTTTTCAGGGGCAGAATTGGGTGCTCAATTTGGCCTAATTCAATCTTGTTAAGGGCCCAATTGGCCCATAATTAAGTTAGTAGGATTACCTCCCAATCTTAACTTAATTTGTGCTCTAACTATGATAATTAAGACATAATTTATAGTGTTTCTTATTCCGGTGCATCAATTACTTTTCCAACGAGCTTTCGGCGTACTTTCGGCGAACATCCGATGAACTCTCAGTAATATTCCAACGGGCTCCCGGCAAGCTCCTGAACTTTATAACGATCTTCTTGGGGAGTTCAATGAGCTTCTATGGCAAGCTCTTAGACTTCTCGATTGGTTCCCATAGAATATCCGACGAACTTTCGGACTTCCGTCGAATTCTCGAACTCCCAATGAGATCTCGATCATGACTCCGACACAACACTTGCTTTATGTCTTACTACCATCGTAGTTAATCCTGCACACTTTTCTCAACATATAGACCAGATCAAATAACTTACAATTGACTTCATCATCAAAATTCGAGATTCAACAATCTCCCCCTTTTTGATGATGACAATCAATTGATTATGGAGTTAACTTTAACTCCCCCTATCTATATGCCATACTTGAGAAAAGATATTCATGAATTCAAGGCCTTTATATTCAAGAAACAAATTGATAAGTTAAGTTCATTTAAACTTATCAATACACACATCATGATTCCTATCGTGATCTAACATTCTCAAAATGATGTCAAGGCATGACATCCATTTTCAAGTTTGGATATTTCAAAAATGAAGGATGACAAACATAACAATTCATCATTCTATGGCAAAATATCAATTGTAAAATTACAAGTTAAGCTTTAGATATCGTATCATAAAGAAGAAAATTTATCAAGCAAACATTTCAAGTATATATGATGAAATACATTGCATACATTTGTCATCAATTTATCACGAATTAGTATTATTTCTCCCGATTTGTCACCAACAAAAAGAAGAACGATTCAACAATTCAAGTGTGCTAGAAAATCATGCCATATTTGAACTTGTAAAAATTCTTGCTAATCATATTTCAAGCATTCATGACATGGTATTAGTCAAAAGTTCTCAACATTAAAAGTTATAAACATTAAAGAGATAGCTTCCTTCAACTTCTCCCCTTTTATTTTTCATTAAAACTTCGCATGAAGAAGGAAAGTAAGGAAGAAATCCATTGGGAACCAACTTTGTGAAATGATTTGAATCAAATAAAAAATGATAAAAGAGTTTCATTTAATCATGCTTCAATTTTTATAAGGATCAAGATATTCATGTGAAATCAAATCCTCATTCTTGCAAGTGTTCATATCATAACAAGAAATTCATAAAAAATCTTCCTTTATTAAGAAAGAATTCATGTGAAAAAATCATCATTTCAAGGATAAAAGAAATTTCATGAATACATCTTCATAATGAGAGGAGCATCATATCAAATCCATTTCTCATTAAAAATCCACAAGAGATAAACTCATGAGAGATGCATTTGTCAATGACTTCTATGAATCAAACATCAAGATATGTATAAATCCTTAATGCATTTATAAAATGTTTTGTCATAACTTTTCATCACTACATGCATGAGGTAATATCCTTAGTACTTTGTAGTACTCAAAGATTAAGAATCCGATGTATGATTAAAACTTCAATAGAAATTATAATCATCAAAGTAAACATGATATTGCTGTTGGGAAATCATGGGGGGCGACATCATATGCGCAGCGGAAGAACAAGAAAACAAAAAATCCCCGATTCCCAAAAAGATGTTCGTCGTCGTGCGAAGATTGGTGCACAAAAATCCGCAAAACACAAAACTGCGTATAGAGATTGTGTTACCTAGGGAGATCGTATATCCCTGTTTCCTTGCAGATCCTTAGGAGAGGGTGAAGGAGGTCAAGCGTCCTCCTCTCTGGCGGTGATCCACACAGCAGGGGTTTGCGACCACCTCTCCTCAAAACTCCAGGCCTCCTCGAGGTGGAGAGGGAGAGGATAATAGGAAAGGCAAGCAAAGACTCTAGCCTATGAGGGCAGGAATCCCTCCTATTTATAGAGATCCCGTGTCAAACCCTAATGGGTCCTTCCCTAGTGGGTATTGGATCTGCATCCAATAAGACAAAGGGCTCCGTCGGGATATCTCATATCCAGAACCTCTACTCATCGCAATGCCTACCATATCGTGTGACCCTCTAGGCCCAATATCGAGCTGGGCCGTGAGTCATACCTGTCGAGAACTCCTTTCTAACTCAGGTGAATTATTATCTCTGTAATAATTCACTTCGACTCATCGATTTCACGGACGTACTAGGCCACTCACGCCAGTAGTCCCGCACGATCTGAGGGGAATCCAATCCATTGGACTGTCATCCTCGCTTACCATGTACCTATAGTCCCTCATCCATCTAATATCCCGGAGACCGTATATCGAGCATGATGTTGTCAAACCCATACGGTTTCTACTGAAGTCTCGCTCTAATCGGATTCTCCCGGGAGAACTCTTTCTCTCTCAACCCAATGACCCTGCCGTGGATTTGTCCGAGCAAGAACACATGGGATATTCCTCTCATGACGCCGAGAGTGGATGATCCTCTGTCGACACTCAATAGCCCTCGTAAGGTCGACTACCACTCCCAATGATCACCAGTACTAGATCTGGGACAGCCAAACCTATAAGTCTCGGTATCAAAGAGTGGAGCACTCATACAGACATCCTTGGTGTCTCAAGTCTAAGGACCGAGATACACCACTAGGACTTCTGGAATCGCTGTCCGACAATAAGGCATCATCAACCATCCAAAGATTCCGTAAGCGGATCAATCGGTGAACTCATTCTCCAATGAGCACCTGTCTCAGATCCCTAGTGTCCCTACACGAGCAGCTATGAGACCAGCTGCATCCATCATATGGACGGGTATACAGCACACCAGTCTATCCGGTTATCATCGATGTCCCTCTCGAAAACCCTATGACCGGGATTATTTAGGATATGTATTTAAAGGTGAATCGATCTCATTATCGTGATCTCATCACGATCCGATTCCCATTGCACAAATCCAAGGACATCACAATATATATATGCATTTATGCAATAGTTATAAAGTGATATACGCCAAAATATAATAAGCAAAAAGATTCTGTATCAAGTCACACGTGCCATCACTCACGTGATTGACTTGCTGGGCACCTATGACTAGCAATTGCATCATTGTATAATAACATGCTCATCATCATAGAAAATTTTAGCATCAAAGCACAAAATTTCCAACATCAAAGCAAACATGTTATTGAAGCACACAACCTTCTCATAATGTAAAAAATTCACATCATAAAATTATCAGAATTTAAGTGAGTGATCAAAGAATCAAGAATGTTCGAAAACGAAATTTAACAAATTCATGCATTCAGGCAAATTAACATTCCTAATACTCTTATAATAAAATCAAAATTTTCTTCACGTAAGGGCTTCGTAAAAATATCAGCCAATTGATGTTTCGTATTAGTAAACTCTAAGATTAAATCATGATTATTAATACGATATTGTATAAAGTGATGCCTAATATCAATATATTTAGTTCTAGAGTGTTGAATGAAATTTTTTGTTAAACATATTTCACTTGTGTTATCACATTTTATGGGAATGTTTTTAAGATGAATCTTATAATCTTCTAAAGTGTTTTTCATCCACACAACCTGTGCACAACATGCACTAGCTGCAATATACTCGGCTTCGGTTATAGATAGTGTAATCGAATTTTGTTTCTTGAAAGTCCAATAAACAAGTGCGTGTCCTAAAAATTGACATTTTCCTGATGTGCTTTTTCTATAGAATCTACATCCGATAAAATCCACATCAGCATAAGCAATTAGCTTAAAGTTCTCAGATTTTCGATACCATAATCCTAGATTTGTGGTTCCTTTAAGATATCTAAGTATTCTCTTAAATCCTTTAAGATGAGATATCTTAGGATTAGATTGAAACCAAGCACAAAGTCCTACACTAAACATGATATCCAGTTTAGTTGCAATGAGGTAAAGTAAACTTCCTATCACACCCCTATAAGCTTTTTGATCAAAACTTTCTCCACTTTCATCAATTTCTAAGTTAGTGGAGGTGCTCATAAGAGTGTTGATAGCCTTTGTGCTATCCATATTAAACCTTTTTAGCAAATCTAAAGCGTATTTTGTTTGACTAAGAAATATACCATTACTTAGTTGTTTGATTTGTAAGCCCAAAAAGAAAGTTAATTCCCTCCATCAAACTCATTTCAAATTCAAGACTCATACTTTTAGCAAATGACTTACATAGAGACTCATTCATAGAACCAAAAATAATATCATCAACATAAATTTGAACAATAAGAAAATTATTTTTAAATTTTTTTATAAACAATGTAGTATCAACGTTGCCTTTAGAAAAATTATTTTCAATAAGAAATGAGCTAAGTCTCTCATACCAAGCCCTTGGGGCTTGTTTCAATCAATAGAGAGCTTTAGTCAATTTAAATACATGATTAGGGAGATTATCATTCTCAAATCTGGGAGGTTGTTCAATATAAACTTCTTCGGAAATAAACCCATTAATAAAAGCACTTTTAAAAACCATTTGAAATAACTTAAAATTGTTATTACTAGCATAGGCAAGGAGCATCCTTATGGCTTCTAATCATGCTACATGAGCGAAGGTCTCTTCATAATCGATCCCTTCTTCTTAGTTGAAACATTTGGTTACTAATCTAGCTTTGTTTCTAACCACGATACCAAATTCATCTTGATTGTTTCTAAAGACCCATTTAGTACCAATAACTAAATGGTCATTTGGCCTAGAAATAAGCTTCCACACCTCATTTCTCTCAAATTGATTTAACTCATCTTGCATTGCAATGACCCATGAATCATCTTTCAAGACCTTGTCAATGCATTTTGGTTTAATTTTGGAGAGAAAAGCGATGTTGGCACAAAAATTCTTAAGAGAAGAACGAGTTTGAATCCCTTTAGATGTGTCTCCTATGATTAGCTCCTTAGGATGAGCATCTACATACTTTCAATCCTTGGGTAAGGAGGTTTTGGAAGTAGATGCATCGAAGTTGCTAGATGGAGAAAGGGTTTCATTTAAATTCAAAGCATCAAAATTAACATCATCATCAAAATTATTTTTTTTAATTTCAGAAACCTCATTAAAAACAACATGAATGGATTCTTCTATAATCAAAATTCTTTTATTAAAGATATGAAATGCTATATAAATATAAGAATAGCCAAGAAAAATTCCTTCATCGGATTTAGCATCAAATTTTCTTAAAGCATCTTTTTCATTCAAGATAAAATACTTACACCCAAAAACTTTAAAATATGAAACATTAGGTTTTTTGTTGTTCCAAAACTCATAAGGAGTTTTGGTGATTAAGGGTCTTACTAGAACTCTATTCATGACATAGCATGTCGTGTTTACGAATTCAGCCCAAAAATATTTGGGTAGACTATGTTCATTTAACATGGTTCTTGTCATTTCTTGTAAGTTTCTATTCTTTCTTTCTACTATTCTATTGTATTGAGGATTTCTTGGAGTAGAGAAGTTATGGTTGTATCCATTAGATTCATAAAATTTTTAGAAATCATGCTTTTGAAATTCACCACCGTGATAACTTCAAATTGACGAAATCATAAAATCTTTTTTATTTTGAACAAGTTTACAAAACTTAGAGAAATATCTAAAGCATTCACTTTTGTATGCCAAAAAATAAGTCCATGAGTATTTACTATAATTATCCACGATGACAAATGCGTATTTGTTACCTCCTAGGCTTGATGTAGCAATTGGTCTGAACAAGCCCATATGGATCAATTGCAAAGGTCTAGAGGTGCTTATTTGGTTCTTAGGTTTGAAGCTGCCTTTTATTTGTTTTCCTAGTTGACAAGCATCACACACATTTTCTTTGATGAACTTAATATGAGGAATTCCTCTTATAAGTCCTTTAGTTGTAATTTTGGTGATTAGTTTCATGATAGCATGACCTAATCTCTTATGCCAAAGCCAAGCATCGTCATTCAAAATTGAAAAACATATTTCATGGTAAAGATCATTAATGTCAATGGTGTATATGTTATTTTGTTTTAGTGCAATCATAGATGTGTTTTTGTGTGGTTTTTCAATAATGAAAATATTTGATTCAAATTTAACAATATATCCTTTATCACACAATTGACTAAAGCTCAAGATGTTATGCTTTAAGCCATCAACTAACAATACATCTTCATTAAAGAAGTTAGATTTGTTACCAATGGTTCATTTGCCAATGATTTTACCCTTGTTGTCTCCGAAGGTGACATATACTTCGTCTATGCTAGTGAGCTTAGAAAATTGAGATGGATCTCCGGTCATATGCCTTGAGCATCCACTATCAAGGTACCATCTTTTGCTCCTAGCTTGCGATGGTACATTTTTATAGAAAAAAGATGATTTTTAGGTACCTATTTGACTTTGGGTGCCTCAAAAATCGATCTATATTGCTCATCATATTGTATTGAGTCATTTGAGGTCCTTTTAGGAACCCAAATCAATTTATTTGAACTAAATTTCATAAATGGACAAGGATAAGCTACATGCCCAAATTTGCAATAAAAGTTACCTTTCTTTCGGGGTGAAACATGCAAAGTAAGGCATTTAACAAAGGTGGTTGGATTATGGTAAGAACTACTCACAAATCTGATTCCGCCTTTTCTATGAACGTGACCCTTGTTGGCAAGGATCGTATTCAATGACTTGCTATCAACCTCAAATTTCTTCAAGGTATAATTGAGTAGCAAGTTTTCCTTTTGAAGTATTTCTAAATTATGGCATTTTGTGCAGGGAGCTAAGCTATTTTCATACTCAATCTTTACTTTATCAAAATTGCTAATATGAGAAGCATGTTCCTTTTGAAAGAATTATGTTTTTTACTCAAAATTCTACATTCATTAAATAATTCAAGAAAAGCACTTGAAAAATCATCGAAAGTTAAATTTGCATCTAATGAACTTGTTACCTCATCTCCAATAGGCATTAGCACATAGTGAGTAACTTACTTGGTGTTGGTTGGCTCCTCTTCTTCGAAAGCACTCGAGTCATCCCATGTAGCTTTGAGCGCCTTTTCTTTGGTGGCCTCCTCTTTGCTTGGGGACATTCACTCTTGAAGTGTCTCAGCTTCTTGCATTCATAGCATAACACTTGTTCTTTCTTTGGTTCAAATTTATTTTTAATATTATTTTTTAATTTATTTTGTTTTATATTTTTTTGAATTTTCTTGTTAATAGTGCCAAGTCTTCATCAAAGTCCTCATCACTTAAGTTTTCTTTCAAGTGGTCTTCTTGTGTTCTTAGTGCTATATCCTTCCTTTTCTTTGGAAGAGTGTCCTCAAGCTTTTCATGAGCGTTGCATGTCATTTCATAGGTCATTAGTGACCCAATTAGTTTTTCAAGAGGAAAATTATTTAGATCTTTGGCCTCTTGAATGACCGTTACTTTAGGGTCCTAATTTTTTGGTAGGGATCTTAAAATCTTATTCACAAATTCAAAATCTAAGAAACTTTTACCAAGTCCTTTTAAACCATTGACGACATTAGTAAATCAGGTATACATGTCTCTAATGGTCTCACTCGGTTTCATTCAAAACAACTCGTAAGAATACACAAAAAAAATTAATTTTTGACTCCTACACTCTACTAGTGCCTTCATGAGTCACTTTTAGTGTGTACCAAATGTCAAAAGCCATTTCATAAATCGATACTCGATTAAACTCATTTTTATCTAATCCACAAAACAAGGCATTCATAGCCTTTATGTTTAAAGCAAAAGTCTTATTCTCCAAATCATTCCAATCGTTCATTGGAAAAGAAGACTTTTTAAAGTTATTTTCTACAATATTCCATAATTTGAAATCCATTGAAATTAGGAAGATCCGCATTCTAGTCTTCCAATATGTGTAATCCATCCTATTGAACATAGGTAGACATGTAATTGAATGGCTCTCTAGGTTGCCGGCAAATGCCATCTCTCTCAGGTTTAAAACCAAATGAGAGTGAACCTTGCTCTGATACTAATTGTTATGATCAAGAGTGGCACTAAGAGAGGGGGTAAATTAATGCAGTAGAACACTTTCACGATTTAAAAAAACTTGTTTTAATTAAAAATGATTCCGACAATAATAGTTTTGATTCAATCCGTTTCAGAAAGAATTTGAAAGCTTTTGTCAAAGTGCAAAAGAAGACTAAGGTGATTTGTAGTAATATAAATTACACAAATGAAAAGTGTCGGTTTCGTAAAGTCTTCGTATGATGAAAGTAGATCTCGAAAGGTGTTTACTTGAAAGTGTATGTAAACGTAGTTAAAGCACAGTAAGGAGGATATGCAGTTTGCTATAAAAGAAAGTTGCTTAAAGTAAATGAAAACCTAGTTTTAGAGTGGTTCGGTCAACGTGAACTACATCTACTTTTGGATTCCTCCTTCGACGAGGTCTCCGTCATCCACTAAAGGCCTTGCTTCAATAGGTGAAGACCAAACACCTCTTTACAGCACTTTCTCCTTTTCCCGAGTTTAGGAGATGAACCCTTACAAATCTCACTCCTCTTTCTTGGATGGTTACAAGGCTAAGAGATTGAAGGAGGAGAACTCTAACTTTTACAATACTTTAAGGCTCAAGAACTCAAGATTATGCTAATAGGTTTTGTGTCCTTTCATGCAGAAAAGGATGAGGTTTTTATAGGCCCCAGTGGCTTCAAAATTGGAGCCAAAATGTGTCATATCCCCGAAATCCTGGGTACTGGTAGTACCATCGCCGTTGCTGGGCGATACTATCGCCGTTGATATGACCCTGGGCGGTACCACCATCGAATAGGGGTGGTACCGCCGTTGGCAGCACTACTGCCGGTGGTATCACCACCCATCTGGGCGGTACTAGTTGGGTGCTCAATTCGACCCAATTCAACCCTGTTAAGGGCCCAGTTGGGCCATAATTAAGTTAGTGGGATTATCTCCCAATCCTAACTTAATTTATGCTCTAACTCCGATAATTAATACATAATTTATAGTGCTTCTTGTTCCGGTGCATCAATTGCTCTTACGACAAGCTTCCGACGTACTTCCAGCGTACTTCCAACGTACTTCCGGTGTACATCCAACGAACTCTCGACAATGTTCCGACGGACTTCCGGCAAGGTCCTGGACTTTACGATGATCTTCTTGGTGAGTTTCGATGAGTTTCTATGGCAAGCTCCTGGACTTCTCAGTTGGTTCCTCCATAACTTCCGACGAACGTTCGGACTTTCGTCGAACCCTTGAACCCCCAATGAGATCTCAATCTTGACTCCGACACAACACCTGCTTTATGTCTTCCTACCATCGTAGTTAATCCAACACACTTTTCTCAACATATAGATTAAATCAAACAACTTACAATTGACTTCACCATCAAAATCCGAGATTCAACAAGGTCGATACTACATTGTTTATTAAAAATTTTAAAAATTATTTTCTTATTATTCAAATTTAGGTTGATGACATTATTTTTGGTTCTATAAATGAATCCTTATGTGAATCATTTGCCAAAAGCATAAGTCTAGAATTTGAAATGAGCCTAATGGGGGAACTAATATTCTTTTTAGGCTTACAAATTAAACAACTTAGCAATGATATTTTTCTTAATAAAAAAAAATATGCTTTAGATTTACTAAAAAGATTTAACATGGATTGTTCAAATGCTATCAAAACTCTTATGAGTACCTCTACTAAGTTAGACATTGATAAAAATAGAGAAAGTTTTTAGGGGTATGATAGGTAGTTTGCTTTACCTCATCGCAACTAGACCGGACATCATATTTAGCATAGGACTTTATACTAGATTTCAATCCAACCCTAAGCAATCTTATTTAAAAGATGTTAAAAGGATATTTAGATACCTAAAAGGAACTCCTAAACTAAGATTATGGTATCCTAAATATAAGAATTTTGAATTGCTTGGTTACACCGATGTGGATTTTGCTGGATGTAGTTTAGATAGAAAAGAACATCCGGAACATATCAATTTTTAGGACACGCACTTGTTTCTTGGTCTTCCAAGAAATAAAACTCGGTTGCATTATCTACAACCGAAGCTGAGTACATAGCTGCAGGTGCATGCTGTGCTCAAGTTATATGGATGAAAAATACTTTAAAGGATTATGAAATTGACCTGAAAAACATACCTATAAAGTGTGATAACACTAGTGCAATATGCTTAGCAAAAAATCATATTCAACACTCTAGAACTAAACACATTGACATTAGGCATCACTTCATACAAGATTTTGTTTATAATCATGATGTAATATTAGAGTTTATTGATACGAAATATCAAGTAGCCGATATCTTTACAAAACTCTTAAATAAAGAATAATTTGATTTCATTAGAAGGGAATTAGGGATGTTAAACTGTCCGAATGCATGAATCTATTAAATTTTCGTTTTCAGACTTTCTTAATCATTCACATGAATCATGATCTTATAGTGTGCGCAATGAGCCATATGCATTTTTCCATACGAGTTTTTACGATGTTTGCGTACAAATGATGAATCATATGGTATGCATTTTATAATACGAGTTCAATATAATGTTTGAGTATGGTGTGCATTTTATATGATGAATCATGAACATACAATTTCAATATGAATTTTATTTTTTTATGATGCAAAGTTGATATAATAAGGTTGTGTAGTTCATAACAATAAAAATCTTGCATGATAAGGTTGTGTGGTTACATGCAAGCGGTGCTCACTGCATGATAAGGTTGATATCACCCCCCCTTCCCCAACACAACTATGTGAGTAGTGCTCACAGCCTATAGGCGGTGGCACCGCCAGTTCTCACAAGTGGCAGGCAGTAGCACTGCCAGCTGGCGGTAGCACCAACAGTTGTCACGGGTGGCAGGCGATACCACGACCCAACTAGCGGTGCCACCACCCACATCCTGCCCCTTATAAACCCGAAGCTAGGGCCAGCAGTAGAACCGACCCCAACTCATTTTACACTCCTCCAAACACCTCCAAACCCATTGCTCTCCCTCTAGCAACTAAAAATCCCCACTTCCAACTAGATCAAGGATCAATCTCCGACATTCTTTTAAAGATCACTAGAAAGGAGAACTACTAAAGTAATCTCTACACCAAATTGATTCTCCTTTGTATTACTTGTTCTTGCTCCTTATTTTCCTTCATTATTGTAGTCTCAATGGATTCTAGAATATCCTCTAGGGACAAAGGGAAGAGGAGATTAGATGAAAATTATGACTCCCTACTTTTTGATTCTAATCAACATGCCCTAAAATTTTCTTCCATTGAATCTAGATATGTTTATAAGGGTAAATAAGTTGATTTAGATGAATTAAGTGATTTAGAACCTATTCAATGGTTTGCTAATCTAGACATTCTCCCAATCCTTCAAATAAGTGAACTTATCTACCCTAGACTTGTTAGGCTATTTTACAATAATTTACATATAGATGAAGAAGAAAGGGTGTCTACCTATTTATTAGGACATCATATGCCCATTATGGATAGAACAATTTGCAACATTATAGGAATTCCGGTAAAAGAAAGAGGGTGTTATTTTAGAGGACAATAAGATGAAGTAATGGTTGGGACTACTTATGTTGATGCCTTAGGAATAATTTTTGATAATCTTAACTTAACTATTCTTCCAAAAAGTTATGAACATTTACTACCTTTAAGCACCAAAATACTTCATCACATCATGATAAGTATCATTCTCCTAAAATAATATTATCGCGATGAAATAAGCCAAATGGAATTAGGTACCATGTATTAGATTTTTATGGGATATAACAATTGTTTTGGTTACTTAATCCAACAAAACATGACAGAACTATAAAAAAAGGACATGATGCTTCCGTATGGTGGCTTAATCACAAGACTACTCCATGACTATGATATTATCATTCCACCCGAAGAAGAAGTTATAAACTAGATAGATTTAGTATCATAAATAGAAATCTACTTTGACATATGAGATGTGTATTCAGAAATGGTATATGGACTAGACTGCCTAGAAGGACTAATCGTCTCCAACGAGAACCTGAACCACCAATTTTTAGGGATAATTAATTTCCTCCAACTGGTCCCTTTGAGAAATCACCTCTAGTAGAGCAAGCACTTCCCTCATTTTTTATAATCAATGCCCTGTTTAGACACTTTGACTCGCCACCACTTGAATAAATATTTATGACTTTTTGCTGACGACAAAGGGGGAGAAATGGTTTCCTTTGTTTTATTATGCTTACCTTGATTACCTTGATGTTGAAAACTTATAATGCTACTTACTTTGATGATTGCAATTTTGTGCTTAGATTTCCAAGTTATCGCTTCAAATGATGAGTATGATGATGCAACACAGTGCTTACTTTGATGCTGAAAGTTTTTGTGATTTTGAATCGAAAATGGATGTCATGGCTTGACATCATACATGGTATCATCTTTAGATTTGGTAAATCATGATATGTATAATAAGTCTAAATTATCAATTTGATGCTTGAATTCAAAGGCATTGAATTCAAGAGTATCTTTTCTCAATTATGGTATATAGATAGATAGGAGGAGTTAAGATTAACTCTATCACCAATTGGTTGTCATCATAAAAAAGGGGGAGATTATTGAATCTCAGATTTTGATGATGAAATCAATTGGTAAATTATTTGTTCTAATCCATGTGTTGAGATAAGTGTGTAGGATTAACTACGATAGCAGTAAGGCATAAAGCAGATGATGGGCCGGAGTCGAAGACTTGGACGACATACCGGGAGCTCGCTAAGAGTTCATCATGAGATCACCGGAAGCACGTTAGAAGACTCACTGAAAGCTTATCGAGATATCGCTAGAAGCATGCTGGAAGACTAGTCGAGAGTTGGTTGGGAGTTCGTCGGAAGCTCACCAAAAGACTCGCCGAGAAGTTCGCCGGAGGATCGCCAAGTGAAAGAATCGAAGTACCGGACCATGCTTGCCTTAATCATGGTTAGAATGATAATTAGAGTTTGATTTGGGAGGTAATCCCATCAACTTTGTTAGGGGCCAACTGGGCTCTGAGCTAGGATGGTTTGGGCCAAATAAAAAGCCCAACCTGATTATTGGACTCTAACCAGCAATGGCACCGCTAGGGCCCGCGATGGCACCGCTTGGAAGATCTAGTCTCCCAAGTGGTCTGGGCTATGGTACCGCTCAGACTAGGCGGTGGTACTGCCAACAATTATTGCTGACAGCGGTAGTACCGCCAATGCTCGGTCTTCGAGCTCTATCAAGCGGTAGTACCGTCCAGTGTCAAACTACAAGTGGTAGTACCGTCCAGTAATGACGGTGGTACCGGTAGTACCTTGAAAAATCGAGATGAGACACTTTTTAGCTCCATTTTTGAAGCCATTGGGGGCTATAAATACCCCACCCTTTTCTGCATGAAAGGGCACCTAAAGTGTGATTGTAATCTTGAATCACTGAAGTGTAAAAGTGTTAGAGTTTTTCTCCTCCCTCTCTTAGCCTTGTAACCATCCAAGAAGAGGAGAGAAAGTTGTAAGGGTTGTCTCCTAAACCTGGCAAAAGGAGAAAAGAACTGTAAAAGGTGGTTGGCCTTCGCCTATTGAAGGAAGGCCTTTAGTGGATGTCGGTGATCTCGACGGAGGAATCCGAAAGTGGATGTAGTTCACATTGACCGAACCACTCTAAATTCTGGTTTGCATTTTGTTTTGAGCAATTTACTTTAAACTACAAATCATTTCATAGCAAACTACATCTCCTCCTCATCTTACTTTCACTATCCATACGCTCTCTTACGTTTCAAGTTGCGACCTTTCCGAACCGATTTCCATCGAAAGTACGAATTATTTTGCGAAATCAAAGAATTTTTCGCTGCACTAATTCACCCCACCACCCCCCCCCCCCCCGTGCCACTCTTGATCCTAACAGTGACCTACATCCACTCCATCGATTCCTCTTCCGTCGTGGCTATCAGCATCCACTAATGATCTTCTTTCAATGGGTAAAGATTAACTATCCTTTTACACCCCTCTTCTCCTTTTCACAGGTTTAGGAGACAACCTTTTACCAGCACACACTCCTCTCTAAATAGAATTCTAAGTTTAAGCTAGAGGAGGGGATCTCTCAAGTAATTTCTACATTGTTTTCTCACTTTTAAGTTCTTTATGCTTATGTGTGTTAACCAGGGATGAGAGGGGTATTTATAGGCCTCAAATGGATTCAAACATGGAACCGAAAAATGTCTCATCTCGGGTCCTCTGGGTATTGGCGGTACCATCACATGCAGCACTGAAAATGACACTTGTTAGTACCACTGTCCAATCTAGCGATATCATCGCCTGACACCCTATATTGGGTGGTACCACCACTCAGACCAACGGTACCACCACCTAATAAAGTTTTGAAGACTATGCCATGACGGTGTCACTTGTTGGGTCACTGTTTGGGCCTTTTGTTATGATCAAGAGCACTAAGAGGGGGGGAATTAGTACAGTGGAAATATTTTGGCGATTTAAAACGAGTACAATAAAAGCAATTTCGGTATAAAAGCCGATTCGAAAATTACTTTAACTTAGATTAGGCAAAGTGCAGTTAATGTAAAGCTATGGAGGTAGTTTGCAGTAAAGCTATGGCTAAGTGCAAACAACCCTTACCGAATTTTCTCTCCTCTCTTGAAAGATCAAAACGTGGAAGAAAAGAGGGAGGAGAACTTCTTGCCTTTACAACACTTTTGAGCTCTAAAAATCTTAGAGTAAGATTGGATTTTCGGTGCCCTTTAATGCAGGAAAGGGTGGGGTATATATAGGCCCCAAACTGGTTTGAATTTGGAGCTCAAAAAAATCTTTTCCTAGATTTCCAGGGTCCTAGCAGTACTACCTCCTGACTAGGGCGATACAGCTGCTTGGCAGCTCGGAGACTGAGCCTCTGGGCGGTGCCACCATCTGACAGGGGCGGTTGCACCACCCGGTCTCGCTCGGAGACTGAGCCCAGGCAGTGCCACCGCTTGACTGGGGCCGTTGCACCGCCTAGTCTTGCTCGGAGACTAAGCCCAAGCGGTGCCACCGCTTGACCTGGGCGGTTGCACCGCCCAGCTTTCCTAGGAGACCATCTCCTGGGCGGTGCCACCGTCGACCCTAGCGGTGCCACCGCTTGGCAAGAATTATAGTCCGAATGGGTTGATCCATTCGGCCCAATTTGTGTCTATTAAGGGCCAAATTGCCCCCAGATTAAGTTAATGGGATCACCTCGCATTTCTAACTTAATCTACATGCTAACTATGATATTTCTTAAGACATTTACTGCAACTTGCTCCGGTGCGTCAATCGCTTCTTTCGGCGAGCTTCCGACGAATATCCGACGAACCTTCGGCGATGCTCAAACGGACTTCAGGCAAACTCCTGGACTTGCGACGATCCACTTGGCGAGTTTCGACGAGCTTCTTTGGCAAGTTCTTGGACTTCTCCGATTTGTTCCCGCAAATCCTCCGACGACTGTCCGGACTTTCGTCGAACTCTCGAACTCCCAACATGATCATAGTCTTGACTTCGGTGTAACTCGTGCTGCATGTCTTCATTGTAGTTAATCTTGCACATGTAAAATAAAACTTCAATCGAGACAATTAATCCTAAGCAATTAACCAAGTTATCCGGCATGTCATTGGTCCCTCGACGCTTCGTCCGATTATTTGGCGCATCGTCCTCTCCTGCTGCCTATTGCCCAATCGGCCAGTTGACTCCGCAACTCTGATGTCTTTGGCACAATACCCGCTCTTCTTGGCCTGATGCCCGAGTCCACGGCCTGAAGCCTTCTGTCAATACGTCGACCGATCCACTGGCTCAACGTCCAATCTTCTGACATGTTCCTCCGGCCCAACATGGTTTTTCTACTTTAATTGTCTCATTCTGATTGAAGTATCCTACGTCACTCAAAATGCAGATTAAATCATAAACATATATAAAGTGGTTTCATCATTAAAATACGAGATTCAACACCTTTCACTTGGCCCAACACAACCCAAAATTGGGCCTTAATTGACCCCTAATTGAGTTAGCCCAATTCCAATACAATTATGTGCTAACTACGAATTTTAAGGCATACACTAAGCTAAATAAGTCCGTAAGTCTTGGTTTCTTCTTATAAGATTCCGACGATCTTCCGGCGAACTTCCGACGATCTCTCGACAATGTTCTAGCAGACTCCCGACATGCCCCTAGACTTCACGACAATCTTCTTGGTGAGTTCCGACGGGCTTCTTTGGCGAGCTCCTAGACTTCTCGGTCAATTCTGGCAGAACTTCTGACGAACATTTGGACTTCCGATGAACTCTCGAACTCCCAACAAAATCTCATTCTTGACTTCGGGACTTCATTTTGCTTTATGCCTTCATCGCAATCATAGTTAATCCTACACACTTAAAACCCACTTCAATCTAGACAATTATTACAAAGCTTGAATTATGTGTGGTTCGACATGTCATTGGTTTATCGATGCTTCATCCAATTCTTCGGCGCATCGTCCTATCTTGCGGCCTATTGCCCAATCGACCAATTGATCTTCGCAACTCCGATTTCCTTGGCATAATATCTGCTCTTCTTGGTCCAATGTCTGAACCCATGGCCCAAAGCCTTAGCCCAGGAGATTAGCAAGGCCTAGGAGATTGGCGAGAGGCGAGATGGACCTCAAGATGGGCAATATAGCAAAAGTTGTTGCAGTAGCTATTGGTGAGATCACACTACATCTGCCTAGTGGAGCTATTAATGCATTGGATGCATGTTATTTTGTTCCTTCTATTGTCAAAAATATTATTTTCATTTCATATTTGATAGTTAGTGGATATTGTTGAATCTTGGATTTTGATGATGAAACCAATTGATAAGTGTTTATGATTTGATCTGCATTTTAAGTGACGTAGGATGTTTCGATCAGGATGAGATAATTAAAGCAGGAAGAATCATGTTGGGCCGATGGAACATGTTAGAAGATTAGACGTCGGGCCTGAGGATCAGTCGACGTATTGATAGAAGGCTTCGGGCCATGAATTCGGGCATTGGGCCAAGTGTTGAATCTCGGATTTTGATGATGAAATCAATTTATGGGTTAATTGATATAATCCATATTATTGAAGTTGAGTGTGCAGGATTAACTACGACAGCCTAAAAACATAAAGCAAGGATACCAGAGTCAAGTTCGATGGATGTTTGAGAGTCCGAAGATTCGTCGGAGATACGGTCGGAACCAACCAAGAAAGATCGAAGACTTGTCGGAACTTTCAGAAGTCTACCAAAGAGATCGTCGGAGGTTCGCAGAGATCACCGAGAAGGCTCGGCTACTCGTTGAATTCGTCAAAAGATTGGGAGCCTGCTGGGAGTTCGCCGGAAGAAACCCGAGGGCATATCGGAAGTCCACCGAAAGAAATCCTTGTGGGCGACATCATATGCACAGCGGAAGAACAAGAAAAACAAAATCCCCGATTCCCAAAGAGATGTTCGCCGTCGTGCGAAGATTGGAACGCAAAAATCCGCGAAACATGAAACTGCGTATAGAGTAGATTGTGATACATAGGGAGATCGTATATCCCTGTTTCCTTGCAGATCCTTAGGAGAGGGTGAAGGAGGTCAAGCGTCCTCCTCTCTAGCGGTGATCCATACAGCAGGGTTGCGACGACGCTCCTCAAAACTCCAAACCTACTCTGAGGTGGAGATGGAGAGGAGAATAGGAAAAGGCAAACAAAAGCTCTCTAGCCCATGGGGCTCTAAATCCCTCCTATTTATAGAGGTCCCCTGTCAAACCCTAATGGGTCCTCCCCTAGTGGGTATTGGATCTGCATCCAATAAGACAAGAGCTCCGTCGGATATCTTATATTCGAACCTCTATTCATCGCAATGCCTACCATATGTGTGTGACCCTCTAGGCCCAATATCGAGCTGGCCGTGAGTCATACCTGTCAGAACTCCTTCGAACTCAGTGAATTATTATCTCTGTAATAATTCACTCGACTCATCGACTACGGACGTACTAGGCCACTACGCCGTAGTCCCCAGACGATACAGGGGAATCCAATCCATTGGACCTGTCTGTCCTCAGCTACCGTGTACCTATAGTCCCTCATCCATCTAATATACCATAGACCGTATATCGAGCATGGTGTTGTCAGACTCACACGGTTTCTTATCGAGTCTCGCTCTATTCGGATTCTCCCGAAGAACTCTTTCTCTCTCAACCCGAATGACCTTGGCCAGGGATTTGTCTGAGCAAGAACACATGGGATATTCCTCTCATGACGCCGAGAGTGGATGATCCTCTATCGACACTTAATAGCCCTCGTAAGGTCGACTACCACTCCCAATGACCAGCTGTACTAGATCTGGGACAACCAAACCAATAAGTCTGGTATCAAAGAGTGGAGCACTCATACAGGACATCCTTGGTGTCTCAAGTCTAAGGACCAGATACACCACTAGGACTACGGAATCGCTGTCTGACAATAAGGCATCATCAACCATCCAGCATTCCGTAAGCGGATCAATCAGTGAACTCATTCTCCAATGAGCACCTGTACTGTATCCCTAGTGTCCCTACACAAGCAACTATGGGACCAGCTGCATCCATCATATGGACGGGTATACATCACACTAGTCTGTCCGGTTATCACGATATCCCTCTCGATTAACCTATGACCGGGATTATTTAGGATATGTGTTTAAAGGTGAATGGATCTCACTATCATGATCTCATCACGATCTGTTTCCCATTGCACAAATCCAAGGACATCACAATATATGTATGCATTTATGCAATAGTTATAAAGTGATATATGCCAAAATATAATAAGCAAAAAGATTTTATATTAAGTCACACGTGCCATCACTCACGTGATTGGCTTGCTGGTTACCTATGACTAGCAGCACAGCCACCGACAAGCGGTGGCACCGCCAGTACACCGCCTGACAGACATTGACAGGCGGTGGCACCGCCACCGACAGGCAGTGGCATCGCCAGTCTCGGAAACCCAAGATAAATTCAAATTTGGAGCCAAAATTTGAATCCTCTTGGGGCCTATAAATACCCCTCAATTCTCAGCAGAGAATACACCTTTTGAAAAGCAATAGTTTGAGATAAGCGCCTTAGAAAAGTCTTAGCAAGTCTTGTTTTTCAAATTGCTTGAGTGTTCACCTCCTTCCATCTTGTTGAAAATAATTGTGAGAGTGTGAACCACTTGTAAAGTTTGTAAAAGGGGTATTAGTCCTTCCCCTACAAAGAGATTTGCTAGTGGAAGTTGGGAGCCTCTTCGAAGAAGGCTTCGCAAGTGGATGTAGGTCATTTTGACCGAACCACTTTAAAACTGTTGTGTTATCTGGTTTGCATCCTACTCTTGCCATTTACATACTCCAAACTTCTTTACTTAGTCACTACGCTTCCGTACGCTTCTAAGTTATCAAGCTTCCAAAATCAGTTTTCTTCGATATTATTTTTTTATCGTACGAGAGTTTTTAAACCAACGTTAATTTACCATTGCACTAATTCAACCCCCCCCCTCTAAGTGCCGCTCCGATCCTAACAATTGGTATCAGAGCAAGGCTCACTCTCATATTTGGTTTAATACCTAAGAGACATGGCTTACTCCAGCATGCATGAGGGTCATTCTATCACACATCCACCTATGTTTAATGGGTCGGATTACACGTATTGGAAGACCTGTATGAGGATCTTCCTCATTTCCATGGATTTCGAGCTTTAGACTATTGTCGAAAACGGATTTCAAAAATTTTCTCTTCTGTTGAGTGAATGGAATGAATCAGAGAAGAAGGTTTTTGCATTAAACGCAAAGGCTATGAATGCTTGGTTTTGTGCACTAGACAAAAATGAGTTTAATCATGTTTCAATTTGTGATTAGGCTTTTGATATTTGGAAAACTCTTGAGGTCACTCATAAAAGCACTAGCCGAGTGAAAGAGTCCAAAATCAACATCCTTGTGCACTCTTATGAACTTTTCCGAATGAAACCAAGTGAGTCCATCGAAGACGTGTACACCCATTTCACGGATGTCATCAATGGACTCAAAGCTCTTGGTAAAGATTTTTCTAACTTTGAACTAGTAAATAAAATCTTAAGATCCCTTCCTAAAAGTTGGGATCCAAAAGTTACGGCCATTCAAGAGGCCAAGGACCTCAAAACATTCCCTTTTGAAGAACTTATTGGGTCTCTAATGACCTACGAAATGACGTGTCAAGATCATGACAAACTCGAGAACCCCCTTCCAAAGAACAGGAAGGATATGTCACTCACATCACAAGAAGATCACTTGAAAGGAACATCAAGTGATGAGGACAGTGAAAATGACATTGCACTCTTGACTCAAAAATTTAAAAAATTTTTAAGAAAGAACAAATTTGAAAATAACTACAAAAACAGACTTGAACATAAAAAGGACCAAGTGATATGCTATAAATGCAAGAAGCTAGGGCATTTCAAAAATGAATGCCGCTAAGCTAAAAAGAAGCAACCAAAGAAGAAGAAAGCTCTAAAGGCAACTTGGGACGATTCAAGTGATTCTGAAAGTGACGAAGCTAGCAACAAAGAGGAGGGAAACTTCGCGCTATTGGCTTTAAGAGAAGAGGTATGTGATTTAATTAATGAATATTTATCTTTTGAAAAACTCTCTATCACTTTTCATGAATTATTTGATGAATGTAGAACTATTAGTAAGAAGTTAAGTATCTTAAAGAAAGAGCATGTTTCACTCCAAAATAAATTTGATAGTCTTCAAACTCCTCTATGCTCTAAGTGTGAGCATTTAGAAGCAATAAAAAATGAAAACTTGCTTCTTAAAGAAACCTTAAACAAGTTTAAGGTTGGTAGCAAAGGATTAGATATGATCCTCGGAAACAAGGGTCACGTCGCAAATAGAAGTGGAATTGGATTTGTAAAAGGATCACATCAAAATCCTATCACTTTCATAAAAGGACCTACATTACATGTTTTATCTTATATAAAATGCAACTTTTGTTACAAATCTGGACATATTGCCAACAAATGTCCGTTAAAAAAAATTAGTACACATAAATTAATATGGGTTCCTAAAGGAACCATAAAAAATTTAATAATGAATTAACAAAATTAGTGGATCAATTTTTGAGTCACCCAAAATCAAATGGGTACCTAAAAATCTTCCACTTTTGTAGACAAAGCCACAAGCTAGGAGCAAGAGACGGTATCTCGATAGTGGATGCTCAAGACATATGACTGGAGATCCATCTCATTTCTCTATGCTCACTAGGAAAGAAGAAGGGTACGTCACCTTCGAAGACAACAACAAAGGCAAAATCATTGGCAAGGGGACCATAGGTAACAAATTAAGTTTTTCTATTGATGATGTATTACTAGTTGATGGATTAAAACATAATCTCTTGAGTATTAGTATATTATGTGATAAAGGTTATATCGTTAGATTTGAATCAAATATGTGTATTATTGAAAAACCAAACAATATGACTATGATTGCATTAAAATAAAATAATGTCTACACCATCAACCTTGATGAACTAAGTAATGAAATGTACTTCTCTGCTTTAAACGATGATGGTTGGCTTTGGCATAGGAGATTAGACCATGCAAGCATGAAACTAATATCTAAGATCTCATCTAGAGAATTAGTACGAGAGATTCCAAATATGAAGTTTACTAAGGACAAAGTATGTGATACATGTCAACTAGGTCAACAAATAAAAACTAGTTTCAAACCAAAAAATCAAATTAGCACCACCAGACCACTACAATTGATCCATTTGGACTTATTTGGACTAATCGATACAACAAGTCTAGGAGGAAGCAAATATGCTTTTGTAATTGTGGTTGACTATACTAGGTACACTTGGACCTATTTCTTAGTTCACAAAAGTGATTGTTTCAAGTGCTTCTCAAAATTTTGTAATCTCACTCAAAACGAAAAGGGCTTCATGATTTCATCAATTCGGAGTGATCACGGTAGCGAATTTCAAAACCGTGATTTTCAAAATCTTTATGAAGTTAAAGGATACACTCATAACTTCTCCACTCCAAGAAATCCTCAACAAAATGGAGTAGTTGAAAGAAAAAATAGAAACCTACAAGAAATGACAAGAACTATGTTAAATGAACATAGTCTACCCAAGTATTTTTGGGTCAAAGCCGTGAATACGGCTTGCTACATCATAAATAGGGTTTTAATAAGACCGTCTTCATCAAAAACTCCCTATGAATTATGGAATAACAAAAAACCAAATGTTTCTTATTTTAAAGTTTTCGTTTGCAAATGCTTTATTTTGAATGAAAAGGATGCCTTAGGAAAATTTGATGCTAAATCCGATGAAGGCATCTTTCTTAATTACTCTTCCATTTCAAAGACTTTTCGTGTTTTCAACAAAAGAACCTTAGTTATAGAAGAGTCTATTTATGTAGTTTTTAATGAAATTTCTAATTTAAAGAAAAATGATTTTGATGATGATCTTGGTTTTGATAATTTGAATTTAAATGAACCCCCTCCTCAAAATAGCAACTTGGATGCACCTTCTTCCGAAATTTCCTTGTCCAAGGAATGGAAGTATATAGATGCTCATCCAAAGGAGCTAATTATAGGAGATACATCAAGAGGGGTTCAAACTCGTTCCTCTTTCAAGAATTTTTGTGCTAACGCCGCCTTCCTTTCTCAAATCGAACCTAAATACATTGACGAGGCCATAAAAGATGATTTTTGGGTTATTGTAATGCAAGAGGAATTGAATCAATTTGAGAGGAATAAGGTGTGAAAACTTGTTCCTAGACCTAGTGACCATTTAGTCATTGGTACTAAATGGGTCTTTAGAAACAAGCAAGACAAAAATGGTATCGTGGTTAGAAACAAGGCTAGATTAGTGGCCAAAGGTTTCAACTAAGAAGTAGGTATCGATTACGAAGAAACCTTCGCTCCTGTGGCTCAATTAGAAGCCATAAGGATGCTCCTTGCCTATGCTAGTAGTAATAATTTTAAATTATTTCAAATGGATGTCAAAAGTGCCTTCTTGAATGGTTTTATTTCCAAAGAAGTATATGTCGAACAACCTCCCGGATTTGAAAATTCTCTTCTTCCTAATCATGTATTCAAATTGACTAAGGCTCTCTATGGCTTGAAACAAGCTCCTAGAGCTTGGTATGAAAAGCTTAGTTCCTTTCTTATTTTAAATAATTTTACCAAAGACAAGGTTGATACTACATTATTTATTAAACATTATGAAAATATTTTTCTTATTGTGCAAATTTATGTTGACGATATTATTTTTGGCTCTTCGGATGAATCACTATGTGAATCATTTGCCAAATGTATGAGTCATGAATTTGAAATGAGTTTAATGGGTGAATTAACTTTCTTTTTAGGATTACAAATCAAACAACTAAAGGATGGTATATTTCTTAACCAATCTAAATATACATTAGAATTGTTAAAATGATTTAACATGGATAATTCAAAAGTAATAAACACCCCTATGAGTACTACGACTAAGTTAGATATGGATGAAAATAGTGAAAATTTTGATCAAAAAACATATAGGGGAATGATAGGTAGTCTACTCTACCTTACCGCAACTAGACCGGATATTATGTTTAGTGTAGGACTTTGTGCTAGGTTTCAATCAAATCCTAAATTATCTCATCTTAAAAGTGTTAAAAGAATATTTAGGTATCTTAAAGGAACTCCAAATTTAGGATTGCGGTATCCAAAATCTGAAAATTTTGATTTAATAGCTTATGCGGATGCCGATTTTGGCGGATACAGGATAGATAGAAAAAGTACATCCGGAACTTGCCAATTTTTAGGATATGCACTTGTTTCTTGGACTTCCAAGAAATAAAATTCAGTTGCACTATCTACGGCGGAAGCCGAATACATTGCTGCAAGTGCATGCTGTGCATAAGTTGTTTGGATGAAAAATACATTAGAGGACTATGGAATTCACTTTAAAAACATTCCCATAAAATGTGATAATACTAGTGCCATATGTCTTACAAAAAATCCAATTCAACACTCTACAATTAAGCACATCGATGTTAGGCATCATTTCATACGCGATTATGTCCTTAACAATGATGTTGTTCTAGAATTCATTAACAAAAAGCATCAATTAGCAGATATATTTACCAAAGCCTTGAATGAAGACCAATTTGAATTCATTAGAAGGGAATTAGGTATGTTAAATTGTCCCTAAACAATAAACTTGTTTGAATGGATTTTCCGTAAAGTTTTTCATCTTGTCTCCGTTCCTTGGTGAATCTAATCCTTCTCCTTCAATTCTAAATGACATGTTAAATTATCTTATCCTACCGCTCCAATCTGCCCAAGATTAATGATTTTATGACATTTTATGAATCTCGAAATTGATTTTTTGATTATGAGTTTCAAGTTGATAATTTGAATTTAAATGAGTTTGTATTCGAATTATGATCTTGACTTATTGAAGTTACTACTTGAAATTTTTTTTTATCCCAATCTCTTCCTTATACATCTACAATTTTTGTTATTTATAGAAAGAAGAGATTAGATAATATGGATGCATGCTGAATTTTCCTTTAAGATGAATTCTGCGTAAATATTTTTGCATACTTAATTTTGAATGATAAAATCTTTGTATGACAAAATATGTGCTTCAGGTCTCATTCCCTTTTTGTTGATGACAAAGGGGGAGAAAAGTGATGACTTGTATCATTCTAATAGCATGACTTATATGAATTACAAAAGCTAGTGTGATATGAATGTCTTATATGCCTTGCAAAATCCTTGAGAATATCGCAAGATCGATTGATCATATTGAAAGCAATGTCAAACATGTATATCATGAAATTCATGTTGAAAATCTTTATCTCCTGTCGTAGTAAAAATTGTCTTTTATCATTCGACTTGAAAAGGATTTTCATCGAAGTTTCGCATTTACATTATGCTTAATGAGAATAATGATAAGTTCTACTGTTAGAACTTATCGGTTTATGCTTCAATTCAATGGGATGGAATTCAAGTGTTTTTATCTTCTCATAATATGGCATATAGATAGGGGGAGTTATGTTTAACTCCGTCATCAATTGATTGTCATCATAAAAAAGGGGGAGATTATTGAATCTCGGATTTTGATGATAAAATCAATTGATGGGTTAAATGATCTAATCCATATTATTGAGTTAAGTGTGCAAGATTAACTACGATAACCAGAAAACACAAAGCAAGGATACCGGAGTCAAGTTCGATGGACGTTTAAGAGTCCAAAGAATCGTCGGAGATGCTGCCGGAACCAACCGAGAAGAAATCGGAAACCTGTCGGAATTTTCGGAAGTTCGCCAAAGAGATCGTCGGAGGTTCATGGAGATCACCAAGAAGGCTCGGCTACTTATTAAAGTCATCACAAGTTCGGGAGCTTGCTGGGAGCCCGTCGGAAGAAGTTCGTCGGAAAGCTCGCCGGAACAAGACTCGACGTTCGCGGTTGAAAACTTGCTTAGGATGTGTTTTGTTATTGTAGTTCACTTGTAGTTAGGATTAGGATTAAGAGATAATCCTATATCCTGGTTAGGAGCCAACTGGGCCCAAAATTAGAATTGGTTTGGGCTAAATTTGAAGCCCAACAAGTGAACCGAAGGGTCTGGCGGTGGCACCGCCCAGCACCCGACAGCTGGGCGGTGGCACCGCCCAGCACTGTCAGTGTCTGACACTAACAGGCGGTGGCACCGCCAACATCGGGAACTCCAAGACAATGCAAATTTTGGGGCCCATATTTTAATCCTCTTAATGCCTATAAATACCCCTCAAATCTCAACTGAGATAACAACTTTTTGAGAAGCAATTGATTGAGAGAAAAATCTTAGAAGAGTCTTTGCTAGTCTTGTTTTCAATTTGCTAGTGTTTACCTCTTTCTTTCTTGCTGAAAATCTGTAAGAGAGTGAACCGCTTGTAAGAAGTTGTAAGAGGGGTACTTACCCTTCCCTTTCAAGAGATTTGCTAGTGGAAGGTGGGAGCCTCATCGAAGAGGGGCCTCGCAAGTGGATGTAGGTCATTTGACCGAACCACTGTAAAATCAGCGTGATCTCTGGTTTGCATTTACTTATTGCCATTTATATTGCTGCAAATCATTTGCACTTTAATGCTCTACTTCTTTGTCTCTGTCTTACTTATCCCTTTAAGTTAAAATGCAATCGAAACAGTTTCAAACGAAAATGTTACTTTTATCATACGAAGTTTCCGAAAGGTTTTAAATCGTGAAAAGTTTATCGCAATTTACCACTGCACTAATTCACCCCCCCCCCCCTCTTAGTGCCACTCCGATCCTAACAAAAACGATTCAATATGAATAATTCAAAAGCGATAAACACCCATATGAGTACTTCGACCAAGTTAGATATGGATGAAAATAGTGAAAATTTCGATCAAAAAACATATAGGGGAATGATAGGTTGTCTACTCTACCTCACCGCGACTAGACTGGACATCATGTTTAGTGTAGGACTTTGCATTAGATTTCAATCTAATCCTAAATTATCTCATCTTAAGTGTGTTAAAAGAATATTTAGATATCTTAAAAGAACTCCAAATTTAGGATTGTGGTATCTAATGTTTGATAAATTTGATTTAATAGCTTATGCAGATGTCGATTTTGGCGGATACAGGATAGATAGAAAAAGTATATCCGGAATATGCCAATTTTTAGGACATACACTTGTTTCTTAGACTTCCAAGAAACAAAATTCAGTTGCACTATCTACGACTGAAGCCGAATACATTGCTGCAAGTGCATGTTGTGCACAAGTTGTTTGGTTGAAAAATACATTAGAAGACTATAGAATTCACTTGAAAAACATTCCCATAAAATGTGATAATACAAGTGCCATATGTCTTACCAAAAATCCGATTCAGCACTCTATAACTAAGCATATAGATATTAGGCATCATTTCATATGCGATCATGTCCTTAACAATAATATCGTTCTAGAATTTATTGACACAAAGCATCAATTAACAGATATTTTCACAAAAGTCTTAAATGAAGACCAATTTGAATTAATTAGTAGGGAACTTGGCATGTTAAATTGTCCGTGAAAATAAGCTTGTTTGAATGTATTTTTCGAAAAATGTCTCATCCTTGTTTTATTCTTTTGTGGAGTTGATTTCATCCTTCTCTTTCAATTCCAAATGATATATTAAAGTACAACTCAATATCTCAACCTATCTTGAGTCAAACACCTCTAAAAATCAAGAAGGGGGAAGAAAGAATTCTTTCTTCTCTTCCGCGACAAGCTAGCGGTGGCACCACTAGGATCGACGGTAGCACCGCCTGAGCACTCGGGTGCCAAGCGGTGGCACCGCTCGTTTTGGTGGTGGTACCGCCCGAGAGCCCCTTTATAAGCCTAGGGGTTAGGGCCGGCGATAAAACCGCCCCCAACCTGTGAGAAACCACCTCAAGCTCTCCCACAACCTCTCTAAATCTTCATTCCAACATTTAGAAGCCTTGGAGAGTGATTCTTATTGGTCCAAGCTCTCCATCTTCTAAGAGATTCTCAATAAGGTAAAATATGAAAATTTTCCTCTCTTCTCATTAGTTTACCTACTCCTTACAGTTTCTCTATTACCTTGTCTAGATAATGGCTCCTAAAAGATCAAAAGGGAAAAGGGTTGAAGGAGATTCATATGACCAAGACCTTTTTAGATCCAAAGAAGTAGCTCTTAGGTTTCCAAACTTCGAAACAAGATGTATCCACAAGGGTAAACACGTTGATCTCAATGAACTAGGAAACCTAGAACCCATTAGGTGGTTTGCACATCTAGATGCCCTACCTCTGCTACAAATAAATGAACCAATTTATCCTAGGTTAGTTAGGCTATTTTATGCAAACTTATATGTGGATAATGATAGCCTAAGTACTTACCTACTAGGAACACCAATTAGAATTTTTGATAGTACTATTTGTGAACTAATTGGAATCACTGAAAAAGATAGGGGTTGTTATTTTAGAGGTAAATGGGATGTCAATATAATCGGAGCAACTTACTCCGAAGTCGTTGAAACTATTTTTGCAAATCCTGACCTCGACATAATACCTAAGAGTTGTGAGCACCTACTGCCTTTTAACTCTAAAATCCTTCATCATATCATAACTAGCATACTATTCCCTAAGCAATTTCATCTTGATGAAATGAGTCAAATATAAATAAGCACAATGTATTGGATTATGACCGGTCAACATAACTATTTTGGATACTCAATCCGATAACACATGCAAGATATTATAGCTAAAGACACTATGTTACCATATGGAGGGTTAATCACTCGATTCCTACTTGCCCATGACATTTGTATCCCACCCGATGAAGAAACAATTCAAAGTGATCGGTATAACATCATCAATAAGAATCTATTGAAAAGACTTAGGTGCACATTTAGCAACGGTATATGGGTTAGGCAACCTAGAAGGACTGATCCAATTCCCCCACCAATAGAACACCCTGAAACACCAATTCTTAGGGGAAATGAATCTCCTCCTCCTAGTCCCTTTGGCACAGCACCTTTGGCTCCTGTTTCATCCTCCGAAGAACTTATTATGGCAGAATTGTATCAGATCAAATCGCAGCAAGAACAAATTTAAATATAGAAAATTAAAATTTTGAAGGAACTACGACAAATGAATCAAAAAATAGATGTCATATATCAGCACTATGGCTTACCTCCTAAGGATTAATCGATGTAGTTTCTTATTCTGTTCTGATTACTCTTAATGTGAAGTTAGAAGTCTATCATCTTCTTTTGAACAAAAACTGAACCTTTGTTTAAGATATATTGTTAAATTCTGGATAATTGTTGATTAGGTTTTGAATCTGGATAAATATTTCTTGCAAGATTAATTTTGAATGATGAATTTCGTATGATTAATCTTTATGCTGACTTCTTTTGATTTTATAATCACAAACTGTGTGCTTCAAGTCTCATCTCCTTATTTTTTTGTTGATGACAAAGGGGGAGAAGTGATGACTTGTATGACTTATGTGCAGCGATAGCATGACTTATATGAATTGCAAAAGCTTGTCTTATATGCCTCGCTTGTCTTATATGCCTTACAAAATCCATGAGAATATCGCAAGATTGGTTGATCATATGAAATCATTCCTCACATTTATATCGTGAAATTCATGTTGAAAATCTTTATCATATTTTTTATCTCTCATCGAAATAAAAATTGTCTCTTATCATTTGACTTGAAAATGATTTTCAATAGCTGAAAATTATGAGAAATACGAAGGTTCGTATTTGCTCATGCTTAATAAGACAACGATAAGTTCAACAGTTAGAACTTATCGATTTATGTTTGAATTCAAAGGGATGGAATTCAAATAGTTTTATCTTCTCACAATATGGCATATAGATAGGGGGAGTTATGTTTAACTCCGTCATAAATTGATTGTCATCATCAAAAAGGGGGAGATTGTTGAATCTCGGATTTTGATGATGAAATCAATTGATGGGTTAATTGATCTAATCCATATTATTGAAGTTGAGTATACAGGATTAACTACGACAGCCTAAAAACATAAAGCAAGGATACCAGAGTCAAGTTCGATGAACGTTTGAGAGTCAGAAGATTCGTCGGAGATGCGGTCGGAACCAACCAAGAAAGATCGGAGACTTGTCGGAATTTTTAGAAGTCTGCCGAAGAGATTGTCGAAGGTTCATAGAGATCATCGAGAAGGCTCGGCTACTCATTGAATTTGTCACAAGATCGGGAGCCTGCTGGGAGTCCGACGGAAGAAACCCGAGGGTGTATCGGAAGTCCACCGGAAGAACGCAGGAAAGCTCATCGAAACAAAACTCGACGTTGGCCAGTTAAAAACTTGCTTAGGATTATGTTTTTAGGTATGTAGTTCACATGTAATTAGGGTTAAGATTAAGGGACAATCTTATATCTTGGTTAGGGCCAACCGGGCCCAAAAGTGACCTGGTTTGGGACGGACGTGAAGCCCAACCTTAAATCTATAAGGATGGGCAATGGAACCGCCGGACTAGGCAGTGGCATTGCCTAGAGCCCGATGTGTCAGGCGGTGGCAACGCCTAGCACCAGAGACCAGGCGGTGGCACAGCCATTGACAAGCGGTGGCACTGCCAGTACACCGCCTGACATACATTGACAGGCGGTGGCACCGCCAGTCTCGGAAACCCAAGAGAAATTCAAATTTGGAGCCCAAATTTGAATCCTCTTGGGGCCTATAAATACCCCTCAATTCTCAGTAGAGAATACACCTTTTGAAAAGCAATAGTTTGATATAAGAGCCTTGGAAAAGTCTTAGCAAGTCTTGTTTTTCAAATTGCTTGAGTGTTCACCTCCTTCCATCTTGTTGAAAAGAATTGTGAGAGTGTGAACCACTTGTAAAGGTTGTAAGAGGGGTATTAGTCCTTTCCCTACAATGAGATTTGCTTATGGAAGTTGGGAGCCTCTTCGAAGAAGGCTTCGCAAGTAGATGTTGGTCATTTTGACCGAACCACTTTAAAATTGTTTTGTTATTTGGTTTGCATCTTACTCTTGCCATTTACATACTACAAACTTCTTTACTTAGTCACTACACTTCCATACGCTTCTAAGTTATCAAGCTTCCAAAATCAATTTTCATCGATATTATTTTTTTATCCTATGAAAGTTTTTAAACCAACGTTAATTTACCGTTGCACTAATTCACCCCCCCCTCTTAGTGCCACTCCGATCCTAACACCAAGAAGAGTGAATATTGCGCTATGGATATCGGAGTTACGGAGTCAACTGGCTGATTGGGTAATAGGCCGCAAGAGAGGACGACGCGCCAAAAAATCGGACGAAGCATCGTGGGACCAATGACATACCTGTTAGGATCAAGAGCACTAAGAGGGGGGTGAATTAGTACAGCGAAAACCTTTCTGCGATTAAAACGAAACTACGTTCGAACGATAAAAACGATTTCTGTTTGAAAGCCGATTATAAGATTACTTTAACTTAAGATCAAGCAAGATGATGTTAAAGTCAATCTATGAAGGCAGTTTGCAGTTACGATGAAAACCAGAATATAAGCGCAAACTGAAATACGACGTTCGTACGAAGAAACTGATTTACGTCTAAATGCTGATTCGTAAATCACTTGATTAGGCGAGATACTGTTTAAGCAAGGGTATAAAGGCAGTTTGCAGTTATGGTAAAAATCAAAACGTAAACGTAATATGAAATATGATGATCGTACAAAAAAATAGATTTACGTCTAAACGCTGATTCGAAAAGTGCAAAGCTTGAAACCCGATCGTATATGCGCAGAAAGCAGTAAGCTTCACAGGAGGTTTGCAGTAAAGATAATATGCTTAAAGTAAATGCAAACCGAGATTTAGAGTGGTTCGGTCAATCTTGACCGACTCCACTTTTGGCTTCCTCCACCGACAAGGTCACCGACGTCAACTAGAGGCCTTCCTTCAATAGGCGAAGGCCAACCACCCTTTTACAGTTTCACTCCTTTTGACGGGCTTAGGAGACAACCCTTACAAAAATTTTCTCTCCTCTCTTTACAACTCAAAACTTGGAAGAAAAGAGGGAGAAGAACTTTTGGCCTTTACAACAATTTTGAGCTCTAAGAATCACAGAAAAAGATCAAGATTTCGGTGTATGTCTATGCTCTTTCAGTGCTGAATGGGTGGGGTATTTATATGCCCCAACCAAGTTCCAATTTGGAGCTCAAAACTGTCAATTCTCGGAATTCCGGGATCAGGCGGTTGCACCTCTTGACTGGGATGGTTGCACCGCCTGGCAGAGCTCGAAGACTGAGCCTCTAGGCGGTGCCACCTCTATCAGGAACGGTTGCACCGCCTGCCAGAGCTCGAAGACCGAGCTCAGGCGGTTGCACCTCCTGACTGGGGCGGTTGCACCGCCTACCATAGCTCGAAGACCGAGCTCAGGCGGTGCTACCTCCTGTAAGGGGAGGTTGCACCGCCTGGGCTAAGTCTCCCAGGGAGACTGGGCGGTGCAACCGCCCCAGCCAGGAGGTAGCACCGCCTGGGCTCAGTCTCCGAGCGAGACTGGGCAGTGCAACCTCCCCTGACAGGAGGTAGCACCGCCTGAGCTCGGTCTTCGAGCTCTGGCAGGCAGTGCAACCGCCCCAGTCAGGAGGTGCAACCACCTAAGCTCGGTCTTCGAATGGGCGGTTGCACCTCCCACGGCAATCAGGGTCCGAATGGGTAGATCCATTCGGCCCAATTTGGGTTTTTCAGGGGCCCAATTGCCCCAAGATTAAGCTAATGGGATCACCTCCCATTTCCAACTTAATCATTATGCTAACTACAATAAATCCTAAGACAATTTCTGCAGCTTGCTCCGGTGCGTCAATCGCTTCTTCCGGCGAGTTTCCGGCGAACTTCTGTCGATCATCTGATGAACCCTAGGTGATGCTCCTGCGGACTTCCAGCAAACTCTTGGACTTGCGACGATCCACTTGGCGAGTTCCGATGAGCTTCTTTTGGCAAGCTTATGGACTTCTCGGATTTGTTCCCGCAGAACCTCCGACGACTGTCCGAACTTCCGTCGAACTCTCGAACTCCCAACGTGATCATTGTCTTGACTCCGGTGCAACTCCTACTGCATGTCTAACTTTCATCGTAGTTAATCCTGCACACTTATCTCAACACATAGATTAGACAACAAATGACAATTGACTTCATCATCAAAATCCGAGATTCAACAATACCAGACAACATGATTAATGCATAGTATTAATTATGTATATTGAAGTGTGTTTTACATGTGCAAGATTAACTACGATAGCAAGGCATGAAGCAAAATGAAGTCCCGGAGTCAAGGACGTAATTTCGTTGGGAGTTCGAGAGTTCGTCGGAAGTTTTGCAGGAACCAAACGAGAAGTCTTGGAGCTTGCTAGAGAAGCTCATCGGAACTTGCCTAGAAGATCGTCGTGATGTCTAGGCGCTTGCTAGGAGTCCACTAGAACAATACCGAGAGATCGTCGGAAGTTCGCCGGAAGATCACCAGAAGCTTGCCGGAAGAAACTAGACTTACGGACTTATTTAGCTTAGTAAATGTCTTAGATTTCATAGTTCGCAAGTAATTGGGATTGGATTTAGGCCAACCCAATTAGGGGTTAGTTGGGCCCATGTAAGAACTATGTTGGGCCCAATGAGAGGCCCAAAAAATTACCCAAGAGGCAACACCGTCGTCGCATAGTCTTCGAGACTATGTTAGGCGGTGGTATCGCTAGTCTGGGTGACTACCCCTAGTAGGGTGCCAGGCGGTGGTACTACCAGTCTAGGCGGTGGTACCGCCCAATGGCTGTTGAATCTCAGATTTTGATGATGAAGTCAATTGTCATTTGTTATATAATCCATATTTGAGATAAGTGTGTAGGATTAACTACGATGGAAGAAAGACATGCAGTAGGAGTTGCACTAGAGTCAAGACCATGATCACGTTATGGGTTCGAGAGCTCGATGGAAGTCCGGACGGTCATCGGAGGTTCTGCGGGAACAAATCCAAGAAGTCCAGGAGCTTGCCAAAGAAGCTCATCGGAATTTGCCAAGTGGATCGTCGCAAGTCCAGGAGTTGGCCGGAAGACCGCTAGAGCATCGCTGAAGGTTCATTGGATGTTTGCCGGAAGTTCGCTAAATGCTCACCGGAAGAAGTGATTAATGCACCAGAGCAAGTTGAAGTAAATGTCTTAAGAAATATCATAGTTAGCTTGTAGATTAAGCTAGGAATGGGACGTGATCACATTAACTTAATCTGGGGGCAATTGGGCCCTTGACGGACCCAAATTGGGGCGAATGGATCAACCCATTTGGACCCAGATTTCTTGGCTGGTGGTGGCACTGCCTGGGTCAGCAGTGGCCCCGCCTAGGAGCTCAGCCTCCCAGGAAATCTGGGTAGTGCAATCGCCCTAATCAGGCGGTGGCACCGCCTAGGCTTAGTCTCCGAGCAAGACTAGGCATTGCAATCGCCCTAGTTAGGCAGTGGCACCGCCAGAGCTCGGTCTTCGAGCTTTGTCAGGTGATTGTACCACCTTAGTCAGGCAGTGGCACCGCTAGAGCTCGGTCTTTGAGCTCTGTTAGGCGGTTGTACCGCCCCAGTCAGGGGGTAGTACCGCTAGGACCCTAAAAATCCGGAAAAAGACACTTTTGAGCTCCAAATTCAAACCAGTTTGGGGCCTATATATACCCCACCCTTTCCTACATGAACGAGCACTGAAAATCTAACATTACTCTTTGTGTTTTAGAGCTCAAAAGTGTTGTAAAGGCTAGAAGTTCTCCTCCCTCTTTTCTTCCAAGTTTTGATCTTTCGAGAGAGGAGAGAAATTCTGTAAGGGTTGTCTCCTAAGCCCATCAAAAGGAGCGAAACTATAAAAGGATGATTGGCTGCCGCCTATTGAAGGAAGGCCTCTAATGGACATCGGTGACCTCATCGGAGGAGGAAGCCAAAAGTGGATGTTGGTCAAGATTGACCAAACCACTCTTAATCTCAGTTTGCATTTACTTTATGTTCTCTATCTTAACTATAAACTATCTCCATAGCTTTACTTTAACTGCACTTCGACTAATCTAAGTCAAAGTAACTTCCGAATCGACTTTCATACCGAAATCACTTTTATCGTACGAACATCGTATTTCAATCATTGAAAGTTTTCCGCTGCATTAATTCACCCCTCTTAGTGCTCTTGATCCTAACAATTGGTATCAGAGCGGGGTTAACTCTAAAACAGATTAAAACCCAAGAGAGATGGCATACGCCGGAAACCAAGAGGGCCACTCTATTACACGTCCACCAATGTTCAGTGGGACGGACTACACCTATTGGAAGACCCGAATGAAGATATTCCTTATTTCATTGGATTTTGAACTTTGGAATCTTATCGAAAATGGATTTTCGAAGTCTTCTCTTTCAATGATCGATTGGAATGAATTTGAGAAGAAGACTTTCGCTCTTAATGCAAAGGCTATGAATGCCTTATTTTGTGTACTTAATAAAAATGAGTTCATTCGTGTTTCGGTTTGTGAAACCGTGTTTAATATTTGGTATATATTCGAAGTGACTCACGAAGGCACAAGTAGAGTGAAAGAGTCAAAAATCAATCTTTTGATACATTCTTTTGAACTTTTCCAATTGAAACAGAGCGAGACTATTGGCGATATATACACCTGTTTCACCGATGTCGTCAATGGTCTAAAAGGACTCGGCAAAAGTTTTTCGGATTTTGAGCTCATATATAAGATTCTAAGATCCCTTCCTAAGAGTTGGGACCCGAAAGTCATTGCTATTCAAGAGGCTAAAGATTTAAACAACTTCCCTTTGGAAGAACTAATCGGGTCATTAATGACCTATGAAATGACTTGTAAGACTCATGAAGAGCAAGAAGACATCCTTCCAAAGAACAGGAAGGATATGACACTTAGAACTTTAGATGACCACTTAAGAGGAAACTCAAGTGATGAGGACTATGATGATGACTTAGCACTTCTAACAAGGAAATTCAAAAAACTTATTAAGAGAAACAAGTTTAAGAATGACACAAAAAATAAATTAGAACCGAAAAAGGACCAAGTTATTTGCTACAAGTGTAAAAATCTGGGACACTACAAAAGTGATTGTCCCCAAGCTAAGAAGAGAACATCAAAGAAGAAGGCGCTTAAAGCAATGTGGGATGACTCAAGCGCATCCAAAGAAGAGGAGTCCAACACCGAACAAGTTGCTCATATTGCCCTAATAGCCATCGGAGAGGAGGTAACAAATTTAATTGACGTAGTTTTATCATTTGATGAATTATTAAATGCCTTCCATGACATATTTGATGAATGCAAAACAATTAGTATAAAATATAAATTGATGAAAATTAAGTATGATAGTCTTGTTAGCAATTTTGATAAATTAAAAACTGAATATTATGATAGTTTAGCTCAATGTGAAAAATGCCATGATCTAGAAACTCTCCAAAAGGAGAACGTGCTACTTATGGATGTGAACTTTGCTGGCTGTAGACTAGATAGAAAAAGCACATCAGGATCATGTCAATTTTTAAGAAATGCCCTGGTTTCCTGGTCATCTAAGAAACAAAACTCGGTTGTGTTAGGATCGAGAGCACTAAGAGGGGGGGGTGAATTAGTGCAGCGGAAATCTTTCAGCGATTTAAAAAACGAAAGCTGCGTTCGTCCGATAAAAACGATTTCGATGTAAAAGCCGATTCACAGTTTGTATCTAAGTGTAGTTTACACAGTTTGCGTCTAAATGCAGTTTGCGTCTAAATGCAGATTGCGTCGAGGTTGGTAGCAAGTCTTTGAACATGATCCTTACAAATAAGGGTCACATTCCCAAAAGAAGTGGAATCGGATTTATGAGAAGTACTCACCAAAATCCAACCACCTTAATAAAAGGCCCTATCTTACATGTTCAGCACCAATGTAAATGTAACTTTTGTTGCAAACATGGATATAAAATGTATCATTATCCATTCAAGAAAATTAGCCCGAACAAATTGATTTTGATTCATAAATGAACCATGATAAACTCTGTGCAACATAATAAACAATGTAGATCAGTTTTTTAGGCACCCAAAAGTAAATGGGTACCTAAAAATTATCCTTTCTTGTAGAGACATACACCATCACAAGCTAGGAGTAAGAGATGCTATCTTGATAGTGGATGCTCAAGGCATATGACCGGAGATCCATCTCAATTCTCTAAGGTCACTAGCATAGACGAAGGCTATGTCACCTTCGGAGAGAACAACAAGAGTAAAATCATTGACAAAGGAACCATACATTGGCAAAGGAACCATAGGTAACAAATCCAACTTCTTTATTGAAGATGTTTTGTTAGTTGATGGTTTAGAACATAACCTCTTGAGCATTAGTCAATTTTGTGATAAAGGATATATCATCAAATTCTAATCTAATGCTTGCATCATTGAAAAATCACACAAAAACACATATATGATTGCTTTAAAATAGAATAACGTATACACCATTGACATCAATGATCTTTGCAATGAAATGTGTTTCTCGGTTTTGAATGAAGATGCTTGGCTTTGGCATAGGAGATTGGGTCATGCTAGCATGAAACTAATCACTTAAATATCATCCAAAGAATTTGTTTGAGGAATTCCTCATATCAAGTTTTTCAAAGATAATGTGTGTGATGCTTGTCAATTAGGAAAACAAATTAAGGGTAGTTTCAAATCTAAGAATCAAATAAGCACATCTAGGCCTTTACAATTAATCCATATGGACTTGTTCGGACTAATCTCTACATCAAGCCTAGGAGGTAGCAAATACGCATTCTTCATTGTAGATGACTATAGTAGATACACATTGACTTATTTCTTGAAACACAAAAATGAATGCTTTAGATATTTCACCAAGTTTTGTAAATTTGTTCAAAATGAAAAGGGTTTTATGATTTCATCAATTCGAAGTGATCACGGTGGTGAATTTCAAAACCGTGATTTCCAAAAATTTTCTGAATCTAATGGACACAACCACAACTTCTCTACTCCAAGAAATCCTCAACAAAATGGAGTAGTAGAAAAAAAGAATAGAAATTTACAAGAAATGACAAGAACCATGTTGAATGAATATAGCCCGCCTAAATATTTTTGGACCGAAGCTGTAAACACTGCATGATATATTTTGAATAGAGTTCTAGTAAGACCCTTACTTGCTATAACTCCCTATAAGTTGTGGAACAATAAAAAACCTGTTGAATCTCAGATTATGATGATGAAGTCAATTGTCATTTGTTGTCTAATCTATGTGTTGAGATAAGTGTGCAGGATTAACTATGATGAAAGTTAAACAAGCAGCAGGAGTTGCGCCGGAGTCAAGTCAATGATCACGTTGGGGGTTCGAGAGTTCGACGGAAGTTCGGACAGTCGTCGGAGGTTCTGCGGGAACAGATCCGAGAAGTCCAGGAGCTTGCCAAGCGAAGCTCGTCGGAACTCGCCAAGTGGATCGTCGCAAGTCCAGGAGTTTGCCGGAAGTCCGCAGGAGTATCACCGAGGGTTCATCGGATGATCGACGGAAGTTCGCCGGAAGAAGCGATTGATGCACCGGAGCAAGCTGCAGAGATTGTCTTAGGATTTATCGCAGTTAGCACATGAATTAAGTTGGAAATTGGAGGTGATCCCATTAGCTTAATCTTGGGGCAATTGGGCCCCTGAAAAACCGAAATTGGGTCGAATGAAGCTACCCATTCGGACCCTGATTGCTATGGGAGGTGCAACCGCCCAAGCCAGGAGGTAGCACTGGCTGGGCTAAGTCTCCCAGGGAGACTGGGCGGTGCAACCGCCTCAGCCAGGAGGTGGCACCACCTGGGCTCAGTCTTTGAGCAAGACTGGGCGGTGCAACCTTCCCTGACAAAGAGGTAGCACAGCTTGAGCTCGGTCTTCGAGCTCTGGCAAGCGGTGCAACCGCCTCAGTCAGGAGGTGCAACCGCTTGGGCTCAATCTTCGAGCCAGACTGAGGCGGTGCAACCGCCCCTAATAGAGAGGTGCAACCGCCTGGGCTCAGTCTTCGAGCTCTGCCAGGCGGTGCAACCGCTCCAGTCAGGAGGTGCAACCGCCTGATCCCGGAATTCCGGGATTTGATAGTTTTGAGCTCCAAATTTGAACTGGGTTGGGGGCCTATAAATACCCCACCCATTCAGCACTGAAGAGACAGAGAAATAAACCAAAATCTTGATATTTTATGTGATTCTTAGAGTTCAAAATTGTTGTAAAGGTCAAAAGTTCTCCTCCTTCTGTTCTTCAAAGTTTTGAGTTGTAAAGAGAGGAGAGAAAAGTTCTGTAAGGGTTGTCTCCTGAGCCCGTCAAAAGGAGTGAAACTGTAAAAGGGCAGTTGGCCTTCGCCTATTGAAGGAAGGCCTCTAGTTGACGTCGGTGACCTCGTCGGTGGAGGAAGCCAAAAGTGGAGTAGGTCAAGACTGACCGAACCACTCTAAATCTCGATTTGCTTTTACATTGAGCATTTTATCATTACTGCAAACCTCCTAAATAGCTACTGCCTTCTGCGCTTTTACGAACGAGTTTCTAAGTTTAAAACTTTCCGAATCTGCGTTTAGATGTAAATCGGTGTTTTCGTACGATCATTACATTTTAGTTTACATTTACGTTTTGACTCTAATTATAACTGCAAACTGCAAACTGCCTTCTGCGCGTTTAGACGTAAACCTGTTTTATCGTACGAACGTCGCATTTCAGTTTGCGCTTGCATTCTGATTTTGATCATAAACTGCAAACTGCCTTTGTAGATCTACTTTAACGTCATCTCGCTTAATCTTAAGCTAAAGTAGTCTTAGGATCGGATTTTATACCGAAATCATTTTTGTCGTTCGAACGCAGCTTTCGATTTTAATCGCAGAAAGTTTTCCGCTGCACTAATTCACCCCCTCTTAGTGCTCTTGATCCTAACAAATGGTATCAGAGCGGGGTCAACTCTCTAACGGATTAAAACCCAAGAGAGATGGCATACGCCGGAAACCAAGTGGGTCATTCTATTACACGTCCACCCATGTTCAGTGGAACGGACTACACCTACCAGAAGACCCGAATGAGGATCTTTCTTATTTCTATGGATTTTGAACTATGGAATCTTGTCAAAAATGGATTTTTGAAATCTTCTCTTCCAATGATCGATTGGAATGAATTGGAGAAGAAGGCTTTCGCTCTTAATGCAAAGGCTATGAATGCCTTATTTTGTGCGCTTGATAAAAATGAGTTTAACCGTATTTCAACTTGTGAAACCGCATTTGATATTTGGCATACACTCGAAGTGACTCACGAAGGCACAAGTAGAGTGAAAGAGTCAAAAATCAATCTGTTGTTACATTCTTTCAAACTTTTCCGGATGAAACCGAATGAAACCATTCGCGACATGTTTACCCGTTTCACGGATGTCGTCAAGGGTCTAAAAGGACTCGGAAAAAGCTTTTCGGATTTTGAGCTCGTAAATAAGATACTAAGATCCCTTCCTAAGAGTTGGGATCCTAAAGTCATTGCTATTCAAGAGGCAAACGATCTACGCAACTTCCCTCTTGAAGAACTAATCGGGTCATTAATAACCTACGAAATGACTTGTAAAGCTCATGAAGAGCAAGAAGACATCCTTCCAAAGAACAAGAAGGATATGGCACTTAAAACTTCAGAAGGCCACTTGAGAGAAAACTCAAGTGATGAGGACTGTGATGATGACTTGCCACTTCTAACAAGAAAATTTTAAAAATTCTTTAAAAGAAATAAGTTTAAGAATGACGCAAAAAATAAACTTGAACCCAAGAAGTACCAAGTTATTTGCTATGAATGCAAAAAGCCGGGACACTACAAGAGTGATTGTCCCCAAGTCAAAAGGAGAACATCAAAGAAGAAGGCGCTTCAAGCAACATGGGATGACTCGAGCACGTCCGAAGAAGAGGAGTCCAACACCGAGCAAGTTGCTCATTACGCCTTAATGGCCATCGGAGATGAGGTAACAAATTTAATAGATGTAGATTTATCATTTGATGAATTATTAAATGCTTTCCATGAATTATTTGATGAATGTAAGACTATTAGTAGAAAATACAAATTGCTAAAAAAGGAGCATGATAGTCTTATTTGTAATTTCGATAAGTTAAAAGCTGAACATCATGATAGTTTAAGCTCATGCATAAAATGCCATAATCTAGAAACTCTCCAAAAGGAAAACTTGCTACTTAAGGACATCTTGAAGAAATTCGAGGTTGGTAGCAAGTCATTAAACATGATCCTTACAAATAAGGGTCACGTTCCCAAAAGAAGTGGAATTGGATTTGTGAGAAGTCCTCACCAAAATCCAACAACCTTCATAAAAGGCCCCATCTTACATGTTCGACATAAAAACAAATGCAACTTTTGTTGCAAAGTTGGACACAAGACACATTATTGTCCATTCAAGAAAATTAGTCCAAACAAATTGATTTGGGTTCGTAAAGGAACCATGATAAATTCTATGCAATATGATAGACAATGTAGATCTATTTGTGAGGCACCCAAAAGCCAATGGGTACCTAAAAATCATCCTTTCTTGTAGAAAACTAAACCATCGCAAGCTAGGAGCAAGAGATGGTACCTTGATAGTGGATGCTCAAGGCATATGACCGGAGATCCATCTCAATTCTCTAAGCTCACTAGCATAGACGAAGGCTATGTCAACTTCGGAGACAACAACAAGGGTAAAATCATTGGCAAAGGAACCATAGCTAACAAATCCAACTTCTTTATTGAAGATGTTTTGTTAGTTGATGGTTTAAAACATAACCTCTTGAGCATTAGTCAATTATGTGATAAAGGATATATTGTCAGATTTGAATCTAATGCTTGCATCATTGAAAAACCACACAAAAACACATCTATGATTGCATTGAAACAAAATAACGTATACACTATTGACATCAATGATTTGTGTAATGAAATGTGTTTTTCTGTTTTGAATGAGGATGCTTGGATTTGGCATAGAAGATCAAGTCATGCTAGCATGAAACTAATCACTCAAATATCATCTAAAGAACTTGTAAGAGGAATTCCTCATATCAAGTTCATTAAAGATAATGTATGTGATGCTTGCCAATTAGGAAAACAAATTAAGGGTAGTTTCAAATCTAAGAATCAAATAAGCACCTCTAGGCCCTTACAATTGAATCATATGGACTTGTTCGGACCAATCTCCACATCAAGCCTAGGAGGTAGCAAATACGCCTTCGTCATTGTGGATGACTATAGTAGATATACATGGACTTACTTCTTAAAACAGAAAAGTTAATGCCTTAGATATTTTACCAAGTTTTGTAAACTTGTTCAGAATGAGAAAGGTTCTATGATTTCGTCAATTAGAAGTGACCATGGTGGTGAATTTCAAAACCATGATTTCCAGGAATTTTGTGAACTCAATGGATACAACCATAATTTCTCTACTCCTAGAAATCCTCAACAAAATGGAGTAGTAAAAAGAAAAAATCGAAATTTACAAGAAATGGCAAGAACCATGTTGAATGAACACAACCTACCCAAATATTTTTGGGCCGAAGCCGTAAATATTGCATGCTACATTTTGAATAGAGTTATAGTAAGACCCCTACTAACCAAAACTCCCTATGAGTTATGGAACAACAAAAAACCCAATGCTTCATATTTTAAAGTCTTTGGGTGTAAGTGTTTTATCTTTAATGAAAATGATAACTTAGGAAAATTTGATGCAAAATCCGATGAAGGAATCTTTCTTGGTTATTCTTCAGTTTCTAAAGCCTTTCGTATCTTCAATAAAAGAACTTTAATTATCGAAGAATCCATTCATGTTGTTTTCAATGAGATTTCTGAAATCAGGAAAAATGATTTTGATGATGATGTTAATTTTGATTCCTTGAATTTAAATGAAACCCCTTCTCCAACTAGCAACTTGGATGCATCCACTTCCGAAATATCCTTACCCAAGGATTGGAAGTATGTAGATGCTCATCCCAAGGAGCTAATCTTAGGAGACACGTCAAAGGGGGTTCAAACATGATCTTCTCTTAAAATTTTTGTGCGAACGCTGCCTTTCTCTCCCAAATTGAACCCAAATGTGTTGACGAAGCGATGAAAGATGATTCATGGATTATCGCAATGCAAGATGAATTGAATTAATTTGAGAGAAATGAGGTGTGGAAACTTGTTCCGAGGCCAAATGACCATTTAGTTATTGGTACTAAATGGGTCTTCAGAAACAAGCAAGATGAAAATGGTATCGTGGTTAGAAACAAGGCTAGATTAGTGGCAAAAGGTTTCAACCAAGAAGAAGGTATCGATTACGAAGAAACCTTCGCTCCTGTGGCTCAATTGGAAGCCATAAGGATGCTCCTTGCCTACGCTAGTAGTAATAATTTTAAGTTGTTTCAAATGGATATTAAAAGCACTTTTCTAAATGGCTTTATTTCCGAAGAAGTTTATGTTAAACAACCTCCTGGATTTGAAAATGAGAGCCTCCCTAATCATGCGTTTAGATTAACTAAAGCTCTCTATGGTTTAAAACAAGCCCCAAGGGCTTGGTATGAGAGACTTAGTTCTTTTCTTATCGAAAATAATTTCACAAAAGGCAAGGTTGATACTACATTGTTCATCAAGAATTTTGAAAATAATTTTCTCATTGTTCAGATTTATGTTGATGATATTATTTTTGGCTCTACAAATGAATCTCTTTATGATTCTTTTGCTAAAACTATGAGTCTTGAATTTGAAATGAGCTTAATGGGAGAATTAACATTCTTCTTAGGCTTACAAATCAAACAACTAAGCAATGGCATCTTTATTAGTCAAACTAAATATGCTATGAATTTATTGAAAAAATTTAATATGAACAACTCAAAGGCTATTAACACTCCTTTGAGCACCTCCACTAAGTTAGAAATTGATGAAAGTGGAGAAAACTTCAATCAAACAACTTATAGGCGTATGATAGGAAGTTTATTTTACCTCACTGCAACCAGACCAGACATCATGTTCAGTGTAGGACTTTGTGCTAGATTTCAATCAAACCCTAAGATATCTCATCTCAAAGCAGTTAAAAGAATACTTAGATATCTTAATGGTACCACAAATCTAGGATTATGGTACCCAAAATCAGAGAATTTTGAGTTAATTGCTTATGCTGATTGCTGGCTGTAGACTAGATAGAAAAAGCACATCAGGATCATGTCAATTTTTAGGAAATGCCCTTGTTTCCTAGTCATCTAAGAAACAAAACTCGGTTGCACTATCAACAACTGAAGCTGAATATATTGCAGCTAGTGCATGTTGTGCACAAGTTATATGGATGAAAAACACCTTAGAAGATTACAAAGTTAATCTTAAAAATATTCCCATTAAATGTGATAACACAAGTGCTATATGCTTAACTAAGAATCCTATACAACACTCAAGAACAAAACATATTGATATTAGACATCACTTTATACGAGATCATGTTACTAATCATGACGTAACTATAGAGTTCATTGATACTAAACATCAACTAGCTGATATTTTTACAAAACCTCTAAGTGAAGAACAATTTGATTTCATAAGAAGAGAATTAGGAATGTTGATGTGTCCGAATAGATAAATTAGTTAAAACTATTTTTTGGACTTTATCGAATGATCAAATCACCTGACTGCCATTGCATAACTTGTGTTGAAATGTTTTGTCTTCAAGAAATTTTTTTTTTAAATGGATTTGATGAAATGATTCCTGCTTATGAATTCCAAGTGGCTGGAATCACAAATGGCTTTCCTCCTTCATGCACAAAGGATTATTCAAAGCAATCTACGAATCATGCCTTCCTTTATATGCTTGATAACTTGCTTATATTGTTTTCCTGCTATCACAGCTACCATGCTTTTTGTTGATGACAAAGGGGGAGAAATATATGAATTGATGCGAAAAATATATGAATTGATGCTAGAAATATATGAATTGATGCTAGAATTGATGCTATGATTATGCCATGCTTGCATCACTGAGAAATATATGAATTGATACTATAAACACTGATGCTATGATTATGCCATCCTTGCATCACCAAGAGATATATGAACAGATGCTATAATTTGCATTATGCCTTGAGTTAGCATTATGCCTTGAGTTGATACCTTACCATGTGAAGAAATGCAACGCTTGCTAAAATATTTGAAATGTGTACATCATGAAATGATATCAAAATCTTACTTCACAGCTTTACATGTTGATATCCTACTATATGATGAAGTGTTACAATTACCATCATTCAAACTTGTTATATAAAATCTGATGATGGATGTCAAGCCTTGACATCATCTTTAGTGAGATACATCATGATGGGAATCATGATGGGAGTATTGATAAGTTCAAATGATTTAACTTATCAATATGTCGCTTGAATTCTTAGGTCTAGAATTCAAGATTGACTTATCTCAATTATGGCATATAGACAAGGGGAGTTAAGGATAACTCCATTATCAATTGATTGTCATCATCAAAAAGGGGGAGATTGTTGAATCTCGGATTATGATGATGAAGTCAATTGTCATTTGTTGTCTAATCTATGTGTTGAGATAAGTGTGCAGGATTAACTACGATGAAAGTTAGACAAGCAGCGGGAGTTGCGCCGGAGTCAAGTCAATGATCACGTTGGGAGTTCGAGAGTTCGACGGAAGTTCGGACAGTCGTCGGAGGTTCTGCGGGAAAAGATCTGAGAAGTCTAGGAGCTTGCCAAGCGAAGCTCAATGGAACTCGCCAAGTGGATCGTCGCAAGTCCAAGAGTTTGCCGGAAGTCCGTAGGAGTATCACCGAGGGTTCATCGGATGATCGACGGAAGTTCGTCGGAAACTCCCGGAAGAAGCAATTGATGCACCGGAGCAAGCTGCAGAGATTGTCTTAGGATTTATCGTAGTTAGCACATTGATTCAGTTGGAAATGGGAGGTGATCCCATTAGCTTAATCTTGGGGCAATTGGGCCCTGAAAAATCGAAATTGGGTCGAATGGAGCTACCCATTCAGACCCTGATTGTTGTGGGAGGTGCAACCGCCCAAGCCAGGAGGTAGCACCGCCTGGGCTAAGTCTCCCAGGGAGACTGGGCGATGCAACCGCCACAGCCAGGAGGTGGCACCGCCTGGGCTCAATCTTCGAGCAAGACTGGGCGGTGCAACCTCCCTTGATAGAGAGGTAGCACCGAGCTCGGCCTCTTGAGCTTTGGCAGCGCAACCGCCTCCGGCCAGAGGTGCAACCGCCCGGTCGAGAGGTGCAACCGCCAAGGCTCGATCTCCGAGCCAGATCGAGGTGGTGCAACCGCCCCGACAGAGGTGCAACTGCCTGGCTCGATCTTGAGAACTCGCCAGCGGTGTAATCGCTCCAAATGAGGTGCAACCGCCTGATCCCGGAATTTCGGGATTTGATAGTTTTGAGCTCCAAATTTGATCTAGGTTGGGGGCCTATAAATACCCCACCCATTCAGCACTGAAGAGACAGAGAAATACACCGAAATCTTGATCTTTTCTGTGATTCTTAGAGCTCAAAATTATTGTAAAGGCCAAAAGTTCTCCTCCTTCTGTTCTTCAAAGTTTTGAGTTGTAAAGAGAGGAGAGAAAAGTTCTATAAGGGTTGTCTCCTGAGCCCATCAAAAGGAGTGAAACTGTAAAAGGGCAATTGGCCCTCGCCTATTCAAGGAAGGCCTCTAGTTGAGGTCGATGACCTCGTGGGCGGAGGAGGCCAAAAGTGGAGTAGGTCAAGACTGACCGAACCACTCTAAATCTCGGTTTGCATTTCTTTGAACATTTTATCATTACTGCAAACCTCCTAAATAGCTACTGCCTTCTGCGCTTTTACGAACGAGTTTCTAAGTTCAGAACTTTCCGAATCTGCGTTTAGACATAATTCGGCGTTTTCGTACGATCATTACATTTCAATTTATGTTTACATTTGGACTCCAATTATAACTGTAAACTGCCTTCTGCGCATTTACAAAACATATCTCAAAGTTCAGTATCTTCAAAGTTGACATTTAGACGTAAACCGGTTTTATCGTACGAACGTCGCATTTCAGTTTGCGCTTGCATTCTGATTTTTATCATAAACTGCAAACTGCCTTTGTAGATCTACTTTAACATCATCTCGCTAAAGTAGTCTTAGGATCGGATTTTATGTAGAAATCATTTTTGTCGTTCGAACGCAGCTTTCGATTTTAATCACAGAAAGTTTTTCACTGCACTAATTCACCCCCCCCCTCTTAGTATTCTTGATCCTAACAAAACCCAATGTTTCATATTTTAAAGTTTTTGGGTGTAAGTGTTTTATCTTGAACGAAAAAGATGTCTTAGGAAAATTTGATGCTAAATTCGATGAAGGAATTATTCTTGGTTATTCTTCGGTTTCTAAAGCTTTTCCTATCTTCAATAAAAGAACTTTAATTATAGAAGAATCCATTCATGTTGTTTTCAATGAGATTTTCGAAATCAAGAAAAATGATTTTGATGATAATGTTAATTTTAATTCTTTGAATTTAAGTGAAACCCCTTATCCAACTAGCGATTTGGATGCATCCACTTTTGAAACATCCTTACCCAAGGATTGGAAGTATGTAGATGCTCATCCTAAGGAGGTAATCCTAGGAGACACATCTAAGGGGGTTGAAACACGTTCTTCTCTTAAAATTTTTTGATGATAATGTTAATTTTCTCTCCCAAATTGAACCAAAATGTATTGACAAAGCCATAAAAGATGATTCATGGATTATCGCAATGCAAGATGAGTTAAATCAATTTGAGAGAAATGAGGTGTGGAAGTTTGTTCCTAGGCCAAATGACCATTTAGTTATTGGTACTAAATGGGTCTTTAGAAACAAGCAAGATGAATATGGTATCGTGGTTAGAAACAAGGCTAGATTAGTAGCCAAAGGTTTCAACCAAGAAGAAGGTATCGATTATGAAGAAACCTTCGCTCCTGTGGCTAGATTAGAAGCCATAAGGATGCTCCTTGCCTATGCTAGTAATAATAATTTTAAATTATTTCAAATGGATATTAAAAGTGCTTTTCATAATGGCTTTATTTTTTAAGAAGTTTATGTTGAACAACCTCCCGGATTTAAAAATAATAGCCTCCCTAATCATGTATTTAAATTAGCTAAAGCTCTCTATGGTTTAAAACAAGCCCGAAGGGCTTAGTATGATAGACTTATTACTTTTCTTATTGAAAATAATTTCACAAAAGGCAAGGTCGATACTACATTGTTTATCAAGAATTTTAAAATTAATTTTCTCATTGTTCAGATTTATGTTGATGATATTATCTTCGGTTCTACGAATGAATCTCTTTGTGAATCTTTTGTGAAAACCATGAATCTCGAATTTGAAATGAGTTTGATGGGAGAATTAACCTTTTTCTTAGGCTTACAAATTAAGCAACTAAGCAATGGCATCTTTATTAGTCAAACTAAATATGCTTTAGATATGCTGCAAAAGATTTAATATGGATAGCTCAAAAGCTATTAACACTCCTATGAGCACCTCCACTAAGTTAGAAGTTGATGAAAGTGGAGAAAGCTTCGATCAAAAAACTTATAGAGGTATGATAGAAAGTTTACTTTACCTCACTACAACTAGACCTGATATCATGTTCAATGTTGGACTTTATACTAAGTTTCAATCGAACCCTAAGATATCTCATCTCAAAGCAGTTAAAAGAATACTTAGATATCTTAAAAGTACCATAAATCTAGGATTATGATATCCAAAATCTAAGAATTTTGTGTTAATTGCTTATGCTGATGCGGATTTTGCTGGGTGTAGACTAGATAGAAAAAGCACATCAGGAACATGTCAATTTTTGGGACATTCTCGTGTTTCCTGGTCATCTAAGAAACAAAACTCGGTTGCACTATCAACAACCAGAGTTGAGTATATTGCAGCTAATGCATGCTATGCACAAGTTGTGTGGATGAAAAACACTTTAGAAGATTATAAAGTCTATCTTAAAAATATTCCCATTAAATGTGATAACACAAGTGCAATATGTTTAACAAAGAATCCCATTCAATAATCAAGAATAAAGCATATTGATATTAGACATCACTTTATACGAGATCATGTCACTAATTATGATGTAATCATAGAGTTCATTGATACTAAGCATCAACTAGTTGATATTTTTACAAAATCTCTAAGTGAAGAATAATTTGATTTCATTAGAAGAGAATTAGAAATATGTTAGAATGCATAAACTTGTTAAGATTATTTTTCTATTTTTTTTATTTAATGATAAAATCACTTAATTACCATGATGATTTTACATAATTATATGCCTTAATTACATGTTGGAAATTATGTGTTTTGGATACAAAAATTTCCATGATAATAAGCATGTTTTATCTTCATGATTGAATTAAAAAATCTATAGCAAAACCTAGTCCGAATGCATGAAAATGTTAAATTTTATGTACGGATCTTCTTGATCCTAACAATTAGATTTTCTCGATACATTATTCTCTTCCGGACTTAATAAACATATGTCATATCATGTTTTGGATTCACATCATTGATTTTTGACATATTGAATTAACTAGCATATTCATATCTCATAAACTTATCATGTGAAAAATATCTTTCGAGAAATGGATTTGATGATTCCTTCTTATATCTTTTGAGAAATAGTTTTACGTGCAAGGATTTGATTCACACACATATCTTGATTCTTGTAAAAATTAAGTGTGCTTTAATATCTTATCAATTTTAACTTCATTCAAGTAATCTCACAAATGGCTTTCCTCCTTCATGCAAAAAGATAATAACAAATAAATAGGAAGAAGCAATGAAAATCATCTTCATGTCATGTTATCCTTGAGATGTTTGTATAATTGGTATCCTATCACTCATTATTGAAAAATGACATAAACCTAGTTCAAATTTGCTAATATCATTCTCCTTTTTGTTGATAACAAAGGGGGAGAAATATATGAATTGATGCTATGAGTGCCATATTTGAATGAGAAATATATGAATTGATGCTATGAGTGTCATATTTGAATTTAATGCCATATAAATTGATGCTATGAATGCCATATTTGAATTTGAATTATGTTAAGGTATCAAAATCTTGCATCGAAATATATGATAAATTGGTGATAGAATTGCTATGATTATCATATTTGCACTATGTTAAGATATCTAGAGCATATATTACAATTCTACAAATTGATATGTGATAAAATGCTATGATTGCTATTATGAAACGTTTGTATTATGTTAAGATATCAAGAACTTACATCGCAGTCCTACATGTTGATATCTTACCATATGATGAATTGTTACGATTGCTATTTGTCACATTTGAAATGTAAAACATGAAAATGGGTGTCAAGCCTTAACATCATTTTCAGAGAAATACATCATGGTATGGGCCTTTTGAGCTCCAAATTCAAACCAATTTGGGGCCTATATATACCCCAACCTTTCCTGTATGAAAGGGCACTGAAAATACAATCTTACTCTATGTTTTTTAGAGCTCAAAAGTGTTGTAAAGGCTAGAAGTTCTACTCCCTCTTTTCTTCCAAGTTTTGATCTTTCAAGAGAGGAGAGAAATTCTATAAGGGTTGTCTCCTAAGCTCGTCAAAAGGAGCGAAAATGTAAAAGGGTGGTTGGCCTTCGCCTATTGAAGAAAGGCTTCTAGTGGACGTTAGTGACCTATTCGGAGGAGGAAGCCAAAAGTGGATGTAGGTCAAGAATGATCGAACCACTCTAAATCTCGGTTTGCATTTACTTTCTATTCTATATCTTAACTGCAAACTGTCTCTATAGCTTTACTTTAACTGCACTTCGCCTAATCTAAGTTAAAGCAACTTCCGAATCGGCTTTCATACTGAAATCGCTTTTATCGTATGAACGTTGTATTTCAATTGTCGAAAGTTTTCCACTACACTAATTTACTCCCCCCCCCCCCCTCTTAGTACTCTTGATCCTAATAGTGGCAGGTTGCTAGGCGGTGGTATGGCCAGACTGGGCGGTGGTACCGCCTAGTGCAGTGTCAGTGTCAGACTGACTCTAGCGGTGGTACCACCCAGCACAGGCAATGGTACCGCCCGGACCTAAGAAACCCAGGATGAGATGTTTTTAGGCTCCAAGTTTAAATCAAATTGAAGCCTATAAATACCTCTCTCATCCTTGGTTAACATACATAGGCACAAAGAATTCAAAAGTGAGAAAACGCTACTGTAATCTCTTTAGAAATTCCCTCCTTCACTCTAAGTTTAGAATTTTATAAGAGCAGAGTAATTGCTTGTAAGGGTTGTCTCCTAAACTTGTGAAAAGGAGAAGAGGGGTGTAAGAAGGAGGTTGAGCTTCAGCTATTAAAGGAAGATCGATAGTGGATACCGATGCCCTTGACGGAAGAGGAATTGGCAAAGTGGATGTAGGTCACAACGACCGAACCACTCTAAAATCTGATTTGCATTTCTTTGAGCAGTTTACTTTAACTACAAACCTCCTTACTTGCTCTTAACATCCACTACTCTCTTACATGTACTTTCAATGTTATTATCTTTGTAAAATGATTTTTCATCGGAAACGGATTTAATCGAAGCAAAGTTTTAAACCGACGTGGTTTTAGCGCTGCACTAATTCACCCCCCCCTCTTAGTTCCGACTCTCGATCCTAATAGATATAAATTAGTTTTTGAAAACAATGGTTATTCAATATTATTAGATGATGAGATCATCATGAGAGGAACATTGCATAATGGTTTGTTTATGCTAGACATTGCTCCACATATTATAAATGTAAGTGTGTCTAAGAGAAAACGAGATGAGGTGAATAGTGCATACCTATAACATTGTAGGCTATATCACATCCATGAGGGAATGATTCAAAAGTTGCTAAAGGATGGATATCTAGATCCATTTGACTATGATTCATATGCAACTTGTGAGCCTTGCTTTCATGGAAAATTGACCAACTCTCCTTTTAGTGAAACTAGAGAGAGAGAGCCATTGAGTTGTTGGAACTCCTACATAGTGATATATGTAGACCCATGTCAACTCATGCCATTGGTGGTTACTCCTACTTCATTACTTTTACTAATGATTTCTCAAGGTATGGACATGTGTACTTGATAAAGTACAAGTATGAGGCTTTCAAGAAATTTAGGAAGTATAAGAATAAAGTAGAGAATCAGATTAGAAAGAGTATCAAGACTCTTCGATCAGATCGAGGAGGTGAGTGCTTGAGTACAAAGTTCACCCAGTTCCTCAAGGACCATGGGATTCTATCCCAATGGATACCTCTTTAAACACCTCAACACAATGGTGTATCTGAAAGGAGAAATCATACACTGATAGACATAGTGCGGTCCATGATGAGTTTCGCTAACCTACCCATCTCATTCTGGGGATATGCTCGAGAGATTGCAGCTTACCTTCTGAATAGAGTTCCAACTAAATTGATAGTGTTTACACCATATGAGTTTTGGAAAGGGGAAAAACCCAATCTTAAGGTTGTTAAGATTTGGGGCTACCCTGTCCACATTAAAAGACACAACCCTAATAGGTTAGAATCGAAGACGGAGTGGTGCAAGTTCGTGGGATAACCCAAGAAAACTTGTGGATATTATTTCTATCATCCCGAGGACAAAAGGTCTTTATAGCTAAGAGAGCGATGTTTCTTGAGAAGGAACACATTCTTGGCGGAGATAGTAGGAGCATGATAGAGTTGAGTGAGGTTGGAGAACCTAGCTTAAGCAACACTCCACAGCCCAAGTCTATTCAGGTACCTAGCACATAAGTTTCGACTTAATGTAGGTCCGGTAGAGTATCTCATCCTCCAGAGAGATATATGAGACATATTAGTGGAGAGTATGTTGTGAATATTGATCCTTAGAGCTACGAGGAGGCTATTGTAAGCATAGACTTTGGGAAGTGCCAAGAAGCCATGAATTCTGAGATGGATTTCATGTACTCCAACAAGGTTTGGAACCTAGTTGATGCACTCGAGGGTATTGTACCCATCTGTTGTAAGTGGATTTTTAAGAAGAAGATCATAATAGATGGAAAGGTAGAGACCTATAAAGCAAAGCTAGTGACTAAGGGGTATCGTCAAAGGCAAGGTGCTGACTATAACAAAACCTTATTACCTATAGTCATGCTAAAATCCATCCGAATTCTATTGGCTATTGCAGCACACTATGATTATTAGATCTGGCAAATGGACGTGTAAGCCACATTCCTTAATGGCAACCTCGAGTAGGAGGTGTATATAATATAGTATGAGGGATTCATGTCCAAGGACTACCCAGATAAGGTGTGCAGGTTGGTTAGATCTATTTATGGACCGAAGCAAGCATCCCAAGTTTGGAATATAAGATTTAATGAGGCAATAAGATCTTTTGACTTCATTAAGAACGAAGATAAGCCTTACGTGTACAAGAAGGTAAGTGGGAGCGCTATCACTTTCTTGGTGTTATATGTGGATAATATTATGATAATTAAGAATGATGTAGGAATGCTATCCATAGTAAAAGCTTGGTTATCTAGACACTTCTCCATGAAGAACTTAGGGGAAGCATCCAATATCTTGGGGATTTGAATCTATAAAGATAGATCCAAAAGGATGCTTGGTTTATTCCAGTCCAACTACATAGACACCATTGTCAAAAGGTTAGCATGAAAAATTTCAATAGAGGTCTCATACTAATGAGACATTGGATATCGCTTTCTAGGAGTATGTCCACAAAGACTCCTGAAGATATGCGAACATGGATAGGATACCTTATGCCTCAGCAATAAGGTCTATCATATATGTTATGCTATGTACTAGGCCTGATATAGCGCATGCTCTGAGTGTCACGAATAGGTATCAAGCGGATCCAGGCTTGGAGCATTCGAAAGTAGTAAAGTGTATCCTTAAGTACTTGAGAAGGATTAAGGATCTTTTACTAGTATATGGAGGTAGTAGCCTCAGGGTTGAAAGCTACACGGACTAAAGTTTTCAGTCCGATGTCGATGATAATAAGTCGAATTTGGGGTATGTGTACACCCTGAATGGAGGAGCAGTGTGCCACGTAGATTTCCAAGCAAGATACTACTATTGACTTGACCATAGAGGCGGAGTACATTATTGCAATAGAGGCAACAAAGGAGGGAGTCTAGATAAAGAAGTTCATCATAGACCTAGGAGTCGTGCCACGTAGTGAGGAGTTGATTCCCTTATATTGCGACAACAACGGGATGATTGCTCAAGCAAAGGAACCTAAGTCTCATCATAAGTGTTCTTAGGAGGTTCCACCTGATTAGAGAGATCATAACCCGAGGAGATGTAGGAGTGGAAAGAGTTCTATCCGAAGATAACATTGTAAATCCACTAACAAAGCCATTATCTCATATTGTCTTTAAGTGTTATAAGGGTCTGATGGGAACCAGACACATAGGTGATTGGCTTTAGGTCAAGTGAGAAATTGCTAGTCATAGGTGCCTTGCAAGCCAATCATGTGAGTGATGGCACGTATGACTTGACACGTAATCTTTTACCTTATTATATTTTGATAATTTATCATTTTATATTAATTGTTGTATACACTTGAATATATTGTGATGTCCTTGAATCTATGTAATGGGATGATAGAACTCCAAAGGAATTCTATGTAGATTGATCTTTGAGAGAGATCATGCTTTGGAACGCTATTGGGGTTCCACCCTCCTAGAAGTCGGCCAAATGACTATAATTTTAGATAGATCTTATTCTCAAAGAGATGGAGGCTACATGCTTATATAGGGCTCCAAACCCTAGCCCTAGGGGCTGCTTCCTAAGCGAGTTACCCCTTTTGCCCTCAACCCTAACCAACCAGCCTAGTAAAAGGGGGCGGTGGCTAGGAAGCCCAAAAGCTCAAAATATAAACCCTAGCCACTTTTCTTTATAGGATAGAGTTGGCTAGGTGGGGTTTATTACAATCTCACAAGGTTTTATCAACTGCTTCTTGGTTGAGTAGGACCCAACCCTACTAGGGTCCTATCAAGTCTGCCCTCTCTAAATCAACCTTGTCCTTAAGGCTAAGGTTCCATGAACTTAGGGAACAAGGTCTTCAGCTCCTCATGTGATTCCCATATGGCATCTTCAAGTGGTAAATTATTCCAATGCACTAGTATTTCAATAGAGGAACATCAGCGACGCATCATAATTCTACGGTCGAGGATGGCTAGTGGTTGGGGTTGAATATCGCCATCATAAGTGGTGTTGAGCAGTTGGATCTAGGGTGACTCGTGTTCTTCCAACTTAAGCTTCAGGCATGACATGTGGAAGACAATGTAAATTTTGGCATCCTAAGACAATTTATGTTTGTATGCCATAGCTCCAATACACTTTATGATCTAATAAGATCTATAAAAATGTGGGGATAGCTTCATTGATGCTCGAGTGTTGATGGAGAGTTGCTTCTATGGTTATAGGTGAAGATAGACCTAATCTCTTATTGAAAATTCTCTTTCTCTTCGTCGTGTCTTGGCTTGATGCTTCATTCGGACTTGAGTAGTAGAGAGATTATCCTTTAGCAATTGTAGGAGTTTGTCCCCATCAATCAATTATTGGTCGACTTGATCTACCTTGGTTGAGCCAATTATATACTTTGGAATCATAGGGGTCGGCCGACCATACAATGCTTCATAAGGGACACATTTTGTAAATGAATGATATATAGTATTATGCTACCATTCGGCCCAAGGAAGCTATTCCGCCCACTCCTTTGGCAGGTTACTAGCGAAAAACTAAAGGTATGTCTCTAAACAGCTGTTCACCACCTTTGTTTGGTCATCAGTTTATGGATGATATGTTGTGCTCATCTTGAGTTTGGTGCCCTATAATTGAAATAACTCAGTCCAAAATTTACTGGTAAAGATCCTGTCATCATCACTTACAATGGACCCCTTGACATCCCATGTAGTTTAACAATATTTTCTATGAAAATATAGGCAATACTAGCAGTAGTGTATGGATTTCGCATAGCAAAAAAATGAGCATATTTCATAAGTCGATCAACCACCACAAGAATTGTGCTTTTACCATTGGAAGGTGGCAGCCCTTTAATGAAATCCATGGAGATGTCAGTCCACATTGAGTCTAGTATGGGTAGTGGTTATAGCTTCCTTGGACTTGCCACTATTTCACCCTTGTGCTATTGACATACATCACATTGTGCTACATATTCAGCAATAATTTTTTTCATCCCTCTCCAAAAACATTTTGCTTCACTCTCTTGTAGCATCTCATGAATCTAGAGTGCCCTACTGAAGGTGTGGAGAGCATTTCATGTAGGATGAATTTGATGCAAGGGGAGTTGGGTATAAGCATAATGCGACCTTTGTAATGTAGATCCCTCAAATCCCAAGTGTAGTGGACTATTGCACTTGGATCCTCCTCTAAATTTTTTTATGATGTTGCTAATCTCTGGATCCTTCTTCCATTCTTTCCTAATGTTCTCGAGGAAGCCGGTGGTAGGAATGGAGATGGCTGAAATTTTAGCTTGCTCAGGTAACCATGAGAGTGCATCTACAACAATGTTTTCTTTCCCCTTTTTGTAAATAATTTCATAATCAAATATTAGAAGTTTGGTTACCCATTTTTGCTACTCAGGGGATGATATCTTATACTCTAAAAAGTACTTGAGGCTTCTATGATCGGTTTTAATTTGAAATCGTCGGCCGATCAGGTAGAGTCTCCACCTCGTTATTGCATGCACAATGGCGAGCATCTCCTTATCATATATTGACATGTTTTGATTGGAGGGAGACAATGCCTTGCTAGTGTACATGAGTGGTCGACCATCTTGCATGAGAATGGCTCCAATTTCAACTCTAGATGCGTCAACCTCAATGATGAAGGGTCGACTGAAATTTGATAGCTCTAGCACTAGCATCGTCATCATGGCTACCTTAAGTTTGCCGAAGGTAGCGGAGGCTTTGTCCGACTATTCAAAGGCATCTATTGTCAGTAGAGAAGTGAGGGGTGCATTGATCTTCCCATAGTCCTTTACAAATTTTCAGTAGTAGCCCGTTAATCCAAGGAACCCATGTAGTAATTTCATGTTTGTAGGTTTCGGCAAACCTTGCATTGCTTCAATTTTTGTTGTGTCTATCGCCACTCCTTTTGATATTATGTGTCCAAAATACTCTGTTTTTTGCTAGAGAAAGATATACTTTGGCTTCTTAACAAAAAGTGTATTCTCTCGATGGATCGTCAGAAAAACCCGTAAATGCTGAAAGTGTGTCTTAAGAAAAGGGTTGTAAATGAGAATATCATCAAAAAATACCAACAAAAATTTACGAAGAAAGCTCTAAAAAATATCATTCATGAGACTTTGGAATGTTGAAGGAGCATTAGTGATTCTAAAATGTTTGGATCAAGAGCGGCCTTAAGAGGGGAGGTGAATTACTATAGCGAAAAAATTACTGCTTTTAAAAGTCTTCGTTTTAATTAAACCCGATTCCGATGAAAATTATTTTATAAATATTTTAACTTGTAAGCATATGGGAGCATAGAGAAATTAGTAAGAAGGTAAAGTAGCTTGCAATAAAGGTAAATTGCTGAAGACGAAATGCAAACCATAATTTAAAGTAGTTCAATTGTTGTGACCTACGTCCACTTTCAGATTCCTCCTTCGTCGAGATCACCGGCATCCACTAATAGCCTTCCTTCAATAGGTGAAGACCAACCACCTTTTACAGTGCTTTCTCCTTTTCACAAGTTTAGGAGATAACCCTTACAAATCTCACACCTCTCTTGAATGATCTCAAAACTTAGAAAGAGAGGAGGACTCTAGCACTTTTTACAACACTTTAATACTAAAAAATTTAAGATTATGCCAATTCTTTCATGGCCTTTCATGCAAAAAAGAGGGTGGAGAATTTATAGGCCCTAATTAGCTTCAGAATTTGAGCCATAAAGTATCATATCCCAGGATTTTGGGGTACTAACGGTACCACCACCATTATTGGGTAGTACCACCGCTTGACACCTGACACTAGGCGGTACCATCACCTAGTATGGGAGGTACCATCGCTTAGTCTGGGCGGTATGATCGCCTGACAAAGCTTGGAGACCAAACTCTAGCGGTACCACTGCGTAACTGGGGCGGTACTACCGTTGACAGCATTAACTGCCAGCGGTATCACTGCCCAGACCACTTAGGAGACTGGGTCTCCCAAGCGATGCCACCACTGGCCATGATTTCAAGTGCTGAATGGGCTATTCAATCTGGCCCAATTCAGCCCTATTAAGGGCCCAATTGGTCTCTAATTAAGTTAGTGGGATTACTTTACAATTTTAACTCAATTTTTGGTCTAACTACAATAACTAAGACATAATTAAAGTACTCTTATTCTGGTATATCAATTGCTTTTCCGACGATCTTCCGACGAACTTCCGACGAACTCCCGGCAATGTTCCGGTAGACTCCTAGCAAGCTCCTGGACTTTACGATGACCTTATGGGGGAGTTCTGACAAGCTTCTTTGGCAAGCTCCTAGACTTCTTGGTTGGTTCCGGTAGAACTTTCGACGAGCGTTCGGAATTCCGACGAACTCTTGAACTCCTAATGAAATCTCGATCTTGACTCCAACACAACACCTGCTTTATGTCTTATTGCTATCGTACTTAATCCTACACACTTTTCTCAACATATATATTATATCAAATAATTTATAATTTATTTTATTATCAAAATCCGAGATTCAACAATCTCCCTCTTTTTTATGATGACAATCAATTGATGATGGAGTTCACCTTAACTCCCCCTATCTATATGCCATACTTGAGAAAAGACATTCTTGAATTCAAGGTTTTTGAATTCAAGCATCAAACCAATAAGTTAAGTTCATTTAAACTTGTCAACTTGCACATCATGATTCTTATCATGATTTACCAATCTCAAAATTCGATACCACGTATTTATCAATAAAAATGATGTCAAGGCATGACATCCTTTTTTAAGTCCAATATGAAAGATGATAAACAATCATCATTTTTTCATGTGATAGAAATTTCAAATATGAAACTTTCAAGATTCAAGTTTAAAAAAAAAATGACGATTCATCAAATCGAGGCATGATTCCAATATGAAATAAAGCATGGTAATCATGATAGTCATTTATCATTTTGATATGAAATCAAGCATGATACTAGGAATTAAAACATTTCTAAGTAATCATGCCACAATTCGATACGTTTCAAGCAAACATTTGATATTTGTATTTGACAATACCAATCATTTGTATGTAATCATGCCACTTTTCGATATGTTTCAAGCATTTGTATTTGATGATACCAATCATATTTCAAGCATTCACAACACATACAAGTATTTATGATAAGCATTTACGATATGATACATTGCATATATTTACAATGCCAATTTTGTCATCAATTTACCACATTTTAGTATTATTTCTCTTCCTTTGTCATCAACAAAAAGGAGAACAATTCAACAACGCAAGTGTTGTAAAAATTCATGCAAGTTTCACACTAATTTATCCAATCGATATTGCATCATTGCATTCAAAAGTTCTCAACATCAAACGTTATCAACATTAAAGAGATAGATTCCATCAACTTCTCCCCCTTTATCATCAAAAACTTTATATGAAGAAGAGGAAGGAAGGCAAGGAGGGAATCCATTAAGAACCTGATTTGAATCAAAATATCATGTGAAATCAAATCACCAATCTTGCAAGTAATTATCTCACACGAAAATTCATCTTTAAAGGATCAAGAAATCCATTGGAATTCCTGAAATTTATCTTTCATGAGATGAATAAGGAAGAATCCATGGGAGAGGAGTATCACAAGAAAGAGAAATTTATGAAAAACTTCATAATGAGAGGAGCATCACATCAAATCTATTTCTCATTAAAAATTTATAAGAGTAAAATTCGTGAGCGATGCATTTGTCAATTCCATGTATCAAACATCATTAAGTTTTTTTTTTATGAAATATATTTGATACTTAGTATATTTATATTTTGGATTTCATGAAAGCCTTATTTATGAAATAATTTCATAAAAGCTTTAAAGAATCGAGAAATTCTAGAAACGATATACATCAAATTCATGTATTTGGACAACATAACATTCCTAACTCCTTTATAATAAAATCAAATTATTCTTCACTTAAAGGTTTTGTAAAGATGCTAGCTAATTGATGTTTTGTATCAATAAACACTAGGATTACATCATGATTATTGACATGATCTCGTATAAAGTGATGCCTAATGTCAATATGTTTAGTTCTAGAGTGTTGAATAGGATATTTCATTAAACATATTGCACTTGTGTTATCACATTTTATGGGAATATTCTTAGGTGTATCTTATAATCTTCTAATGTATTTTTCATCCATATAACTTGTGCACAACATGCACTAGTAGATATGTATTTTGCTTCGGTTGTAGATAGTGCAACCGAGTTTTGCTTCTTGGAAGACCAAGATGTCACGCCCCCCGAATTATCACATTTAGGAGGTTTGACCCTGTCTAAAATCAATAATATTATAATTCATCATCAATTCAATCCAGGATCCAATCTAACAATTTGAGGATACTAAGAATCATTCAAAATTAATATTCTCAATTCATAATCCTGTATGTTACATAAATCATAATCCACTTCACTCAGAGATTCACAAAATCCAAAGGCAACTCAACTAAACATCAACCATAACACAAATTCATAATCGTAGAAATATATACAATGACAAAAAGATAATTATTTACCATAAGTTCTTATCCTTATATAACTTAAACTTATTATTCCATAAACATGAGTGGTCCTTTAAACTTTTACATCACATAAGTATCAACATATCCTTAACATTACATCAGAAGTAAATTATACTATACAACAAAAACCTATCATCCAACAAAGATTAGCTCAAAAATCTTCTAGCCTTTCACTACTTCAACCCAATTCTAGCTTTCCAGTGCATGACAAGCTGCCCTGAAAAATTTATATAGCAATGCGATGAGCATAAAGAGCATAAAGCGACTAACATATCCATGGCGATAGGAGAAATTCAAGCAGGCTTAGTATTAAGATAACAAAAGTAGAAATACAAGCGTTCATTTGGAATCATCTCATTTGATATAAAAAAATCACAAAGGGTTACCTCATTTGAAAATAGGCATTAGACATAACAATAGGAGAAAGGAAATTGGAGCATTTCATTGCCAAAAGAAGTATTTAGGCGGCATGTATCAAATGGCACATGAAGCACTTAGGTGCATATCAAAGGTGTAGAGTGTTTGGGAGTATAACAATGACATACAAAACACTTCAAGGTATAACAAGTGAACCGAATAATAAACACAAGCTTGTATGTCATTTTTGATGTAGCATGCATTCCATTTTTATTCAAAACATAAATATAAATGCATAAGCAAAGCTTTGGATATCATATCAAAAACATAGAGGGCGTTGTGGGACTACATACATAATGTGATTCATCCATTTCTGGATGATCACTAAGCATAAGTCTCCCACGTTTGGGAGCTCCATCCACCCACGTCTGAGTGAGGTTAATGGGGGCCGACAGAGCATCGCAGGCTCTATGCATAACTCTCTTTACCATTTCTGGCAAAGAATCATAATATCCCATAACACACTATAGTACAAAAGGGTAGTATGAACGATAACATTGGCACATATCAAAAGCATATGCGGAACAACGGAGATATGCATGTGTCTTTATCACACAAGGAAATGCAAACAAAGCATTACATAATAAATTTCAGACATACAACAATTTTAGGATGAACAAGATAAGAATTTCAAAGAACTAATATAAAGTTCAATTGAAGAAGAATTTAGCAGAAATCAAATTTCCAATAGGATGAAAATTGAATAGGCAAAACCCAACAAAGTTTTCAATTATGACAGAATTTGAATGGTATATTTTCTGAATTGTTTGAGTGACCAAGCATACTCCAATTTACTAAAAATGAGTGTCATTGGAAAGCTGTATCAATCTATTTTTAGATAAACAAAACACAGAAAGTTACAACAAATAGAGTAAAGGAAGGTCAGAATTGATCATTTCTGTTTTGCAGAATTGATAGAATCAATTTAAACAGATGTTTCAGAAGGAAAACATACTTCAAAAATTCCAAATTATATGTCAAAAGAAAGATATGAGTTAAACAGATGTTTCAAAGAACCATTTTTGCATAATTCCAATTTTTTACTAGAGAGTTATGAGTAATTTAGTAACAGAAGTTCAGAATTGATCATCTCTGTTTTGCAGAATTGATAGAATCAATTTAAATAGATGTTTCAGAAGGCAAACATACATAAAAATTTTCAAATTAGGTATCAAACGAAAGATATATGAATCTAATTTTCAAAGAACTAAGTTTTACATAATTCAGAATTTTTGCTAGAGAGTTATGAGCAATTTAGTAACAGAAAGTCAGAATTGATCATCTCTGTTTTACAGAATTGATATAATCAATTTAAACAAATGTTTCAGAAGGAAAACATTCTTCAAAATTTCCAAATTAGGTGTCAAAAGAAAGATATATGAATCTAGTTTCCAAAGAAGAAGTTTAACATAATTTAGAATTTTCACTAGAGAGTTATGAGCAATTTAGTAACAGAAGGTTAGAATTCATAGTATCTATTTTACCAAATACATGAGGTCTTTTCATTCAATTATTTGGATAGGTATTTTTTTTCCAAATCTTTCAATTTTTATGTCAAATGGAAGCTCTATAAGTCTCATTTCATATTAAATAGGATTTTCCTCAATCCGAAATGGGTGCAAAAAGTTATGGTCATACAAGTACTGGAAGGTCAAAATCTAAAAATTTTCAGATTCAACATTTGTTGTATAAACGGCATAGATATCTTACATGCAGCCACAATCTCCCAATTTTCTCAAAATCAAGGTGAAAAATAAGGATCAAAATTTATCTCTAGGATGGGTTAGAGCACTTCCCTTAAAAAAGTTTTGATTTCCAAACGTGGGGGATTTGATGCAAAGCCTTAAGCCAAGATAAAACTTCTTCTTCTTCAATTCCTTCTTTTTCTCTTCTCCTTCGATTCCTTCTCCTCTTCTCAAGTTACATTGGCTGCAAAGTTTCCCACAATTATTTCATAAATTACTTAGGTTTGGCTCATGCTAAAATATTGAGTTTGCAAGCATGCATAGAGGTTTAGGTGTCATCTTTAGAATAAATGTATGTGGCTCACCCTTGCTAAGGACACATGTCCTCCATTTTCTTTTATTTTATTTTTATTTTTAGTGTGAATCTTTCACAAATCACCTTCAATTAATGATATTCACATTTTGGTCCCTCACAATATTTTCAATATATAAAAAAATATATTTAGTGCTAAAGAATTATTAAAAAAAATCCTCATATTTACAAATAAATCCTTATAAAATTTCAAAAAAAAAAAGAGGGATGTTACACTCTCCCTTCTTTAAAAGAAAATTTAGTCTAAATTTGTCACTCCTCTTTCTGTAAAAAGATGAGTGTAAGATTTCTTTATTTCTTCCTCTAGCCCAAGTCGTTTCATTTGTAGGATGATGCTTCCAAATTACTTTAACCGAAGTAATGATTCTATTTCTTATGATCTTCTCCTTTTAATCAATAATCTGAATGGGCTCTTCCTTGTAAAATAAGTCTTTCTCAATCACAATCGGCTCATACTCAATGACATGAGAGGAATCAAGTATATACTTTCTGAGCATTGACATATGAAATATATCATGGATATGACACATCGATGTTGGCAAAGCAATCTCGTATGCGACAGAGCTAATTCTAAATCATGAGTCATATAATTCAATTCATAATTCTTTAGCTACGTTAAAGCATAAGCAATTACTTTCCCTTCTTTCATCAAAACACATGCAAGGCCCTTTCTTGAAGCATATCAGTATAAACTACAAATCCTTCATTACCACTTGGAATAGTGAGAGTAGGGGCACTAGTCAAACTTCTTTCTAATTCTTGGAAACTTTGCTCACAATCATCACTCCATTCAAATTTCACATTCTTTTGAGTCAGTTTGGTGAGGGGATGAGCAATTTGAGAAAATCCGTCCACAAATCTCTTGTAATAACCTGTCATGCCCAAGAAACTTCTAACTTCTATTACATTTGTTGGCACTTCCCAATTAACTAATGCTTCCACTTTCTTTGGATCAACAGATATGCCCTTTCCTAAAATCACGTGGCCTAAGAAAGCAATTTCCTTCAACCAAAATTCCCATTTGCTGAACTTTGCATACAGCTTCTTTTCTCTTAGTATAGATAATACATCTCTCAAGTGTTTATCATTCTCTTGATTACTCCTTGAATATACTAATATGTCATCAATGAATACAATTACACAATCATCTAAGAGTGGCTGAAATATTCTATTCATCAGTTCCATAAAAGCTGCAGGAGCATTAGTCAAGCCAAAAGGCATTACTAAAAATTCGTAGTGGCCATATCGAGTTCTAAAGGCTATTTTTGGAATATCCTCCTTCTTGACCTTCAACTGATAGTAACCTGATCTTAGATCAATCTTGGAGAATACTTGTGCACCCTACAATTGATCAAATAGGTCATCAATCCTGAGTAGGGGATACTTATTTTTGATAGTCACCTGATTCAACTATCTATAATCAATACAAAGCCTCAACGTCCCATCCTTCTTCTTAACTAATAGCACTGGAGTACCCCACGGTGAGACGCTAGGTTGAATGAAACCCTTATCTAACAACTCTTGTATTTGCTTATTTAATTCCTCGAGCTCAAGTGGTTCCATTCTGTAGGGAGGCTTAGATATTGGGGTTGTTCTAGGGACTAAATTGTTGAATCTCGAATTTTGATGATAAAATCAATTGATGGGTTATTTGATCTAATCCATATTATTGAGTTAAGTGTGCAGGATTAACTACGATAAACAGAAAACACAAAGCAAGTATACCGGAGTCGAGTTCGATGAACGTTTAAGAGTCCGAAGAATCGTCGGAGATGCTGCCGGAACCAACCGAGAAGAAATCGGGAACCTATTGGAAGTTCGCCGAAGAGATCATCTGGAGGTTCGGCAGAGATTACCGAGAAGTCTCAGCTACTCATTAAAGTCATCACAAGTTTGGGAGCGTGCTTGGACCCCGTCGAAGGAAGTTCGCCGGAAAAGCTTCATGCGAACAAGACTTGACGTTCGTGGTTAATAAATTGCTTAGGATGTGTTTTGTTATGTAGTTCACTTGTAATTAGGATTAGGATTAAGAAGATAATCCTATATCCTGGTTAGGGGTCAATTGGGGCCAAAAGTCGATTTGGTTTGGGCTAAAAGTAAGCCAAACCAAGTGAACCGGAGAGAGCGGTGGCACCATCCATCACTCAGTGTTTGGGCGGTGACACCTCTTGGTTGGATGATTGCAATCATCCAAAGACCCGAAAGGCCAAGGTGGCACCACTTGGTTGGCGGTGGCACCACCAAAGATCGGAAACCAAAGAGAATTTGAATTTTGGAGCCCAAATTTTGGAGCCCAAATTTGAATCCTCTTGAGGCCTATAAATACTCCTCAAATCTCAGCTGAGAAAACAACTTTTGAGCAGCAAGAGTTTGAGAGAAAGGACTTAGAAAAGTGTTAGCTTGTCTTCTTTTCAATTTGCTAGTGTTCACCTCATCTCTTCTCGAAAATCTGTAAGAGAGTGAACCGCTTGTAAAGAGTTGTAAGAGGGGTATTTACCCTTCCATTTCAAGAGACTTGCTAGTGGAAGGTGGGAGCCTCATCAAGAGGGGCCTCATGCAAGTGGAGTAGGTCATTTGACCGAACCACTCTAAAATCGGCGTGATCCTTGGTTTGCATTTCATTATTGCTATTTATATTATTGCAAACCTTCTTATATGCTTTAGTTTCTTATTACTTTTTTTATATTGAAGAATACGCTTTCAAGATTAAGCTTGTCAAGTTCCGCTCTTATCATAATGAAAAGATTTTTTTAAAAACCAAAGTTTTAATCCGCTGCACTAATTCACCCCCCCCTCTTAGTGCTGCTCCGATCCTAACAATTGGTATCAGAGCAAGGTTATCTCTCATATTTGGTTTAATACCCAAGAGAGATGGCTTACTCCGGTATGCAAGAGGGCCATTCTATCACTCGTCCACCTATGTTTAATGAGTCGGATTACACGTATTGGAAGACTCGGATGAGGATCTTCCTCATTTCTATGGATTTCGAGCTTTGGACTATTGTTGAAAATGGATTTCAAAAATCTTCTCTTCCGATGAGCGAATGGAATGAATCGGAGAAGGTTTTTGCTTTAAATGCAAAGGCTATGAACATAGTTTACCTAAGTATTTTTGGGCCGAAGCCGTAAATACGACTTGCTACATCATGAATAGAGTCCTAATAAGACCTTCCTTATCAAAAACTCCCTATAAATTATGGAATAACAAAAAACCAAATATTTCCTATTTTAAAGTTTTTGGTTGTAAATGCTTTATTTTAAATGAAAGGGATGCCTTAGGAAAATTTGATGCAAAATCCGAAGAAGGCATCTTTCTTGGTTGCTCTTCCGTTTCGAAAGCTTTTCGGGTTTTTAATAAAAGAACCTTAGTAATTGAAGAGTCTATTCATGTAGTTTTTAATGAAGTCTCAAATTTTAAGAAAAATGATTTTGATGATGATCTTGGTTTTGATAATTTGAATTTAAATGAACCCCCTCCTCAAAATAGCAACTTGGATGCACCTTCTTCCGAAATTTCCTTACCTAAGGAATGGAAGTATATAGATGCTCATCCAAAGGAGCTAATTATAGGGGATACATCTAAAGGGGTTCAAACTCGTTCCTCTTTCAAGAATTTTTGTGCTAATGCCGCCTTCCTCTCTCAAATCGAACCTAAGTGCATTGACAAGGCCATAAAAGATGATTTTTGGATTATTGCAATGCAAGAGGAACTGAATCAATTTGAGAGAAACAAGGTGTGGGAGCTTGTTCCTAGACCTAGTGACCATTTAGTCATTGGTACTAAGTGGGTCTTTAGAAATAAGCAAGACGAAAATGGTATCGTGGTTAGAAACAAGGCTAGATTAGTGGCCAAAGGTTTCAACCAAGAAGAAGGTATCGATTACGAAGAAACCTTCGCACCCGTGGCTCGATTAGAAGCCATAAGGATGCTCCTTGCCTATGCTAGTAGTTATAATTTTAAACTATTTCAAATGGATGTCAAAAGTGCCTTCTTGAATGGTTTTATTTCCGAAGAAGTATATGAAAGGCTTAGTTCCTTTCTTATTTTAAATAATTTTACCAAAGGCAAGGTTGATACTACATTGTTTATTAAACATTTTGAAAATAATTTTCTTATTGTGCAAATTTATGTTGACGATATTATTTTTGGCTCTTCGGATGAATCACTATGTGAATCATTTGCCAAATCTATGAGTCATGAATTTGAAATGAGTTTAATGGGAGAATTAACTTTCTTTTTAGATTACAAATCAAACAACTTAAGGATGGTATATTTCTTAACCAATCTAAATATACATTAGAATTATTAAAACGATTTAACATGGATAATTCAAAAGTAATAAACACCCCTATGAGTACTTCGACTAAGTTAGATATGGATGAAAATAATGAAAATTTCGATCAAAAAACATATAGGGGAATGATAGGTAGTCTACTCTACCTTACTGCTACTAAACCAGATATCATGTTTAGTGTAGGACTTTGTGCTAGGTTTCAATCAAATCCTAAACTATCTCATCTTAAAAGTGTTAAAAGAATATTTAGGTATCTTAAAGGAACTCCAAATTTAGGTTTATGGTATCCAAAATCTGAAAAATTTGATTTAATGGCTTATGCGGATGCCGATTTTGGCGGATGTTGGATAGATAGAAAAAGTACATCCGGAACATGCCAATTTTTAGGACATGCACTTGTTTCTTGGACTTCCAAAAAACAAAATTCAGTAGCACTATCTACGGCGGAAGCCGAATACATTGCTGCAAGTGCATGCTGTGCACAAGTTGTTTGGATGAAAAATACATTGGAAGACTATGGAATTCACTTTAAAAATATTCTCATAAAATGTGATAATACTAGTGCCATATGTCTTACTAAAAATCCAATTCAGCATTCTAGAACTAAGCACATCGACGTTAGGCATCATTTCATACGCGATCATGTCCTTCACAATAATGTTGTTCTAGAATTCATTGACACAAAGCATCAATTAGCAGATATATTCACAAAAGCCTTGAATGAAGACCAATTTGAATTCATTAGAAGGGAATTAGGTATGTTAAATTGTCCCTAAACAATAAACTTGTTTGATTGGATTTTCCGTAAAGTCTTTCATCTTCTTTCCATCTCTCGGTGAATCTAATCATTCTCCTTCAAATTCCATATGACATGTTGTGAAATCTCGAAATCGATTTTGATGACTTGATTATGAATTTCAAGTTACCAATTTGATTTAAATAAGTTTTATCTAAATCATAATCTTGATCTTGCAAAATTGGAATCACAAATAATATCTTTTGGCATTCATGAATTGATACTTACAAATATGAAAGTATTGACATTCTTGACTTGAAACATTGTATGCTTAAATTAATCATTCTCCTATGTTTCAAAATTCTTTAAATGCCTTATATGATGATTGAAAAGTAATGTTGAGATTTTAATGTATTTAACGATTTGAATGTGTTTGTATTCGAATTATGATCTTGACTTTGTGAAATTACTACTTGAATTTTTATCCCAATCTCTCTCTTGTACATCTACAATTTCTATTATTTATAGAAAGAAGAGATTAGCTAATATGAATGCATGCTGAATTTTCCTCTAAAAAATGAACTCTCATGTAAATATTTTTGCATACTTAATTTTCAATGATAAAATCGTTGTATGACAAAATATGTGCTTCAAGTCTCATTTCCCTTTTTGTTGATGACAAAGGAGGAGAAAAGTGATGACTTATATCATTCTTAATAGCATGACAAAATATGAATTGCAAAAATCTTTGAAAAAAGTGATTGATATGAATGACTTATATGCCTTGCAAAAAAACCTTGAAAATATCACAAGATTGATTGATCATATTGAAAGCATGCCTTACATCTAAATCATAAAATTTATATTGAAAATCTTTATCTTCTGTCGTAGTAAAATTCGTCCCTTTTCATTTAACTTATGATTTTCATAGAAGTTTTGTACTCACTATTGTTTAATGAGGATCACGATAAGCTCTACCGTTAGAACTTATCGGGTTATGCTTGAATCCAATAGGATGGAACTCAAGTGTTTTTTTTTTTTTTATCCTCTCATAATATGGCATATAGATAGGGGGAGTTATGTTTAACTCTATCATCAATTGATTGTCATCATCAAAAAGGGGGAGATTGTTGAATCTCGGATTTTGATGATAAAATCAATTGATGGGTTATTTGATCTAATCCATATTATTGAGTTAAATATGCAGGATTAACTACGATAAACAGAAAACACAAAAGCAAGTATACCGAGTCGAAGTTCGATGAACGCTTTAAGAGTCCGAAGAATCGCGGAGATGTCTGCGGAACCAACCGAGAAGAAATCGGGAACCTGTTGGAAGTTCACAAGAAGATATCGTCGAGAGGTTCGCAGAGATCACCGAAAGTCTCAGCTACTCATTAAAGTCATCACAAGTTCGAGCGTGCTTGGACCCCGTCAAGGAAGTTCGCCGGAAAGCTCGTCGGAACAAGACTTGACGTCATGGTTAATAAATTGCTTAGGATGTGTTCTGTTATGTAGTTCACTTGTAATTAGGATTAGGATTAAGAAGATAATCCTATATCCTGGTTAGGGGCCAACTGGGGCCAAAGTCAGATTTGGTTTGGGCTAAAAAGTAAGCCAAACCAAGTGAATGAGAGCTGTGGGACCAGCCCAAAGCACCAGTGTCTTTGGTGGTGACACCTCCTGGGTCAAGACAGACCGCCCAGCACCGAAAGGCTGGGCTGGTGGCACCGCTTGGTTGGGCAGTGGCACCGCCAGCATCGGGAACCCAAAGAGAATTTGAATTTTGGAGCCCAAATTTGAATCCTCTTGAGGCCTATAAATACCCCTCAAATCTCAGCTGAGAAAACAACTTTTGAGCAGCAAGAGTTTGAGAGAAAGGTCTTAGAAAAGTGTTAGCTTGTCTTCTTTTCAATTTGCTAGTGTTCACCTCATCTCTTCTCGAAAATCTGTAAGAGAGTGAACCGCTTGTAAAGAGTTGTAAGAGGGGTATTTACCCTTCCATTTCAAGAGACTTGCTAGTGGAAGGTGGGAGCCTCATCGAAGAGGGGCCTCGCAAGTGGAGTAGGTCATTTGACCAAACCACTCTAAAATCGGCGTGATCCTTGGTTTGCATTTCATTATTGCTATTTACATTATTGCAAACCTTCTTATATGCTTTAGTTCCTTATTACTTTTGCTGCGCATATTTAAGAATATGCTTTCAAGATTAAGCTTGTCAAGTTCCGCTCTTATCATACGAAAGATTTTTTAAAAACCAAAGTTTTAATCCGCTACACTAATTCACCCCCCCCTCTTAGTGCTGCTCCGATCCTAACAATTGGTATTAGAGCAAGGTTATCTCTCATATTTGGTTTAATACCCAAGAGAGATGGCTTACTCCGGCATGCAAGAGGGCCATTCTATCACTCATCCACCTATGTTTAATGAGTCGGATTACACGTATTGGAAGACTCGGATGAGGATCTTCCTCATTTCTATGGATTTCGAGCTTTGGACTATTGTTGAAAATGGATTTCAAAAATCTTCTCTTCCGATGAGCGAATGGAATGAATCGGAGAAGGTTTTTGCTTTAAATGCAAAGGCTATGAATGCCTTGTTTTGTGCACTAGACAAAAACGAATTTAATCGTGTTTCAATTTGTGATTCGGCCTTTGATATTTGGAGAACTCTTGAGGTCACTCATGAATGCACTAGCCGAGTGAAAGAGTCCAAAATCAACATTCTTGTGCACTCTTACGAACTTTTCCGAATGAAACCAAGTGAGTCCATCGGAGACATGTACACCCGGTTTACGGATGTCATCAATGGACTCAAAGCTCTTGGTAAAGGTTTTACAAACTTTGAACTAGTAACTAAAATCTTAAGATCCCTCCCTAAAAGTTGGGATCCAAAAGTTACGGCCATTCAAGAGGCCAAAGACCTTAAAACATTCCCTCTTGAAGAATTCATTGAGTCTCTAATGACCTACGAAATGACATGTCAAGCTCATGACGAGCTCGAGAACCTCCTTCCAAAGAACAGGAAGGATATGGCACTCAAATCACAAGAAGACCACTTGAAAGGAACATCAAGTGATGAGGACAGTGACAATGACATTGCACTTTTGACTCAAAAATTCAAAAAATATTTAAGGAAGAACAAATTTAAAAATAATACAAAAAATAAATTTGAACAAAAGAAGGACCAAGTGATTTGCTATGAATGCAAAAAATCGGGACACTACAAGAACGATTGCCCTCAAGCCAAAAAGAGAACACCAAAGAAGAAGGCACTCAAGGCAACATGGGATGACTCAAGCACATCCGAAGAATAGGAGTCCAACACCGAGCAAGTTGCTCACTACGCCCTAATGGCCTTCGAAGAAGAGGTAACGGATTTAATTAATGCAGATTTACCTTATCATGATTTATTAAATGCCTTCCATGAGTTATTTGATGAATGTAAGACAATTAGTAGAAAATACAAATTGCTAAGAAAGGAGCATGATAGTCTTACTTGTGCTTTTGATAAATTAAAAACTGAATATCATGATTGTCTAGCTCCATGTGTTAAATGCCATGATTTAGAAACTCTCCAAAATGAAAACTTAGTACTTAAGGACACCTTGAAGAAATTCGAGGTCGGTAGCAAGTCCTTAAACATGATCCTTACAAATAAGGGTCACGTTCCTAAAAGGAGTGGAATCGGATTTGTGAGAAATACTCACGAAAATCCAACCACCTTCGTTAAAGGTCCTATCTTACATGTTCAACATCAAAGCAATTGCAACTTTTGTTACAAATATGGACATATAACTTACCAATGTCCATTCAAGAAAATTAGTCCGAACAAATTGATTTGGGTTCCTAAAGGAACCATGATCAAGTCTATGCAACATGATAAACAAGTTAGATTAGTTTTTGAGGCACCCAAAAGTAAATGGGTACCTAAAAATAATTCCTTCTTGTAGAAACATACACCATCACATGCTAGGAGCAAGATATGGTATATTGATAGTGGATGCTCAAGGCATATGACCGGAGATCCATCCCAATTCACCAAGCTCACTAGCATGGACGAAGGCTATGTCACCTTCGGAGACAACAACAAAGGCAAAATCATTGGCAACGGAACCATAGGTAACAAATCAAGTTTTTCCATTGATGATGTGTTACTAGTTGATAGATTAAAACATAATCTATTGAGCATTAGTCAATTATGCGATAAAGGTTATATCGTTAGATTTGAATCAAATATATGCATTATTGAAAAACCAAATCATAACATGACTATGATTGCTTTAAAACAAAATAATGTCTATACCATCAATCTTGATGAACTAAGTAATGAAATGTGTTTCTCCGCCATAAATGATGATGCTTGGCTTTGGCATAGGAGATTAGGCCATGCAAGCATGAAAACAATATCTAAAATCTCATCTCAAGAATTAGTACGAGGGATTCCGAATATGAAGTTTATCAAAGATAAGGTATGCGATGCATGCCAACTAGGGAAACAAATAAAAACAAGCTTCAAACCAAAAAATCAAATTAGCACCACTAGACCGTTACAATTGATCCATTTGGACTTATTTGGACCAATTGATACAACAAGTCTAGGTGGAAGCAAATATGCTTTTGTGATTGTGGATGACTACTCTAGATACACTTGGACCTATTTCTTAGCTCACAAAAGTGATTGTTTTAAGTGTTTCTCTAAATTTTGTAAACTCACTCAAAACGAAAAAGGGTTCATGATTTCATCAATTCGGAGTGATCATGGTGCCGAATTTCAAAACCATGACTTTCAAAATTTTTGTGAAGTTAATGGATACAACCATAACTTCTCCACTCCGAGAAATCCCCAACAAAATAGAGTAGTTGAAACAAAAAATAGAAACCTACAAGAAATGGCAAGAACTATGTTAAATGAACATAGTTTACCTAAGTATTTTTGGGCCGAAGCCGTAAATACGGCTTGCTACATCATGAATAGAGTCCTAATAAGACCTTCCTTATCAAAAACTCCCTATAAATTATGGAATAACAAAAAACCAAATATTTCCTATTTTAAAGTTTTTGGTTGTAAATGCTTTATTTTAAATGAAAGGGATGCCTTAGGAATATTTGATGCAAAATCCGATGAAGGCATCTTTCTTGGTTGCTCTTCCGTTTCGAAAGCTTTTCGGGTTTTTAATAAAAGAACCTTAGTAATTGAAGAGTCTATTCATGTAGTTTTTAATAAAGTCTCAAATTTTAAGAAAAATGATTTTGATGATGATCTTGGTTTTGATAATTTGAATTTAAATGAACCCCCTCCTCAAAATAGCAACTTGGATGCACCTTCTTCCGAAATTTCCTTACCTAAGGAATGGAAGTATATAGATGCTCATCCAAAGGAGCTAATTATAGGGGATACATCTAAAGGGATTCAAACTCGTTCCTCTTTCAAGAATTTTTGTGCTAATGCCGCCTTCCTCTCTCAAATGGAACCTAAGTGCATTGACAAAGCCATAAAAGATGATTTTTGGATTATTGCAATGCAAGAGGAACTGAATCAATTTGAGAGAAACAAGGTGTGGGAGCTTGTTCCTAGACCTAGTGACCATTTAGTCATTGGTACTAAGTGGGTCTTTAGAAACAAGCAAGACGAAAATGGTATCGTGGTTAGAAACAAGGCTAGATTAGTGGCCAAAGGTTTCAACCAAGAAGAAGGTATCGATTACGAAGAAACCTTCGCACCCGTGGCTCGATTAGAAGCCATAAGGATGCTCCTTGCCTATGCTAGTAGTTATAATTTTAAACTATTTCAAATAGATGTCAAAAGTGCCTTCTTGAATGGTTTTATTTCCGAAGAAGTATATGTCGAACAACCTCTCGGATTTGAAAATTCTCTTCTTCCTAATCATGTATTCAAATTGACTAAGGCTCTCTATGGCTTGAAACAAGCTCCTAGAGCTTGGTATGAAAGGCTTAGTTCCTTTCTTATTTTAAATAATTTTACCAAAGGCAAAGTTGATACTACATTGTTTATTAAACATTTTGAAAATAATTTTCTTATTGCGCAAATTTATGTTGACGATATTATTTTTGGCTCTTCGGATGAATCACTATGTGAATCATTTGCCAAATCTATGAGTCATGAATTTGAAATGAGTTTAATGGGAGAATTAACTTTCTTTTTAGATTACAAATCAAACAACTTAAGGATGGTATATTTCTTAACCAATCTAAATATACATTAGAATTGTTAAAACGATTTAACATGGATAATTCAAAAGTAATAAACACCCCTATGAATACTTCGACTAAGTTAGATATGGATGAAAATAATGAAAATTTCGATCAAAAAACATATAGGGGAATGATAGGTAGTCTACTCTACCTTACCGCTACTAAACCAGATATCATGTTTAGTGTAGGACTTTGTGCTAGGTTTCAATCAAATCCTAAACTATCTCATCTTAAAAGTGTTAAAAGAATATTTAGGTATCTTAAAGGAACTCCAAATTTAGGTTTATGGTATCCAAAATCTGAAAAATTTGATTTAATGGCTTATGCGGATGCCGATTTTGGCGGATGTAGGATAGATAGAAAAAGTACATCCGGAACATGCCAATTTTTAGGACATGCACTTGTTTCTTGGACTTCCAAAAAACAAAATTCAGTAGCACTATCTACGGTGGAAGCCGAATACATTGCTGCAAGTGCATGCTGTGCACAAGTTGTTTGGATGAAAAATACATTGGAAGACTATGGAATTCACTTTAAAAATATTCTCATAAAATATGATAATACTAGTGCCATATGTCTTACTAAAAATCCAATTCAGCATTCTAGAACTAAGCACATCGACGTTAGGCATCATTTCATACGCGATCATGTCCTTAACAATAATGTTGTTCTAGAATTCATTGACACAAAGCATCAATTAGCAGATATATTCACAAAAGCCTTGAATGAAGACCAATTTGAATTCATTAGAAGGGAATTAGGTATGTTAAATTGTCCCTAAACAATAAACTTGTTTGATTGGATTTTCCGTAAAGTCTTTCATCTTCTTTCCATCTCTCAGTGAATCTAATCATTCTCCTTCAAATTCCATATGACATGTTGTGAAATCTCGAAATCGATTTTGATGACTTGATTATGAATTTCAAGTTACCAATTTGATTTAAATAAGTTTTATCTAAATCATAATCTTGATCTTGCAAAATTGGAATCACAAATAATATCTTTTGGCATTCATGAATTGATACTTACAAATATGAAAGTATCGGCATTCATGACTTGAAACATTGTATGCTTAAATTAATCATTCTCCTATGTTTCAAAATTCTTTAAATGCCTTATATGATGATTGAAAAGTAATGTTGAGATTTTAATGTATTTAACGATTTGAATGTGTTTGTATTCGAATTATGATCTTGACTTTGTGAAATTACTACTTGAGTTTTTATCCCAATCTCTCTCTTGTACATCTACAATTTCTATTATTTATAGAAAGAAGAGATTAGCTAATATGAATGCATGCTAAATTTTCCTCTAAAATGAACTCTACGTAAATATTTTTGCATACTTAATTTTCAATGATAAAATCGTTGTATGACAAAATATGTGCTTCAAGTCTCATTTCCCTTTTTGTTGATGACAAAGGAGGAGAAAAGTGATGACTTATATCATTCTTAATAGCATGACAAAATATGAATTGCAAAATCTTTGAGAAAAGTGATTGATATGAATGACTTATATGCCTTGCAAAATCCTTGAAAATATCACAAGATTGATTGATCATATTGAAAGCATGCCTTACATCTAAATCATAAAATTTATATTAAAAATCTTTATCTTCTGTCGTAGTAAAATTCGTCCCTTTTCATTTAACTTATGATTTTCATAGAAGTTTTGTACTCACTATTGTTTAATGAGGATCACGATAAGCTCTACCGTTAGAACTTATCGGGTTATGCTTGAATCCAATAGGATGGAACTCAAGTGTTTTTTTTTTTTTATCCTCTCATAATATGGCATATAGATAGGGGGAGTTATGTTTAACTCTGTCATCAATTGATTGTCATCATCAAAAAGGGGGAGATTGTTGAATCTCGGATTTTGATGGGTTATTTGATCTAATCCATATTATTGAGTTAAATATGCAGGATTAACTACGATAAACAGAAAACACAAAGCAAGTATACCGGAGTCGAGTTCGATGAACGTTTAAGAGTCCGAAGAATCGTCGGAGATGCTGCCGGAACCAACCGAGAAGAAATCGAGAACCTGTTGGAAGTTCGCTGAAGAGATCGTCGGAGGTTCGCAGAGATCACCGAGAAGTCTCAAATACTCATTAAAGTCATCACAAGTTCGAGCGTGCATGGACCCCGTCGAAGGAAGTTCGTCCTGAAAGCTTCGTCGGAACAAGACTTGACGTTTCATGGTTAATAAATTGCTTAGGATGTGTTTTGTTATGTAGTTCACTTGTAATTAGGATTAGGATTAAGAAGATAATCCTATATCCTGGTTAGGGGGCCAACTGGGGCCAAAAGTCAGATTTGGTTCTGGGCTAAAAGTAAGCCAAACCAAAGTGAACGAGGAGAGCAAAGGTGACACCTCTCCTGGGTCAAGGATTGCAATCCCAAAGACCGAAAGGCCAAGCAGTGGCACCGCTTGGGCAAGGGCACCGCCAAAGATCGGGAACCCAAAGAGAATTTGAATTTTGGAGCTCAAATTTGAATCCTCTTGAGGCCTATAAATACCCCTCAAATCTCAAATGAAAAAACAACTTTTTTGAGCAGCAAGAGTTTGAGAGAAAGGTCTTAGAAAAGTGTTAGCTTGTCTTCTTTTCAATTTGCTAGTGTTCACCTCATCTCTTCTCGAAAATCTGTAAGAGAGTGAACCGCTTGTAAAGAGTTGTAAGAGGGTATTTACCCTTCCATTTCAAGAGACTTGCTAGTGGAAGGTGGGAGCCTCATCGAAGAGGGGCCTCTAAGTGGAGTAGGTCATTTGACCAAACCACTCTAAAATCGGCGATCCTTGGTTTGCATTTCATTATTGCTATTTACATTATTGCAAACCTTCTTATATGCTTTAGTTCCTTATTACTTTTGCTGCGCATATTTAAGAATACGCTTTCAAGATTAAGCTTGTCAAGTTCCGCTCTTATCATACGAAAGATTTTTTTAAAACCAAAGTTTTAATCCGCTGCACTAATTCACCCCCCCCTCTTAGTGCTGCTCCGATCCTAACATAAATCAATAATAAACTCACCTTCCCTGTCTAGAGGTAGTCCAAGCAAATCCTCTAGGAATACATCAGGGAACTCTTTAGCCACGGAAATTTCATTTAGGTGAGTTTCTTGTTTTGAATATTCCTTTACACATATAACATAACAAAAACATCCCTTTTGCATAAGGCGTTGAGTTTAAAATGCTGATATTAAGGAAAGAGGCAAATCATGCCTAATACCCTCAAAGTAGAAGATAGGCTGATTTGGTATGTAGAATGTAATTATTTTTATGTAACAATCAATACTAGCATGATAGGAAGATAACCAATCCATGCCCAATATAATATCAAAACCTTGGATTTCTAGGAGTATCAAATCGGCGAGTTCATGTTCTCCGAAAGAAATCAAACAAGTTGGATAAACCAAATTTGTAGTCAAGGAATCCCCAGCAGCAGTAGTTATGTGTAGCAAATAATCCAGTGGTTTAGGTTGAATGCCCAAGTGACAAGCAAAATACTGTGCAACAAAAGATAAGTTGGAACCAGGATCAAACAAAACTTTTGCATTTCTATTAGAAACATGTAGAATACCTTCAACCACTGATTTAGAGGCTCTGGAATCTTTTTCTGTGATAGTATATACTCTAGCATGGGTTGTTGGCTTAGTCGGTAGTGGCTCTTTCTTCTTGTTTAGTGGGCAATCTCTAACTTTATGATATAACTTTCCACACGCAAAACAGGCTCCAGTCACCCGAAAAAACTCACTTGTTTCATGATTACGTCCACATTTTGTACATGATAGAGTTCCTTGCGATAGTGTTCCTTTCTCAAATCTAAGTACCTTTACCCTCTTGTTACTTCTTTCTGCTTCATTTCCTCTCTTACTTTTACCAACAAACTTATCCTTGTTGTTCTTGTCACTTATTTCTTGGATCTCCTCCAAGTCTTTTTCAAGTATGAAAGCTCTTTCTACTATATCAGTGTATGCCTAGAGTTTTAAAGCTGATATCCGGCTTCTTATTGCTGGCCTTATTCTTCTTTCAAATCTTCTTACTTTCCTATATTCATCATCAATCATATGTGTGGCAAATCTAGAGAGCTCAGTGAATTTAGACTCATATTTTGGCTACTATCAAATTTCCCTGGATGAGATTCAAGAACTCCAATTTTTTTTGCTCTCTAATACAATCTGAAAAATATTTATCATTGAATTTTTCTGTAAATACCTTCCAAGTGATTGGCTCCTGTCGAGCTTCAGAAATCCTCTTCATGGTTCGCCACCAGTGCTCAGCCTCTCCTTCTAGCATGAAGGTAGCAAGAGAAACCTTCTTATCATCTGGGCAATTTAAAACATCAAATATTTTCTCTATCCGCATCATCCATTGTTCTGCTACCATTGGAGTAGGCTCACTACTAAAACTGGGAGGACTAAGCTTCTTAAACTGTTCAATTCCCAACCCAATCTGGTTTGAATTCCCCGTTTCATCATTTCTTCCTTGTCGGACTTGTTGTTGCATTACTTGTGTCATAGCCTCTAGAGTTTTTATAATTCCACTCAATTGATCAGAAGTAGATGCAAAAGGATAAACATATGACCTCGTCATCCTTGCTTCCTAAAAATAGCAAAAGAAAACTTTTGATCAATCTCTAAATAGAAATCAATAAAACTAAAAATTTATTACACATCTAGCATATCAAAATTCTTTGAAATCCAAAAATCACGCTCCGACACCAACTCTGTCACGCCCCCCAAATTATCACATTTAAGAGGTGTGACCCTCTCTAAAATCAATAATATTATAATCCATTATCAATTCAATCCAGGATCCAATCTAACAATTTGAGGATACTAAGAATCATTCAAAATTATTATTCACAATTCATAAACATGTACGTTACATAAATCATAATCCACTTCACTCAAAGATTCCCAAAATCCAAAGGCAACTCAATTAAACATCAACCACAACACAAATCCATAATTGTAGAAATATATACAATCACAAAAGGATAATTATTTACCATGAGTTCTTATCCTTATACAACTTAAACTTATTATTTCATATACATGAGCGGTCCTTTAAACATTTACAACACATAAGTATCATCAACATATCCTTAATATTACATCAGAATAAAGTATACTATACAACAAAATCCTATCCTCCAACAAAGATTAGCTAAAAAATCTTCTAGTCTTTCACTGCTTCAACCCAATTCTAGATTTTAAGTGCGTGACAAGCTACCCTGAAAATTTTATATAGCAATAGGATGAGCATAAAGAGCTCAGCAAGCAACTAACATATCCATGATAATAGGAGAAGTTCAAGTAGGCTTAGTATTAAGATAACAAAAGTAGAAATACAAGAGTCCATTTGGAATCATCTCATTTGATATAAAAAAATCACAAAGGGTTACCTCATTTGGAAATAGGTGTTAGACATAATAATAAGAGAAAGGAAATTGGAGCATTTCATTGCCAAAAGAAGTATTTGGGCGGCATGTATCGAATGACACATGAAGCATTTAGGTGCATATCAAAGGTGTAGAGTGTTTGGGAGCATAACAATAATATACAAAACACTTCAAGGTATAACAAGTGAACCGAATAATAAACACAAGCTTGTATGTCATTTTTGATATAGCATGCATTCTACTTTTATCCAAAGCATAAATATAAACTCATAAGCAAAGCTTTGGATATCATATAAAAAATATAGAGGGCGCTATGGGACCACATACATATTGTGATTCATCCATTTATGGATTATCACCAAGCATAAGTCTCCCACGTCTAGGAGCTCCATCCACCCACGTCTGAGTGAAGTCAATGGGGGCCGGCAGAGCATCGCGGGCTCTATGCATAACTCTCTTTACCATTTCTGGCAAAGGTTCACAATATCTCACAAGACACCAAAGTACAAAAGGGTAGTATTAACAATAACATTGACACATATCAGAAGCACATGCGGAACAACGGAGATATGCATGTGCCTTTTTCAAACAAGGAAATGCAAATAAAGCATTACATAATAAATTTCAGACATACAATAATTTTAGGATGAATAATATAAGAATTTCAAAGAACTAATATAAATCTCAATTGAAGAAGAATTTAGTAAAAATCAAATTTCCAATAATATGATAAATGAATAGGCAAAACCCAACAAAGTTTTCAATTATGACAGAATTTGAATGGTACATTTTCTGAATTGTTTGAGTGATCAAGCATACTCCAATTCACTAAAAACAGGTGTCATTGGAAAGCTATATAAATCTATTTTTAGATGAACAAAAAACAGGAAGTTACAACAAATAGAGTAAAGGAAGGTCAGAATTGATCATTTCTATTTTGCAGAATTGATAGAATCAATTTAAACAGATGTTTTAGAATGCAAACATAGTTCAAAATTTTCAAATTATATGTCAAAAGAAATATATGTGAATCTAATTTCCAAAAAACTAAGTTTTGCATAATTCAGAATTTTTAATAGAAAGTTATCAGCAATTTAGTAACAGAAGGTCAGAATTGATCATCTCTATTTTGCAGAATTGATAGAATCAATTTAAATAGATGCTTCAGAAGGCAAACGTACTTCATAATTTCCAAATTAGGTGTCAAACGAAATATATTTGAATCTATTTTCCACGGAACTAAGGTTTGCATAATTCAGAATTTTCTCTAGAGAGTTATGAGTAATTTAGTAACAGAAGGTCAGAATTGATCATCTCTGTTTTGCAGAATTGATAGAATCAATTTAAATAGATGTTTCAGAAGGAAAACATACTTCAAAATTTCCAAGTTAGGTGTCAAAAGAAAGACATACGAATCTAGTTTCTAAAGAACTAAGTTTAACACAAATCAGAATTTTCATTAGAGAGTTATGCGCAATTTAGTAACAAATGGTCAGAACTCATAGTATCTATTTTACCCAATACATGAGGTATTTTCATTCAATTGTTTGGAAAGGTAAATTTACTTCAAATATTTCAATTTTTATGTCAACTGAAAGCTCTATAAGTCTCCTTTCGTATGAAAGAGATTTTTCCTCAATCTAAAATTGGTGCAAAAAGTTATTGTCACACGTGTACGGAAAGTTCAAAATCTGAAAATTTTCAGATTCAACATTTGATGTTTAAACGGCATAGATATCTTACATGCAGCCACAATCTCCCAATTTTCTCAAAATCAAGGTGAAAACAAGGATCAAAATTTATCTCTAGGATGGGTTAGAACACTTCCCTTAAAATGTTTTGATTTCCAAATGTGGGGGATTTGATGCAAAGCCTTAAGCCAAGATAAAACTTTTCTTCTTCAATTCTTTCTTGTTCTCTTCTCCTCTTCTCAAGTTACGTTGGCTGCAAAGTTTCCCTCAATTGTGCCTTAAATTACTTAGGTTTGACTCATGCTAAAATAGTGAGGTGGCAAGCCTGCATAGAGGTTTAGGTGTCATGTTTAGAATAAATATAAGTGGCTCATCCTTGCTAATGACACATGTCCTCCATTTTATTTTTTTTTTAGTATGAATCTTTCACAAATCACCTTTAATTAATGAGATTCAAATTTTGGTCCCTCACAATATTTTCAATATATAAAAAAAATATTTAGTGCTAAAGAATTATTTTTAAAAAAATCCTCATATTTACAAATAAATCCTTATAAATTTTCAAAAAAAATGAGGGATGTTACACAAGAGACAAGTGCATGACTTAAGAATTGACAAGTTTCAGATGTACTTTTTCTATCTCTTTTACATCTAATAAAATATGCATCAGAATAAGCAATTAATTCAAAGTTCTCGGATTTTTGATACAATAATCCTAGATTAGTGGTTCCTTTAAGATATCTAAGAATTCTTTTAACTTCTTTAAGATAAGAAATCCTAGGATTAGATTAAAACCTATAAAACCTAGCACAAAATCTTACACTAAACATGATGTCTGGTCTGGTTACGGTTGTTGAATCTCGTATTTTGATGATGAAACCAATCGATAATTAACTTTATGTTTTAATTTGTGTTTTGAGTGACGCAGGATGCTTCGATCAGGATGAGACAATTAAAGTAGGAAAAATCATATTTGTGCCGGAGGAACATGTCAGAAGATTAGACGTCGGGCTTGTGGATCGGTCGACGTATCGATAGAAGGATTCCGATCATGGACTCGGGCATTGGGCCAAGCAGAGCGGGTATTGTGCCAAAGATACTGGAGTTGCGGAGTCAACTAGCCGATTGGGCAATAGGTCACAAGAGAGGACGATGCGCCGAATAATAGGACGAAGCATCGAAGGACCAATGACATGCCGGACAACTTGGTTAATTGCTTAGGATTAATTATCTCGATCGAAGTTTTGTTTTACATGTGCAGGATTAACTATGATGGAAGTAAGACATGCAGCAGTTGTTGCACCAGAGTCAAGACTATGATCACGTTGGGAGTTCGAGAGTTCGACGGAAGTCCGAACAGTTGTCGAAGGTTTTGCGGGAACAAATCCGAGAAGTCTAGGAGCTTGCCAAAGAAGCACGTCAGAACTTGCCAAGTGGATTGTCGCAAGTCCAGGAGTTTGCCAGAAGTCCATAGGAGCATCACCGAGGGTTAACCGGATGATCGACAGATGTTCGCCGGAAGCTCGCCGAAAGAAGCGATTGACGCACCGGAGCAAGTTGCAGTAAATGTCTTAAGAAATATTATAGTTTGCATGATGATTAAGTTAGAAATGGGAGGTGATCCCATTAACTTAATCTTGGGGCAATTGGGCCCTTGACAGACCCAAATTGGGCCGAATGGATCAGCCCATTCAAACCCAGATTTCTTGGCCAACGGTGGCACCGCTTGGGTCGGCAGTGGCACCACCTAGGGCTTAGTCTCTGAGCTAGGCTGGGCGGTGCAACTGCCCCTGACAGGCGGTGGAACCGCCTGAGCTCGGTCTCCGAGCTCTACCAAGCGGTGTAACCACCCCAGTCAAGCGGTGGCACTGCCTAGGTTCAGTCTCCAAGCGAGACTGGGCGGTGCAACCGCCCCTGTCAGGTGGTGGCACCGCCCAAAGCCTCAGTCTCCGAGCTGCCAGGCGGTTGTACTGCCCCAGTCAAGAGGTAGCACTGCCAAGACCCCGAAAATCCGGGAAAAGATACTTTTGAGCTCCAAATTCAAACCAGTTTGGGGCCTATATAAACCCCACCCTTTCCTGCATGCAAGGGCAACTAAAGGCACTGAAAATCCAATCTTACTCTATGATTTTTAGAGCTCAAAAGTGTTGTATGAGTTAAAAGTTCTCCTCACTTTTTTCTTCCAAGTTTTGTTCTATCAAGAGAGGAAAGAAAATTCTGTAAGGGTTGTCTCCTAAGCCTGTCAAAAGGAGTGAAACTATAAAAGGGTGATTGACCTTCACCTATTGAAGGAAGGCCTCTAGTGGACGTCGGTGACCTCATCAGAGGAGGAAGCCAAAAGTGGATGTAGGTCAAGATTGACCGAACCACTATAAAATTGCGATGCTCTCTGGTTTGCATTTATTCTTGCTGCTTACCTTACTGCAAACCTCCATATGTGCTTTACTTCCTCTTTACTTTTGTTGCACTCCTTTATGAACTCGCTTTCAAGTTAAGTTTCCGAAAATAGTTTTACGAAAGAAACGATTTCATCGAACGAATGCAGTTTTAAACGTCGAAAGTTTTCCGCTGCACTAATTCACCCTCCCCCACCCCCTCTTCGTGCTCTTGATCCTAACAAGTGGTATCAAAGTAGGGTTAACTCTCAAACAGATTAAAACTCAAGACAGATGGCATATGCCGGAAACCAAGAGGGCCACTCTATTACACGTCCACCCATGTTCAATGGGATGGACTACACCTATTGGAAGACCCAAATGAGGATCTTCCTTATTTCAATGGATTTTGAACTTTTGAATCTTGTCAAAAATGGATTTTCGAAGTCTTCTCTTCCAATGATTGATTGGAATGATTTGGAGAAGAAGACTTTCGCTCTTAATGCAAAGGCTATGAATGCCTTATTTTGTGCGCTTGATAAAAATGAGTTCAATCGTATTTCGGTTTGTGAAACCACGTTTGATATTTGACACACACTCGAAGTAACTCACGAAGGCACAAGTAGAGTGAAAGAGTCAAAAATCAATCATTTGATACATTCTTTTGAACTTTTCCAAATGAAACTGACCGAGACTATTGGCGACATGTACACCCATTTCACAAATGTCGTCAATGGTCTAAAAGGACTCGGCAAAAGTTTTTCAGATTTTGAGCTCGTAAATAAGATTCTAAGATCCCTTCCTAAGAGTTGGGACCCTAAAGTCACTGCTATTCAAGAGGCTAAAGATTTGAACAACTTCCCTCTTGAACAACTAATCGGGTTATTAATGACCTATAAAATGACTAGCACTCATGAAGAGCAAGAAGACATCCTTCGAAAGAACAAGAAGGATATGACACTTAGAACTTTAGATGATCATTTGAGAGAAAACTCAAGTGATGAGGACTGTGACGATGACTTGGCACTTCTAACAAAGAAATTCAAAAAATTCATTATGAGAAACAAGTTTAAAAGTGACATAAAAAATAAACTTGAACCCAAAAAGGACCATGTTATTTGCTATGAGTGCAAAAAGCCAGGACGCTACAAAAGTGATTGTCCCCAAGCCAAGAAGAGAACATCAAAGAAGAAGGCACTCAAAGCAACGTGGGATGACTCGAGCGCATCTGAAGAAGAGGAGTCCAACACCGAGCAAGTTGCTTGTTACGCCTTAATGGCCATCGGAGAAGAGGTAAAAAATTTAATTGATGCAGATTTATCATTTCATAAATTATTAAATGCCTTCCATGACTTATTTGATGAATGCAAAACAATTAGTAGAAAATATAAATTGCTGAAAAATAAGCATGATAGTCTTGTTAGCAATTTTGATAAATTAAAAACTGAATATCATAATAGTTTAGCTCAATGTGAAAAATGCCATGATCTAGAAACTCTCCAAAAAGAAAACTTGCTACTTAAGGACACCTTGAAGAAATTCGAGGTTGGTAGCAAGTCTTTGAACATGATCCTTGCAAACAAGGGTCACGTTCCCAAAAGAAGTGGAATCGGATTTGTGAGAAGTCATCACCAAAATCCAACCACCTTCATAAAAGGCCCCATCATACATGTTCGACACCAAAGCAAATGCAACTTTTGTTGCAAACATGGACACAAAATGCATTAGTGTCCATTCAAGAAAATTAGTCCGAAAAAATTAATTTGGGTTCCTAATGGAACCATGATAAACTCTATGCAACATGATAAACAATGTATATCAATTTTTGAGGCACCAAAAAGTAAATGGGTACCTAAAAATTATCCTATCTTGTAGAGACGTAAACCATCACAAGCTTGAAGCAAGAAATAATATCCTGCTCTTTGGATTCTAGATATTCATGACTCGAGATCCAAAAAGAACACGCGATGCTCCCTAGCCTAAATAACAAAAAGATGATTAGAAAATTAAAATTACAAGAGTGATACATATACAATCCTATTTGATCCCTCAGAATTGGAAACCCATGATTCTCCCTTCACATATCCTCTTAATTTCCGAACCCATCAAATTGATTTGTTCATTACTTTCGAATCCAACAATATCATGAACTTACGTCTTGTAAGTAAAGTTTGTCATGAACTTACAAAGCTTACCAACTTGGATAATCTGTCATAAACATGTGTATGACATTTGATGTAGAGTATGCATGTCATAAGATCTATCTTGATAGTGCAAAATTTCTCATCTTAAAATGAAAATTCTTACGTATTTACGTAAGTAAAGTTGATTGATCCACAAATGAAAACTCTTCTCAAGTCAAAAACATTCAACATACCACACAATCGTCAGAACAAGTGCTCACCGCCTGCAGGCGGTGGCACCGCCCAGTTGGTGGTAGCACTGCCGGCTGTCACGTGTTGCAAGCAGTTGCACCGCCCCAGCCAGCGGTGCAACCGCCCGCAATCTTGCCCCCTTTTAAACCGAGCTAGGGCCGGTAGTGGAACCAACTCCAACTCACTCCCTTCCCCTCTTTACACCTCCAAAGCTTCTCCACATCCATTTCTCCCCTCTTAGCATCCCAAATACTCCTCATTTCGGAGTAAAAGATCAGCAATCTCTTCTTCTCTTGAAGATCTCACTTAAGGTATTATCTAAGAAGCCTTTAAATTTTGTTTTTGAGTCATTTACTCCTGCTCATTACTATCTTCTTAAATAGCAATAGTTATGGGCTCTAGAAGATCCTCTAGGGACAAAGGGAAGAGGAGATTAGAAGAAGACTTTGATCTTACCCTTTTCGATTCAAAATATCATGCTGAAAAATTTTCTTCCTTTGAATTTAAAAGTGTCAATAAGGGAAAACATGTAGATCTAGATGAACTAAGAGACTTAGAGACAATCCAATGGTTTAGAAACTTAGATCTACTCCTAATGTTATAAATTAGTGAACCCATCTATCCAAGACTTGTTAGATTGTTTTACAACAATCTACAAGTAGATTAAGAAGAAAGAGTGTCTACCTATCTCTTAGGACTTCACATCTCCATTACGGATAGATTCATTTACGACATGATAGGCATTCCCGTAAAAAATAGAGGTCTTTATTTTAGAGGATCATGGGATAATGAAAAAGTTGGGACAACATATGTTGAAGCCTTAGGAACAATTTTCGGTAATCCCAACTTAGCGATAGTTCCTAAAAGCTGTGAACATCTACTACCACTAAACACTAAGGTATTTTATCATATCCTAACTAGCATTATTCTCCCTAAATAATATCACCATGATGAAGTAAGTCAAATGGAATTTGGAACCATGTATTGGATCATGAAAGGACATAACATCTGTTTTGGTTACCTTATCAAACAAAACATGATAGAACTATCTAAGAAAGATATGATGCTTCTATATGGTGGTTTAATCACTAGAATACTTAAAGCCTACGATATTCTAATACCACCCGACGAAGAAGTGATGAAAGTAGACAGGTTTAGCATAATAAATAAAAATATACTTCACCGATTGAGATGTTCTTATAGAAACGGTAATTGGGTTAGAATGCCTAGAAGAACCGACCCCCCTTAACCAGAACCAGAACCCGAAACACTAGTCTTTAGGGGTACTCAATCTCCTCCGATCTATCCCTTTGAGGAAACACATTCATTTGAGCATGCTCCTGCATCATCTATTGAAGACATTGGGATTCGGATGAACCGATTTGAACAAAAATAAGATTGGCTTGAACATCGACAATATCAAATCCTATATGAGCTACAGCAAGTTCATCAACAATTTGACTCCTTGTTTAGGGATTTTAATTTTTCACCTCCTGAAATAAGCATGTATATGTATATGTGGACACAATCACCTCTTGTTGTAACAATTATGTTGTTGTAAACTCTTTATGTTACTCACCTTGATCACAATGCCTTGATGACTACTAATCTTTGATATGGTTACTTGATGTATTAATTGGTGAGCATATGCAGGGTTACGTTGTTTAATCTCATTACTCATTGTTGGATTTCACGTTGAAATTAAATGTTTCTATAATGCCTACTTTGAAAACCTAGTGTCTTGGTCTTTATGATAAATATGATTTGAGAAAGTAATATAGCCATTAAATTGATGTGTCATTACCATGATGTTAATATGTTAGGATATTACCATGATGTTGATGTATTACCATGATGTTAATGTGTCATTATATTGCCATAATACTAAACATCAACTAGCTAATATTTTTACAAAAGCTCTAAGTGAAGAACAATTTGATTTCATAAGAAGAGAATTAGGAATATTGATGTGTCCGAATGCATAAACTTGTTTTTCGCACTTTATTGATTGAATGATCTAATCACTTGATTGCCATTACATGCCTTAATAACATGTTGGAAACTATGTGTTTTTGATACAAAAATTTCCATGATCAAGAGCATGTTTTATCTTCATGATTGTGTTTGAAAATCTATAGCAAAACCATGTCCGAATGTATGGAAGTGTTAAATTTCATTTTCAGATTTTCTTGATCCTAACAATTCATTTTTGAAAATCTATTGATCTTGATTTGACGATTTAAATGAGCTTTATCTTGATTTTTTGGAATTTATAAATTGAGATTTCTTATGCTTAAATCAAGATTTTATATGCATGAATTAATATCTTGTTCTCTTACAAGATTGAATGAATTCTATCTTTTTCATGATCTCCTAAGAATTCTTTATGTTATTTATTTAAGAGGAGATTTGTTAAAATGAATCACAGTTTCTCTTGATTTTTCGAAATTATAACTTGAGTATTTGTTTTATAAATCAAGATTGTTTATATGTTCTCTCATGACATCTTTTAAGGCTTATGACTTGAATTTTGTTTTGGAAAATTCTTCGAATGAATGAAATACATCTCATCACCTAATAATTCTTCTTGATATTCCTTATGTGATGATATGAATACATAAAATATTCATTAATTTGTTTTGATACAAATAAGAAGTTTCGATCATGGTAGGATGTAATTTGACAAAATTGGTACCATCATGATATAAAATAAATGATGACTTGGAATCATGCATTAATGATGATTTTATATTTTATGATTTGGCATGATGCATGCAATGATGAAATATTCATGAATTTGAAATGATGCATGTAATACTTATGACAATGATGTACATGATGTATTGCATATGATGTGTATCATGAATGTTTTAAATGATGAATGTTTGGTATTATGATCAACATGTTGATAAATGCTTAAAAATTTTAATATTTGAGTATCATATATGATATGCTTATTAATGATGATTGATTTATTTTTCGGTATCGTGCATGAAAAATAAGGTTTTTAAAATTGTGTATGTTTTAATTTGAATATATAATGATGCACAAATAAGATTGATACTTACCTTTGTCATAATCTGAAAATTGATATAAGGGTCGTCCCTTCATTTTCACAATGACAAAGGGGGAGATAGTTAGCTTGCACAATTCAAGAAAGCAAAAATTGTACTTCTCAAAAGAGAAGAAATTACTATCTTGAACATCACCGAGAATTGCTAGCTTGAAATCTCAAGAAAATGCAAAAATGTGCTATCTTGTCTATCTCAAGATGCAAAACATGCTAACTTGCACTATGCAATAGAAGCAAAATTGCTAGCTCAAACTTTGCAAAGGTAGCAAAAAAAATAGCTCATCTAAGAAGAGAAGCAAAGATTGCTAACTTGCATTTTCTAGAAGCAAAAGTGCTATCTTACCTATCGCAAAGAAAAGCAAATATGCCAACTTGCATATCTTTGAATTTGCTAGCTTGTATATTGTAAAACTTGCATATTTCAAGAGGCAAGAGTTGCTTTCTTGAACATCTCTAAATTGCTAGTTTGCATGTTCTAAAATGTTGTAACATTGCTAGCTTGCATGATGTAGAACTTGCTATTTTGAACATTACCAAAAGTGCTATCTTGTATGCTGTAAAACTTGCATATCTAAAAATTGATAGCTTGAATATTCTAAGCATGATGTAACACTTGCTAAATTTTCTAGCTTCAAAACCGCATGATGATAAAACCTGATATTATATTTTTCATGCAATAAGTTGAATTAATACTACAAACACATTAGAGTTGGAACTTCTCCTTTTTGTTGATGACAAAGGGGGAGAAATATGATATTATGCATAAGTTTATGCATAAGTTCATGATGGCGTGTTGCAAGTATTCATGATGAATATTGCAATTGTTAGGATCGGAACAGCACTAAGAGGGAGGGGTGAATTAGTGCAGCGGATTAAAACTTTGGTTTTGGAAAAATCTTTTATACGATAAAAAGCCGAACTCGAAAGTGCTTAACTTGAAAGCGTGTTCGTAAAGGTGTGCAGCAAAAGTAATGACGAATTAAAGCACGTATGAAGGTTTGCAGTAAAGTAAATAGCAATAAGTAAATGCAAACCAGAGAACACACCAATTTAAAGTGGTTCGGTCAAAATGACCTACATCCACTTGCGAAGCCTTCTTCGAAGAGGCTCCCAACTTCCACTAATAAATCACTTTGAAGGGGAAAGACAAATACCCCTCTTACAACCTTTTACAAGTGGTTCACACTCTTATAGATTTTCAACAAGAAAGAGGGAGGTGAACACTCAAGCTATTGAAAACAAAAACTTGCTAAAGGCTTTACTAAGACTTTTATCTCAATCTCTTGCTTCTCAAAGGTTATATTCTCTGTTGAGAATTGAGGGGTATTTATAAGCCCCAAGAGGATTCAAATTTGGGCTCCAAAATTTGAATTCTCTTGGGTTTCCGAGGCTGACGATGCCACCGCCAGACCTCTCGGGTGCTAGGCAGTGCCACTGCTCAGTCCAGCAGTGCCACTGCTTAGTTCTCAGGTTCTGGGCGGTGGCACCGCCTACACTATTTCAGCTCACTGGTTGGGCTCCAAACTTGGCCCAAACCAATCCGAACTCGGGCCCAATTGGCCTCTACTTGGGTTATAGGATTAACACATAATCTTAACCCTAATTAATATGCTAACTATGAATTTAAAGACATTTCCTAAGCTATTACAAAGTCCATAATTCAAGACTTCTTCTAGCGAACTTCCGGTGGTCTTCCGATAAACTCTCGGAAACCATTATGTGGACTCCCGGCAAGCTCCTAGAATTCACGATTTGATCTTGGTGAGTTCCAACAAGCTTCTTCGGCAAGCTCTGATCTTTCTCGGCGAGCTCCATGAACTTCCCATGAACCTTCTGGTGAGCTTCCAAAAAACCCTTCGGCAAGCTCCCTACTCATTCTCGGCTAGTTCCGGCAGCATTCCCGACGAACCTTCGGACTTCAATCGAACTCTCGAACTCCCAACGAATCCTTCGCGCTTGACTCCGCACTTTGTACGCTTTATGTCTTCATTGTTATCGTAGTTAATCCTGCACATGCAAGCCAAAACTCTACTCCGATCTAGACAATTATTATAACGTGAATTGACATTTTGTTGCCTAGCACATCATTGGTTGTCGCTTCGTCCGATTCTTTAGCGCATCGTCCTCTCTTGCGGCTTGTTGCCCAATCGGCGGTTGAACTCCGCAACTCCGATATCCTTGGCGCAATTTCGCTCTCCTTGGCTCGATGCTCGATGTTTGAAGCCTTTTGCCATCCAATATCCTTACGTGATCTCCTTCGGCGCAATGTCAATTCCTCCTGCGTCAATTGTCTAATCCTGATCGAGTAGACTTGCATCACTCAAAATGCAGTTAAACATCTAAACACAATCAATTAGTTTCATCATCAAAATCCGAGATTCAATAGTAATGACTTGAATTCAGTTTGAATTCAAGATTCTATAAATATGGCATATTGATAGGGGGAGTTAGTTTAAACCCTGGGAGTTAAGTTTAACTCCGTCATCAAATGGTTGTCATCATCAAAAAAAGGGAGATTGTTGAATATCATATTTTGATGATGAAACCAAATTATAATTGTGTTTATGTTTTAATCTATGTTTTAAGTGACGTAGGATGCTTCGATTAGGATGAGACAATTAAAGCAGTAAAAATCAAATTGTGTTGGAGGAATATGTCAGAAGATTGGACGTCGGGCCGGTGGATCGGTCGACGTATCGACAGAACGCTTCGGGTCATGTACTCGGGCATCGGGCCAAGAAGAGTAGGTATTGTGCTAAGGATATCGGAGTTGTGGAGTCAACTAGCCGATTGGGCAATAGGCCGCAGGAGAGGACGATGCGCCGAATAATCGGACGAAGCATCGAGGGACCAATGACATGCCGAACAACTTGGTTAAATACTTAGGATTAATTGTGTCACGTCCCGCCCGAATTTAATTTTCATTTAGGAAGTGTGAACCTAACTCAAAATTGATAATATTATAATTCAACAAACAATCCAGGATCCAATCACACATTTGATGTCACTAAGAAAAACATTCAAGTCATTCACCTCTACAATCCATAATTCACAAAACCTGTGCAGTTTATAATCATACATCATGTCACTAGATGATTCTTAAAATCCAAAGGCAACTTAACTAAACCATAACCACATCATAAATCCATAGTGGTGAGAATCTATACAATTACAAAACCAACATATACCACATGTTTATATCATTCATTACAAAATTTTAACTTAACATTCCTAAAATCATAACATGAGAGGTACTTTTCAAATATTTACAGGATATATCAATCTAGATTTGTTATTAATATACAAAAAAGGAACTTATATAACATCAACATATCAAGTACGATAGATTTGCCCCAAAATCTTCTAGCTTCCCGCTGCCTCAACCCAAACTACATATTTTAGCAAGCGAAAAGCTATCCTAAAAAATTTATATATCAATAGGGTGAGCATATAAAGCTCAGCAAGCGACTAACATATCAAAAGCAAAGAGGACGGTTTTTTTTTTTTTAAAACAAATAAGGTATCAAAAATACAAAGTAGAGATACAAGATGAAACAGAAGCATGTGTTGTTTGAATGCAGAATTACGATGTCATTTCGTTCAAAGCATGTTTTGTTCATATAATCGAGGAAGGGTACTTGGAGCATATCATTGACATAAGGAGTATATCCAAGGCATGTAGTAATTTCAAGGTATAACAAAGACTTATAACATTTCGGAAACATATCAAAGTACAAAACATTAATAGAAACTCAAATGTCACATGATGATGCATTCATTTCATTCTTATCCAAAGCATGTATAGAAACATAGCCAAAACTTTGGATATCATATCAAACACATAGAAGGTAAAGTGGGATCATAACATAATATGGTCCATCCATTTCTGAATGACCACCAAATATAAGTCTCCCACGTCTGGGAGCTCCATCCACCCACGTCTGAGTGAAGTCATAGGGGGCTGGCAAAGCATCGCGGGCTCTAAGCTTAACTCCCTTTACCATTTCTGGCAAAGGTTCACATTTATTTCATAAACACTAGAGTACAAAGGGACAATATGAATAATGAAATTAGCATATATCAGAATCACTTGCGGAACAACGAAATGTACATATGCCTTTCGAGTCAATACGATACAAACATAATCTTTCACAAATGTATTCAGATTTGAAAGGAAACAAAAGCAAGAGCATACAAGGATTTTAAGAAATCACATATAGCTCAATTGAAATAAAACTTTAGATGAATTCAATGTTCAAAGAAATAAAACTGGAAGAGGCACATATCGAAAGCAAATGCGGAACAATGGGATGTATGTGCCAAATCATTACGATGCAAACATGAACTTTAGATGATAGCTACAGATGTACAAATAAATAAAGGATAAAAGTATTCAGGAATTTAAGATAATAATGTAAAGTTTAACTGAAGTAAGAGTTTTTGCCGAAATTGATTTTCAAAGAGAAGAAATAAGAAAGGCCGAAATCGACCAAAGCTCGATTTTGGCAGAATTTGATAGAAACATTGTATGAACTATTTGGATAACAAATCATACTCCATTTTTTACAAAATAAGTGTCGTTAGAAAGATTTGTCAATCTAGTTTTAAACAAATCAAGTTTTATAAGAATTGGAATTTACAATAGGGAGTTACAGATAATTTTGAAGCGAAAGGTCTGAATCCATAGGGTCAATGAAAGCAGATGTTTCAGTTAGCAATTGTACTCCAAAATTTTCAAATCAGGTTTGGAGTCTAGCTTAGAATAAATCATACTTCATATGAATTTGAGTTCACAGCAGAAAGTTATAAGAAGTTAAGCAACAAGAGGTCAGAAATTTCAGTCCCTATTTTGCAGAATCTGTAAGGTTAATTTAAATAGAAGTCTTAGTAGGCATTTAAACTCCAAATCATTCGATCTTAGTATCATAATAAAGATATTTTTGTCTGCTTTCAAATGGAATAGGTTTTGTCTAAATCAAAGTTTATTACAAAACGTTATGATCGAAACATTATATAGAGGTCAGATTACCAAAAAATTACAAATTCATGGCTTCGTATCAAAACGAAAGGTCTGGTTCTCAGTTGAAATCTCTCAAATTTTGGAGAATAAAAATGGAAACAGAGATTATGGTTACTGTGGGATGTGGTTAGAACACTTGGCTTAAAATTATTTGAATCACAAATGTGGGAAAATTGATGAAAAACATCAAGCTCTTCTTCTTCTTCTTCTTCTTCTTCTTCTTCTTCTTCTTCTTCTTCTTCTTCTTCTTCTTCTTCTTCTTCTTCTTCTTCTTCCCTTCTCTTCTCAAACTCACGTTGACTGCAACTCTTCAGGTTTGTTTTCTTCAACCTTTCATTCAGTTCTTTTTTTTTGGGTTTTGGCTAATTCAAAAGTTGCAAGGTGTCATGCATGCATGAAAGGGGCTAGGTGTCATCTTTAGAGTAAACATAAGTGGCACAATTAGGTTAGCTAGTGACACATGTCCACTATTTTTTTTTTTAACTTAAATCTGAATCTCTCATAAATTATATCAAACTTCTAATATTTAATCTTAGGTCCCTAGCCATAAACTTTTTATATAATATCATTTAATATAAAATATTTATTAAATAATCTTTATTTTTACAAACAAACATATTACTAAATTTTAAAAAATGGGGGATGTTACACTCTCCCCTCCTTAAAGAAAAATTTAGTCCTCTAAATTTATCATACCTCATTCGACGAAAAGATGAGGATAAACTTTCATCATTTCTTCATCAAGCTCCTAGATTGTTTCCTTTCCAAGATGATATATGCAGATCACTTTAACTAGACGGATGACCCGATTCCTCAAGATCTGGGCTTTTCCACATAAAAGAAGTCTTTATCAATCATCATCGGCTCATACTTAATAATATGAGAGGGATCAGGTATATACTTTCTGATCATTGAAATATTAAATATATCATGGATATGGCACAATGATGGTGGTAATGCAATCTTGTAAGCGACAGAACCAACCCTCTCAAGAATCTCAAAAGGTCAAATAAATCTTGGGCTTAACTTTCCTTTCTTCACAAATCATACAATGCCTTTAGAAGGGGAGACCTTCAGGAATACAAAATCCCAGATTTTGAAACTCAATATTTCGTCTTCTGTTATCAGCATTACTCCTTTGACGACTTTGAGCAGTCTTTAACCTTTTTCTTATAAGTTGATACCTCTTGTATTTTTTATGGTGCTAGTAACTTTCTATCGCCAATTTCTTCACAACATAAAAGCGTCCTGCACTTTCGCCCATATAAAGCTTAATAAAAGGCAATCTGAATACTTGAATGATAACTATTATTTAAGTGAACTCAATAAGAGAAATATCTTTATCCCATTCACCTTTCCAATCCAAAACATAGGCTTGAAGCAAATCCCGAAGTTTTGAATGGTTCTTTCTGATTGGCCATCAGTTTGAGGGTGATAAGCAGTGCTAAACTTGACTTTAGTGCCAAAAGATTCTTGTAACCTTCTCCAAAATCTAGATAGAAATCTGGAGTCTCTATCAGAGATTATCTCCTTTGGAAAACCATGAAGGCTTACTATTTCATTGATATATAAATCTGTATGCCTATCAAGAGAATAAGTCATATTGATCGGTAAGAAATGTACATATTTCATTAACCTATCAATGATAACCCAAATAGCATCAAGCTTTCTAGAAGTTCGGGGTAGTCCTGAAATAAAGTCCATGGTAATACATTCCCATTTCCATTCAGGAATATCTATAGGTTGCAACAAACCTCCAGGTCTTTGGTGTTCTGCTTTGATTTGTTGACAAGTTAAACACTTTGAAACATATATTGCAATCTCCTTCTTCATGCCTTCCCACCAATAATGACTTTGGAGATCTCTATACATCTTAGTGCTAACATGATGCATTGTGTACTTTGAATTATGACCTTCCCTCAGGATTTGATTTTTTGATATCTGAGTCATTTGGAACATATATTTTATCCCCAAATCTCAATAGGCCATCCTCTGAAACTCAAAAAATTAGTTTCAATCCCTTTTTTATTTCATTCCTTAAATAGATCAAGCGTCGATCTCGTAGTTGTCCTTCTTTAATTTGTTGAATGTGATCAGATTGTACTTGGATGGAGGCCATTAATATCATTGAGTCTTGCCCTTTTCTCATAACATTCAAATCATAATTATCTTCTAATAACTTCCATTGCTTCACAGCCAAAGTCAACATAAGGGCATCTGCTACAACATTTGCTTTACCCGGGTTATAACGAATGGTATAATCATAATCCTTTAGAAGTTCTATCCATCTCCGCAGCCTTATGTTTAACTCTTTTTGAGTAAAAATATACTTTAAACTCTAGTGTTCAGTAAATATTTAAAATATTCGCCCATACAAATAATGCCTCCAAATCTTTAGAGAAAAAATAATTGCTGCCAATCCTAAATCATAAGTTAGATAATGCTAGTCATAGGTGCCCAGCAAGCCAATCAGGTGAGTGAAGGCATGTGTGACTTAATATAGAATCTTTTTGCTTTTTATATTTTGGCATATATCACTTTATAATTATTGCATAAATGCATACATATAAAGTGAAGTCCTTGGATTTGTGCAATGGGAATCGGATCGTGATGAGATCACGATAGTGAGATCGATTCACCTTTAAACACATATCCTAAATAATCCCGGTCATAGGTTACTCAAGAGAGATATCGTGATAACCGGACAGACTGGTGTGCTGTATACCCGTCCATATGATGGATGTAGCTGGTCTCATAGCTGCTTGTGTAGGGACACTAAGGATACAGTACAGGTGCTCATTGGTGAATGAGTTAACTGATTGATCCGCTTACGGAATGCTGGATGGTTGATGATGCCTTATTGTCAGACAGCGATTCCGTAGTCCTAGTGGTGTATCTGGTCCTTAGAATTGAGACACCAAGGATGTCCTGTATGAGTGCTCCACTCTTTGATACCAGACTTATAGGTTTGCTGTCCCAGATCTAGTACAACTGGTCATTGGGAGTGGTAGTCGACCTTACGAGGGCTATTGAGTGTCGATAGAGGATCATCCACTCTCGGCATCATGAGGGGAATATCCAATGTGTTCTTGCTCAGACAAATCCTTGGCCAGGGTCATTCGGGTTGAGAGAGAAAGAGTTCTCTGGGAGAATCCGATTAGAGTGAGACTCGAGAAGAAACCGTGTGGGTCTGACAACACCATGCTCGATATACGGTCTCTGGTATATTAGATGGATGAGGGACTATAGGTACACGGTAACTGAGGACAGACAGGTCCAATGGATTGGATTCCCCTGTATCGTTTGGGGACTACGGCGTAGTGGCCTAGTACGTCCGTAGTCGATGAGTCGAGTGAATTATTACAGAGATAATAATTCACTGAGTTAGAAGGAGTTCTGATAGGTATGACTCACGACCAGCTCGATATTGGGCCTAGAGGGTCACACACATATAGTAGGCATTGCGATGAATAGAGATTCGGATATGAGATATCTGACGGAGCCCTTGTTTTATTGGATGCAGATCCAATACCCACTAGAGGAGGACCCATTAGGGTTTGACAGGGGACCTCTATAAATAGGAGGGATTCAGAGCCCCATGGGCTAGAGAGCTTTTGTTTGCCTTTTCCTATTCTCCTCTCCATCTCCACCTCAGAGTAGGTCTGGAGTTTTGAGGAGCGTCGTCGCAACCCTGCTGTGTGGATCACCGCTAGAGAGGAGGATGCTTGACCTCCTTCACCCTCTCCTAAGGATCTGCAAGGAAATAGGGATATACGATCTCCCTAGGTAACACAATCTACTCTATACGCAGTTTCATGTTTCGTGGATTTTTGCATACCAATCTTCGCACGACGACGAACATCTTTTTGGGAATCGGGGATTTTGTTTTTCTTATTCTTCCGCTGCGCATATGATGTCACCGCCAAGGATTTCCCAACAGTGGTATTAGAGCCAGGTTGTTCGTGCGAATAATTGGTTTTGAACGGCGTGTGTTGTGTTTAGGAAGAATTTTGACGTCAAAATTGTTGACGCAAAAACAAGGAAGGGCAGCAACAGTTGCTGCCCTCAATCTGCGTGCGTGCAGCGCAGCCGAAGGCGGGCAGCACAGGGGCTGGGTCTGCTGCAGCCGGCCGGGGGCCTGCTTGCAGCAGTCTTGATGCCGGCGGGGTTGGCAGCCCACGGGCAGGCCACCGTTGCTCCCGCGGGCGAAATCGCCCCCACAAGGTGGGTCGCCCGGTGGGACAGCACCGCCTGCGGAGGCGGCGGCGCCCGAAGGGGGCACCCACCCGCAGCGGCAGCGCCGGCCGCGGGCGTGCCGCTTGCAAGCGAGGGCAATGCCCTCGCCCCGCCGCACAGGCCGCCGCCGGCAGGGTGGCGGCGGCGGCGGCGGTAGTAGCGAGAAGGGGAAAGGGCATTAGGGTTTTCTCGGTAAAAGATAATTTTGCCCCTCGGAATTTGAGAAATTACAATTTCTGTCTTTTGTCCAAATTATGAAAATACCCCTATAAATTCAGAAATTCCCTATAATGTCCCTGATTTCAGAAAATATTAATTAATTAAAAGGTTTAGTTGATTATTATTTTATTATTATTATTATCTAGTAGTCCTACATGATGATGATTATTTATACATGTGATGTATGATGTGTGGATGGATGATCATGAACCGTGTGATGTGTGTACCTGTGATTATTATTATTGAGGTCTGCGAACCTCCATTATATTTCTCGTTTATTGTCGGGCCTGCGTGCCTATGATTAAGTTGTAATCACATGAGGTGGCACAGCGGGAGCGTGGATGCGATAGCGGGACCCACGAGACGGACGATCGTGATGCATGAAGATGCATCAAGATGTCGACGGAACCGACAAGGACAAAATGGACGATCACAGGGCATGGAGATGCACCGTTGCACACATAGATCTTGATGTGAGTGATTAGGCCTACTGGCTCGGGCCTAATCATATTAGGTTATGATCCATGATCATCTGGTGTAATTGCTTATATAAATACTAGATATGTATATATATTTGCATGCGATGTAGATATATATTAAATATGTATATGTGTGACATGTCATATTAGGAGACCAAATCAAAGAAACATCTCTCGATAATATTAAGTCAGTAAACGTGAGGCAATTAGATTGACCCACGTGGCCTTCCATCGTTATAAGTAGGAATCGATTCCCGGTGTAGGTTGAGTTGGTCGAGTCCCTCGAGACTAACCTATATCGCGATTCGCTATCTTGCTTACGACATAGAGATGTCACCGGTGACCTGATGGCATGGCATACTTGGTCGAGTCCCTCGAGGATATATCATCAAATCAGACTCATCTTGTAACGAAGGTGTTGACTTGACCGAGCATCTTGGTTGGCCGAGTCCCTCGAGGCCATGGTGATTCGGAGGCCGAACAGGACGGGAATCACAAAGAGTTGTGATCGACAAGAGTTGCCTACCTTTTAGGCTTAGTGTGATTGGTCGAGTCCCTCGAGGTTACACTAAGACGCTGATTGGATCCTGATCCCCACTAGAAGTCTACCGGAGACTTACGTTTCACGTGCTGAGGGTGTCGCGTGACTCGTTAGTAAAATAGTGGGAGCATATTAAGATAGAAGTCCATATCTTAATAGTTTAATTCTTGCAAAATCTGCATTTTATTCATTTCTGCTGCATCTTTATTTTCAGAAAATGTCGCTTTCAAATCCCTTACGTGGCATACTTGATGTCAACCGCCTCACTGGTCCAAATTATAAGGATTGGCTCCGTAACTTGAGAATTGTTCTCACAGCGGAGAAAATCGTGTACATCCTTGATATAGTGATGCGTGTGCCCGAAGAAGGGGCAAACGAGGATGAGATCGCTCGCTACATGAAGTACATTGATGACTCCACTCTTGCTCAATTCTATATGTTGGGCTCTATGACTCCTGAGTTACAGAGACAATATGAAAAGATGGATGCCAGATCCATTCTCCAACATGTCCGCAAATTATTTGAGGAACAGGGAAGGACTCAGCGATATGAGATATCTAAGAGCCTCTTCCGCGCTAGGATGACTGAGGGGACATTGGTTCAGAACCATGTCCTAAAGATGATTGAGTGGATAGAGAAACTCACAGGTCTAGGAATGGTCCTAAAGGATAACTTGTGTGTGGACATTGTGCTTCAATCCCTACCAGATTCCTTTTCACAGTTCATAATGAATTTTAATATGAACAAGCTTGAAGTGACTCTCCCAGAGCTTCTCAATATGTTGAGGGAGGCAGAGAGTACTATCAAGAAAGAGAAGCTAGTTCTCTACACTGGTGAGACCAAAAGGAAAAGGAAAGCAGAAAGGTCCCTTAAGAAGGGAAAGGGCAAGGTCAAACTAAGTAAAGCAAAGGTTGCTGAGAAAGACCCAGCAAAGGACAAAGGCCAGTGCTTCCACCGTGGTAAAGATGGGCACTGGAAGAGAAACTGCAAAGAGTACCTTGCAGAAAGGGTGAAACAAAAGCTTGATGAAGCTTCAGGTACCTTCATGATTAGTCTCCATTTGTCAGACTCTTATGATAACATATAGGTATTGGATACCGGTAGTGCTTATCATATATGTAATTCGTTGCAGGTTCTGGCTAGGCCTAGGAGACTAGAGAGAGGCGAGATGGACCTCAAGACGGGTAATGGAGCAAAAGTTGCTATAGTAGCTGTTGGCGAGGTCGCCCTACATCTGCCTAGTGGAGCTTTTATTGCATTAGATGCATGTTATTTTGTTCCTTCTATTATCAAAAACATTATCTCCATTTCATGTTTAACAGTTAGTGGATATAAATTTGTTTTTGAGAACAATGGTTGTTCAATATTATTAGATGATAAGATCATCATGAAAGGAACATTGCATAATGGTTTATTTATATTAGACACCACTCCACATATCATGAATGTAAATGTGTCCAAAAGGAAACGAGATGAGTTGAACAATGCATACCTGTGGCATTTTAGGCTAGGTCACAACCATGAAAGAAGGATTGAAAAGTTGCTAAATGATGGATATCTAGATCCATTCGACTATATGTCATATGCAACTTGTGAGCCTTGCATTCGTGGAAAACTGACCAACTCTCCATTTAGTGGAACTGGAGAGAGAGCCACTGAGTTGTTGGAACTCATACATAGTGATGTATGTGGACCCATGTCAACTCATGCCATTGGAGGTTACTCCTATTTCATTACATTTACTGATGATTTCTCAAGGTATGGATATAATGAAGTACAAGTCCAAGGCCTTTGAGAAATTCAGAGAGTATAAGAATGAGGTGGAAAACCAGACTGGAAAGAGTATCAAAATTCAGAGGAGGTGAGTACTTAAGTACAGAGTTCACTCAGTTCCTCGAGGACCATGGGATATTATCCCAATGGACACCCCCTTATACACCTCAGCTCAATAGTGTCTATGAAAGGAGAAATCGTACATTATTAGATATGGTACGGTCCATGATGAGTTTCGCTGACCTACCCATCTCATTCTGGGGATATGCCCTAGAAACCGCAGCTTACCTTCTGAACAGAGTTCCAACTAAGTCGGTAGTCTCTACACCATATGAGATATGGAAAGGGAAGAAGCCTGATCTTAAGGTTGTTAAGATTTGGGGCTGCCCTGCAAATGTTAAAAGACACAACCCCGATAAGTTAGAATCAAGGATAGAGCGATGCAAATTTGTGGGATACCCCAAGGAAACTTGTGCGTATTATTTCTATAATCTCGAGGACCAAAAGGTCTTTGTAGCTAAGAGAGCAGTGTTCCTTAAGAAGGAACACATTCTTGGCGAAGATAGTGGGAGAATGATAGAATTGAGCGAGGTTGGAGAACCAAGCTCAAGCACCACTCTACAGCCCGAGTCTGTTCAGATACCTAATACACAAGTTTCAACTTTACGCAAGTCTGATAGAGTATCTCATCCTCCTGAGAGATATGTGGGACATATTAGAGGAGAGGATGCAGAGGATATTGATCCTCAGACCTACGAGGAGGCTATTATAAGTATAGACTCCGGGAAGTGGCAAGAAGCCATGAATTCTGAGATTGATTCTATGTACTCCAATAAGGTTTGGAACCTAGTTGATGCGCCCGAAGGTATTGTACCCATCGGTTGCAAGTGGATCTTTAAGAAAAAGATCGGAGTAGATGGAAAGGTAGAGACCTATAAAGCAAGGCTAATGGCTAAGGGGTATCGTCAAAGGCAAAGTGTTGACTATGACGAAACCTTCTCACCCGTAGCAATGCTAAAATCCATCAGAATTCTATTGGCTATTGCAGCACACTATGATTATGAGATCTGGCAGATGGATGTGAAAATCGCATTCCTCAATTGGAATCTCGAGGAGGAGGTGTATATGATGCAACTTGAGGGATATGTGTCCAAGAACTGTCCAGATAAGGTGTGTAGGTTGCTTAGATCCATTTATGGATTAAAGCAAGCTTCCCGAAGTTGGAACATAAGATTTGATGAGGCAATCAGATCTTATGACTTCGTTAAGAACGAAGATGAGCCTTGTGTATACAGAAAGGTAAGTGGGAGCGCTATCACCTTTTTGGTGTTATATGTGGATGACATCCTGATCATTGGGAATGACGTAGGAATGCTATCCACAGTAAAGGCTTGGGTATCTAGACACTTCTCCATGAAGGACTTAGGGGAAGCATCCTATATTTTGGGGATTATAATCTATAGAGATAGATCCAAGAGGATGCTTGGCTTGTCCCAGTCCAGGTACATAGAAACCATTGTCAAAAGGTTTGGCATGGAAAATTCCAAGAGAGGTCTCATACCGATGAGACATGGGATATTGCTTTCTACGAGTATGTCCCCAAAGACTCCAGAAGAAAGGGCGAACATGGATATGATACCTTATGCCTCAGCAATAGGGTCTATCATGTATGTCATGCTATGTAATAGGCCTGATATAGCACATGCTCTGAGTGTCACGAGCAGGTATCAAGCGGATCCAGGCTTGGAGCACTGGAAAGTAGTAAAGTGTATCCTTAAGTACTTGAGAAGGACTAAGGATAGTTTACTAGTATATGGAGGTAATAGCCTTAAGGTTGAAGGCTACACTGACTCAAGTTTTTAGTATAATGTCGATGATAGCAAGTCGAATTCAGGGTATGTGTACACCATGAATGGAGGAGTAGTGTGTTGGAAGAGTTCCAAGCGAGATACCACTGCTGACTCGACCACAGAGGCGGAGTACATTGCTGCATCAGATGCAGCAAAGGAGGGAGTTTGGGTGAAGAAGTTCATCACAGATTTGGGAGTCGTGCCGGGTAGCAAAGAGTCGATCTCCCTATATTGCGACAACAACGGGGCGATTGCTCAAACAAAGGAACCTAGGTCTCATCAGAAATCTAAGCATGTTCTGAGGAGGTTCCACCTTATCAGATAGATCGTGACCCGAGGAGATGTAGTAGTGGAAAGAGTTCCATCCGAAGATAACATTACAGATCCACTAACAAAGTCGTTGTCTCAGATTTGTTTTGAGCGTCACAAGGGTCTGATGGGGATCAGACACATAGGTGATTGACATTAGGTCAAGTGGGAGATTGCTAGTCATAGGTGCCCAGCAAGCCAATCACATGTGTGACTTAATATAGAATTTTTTTGCTTATTATATTTTGGCATATATCACTTTATAACTATTGCATAAATGCATACATATAATATGATGTACTTGGATTTGTGCAATGGGAATCGGATCGTGATGAGATCACGATAGTGAGATCGATTCACCTTTAAACACATATCCTAAATAATCCCGGTCAAAGGTTACTCGAGAGGGATATCATGATAACCGACAGATCGGGTGTGTGCAGATACCCGTCCATATGGTCGCTTGTGTAGGGACACTAGGGATACAAAGATCTGAGTGCTCATTGAGAATGAATTCACCGATTGATCCGCTTTACGTAATGTTGGATGGTTGATGATGCCTTATTGTCGACAGGTGATTCCGTAGTCCTAGTGGTGTATCCGTCCTTAGACTTGAGACACCAAGGATGTCCTGTATGAGTGCTCCACTCTTTGATACCGAACTTATAGGTTTGGCTGTCCCGGATCTAGTACACATTTGGTCATTGGGAGTGGTAGTCGACCTTCACGAGGGGCTATTGAGTGTCGATAGAGGATCATCCACTCTCGGCGTCATGAGAGGAATATCCCATGTGTTCTTGCTCAAACAAATCCCTGTCCAGGGTCATTCGGGTTGAGAGAAAAGAGTTCTCCGGAGAATCCGATTAGAGCGAGACTTCGAGAAGAAACCGTGTGGGTCCGACAACACCATGCTTTCGATATCACGGTCTCTGGTATATTAGATGGATGAGGGACTATAGGTACACGGTAACTGAGGACAGACAAGTCCAATGGATTGGATTCCCCTGTATCGTTTGGGGACTACGGCGTAGTGGCCTAGTACATCCGTAGTCGATGAGTCGAGTGAATTATTACAGAGATAATAATTCACTGAGTTAGAAGGAGTTCTGACAGGTATGACTCACGGCCAGCTCGATATTGGGCCTAGAGGGTCACACACATATGGTGTTAGGATCGGAGCGGCACTAAGAGGGGGGGGTGAATTAGTGCAGCGGTAAAGTGCGATAAACTTTTCGCGATTTAAAACCTTTCGGAAACTTCGTCCGATAAAAGTAACATTTTCGTTTGAAATCGTTTCGATTGCGTTTTAACTTAAAGGGATAAGTAAGACAGAGATAAAGAAGTAGAGCATTAAAGTGCAAATGAATTACAGCAATATAAATGACAATAAGTAAATACAAACCAGATATTACGCTGATTTTACAGTGGTTCGGTCAAATGACCTACATCCACTTGCGAGGCCCCTCTTTGATGAGGCTCCCACCTTCCACTAGCAAATCTCTTGAAAGGGAAGGGTAAATACCCCTCTTACAACTTTTACAAGCGGTTCACTCTCTTACAGATTTTCAGCAAGAAAGAAGGAGGTGAACACTAGCAAATTGAAACCAAGACTAGCAAAGGCTATTCTAAGACTTTTCTCTCGATCAATTGCTTCTCTAAAAAGTTGTAATCTCAACTGAGATTTGAGGGGTATTTATAGGCCTCAAGATGATTCAAATTTGGGCTCCAAATTTGAATTCTCGTGGAGTTCGATCTTTGGCGGTGTCACCACTTTGTCGATGGAAGCCACCGCTTTGTCATGTCGCATCGACAGCAGGGCTAAGCAGTGCCACCCAGTGGCCAGGCGGTGCCACCGCCCAGCTCTCGGGGTGCTGGGTGGTGCAACCCACCAAATCTGCAATGCCACCGCCAGACTCTTCGGTTGACTAGTTGGGCTTCAAACTTAACCCAAACCAAGTCTAATTTTGGGTCCAGTTGGCCCCTAACCAGGATATAAGATTATTTCTTAATCCTAATCCTAATTACATGTTAACTACTTAACAAAAACATATCCTAAGCAATTTTTTCAACCATGAAACGCCGAAGTCTTGTTCCTGAGCTTTCCGACGAAACTTCTTCCGATGGGCTCCTAGCAAGCTCCTCAACTTGTGATGACTTTAATGAGTAGCGAGCCTTCTCGGTGATCTCCATGAACCTCCGACGATCTCTTCGGCTTCTTCCAAAAATTCCGGCCGTGTTCCCGATTTTTTCTCGGTTGGTTCCGGCAGCATCTCCGATGATTCTTCGAACTCTTAAACGTCCATCGAACTTGACTCCGGTATCCTTGCTTTGTGTTTTCTGGTTATCGTAGTTAATCCTGCACACTTAACTCAATAATATGGATTAGATCAATCGTAGTTATCGTAGTTAAACATAACTCCCCCTATCTATATGCCATATTATGAGAAGATAAAACACTTGAATTTCATCCCATTGAATTCAAGCATAAACCGATATGTTCTAACCGTAGAACTTATCATTGTTCTCATTAAGTATAATGTAAATGCGAAACTTCAATGAAAATCTTTTTCAAGTCGAAAGATAAGAGATAAAGATTTTCAACATGATCATACATTTTAGATACGCATTCAATATGATCAATCGATTGTGCGATATACTCAAAGATTATGCAAGGCACATAAGACATTCATATCACATTAGCTTATATAAGTTATGCTATAAGTCATCACTTTTCTCCCCCTTTGTCATCAACAAAAAGGAAAAAACTATTTTACAGAAAAATTTAGCATTTATTCTATCAAAAATTCATGTTCAAAGAGAAAAATCAGCATTCATCCAGAAGCATATATCCATAATTTAAACAACAAAAGTTCAGTTTTTGTTCAAAAGACGATCAGCTTGGAACATGAGATCAAGAGTAAAACAAAACAGAATACAAAGATACATCAATCCGTAGGAGGTAATCCATAGTGCTGATATATAACATCTATTTTTTGGTTTAGCTGTCGTAGTTCCTTTAAAATTTCCATTTGCTGGAGCTGAATTTGTTCCTGCTGCGATTTGAGTTGGTCTTGTTGGAATTTGATCTGAGATAGTTCTACCATAATGATTCCTTCAGAGGATGAAACAGGAGCTGAAGGCACTGCATCAAAGGGACTAGGAGGAGGAGATTCATTTCCCATAAGAATTGGTGTTTCTGGTTGTTCTACTGGTGGAGGAATAGGATCTGTCCTTCTAGGTTGCCTTACCCATATTCCATTGTTAAATATGCACCTAAGTCTCATTAGCAGATTTTTATTGATGACGTTATATCTATTACTCTGAATTGTTTCTTCATCGGGTGGGATGCAAATGTTATAGGCACGAAGAAATCTAGTGATTAACCCCCCATATGGCAACATAATATCTTTAGCTGTAATTTCCTGCATGTGTTGCCGTATTGAGTATCCAAAACAGTTTTGTTGACCAGTCATGATCCAATACATGGTGCTTATCTCTACTGTACTCATTTCATCAAGATGATATTGCTTAGGGAAAAGTATGCTTGTCATAATATGATGAAGAACCTTAGAGTTAAAAGGTAGTAAGTGTTCGCAACTCTTGGGTATTATTCCAAAGTTTGAGTTTACAAAAATGGTTTCGACAGCTTCGACGTAGGTTGCTCCTATTATATTCACATCCCATTTTGCTCTAAAATAGCAGCCCCTATCTTTTTCAGTGATGCCGATTAGTTCACAAATAGAATTATCAGAAATCCTAATTTGTGTTCCTAACATGTAAGAACTTAGGCTATCATTATCTACCCATAGGTTTGCATAAAAGAGCTTAACTAATCTAGGATAAATTGGTTCATCTATTTGTAAGAGAGGTAGGGCCTCTAGATGAGCAAACCACCTAATGGGTTCTAAATCTCCTAGTTCATCAAGATCAACGTATTTTCCCTTATGGACATATCTTGTTTCAAAGTTTGAAAATCTAAGGGCATCTTCTTTGGATCTAAAAAGATTATGGTCATATGAATCTCCTTCAATCCTTTTCCCTTTTGATCTCTTAGGAGCCATTTTCTAAACAAAATGATAAGAGAAATATGAATTGTAATGAATAGGTGACACAAGAAGAGAGTGAAGGGAAGATTTTACCTTATAGAGTGTTTCTGAGATGATGGAGAGTTTGGACCAACAATATTCCTTCTCCAAGGTTTGTAGAAGTTAGAATGAGGGATTGAGAGATTTTGGGAGAGTTGGAGCAAGAGTTCCATGGGTTGGGGGCGGTGTCACCGTCAGCCCTAACCCTCTCGGGTTTAAAAGAGCTCTCGGGCGGTGCCACCGCCTGAACAAGCGGTGCCACCTTTGGCCCGGCCTTTCAGGCAGGTGGTGCTACCGATTTCATGGCAGTACCACCTGGTGGCCTTAAGAAAAAAAAAAAATTTTCTTCCTCCTTGATTTCCAGAGGTCTTTGATGCAAGCAAAGGCTAAGATATTGAGTTGTATTTTAATATATCATTTGGAATCGAAAGAAGAGGATGAAATCAAATCCACAAACGAGCGGGACAAGGATGAGCCAATCTTCGTAAACTACATTCAAACGTCTTACTCTAAGGGACAATTTAACATGCCCAGTTCCCTTCTAATAAATTCAAATTTGTCTTCATTTAGGGCTTTTGTAAATATATATGCTAATTGATGCTTCGTGTCAATGAATTCTAGAACAACATCATTGTTAAGGACATGATCGCGTATGAAATGGTGCCTAACGTCGATGTGCTTAGTTCTAGAGTGCTGAATTGGATTTTTAGTAAGACATATGGCACTAGTATTATCATATTTTATGGGGATATTTTTAAAATGAATTCCATAGTCTTCTAATATATTTTTCATCCATACAACTTGTGCACAGCATGCACTCGCAGCAATGTATTCGGCTTCCGACGTAGATAGTGCAACTGAATTTTGTTTCTTGGAAGTCCAAGAAACAAGTGCATGTCCTAAAAATTGGCATGTTCCGGATGTACTTTTTCTATCAATCCTACATCCCCCAAAATCGGCATCCGCATAAGACATTAAATCAAATTTTTTGGATTTTGGATACCATAAACCTAAATTTGGAGTTCCTTTAAGATATCTAAATATTCTTTTAACACTTTTAAGATGAGATAATTTAGGATTTGATTGAAACCTAGCACAAAGTCCTACACTAAACATGATATTTGGTCTAGTCGCGGTAAGGTAGAGTAGACTACCTATCATACCCCTATATGTTTTTTGATCGAAATTTTCATTATTTTCATCCATATCTAACTTAGTCGCAGTACTCATAGGGGTGTTTATTGCTTTTGAATTATCCATGTTAAATCGTTTTAACAATTCTAACGTATATTTAGATTGGTTAAGAAATATACCATCCTTAAGTTGTTTGATTTGTAATCCTAAAAAGAAAGTTAATTCTCCCATTAAACTCATTTCAAATTCATGACTCATAGATTTGGCAAATGATTCACATAGTGATTCATCCGTAGAGCCAAAAATAATATCGTCAACATAAATTTGCACAATAAGAAAATTATTTTCAAAATGTTTAATAAACAATGTAGTATCAACCTTGCCTTTGGTAAAATTATTTCAAATAAGAAAGGAACTAAGCCTTTCATACCAAGCTCTAGGAGCTTGTTTCAAGCCATAGAGAGCCTTAGTCAATTTGAATACATGATTAGGAAGAAGAGAATTTTCAAATCCGGGAGGTTGTTCGACATATACTTCTTCGGAAATAAAACCATTCAAGAAGGCACTTTTGACATCCATTTGAAATAGTTTAAGATTACAACAACTAGCATAGGCAAGGAGCATCCTTATGGCTTCTAATCGAGCCACGGGAGTGAAAGTTTCTGTTAGGATCGGAGCAGCACTAAGAGGGGGGGGTGAATTAGTACAGCGAATTAAAACTTCGGTTTTTAAAAAATCTATCGTATGATAAGAGCGGAACTTGACAAGCTTAATCTTGAAAGCGTATTCTTAAATATGCGCAGCAAAAGTAATAAGGAACTAAAGCATATAAGAAGGTTTGCAATAATGTAAATAGCAATAATGAAATGCAAACCAAGGATCACGCCGATTTTAGAGTGGTTCGGTCAAATGACCTACTCCACTTGCGAGGCCCCTCTTCGATGAGACTCCCAAACTCTAGCAAATTGAAAAGAAGACAAGCTAACACTTTTCTAAGACCTTTCTCTCAAACTCTTGCTGCTCAAAAAGTTATTTTCTCAGCTGAGATTTGAGGGGTATTTATAGGCCTCAAGAGGATTCAAATTTGGGCTCCAAAATTTGGGCTCCAAAATTCAAATTCTCTTTGGGTTCCCGATGCTGGCGGTGCCACCGCCAATAGCAGCATGCCACCACCACCTTCAGGTGCTGGATTTGTTACAACTCCAGCCCAGGTGGTGTCACCCTTTGGCTCTCCTGATTCACTTGGTTTGGCTTACTTTTAGCCCAAACCAAATCTGACTTTGGCTCTAGTTGGCCCCTAACCAGGATATAGGATTATCTTCTTAATCCTAATCCTAATTACAAGTGAACTACATAACAAAACACATCCTAAGCAATTTATTAACCGCGAACGTCAAGTCTTGTTCCAACGAGCTTTCCGACGAACTTTCTTCGACGGGGTCCAAGCATGCTCCCGAACTTGTGATGACTTTAATGAGTAGCTGAGACTTCTCGGTGATCTCTGCGAACCTCCGACGATCTCTTCGGCGAACTTCCAACAGGTTCCCGATTTCTTCTCGATTGGTTCCGGCAGCATCTCGGACGATTCTTCGGACTCTTAAACGTTCATCGAACTCGACTCCGGTATACTTGCTTTGTGTTTTTTGTTTATCGTAGTTAATCCTGCACACTTAACTCAATAATATGGATTAGATCAATTAACCCATCAATTGATTTTATCATCAAAATCCGAGATTCAACAATCTCCCCCTTTTTGATGATGACAATCAATTGATGACGGAGTTAAACATAACTCCCCCTATCTATATGTCATATTATGAGAGGATAAAAAGAAACACTTGAATTCCATCCTATTGGATTCAAGCATAACCCGATAAGTTCTAACGGTAGAGCTTATCGTGATCCTCATTAAACAATAGTGAGTACAAAACTTCTATGAAAATCATAAGTTAAATGAAAAGGGATGAATTTTACTACGACAGAAGATAAAGATTTTCAATATAAATTTTATGATTTAGATGTAAGGCATGCTTTCAATATGATCAATCAATCTTATGATATTTTCAAGGATTTTGCAAGGCATATAAGTCATTCATATCAATCACTTTTCTCAAAGATTTTGCAATTCATATTTTGTCATGCTATTAAGAATGATATAAGTCATCACTTTTCTCCCCCTTTGTCATCAACAAAAAGGGAAATGAGACTTGAAGCACATATTTTGTCATACAACGATTTTATCATTGAAAATTAAGTATACAAAAATATTTACGTAGAGTTCATTTTAGAGGAAAATTCAGCATGCATTCATATTATCTAATCTCTTCTTTCTATTAATAATAGAAATTGTAGATGTACAAGAGAGAGATTGGGATAAAAATTCAAGTAGTAATTTCACAAAGTCAAGATCATAATTCGAATACAAACTCATTCAAATCGTTAAATTCATTAAAATCTCAACATTACTTTCCAATCATCATATAAGGCATTTAAAGAATTTTGAAACATAGGAGAATGATTAATTTAAGCATACAATGTTTCAAGTCATGAATGCCAATACTTTCATATTTGTATGTATCAATTCATGAATGCCAAAAGATATTATTTGTGATTCCAATTTTGCAAGATCAAGATTATGATTTAGATAAAAACTTATTTAAATCAAATCGGTAACTTAAAATTCATAATCAAGTCATCAAAATCGATTTCGAGATTTCACAACATGTCATATGGAATTTGAAGGAGAATGATTAGATTCACCGAGAGATGGAAAGAAGATGAAAGACTTTACAGAAAATCCAATCAAACAAGTTTATTGTTTATGGACAATTTAACATACCTAATTCCCTTCTAATGAATTCAAATTGGTTTTCATTCAAGGCTTTTGTGAATATATCTACTAATTGATGCTTTGTGTCAATGAATTCTAGAACAACATTATTGTTAAGGACATGATCGCGTATGAAATGATGCCTAACGTCAATGTGCTTAGTTTTAGAATGCTGAATTGGATTTTTAGTAAGACATATGGCACTAGTATTATCACATTTTATGGGAATATTTTTAAAGTGAATTCCATAGTCTTCCAATGTATTTTTCATCCAAACAACTTGTGCATAGCATGCACTCGCAGCAATGTATTCGGCTTCCGCCGTAGATAGTGCTACTGAATTTTGTTTCTTGGAAGTCCAAGACACAAGTGCATGTCCTAAAAATTGGCATGTTCCGGATGTACTTTTTCTATCTATCCTACATCCGCCAAAATCGGCATCCGCGTAAGCCATTAATTCAAATTTTTCAGATTTTGGATACCATAAACCTAAATTTGGAGTTCCTTTAAGATACCTAAATATTCTTTTAAAACTTTTAAGATGAGATAGTTTAGGATTTGATTGAAACCTAGCACAAAGTCCTACACTAAACATGATATCTGGTCTAGTAGCGGTAAGGTAGAGTAGACTACCTATCATTCCACTATATGTTTTTTGATCGAAATTTTCACTATTTTCATCCATATCTAACTTAGTCGAAGTACTCATAGGAGTGTTTATTGCTTTTGAATTATCCATGTTAAATCATTTTAACAATTCTAATGTATATTTAGATTGGTTAAGAAATATACCATCCTTAAGTTGTTTGATTTGTAGTCCTAAAAAGAAAGTTAATTCCCCCATTAAACTCATTTCAAATTCATGACTCATAGATTTGGCAAATGATTCACATAGTGATTCATCCGAAGAGCCAAAAATAATATCGTCAACATAAATTTGCACAATAAGAAAATTATTTTCAAAATGTTTAATAAACAATGTAGTATCAACCTTGCCTTTGGTAAATTTATTTAAAATAAGAAAGGAACTAAGCCTTTCATACCAAGCTCTAGGAGCTTGTTTCAAGCCATAGAGAGCCTTAGTCAATTTGAATACATGATTAGGAAGAAGAGAATTTTCAAATCCGGGAGGTTGTTCGACATATACTTCTTTAGAAATAAAACCATTCAAGAAGGCACTTTTGACATCCATTTGAAATAGTTTAAAATTATAACTACTAGCATAGGCAAGGAGCATCCTTATGGCTTCTAATCGAGCCACGGGAGCGAAGGTTTCTTCGTAATCGATACCTTCTTCTTGGTTGAAACCTTTGGCCACTAATCTAGCCTTGTTTCTAACCACGATACCATTTTCGTCTTGCTTGTTTCTAAAGACCCACTTAGTACCAATGACTAAATGGTCACTAGGTCTAGGAACAAGCTCCCACACCTTGTTTCTCTCAAATTAATTCAGTTCCTCTTGCATTGCAATAATCCAAAAATCATCTTTTATGGCCTCGTCAATGCACTTAGGTTCGATTTGAAAGAGGAAGGCGGCATTAGCGCAAAAATTCTTGAAAGAGGAACGAGTTTGAACCCCTTTAGATGTATCCCCTATAATTAGCTCCTTTGGATGAGCATCTATATACTTTCATTCTTTAGGTAAGGCAATTTCGGAAGAAGGTGCATCCAAGTTGCTATTTTGAGGAAGGGGTTCATTTATATTCAAATTATCAAAACCAAGATCATCATCAAAATTATTTTTCTTAAAATTTGAGACTTCATTAAAAACTACATAAATAGACTCTTCAATTACTAAGGTTCTTTTATTAAAAACCCGAAAAGCTTTCGAAACGGAAGAGTAACCAAGAAAGATGCCTTCATCGGATTTTGCATCAAATTTTCCTAAGACATCCCTTTCATTTAAAATAAAGCATTTACAACCGAAAACTTTAAAATAGGAAATATTTGGTTTTTTGTTATTCCATAATTCATAGGGAGTTTTTGATAAGGAAGGTCTTATTAGGACTCTATTCATGATGTAGCAAGCCGTATTTATGGCTTCGGCCCAAAAATACTTAGGTAAACTGTGTTCATTTAACATAGTTCTTGTCATTTCTTGTAGGTTTCTATTTTTTCTTTCAACTACTCCATTTTGTTGGGGATTTCTCGGAGTGGAGAAGTTATGGTTGTATCCATTAACTTCACAAAAATTTTGAAAGTCATGGTTTTGAAATTCGCCACCATGATCACTCCGAATTGATGAAATCATGAACCCTTTTTCGTTTTGAGTGAGTTTACAAAATTTAGAGAAACACTTGAAACAATCACTTTTGTGAGCTAAGAAATAGGTCCAAGTGTATCTAGAGTAGTCATCCACAATCACAAAAGCATATTTGCTTCCACCTAGAATTGTTGTATCAATTGGTCCAAATAAGCCCAAATGGATCAATTGTAATGGTCTAGTGGTGCTAATTTGATTTTTTGGTTTGAAGCTTGTTTTTATTTGTTTCCCTAGTTGACATGCATCGCATACCTTATCTTTAATAAACTTCATATTCGGAATCCCTCGTACTAATTCTTGAGATGAGATTTTAGATATTGTTTTCATGCTTGCATGGCCTAATCTCCTATGCCAAAGCCAAGCATCTTCATTTATGGCGGAGAAACACATTTCATTACTTAGTTCATCAAGATTGATGGTATAGACATTATTTTGTTTTAAAGCAATCATAGTCATGTTATGATTTGATTTTTCAATAATGCACATATTTGATTCAAATCTAACGATATAACCTTTATCGCATAATTGACTAATGCTCAATAGATTATGTTTTAATCCATCAACTAGTAACACATCATCAATGGAAAAACTTGATTTGTTACCTATGGTTCCTTTGCCAATGATTTTGCCTTTGTTGTTGTCTCCGAAGTTGACATAGCCTTCGTCCATGCTAGTGAGCTTGGTGAATTGGGATGGATCTCCGGTCATATGCCTTGAGCATCCACTATCAAGATACCATCTCTTGCTCCTAGCATGTGATGGTGTATGTTTCTACAAGAAGGAATTATTTTTAGGTACCTATTTACTTTTGGGTGCCTCAAAAACTAATCTAACTTGTTTATCATGTTGCATAGACTTGATCATGGTTCCTTTAGGAACCCAAATCAATTTGTTCGGACTAATTTTCTTGAATGGACATTGGTAAGTTATATGTCCATATTTGCAACAAAAGTTGCAATTGCTTTGATGTTGAACATGTAAGATATGACCTTTAACGAAGGTGGTTGGATTTTGGTGAGTACTTCTCACAAATCCGATTCCACTCCTTTTAGGAACGTGACCCTTATTTGTAAGGATCATGTTTAAGGACTTGCTATCGACCTCGAATTTCTTCAAGGTGTCCTTAAGTACTAAGTTCTCATTTTGGAGAGTTTCTAAATCATGGCATTTAACACATGGAGCTAGACAATCATGATATTCGGTTTTTAATTTATCAAAAGCACAAGTAAGACTATCATGCTCCTTTCTTAGCGATTTGTATTTTCTACTAATTGTCTTACATTCATCAAATAACTCATAGAAGGCATTTAATAAATCATGATAAGGTAAATCTGCATTAATTAAATCCATTACCTCTTCTTCGAAGGCCATTAGGGCGTAGTGAGCAACTTGCTCGGTGTTGGACTCCTTTTCTTCGGATGTGCTTCACTCATCCCATGTTGCCTTGAGCGCCTTCTTCTTTGGTGTTCTCTTTTTGGCTTGAGGGCAATCGTTCTTGTAGTGTCCCGGTTTTTTGCATTTATAGCAAATCACTTGGTCCTTCTTTTGTTCAAATTTATTTTTTGTATTATTTTTAAATTTGTTCTTCCTTAAATATTTTTTTGAATTTTTGAGTCAAAAAAGTGCAATGTCATTGTCATCGTCCTCATCACTTGATGTTCCTTTCAAGTGGTCTTCTTGTGATTTGAGTGCCATATCCTTCCTGTTCTTTTTGGAAGGGGGTTCTCGAGCTTCGTCATGAGCTTGACATGTCATTTCGTAGGTCATTAGAGACCCAATGAGTTCTTCAAGAGGGAATATTTTAAGGTCTTTGGCTTCTTGAATGGTCGTAACTTTTGGATCCCAACTTTTAGGGAGGGATCTTAAGATTTTAGTTACTAGTTCAAAGTTAGTAAAATCTTTACCAAGAGCTTTGAGTCCATAGATGACATCCAGAAACGGGTGTACATGTCTCCATGGACTCACTTGGTTTCATTCGAAAAAGTTCGTAAGAGTGCACAAGAATGTTGATTTTGGACTCTTTCACTCACTCGCTAGTGCCTTCATGAGTGACCTCAAGAGTTCTCCAAATATCAAAAGCCGAATCACAAATTGAAACACGATTAAATTCGTTTTTGTCTAGTGCACAAAACAAGACATTCATAGCCTTTGCATTTAAAGCAAAAACCTTCTTCTCCGATTCATTCCATTCGCTCATCGGAAGAGAAGATTTTTGAAATCCGTTTTCAACATTAGTCCAAAGCTTGAAATCCATAGAAATGAGGAAGATCCTCATCCGAGACTTCCAATACGTAATCCCACCCATTAAACATAGGTGGACGAGTGATAGAATGACCCTCTTGCATGCTTTCGAGTAAGCCATCTCTCTGGGTATTAAACCAAATATGAGAGATAACCTGGCTCGATACCAATTGTTAGGATCGGAGCAGCACTAAGAGGGGGGTGAATTAGTGCAGCGGATTAAAACTTCGGTTTTAAAAAATCTTTTCAGATGATAAGAGCGAACTTGACAAGCTTAATCCCGAAAGCGTATTCTTAAATATGCGCAGCAAAAAAAAATAAGGAACTAAAGCATATAAGAAGGTTTGCAATAATGTAAATAGCAATAATGAAATGCAAACCAAGGATCACGCCAATTTTAGAGTGGTTCGGTCAAATGACCTACTCCACTTGCGAGGCCCCTCTTCGATGAGGCTCCCACCTTCCACTAGCAAGTCTCTTGAAATGGAAGGGTAATTACCCCTCTTACAACTCTTTACAAGCGGTTCACTCTCTTACAGATTTTCGAGAAGAGATGAGGTGAACACTAGAAAATTGAAAAGAAGACAAGCTAACACTTTTCTAAGACCTTTCTCTCAAACTCTTGCTGCTCAAAAAGTTGTTTTCTCAGCTGAGATTTGAGGGGTATTTATAGGCCTCAAGAGGATTCAAATTTGGGCTCCAAAATTCAAATTCTCTTTGGGTTCCCAATACTGGCGGTGCCACCGCCCAGCGCTCGGGTGCTGGACGGTGCAACCGCCCAGCCCAGGAAGTGTCACCGCCTGGCTCTCCGGTTCACTTGGTTTGGCTTACTTTTAGCCCAAACCAAATCTAACTTTGGCCCCAATTGGCCCCTAACCAGGATATAGGATTATCTTCTTAATCCTAATCCTAATTACAAGTGAACTACATAACAAAACACATCCTAAGCAATTTATTAACCGCGAACGTCAAGTCTTGTTCCGGCGAGCTTTCCGACGAACTTCCTTCGACGGGGTCCAAGCACGCTCCCAAACTTGTGATGACTTTAATGAGTAGCTGAGACTTCTCGGTGATCTCTGCGAACCTCCGACGATCTCTTCGGCGAACTTTCAACAGGTTCCCGATTTCTTCTCGGTTGGTTCCGGCAGCATCTCCGACGATTCTTCGGACTCTTAAACGTTCATCGAACTCAACTCTGGTATACTTGCTTTGTGTTTTTTGTTTATCGTAGTTAATCCTGCACACTTAACTCAATAATATGGATTAGATCAAATAACCCATCAATTGATTTTATCATCAAAATCCGAGATTCAACAGTTTCTTCGTAATCAATACCTTCTTCTTGGTTGAAACCTTTGGCCACTAATCTAGCCTTGTTTCTAACCACGATACCATTTTCGTCTTGCTTGTTTCTAAAGACCCACTTAGTACCAATTACTAAATGGTCACTAGGTCTAGGAACAAGCTCCCACACCTTGTTTCTCTCAAATTGATTCAATTCCTCTTGCATTGCAATAACCCAAAAATCATCTTTTATGGCCTCGTCAATGCACTTAGGTTCGATTTGAGAGAGGAAGGCGGCATTAGCACAAAAATTCTTGAAAGAGGAACGAGTTTGAACCCCTTTAGATGTATCCCCTATAATTAGCTCCTTTGGATGAGCATCTATATACTTCCATTCCTTAGGTAAGGAAATTTTGGAAGAAGGTGCATCCAAGTTGCTATTTTGAGGAGGGAGTTCATTTAAATTCAAATTATCAAAACCAAGATCATCATCAAAATCATTTTTCTTTAAATTTGAAACTTCACTAAAAACTACATGAATAGACTCTTCAATTACTAAGGTTCTTTTATTAAAAACCCGAAAAGCTTTAGAAACGGAAGAGTAACCAAGAAAGATGCCTTCATCGGATTTAGCATCAAATTTTCCTAAGGCATCCCTTTCATTTAAAATAAAGCATTTACAACCGTAAACTTTAAAATAGGAAATATTTGGTTTTTTGTTAGTCCATAATTCATAGGGAGTTTTTGATAAGGATGGTCTTATTAGGACTCTATTTATGATGTAGCAAGCCATATTTACGGCTTCGGCCCAAAAATACTTAGGTAAACTATGTTCATTTAACATAGTTCTTGCCATTTCTTGTAGGTTTCTATTTTTCCTTTTAACTACTCCATTTTGTTGGGGATTTCTTGGAGTGGAGAAGTTGTGATTGTATCCATTAACTTCACAAAAATTTTGAAAGTCAGGGTTTTGAAATTCGCCACCATGATCACTCCGAATTGATGAAATCATGAACCCTTTTTCGTTTTGAGAGAGTTTACAAAATTTAGAGAAATACTTGAAACAATCACTTTTGTGAGCTAAGAAATAGGTCCAAGTGTATCTAGAGTAGTCATCCAAAATCACAAAAGCATATTTGCTTCCACCTAGACTAGTTGTATCAATTGGTCCAAATAAGTCCAAATGGATCAATTGTAACGGTCTAGTGGTGCTAATTTGATTTTTTGGTTTGAAGCTTGTTTTTATTTGCTTCCCTAGTTGACATGCATCGCATACCTTATCCTTAATAAACTTCATATTCGGAATCCCTCGTACTAATTCTTGAGATGAGATTTTAGATATTGTTTTCATGCTTGTATGGCCTAATCTCTTATGCCAAAGCCAAGCATCATCATTTATGGCGGAGAAACACACTTCATTACTTAGTTCATCAAGATTGATGGTATAGACATTATTTTGTTTTAAAGCAATCATAGTCATGTTATGATTTGGTTTTTCAATAATGCACATATTTGATTCAAATCTAACGATATAGCCTTTATCGCATAATTGACTATAATGCTCAATAGATTATGTTTTAATCCATCAACTAGTAACACATCATCAATGGAAAAACTTGATTTGTTACCTATGGTTCCCTTGCCAATGATTTTGCCTTTGTTGTTGTCTCCGAAGGTGACATAGCCTTCGTCCATGCTAGTGAGCTTGGTGAATTGGGATGGATCTCCGGTCATATGCCTTGAGCATCCACTATCAAGATACCATCTCTTGCTCCTAACATGTGATGGTGTATGTTTTTACAAGAAGGAATTATTTTTAGGTACCCATTTACTTTTGGGTGCCTCAAAAACTAATCTAGCTTATTTATCATATTGTATAGACTTGATCATGGTTCCTTTAGGAACCCAAATCAATTTGTTTGGACTAATTTTCTTGAATGTGTTGAATCTCAGATTTTGTTGATGAAGTCAATTGTCATTTGTTGTCTAATCTATGTGTTGAGATAAGTGTGCAGGATTAACTACGATGAAAGTTAGACAAGCAGCAGGAGTTGCGTCGGAGTCAAGATCATGATCACGTTGGGAGTTCGAGAGTTCGACGAAAGTTCAGACGGTCGTCGGAGGTTCTGCGAGAACAGATCTGAGAAGTCCTGAAGCTTGCCAAGCGAAGCTCGTCGAAACTCGCCAAGTGGATCGTCGCAAAGTCCAGGAGTTTGCCGGAAGTCCGCAGAAGAATCACCGAGGGTTCATCGGATGATCGACGGAAGTTCGCCGGAAACTCGCCGGAAGAAGCGATTGACGCATCGGAGCAAAGCTGCAGAAATTGTCTTAGATTTAATCGTAGTTAGCACGTTGATTAAGTTGGAAAATGGGAGGTGATCCCATTAGCTTAATCTTGGGGCAATTGGGCCCCTGAAAAGATTGAAATTGGGCGAATGGAGCTAACCATTCGACCACGATTGCACCGGAGGTGCAACCGCCCAGGCCGAGGTGGCACCGCCAGGCTATGTCTCCAGCCGAGACCGGGCGGTGAACCGCCCCCACCAAGAGGTGCAACCGCCCGGGGCTCGATCTCCGAGTGAGACCGGGCGGTGCAACCTCCTCGTCGTCGAGGTAGCACCGCCAGAGCTCAAGTTTCGAAGCTTTGCCGGCGGTGCAACCTCTCCAAATCAGCGGGTGCAACCGCCGAGCTCGATCTTCGAAGCTCGGCGAGAGGTGCAACCGCCTTTGACATAGGTGGCACCGCCTGAGGCTCGATCTTGAGCTCGCCAAGCGGTGCAACCTCTCTAGTCGGGAGGTGCAATCCGCCGATCCCGAATTCCGGGATTTGATCGTTTTGAGCTCCAAATTTGAACTGGGTTGGGGCCTATAAATACCCCACCCATTCAACACAGAAAAGAGCAAGAGACCTACACCGAAATCTTGATCTTCTCTCGCGGATTCATGAGCTCAAAATTGTTGTAAAGCCTTTAAGTCTCCTCCTTCTGTTCTTTAAGTTTCTGAATTGTAAAAGTGAGGAGAGAAAGGTTCTGTAAGAGTTGTCTCCTGAGCCCATCAAAAGGAGTGAAACTATAAAGGGCAGTTGGCCTTAAGCCCATTGAAGGAAGGCAGCTAGTTGACGCCGGTGACCTCGTCGAGGGAGGAAGCCAAAAGTGGAGTAGGTCAAGACTGACCGAACCACTCTAAATCCCTGGTTTGCTTTTACTTTGAGCACTTTATCATTACTGCAAACCTCCTACATAGCTACTGCCCTCTGCGCTTTTACGAACGAGTCTCTAAGTTCTGATCTTTCCGAGTCTGCATTCAGACGTAAATCGATGTTTTCGTACGATCTTTACACTGCAGTTTACGCTTATGTTTTGATTCCATTTATAACTGCAAATTGCTTTCTGCGTATTCATAAAACGCTTTTCAAAGTTCAAAACTGCGTTTAGACGTAAAATTATGCTTTGACGTAAAAACTGCGTTTAGACGTAAACTGAGTTTAGACGTAAAACTGCGTTTAGACGTAAAACTGCGTTTAGATGCAAAACTGCATTTAGACGTAAAACTGCGTTTAGACGTAAAACTGCGTTTAGACATAAAACTGCGTTTAGACGTAAAACTACACTTAGACGTAAAACTGCACTTAGACGTAAAACTAGGTTTAGACGCAAACTGCGCTCAGACGCAAACTGTGTTTAGACGCAAACTGTGTTTAGGCGCAAACTGCGCTTAGACGCAAACTGTGTTTAGACGCAAACTGCGCTTAGACGCAATCTGCGCTTAGACGCAAACTGCGCTTAAATGCAAACTGCGCTTAGACGCAATCTGCATTTAGACGCAAACTGCATTTAGACGCAAACTGCGTAAACTACACTTAGATACAAACTGTGAATCGGCTTTTACATCGAAATTGTTTTTATCGGACGAACGCAGCTTTCGTTTTTAAATCGCTGAAAGATTTCCGCTGCACTAATTCACCCCCCCCCCCTCTTAGTGCTCTCGATCCTAACAATTGGTATCAGAGCAAGGTTAACTCTCTAACGGATTAAAACCCAAGAGAGATGGCATACGCCGGAAACCAAGAGGGGCATTCTATTACACGTCCACCCATGTTCAGTGGGACGGACTACACCTACTGGAAGACCCGAATGAGGATCTTTCTTATTTCTATGGATTTTGAACTGTGGAACCTTGTTGAAAACGGATTTTCAAAGTCTTCTCTTCCAATGATCGATTGGAATGAATTGGAAAAGAAGGCTTTCGCTCTTAATGCAAAGGCTATGAATGCCTTATTTTGCGCACTTGATAAAAACGAGTTTAATCGTGTTTCAACTTGCGAAACTGCATTTGATATTTGGCACACACTTGAAGTGACCCACGAGGGCACAAGTAGAGTGAAAGAGTCAAAAATCAATCTGTTGTTGCATTCTTTTGAACTTTTCCGAATGAAACCGAGTGAAACCATTGGCGACATGTTTACCCGTTTCACGGATGTCGTCAACGGTCTAAAAGGACTCGGAAAAAGTTTTTCGGATTTTGAACTCGTAAATAAGATACTAAGATCCCTTCCTAAAAGTTGGGATCCTAAAGTCACTGCTATTCAAGAGGCAAAAGATCTGCGCAACTTCCCTCTTGAAGAACTAATCGGGTCATTAATGACCTACGAAATGACTTGTAAAGCTCATGAAGAGCAAGAAGACATCCTTCCAAAGAACAGGAAGGATATGGCACTCAAAACTTCTGAATGCCACTTGAGAGAAAACTCAAGTGATGAGGACTGTGATGATGACTTGGCACTTCTAACAAGAAAGTTTAAAAAGTTCTTTAAAAGAAACAAGTTTAAGAATGATGCAAAAATTAAACTTGAACCCAAGAAGGACCAAGTGATCTGCTATGAATGCAAAAAGCCGGGACACTACAAGAGTGATTGTCCCCAAGTCAAAAGGAGAACATCAAAGAAGAAGGCTCTTCAAGCAACATGGGATGACTCGAGCGCATCTGAAGAAGAGGAGTCCAACACCGAGCAAGTTGCTCATTACGCCTTAATGGCCATCGGAGAGGAGGTAACGAATTTATTAGATGCTGATTTATCTTTCGATAAATTATTAAATGCCTTCCATGACTTATTTGATGAATGCAAGATTATCAATAGAAAATACAAATTACTAAAAAAGGAGCATGATAGTCTTACTTGTGATTTCAATAAGTTAAAAATTGAATATCATGATAGTTTAAATTCATGTATCAAATGTCATGATCTAGAAACTTTTCAAAAAGAAAACTTGCTACTTAAGGACACCTTGAAGAAATTCGAGGTTGGTAGCAAGTCATTAAACATGATCCTTACAAACAAGGGTCATGTTCCCAAAAGAAGTGGGATTGGATTTGTGAGGAGTCCTCACCAAAATCCAACTACCTTCGTAAAAGGCCCCATCTTATATGTTAGACATCAAAGCAAATGCAACTTTTGTTGCAAGTTCGGACACAGGATGCATTATTGTCCATTCAGGAAATTAAGTCCAAACAAATTGATTTGGGTTCCTAAAGGAACCATAACAAATTCTATGCAACATGATAGAAAATGTAGATCTATTTGTGAGGAACCCAAAAGCAAATGGGTACCTAAACATCATCCTTTCTTGTAGAAAACTAAACCATCGCAAGCTAGGAGCAAGAGATGGTACCTTGATAGTGGATCCTCAAGGCATATGACCGGAGATCCATCCCATTTCTCTAAGCTCACTAGCATAGACGAAGGATATGTCACCTTCGGAGACAACAACAAGGGTAAAATCATTGGCAAAGGAACCATAGGTAACAAATCCAACTTCTCTATTGAAGATGTTTTGCTAGTTGATGGTCTAAAACATAACCTCTTGAGCATTAGTCAATTGTGTGATAAAGGATATATTATCAGATTTGAATCTAATGCTTGCATCATTGAAAAATCACATAAAAACATATCTATGATTGCATTAAAATAAAATAACGTATACACTATTGACATCAATGATTTATGTAATGAAATATGTTTTTCTGCTTTAAATGAGAATGCTTGGATATGGCACAGAAGATTAGGTCATGCTAGCATGAAGCTAATCACTCAAATATCATCCAAAGAACTTGTAAGAGGAATTCCTCATATCAAGTTCATCAAAGATAATGTATGTGATGCCTGCTAATTAGGTAAACAAATTAAGAGTAGCTTCAAATCTAAAAATCAAATAAGCACCTCTAGGCCCTTACAATTGATCCATATGGACTTGTTCGGACCCATCTCCACATCAAGCCTAGGAGGTAGCAAATACGCTTTTGTCATCGTGGATGACTATAGCAGATACACATGGACTTACTTCTTAAAACAGAAAAGTGAATGTCTTAGATCTTTTACCAAGTTTTGCAAACTCGTTCAGAATGAGAAAGGTTCTATGATTTCGTCAATTAGAAGTGATCATGGTGGTGAATTTCAAAACCATGATTTTCAGGAATTTTGTGAACTCAATGGATACAACCATAATTTCTCTACTCCTAGAAACCCTCAACAAAATGGAGTTGTAGAAAGAAAAAATCGAAATTTAAAAGAAATGGCAAGAACCATGTTGAATGAACACAACCTACCCAAATATTTTTGGGCCGAAGCCGTAAATACTGCATGCTACATTTTAAATAGAGTTCTAGTGAGACCTTTACTAACCAAAACTCCCTATGAGTTATGGAACCATAAAAAACCCAACGTTTCATATTTTAAAGTCTTTGGGTGTAAGTGTTTTATCTTGAATGAAAAAGACAACTTAGGAAAATTTGATGCTAAATCCGATGAAGGAATCTTTCTTGGTTATTCTACAGTTTCTAAAGTCTTTCGTATCTTCAATAAAAGAACTCTAATTATTGAAGAATCCATTCATGTTGTTTTCAATGAGATTTCTGAAATCACGAAAAATGATCTTGATGAAGATGTTAATTTTGATTCCTTGAATTTAAAGGAAACCCCCTCTCCAACTAACAACCTGGATGCATCCACTTCCAAAATATCCTTACCCAAGGATTGGAAGTATGTAGATGCTCACCCTAAGGAGCTAATCCTAGGAGACACATCAAAGGGGGTTCAAACATGATCTTCTCTTTAAAACCTTTTGTGCAAATGCGCCTTTTCTCTCCCAAATTGAACCCAAATGCATTGATGAAGCCATGAAAGATGATTCATGGATTATCGCAATGCAAGATGAATTAAATCAATTTGAGAGAAATGAAGTGTGGAAGCTTGTTCCTAGGCCAAATGACCATTTAGTTATTGGTACTAAATGGGTCTTCGGAAACAAGCAAAATGAAAATGGTATCGTGGTTAGAAACAAGGCTAGAGTAGTGGCCAAAGGTTTCAACCAAGAAGAAGATATCGACATTTAAGAAACCTTCGCCCTCACGTGGGTCGATTGGAAGCCATAAGGATGCTCCTTGCCTCACGCTAGCAGTAATAATTTTAAGTTGTTTCAAATGGATGTTAAAAGCTTTTCTAAATGGCTTTATCTCCGAAGAAGTTTATGTTGAACAACCTCCTGGTTTTGAAAATGATAGCCTCCCCTAATCATGTGTTTAGATTAACTAAAGCTCTCTATGGTTTAAAACAAGCCCCAAGGGCTTGGTATGAGAGACTTAGTTCTTTTCTTATCGAAAAATAACTTCACAAAAGGCAAGGTTGATACTACATTATTTATCAAGAATTTTGAAAATAATTTTCTCATTGTTCAGATTTATGTTGATGATATTATCTTTGGCTCTACAAATGAATCTCTCTGTGAATCTTTGCTAGAACCATGAGTCTTGAATTCGAAATGAGCTTAATGGGAGAATTAACATTCTTCTTAGGCTTACAAATCAAACAATTAAGCAACGCATCTTTATTAGTCAAACAAAATATGCTATGAATTTATTTAAAAAAGTTTAATATGAACAACTCAAAGGCCATTAACACCCCTATGAGCACCTCCACTAAGTTAGAAATTGATGAAAGTGGAGAAAGCTTTAATCAAAAGACTTATAGGGGTATGATAGGAAGTTTACTTTACCTCACCGCCACCGGACCAGGACATCATGTTCAAGTGTAGGACTTTGTGCTAGATTTCAATCAAACCCTAAGATATCTCATCTCAAAGTAGTCAAAAGAATACTTAGATATCTTAATGGAACCACAAATCTAGGATTATGGTACCCAAAAATCAGAAAATTTTGAGTTAACACTTATCTTATGATCTTGGACTTATTTGGTCAGACTAGATAGAAAAAAGCACATCGGGATCATGTCAATTTTAGGACATGCCCTTGTATCCCGGTCATCTAAGAAACAAAGCTCGGTTGCTCTATCAACAACCGAAGCTGAATATATTGCAAGTGCATGTTTGTTGCACAAGTTGTATGGATGAAAAACACTTTAGAAGATTACAAAGTTAATCTTAAAGATATTCCCATTAAATGTGATAACACGAGTGCAATATGCTTAACTAAAAATCCTATACAACACTCAAGAACAAAACATATTGATATTAGACATCACTTTATATACGATCATGTCACTAATCATGACGTAACCATAGAGTTCATTGATACCAAACATCAACTAGCTGATATCTTTACAAAACCCCTAAGTGAAGAACAATTTGATTTCATAAGAAAAGAACTAGGAATGTTGATGTGTCCGAATACTTAAACTAGTTAAAATTATTTTTCGGACGTTATTACTATTACATACCTTGGCATCACTTGATCAAATAACATGTTGAAAATTATGTGACAAATGTTTTTAAAAATCAGTAGCTTACTCATAACCGAATGCATGTAAGAAGTTCATTTTTCGGTTTGAATGCTAAAAATGGGATTTTCCTGTACACTCTTATGAAAACTTTTTGAAAAATGACTTTCCTCCTTCAAGCAACGAACTATAACAAGGAGAAGAGATATTCAAAGTATTATATGTGTCATGCCTTCCTTTATGTGCGTGATAACCTGCTGGAATCACATCTACCATGCTTTTTGATAATGCTATCATACTTTTTGTTGATGACAAAGGGGGAGAAACATATGAATTGACAAACACTGCCATAATCATGTCTATGTCATAGTTGCAAATACTTGAGTGATGCTATAAACAATGTTATGGTTATGCCATCCTTGCATCACCAAGAGATATATGAACATGTGCTATAGTTTGCATTATGTCTTGAGTTTATATCCTATCTTGTGAAGTAAATGCAAACTTGCTAGAAAATCTCAAATGTGTGCATCATGTAATAGTCCTTCGCAGCTTTATATGATAATATTCAATTACATGATGAATAGTTACAAACGCAATCATACAAACTTGTTGATGTATGTCAAGCCTTGACATCATTCTTGAAGAGATACATCATGATGGGTATCATGATGGGAGTATTGATAAGTTTAACTGATCTAACTTATCAATACGTCACTTGAATTCTCAGGTCTTGAATTCAAGGTTGACTTATCTCAACTATGGCATATAGATAGGGGGAGTTAAGGATAACTCCATTATCAATTGATTGTCATCATCAAAAAGGGAGAGATTGTTGAATCTCAGATTTTGATGATGAAGTCAATTGTCATTTGTTGTCTACTCTATGTGTTGAGATAAGTGTGCAGGATTAACTACGATGAAAGTTAGACAAGCAGCAGGAGTTGCGCCGGAGTCAAGATCATGATCACGTTGGGAGTTCGAGAGTTCGACGGAAGTTCGACGGTCGTCGGGAGGTTCTCGCGAAACAGATCCGAGAAGTCCGAAGCTTGCTGCCGAAGCTCGCCGGAACTCGCCAAGTGGATCGTCGCGAAAGTCCAGAGTTTTGCCGGAAGTCCGCAAAAAAGAATCACCGAGGGTTTATCGGATGATCGACGGAAGTTCGCCGGAAACTCACCGGAAGAAGCGATTGACGCATCGGTGCAAAGCTGTAGAAATTGTCTTAGATTTAATCGTAGTTAGCACGTTGATTAAGTTGGAAAATGGGAGGTGATCCCATTAGCTTAATCTTGGGGCAATTGGGCCCCTGAAAAGATTGAAATTGGGCCGAATGGAGCTACCATTCGGACCCTGATTGCACCAGGAGGTGCAACCGCCTAGGCCAAGAGGTGGCACCGCCTGGGCTATGTCTCCCAGCGAGACTGGGCGGTGCAACCGCCCCAGCCAAGAGGTGCAACCGCCCGGGGCTCGATCTCCGGCGAAGCGAGACGGCAGTGCAACCTCCTCCGTCGAGGAGGTAGCACCGCCAGAGCTCAAGTTTCGAGCTCGCCAAGCGGTGCAACCTCTCCGGTCCAGGGCGGTGCAACCACCTGAGCTCAGTCTTCGAGCTCTGGCAGAGAGGTGCAACCGCCTCGGAGGTGGCACCGCCTGAGGGCTCGGTCTTGAGCTCTCTGCTGGCGATGCAACCTCTCCATCCGAGGTGCAACCGCTTTGATCCCGGAATTCCGGGATTTGATCGTTTAAGCTCCAAATTTGAACTGGGTTGGGGCCTATAAATACCCCACCCATTTAGCACAGAAAGAGCAAGAGACCTACACCCAAATCTTGATCTTCTCTGTGATTCTTGAGCTCAAAATTGTTGTAAAGCCTTTAAGTCTCCTCCTTCGTTTTTTAAGTTTCTGAATTGTAAAAGTGAGGAGAGAAAGGTTCTGTAAGGGTTGTCTCCTGAGCCCATCAAAAGGAGTGAAACTGTAAAGGGCAGTTGGCCTTCGCCCATTGAAGGAAGGCAGCTAGTTGACGTCGGTGACCTCGCCGAGGAGGAAGCCAAAAGTGGAGTAGGTCAAGACCGACCAACCACTCTAAATCTCTGGTTTGCTTTTACTTTGAGCACTTTATCATTACTGCAAACCTCCTACATAGCTACTGCCCTCTGCGCTTTTACGAACGAGTCTCTAAGTTCTGATCTTTCCGAGTCTGCATTCAGACGTAAATCGGTGTTTTCGTACGATCTTTACATTGCAGTTTACGCTTACGTTTTGATTCCATTTATAACTGCAAATTGCTTTCTGCGTATTCATAAAACGCTTTTCAAAGTTCAAAACTACGTTTAGACGTAAAATTACGCTTTGACATAAAAACTGCGTTTAGACGTAAACTGAGTTTAGACGTAAAACTGCGTTTAGACGTAAAACTGCGTTTAGACGCAAAACTGCGTTTAGACGTAAAACTGCATTTAGACGTAAAACTACGTTTAGACGTAAAACTGCGTTTAGACGCAAAACTGCGTTTAGACGTAAAACTGCACTTAGACGTAAAACTGCACTTAGACGTAAAACTGCGTTTAGACGCAAACTGCGCTCAGACGCAAACTGTGTTTAGACGCAAACTGTGTTTAGACGCAAATTGCGCTTAGACGCAAAATGTGTTTAGACGCAAACTGCGCTTAGACGCAATCTGTGCTTAGACGCAAACTGCGCTTAAATGCAAACTACGCTTAGACGCAATCTGCATTTAGACGCAAACTGCATTTAGACGCAAACTGCGTAAACTACACTTAGATACAAACTGTGAATCAGCTTTTACATCGAAATTGTTTTTATCGGACGAACGCAGCTTTCGTTTTTAAATCGCTGAAAGATTTCCGCTGCACTAATTCACCCGCCCCCCTCTTAGTGCTCTCGATCCTAACAGAATGGACATTGGTAAGTCATATGTCCATATTTACAACAAAAGTTGCAATCGCTTTGGTGTTGAACATGTAAGATAGGACCTTTAATGAAGGTGGTTCGATTTTGGTGAGTACTTCTCACAAATCCGATTCCACTCCTTTTAGGGACATGACCCTTATTTGTAAGGATCATGTTTAAGGACTTGCTACCGATCTCGAATTTCTTCAAGGTGTCCTTAAGTACCAAGTTCTCATTTTGGAGAGTATTTAAATCATGGCATTTAGCACATGGAGCTAGACTATCTTGATATTCAGTTTTTAATTTATCAAAAGCACAAGTAAGACTATCATGCTCCTTTTTTAGCAATTTGTATTTTCTACTAATTGTCTTACATTCATCAAATAACTCATGGAAGGCATTTAATAATTCATGATAAGGTAAATCTGTATTAATTAAATCCGTTACCTCTTCTTCGAAGGCCATTAGGGCGTAATGAGCAACTTGCTCGGTGTTGGACTCCTCTTTTTTAGACGTGCTTGAATCATCCCATGTTGCCTTGAGCGCCTTCTTCTTTGGTGTTCTCTTTTTGGCTTGAGGGCAATCGTTCTTGTAGTGTCCCGGTTTTTTACATTCATAGCAAATCACTTGGTCCTTCTTTTGTTCAAATTTATTTTTTGTATTATTTTTAAATTTGTTCTTCCTTAAATATTTTTTGAATTTTTGAGTCAAAAATGCAATGTCATTGTCACTGTCCTCATCACTTGATGTTCCTTTCAAGTGGTCTTCTTGTGATTTGAGTGTCATATCCTTCATGTTCTTTGGAAGGGGGTTCTCGAGCTCGTAATGAGCTTGACATGTCATTTCGTAGGTCATTAGAGACCCAATGAGTTCTTCAAGAGGGAATGTTTTATGGTCTTTGGCCTCTTGAATGGCCGTAACTTTTGGATCCCAACTTTTAGGGAGGGATCTTAAGATTTTAGTTACTAGTTCAAAGTTAGAAAAATCTTTACCAAGAGCTTTGAGTCCATTGATGACATCCGTAAAACGGGTGTACATGTCTCCGATGGACTCACTTGGTTTCATTCGGAAAAGTTCGTAAGAGTGCACAAGAATGTTGATTTTGGACTCTTTCACTCGGCTAGTGCCTTCATGAGTGACCTCAAGAGTTCTCCAAATATCAAAAGCCGAATCACAAATTGAAACACGATTAAATTCATTTTTGTCTAGTGCACAAAACAAGGCATTCATAGCCTTTGCATTTAAAGCAAAAACCTTCTTCTCCGATTCATTCCATTCGCTCATCGGAAGAGAAGATTTTTGAAATCCGTTTTCCACAATAGTTCAAAGCTCGTTTTGAGCTCCAAATTTGAACTGGGTTGGGGCCTATAAATACCCCACCCATTCAACACTGAAGAGATATAGACCTACACCGAAATCTTGATCTTTTCTGTGATTCTAAGAGCTCAAAATTGTTGTAAAAGCCTAAAAGTTCTCCTCCCTCTGTTCTTCAAGTCTTGAGTTGTAAAGAGAGGAGAGAAAAGTTCTGTAAGGGTTGTCTCCTGAGCCCATCAAAAGGAGTGAAACTGTAAAAGGGTAGTTGGCCTTCGCCTATTGAAGGAAGGCCTCTAGTTGACGTCGGTGACCTCGTCGGTGGAGGAAGCCAAAAGTGGAGTAGGTCAAGGCTGACCGAACCACTCTAAATCTCGGTTTGCATTTACTTTGAGCACTTTATCATTTCTGCAAACTTCCTAAATAGCTACTGCCTTCTGCGCTTTTACGAACGAGTTTCTAAGTTCAGATCTTTCCGAATCAGCATTTAGACGTAAATCGGCGTTTTCGTACGATCATTACATTGCAGTTTACGTTTACATTTTAACTCCAATTATAACTGCAAACTGCCTTCTGTGGATTTTCAAAACATATCTCTAAGTTCATATCTTTCCGAATCTGCGTTTAGACGTAAATCGGCGTTTTCGTACGATCATTACATTGCAGTTTACGTTTACGTTTTAACTCCAACTGCAAACTGCCTTCTGTGCATTTACAAAACATATCTCAAAGTTCAGTATCTTCAAAGTTGACGTTTAGACGTAAACCGGTTTTATTGTACAAACATCGCATTTCAGTTTGCGCTTGCATTCTGATTTTTATCATAAACTGCAAACTGCCTTTGTAGATTTACTCTAACGTCATCTCACTTAATCTTAAGCTAAAGGAGTCTAAGAATCTGGTTTTACATCAAAATCATCTTTGTCGCAGCTTTCGATTTTAATCGCCGAAAGTTTTCCGCTGCACTAATTCACCCCCTTAGTGCTCTTGATCCTAACAGTTAGAACTTATCGGTTTATGCTTGAATTCAATGGGATGGAATTCAAGTGTTTTTATCTTCTCATAATATGGCATATAGATAGGGGGAGTTATGTTTAACTCTGTCATCAATTGATTGTCATCATCAAAAAGGGAGAGATTGTTGAATCTCGGATTTTGATGATAAAATCAATTGATGGGTTAATTGATCTAATCTATATTATTGAGTTAAGTATGCAGGATTAACTACGATAACCAGAAAACACAAAGCAAGAATACCGGAGTCAAGTTCGATGGACGTTTAAGAGTCCAAAGAATCGTCGGAGATGTTCTTTGGAACCAACCGAAAGAAATCGGAACACAATCGGAATTTTTTAAGTTCGCCAAGAGATCGTGGGAGGTTCACGGAGATCACCGAGAAGGCTCGGCTACTCATTAAAGTCATCACAAGTTCGGGAGCTTGCTAGAGTCCGTCGGGAGAAGTTCGTTGGAAAGCTTCGCGCGAACAAGACTTCGGCGTTCACGGTTGAAAACTTGCTTAGGATGTTTTTTGTTATGTAGTTCACTTGTAATTAGGATTAGGATTAAGAGATAATCCTATATCCTAGTTAAAACCAACCGGGCCCAAAATTAGACTTAGTTTGGGCTAAGTTTGAAGCCCAACCAATGAACCAGAAGGGTCTCAAGGTGGTGGTGGCTGCATCATTACTGCACGCCCGGTTCGAGACTTGGCGGTGGCACCGCCAAGACTGCCGGCGTCGACACTAACGGTGGTGGCACCGCCAAAGATCGGAACCAACGAGAATTCAAATTTGGAGCCCAAATTTGAATCCTCTTGAGGCCTATAAATACTCCTCAAATCTCAACCGAGATTACAACTTTTTGAGCAGCAATTGTTTAAGAGAAAGGCCTTAGAAAAGTCTTAGCTAGTCTTGTTTTCAATTTGCTAGTGTTCACCTCCTTCTTTCTTGCTGAAAATCTGTAAGAGAGTGAACCGCTTGTAAAAGAGTTGTAAGAGGGGCATTCACCCTTCCCTTTCAAGAGATTTGCTACTGGAAGGTGGGAGCCTCATCGAAGAGGGGCCTCGCAAGTGGATGTAGTTCACTTGACTAAACCACTTCAAAAATGGCGTAATCTCTGGTTTGCATTTCATTACTGCTATTTACATTACTGCAAACCTTCTTACTTGCTTTATTTCATCATTACCTTTGCTGCACAACTTTGCGAATACGCTTTCAAGTTAAGCACTTCCGATTCCGATTTTTATCGTACGAAAGATTTGTTGAAACCAACGTTTTAATCCGCAGCACTAATTCACCCCCCCCTCTTAGTGCCGCTCCGATCCTAACAACATAAGCATTACATCAAACATCATGTTTAGAAGTTTATCCATGATAATTGGGCGGTACCATCGCTAGAGTCAGTCTGACACTAACACTGCCCTAAGCGGTACCACCGCCTGACACTAGGCGGTACCACTGCTAGGATCGAGAGCACTAAGAGGGGGGGGGATGAATTAGTACAGCGGAAATCTTTCAGCGATTTAAAAATGAAAGCTGCGTTCGTCCGATAAAAACGATTTCGATGTAAAAGTCGATTCACAGTTTGTATCTAAGTGCAGTTTACGCAGTTTGCGTCTAAATGCAGTTTTGCGTCTAAATGCAGTTTGCGTCTAAATGCAGATTGCGTCTAAGCGCATTTTGCATTTAAGTGTAGTTTGCGTCTAAGCGCAGATTGCGTCTAAGCGCAGTTTGCGTCTAAACACAGTTTGCATCTAAGCGCAGTTTGCGTCTAAACACAGTTTCCGTCTAAACACAGTTTGCATCTGAGCGCAGTTTGCGTCTAAACGTAGTTTTACGTCTAAGTGCAGTTTTACGTCTAAACGCAGTTTTGCGTCTAAACGCAGTTTTGCGTCTAAACGCAGTTTTGAACTTTGAAAAGCGTTTTATGAATACTCAAAAAGCAATTTGCAGTTATAAATGGAATCAAAACGTAAGCGTAAACTGCAGTGTAAAGATCGTACGAAAACACCGATTTACGTCTGAATGCAGATTCGGAAATATCAGAACTTAGAGACTCATTCGTAAAAGCGCAGAGGGCAGTAGCTATGTAGGAGGTTTGCAGTAATGATAAAGTGCTCAAAGTAAAAGCAAACCAGAGATTTAGAGTGGTTCGGTCGGTCTTGACCTACTCCACTTTGGCTTCCTCCTCCTCGAGGCGAGGTCACCGAACGTCAACTAGCTGCCTTCCTTCCTTCAATGGGCGAAGGCCAACTGCCCTTTTACAGTTTCACTCCTTTCGATGGGCTCAGGAGACAACCCTTAAAGAACCTTTCTCTCCTCACTTTTACAATTCAGAAACTTAAAGAATAGAAGGAGGAGACTTAAAGGCTTTACAACAATTTTGAGCTCAAGAATCACAGAGAATATCAAGATTTCGGTGTAGGTCTCTTGCAGTATCTGTGCTGAATGGGTGGGGTATTTATAGGCCTCAACCCAGTTCAAATTTGGAGCTCAAAACGATCAAATCCCGAATTCCGGATCGGTGTTGCACCTCCTCCTTTGGAGAGGTTGCACCGCCGGCAGAGCTTTCGAGATCGAGCCCAGCCGTTGCACCTCTCTGTCGGGCGGTTGCACCGCCTGAGTCCGCTTCGGAGATCGAGCCCCCAGTGCGGTGCCACCTCTTGATTGAGGCGGTTGCACCTCTCTCGCGAGCTCGAAGATCGAGCTCAGGCGGTTGCACCGCCTAATGGAGAGGTTGCACCGGCGGCAGAGTCAAAACTTGAGCTCTAGTGGTGCTACCTCCTCGACGAGGAGGTTGCACCGCCCGATCCTTCGGAGAGATCGAGCCCCAGGGCGGTTGCACCTCTTGGCTGGGGCGGTTGCACCGCCCGGTCTCGCTGGGAGACATAGCCCAGGCGGTGCCACCTCCCTGCCTAGGCGGTTGCACCTCCCGGTGCAATCGGGGTCCGAATGGTTAGCTCCATTCTACCCAATTTCAATCTTTTTCAGGGGCCCAATTGCCCCAAGATTAAACTAATGGGATCACCTCCCATTTTCCAACTTAATCAACGTGCTAACTACGATTAAATCTAAGACAATTTCTGCAGCTTTGCTCCGATCGTCAATCGCTTCTTCCGTGAAGTTTTCGGGTGAACTTCGTCGATCATATGATGAACCCTCGGTGATTCTTCTGGGACTTCCGGCAAACTCCTGGACTTTTATGACGATCCACTTGGCGAGTTCCGACGAAGCTTCGCAACAAGCTTCGGACTTCTCGGATCTGTTCTCGCATGAGAACCTCCGACGACCGTCCGAACTTCCGTCGAACTCTCGAACTCCCAACGTGATCATGATCTTGACTCCGGCGCAACTTCTGCTGCTTGTCTAACTTTCATCGTAGTTAATCCTGCACACTTATCTCAACACATAGATTAAACAACAAATGACAATTGACTTCATCATCAAAATCTAAGATTCAACAATCTCCCCCTTTTTGATGATGACAATCAATTGATAATGGAGTTATCCTTAACTCCCCCTATCTATATGCCATAGTTGAGATAAGTCAACCTTGAATTCAAGACCTAAGAATTCAAGTGACGTATTGATAAGTTAGATCAGTTAAACTTATCAATACTCCCATCATAATACCCATCATGATGTATCTCTTCAAGAATGATGTCAAGGCTTGACATACATCATCAAGTTTGTATGATTGTATTTGTAACTATTCATATGTAATTGAATATTATCATATAAAGCTGCGAAGGACTATTACATGATGCACACATTTGAGATTTTCTAGCAAGTTTGCATTTACTTCACAAGATAGGATATCAACTCAAGACATAATGCAAACTATAGCACATGTTCATATATCTCTTGGTGATGCAAGGATGGCATATTAGCAAGGATGGCATATCTCTTGGTGATGCAAGGATGGCATAACCATAACATTGTTTATAGCATCACTCAAGTATTTGCAACTATGACATAGACATGATCATAGCAGTGTTTATCAATTTATATGTTTCTCCCCCTTTGTCATCAACAAAAAAACATGGTAATTGTGATACCAGGAAAACAATATTAGCAAGCTTTATAGAGGAATTTTACATAGATTGCTTTGAAAACTTCTTCCCCTTTTTGTTATAATCCATTTTACCCGCAAAGATATTACAGGATGAAATACATACACAGGAATTACTTTATCAGATTTATTTCATAAACTTATGAAAGTGTACGAATAAATCTGTTTTATAGCATTCGAACAAATAAGATGCATTTGGACAAGATTTTGTAACAGATTTTCACATTTAAACATGGCAATCAAGTGATCTGATCATTCAATATAGTCCGAAAAATAAGTTTATTTATTCGAACACATCAACATTCCTAATTCTCTTTTAATGAAATCAAATTGTTCTTCACTTAGAGGTTTTGTAAAAATGTCAGCCAGTTGATGTTTGGTATCAATGAACTCTATGGTTTTCGTCATGATTAGTGACATGATCTCATTATAAAGTGATGTCTAATATCAATATGTTTTGTTCTTGAGTGTTGTATAGGATTTTTAGTTAAGCATATTGCACTTTCGTGTTATCACATTTAATGGGAATATCTTTAAGATTAACTTTGTAATCTTCTAAAGTGTTTTTCATCCATACAACTTGTGCACAAAGATGCACTTGCTGCAATATATTCAAATTTAGTTGTTGATAGAACAACCGAGAGCTTTATTTCTTAGATGACCAGGATACAAGGGCATGTCCTAAAATTGACATGATCCTGATGTGTTTTTCTATCTAGTCTACTGACCAAATGAAGTCCATCGGCATAAAAGCATTAACTCAAAATTTTTTGATTTTGGGTACCATAATCCTAGATTTGTGGTTCCATTAAGATATCTAAGTATTCTTTTTTTTGCTTTGAAATGAGATATCTTAGGGTTTGATTGAAATCTAGCAAAAAGTCCTACACCGAACATGATGTGCAATTGCGGTGGCGGTGAGGTAAAGTAAACTTCCTATCATACCCCTATAAGTCTTTTGATTAAAGCTTTCTCCACTTTCATCAATTTCTAACTTAGTGGAGGTGCTCATAGGGGTGTTAATAGCCTTTGAGTTGTTCATATTAAACTTTTTTAATAAATTCATAGCATATTTTGTTTGACTAATAAAGATGTCGGTTTTGCTTAATTGTTTGATTTGTAAACCTAAGAAGAATGTTAATTCTCCCATTAAGCTCATTTCAATTCAAGACTCATGGTTCTAGCAAAAGATTCACAGAGATTCATTTGTAGAGCCAAAGATAATATCATCAACATAAATCTGAACAATGAGAAAATTATTTTCAAAATTCTTGATAAATAATGTAGTATCAACCTTGCCTTTTGTGAAGTTATTTTTCGATAAGAAAAGAACTAAGTCTCTCATACCAAGCCCTTGGGGCTTGTTTTAAACCATAGAGAGCTTTAGTTAATCTAAATACATGATTAGGGAGGCTATCATTTTCAAAACCAGGAGGTTGTTCAACATAAACTTCTTGGGAGATAAAGCCATTTAGAAAAGCTTTTTTAACATCCATTTGAAACAACTTAAAATTATTACTGCTAAGCGTGGGCAAGGAGCATCCTTATGGCTTCCAATCGAGCCACAGAGGCGAAGGTTTCTTAAATGTCGATACCTTCTTCTTGGTTGAAACCTTTGGCCACTAATCTAGCCTTGTTTCTAACCACGATACCATTTTCATTTTGCTTGTTTCTGAAGACCCATTTAGTACCAATAACTAAATGGTCATTTGGCCTAGGAACAAGCTTCCACACTTCATTTCTCTCAAATTGATTTAATTCATCTTGCATTGCGATAATCCATGAATCATCTTTCATGGCTTCATCAATGCATTTGGGTTCAATTTGGGAGAGAAAGGCGGCATTCGCACAAAAGGTTTTAAGAGAAGATCGTGTTTGAACCCCCTTTGACGTGTCTCCTAGGATTAGCTCCTTAGGGTGAGCATCTACATACTTCCAATCCTTGGTTAAGGATATTTCGGAAGTGGATGCATCCAGGTTGTTAGTTGGAGAAGGGGTTTCCTTTAAATTCAAGGAATCAAAATTAACATCTTCATCAAGATCATTTTTCGTAATTTCGGAAATCTCATTGAAAACAACATGAATGGATTCTTCAATAATGAGAGTTCTTTTATTGAAGATACGAAAGGCTTTAGAAACTGTAGAATAACCAAGAAAGATTCCTTCATCGGATTTAGCATCAAATTTTCCTAAGTTGTCCTTTTCATTCAAGATAAAACACTTACACCCAAAGACTTTAAAATATGAAACGTTGGGTTTTTTATTGTTCCATAACTCATAGGGAGTTTTGGTTAGTAGAGGTCTCACTAGAACTCTATTTAAAATGTAGCATGTAGTATTTACGGCTTCGGCCCAAAAATATTTGGGTAGGTTGTGTTCATTCAACATGGTTCTTGCCATTTCTTGTAAATTTCAATTTTTTCTTTCTACAACTCCATTTTGTTGAGGGTTTCTAGGAGTAGAGAAATTATGGTTGTATCCATTGAGTTCACAAAATTCCTGAAAATCATGGTTTTGAAATTCACCACCATGATCACTTCTAATTGACGAAATCATAGAACCTTTCTCATTCTGAACGAGTTTGCAAAACTTGGTAAAAGATCTAAGGCATTCACTTTTCTGTTTTAAGAAGTAAGTCCATGTGTATCTGCTATAGTCATCCACGATGACGAAAGCGTATTTGCTACCTCCTAGGCTTGATGTGGAGATGGGTCCGAACAAGTCCATATGGATCAATTGTAAGGGCCTAGAGGTGCTTATTTGATTTTTTAGATTTGAAGCTACTCTTAATTTGTTTACCTAATTGGCGGGCATCACATACATTATCTTTGATGAACTTGATCTGAGGAATTCCTCTTACAAGTTCTTTGGATGATATTTGAGTGATTAGCTTCATGCTAGCATGACCTAATCTTCTGTGTCATATATCCAAGCATTCTCATTCAAAGCGAAAAAACATATTTCATTACATAAATCATTGATGTCAATAGTGTATATGTTATTTTGTTTTAATGCAATCATAGATATGTTTTTTGTGTGGTTTTTCAATGATGCAAGCATTAGATTCAAATCGATAATATATCCTTTATCACACAATTGACTAATGCTCAAGAGGTTATGTTTTTAGACCATCAATTAGCAAAACATCTTCAATAGAGAAGTTGGATTTGTTACCTATGGTTCCTTTGCCAATGATTTTACCCTTGTTGTTGTCTCCGAAGGTGACATATCCTTCGTCTATGCTAGTGAGCTTAGAGAATTGGGATGGATCTCCGGTCATATGCCTTGAGCATCCACTATCAAGGTACCATCTCTTGCTCCTAGCTTGCGATGGTTTAGTTTTCTACAAGAAAGAATGATGTTTAGGTACCCATTTGCTTTTGGGTTCCTCACAAATAGATCTACATTTTCTATCATGTCGCATAGAATTTGTCATGGTTCCTTTAGGAACCCAAATCAATTTGTTTGGACTAAATTTCCTGAATGGACAATAATCGTCCAGTAATCCCACTTTGCAACAAAAAGTTGCATTTGCTTTGATGTCTAACATGTAAGATGGGGCCTTTTATTTAGGTAGTTGGATTTTGGTGAGGACTCCTCACAAATCCAATCTCACTTCTTTGGGAACATGATCCTTGTTTGTAAGGATCATGTTTAATGACTTGCTACCAACCTCAATTTCTTCAAGGTGTCCTTAAGTAACGGTTTTCTTTTTTGAAAAGTTTCTAGATCATGACATTTGATACATGAATTTAAACTATCATGATATTCAATTTTTAACTTATTAAAATCACAAGTAAGACTATCATGCTCCTTTTTTTAGCAATTTGTATTTTCTATTGATAATCTTGCATTCATCAAATAAGTCATGGAAGGCATTTAATAATTCATCGAAAGATAAATCAGCATCTAATAAATTAGTTACCTCCTCTCCATGGCCATTAAAGGCGTAATGAGCAACTTGCTGGGTGTTGGACTCCTCTTCTTGATGATTTCGAGTCATCCCATGTTGCTTGAAGAGCCTTCTTCTTTGATGTTCTCCTTTTGACTTGGGGACAATCACTCTTGTAGTGTCCCGGCTTTTTGCATTCATAGCAGATCACTTAGTCCTTCTTGGGTTCAAGTTTAATTTTTGCATCATTCTTAAACTTGTTTCTTTTAAAGAACTTTTTAAACTTTCTTGTTAGAAGTGCCAAGTCATCATCACAGTCCTCATCACTTGAGTTTTCTCTCAAGTGGCATTCAGAAGTTTTGAGTGCCATATCCTTCCTGTTCTTTGGAAGGATGTCTTCTTGCTCTTTATGAGCTTTACAAGTCATTTCATGGGGTCATTAATGACCCGATTAGTTCTTCAAGAGGGAAGTTCTTGAGATCTTTTGCCTCTTGAATAGCAGTGACTTTAGGATCCCAACTTTTAGGAAGGGATCTTAGTATCTTATTCTGAGTTCAAAATCCGAAAAAACTTTTTTCAGAGTCCTTTTAGACCGTTGGCGACATCCGTGAAACGGGTAAACATGTCGCCAATGGTTTCACTTTCGGTTTCATTCGGAAAAGTTCAAAAGAATACAACAACAAATTGATTTTTGACTCTTTCACTCTACTTGTGCCCTCGTGGGTCACTTCAAGTGTGTGCCAAATATCAAATGCAGTTTAAAAAGTTGAAACACGATTAAACTCGTTTTTTTTATCAAGTCAAAAATAAGGCATTCATAGCCTTTGCATTAAGAAAGCGAAAAGCCTTCTTTTCCAATTCATTACAATCGATCATTGGAAGAGAAGACTTTGAAAATCCATTTTCAACAAGGTTCCACAGTTCAAAATCCATAGAAATAAGAAAGATCCTCATTCGGGTCTTCCAGTAGGTGTAGTCCGTCCCACTGAACATGGGTGGACGTGTAATAGAATGCCCCTCTTGGTTTCCGGCGTATGCCATCTCTCTTGGGTTTTAATCCGTTAGAGAGTTAACCTTGCTCTGATACCAATTGTTAGGATCGAGAGCACTAAGAGGGGGGGGTTGAATTAGTGCAGCGGAAATCTTTCAGCGATTTAAAAACAAAAGCTGCGTTCGTCCGATAAAAACGATTTCGATGTAAAAGCTGATTCACAGTTTGTATCTAAGTGCAATTTACGCAGTTTGCGTCTAAATGCAGTTTTGCGTCTAAATGCAGTTTGCGTCTAAATGCAGATTGTGTCTAAGCGCAGTTTGCATTTAAGTGCAGTTTGCGTCTAAGCGCAGATTGCGTCTAAGCGCAGTTTGTGTCTAAACACAGTTTGCGTCTAAAAAGCGCGGTTTATGTCTAAACACAGTTTAACGTCGGCGCGGTTTATGCCTAAACGTAGTTTTACGTCTAAGTGCAGTTTTCACGTCCTAAACGCCAGTTTTCGTCTAAACGCCAGTTTTATGTCTAAACGCAGTTTTGAACTTTGAAAATTGTTTTATGAATACTCAGAAAAGCAATTTGCAGTTATAAATGGAATCAAAGCGTAAGAGTAAACTGCAGTGTAAAGATCGCATCGAAAACACCGATTCGTCGAATGCGATTGGAAAGATCGAACTTAGAGACTTCGTTCAAAAAAGCGCAGAGGGCAGTAGCTTTGTAGGAGGTTTGCAGTAATGATAAAGTGCTCAAAGTAAAAAGCAACCAGAGATTTAGAGTGGTTCGGTCAGTCTTGACCCTACTCCACTTTGGCTTCCTCCTCCGGCGAGGTCACCGGCGTCAACTAGCTGCCTTCCTTCAATGGGTGAAGGCCCACCCCCTTTACAGTTTCACTCCTTTTGATGGGCTCGAGGAGACAACCCTTACAGAACCTTTCTCTCCTCACTTTTATAATTCAGAAACTTAAAGAAAACGAAGGAGGAGACTTAAAGGCTTTACAACAATTTTGAGCTCAAGAATCATAGAGAAGATCAAGATTTGGTGTAGGTCTCTTGCGATATCGTGCTTGAATGGGTGGGGTATTTATAGGCCCCAACCCGTTTCAAATTTGGATCTCAAAACGATCAAATCCCGAATTCCGAGATCGAGGCGGTTGCACCTCGATTTGGAGAGGTTGCACCGCCCGCGCGAGCTTCGAGATCGAGCCCAGGCGGTTGCACCTCTCTGTCGGGGCGGTTGCACCGCTTTGTCCGGCTTCGAGATCCGAGCCCCAGCGTGCCACCTCTTGGCCGAGGCGGTTGCACCTCTCTGCCAGAGCTTCGAAGATCGAGCTCGGCGGTTGCACCGCCGACCGGAGAGGTTGCACCAGCTTGGCGAGCTCAAAAACTTGAGCTCTAGCGGTGCTACCTCGACAGAGGAGGTTGCACCACCCGCCTCTTTCGGAGATCGAGCCTTGGGTGGTTGCACCTCTTGGTCTGGGGCGGTTGCACTGTCCAATCTCGGGCTGGGAGACATAGCCCGGCGGTGCCACCTCTTGGCCTAGGTGGTTGCACCTCCTGGTGCAATCGGTCCCAATGGTTAGCTCCATTCGCCCAATTTCAATCTTTTTCAGGGGGGCCCAATTGCCCCAAGATTAAGCTAATGGGATCACCTCCCATTTTCCAACTTAATCAACGTGCTAACTATGATTAAATCTAAGACAATTTCTACAGCTTTGCTCCGTCGTCAATCGCTTCTTCGTGAAGTTTCCGATTTAACTTCCGTCGATCATCCCGATGAACCCTCGGTGATTCTTCTCGGACTTCCGGCAAACTCCTAGACTTTGCAACGATCCACTTGGCGAAGTTCCGGCGAGCTTAAACAACAAGCTTCGGACTTCTCGGATCTGTTCTCGCATGAGAACCTCCGATGACCGTCCGAACTTTCGTCGAACTCTCGAACTCCCAACGTGATCATGATCTTGACTCCGGCGCAACTCCTGCTGCTTGTCTAACTTTCATCGTAGTTAATCCTGCACACTTATCTCAACACATAGATTAGACAACAAATGACAATTGACTTCATCATCAAAATCTGAGATTCAACAACCACCTCCCAGACTGACAGTACCACCACTTGTAGCCTCTTAGAGGCTGTTTGGGTGGTACCACCGCCTGACACAGTCTTGAAGATTGTGCCATGACGGTATCACCTCTTAGGGCAATGTTTGGGCCTCTCATTGGGCCTAACACAGTCCTTACATGGGCTCAACTGGCCTTTAATTGGGTTGGCTCAAATCCAAACCCAATTACGTGCTAACTATAACTCCTAAGACATATTCTAAGCTAAACAAATCTGTAAGTCTAGTTTCTTCCGGCGATCTTCCGGCGATCTTCCGGCGAACTTCCGACGATCTCTCGGTAATGTTCCAACGGACTCTCAGTAAGCTCCTGGACTTCACGACGATCTTCTTGGCGAGTTCTGATGAGCTTCTCTGGCAAGCTCCGAAACTTCTCGGCTGGTTCCGACAAAACTTCTGACGAACGTCTAGACTTCCGACGAACTCTCAAACTCCCAACGAAATCGCGTCCTTGACTCTAGGACTTCATTTTACTTTATCCCTTGCTATCATAGTTAATCCTGCACATATAAAAACACACTTCGATCTAGACAATTAATACTAAGCATTAATCATGTTGTCCGGCATGTCATTGGTCCATCGACGCTTCATCCGATTCTTCGACGCATCGTCCTCTCTTGCGGCCTATTGCCTAATCGGCCAGTTAACTCCGCAACTTCGATATCCTTGGCACAATATCCGCTCTTCTTGGCCCGATGCCCGAATCCATGGCCCGAAGCCTTTTGTCGATACAACGATTGATCCTCCGGCCTGACGTCCAATCTTTTGACATGTTTTCCTCCAGCCCAACATGATTTTTTCTGCTTTAATTATCTCTCCCTGATCGAAGCATCATGCGTCACTCAAAACACAGATCAAATCATAATCACTTATTAATTGGTTTCATCATCAAAATCCGAGATTCAACACTTATTATTCTAGCTATAATACTCTAAATTTTATTTGAGGACTTAATTATAAATATAATATTATAGTGACTAAATTACAAAAGTGAATAGAAGAAAAAAAAAGGAGTTAAATAATAAAAGAATACGAGGGGAAAAGAAAGGGAGAAAGAGAATGAGAGAAGAATAGAAAGGAGAAGAGAAGCCAGAGGGTAGAGATAGGAGAAGAAAGGAGGGGGTAAAAAAAAGGAGAAAGGTTCGTGGATAGGAGAAAGAAGTTGAAGAGAGAAAGGGAGAAAATGAGAAAAGAAAAAAATTTAAAAAAATTTAAAAAAAAACAGAGAAATATATTGAGGATTCTATTGGGTATTGGATGAATTTAGATTAATTCCAAAAAAAATTATATGAGGTATAATTTTGAATTCTCTTATATTATTATTAATTAGATTTCTGTTTTTGATTATCGATTGATAAATCCTAAAGTTCTTAGTTAATTTGATGTTTTTATTATATAAAATAAAAGAATGAAAATTTGTGATGTTGGAAACATAAGAAAATAAAAGGAGGCATCAAAATTATATGCTTCTATGGAGGTTATGCAATTATGGTAAGTATCCAATGACTCATAATCATTGATATTAGTATGACTTTTGTTCTAATATGTATACCTGAGCTATATTTATTTATATAAATGATAGTCTTTGCACTAAAATATTTTATAATTTGATATTATGAAAATTCATTTAAAGATATGATAATCTAAAAAGTATTATTATTCAAAAGAAAAACAACAAGAGCCTATCATCTTATGATATACTATCAAAATCTTTATTAGTTGAACTAGCTAACACCTTAAAAATATTATTAGCAAACCATAATTTAAAATGCATGTATATAGTTCTGAAAAAGTATTCAAGTATTTTATATTAACAAATCATAATTTTAAAAGCAAGTAAAGTTGAAGTCTTTGTAAACTATATAAGCATGAAGAAAATATTTGATATCCATGTATATTTTGAAAGCTTGTATTAAATACATAATAAATTTATTATTTTAAAAAATTATTTATTTAAGATAAGTTTTGATTAGCATGTGAGTCATAGTGCTTAGTAAGTAAATCCGTATATGAAGGAGGCCTATCGGTTATCTACACTTCTTGTATGATAGGTGGTTTCTGTCTAGTCAAAAGTCATGTCTATCATATCATATCTTTAATCAACAGACCAACAATGGGTGTCACGATAGTTATCAATCCGAAATTGTTAGATTTTAGTAAACTCTTGTTTTGAACCCCCTTCATATCGAATGAGGAAAAAGGTGTTTGTTTATTGAAAGAAGAAAAGGACGTGTATGAGCGGAAGAGTAATCAATCGGAACAACACGGGAGCAACTGCAATGTCACTAGATTTGTTATAGTGATTTCACAACCGTACAATTAATTCATCTCGCATTTCTTTCCGTCCTCTTAACGACTCCTACGCAGTCAATTGTATTATGCTTCACAAAAGGTAAGATGCGGCAAACTTCATGATGGTTACCTCTGAGAGTGAAGTCAAGTCAAGTCAAGTCAACCAAATTACCTTTAGGAAGGAAGCTCTTTATCATGTTGGGCGAAGCATGCGTTTTCTGAATCTGTCAGCTTGTTTCTGCGAATCGACATTAATCTCATTACAAAATGGGCAGGTCTGTACCACATGCCTCCACTACTAGCATCAGCATCAACATAAAACCGTCTCCAATACAATTTTTGGACATCCAAAAAGTTTATAAAACATTTTTAATGAAGAAATATAGGCAACAAATTTGATACGACACCAGCCCACAAGGAACTAAAACATTAACGGTTCACAAGAAAATTGAACATAAAGCAGATAATCAAGTTTTCAACATAATGTGTTCTAAGCAGTCTCACGTGAGACAACTGAAATAGCTAAAACCACATAAACATAAACTAAGTCCTGTAGCTTGAAACCAAATCTGTAGCCAAATAGAAATACACTACCTGGTTAGGCAAGACATGCCATGGAGTTTCATCAGCGCAATCTCCTTGCCTCCCTTTCGGATTCAAGAAGGGTAAGGATATCGCCTTCCCTCACCGGGCCCTTCACGTTCCTCATGATCAGCCGGTTTTGGTCGTCCAGAAACTTAACCCTAACCTGGGTAACCTGACCTCTTGATCCAGTCCGGCCCATCACCTTCACCACAACTGCAAGCTTAGCTTGAGTATCCATGCTGTTCATGTAAGTTGCAGAGAATTCAATTAGATCATACTGTTCATTGTAAATCCCACTTCTAGAACAAAAAATGAAATACCAAGGAAAAACAGCTCAACAGTTAAACCAGATTAAATGAAAAGAAGCAAGTTGCAGCAATGTCAGCCAACTTCATCATTCTTCATTGTCCGTTGAGAGTATATAAATATGATGTGTTGCCAATGATGATTGTACAAAAAAGTAGCCTTGTGTTATTGTGAAATATATATGCATTGACCCAAATGATATATTGTGCTAAAGCAATATACACGGACAGTCAGTCTGCCATTGGCAGGAAAGTCAAAGATGTATTGCCTATTGTTGTGGCAGTATGTATAAATCGAACCATACGGTATATTGTGCAAAAGAAACATAAAAGAATCCATGTCTGGTATATGTGCTGCATAAAGTAAATTGAAACCCATCATTCATGATGAAAATTTACTTGTACAGTACATGGCTTATAGTGAAAATATATTTGCCTTGGAATGGAAGCACTACAAGATCAAACAGGCAATCATAGTTATTTAAGGGCTGGAGACATGATCAACCAAAGAGTCCTAAACTAAATTTTAAGATGTTTAAATATAGATCATTTACCACATTTTCTTTACAATTTCAGAAAATATTTAGAGTTTAGTTAGGAATTAAAATAACTGGGCCAAATTATTCTAACTTGGATAAGTAGCTTTTTTGCCATTACCCTAGCTAGCTAACTAACTGGAGACGGGGCTATTTAACCCACCCTCAGTTGAGTTATTTAATCAGGGGTTATCCAGGTTAAACTCTTTCAATCAAGTTATTTTAAACCATCTTAACTGCAGAGAGTTGGCAGGTCAAACCAATAACCATGAGCATAAGCCTTGTTAACTCCAAACCAAATGTAGTCAAGAAGCTGCAAATTTTCATTTTAGCAGTGCCACAAACCCAGAGCAGGCACCTGGATGGATGCTTGAACCAGATTGTAGTGTTTCTTCACAAAATTTTTTTGAGAACTCTTCTCACATGATTCGACAAAATTACTGACACTTTGACAAATGTAAGCATGAAGCATGTCAGCAATAGCAGAAATTGTCCATCAAAACAGAGGAGTTATTAGAATTTAGTATAGGATATTCATGTGATTTTTTATGTCTTTATCCACCAGTGGTTCACTTGATAACACTTAACCAACATAGAAGTTCTTCCATGGGTCATACATACTACATACATTTTCATCAACCACCTCATATTATGATACTAGATCAAAGTGAAAAACGCCCTTGGCATTTGAAGTTAGATCATATAACAAGAGGATCTATATAATCATAGAATTAAAAAGTTTTAAAAAAGAAAACCTATAAGAAAGAATTGTATATTTTGTCAAAGAAATGTACTAGTCACAAATAATCACGTGTGATAACTAACATCATATCAACAGAAAGAAGACAAGTGCATCGATGACAATAGTATTTCTTACTTTTTTTATGTCAAATGGACAGAATAAGATATGTTACATAAAATATGAAATACTTGATGGGTCATCTTATAAAGTGAACCACAGTTGACACTTGAAACAATTTACATCATGGATGAGTAGTCAATCACCCGAATTTTTAATACACGTTCATGAACCTTGTACAAGATTCAACATCACAATGTCAATCAGCATTACGAATCTGTTGTCCCGGAGGAAATTAACAATATATCATTAAGCTAAATCTCGACCCCTTAGTTATTCCAAGGTTTCTTATTTACTAGAGATAGACATTAATAACAACTGTTCAATTGTAAACAAATACATAACCCCTGACAGTTGCACACACCACTAGAGGCATTACAATTTTCAATATCTTGAAACAAAAAATGATACCTCTAGCGAACTAGCATGCCTTCAACATATTTGGCACAATAAAGAATTTCGGTTGACTGGAGGATTACCATCCAACATGCTCGAAGGGTCAATATAACTACTTTACATAACAACATACAACAGAACACAATAATAAACACCAAGAACAAACTAGTGGGATAGCTTATGTACCTTCTGACGATAAGAGTGTTTGAATCCACACACCAAAGACAACCGCTCCTAACAAATAAGTGACTAAAAATACTTGTGTCAAACAAGACACAGGAAAACAAATACATATGTATTTTGGGGCATTTCAGATCCTACGTTCAACTACGATCACTAAAAGCATTAAGAAGGCAAAATTAATCTGCTGTTGGAGAGTAAAAAAGCGTAACTATAACTGCGACGAAACAATATTCCACACTGATTAGCATAAAAGGACCCCCAGAATCGAGAAAACAACAAAAGAATAAGAAAACATGTCAAAAAATTGCAATGCTTGGTTAATATAATGCAAACCATCAAGAGAAGTGAAAAGAAGAAAGATTCTTCGATTCCGAACCTTTCCGGAAATCGACTCGAAGAAAAGGGGATTTCGCTCTCGCTCTCTTAAGCGGTAACGGGTGACTGCGGGGAAACCCTAATCGTTTATATACGCATATATGGTGAGCCGGACCGAGACGAGACGATTTAAGTTGGGCGTACTAAATGTAAAGCTCGGCCCAGAACTCAAATGAAAGTTGGGCGTATTCGAACCCAATTCCTAAAGCTTTTTTAATAAGCTCGGATCAACCCGACTCAGCTCGAGCTCAAAATAGTAAAAGACGCCAATCGATGTCCAAAATTTTAGTCAAATCTTGGACCCAAAGACTTTTTATTAACACTTGTTACTACAAGAATGAATAGGAGGAACAGAAAAAAAATGAATACTTATTTTAGTTGTATAATAATTTAATTATCTATAGAGATGTTATCATTCATTTACAAGTCAGCTTATGAGTTTTCTATATAATTTAATAGCAGCCCTACCGATATACCAACTATTGTGAAGCGAGTCTTTGCCCACAGACCAAATCGAGTCTGTTTGAGTTTATAGGCGAGTTTTTCTATAATGATTCACTTGGTGGTTCTAAGCTAACCGTGTTTCATTAGAACCGTCTTTTCGAATTTGATTCACTAACAAGTCGACGCATTTGCCTCCTTACCGATTCAAGCATATGCAAATTTCATCCGAATCCAAACCCGAATTTGACAAGCCATTTGGGATCTAAACTGGAACTTAAAACATAGACTTGGGTGTCTACTTTCCTGCTCGCACCCAAACCCGATTAAAGGGTACTTCAATCTAGTTAAAGGGGTCGGTTCTATCAAATAACGGATTATAATAGGTTTAAGCTATTGTATTTCGGCCTCTTATTTGAGAGAGACAGATGAAGCCTTCCAACATGAAGTTCTTGCTGATAAGAGTTGCCCCTTGGCCTTCTTCATCACCATCACTTCGGCTAATCTGATCCCATCCAATCTCGTCCAGCAGATGTCTAACATGAAATATGATCAACAAATGTTTTTTTCAAGGGAAGAATTGTTGTTCCATAAGATTTATGGATCACAGAATGAGATGTTACGGTACCTCGAAATGGGATCTTCTAAGGTGAAGAAAACACACACGTAAGATTATGCTTAAGAATCAAATATAAGATTAAAATCCTACAAGTATCCCCAAGAATCAACATGGGATTTTAAGCTCACATTATTAAAAGGCTTTCGACACGTTTGCACTTGAACATCATTTATTATGAACATCAATAATGACCAAACGACACTAACCAGAAGGTAGTTACTATATGAACATTCACAAATCCATCCACACTTGGTGCCAAATCATTGCAATCGACATGACTGCAAAAGCCTCTTCAACCAATCCTTCCACTATAACCAGAAGAATTCAACAAGAACAAACTTCTTCACCCTTTCACAATGTACACCTCAGATAGCAAATACACATCCGGGAGTCAAATTTATACACCACCCCACCAAAATTGCAAAATTCCCTTGCAGCATAAAGAAAAATCAATCGAAAGATGCCCTCACGCTTCAATGGACTCGATGAATAGACATAAAGAATGATAAGCAATAATGATATAAACTAGGAAGACATGTGAACCAGAAAGTATGGTTTGACAAGCGGCAACAACGTCTGGGGAGTTATGAAGATAATATAGACTGCAGTGCAAGCTGCTGCTGAGGCTGCAAGGTAGACCAGGTTGAGGCAAGGACAGCCGGCGGTAATGTCTGCTGAATCTGCTTCAAGAGATTGATCATCCGGCTGATGGTTTGTTCTGTGGCCAGATCTTTTCCTGCACACAAAACCTAGAGACAAGAAGAAAAAATAATTCAGGCATTCAATAACCAACATAAAATTGCCACAAAAAGCAGTACAACCAATAGTGTCTCCAAAAGACTTTTACATAGTAAAAGAGATATTTAAGTACAGGCAATTCAAAATCTAGTTATTATTGATAGAGCAAAGTAGAAATTTAACTACAATAGCTGACAGCAACAAGCCAAGGACATACCAAGCATTCCTTCCAAAAATGATGAACAAATAATAAGATTTAAGTTCAGACACATTTTAGTCCAAGGTTGTAAACAAAATTGAGTCTGACTATGGACAGTACACAAAAAAGTAAAAAATCCAAGAAAATAAACACATACAAAATGCAAGGTAATAGGGGTTTTGAATATCACAGTTAGCCAGCATCTGCCCCATAAATAACATAATTCGCAAATCCTAAAGTTGACAAGAAAAACATATGCATGGTAAACCTATGACACGGTGATCTTCCGTTTCTTCACACAGAAGTGTTCTCAAATTTTGCAAGTGTTATCAAATTTTATCATGTCATGGTAAACCGATGCTATGCAATCTGAAGGTGAAGAAGATTTTGGTATCAATGAAGGTTCTATCAAGCACGTTGGGAAGAGCTTCATACCAACCACAGGTTACAATCACTTCATAGTAAGACTACAAGATCTAGTGGAAGAAGCCAAATTAAGTGCATGACTTACCCACAGAAAAAGAAGGGAAAAAATGAAGAGTAGTTAATAGATACCTCGGCAAACACAGAAACTATTTTAGGAATATGCTGGTTGTTTGGGCCTAAAAGCTCCCTATCCGACCTGTGAACAGAATTCAAGATCAATATTCAACCAAATACCAAACATGAAAAAGATTGAAAAGAAATAATTTATCAAATAATCTTCTAGTTTCAGTTCAAGATACCTTTCAATCATAGAACAAAGTTGTTCATGAACAATTTTAGCCTCAATTAAGTCATTTTTAATCGGCAAGCAGCCCAACCAAGCAGGAAAAACCTGCCAGCAGTAGTAACATATAATTGTTATGACATGGGATAGCATCCATCAAAGTCAAACAAAAAATTGTGGTTCCTAAAATTATATGTTCAAGCAATGATATAAGATCAATGCTTAGTTACTAAAATGCCGATACTGCAATTTTAAATAAGTACACTTTTCATGTGAACAGAAAAATAACACAAAAACATACATGCTTGCACATGGTTCAGGTTTAAGAAAGGTTAGGCTGAAGGTTATTGATTTAAGTCTAAGGTTCCAGAGATAATAGGGTCTAATTAAGAAAGGAAAGGAATTAAACCCAGATAACCTGGGATAAAATAAACCTATCTAATTTCCTTTTGCTAACCTAGATAACTCATGCTTCAGCAAACAAATGAAAAATACGGTCAAAGTTAGCCATCTTAGGACACTTCAACTCGAGCATTTTATCACTAAACCAAGCAACGCTTTGTGGGTAAATGACAAATAGAATGGTGTGGTGTCTTACAACTAAAAACAACTTGAGGGCATAAAGATTCAGATAATTCAATCCCAAAGAGCTATTAATCAAATTGAACAAATATTTATAAGTTGCTACATAAGTACATCAAGATGAATGACTTATTAAACATTATGCCATGTGAACATCAGATATACAAAGGAATTCACCGTGATGAGAACAAGAAAGAGTGAGTTAGTGAGAGGGCTTATAAGATCCAAAAATTGAAGATTTATGACCTTGATCAGCCACCAAAACTGGCTTAGAATATCAGTGCCATTGATCCTACTAATTGATTGTGTAGCATGCGAACTTTAGTACACTTATGTAACATTCAACCGCACAAGGACATCAGAAAGAACAAGAAACAACCTTAGTTGCATCAATACCATCACGATGAAACTGGCATATTTTTCCAAGAGCTGAAACAGCATTGTCATATGCCATTACATTGTCCGAGTGCATTGCATCAGGATGTCTAATAACATTATTCAACCTTGACAGGGCCTCTGCATAAGGTAAGAAAAATGTTATACAATATATGTATTATATATATATTTATTTATTTATTTCAGTAACTGCAACAAATGCAAACTTCAATGTGGTTACTGATCAACATCATGGAAACAAGCTACCTCCAACCAGAGGCCGAAACACAGAACCACCAAATTCAGCACAAACACCAACTCCATAAACAGCAGCCTGGAAAAGAAAAGGATAGTCAGAAGACTCAGAAGTAACAATTGCAACTGGTGGCATAGAAACCACAAACTAGTTCCATGACGAGGCAAAAAAGAATCCAAACCTGTCTAACATCTGCATTCTCATCATTGCATGCTTCTAATAGGAAAGGAAGATAGGTATCATAATATCTACCAAAAATAAATAGATAATATTAAGCAAAGATAAAGACAATTATTCAGACAATTAATTGATTGAAAATTCATACTTCAGAGCTGCTTCCTGGCATTGTTCTGCAACATCATCAAAGATGCAAATGGCAATCCTTCTCTCCTCAGCTGTTTTATCCTTGCCCTGCATGCAAAAGACAATGGATGACCCTGCTAACAAGAAAATTACATGAAGTAGATGAACTTAAAGTCCTAAGCAGAACTTATTTAAAGGAGATCATAAAACAAAGCAAAAGGTGTTGAGTAACTATAGTATTATATCAATTAGAAATACAAGGGACTGAACCTTCTAGGTGAACAACTATGATCAGTTCAGGGGCACATATAATCTGATACAATATCAAATTATGAACAGCACAATAATAGAACAGTTGGTATTGTCAATAGAAGCAATTATAACTGAAGCATGAGGGTGAATAAAAACACTAGATGACCTTAACTGAGAGTTGCATAAAAATTAAACAAATTAGGAAATTGGAACATTCCTACTTATGAATGCATTTCATCAAATTGTATTAAAAATATTGCTTGATCCCTTTAAATGAAAAGGTAGTTGAAGTGAACGAGCATGGTGTAAGATACTCAATAATTTATTTTCGATTCACTGAATAATACCTGTAAAATTCCCAAATCTTCTACTACATCACAATTTTTTAGGCCATAAGATCTAAAATGTGACTCTTGTGATAGTTTATTTGAAGTATAGGGTCAGCTAAAATAATCAAGGAGTGTAAATACATATTAATCACAAATTCAAACAGAAAAAGTGTTCTTTTGCAGGACACAGGCCCTGTTTCTCTTCTCCCTTCTTGCTATTTGTTCTATGGTTAGTTCATCTTCTAGACAGCATTGTACTTCCATTAGCTGCAAAGGTTTGTAAACACAACTGCTAGAAATATCAGCAACGCAGCAAAAAATAAATAACATCTGCTCCAAACCAAGTCCAATTATGCATAATTACCAGACAGCAAGGTTACAACAGTAAAAATTTTACATAAACTAATGCAGATGAAAAAATAGTTATCCAGAGATTATATATATATATATATATATATATATATATATATGTATGTATATGTATATGTATATGTATATGTATATGTATATGTATATGTATATGTATATGTATATGTATATGTATATGTATATGTATATGTATATGTATATGTATATGTATATGTATATGTATATATATATCCACACATCTTGAGAAATATGTTGAAAATGCAGCACGCTTTACAGAACTTACCAGCATTGGAGTTATATAGAGAGAGAGCTCATCAAAGAACGGTAAGAAAGAAGCCTTAAAGGTTTTGATCAAAGTGGCCAGGCAATCCCCAACCTGATTTGGAATATGACAGAACAAATCTGATCATAATTTAATTTCATAGCTTAATGACTAATGCATTAAAAAGCAAAGTAGAAAATATCCTTCATGGACTTCATTATTAACCTGATCAAACACTTCTTCCTCTTGCTCATTTTCTTCTTTAAGCACCTCTTCTTCCTCTGCATCGAAGTCTTCTGCCTTTGTTCGTTCTGCCCTTTCCTTTTTCCTAGCTGCACTTGCTGTTATGACATGCTTTATTTGATCAACTATGCTTCTGACTTGGTTTTCACTAAGAAGTAATCCAGCAAGCTGCATAGAACCAAAAAAAAAAGGTTAGAAACTGCAGGTAGAACCAAGAACTTTTTTTGTGTAACAACATAAGGAGGTCCTTGTGGCTTACTAAACAAACAGTTATTAGCTCATTTTTAAAGTTCTATTATGACAAATATTTTGAGAAAATGTTACAATATAAGGTTCTTTAAATAGTCGGTGTACAGTCTTGAATGTACACCATCAAATAGAATAACTTGACCTACAATTGCACATAGAGGACAAGTCTTGATCTCTAGATCTAAATAAAGGCATGCAGATCCTGTGGCATCTGAATTTCTGTTATGGTTCAAGGAAATGTTTACCATCCAAGAGATGGATATATGAATATATCCTGTAAGATGGATTTATGGACTTATGGATGTGCTCAATGTATGAGATCATCTGTTAAATTTCTTTCACAATAGAATCTCAATGCATTAATACCCACTCACGACTAAGGTTCGCTTGATGATTCAAAATCAGTTGTAGGATTTATAAATGGATCGAACTAGACTGGTTATATCAGATTGTGGAGTCATCTGATGGAGTAACAATACGCCATGTTCTTATGAAATCCAATGAAAATTCAATAAATTAGTTCAAATTGTTGAAAATTTGCTGGGGAAGCCAGGAAGATAAAAAGAAAAAAAGAGAAGAGACAGAAAACGAAAAAAAAAAATTTCTGGTCTCAAGTATCTCATGATTATTAGGTTAAGCTTCCATTTAACTTTTTCATCTATCATCTATGTATCTTTGTTACTAGACTATTTTAAGGCCATATGGAACAATTTGAAGTTTATTCCAAATTAAGGCTAGCATAAACATATTGACATTGGACCCCAATAGTTAATAGACTAGCAGATATCATTTTTATAGTAACTTAGAAAATAAAATGGAAATGAAATTCAATAGAAATCAGGATCATCTGAAAAATACTTCAGCAAAGGTCTATTTTTGCTAAAAATCAGGTCTGTTTTTAAAAAAAGAAAATTAATTTTACTTCAAATTTCATATTTTGACTTAGTTAAAATCTCAACCCCTTTCTTAGAAAATAAAAATAAAACTAAATTTTCAAGACAAAACAATTTTTTGCATTTCTACAAACTTTATATCACAATTATTATTTCTAATCATTGAACAAATAAATTTGAAATGATATTTTTAGGAAATTAAATTTAAAAATTATCAGTTTATTTTATCAATTTATTAACGATTAAACCATATGTCGATAAAGAAATCAGTCCTTTTTTACTCAAGCTTCATGATGTTGCAAATGATATATAATAAGTTATGTCAAGTCAAAAGAATCTCAAAAATGGAATATATCAAACTGAGACATATTAGGTTCCAAATTATATATAATGTCATGTCAAGTCAGAAGAATCTTAAAACGCGATGGATGGAGAAAATCCATAGACTGTTGTGTACCTCAAGTCACACATTGCGTTTCAAAGTTATATGATGATTTAAGTTCATATCCAAGTCTAGATGGAACTGAATTTGATATGTAACCATGAGTAGTGACTGCTCAACAAGCAGTATTCAACAGTCAAGGCTTTCAATATATGGATGAATATTGTGTTTGACCAAAGAAAGGTGGGAATGGATCCAATTCTTTAACCATATATTATCATATGAATGAAATGTATTTCTAAAAATTACATCGTTGCAAATAATCATGAATTGGAAAAACTATAAATGTGACACAAAAACGTCATAAATTTTATCATACTTCCTTTTACAAAGATCTACCATGCTGGTTCCAATCTCCCTTTAACATGTTTGATGTAAAAGAAATCCTTCAACTACCTTCAACTAAGTTTGGCCAAGTAACTCATTCGAATATGCTACTCTAGACAAATTACAACTACTAATATGTACAAGTGTCACATTCATATTCACGTTTGTTATCTGAATGTGTAGGGGTAGGGGTTAAGTTGTAACACTGCACACACTGAAATATCTAAATATATTAAAAGTGTCAGATCTTGAACTCTAGCAATATTTTCTTGAACTTTGCCAGCTTAAGAGTGCTAGAATCTGGCTTATACCATATTTGTGGCGTGTGATGATCATCTGAGAAGCCTAGTGCCCCTTCTCAAAAGAAAAGCTTTGTGAGCTTACGTATGATAGAATTGGTTGTATATCATATTTGTGGCATGGGATGATCTTCTGAGAGGCTAAGTGTCCTTTCTCAAAAAAAATTACAACAAAGCAACTTTATCCTAAGGCAATACCTGCATGCATTCATTTAGTGAATCCAGCATGCTAGCGCAGATTTCTGTTTCAGGTTCCTGCAAAATGATGATTCCGATTGCTAAAAAATCAATAACTTTGCACATCATACGACAACCAATATCATTCAATCAGATAGTTAGGATTACCTTCTGCAATGCTTCAACAAGAGCTGGAATGATATAGTCTGCTAATTGTTTAACATATGTTTCATCACGACCTTGAGCTTGCCCCTTTTCAATTGCTAGTTTTGCTGATCGTAGTAGTTCCGGCATGGCTAGAGACAAGTAGAAGAAATGCGTTGGACTTGGATCATTAACAAACTAAGCTCAAAAAAATAAATAACCGAAAAAGAAAAATAAGAATATATACCTGCAACAGCAGCCTTCCTCACTTCTTCATGGAAATAAAATTTAAGAAGAGGTACCAATGTAGGAGCAACCTGCATTTCATTTGAGTTTTATAGCATTGGTTACCCTACGGCAGTCAGTTGCATAATAAATAAATATGACTCTGATCACAACCGACCTGATCAATCCATGGGTAGAAGCCCTCCTTGAGCTCGTCAGCATAGCAACAGAGCATGTTACAGGCTGTAGCTTTTTCCTCCAAGACACTAGTCCTAATACCTATCCTTTTATCTCCAAGAGTGATTGTTTCAACACTGCAAACAGACGCAGAACTAAGAAAAATAATAGCATACGGTTATAACAAACTATAATGTTGCAACCATAGTTTGACCAGATCAGCTCAATGAACAAACAGAAAGAAAAATGATAATATTCTCTTTTTTTCACTTTTTGCATAAAAAACAAACCTTTCATCATCTGAATCTTCGATATCATCGTCTGAATCTGCTGAAGTAATAGTCACATCTGGTTTCAGCTGAGCAGATTGAAGTAATGGGGGCATAACAACACTCATGTAAGGTAGAAAATCCTGTCCCAAGCATTTGCACAACCTGGCCCATGCCTATTCAAAAAGAAGAATGATTAGCATCAGGCTTATCATTTGTCTAAAATATTAAGCTATTAGATCTCAGGTACACCTGAAGCATGTAGCTTGTGGTAGGGTCGTCTGTCTCCATCTGTGATCCTTGCAATGCCATCAGAACTTCCATTACCTGGCACATAAAAGTCAGTTAAATGATAAGATTGTAATGCCTAATCAATAATTAGATCAGTAGCAAAACTAGTTTAGTTGAACTACAGAGAAACAACCATAGTTTTCACAAAGTTAACAAAAAGATATCTGAGACTAACTCTTCAAAGGACAAAAGAAAGCAGGAGTGTGACAATGAAATTCCTTTTGATAGTTTAATGTATAAATTACTAGTTTATCAGTTTTATTCAGGCTTCAAACAACATACAAATACTTAAATACTCACAATATCTGTAAAGAAACAGTACAGTATATATACTAAATAACAGCAACACACCAAAATTCATGGTGTAGTTTTTTTCATCAAAGCAGCATCAAAAACTAAAGACCTCGTCATTCAACAACCATCTTCAGAACAAGAAGGTATAACATCTTAAATTCCATAAAGATTTAAAAATTATATATATATATATATATATATATATATATCATTTGAATATATTATGCCCACCACATAAGACCCCCACTGTATCAAATTTTAAAATTACTGAACTTACTGAATTTTTTGTCAGTAAATTGCTTGTACACCATAATGAAAATGAATTTTACATTTCAATAGCATTTAAGCCCAAATCCTTATGCTCACATTAAAAAGTAGTATATAAACAACTTAATGAAAAAAGTGAACCTATAAGCCTGTTCCATATACAATCATCCACCTTTCATGTTAGAGACTTTTACATATGAATCACAAATGAAGTAACAATAAATATGAAAAAAATTATTGTACCTGTTTAGCATCATCCCTGAACTTCTCCTTGCCCACTGCCATTCCAACCAAACTTATGCACTCCATCGATTTCGCACGAAGCATCCTGTTTGACTTGTTAGTTGCATTCATTAATATAACTTTGAGGTAAGGCATAACAGCATCATAGTACTTCTGGAAATGTTCCTGCATTGTCATGTCATAATAAGTCTGGTCAACAGCACATATTGCAAACAGCTTAACAAAACTGGTTTTAACAAGTACTTGTGATGAATCTGCCACTGAGGCCAAGGCTGTTAAAGCTCCTTCTTGCACCATCTGCTTCCCATTCTGAATGGAACATTACAATTTTTCAAAATTATTTTCAAGTTCCCAACCAAGAGCAGAGCGAAAACATTGATAGTATACTAGATCAGTGCAAATTTGAGGTTATACCTGCAGAAGCACAAGTAATTTGCCGACAATCCCATCTAGGTAAGGTGTCAAAATATCAGGAGTGCAGTTCTCACAGAAATTCAGAACTGCCGAAGCTGCGTGCGCCTAAGGGATCAATTGATATTAATTGAGAAAGAATGGCCCAGAACATTTTGGTTTCAAAAATGTACATCATCGAGAAGCATGCAATCAATATATAAAGGAACATACAATGAATGACAAAATTATACTGCCATTGAGATTGCCTCACAACGTAAACCAAACGTTGTCTTTCTCAATAGGATTTTTACAGTCCAAACAGAAAAAAAAAAAAAACAGAAAAAAGAGCATAAACAAAAAGAAAAGCAATAGTCAGGAAGTCCCACTCATTAAATATAACTCAAGAGTGGCACAGGACTCCTAAAAGATTAATGTCATAACATTTTCTACGATGAAACATGTATTCAGATATGCCTCTACTTGATTAGCCAAAGAATAAATATGGCTACAAAGAGTGACAACCAAACCCATGCTAAGTAAAAGACTAAAGGACAAAGTAAATCCTCATATGAGGCTAATCCCTGAATTATTAGTAATTTTGAAGGAGACAGAAAGATGTTGCTTCATAAGTTATGAGATCACCACTTAGAACTCATTTCAGTCTGTTGTTTTATTATAGTTTCATATTGTGTTAGATCAAAATAAAAGCCTACATTTCGCCCAAGGTTAATTCTTATATCTAACAAAAAAGCTTCAAAACTAATTATAAACTGGTTTAAGCCTCACAAAGGTTCACCCAGTAATGAATGGTCCAACAAGCAATTATGATAGGCAAGACAAGAAAAGTCAGTTTGCATAAGATGGAAAAACATACTTCACGAAAGACAAAAAGAAATAAAGGACAACATTCAACTATTGTTTTTGTTAATTACTACAACTAACACACTTTCCATCTACCACCAATGTTATGATATTCATAATCCATGATTCTGCAAGAAGCAGAGGATATGGTAGAATAGAGAATAGCTATTAACCTTTAACAAAATAGGAAAGGTAAAATAATCTTAAATTATGAGGTTTAGAACATAAGTATATAAGTTCAGAGAAGCAATGTCTTGAAAGCTGCAAGTATATAAGTTTTATATTTCTTAAATGGCATAGAATGTAACTATTTACTACAATCATATTTTTAATTATATGATTAAATATTTCCCTATAGAATATCATTATTGTTATTTAATAGATTATTTCCACTAATTTTTATTATTATATTGTATACATTTTTACATTTTATATTTTAGTTCCATATGTTTCCAAAAAGTTTGGCATTTAGTAAATATGAAGGTAAATGAATTTTTAGGATTTGTTGTTTTATTTTTCCACAAATTTCATTTTATTTTTTTATTGTATGTTTCCATTGTTTAAAAAATATATTTTCTCATTGATCCCACCATCTGATTGGACAATTTCTCTGGCTCCATAACAGACCATCAACACCTAATTCCAAACACCAACTATATATTGCCCATTTTACAGACTGGATCATATAATCAGAAACTAATCCAATATTAATTATGTAGTCCTGAGTGAGCAACAATTCTAACTTATCCTCCAAGAGAAACAAAAAACACATATTGCCCTGTGAATGCTTAGTGCACTTTCAAATCTTAATTGAGTTCATTAAACTCTAAAAGATCTTAGAAATGGTTCAGAACAGAGTCAACACAAAATAGTGTCTTTAGTCATGTCCATCCATGTAATCAAAATGCAAATATTTTCTGAATTAGTGCAGTATAACTCTCAACTAGAAATTCAATACAACACAAATTTTCCAATCAAGCGAAAAAAATGATATCAACCATTCCAATCATACATGAACTCATCTTATAATACTTGTTGAAAATATCATAACATCCAAGTCAATCAAACTACATGTCTACATGCATTGGAAAGTATTTGATCACTTGCAAATAATGCTTCCATTTGCTTACCAAGAATCAGGCTCCACTAACGAATATTTAGCTTACAAATAGCTTGATTATGTTCAAGAGATAGATGTTAGTCTTAAGCAGGCTGTCTCCATATCCAGTGTTTCAAAATTTATGTATTCTTACCCAAATCATTGTGGTAAACAAAACCAAGCATAACCCCCCATCAAATAAGATAATGATTCAAGAGATAAGCTTAACTAACTCTCAAGGTGGTCATACTATAAGTCATTCAAGTAACCCTAAACTAGATGAGTTCTATAGAAATTAAAATAACAAAAGCTTAACTGTTTTCTTAGTGCTGCTTAAAGTGCATGAGATAAGCATGGAATAGTATGACAGATAATTATAACAATAACTTATCATGGAATCAACAAAACAGACAAAATATTTTTTACAACAGCTGACTTTTCTTAACTAAGGAGAATCACTTGGATTAATTCATCTATGTTTATGGTAGACAACCTGAAATCATAAATCACAAACTTCAACACTCTAAAGTGCTTGCCTGCACACGGGGATTCTGGAAATCATCCATCGCTGTTGCCAATGCTGGGAGCACTCTCTGGTGATATTGGACTTGCAAATCCGGTCCCAGATCCGTCGACAACTGTCCAATAGCATTAATTGCTGCCCAACGAACTCGAGGATGGGGATCCTGGAATGAGCTTAGGACCATGGTTATCACCTGCTCCAGGTTTTTTAACATCACCTGCACAAGAAGTTTAAGGAAACAAAATATAACACCATTGATGCTAACAATACTACACTTATATGAAAGAAACTCTCATTATGATGATAACAAAATCATATCTTTCAACAAAGAAAAGCCTAATTAACTAAAGACTACGTTACCTTTGAGCAACCTTCAGCGATTTGAGCAAGAGTGATTAGGGCTGCATGGTGTTTCTGCCACTCAGGTGCGGCAAGGTAGGCTGGCAGCAGTTCTGAGGCAACTGGCACGATTGTGTTTCCACCAACTGCGATGGCAAGACGATCGAGGCACTCCTGGGCCACCCCATAATTACTAGTTTCCCCAGCATCCTCATCCTGAACCTCTGCGCTGTGCCAGGCAGGATCATCCTCTATATCCAGCAACATCTTCATGAGCACAGCAAAGAGCCGGCTAACAAACTGGGGTAGCTTCCGCATCATCCCAGGGGCACGCTCCCTCGCCTCCGCAAGGGTGATGACGAACTCGATCGCCAGGTGGCGTGTGCCCTCCTCGAGTCCATCAGCCTCCGCAATCTGCAGCATGGCACCGACCACATCAGCCAGCTGTCGGCGAAGAAACCGTGGCTCTGCTCCAGCCAGCTCAACGAGGAGCTCAAGGGCCTCCTGAGCGGCGGCCTCCTGCCCAGAGTTGAGCGACTCGGTGAGGGTGCGCATCATGGCGGGAAGGAGATCGGCGAGGCGGTTGCGGTCGGCAGCAGACTCGAGAGAGGTGACGAGGTTGACAGCCGCAGAGAGTGCAGCAACACGGACGTCGGGAGAAGAAGGGTGGGAGAGGGCGGAAAGGAGAAGGGAGTGGAGGGTCGGAAGGTGGGGCCCGACGAAGGAGGCATCATCGGCTAGGACGTAGGCGATCTGGGCGAAGACGAGGAGGGCGGACTCCTGGAGGCGGGGGCTGGTATCGGGTGCGGAGACCGCGTGGAAGAGGAAGGGAAGCAGGTCGGGCCAGGCGGCATCGGGGAGAAGGGAGACGGCGAGGGCGGAGACGGTGTCGGCGACCTTCTTGGCGATGGAGCGGTCGGGCTCGCGATGGAGGACCGATAGGAGGAGAGACTTGAGGGAAGATTGGGAGGAAGGGGAAAGGCGGGGCCAGAGGGGGGCATCGGAATCGCCGCCGCCGCGGTGGGTGAGGAGCTTGCGGAGGAGGACGGCGGACATAGCTCGGAGGTCGGGGGAGGGGGAGGAGTGCAATACGGAGGCGAGCTTGAGGACGAGGGCGTCCGGGTGGAGGTCACGGCAGAGGTTGAAGAGGGACTCCGCCTGGGCGCGCTGCTCGTTGGACGCCGACATCAGCTGGCCAATCAGCGACTCGAAGGGCCCCGATTCCGCCGCCCCAAGAATTGCCGCGATCTGCTGCTGCTGCTGTTGATCCATTCTCGTTCTCTTTAGGGTTCCCGACGAGGAGGAAGAAGAAGTGGAAACGACTTGGAGCAGATCGAGACGAAGATTGAGGAAGGCAGCCGGAAGTCGCTCGCTCGCTCGCTCGCTCGCTCAATCTTTCTCGCGGATTTGGGGGCTTTGCCGACCCTTTTATTATTAGGGTTTTGTATGGCAGAAGAGAGAGAGAGAGAGATTGGGACGTGGGGGAATCGGTCCGTAACTGTTAATTGCCAGAGTGAAATTTGATTGGGCCCAATGTGGATTCCCAAGTTGGTCGATTGGGCCGTTACTGACATATTTGTTATTTTTTTTTTTATGTGTGAGGAGCCCTTAAAAGCTTTTTTCTTTTGGAAAAATAATATTTAGAAAATTTTTATTTTATGATATTTGATACTTTTTTATATATATTTATATTATATATATATATATAAGGTATATATAAAAGAGTGGTGAAAATATGGTCAACGGAAGATTTAATTTCCAACAAAATAAATTAACTTATATGCAGATTAAAAAAAATGTGGGAAGTGTATATGATGCATGTGCATGGGACGCAGCTCAGCTAGAATAAAATAATAAATATTATTTTAAAAAATAAGAAAATATGTTGATATTAAACAAAAACATAATGCCAAAGGCTACAATTTCCAACAAATAAAAATAAACAGTGGCTACAAGTACATAATGATGATAATTAAGATCAATAAGTACATACATGGAGGAAGTTTTGCAAGCTATAACACTTGATTTACCAGTAAAATAGACTAACTTAGGAAATAAAAGAACAATGAATGATGGAACGGATGTCTTGAGAACAAAAGTAATGATTTATGTTTAATTATTTTGGTGGTCTTCTTGAAAGAATGGGTTGTTTACAAGTCCACATGATGAGAGATGCACACTGTATAACTACAGCTGGAAGGACAATATTTATATGATAAAGTAGGACTGAGTGGAGATGAAGAGTTAATCAATAGGTGGCATCAACTAATATTTAAGTGATGACAATGACCGAGTTTAGACAAAGCTAAAATGAAAAATTTCTTTTATTTTTCTTTATCTTCTTGATGTTGCTATTGTGTTGTTAGAATTGGAAGGAATGTTAAGAATAAAAGACTCTTTCTGGTGTACCAAATTGAGCAAAAAAAAAAAAAAAAAAACAAGGGAATTCTATGAACTTTGTTTGTGTTGGAAATATTTGGGGCTTGGGATATTTAATTTGTCTAAATGATTTAATTAGCACATGGAAGAACAAACCATGGTAGAAGAAAAACCTTTGGCTACTAACAATAATATTCACAGTAAGAAATTTTAATCCGGTAATTCAAAATTTTTGGTGAGGAATTAGATATATTGAGGATAGAGGTGAATTTATATTAAATGAAACCAAATCTCAAACCATAAGGATCTTAAAAAAGAAATACGAGGTGGCTGTGTTAAATTGTTTCAGACAAGTCTCCAAAAAAATTATGAGCTATTTGCAAGAAATTTTTAATAGGATCGCACTAAGAGAGAGGGTGAATTAGTATAGCGAAAAAAATTTTCAATTTCAAAAGACTTCGTTTCGATTCAAACTGATTCCGACGAAAATGATTTTGATTCAATCCGTTTAAGAGAGAATTTGAACTTGAAAACTTTCATAAAAATGTAAGAGAAGATCGAGGAGATTTACAGTAATGTCAATTGCACAAATAAAAAGTGTTGGTTTCGTAAAGTCTTCGTATGATTAAAATCGATCTTGGAATGTGTTTACTTAAAAGCATATGTAGTAAAAGCATACTAAGGAGGAGAGACAATTTGCTATAAAATTAAATTACTCAAAATAAATACAAACTGAGTTTTAGAGTGGTTCGATCAATGTGACCTACATCCATTTTCGGATTCCTCCTCCGACGAAGTCACCGACGTCCACTAAAGACATTCCTTTAATAAGCGAAGGTCAACCACCTTTTATAGCTCTTTCTCCTTTTGCTGGGTTTACAAGTCTCACTCCTCTTTCTTGAATAGTTACAAGGCTAAGAGATGAAAGAGGAGAACTTTTCACTTTTATAATACTTTAAGACTCGAGGACTCAATATTGTATCAATGCTTTTCGTGTCCTTTCATGTAGAAAAGGGTGGGGTTTTTATAGGCTCCAATGGCTTCAAAATTAGAGCCAAAAAATGTCTCATCCCGGATTTTCGGGGTACTAGTGGTACCACCACCATTACTGGGCGGTACTATCACCTACAATCTGACACTGGGCGGTACCAGCACCCAGTCTGACGGTACCACCACCTGACAGGGGCGGTACCACCATTGGCAGTAATAACTGCTGATGATACTACCGCCCAGACCATTTGGGGGATTGTGTTCCAAGCGGTGCCACCACTGGACAAAGTCCAGCAGCCTAGTTGGGCCTTGCATTCAGCCCAAACCATCCTAGCTCTGAGCCTAGTTAGCCCCCAACAGAGTTGATGGGATTACCTCACAAATCAATTTTAATTATTGTTCTAACTACAATTAAGGCAAGTATGGTCCGATACGTCGATTTTTCACTTGGCAATCCTCCGATGAACTTCTCGGCGAGCTTCCAACGAACTCCCGAATAACTCTCGGTTAGTCTTCCAGCAATCTCTTGATGAGCTTTCGGCGAGTCTTCCAGCATGCTTCCGGTGATCTCACGATGAACTCTCCACGAGCTCCTCGTATATCATCCGAGTCTTCAACTCCGGCCTATTATCTGCTTTACGCCTTACTGTTATCGTAGTTAATCCTACACACTTATCTTAATACATGGATTAGATCAAATAATTTATCAATTGATTTCATCATCAAAATCTGAGATTCAATAATCTTCCCCTTTTTGATGATGACAACCAATTTGTAAAGGAGTTAATCTTAACTCCCCCTATCTATATGTCATAATTGAGAAAAGACACTCTTAAATTCAAGTTATTTATCAACATGCACATCATGATTACTATCTATATGTAAAGGTATTTGAATTCAAGAATCAAACCGATAAGTTAGATTCATTAAACTTATCAACATGCACATCATGATTCCTATCATGATCTAATATTCTTAAAATACGATGCCAAGTATTTATCAAAATGATGTCAAGGCATGACATCTATTTTCAAGTATGATATTTCAAATATGAGAGATAACAAAGATAGCAATTCATCATTCTATGGCAAGATATCAATTGTAAAATAGTAGGTTAAGCTCTAGATATCTTATCATAATGAAAGAAATTTATCAAGCAAATATTTCAAGTACATATGATGAAATATATTGCATACATTTATCATCGATTTACCACATTTTGGTATTATCTCTCCCCCTTTGTCATCAACAAAAAGGAGGATAATTCAACAATGCAAGCGTGGTAAAAATTTATACCACATTTTAATTTGTATTTAACGATACCAATCATATTTCAAGCATTCATGACATGGTATCATTCAAAAGTTCTTAATATTAAAAGTTATACACATTAAAAGAGAGAGTTTCTATCAACTTCTCCCCCTTTTTTTATCAAAACTTTGCATTAAGAAGGAAAGAATGAGGAAATCCATTAAGAACCAACTTTGTGAAATGATTTGAATCAAGTCAAAAACGATAAAAGAGTTTCATTAAATCATGCTTTAATTTTCACAAGGATCAAGATATTCATGTGAAATCAAATCCTTACTCTTGTACGTAATAATCACACATTAAAATTCATCTTTCAAGGATCAAGATATCCATTAGAATTTAGAAAATTCAACTTTCGTGAGAGAAATAAAGAGGAATTCATGAGAGAGGAGTATCATATGGAAGAGAAATTTTACGAATAGAACCCTTGATATGGAGTATCAAACATTATTACGTAATGGAGCAAGGATATAAAATAAACTTGATATGGCAAACTGTTAGAACCCTTGCAGATTCTAAACTGGAGGTTGATCTCTTTAGGGGATCGGCCTCCTTGGAATTCTGCAGGTGTTAGAACCCTTGCAGATTCTGAACTTGAGGTTGATCTCTTTAGGGGATCGGTCTCCTTGGAACTCTATAGGGGTTCCTCCCTCCAAGTTGCTGCTCAAAGGCTGCAGAAAAGATTCATCTATTACTTATTAAAAGAGGAGGAATACATGGCTATTTATAGGGTTTCTAAACTCTAACTCCTAATAGGACTCCTACTCAAGACTCATACTTCTAACCAACTCCTAATAGGACTTCTAATCAAGACTCATATTCCTTTACAACTCCTAATTCATCTCTAAAAAACAATCTCCTAACCCTAGCCGGCCTCTTCACCTCTTTAATAGGGGTCGGCTTAGGTAGGTTTTACATGAATGTCCCTCGTAGTTAGAACTCTCCTAGCTAGAGTCCTAACACAAACTTATGAAAGCTCCATTCAAGAAATTCATAAAGATAGTCCAAAAAAGAAATATGACAACTCATGCATTCAGACAATTTAACATTCCTAACTCTGCAAATGAACATCAAATAATACATCAAGTTATAAATACCAAAAGTTGAATGTATCAAGGAATTTATTCATTTAAAAGATTTATCAAGTTTAATTCTTAGAGTGATACATTTATTAAAGTAAGCTTAGAATTTCACCATCAAAGTAGGCAACATAAGATTACAATATAAAAGTAAGCATAATACAAGAGAGAGATTTCATCCACTTCTCCCCCTTTGTCATCAAGGAAAAAAAAAGTATACACAGCTTATTCAGGTGGTGGTAAGTTAAAATGTCTAAACAAGGTATTAAATTGTCAATGAATCTGTTGCAACCCAGTCAAAACTTGATCTTTAAAAAAATGTCGGAGATTGATCCTTGATCTAGTGGGAAGTGGAGATTTTTGAGTTGCTAGAGGGAGAGCAATAGATTTGGAGCTGTTTGGAGGAGTGCATAATATGTTGGGGTCGGTTCTACCGCTAGCCCTAACTTGTGTTTATAAGGGGGCAGGTTGCGGGCGGTGGCATCGCTGGCTGGGCGGTGCTACCGCCTACAACATGTGACAATTGGTGGTGCTACCACTAGCTAGGCGATGCTACCGCCTACAAGCAAGGAGCACTGCTCACAAAGCACACACACACACATCATCATCATCATGTAAAATTTGCATCATAAGAGGAGAAGATCCACATCAAAACATCATGTAAAACTCGTAAAATGTATACCACAAGTTCATGATTCATATCAAAACATCATACAAAACTCGTAAAATGTATACTATAAGTTCATGAATCAAGTGAGCAAACTTTGTAAGATAAAAATCGAGAGAGTCCAAAAATGAAATTCAACAATATTCATGCATTTGGACAATTTAACATCCCTAATTCCCTTCTAATGAAATCAAATTGTTCTCCATTTAATGTTTTTATAAAGATATCGGCTAATTGATGTTTTAGATTAATAAACTCTAATATTACATCATGATTATTAACAAGATCTCATATGAAGTGATGCCTAATGTCAATGTGTTTAGTTCTAGAGTGTTGAATATGATTTTTTGTTAAGTATATTGCACTAGTGTTATCACACTTTATAGGTATGTTTTTCAGGTCAATTCCATAATCCTTTAAAGTGTTTTTCATCTATGTAACTTGAGCACAACATGATATCACGAACTTAGCTGGTTTTACCTAAGTCGTGCGGCACCCTTATGTGTCTGTCCGTAAAGGTCAGCCTCCCCGAATCCTCCCATGGTCCCTTAGGACCTACAAAAGAGAAAACGGGTTAGAGAAAACGCCTCACTCGGGATCCACAAGCAAACATTCCAAGAAATACTTTATAGATAATGCAAATTATAAACAGACTTTACAAGCTCTAAATAGTTGCACAACAAAGGGTCAAAATGGTCTATTATAGACCGAATATCTCTCACAAGTGTCCATATGACACAACCTTTATTTACAAGCCTAAGAAGGCGACCAAACCTAACTAAAATAGGGCTTTTAAGCTTTCGATCGTCCCTCTACATGCTGTGCAAAGCATAAACAAACCAAAAGACATGGACATATATAAGTATTACATCAAACATCCTATTTAGAACTTTGTCCGTAACATTCTCCCCTACTTATTCCTTCGACGTCCTCGTCGAAGCCTTTTGCCAACACTACAACTCCTCGCTTTTGCTGAGTCTTCAATCTTTTGCTTCAATTGCAATGCGCCTCTTGGCTCCCAACTGCTCTTCACTGCTGTTGTTAAGTAGTCGAACTTTTGATCCACTATGATGTTTCAACTAGCCAATGACTTTGACTCTACTATGGGGTTGGCCGAGTTGTGTTGATCCTGGTTGATTCCTGCGGATCTTCCAAATGAAGAAAAAAATCATCCTTACTATACACTAGTCTCTCAAATACGATATGTTGCTTTAACTGGGTGGATGCTATTAGGATTAGGGTCGGCACTAAGAGGGGGGGTGAATTAGTGTAGCGGTAAAATAACGTCGATTTAAAAAAACCTTCATACAATAAAAGTCATTTCCAACGTAAAACCATTTTCAGAAACTTAACTTGAAAGTGAGTTTGTAAAAGTATTGAAGGCAGTAAGCTATTGAAGAGGTTTGCAATAAGGTAATAGTAAGAATAAATGCAAACCAGAGAAGATGACTGTTTATAGTGGTTCGGTCAATCGTGACCTACATCCACTCCTCTGATTCCTCTTCCGTTGAGGCCGTCGGCATCCACTAGAGGCCTTCCTTCAATAGGCGAAGGCCAACCACCCTTTTACAACTCAATTCTCCTTTTAACGGGTTTAGGAGATAACCCTTACACCCCACTTACTCCTCTCTCAAACTATTCTAACACTTAGAACTATGAGAGAAGCTCACACAAGATTGCAGCAGCGTTTCTATACTTTTTTACTCTCAATACTTATGTGCTTTAACTAGAGATAAGAGGGGTATTTATAGGCTTCAAGTTGATTCAAACTTAGAGCCTAAAAACATTTCATCCCGGGTTCCCCGGGCACGGGCAGTACCACTACCTACGCTGGGTGGTACCACCGCCTAGTGTCAGTTTGGCTAACACTGTCCTAGGCGGTACCACCTCCTAGGAGGCTGTGCTGGGTGGTACCACCGCTTGGCACCCTGCTAGGGGCAGTACAACCGCCTAGACTGGCGGTACCACCGCCTGACATAATCTCGAAGACTATGCCACGACGGTGAGTCTTCTTGGGGCATTGTTTGGGCTTCTTATTGGGCCCAACACAGTTCTTACATGGGCTTAGCTAGCTCGTAATTGGGTTGGCCCAATCCAAGCCCAATTATGTGCTAACTACGATTTTTAAGACATATTCTAAGCTAAACTAAGCCTGTAAGTCTATTCTTTCGGCGAGCTTCTAGCGATCTTCCGGCGAACCTCCAACGAACTCTCGGCAATGTTCCGGCGGACTCCCGGCAAGCTCCTGGACTTCATGACGATCTTCTTGGTAAGTTCCGATAAGCTTCTCTAGCAAGCTTCGCGACTTCTCGGCTGGTTCCCGCAGAACTTCCGACGAACGTCTAAACTTCCAACGAACTCTCGAACTCCCAACATGATCGTGTCCTTGACTCTGGGACTTCATTTTGCTTCATGCCTTACTATCATAGTTAGTCCTGCACATGTAAAACAAACTTCAATCTAGACAATTAATACTAAGCATTAATCAAGTTGTCTGGCATGTCATTGGTCCTTCGACGCTTTGTCCGATTCTTCGGTGCATCGTTCTCTCTTGCGACCTATTGCCAATCGGCCAGTTGACTCTGCAACTCCGATATCCTTGGCACAATGTCCACTCTTCTTGGCCTGATGCCCGAATCCACGGCTCGAAGCCTTCTGTCGATACGTCGACCGATCCACCGACCCGACATCTAATCTTCTGGCATGTTCTTTCGGCCCAACATGATTTTTCTACTTTAATTGTCTCATCCTGATCGAAGTATCCTATGTCAGTCAAAACACATATTAAAATATAAATACATATCGATTAGTTTCATTATCAAAATCCGAGATTCAATAATCTCTCCTTTTTTTATGATGACAACCAACCGACGTTGGAGTTAACCTTAACTCCCAGAGTTTAACCAAACTCTCCCTATTAATATGCCATATTGATATAAACTCTTGGATTAAAGAATCCAAGCAAACATGCTATGATCAAATCATGCATGTTATCAACATACTTCTCCCCCTTTGTCATCAACAAAAAGGAGAAGTACAATTCTCATATGTTTAGAAGTAAGAGTTCAAATCGTTGCATAATAAACATCAAGTTTTATCATCATGCAAGCTAGCAAAATTTTGAGTTTTGCAAGTTTGTAAATTTTGCTAGATATGTAAGTTCAACATGTTTGTTTTGCAATGTTCAAGCTAGCAAATGTTTGAAAGAGAAAGCAAGTTTTGTAATATACAAGCTAGCAACAATTTAGAATTGTATAAGTTTGTAAATTTGCTTTTCTTTGCGATGTGCAAGATAGCAATTTTGCTTTTTTGAGATAGCAACTCTTTGCTTCTCAAGATAGGCAAGCTAGTGATGTTGAAGATAACAAGCTCTTTCTTCTCTTTTGAGAAGTGCTATTTTTTTTGCTTCTTTTGCAAAAACGCAAGCTAACAGAATGTTATATTGTTTTACAACATGGAAGCTAACAATTTGAGATGTTCAAGAAGCAAGTTCTTTCTTCTCTTTTGAGAAGTGTAATTTTTTGTTTTTTTCTTGAATTGTGCGAACTAGCATATTTTATCTCCCCCTTTGTCATTGTAAAAAAGAAGGGAAGACCCTTTATATCAATTTTCAGATTTTGACAAAGGTAAGTATTAGTCTTATTTGTGCATCATTATATTTTCAAATTAAAATATGCATAATTTTAAAATCTTACATTTCATTTTTTATGCACGATACCGAAAAATCAATCATCATTATGAGCATATCATACATGATACTAAAAACATTAAATTTTTTAAGTATTTATCAATATTTTGATCATGATACCAAATATTTATCATTTAGAGCATTCATGATACATTATAAACAATACGTCACATACATCATTATAATAAGTATTGCATACATCATTTCAAATTCATGAATATTTCATGCATTCATATCATCAAATAAGAAATATCAAGAAGAAAATAATTGGGTGATGAGATAAACATTTTATGAAAACAAAGAATTGCATAAAAGTCATATCATGAAAGACATGATTCATTTTGACACATCTCCTTTTAAATAAATAACGTAAAGAATTCTGAGGAGATCATGAAAAATCTTGATTCATATAAAATATTTCATGTAATAAATCTCGAGAAATCAAGATCATGATTTTGATAAAACCCAATAAATTCAAACCATCAAAATCAATTTCATGGTTCACAATATTCATAACATAACTAGATTCATGATTTTAAATCTAATAATATATTTTCCTTTTTATGTGATACATTTTAAGTGATTGATTTCATATAAGCATGTTCTTTTCTTTCAAATCCATGCATCATTTATTAACACCAAACAAAAAGAACTTTCAAAGATCACAAAAATTATCATACATAAGTTCAAAATATAAACTCGTTAAGCATGCTTTCAAATCATCATTACGTTTTCATTAAGACATCAAGCTTGGTTTCGTTGAATATAATGTTGAATGATTCTTAAAGATATATAAACTTCTTTAGTTTCAATTTGTGTGATAGATTTTATATTAGCATGCTCAAATATTTGTTCTTATGTTAAAACCATGCATCAACGTTTAAAACGGAAAGATAAAAAATCATCAAGATCAAAAAGTGTAACACAATTCCAAGACATATGATTTCAAATTATTACTTCAAGTCCTTATGCATAAAAATCATCAAGCATGATACAAACATTCATTATGATAAGGCATACAAGATAAAGAAATCATTAAACATAAAGTATATTCATCAATCATGGTATCATTGAGCATAAGGGATTTTCAACCAAAATCATTTTGTTATTAAACATGTAATTTTTATTATCATTTTCAAAATTACTAGCATGCTCCTAATTTTTACATTTTCATTTTTAAACATGCAATTTTCAAGAAAAATTAATTTTTAAAAAATACATCATGGAAAACATTAAGTAATTTCAAAGTAAATTAAGGGGGTTTCGATTACCTTATCATCGAATGTTGTTAAGGTGTAGTTAGCCATCTCGCCTTTGTTGATTTTCTCCTCGTCTTCGGAGGAGCTCGATTCGTCCTAATTTATGTTTTTCTTCTTGCGTTCAAAACAAGTAGTTTCTTTTTTTTTGTTCTTTAATTTTTATTTCATTAACTTTTTAAATTTCTTAGTGAGTTGTTAATGTTCACCATCAATTGAGCTTATGCTCGAGTGGTCTTCAAATGTTTTATGTCCCAAATCCTTCCTGTTCTTTGGAAGGTTGTTCTCGAGTTCCCTTTTTGCCACATTGTTCATTTCGTAGGTCATTAAAGGCCCAATTAGTTCTTCTAGTGAAAGGTTATTTAGGTTTTTAGCCTCTTGTATGGCCGTTACTTTAGACTCCCACGTTTTAGAAAGCGATCGTAAAATCTTGTTTACAAGTTCAAATCCGAAAAACATTTGCCAAGAGCTTTTAAACCATTGATGACATCCATAAAATGGGTGTACATGTCAATAATGGTTTCGCTCGACTTCATTCATAAAAGCTCAAAATCATGAATTAAAAAATTAATTTTCGAAATTTTAACATTGCTAGTCCTTTCATGTGTTATTTCAAGAGTGCGCCAAATATCAAAAGCCATTTCACAAGTAGAAACGCGATTAAACTCATTTCTATCTAAGGTGCAAAACAAGGTATTCATAGCCATTGCATTTAGAGAAAATGTCTTCTTCTCCAAATCATTCCAATGGTTCATTAGAAGAGAATACATTTGAAAACCGAATTCAACTATGTGCTGTAAATTGAGATTCAATGAAAGCAAGAAAACTCTCATTCAAGTTTTCCAATAAGTGTAGTCCGTCCAATTAAAAAAGAGAGGACGAATGAGAGAGTGACCCTCTTGAAAGCCGAAAAGAGTCATTTCTATTTGGGTGCTAAACCAAAATAGAAAACCTAGGACCTGTGGGTAATAGCAAGAATAAATGCAAAACAGAGAAGATGGTTGTTTATAGTGGTTCGGTCAATCGTGACATACATCCACTCCTCTGATTCCTCTTCTGTCGAGGCCACCGGCATCCACTAGAGGCCTTCCTTTAATAGGCGAAGGCCAACCACCCTTTTACAACTCAATTCTCCTTTTACCGAGTTTAGGAGATAACCCTTACACCCCACTCACTCCTCTCTCAAACTATTCTAACATTTAGAACTATGAGAGGAGCTCATACAAGATTGCAGCAACGTTTCTATACTTTTTACTCTCAATACTTGTGTGCTTTAACCAGGGATGAGAGGAGTATTTATAGGCTTCAAGTTAATTCAAACTTGGAGCCTAAAAATATCTCATCTCGGGTTCCTCGAGCACGGGTGGTACCACCGCCTGCGCTGGGCGGTACCACCGCCTAGTGTCAATTTGGCTAACACTGTCCTGGGCGGTACCACTACTTGGGAGGCTGTGTTGGGTGGTACCACCGCCTGGTACCCTGCTAGGGGCAGTACAACCGCCCAGACTAGCGGTACAACCGCCTGACACAGTCTCGAAGACTGTACCATGACGGTGAGTCTTCTTGGGGCACTATTTGGGCTTCTTATTGGGCCTAACACAGTTCTTACATGGGCCTAGCTGGCTCATAATTGGGTTGGCCCAATCCAAGCCCAATTACGTGCTAACTACGATTCCTAAGACATATTCTAAGCTAAACTAAGTCCGTAAGTCTATTCTTTCGGCGAGCTTCCGACGATCTTACAACGAACCTCCGATGAACTCTCGGCAATATTCCGGTGGACTCCTTGCAAGCTCTTGGACTTTATGACGATCTTCTTAGTGAGTTCCGATAAGCTTCTTTGGCAAGCTCTATGACTTCTCGGCTGGTTCCCGCAGAACTTCCAACGAACATCCAGACTTCCGATGAACTCTCGAACTCCCAACATGATCACGTTCTTAACTCCGGGACTTCATTTTGCTTCATGCCTTGCTATCATAGTTAATCCTGCACATGTAAAACAAACTTCGATCTAGACAATTAATACTAAGCATTAATCAAGTTGTCCGACATATCATTGGTCCCTCGACGCTTTGTCCGATTCTTTGGCGCATCGTCCTCTCTTACGACCTTTTGCCCAATCAGCCAATTGACTCTGCAACTCCGATATCCTTGGCGCAATGTCCACTCTTCTTGGCCCGATGTCCGAATCCACGGCCCGGAGACTTCTATCGATACGTCGATCGATCTACCGGCCCGACGTCCAATCTTCTAATATGTTCCTCCGGCCCAACATGATTTTCTTGCTTTAATTGTCTTATCTTGATCGAAGCATCCTACGTTACTTAAAATACAGATTAAAATATAAAGACATATCGATTGGTTTCATCATCAAAATCCGAGATTCAACAAATGCTTGTTGGAGCTTGAACGAGCATCGCCTTGCAACTTTCGAACTTTTGAGTCCTTCCTCCACAAAATGTCCATCGACTCTTCTTTCATTTAGTTGTCACTTCCAAGTAGATTCGCATCACTTCCACTTTCGATTAACATTCTGTTGGGAAATGAAGCGAATAATCTACTCTCAGTAGTACTAATCACCATTAGTGAGGATTTAACAACTATTGTCTTCCATTATCTTCGAAGGGTCTTTGAACCTGTGCAGCACTCCTTTACTGGATAGATAAAAGAATTGGGGTACTCAGTTTCGCCCATTCTCTTAAGAGTTGAGAAGGCAAATGTTACTTGACTTCTCCCGCCTCCTTAAGGTTGTACTCCATACATCGAGCTGGTTACTATCCTTCGCATACGCTTTGCTCACACTTCTGAAGCACTCAAAGTATATGCACTTCTTGCATTAAGTTAGCTACTGTGATTCACCTTCTTAATGCCATCGAACTTCTGGAATGCAGGAAGTTTTTACCCCAACTTGGAGTAATTCTCTAATAGATTTGGTCGCCTCTATGATTGTACCATCTTCTCCATTAACCCTGCCACCTACTCCATTGAGTAGCAAAGGTACAGCACCACATACTGCCTACTTCGTTCTTTGGTCATGCACTCTTGCATGACCCAAAGTCCTTCACTTTCGGCTATCTTGATTAGAAGCTAGTTGACACCGGTCTTACGAAGTTCCTTGGCCTCTACCCTTCAGCATTGTCTCGGTACTTGGAGTTTGCCTCTGCATGCTCTACCTCCTCAGCCCCTTTCATGACCAAGCGCTCTCCCTCCATAAGAGCAAGGGATCAATGACTTTTACGGAAGTCTCGCCTCTGCGGTACCATGGCGCTGCCATGCCCATGGCCCTACTATCTATCACCTCGCATTTACATCCTTTTTTTTCACGATCAGTAGATATGTCTCTATGACACTCCTCTGAGTCTACCTCCATTCTAACTGATGCTTGATTTTGGGTAGCTAAGTCCCTTTGGACTCATCGTCGCTTCCTCGCCCCTTTCGACCCCCTGCTTCAACACCTCTGTGTTCTCGAAGTAACTCCCTTTGGTCGATAGAAAGACAGATTGCAACTCCCATACATGACCTTTGCTATCACGTTGTAGGGTTTGTACCAATTCTATTCTCCTTACCTTCCTTGGTAGTAACATTCGCTTACTCGACCTTGTTCTCTGACTTGCCGGGCTCCCTTAAGCGAATATGGGCTCTGGAGCAGTCCAACTCTCCAACAGCTTTGATAATACTTCTGTATGATCAAGTCCCTCCCATGGGACTCACTGGTACTTACATCCGAACTTTTCCCTTGGTGGAACACAACCCCGATATGCTAATGACCAAGGCTTTCATCCGATGTAAAATTCGATGCACGTACGGAATATCCGCTGTTAGGACTTTAGCTTGAAGAGTCCTAATTGAGAGGTACATTCATGTAAAACCTACCTAAGTCGATCCCTATTAAAGAGGTGAAGAGGCCAGCTAGGATTAGGAGGTTGTTTCTTAGAGAAGAATAAGGAGTTGTAAAGGAATAGAAGTCTTGAGTATGAGTCATATTAGGAGTTGGTTAGAAGTAGGAGTCCTATTAGGAGTTAGGGTTTAGAAGCCCTATAAATAGTCATATATTCCTCCTCTTTTCATAAGCAATAGATGAATCTTTTCTGCAGCCTTTGAGCAGCAACTTGGAGGGAGGAACCCCTATAGAGTTCCAAGGAGGCCGATCCCCTAAAGAGATCAATCCAAGTTTAGAATCTGCAATGGTAGTAACACCTGGTATTAGAGCAGCATTCTTGGCATCTCGCTGCCCTTCCACAACCATCTATCAACCCTCCATAACTGCCTAAAGTAATTCCCACAATTGCTTAAAAGATCGTCGCCAAATTCCGCCGTCATCTCCACCACTACGGATCATCTTTTGATCTCCCCGTGAATTGCAACAGGTTCTGGTTTTCTACCTTACTGTTGCTGCAATTTAGTTATCCTTATTTGAAAATCCCAAAAAAAATATTCCTAATATTGTTGCATAAACTTTTCGTCATAAAGTTTTCATTTCTACGACGAAAGATACAATGCATAATTCCAATCGTATAGCACCGTCTGTTTGATCTTGCTACTGTGTTTTTTCTATCCAAATCTCTACAAAATTTTTATGACATCTTTGACATTTCCTAACAGCAGATTTCCTTTGGTTTTGTCAAAAAATTCTCAATATAAATCATTGATATTTTACGTCTAATCTGCTATACTTGAAAATTTGCACTGTAAAATTTCAGCCGCATAACACTGTTTGTTTGATCTTGATACTATGTTGTTTCTATCCAAATCTCTACAAAATTTTTATGATAGCTTTGACACTTCCTAACAGTGGATTTCCCTTTAGTTTCATAAAAAAATTCTTAATATAAATCACTGATTTTTTATGTCCAATCTGCTATACTTAAAAATCTGTGCTGCAGAAAATTTCAACCGCATATTGTTGCCTTAACCCATCTATTTGCAATCTTTTTTGAATGAAATTTCTTATACACTACATAGATCATCTTGGCTTCCATCTAAGATTAATTTATTAAGGAATTCATCTCTAAAAACGATTTTGTGTTGCTGTAAATTTTCGTCATAAACCGCTGAAATTTTTCGATGAGAATTATGCAATCGCAACTTGCACCAATTTCCTTGCTGTTATACTGCCAAAATTTTCTTAATTAAATTAGACATCCTTACTGTCATATAAACTGTGATTTTGATATCAATTCCCTCCTCAATTCTCTCAAGTTTTTGATGGAAATTACGTCAAGAAACCGTTGTTTCTTTGACGATAATTCTACTCTTACAAGACAGCACATACTTGTTGCAACTTCCACTGATTTCTATCGAACCTCTGCTACCATCTACCACAGATCCAAAATTTTCATCCATAGCCCTAAAACTCCACTAAACCACACCCTTAAACTGCACCCAAAATAGCCATAAAACAAGCCTAAACCGTAGCCTACATCCACCAATCCACCAACCCTTTCGACTATCACCTCTCTCAACCAATACATGCCTTTAACCCGACAACAAAAGAGAGATCTTAACATTACAGATTTGGCAGCATATACTGTGGCATCTGAGGAGGTAATCAATGCTAAATTTAAAGCCTTCGAGGCGCCAATGGAGGATAAGATTCAGATGCTCTTTACCAAACTCAGATTGGGCCAACCACTAAGCCCGAAGAAATCACATCAAGGAGAGAGCTTTGTCCAATCGCACCAAGCCCGAAGATATGACTTCCAAGAGAGGGGAAGCACTATGACCGACCCCAACTATCCGTGCATGAGAGTGGACTTCCCTAGATGGGAAGGAGACCCGATTGGTTGGATCTCGCGTGCGGAGCGATATTTTCGGTACCACAAAACCGTAGATGCATCTATGGTGAAAATAACAGCTATACATCTTGAAGGGGATGCTATATAGTGGTTTGAATGGTTTAAACATACTTATGGAGTCCTTTCATGGCGACAATTCAAAGAAGGATTGCTGATCCGCTTCAGACCAACCGATTACGAGAATATTGACGGACAACTAGCAAAGATCCGACAAACCTCCACCATTCAAGAGTACCAAACTAGGTTTGAAAGGTTATCTAATCAAACTCATGATTGGTCTCAAAAATAGCTATTGAGGACCTTTATTAAGAGCTTGAAGCCGAAGATCCGAGGAGAAGTTAAAGCATGACAACCGTATACGCTTATGGCAGCGATCTCTTTTGCACGACATCAAGAGGAGCAATTGAACCATGAAACTTGGAGGACTAGGGTTGCTCCTCAACCAGTAATATTGAAGCCCTCAGCCCCCTACTAGTCATAGGTGCCCAGCAAGCCAATCACGTGAGTGATGGCACGTGTGACTTGATACAGAATCTTTTTGCTTATTATATTTTGGCGTATATCACTTTATAACTATTGCATAAATGCATATATATATTGTGATATCCTTGGATTTGTGCAATGGGAATCGGATCGTGATGAGATCACGATAATGAGATTGATTCACCTTTAAACACATATCCTAAATAATTCCGGTCATAGGTTACTTCGAGAGGGACATCGTGATAACCTGATAGACCGTGGTGTCTTTGTATGCGTCCATATGATGGATGCAAATGGTCTCATAGCTGCTCGTGTAGGGACACTAGGGATACAAGATGCAGTGCTCATTGGAGAATGAGTTCACTGATTGATCCGCTTACGGAATGTTGGATGGTTGATGATGCCTTATTGTCGACAAATGATTCCGTAGTCCTAGTGGTGTATCTGGTCCTTAGACTTGAGACACCAAGGATGTCCAGTATGAGTGCTCCACTCTTTGATACCAGACTTATAGGTTTGGCTGTCCCATCTAGTGAGTTGGTCATTGGGAGTGGTAGTCGACCTTCACGAGGGCTATTGAGTGTCGATAGAGGATCATCCACTCTGGCGTCATGAGAGGAATATCCCATGTGTTCTTGCTCAGACAAATCCACGCCCAAGGTCATTCGGGTTGAGAGAGAAAGAGTTCTCCCGGGAGAATCCGATTAGAGCGAGACTTCGAGTAGAAACCGTATGGGTCCGACAACACCATGCTTCGATATACGGTCTCTGGGATATTAGATGGATGAGGGACTATAGGTACATGGTAATCGAGGACGACAGGTCCAATGGATTGGATTCCCCAGAGATCGTCTCGGGACTTCTGACGTAGTGGCCTAATGCGTCCGTCCAGAATGATGAGTCGAGTGAATTATTACAGAGATAATAATTCACCGAGTTAGAAGGAGTTCTCGACAGGTATGACTCACGGCCAGCTTCGATATTGGGCCTAGAGGGTCACACACATATGGTAGGCATTGCGATGAGTAGAGATTCGGATATGAGATATCCGGCCAGAGCCCTTATCTTATTGGATGCAGATCCAATACCCACTAGGGAAGGACCCATTAGGGTTTGACACGGGATCTCTATAAATAGGAGGGATTCACACCTCATAGGCTAGAGTCTTTGCTTGCCTTTTCTATTCTCCTCTCCCTCTCCACCTGAGGAGGCCCGGAGTTTTGAGGGAGGGTCATTAACCCTGCCCCGCTGTGGGATCACCGCTAGAGAGGAGGATGCTTGACCTCCTTCACCCTCTCCTAAGGATCTGTAAGAAAACAGGGATATACGATCTCCCTAGGTAACACAATCTTTATACGCAGTTTTGTGTTTTGCGGATTTTTGCGCACCAATCTTCGCACGACGACGAACATCTTTTTAGGAATCGGGGATTTTTGTTTTCTTGTTCTTCCGCTGTGCATATGATGTCGCCCCCATGATTTCCCAACAGCCCCCCTACTATCGACCAAGTCTCTACACCAAAGAGGTTAATAAGAGAAGAGCTTTGGGAGCGATCTGCGAAGGGGTTATGTTGGCATTGTGATGAGTCGTGGAGCCGTGAGCATCGCTGTAGTAAAGGGAGACTTCTTATGATTGAACCAATAGAAGAAGAGGTCATTGAACATCCAGAAGAGAGCCTTGAACATGAAGAACAAGATGCAGAAGAAGAGCCACAACCGACCGAAGTTACGATACATGCACTAGCCGGCTACTCAAACCCGCAAACAATGAAAGTTGGAGGCCTTCTCAAACAACAACTGATCACTGTTCTCATCGACACGGGCAGTGCTATTAACTTTCTAAACAGTAAGGTTACTATCCAGATGGCCTTACCTATCGAGAATTGTAGCAGGTTTGATGTTAAGGTCGCTGATGGATGGATTTTGAAGTATGATCGTAGGCGCCCGCAAGTGAAATTGTTGCTGATCATGAGGCCTTACCAAGAGATAATTGCATATTTCTTCCTTCTCCCTCTTGATAATCATGAGGCCATGCTCAGAATTAAATGGTTGATGATATTAGGTGATGTTTGTTGAAATTTTATGCAACTAATTATGAAATTTTACAGTAAGGAGAAACAAGTGATACTGAACAGGAAACGTGGGGGTGACGTAACAACGATTTGCACATAACAAATGGAAAAGGTTTTGCATAAAGCATACAACAGCTTTTTGGTACAACTTGAGCAACAAACTAAGGGAGAGCCAATAGAATTTGAAGATCTAAACCTACTTCCTTTGCTTGCTGAATTTTCATATATATTTGACGAACCGCACAACCTACCTCTTACCCGTCGGTATGATCATTATATAATGATTCTTTCAGGCAAACCTCCAACAAATACTCAGCCATATCAGTATCTACATTTCCAGAAGGATGAAATAGAAAGGATTGTAAAAGAGATGTTCGAAACAGGAGTTATTCGGCCAAGTTGCAACCTCTACTCTTTACTAGTGCTACTTGTATGCAAGAAGGACAGAACATGGCGAATATGCGTTGATTACCGAGCTCTCAATGGCATAACCATCAAGGATAAATACCCTATTTTAGTAGTAGATGAATTGCTAGATGAAAGGGATCACAAATCTTCACAAAGCTAGACCTTCGATCCGGGTATTATCAAATACAAGTGTACGAAGAAGTCATACCGAAAACCGCCTTTCGAACACATAACGACCACTACAAATTTTTACTTTCTTCAACAAAAGGTAAAATATCTTGGGCATATCATATCAGAGGAAGGTGTGACGGTGGACCCCTTCAAAATAGAAGCAATGCAAAACTGGCCTACCTCGAGGAACATAAAATTGCTACATGGCTTTTTGGGTTTAACAAGCTACTACCGTAAGTTCGTGAAAAACTATGGAAAGATCAGTACACAACTGGAAAAAGATGTCTTCCAATGGTCGGACAGAGCCTCCGCTGCCTTCGACAAACTTAAGGCAGCCATAACGATGACGTCGGTGCTAGCGCTACTAGATTTTAACCGACCCTTCATCATTGAGGCTGATGCATCTGGAGACAGAATATAAGACGTTCTCATGCAAGATGGTCGACCACTCACATACATTAGCAAGGCATTGTCTCCCCTCTATCAAAACATGTTAACATATGATAAGGAGATGCTCGCTATTGTGTACGCAGCAACAAGGTGGAGATCGTACTTGATCAGGCGATGCTTTCAAATCAAGACCGACCATAAAAGCCTAAAATATCTCTTGGAGCAGAAGATATCTTCCCCCGAGTAGCAAAAATGGGTAACAAAGGTTCTTGGATATGATTATGAAATAACTTATAAAAAGGGGAAATAGAATGTTGTTGCAGATGCACTTTTACGGCTACCTAAGCAAGCTGAATTTTTGGCCATTTCACTTTCGACTAGTGACTTCCTTGAGGATATTAAGATGGAATGGCAAGAAGATTCGGAGACTAGTAAGATTATAAAAAAATTGGAGGAAGCACCAAGCTCTATGGCTCATTACAATTGGGACTCAAAAGAATTACATTATAAGGGATGCATTATGCTTGTGACAAATTCTACATGTATCTTCACAAGCAGATTTTAGACAAAATTATTCCATATACAGGGTATTAAATTGAAAAGGAGTATAACATATCATCCATAAACCGATGGCCAGACGAAAGTTATAAATAGGTGCTTGGAGACAATCAAAAGCCACCCACCAAATAAGACTACCCAAGGAAAACTCCAAACCTAGCCAAGTGCCATTATTGATCGACGGATCGTGACTCGATGATGACGACCCACTAATGAAGTGCTAATACAGTGGGCGAACCTACCAATAGAAGATGCCACTTGGGAGAACTATGACGACTTGAAGATCAAATTTCCAGAGTTCATGAATCATCAGCCTCGAGGATAAGGCTGATTTGAAGAGGGTGGGTCTTTTAGGACTCTAGCTTGGAGAGTCCTAATTGAGAGGTATATTCATGTAAAACCTACCTAAGCCGACCCCTATTAAAGAGGTAAAGAGGCCGGCTAGGGTTAGGAGGTTGTTTCTTAGAGAAGAATAAGGAGTTGTAAAGGAATAGGAGTCTTGAGTAAGAGTCCTATTAGGAGTTAGTTAGAAGTAGGAGTCCTATTAGGAGTTAGGGTTTAGAAGCCCTATAAATAGTTATATATTCCTCCTCTTTTTATAAGCAATAGATGAATCTTTTCTGCAGCTCTCGAGTAGCAACTAGGAGGGAGGAACCCTTATAGAGTTCCAAGGAGGCCGATCCCCTAAAGAGATCAACCCAAGTTTAGAATCTGCAAGGGTTCTAACATCCGCCTCTGCGGTACCATGGCCTTCACTCCTTGAATCCATAACCCTTCTTGCCGTTGTGTTGTTCACTAAAGTAGAGCTTCCAGTAGCTCCCGATCATACCTCCGTATAATCTAGTCCCTCACGGGACTATGTTGTATGTATCGCATTGCCACGAATTGTTCCACCACGATCTGCTGCACCATGTTACCTGTTGGTGACATCTTTATTACATTCTGATCCTTGTGGGATGAACTCGAATTGTGATCCCTCCATATGTGGCCTCTGCCAATACATCGCAGGGTCTCTTTTACATTCGATTTTGTTCGCTCCTTTGGCAATCGACCTTCATCTACTTGCTCTTGGGTCACACCTAGATGAAGCACCACTCTAGGACAGTTCGTTGCCCAGTAGCTCCTGAAGTCCATTGACTTCGCTAAAAATGATGTACCATTGTCTGGATCCAGGGCCTCTACCCCCACCAGCATAATCTCCGCTGCGCACCGCTTCCTTTATGGCAACTTGAATGGCAACACTGTGACATATTCTTCAAGAGTACTCGTCTTTGCGTCCTCTTGCCCCATGTCAACTCTTTCTAAACCCAACTTCACCTCCGTAAGTTGAGTCGCCTTAGTTCCTCCATCAAATGCTTTTTCCGAGATAAGGTGCATATGCCCAGAAGCTCCCTTCATCTTTGGCACTATGCAAGATGAGTCCGCTCCGTCAGAATGAAGGACCCATGGAACAACATGATCCTGCTCTTGCTTCTGTAAGAGTTTATGTCCTTGATCTCTGTCCAAGGAAAGCACTGCGCCTCCGCTCCATGTTCCATCTTTTATGTTGGCTCCCTTCATGTGGCTTGGGTACTTTGCCAAGTTACACCCAAGTTGCTCCACTCCTCGTTTTTGCATTGAGTTGATGGTGGCCCTCACGCCCACCATTCCACGGGTCAGCCCTCCCTTGAGTCCAATCTCCATATCGACTCCAAGTATGCCTTTATTTATGTTGCTTTGGATCGCTCCCCTACTTGATCTCGCAATGTATCTACCAATGCATTCTCACAAGTGAGATTATGCAACGACTCCTCGCCGCTTGCTTGGTCCATTGAACTTCATGGAGTTGTTGTTTGTTGAGGTATTCCTCCTCAACATGTGCGGTATGTTGCACATGATTCTCCCTCTGGAGAAATTAGGATCTATCCCTTCTAGATAATTGTCCCGTTTGAGCAATATCTCTCTTCGCTTCTTTCTCTTTGATAATTTCAGATACCACCATCCCTTTCAAACTACTCTGATTTGCTGAACAAACTGTATATTGTTCTGCCTCCTACAAACACACTTGCTAGATTGCGACTCCACATCAATATAGCCCCCGCTGCACCACTCAAGGCCTAGCAACATACTAAACTCGCTGAACACTTCAGCCTCCTATAGATGTATCCTTCACATGCCGAAGAGAAAGTTTCAATGCTCCATAGCACCGAGTTTCGATTGCCTTGGGATGACCCTGAACATTCCATTATCTGCATACAAGCCCATGCATGAGTACCGAATTCTTCGAGTTAGCAATTCCCTTCACCTCTGTGAGCTTTGCACAACTCTTTCGATCGCTGAGAAACTCATTCCACCTTGTATGGTCCCATCCTTTACCAAGAACCACACTTGCCTTAAGCACCATCAAGTATAGTTGTTAACATTGAGTCGTAGCTCAAACTCAGCCATCCCAACCTTTATGCGCTTCGCATTCTTCCAAGCTTACATGTTCTCGTGGTGCCTCTTACGCGAAGGGTTGGCCATTCCTCTGAATGTCAATCTCAAATGCCCGCTCCTTGGAGCGACTCCTTTTCCCTACATCTCCATGCTCGTTTTCCTACAAACGGTCATGCGTGTGCTGACTGCCCTTAACGCAGCCCCGCTTGGTCCCCTACGTTTGCCAAGTGTGTCTATGAATACTTATCCCGCTCTGATACCATCTATCACAGACTTAGCCGGTTTTGCATAAGTTGTACGACACCCTTGCGTGTCCGTCCACAAAGGTTAGCCTCTCCAAAACCTCCCATGGTCCCTTAGGACCTACAAAAGAGAAAACGGGTTAGAGAAAGTGCCTCACTCGGAATCCATAAGCAAACATTCTAGGAAACACTTCATAAACAATGTAAATTACAAACATACTTTACAAGCTCTGAACAGTTATACAACAAAGGGTCAAAATGGTCTACTACAGATCAAATATCTCTCACAAGTGTTCACATGACATAACCATTATTTACAAGCCTAAAAAGACCACCAAACCCAACTAAAATGGGGCTTTTAAGCCTTCGATCATTCCTCTACATGTTGTGCAAAGCATGAATAAACCAAAAGACACGAGCATATATAAGTATTATATCAAACATCCTATTTAGAACTTTGTTCGTGATAATGCACCTGCAGCTATGTACTAAGCTTCAATTATAGATAATGCAACAGAGTTTTGTTTCTTGAAAGACTAAGAAACGAGTGCGAATCCTAAAAATTGATAAGTTCTGGATGTGCTTTTTTTATCTAAACTACATCCAGCAAAATCCGCATCAGCATAACCAAGCAATTCAAAATTCTTAGATTTAGGATACCATAATCCTAGTTTAGGAGTTCTTTTTAGGTATCTAAATATCCTTTTAACAGCTTTTAAATGAGATTTCTTAGGGTTGGATTGAAATCTAGTACAAAGTTCTACGCTAAACATGATATCCGATCTAGTTGTGGTGAGGTAAAGCAAACTATCTATCATACCCCTATAAGTTTTTTGATCAAAGCTTTCTTCACTTTCGTTAATGTCTAACTTACTGGCGGTACTCATAGGTGTTAGGATCGAGAGCACTAAGAGGGGGGGGGTGAATTAGTGCAGCGGAAAACTTTCTGCGATTTAAAACCGAAAGCTGCGTTTGAACGATAAGGACAACTCTGTATGAGAGTTGATACTAAGCAAGGTTACAGTCAATCTATGCAGGCAGTTTGCAGCAATGATGAGAACCAGAATATCGGCGCAAACTGAAATCCGACGTTCGTACGAAGAAACAGATTTACATCTAAGTGTCGATTCATAAATCACTTGTTTAGATAAAACGCAGTTTAAGCAGAAGTATAAAGACAGTGTGCTGCTATTGTACAACTCAAAAAGTAATCTGCAAAAAGCAGATTTACGTCTAAACGCAGATTTACGTCTAAACGCAGATTTACGTCTAAACACAGATTTACGTCTAAACTTTGAAACTTGTTTGTAAAATCGCAGAAGGCAGTATGCAGTTGAAATCAAGATGTAAACGTAAACTGAAATCTGATGATTGTACGAGGAAAGCCGATTTACGTCAAATGCAGTTTTACGTCTAAACGCAGTTTTGCGTCTAAACGCAGTTTTACGTCTAAACGCAGTTTTGCATCTAAACGTAGTTTTACGTCTAAACGCAGTTTTGCGTCTAAACGCAGTTTTACATCTAAACGCAGTTTTGCGTCTAAACGCAGTTTTACATCTAAACGTAGTTTTACGTCTAAACATAGTTTTGCGTCTAAACGCAGTTTTACGTCTAAACGCAGTTTTACGTCAAAGCATAATTTTACGTCTAAACACAATTTTGAACTTTGAAAAGCGTTTTATGAATACGCAGAAAGCAATTTGCAGTTATAAATGGAATCAAAACGTAAGCGTAAACTGCAGTGTAAAGATCGTACGAAAACACCGATTTACGTCTGAATGCAGATTCGGAAAGATCAGAACTTAGAGACTCGTTTGTAAAAGCGCAGAGGGCAGTAGCTATGTAGGAGGTTTGCAGTAATGATAAAGTGCTCAAAGTAAAAGCAAACCAGAGATTTAGAGTGGTTCGGTCAGTCTTGACCTACTCCACTTTTGGCTTCCTCCTCCGACGAGGTCACCGACGTCAATTAGCTGCCTTCCTTCAATGGGCGAAGGCCAACTTCCCTTTTACAGTTTCACTCCTTTTGATGGGCTCAGGAGACAACCCTTACAGAACCTTTCTCTCCTCTCTTTACAACTCAAGACTTGAAGAACAGAAAGAGAAGAACTTTTGGACTTTACACAAATTTGAGCTCTTAGAATCACAGAAAAGATCAAGAATTCGGTGTGGATCTGTGTCTTTTTAGTGCTGAATGGGTGGGGTATTTATAGGCCCCAACCCAGTTCAAATTTGGAGCTCAAAACGATCAAATCCGGAATTCCGGGATCGGTGATTACACCTCGATTGGAGAGGTTGCACCGCCGCGGCAGAGCTCGAGATCGAGCCTCTGGCGGTGCCACCTGCCGAGGCGGTTGCACCTCTCTCGCCAGAGCTTCGAAGATCGAAGCTCAAAGGTTGCACCGCCGACCGGAGAGGTTGCACCGCCAGCCTCTTCGGAGATCGAGCCTGGGCGGTTGCACCTCTTGGTCGGGCGGGTTGCACCGCCAGCCTCATCGGAGACATAGCCCAGCGGTGCCACCTCCTGGCCTAGGCGGTTGCACCTCCTGGTGCAATCAGGGTCCAAATGGTTAGCTCCATTCGGCCCAATTTCAATCTTTTCAGGGGCCCAATTGCCCCAAGATTAAGCTAATGGGATCACCTCCCATTTTCCAACTTAATCAACGTGCTAACTACGATTAAATCTAAGACAATTTCTGCAGCTTTGCTCCGTCGTCAATCGCTTCTTCCGGGCGAAGTTTCAAATAACTTCCGTCGATCATCCGATGAACCCTTGGTGATTCTTCATGGGACTTCCGGCATACTCACGGACTTTTTGCGACGATCCACTTGGCGAAGTTCCGGCGAAGCTTCGCTTTCAACAAGCTTCGGACTTCTCTGATCTGTTCTCGCAGAACCTCCGGCGACCGGGCCCAAACTTCCGTCGAACTCTCGAACTCCCAACGTGATCATGATCTTGACTCCGGCGCAACTCCTGCTGCTTGTCTAACTTTCATCGTAGTTAATCCTGCACACTTATCTCAACACATAGATTAGACAACAAATGACAATTGACTTCATCATCAAAATCTGAGATTCAACAATCTCCCCCTTTTTGATGATGACAATCAATTGATAATGGAGTTATCCTTAACTCCCCCTATCTATATGCCATAGTTGAGATAAGTCAACCTTGAATTCAAGACCTAAGAATTCAAGTGACGTATTGATAAGTTAGATCAGTTAAACTTATCAATACTTCCATCATGATACCCATCATGATGTATCTCTTCAAGAATGATGTCAAGGCTTGACATACATCATCAAGTTTGTATGATTGTGTTTGTAACTATTCATCATGTAATTGAATATTATCATATAAAGCTGCGAAGGACTATTACATGATGCATACATTTGAGATTTTCTAGCAAGTTTGCATTTACTTCACAAGATAGGATATCAACTCAAGACATAATGCAAACTATAGCACATGTTCATATATCTTTTGGTGATGCAAGGTTGGCATAACCATAACAATGTTTATAGCATCACTCAAGTATTTGCAACTATGTCATAGACATGATTATAGCAGTGTTCATCAATTCATATGTTTCTCCCCCTTTGTCATCAACAAAAAGCATGATAGCATTATAAAAAAGCATGGTAGATGTGATTCCAGCAGGTTATCACGCACATAATTTCCATTTTTAGCATTCAAACCAAAAAGTGAACTTCTTACATGCATTTGGTTATGAGCAAGCTACTGATTTTTTTTAAAAACATTTGTCACATAATTTCCAACATGTTATTTGATCAAGTGATGCCAAGACATGTAATAGTAATAACGTCCGAAAAATAATTTTAACTGGTTTAAGTATTCGGACACATCAAGTTTTATTATCATGCAGTTTTGAAGCCAGAAAATTTAGCAAATGTTACATCGTGCTTAGAACATTCAAGCTACCAAGTTTTTAGATATGCAAGTTTTACGGCATACAAGATAGCACATGCAAGCTAGCAATGTTACAACATTTTAGAATTTGCAAGCTAGCAGTTTAGAGATATTCAAGAAGGCAACTCTTGCTTCTTGAAATATGCAAGTTGCAAGCTAGCAAATTTTTGCTTTCTTTGCAGTGTTAGCTTTTGATATCGTAATGCAACTATTTTAAGTGTTTATCAATTGTAGCATTTCATCATATGGCATGATATCGACATGTATAGCTGTGAAGCAAGATTTTGATATCATTTCATGATGTACACATTTCGAATATTTTAGCAAGTGTAGCATTGCATCACATGGTAAGATATCAGCTCGTACTATGCAAATTTTTGTTTGATATCTTGATACAGGGCATATAGCAATGATAGCAATCATATATTTCTTGGTGATGCAAGTATGGCCTAATCATAGTATCAGTGATAGCAACCATATTAACATCAGTAATAGTAACCATATCACTGTCATATCGCTGACTTATCAACTATATTGGTATGTCACTTTATATTTTTCAAGGCATAAGGTTTTTAAAACATTTTAGTTTCAGTGTAAAATCCGAGATAAACAACAAGAGATGTTTGTAAATTTGCATATGCTTACAGATCAAGGTAAAGGGTAACATATGGAGTTTACAACATATCAGGTAACCATATCAAAAACAAAGTCCTTCATGATGAGTAACATAAGGAGTTTACAACATGCCATATCAAAGACAAAGTCCATGAGGTGTTCATACAAGCTTATTCATGAGGTGGAAGGTTGAAGTGCCTAAATAAAGAGTCAAATTGTCGATGGATTTGCTGCAGCTCAGTTAGGATTTGATCTTGTCGAAGTTCAAGCCGTTCTTGTCTTTGTTCGAATCGGTCCATCCGAATCCCAATATCTTCGATGGATGATGTGTGAGTTTGCTCAACCGGATGTGTTTCCTCAAAGGGATAGATCGGAGGAGATTGGGTACTCCTAAAGACTGGTGTTTCCGGCTCGGGTTCAGGTTCAGGTTGAGGGGGATCAGTTCTTCTAGGCATTCTAACCCAATTACCGTTTCTATAGTGACATCTTAGTCGGTGAAGTAGATTTTTGTTTATTATGCTGAATCTATCTACTTTCATTACTTCTTCTTCTGGTGGTATTTGAATGTCGTAAGCTTTCATTATTCTAGTAATTATACCACCATATGGGAGCATCATATCTTTCTTAGATAATTCTAATATGTTTTGTTGGATAAGATAGCCAAGACAAATGTCATGTCCTTTCATGATTAAGTACATAGTTCCTAATTCTAATTGACTCACTTCATCATGATGGTATTGTTTAGGAAGAATTATACTAGTCATGATATGATGAAGTATCTTAGTGTTTAAAGGCAGTAGATGTTCACAACTTTTAGGAACAAATGCTATGTTAGGATTGGCAAAGATTGTTCCTAAGGCTTCAACATAGGATGTTCCAATAGTTTCATCATCCCATGATCCTCTAAAGTAAAGTCCTATGCTTTTCATGGGAATGCCTATCATATCACAAATGAATCTATCAGTGATTGAGATGTGTTGTCCTAAAAGATAGGTGGACATCCTTTCTTCATCATCTATTTGCATGTTATTGTAAAACAATCTAACTAGCCTAGGATAGATGGGTTCGTTAATCTGCAAGATTGGAAGTAGATTTAGGTTTGCAAACCATTGGATAGTCTCTACGTCTCTTAGTTCATTCAGATCTACGTATTTTCCTTTGTTGATGCTTCTTAGTTCGAAAGAGAGAAATTTTTCAGCATGGTTTTTTGAATCAAAAAGGGTAAAATCAAACTCTTCTACTAATCTCCTCTTTCCCTTGTCCCTTGAGGATCTTCTAGATCCCATAACTACTGCTGTTTAGAGGAATAAAGATGAACAAGAGTAAATGAAGAACAAAACGGAGTTTAAGAGGTTCTTAGAGAATACCTTAGTGGAATCTTCAAAATAGGGAGCGATTCTTGATGTTTTGCTCCGAAATGGGAGGTATTTGGGAAGCTAAACGGGGTGAAATGGGGATGGAGGAGGCTTGGAGGAGTAGAGAAGGAAAGGGAGGTGAGTTGGGGTCGGTTTCACCGCCGGCCCTATCGTGGGTTAAAAAGGCAGAGTTGCTGGCGGTTGCACCTCTGGCTAGAGCGGTGCAACCGCTGGCAACCCATGATGGCTGGAGGTGCCACCGCTAGCTGGAGAGGTGCCACCGCCTATAGGTAGTGAACACTTTGTTGTGATTTGATCAGGGAGGTTTTGTCTTGAGGAGAGTTTTCATTCAGAGCAATTAACGGTACTTACATGATTACGTGTGCGTTTTTATTTCAAGGCAAAAATGTTTGTACGATCAAGATAGACTTTTTAACGTGCATACTCCCAATGTCGTACATATGTTTGTGATTTTGAAAAGTCACATTGCATTTGTGATTTCATAATTTCCACTCATTGTTGTATCCAAATTGCATTTGGGTCATGATTAACGAGAATCAAGGAGCAGAACATTAATTCTTGCTCCAACTTAAGGTTTTAATGTTTTTGTAGGAAGGGATGATTTTTAGGTACCCATTTGCTTTTGGGTGCCTCACTAATAGATCTAGATTTTCTATCATGTTGCATAGAATTTGTCATGGTTCCTTTAGGAACCCAAATCAATTTGTTTGGACTAAATTTCCTAAATGGACAATAATGCGTCCTGTGTCCGAACTTGCAACAAAAGTTGCATTTGCTTTGATGTTTAACATGTAAGATGGGGCCTTTTACGAAGGTAGTTGAATTTTGGTGAGGACTCCTCACAAATCCAATCCCACTTCTTTTGGGAACATGACCCTTGTTTGTAAGGATCATGTTTAATGACTTGCTACCAACCTCGAATTTCTTCAAGGTGTCCTTAAGTAGCAAGTTTTCTTTTTGAAAAGTTTCTAGATCATGACATTTGATACATGAATTTAAACTATCATGATATTCAATTTTTAACTTATTGAAATCACAAATAAGACTATCATGCTCCTTTTTTAGCAATTTATATTTTCTATTGATAATCTTGCATTCATCAAATAAGTCATGGAAGGCATTTAATAGTTCATCGAAAGATAAATCAGCATCTAATAAATTCGTTACCTCCTCTCCGATGGCCATTAAGGCATAATGAGCAACTTGCTCGGTGTTGGTCTCCTCTTCTTCGGATGCGCTCGAGTCGTCCCACGTTGCTTGAAGCGCCTTCTTCTTTGATGTTCTTCTTCTGACTTGGGGACAATCACTCTTGTAGTGTCCCGGCTTTTTACATTCATAGCAGATCACTTGGTCTTTCTTGGGTTCAAGTTTATTTTTCGCATCATTCTTAAACTTGTTTCTTTTAAAGAATTTTTTAAACTTTCTTGTTAAAAGTGCCAAGTCATCATCACAGTCCTCATCACTTGAGTTTTCTCTCAAGTGGCATTTAGAAGTTTTAAGTGTCATATCCTTCCTGTTCTTTGGAAGGATGTCTTCTTGCTCTTCATGAGCTTTGCAAGTCATCTCATAGGTCATTAATGACCCGATTAGTTCTTCAAGAGGGAAGTTGCGCAGATCTTTTGCCTCTTGAATAGCAGTGACTTTAGGATCCCAACTTTTAGGAAGGGATCTTAGTATCTTATTTACGAGTTCAAAATCCGAAAAACTTTTTCCGAGTCCTTTTAGACCGTTGACGACATCCGTGAAACGGGTAAACATGTCGCCAATGGTTTCACTCGGTCTCATTCGGAAAAGTTCAAAAGAATGCAATAACAGATTGATTTTTGACTCTTTCACTCTACTTGTGCCCTCGTGGGTCACTTCAAGTGTGTGCCAAATATCAAATGCAGTTTCGCAAGTTGAAACACGATTAAACTCGTTTTTATCAAGTGCGTAAAATAAGGCATTCATAGCCTTTGCATCAAGAGCGAAAGCCTTCTTTTCCAATTCATTCCAATCGATCATTGGAAGAGAAGACTTTGAAAATCTATTTTCAACAAGGTTCCACAGTTCAAAATCCATAGAAATAAGAAAGATCCTCATTCGGGTCTTCTAGTAGGTGTAGTCCGTCCCACTGAACATGGGTGGACGTGTAATAGAATGCCCTTCTTGGTTTCCGGCGTATGCCATCTCTCTTGGGTTTTAATCCGTTAGAGAGTTAACCTTGCTCTGATACCAATTGTTAGGATCGAGAGCACTAAGAGGGGGGGGGGTGAATTAGTGTAGCGGAAAACTTTCTGCGATTTAAAACCGAAAGCTGCGTTTGAACGATAAGGACAACTCTGTATGAGAGTTGATACTAAGCAAGGTTACAGTCAATCTATGCAGGCAGTTTGCAGCAATGATGAGAACCAGAATATCGGCGCAAACTGAAATCCGACGTTCGTACAAAGAAACAGATTTACGTCTAAGTGTCGATTCGTAAATCACTTGTTTAGATAAAACGCAGTTTAAGCAGAAGTATAAAGACAGTGTGCTGCTATTGTACAGCTCAAAAAGTAATCTGCAAAAAGCAGATTTACGTCTAAACGCAGATTTACGTCTAAACGCAGATTTACGTCTAAACACAGATTTACGTCTAAACTTTGAAACTTGTTTGTAAAATCGCAGAAGGCAGTATGCAGTTGAAATCAAGACGTAAACGTAAACTGAAATCTGATGATTGTACGAGGAAAGCCGATTTACGTCTAAATGCAGTTTTACGTCTAAACGCAGTTTTACGTCTAAACGTAGTTTTACGTCTAAACGCAGTTTTGCGTCTAAACGCAGTTTTAGTCTAAATGCAGTTTTACGTCTAAACGCAGTTTTACGTCTAAACGCAGTTTTACGTCAAAGCGTAATTTTACGTCTAAACGTAGTTTTGAACTTTGAAAATCGTTTTATGAATACGCAGAAAGCAATTTGCAGTTATAAATGGAATCAAAACGTAAGCGTAAACTGCAGTGGGTAAGTGTAAAGATCGTACGAAAACACCGATTTACGTCTGAATGCAGATTCGGAAATATCAGAACTTAGAGACTCGTTTGTAAAAGCGTAGAGGGCAGTAGCTATGTAGGAGGTTTGCAGTAATGATAAAGTGCTCAAAGTAAAAGCAAACCAGAGATTTAGAGTGGTTCGGTCAGTCTTGACCTACTCCACTTTTGGCTTCCTCCTCCGACGAGGTCACCGACGTCAACTAGCTGCCTTCCTTCAATGGGCGAAGGCCAACTTCCCTTTTACAGTTTCACTCCTTTTGATGGGCTTAGGAGACAACCCTTACAGAACCTTTCTCTCCTCTTTTACAACTCAAGACTTGAAGAACAGAAAGAGGAGAACTTTTGGACTTTACACAAATTTGAGCTCTTAGAATCACGTAAAAGATCAAGAATTGGTGTGGATCTGTGTCTTTTTTCAGTGCTGAATGGGTGGGGTATTTATAGGCCCCAACCCGTTCAAATTTGGAGCTCAAAACGATCAAATCCTGAATTCCGGGATCAAAGTGATTGCACCTCGATTTGGAGAGGTTGCACCGCCGGCGCGAGCTCAAGATCGAGCCTACAAGGCGGTGCCACCTGCGTCCGAGGTTGCACCTCTCTGCCGAGCTCGAAGACCGAGCTCGAGGTTGCACCGCCTTGACCGGAGAGGTTGCACCGCCGGTCTCGCTCGCGGAGATCGAGCCCCTGGGCGGTTGCACCTCTTGGTCAGGCGGTTGCATCGCCCGATCTCGGAGACATAGCCCAGGTGCCACCTCCCCGGCCTAGGCGGTTGCACCTCCTAGTGCAATCAGGGTCCGAATGGTTAGCTCCATTCGGCCCAATTTCAATCTTTTCAGGGGCCCAATTGCCCCAAGATTAAGCTAATGGGATCACCTCCCATTTTCCAACTTAATCAACATGCTAACTACGATTAAATCTAAGACAATTTCTGCAGCTTTGCTCCGATGCGTCAATCGCTTCTTCCGGTGAGTTTCCGGCGAACTTCCGTCGATCATCCGATGAACCCTCGGTGATTCTTCTGTGGACTTCCGGCATACTCCTGGACTTTGCGACGATCCACTTGGTGAGTTCCGACGAGCTTCGCTTGGCAAGCTTCTGGACTTCTCGGATCTGTTCTCGCAGAACCTCCGACGACCGTCCGAACTTCCGTCGAACTCTCGAACTCCCAACATGATCATGATCTTGACTCCGGCGCAACTCCTGCTGCTTGTCTAACTTTCATCGTAGTTAATCCTACACACTTATCTCAACACATAGATTAGACAACAAATGACAATTGACTTGATCATCAAAATCTGAGATTCAACAATAGGAGTGTTGATAGCCTTTGAACTATCCATGTTAAATCTTTTTAGCAAGTCTAAAACATATTTTGTTTGATTAAGAAAAATATCATTGCTAAGTTATTTAATTTGTAAGCTTAAAAAGAAGGTTAGTTCCCTTATTAGGCTCATTTCAAATTCTAGGCTCATGCTTTTGGCAAATGATTCATATAAGGATTCATTTGTAGAACCAAAAATAATGTCATCAATATAAATTTGAATAATAAAAAAATTATTTTTAAAATTTTTAATAAACAATGTAGTATCAACCTTGAATTTAGAGAAATTATTATGAATTAGAAATGAGCTATGTCTCTCATACTAAGCCCTTGGAGCTTGTTTTAATCCATAGAGAGCTTTAGTTAATTTAAACACATGATTAGAAAAATTATCATTCTCAAATCTGGGAGGTTGTTTAACGTAAACTTCTTCGGAGATAAAGCCATTAAGAAAAGCACTTTTAACATCTATTTGAAATAACTTAAAATTATTACTACTAGCATAGGAAAAGAGCATCCTTATGACTTCTAATCGTGCCATAGGAGTGAAGATTTCTTCATAATCGATATATTTTTTTTGGTTGAAGCCCTTAGCCACTAATCTAGCCTTGTTTCTAACCACGATACCAAATTCATCTTTCTTATTTCTAAAGACCCATTTAATACCAATAACTAAATGGTCATTTGGCCTTGGAACAAGCTTCCACACTTCATTTCTCTTAAATTGATTCAATTCTTCTTATATTGTGATGACCCATGAATCATCTTTCATGGCTTCGTCAATATATTTAGGTTCAATTTAGGAGAGAAAAGCAGCGTTGATACAAAAATTCTTAAGAGAAGAATAAGTTTGAACCCCTTTTAATGTGTTTCCTATAATTAACTCCTTAGGATGAGCATCTATAGACTTCCATTCCTTTGGTAAAGAAGGTTCGGAAAAAGATGCATCCAAGTTGCTAGATGGAGAAAGGGATTCATTTAAATTTAAAGTATCAAATTTAAGATTATTATCAAAATTATTTTTCTTAACTTCAGAAATTTCATTAAAAACAACATGAATAGATTCTTTTATAACTAAAGTTCTTTTATTAAAGATTCGAAAAGCCTTTGAAATAGAAGAATAACTAAGAAAAATTCTCTCATCGGATTTTGCATCAAACTTTCCTAAAGTATCTTTTTCATTCAAAATAAAATATTTATACTAAAAAACTTTAAAGTATGAAATGTTGGGCTTTTTGTTGTTCCACAACTCATAAGGAGTTTTGGAAAGTAATGGTCTTACTAAAACCCTATTCATAACATAGCATGTCGTATTTACGGCTTCAGCCCAAAAATATTTGGTTAGACTATATTTATTTAACATGATTCTAGTCATTTCTTGTAAGTTTCTATTCATTCTTTCTACTACTCCATTTTGTTGAGGATTTCTTGAAGTAGAGAAGTTGTGGTTGTATCCATTAGATTCACAAAATTCTTGGAAATCATGGTTTTGAAATTCACCACCGTGATCATTTCGTATTGATGAAATCATAAAACCCTTTTCATTTTAAACTAGTTTACAAAACATAGAGAAATACCTAAAGCAATCACTTTTGTGTGCCAAGAAGTAAGTCCAAGTATATCTACTATAATCATCAACAATAACAAAGACATATTTGCTACCTCCTAGGCTTGATGTAGCAATTGGTCCAAACAAGTCCATATGGATCAATTGCAATGGTCTAGAGGTGCTTATTTGATTATTTGGTTTGAAATTACCTTTTATTTGTTTTTCTAGTTGACATGTATCACACACATTGTCTTTAACGAACTTAATGTGAGGAATTCCTCTCACAAGTTCTTTAGATGAGATTTGAGAGATTAGTTTCATGCTAGCATGACCTAATCTCCTATACCAAAGCCAAGCATCGTCATTCAAAATCGAAAATTATATTTTATTGCAAAGATCATTAATGTCAATAGTGTATACGTTATTTTGTTTTAGTGCAATCATAGATGTGTTTTTGTATGATTTTTCAATAATGCAAGTATTAGATTCAAATTTAACAATATATCCTTTATCACACAATTGACTAATGCTCAAGAAGTTATACTTTAAGCCATCAACCGATAACACATTTTCAATAAAAAGGTTGGATTTGTTACCTATGGTCCTTTGCCAATGATTTTACCCTTGTTGTTGTCTCCGAATATGACATATCCTTCGTCTAGGCTAATGAGCTTAGAGAATTGAGATGGATCTCCGGTCATATGCCTTAAGCATTCACTATCAAGGTACCATCTCTTGCTCCTAGCTTGTGATTGTTAGGATCAAGAGTCGGGATCGACACTAAGAGGGGGGGTGAATTAGTGTAGTGGTAAAAATCACATCTTCAAAAATTTCGTTGCGATAAAACCGTTTCCGACGAAAAATCGATTTTGGAAACTTAACTTGAAAGTGTATTCGTAAAAGAGTAGTGGATGTAAAGAGCAAGTAAGAAGGTTTGCAGTTAAAGTAAATTGCTCAAAGAAATGCAAACCAGATTTTAGAGTGGTTTGGTTAACGTGACCTACATCCACTTTTGGCTTCCTCCTTCGACGAGTACACCGGCGTCCACTAGAGGCCTTCCTTCAATAGGCGAAGGCCAATCACCTATTACACCCCTCTTCTCCTTTTCATGGGTTTAGGAGACAATCCTTACAAGCACTCACACTCCTTTTATAGAATTCTAAACTTAGAGTGGAGGAGAGAATTTCTAGAGAGATTGTAGCAGTGTTTTCTCACTTTTTAATACTCTATGCTTGTGTACTTTAACCAAGGATGAGAGGGGTATTTATAAGCTTCAAGTTTATTCCAACTTGGAGCCTAAAACTTTCCCATCCCGGGTTCCCCGGGCACGGGCGATACCATCGCATGCATTGGGCAGTACCACCACCAAGCACCCTGCCAGGGGCGGTACAACTGCCCAGACTAGCGGTACCACTGCTTGGCACCCTACCAGGGGTGGTATAACTGCCCAGACTGGCGGTACCACTGCTTGACATAGTCTCGAAGATTGTGCCACGATTGTGAGAATTCTTAGGGCACTATTTGGGCCTCTTATTGGGCCTAACATAGTTCTTACATAGGCCTAGCTGGCCCTTAATTGGGTTGGCCCAAATCCAAGCCCAATTACGTGCTAACTACGAAATCCTAAGACATTTGCTAAGCTAAACAAGTCCCAATGTCTATTCTTCCGGTGAGCTTCTGGCGATCTTCCGACGAACTTCCGATGATCTCTCGGTAATGTTTCGGCGGACTCCCAGCAAGCTCCTGGATTTCACAATGATCTTCTTGGTGAGTTCTAACAAGCTTCTCTGGCAAGCTCCGAGACTTTTTGGTTGGTTCCGACAGAACTTCCGACGAACGTCCGAACTTCTAACGAACTCTTGAACTCCTAACAAAATCACGTCCTTGACTCCGGGACTTCATGCCTTGCTATCATAGTTAATCCTGCACATGTAAAACATACTTCGATCTAAACAATTAATACTAAGCATTAATCAAGTTGTCCGGCATGTCATTGGTCCCTCGACGCTTCGTCCGATTCTTCGACGCATCGTCCTCTCTTGCGGCCTATTGCCCAATCGGCTAGTTGACTCTGCAACTTCGATATCCTTGGTGCAATATCCGCTCTTCTTGGCCCGATGCTCGAATCCATAACCTGAAGCCTTCTATCGATACGTCGACCGATCCACCGGCACGATGTCTAATCTTCTAACATGTTCCTCCGGTCCAACATGATTTTTTCTGCTTTAATTGTTTCTTCCTGATCGAAGCATCCTGCGTCATTCAAAACACAGATTAAAACATAAACACATATCAATTGGTTTCATCATCAAAATACAAGATTCAACAATCTTCTCCTTTTTTATGATGACAACCAATCGACAATGGAGTTAACCTTAACTCCCAGATTTTAAACAAACTCCCCCTATCAATATACCATATTGATAGAAACTCTTGGATTCAAAAATCCAAGCAATATGTCATGATCATGCATGATATCAATATACTTCTCCCCCTTTGTCATCAACAAAAAGGAGAAGTTCCACTTTCTAGGTGTTTGACATAATAGTTTCAAATTGTTGCATAATAAATCTTTAAGTTCTACCATCATGTAATTTTGCTATCATCATATATATGCAAGGTAGTAAGATAGCAATTTCTATAACATACAAGCTAGCAAATTTTACAACATTTTAGAACATGCGAGCTAGCAGTTTTGAGATGTTCAGGAAAGCAACACTTGCTTCTTGAAATATGCAAGTTGCAAGCTAGCAATTTTTTTGCTTCCTTTACAATGTTTGAGCTAGCAATTTTGCTTCCGTTGCAAAGTGCAGGTTAGCATGTTTTGCATCTTGAGATAGGCAAGATAGCACTTTTGATATGCAAATTTATAGTATGCAAGCTATCAAATTTTACACATAAAAAAAATTAGCAAAATTTTACATCTTTTTAGATGTGCAATATGGACTATTTTGCCTCTTTTTGAAATGTGTAACTTGACAAACATTGCTTCTCTTGAGATTTGCAAGATAACACTTCTTGCTTCCTTTTTTAGATTAGCAAGTTAGCAAGTATGCCTCTTTTCAAATTGTGCAAGCTAGCAAATTTGCTTTCTAGCAAGTTGTGCTCCCCCTTTGTCATTGTCAAAAAGAAGGGAAGACCCTTTACATCAATTTTTAAATTATAACAAATGTAAGGTAACAAAGATGAAAAATCAAGTCGTGAATATCAAAACAATTTTTCATTATGAATATTTCATCATTGCATGTATCAAAATAATATCATGAGTGTTTCATGCATTCATATCATCGCATGAAGAATATCAAAAAGAACTTGGTGATGAGATATACTTCATAAATTCAAAGAATTTTACATAATAAAATTCAAGTCATAAACCTTAAGAGATGTCATGAAAGAACACATAAACGATATTGATTCATGTATAATATCTCTTAATTCATTATGAATCATAAAAATTATAATTCCAAAAAATCAAGAGAAATCGTGATTCATTTTAACAAATCTTCTCTTAAATAAATAACGTAAGGAATTCTTAGGAGATCATGAAAAATCTTGATTCATATAAAAGATTTCATGAGAGATTATGATTTCGATAAAACTCATTCAAATTTATCAAATCATTTTCATAGTCCAAGAGATTCACAAAAGCATAATATACATGGATTCATTAATCTTTTATTGAAAATTCAATAAGATAGAAATGTTTCATCTTAAGTTATTGGTTTCATACAAGTATACGTTTATCTTTTTATTGCAAATAAAAACATGCATCAACTTTTAGGATCGAAAAGTGAATTTCGTCATAAAAACCATCAAGACCAATAAATCACAAAAATCATCATGTATAACTTTAAAATCTCATGCATAAAGTCGTCAATCATGGTATCAAAACATTTAATATTTTCATTACATCATTATGCACATCTTCAAATGAAACATAATTTCATTTAATCAAAATGGAAATCAACATGATACACATTATTATTTCTTAAAAAAACATTCATAGGATCATCATTAGATTTAAATCTAATATTTTATTCTATTAACATAAAACATGTAATTTTCATCATCATTTTCAAAATTACTAGCATGATCATTTTTGCATTTTCATATTTAAATATGTAATTTTAAAGAAAAAATAATTCTAAACTAAATTAAAAAAAATACATCATGAAAAGCATCATGTAATTTTGAAGTAAATTAATAGGGTTTCGATTACTTCATCGTCGAAAGTCTTAAGGTGTAGTTTGCCACCTCACCTTTCTTAATTTTCTCCTCATCTTCGGAGGAGCTCAATTCATCCTAATTTTTGTTCTTCTTCTTGTGTTCAAAGCAAGTAGTTACGTTCTTTTTGTTCTTTAATTTTTATTTTATGAGCTTTTTAAATTTCTTAATGAGTTCAAGTTCACCATCATTTGAGCTTATGCTCGAGTGGTCTTCAAATGTTCTAAGTTCGAAATTCTTCCTATTCTTTGGAAGGTGGTTCTCGAGTTCTTAACGTGCATTGCACGTCATTTCATAGGTCATCAAAGACCCTATTAGTTCTTCAATCTAAAAAGTATTTAAATTTTTTGATTCTTGAATAGCGATTACTTTTGAATACCAAGTTTTAGAAAGTGAGCGCAAAATCTTGTTAACGAGTTCAAAATTCAAAAACTTTTACCTAGTGCTTTTAAATCATTGACGACATCCGTAAAACAGGTGTATATGTTAACAATGGTTTTGCTTGGTTTCATTCGAAAAAGTTCAAAATCATGTAATAAAAAAATAATTTTTGAATCTTTAACTTTTTTTTTGTCTTCATGTGTGATTTTGAGAGTATGCCAAATTTCGAAAGTCGTTTCACACATAGAAATTCGATTAAACCCGTTTTTGTCTAAAGCGCAAAATAAGACATTCATAGCCTTTGCATTTAAAGAAAAAGCATTCTTCTCCAAATCATTCCAATGGTTCATTGGAAGAGAAGACATTTGAAAATCGGATTCGACTATGTGCTATAAATCGAGATTCAATAAAAGAAAAAAAACTCTCATTCGAGTTTTTCAATAAGTGTAGTCCATCCCATTGAAAAAGGGAGGACGAATGAGAGAGTGACCCTCTTGAAAGCCGAAAAGAGCCATTTCTCTTGGGTGTTAAACCAAGTGAGAAATAATGATGTTCTGATACCAAATGTTTGGATCAAGAGTCAGGGTTGACACTAAGAGGGGGGGAATTAGTGCAAAAAAAAAATCACGTCTTCAAAAACTTTGTTGCGATAAAACCATTTCCGATGAAAAACTGATTTTGGAAACTTAACTTGAAAGCGTATTCGTAAAAGAGTAGTGGATATAAAGAGCAAGTAAGAAGGTTTGTAGTTAAAGTAAATTACTCAAAGAAATGCAAACCAGATTTTAGAGTGGTTCGGTCAACGTGACCTACATCTACTTTCATCTTCCTCCTCCGACGAGGTCACTGGCGTCCATTAGAGGCCTTTCTTCAATAGGCGAAGGTCAATCACCTTTTACACCCCTCTTCTCCTTTTCACGGGTTTAGGAAACAACCCTTACAAGCACTCACACTCCTCTTACAAAATTCTAAACTTAGAGTAGAGGAGGGAATTTCTAGAGAGATTACAGCAGTGTTTTCTCACTTTTGAATACTCTGTGCTTGTGTGCTTTAACCAGGGATGAGAGGGGTATTTATAGGCTTCAAGTTGATTCAAACTTGGAGCCTAAAACTTTCCCATCCCAGGTTCCCCGGGCACGAGCGGTACCACCGCTTGCGCTCAACGGTACCACCGCCCAAGTCTAGTGGTACCACCACCTAGGGGGTAGTGCTGGGTGGTACCACTGCTTGACATAGTCTCGAAGACTGTGCCACAATGGTGAGACTTCTTGGGGCACTATTTGGGCCTCTTATTGGGCCCAACACAGTTCTTACATGGGCCTAGCTGGCACCTAATTGGGTTGGCCCAAATCCAAGCCCAATTACATGCTAACTACAAAATCCTAAGACATTTGCTAAGTTAAACAAGTCCCTATGTCTATTCTTCTGACGAGCTTCCGACGATCTTTCGGCAAACTTTGGACGATCTCTCGGCAATGTTCCAGCAGACTTCTGACAAGCTCCTGGACTTCACAATGATCGTCTTGGTGAGTTCCGACGAGCTTCTCTAGCAAGCTCTGAGACTTCTCGGCTGGTTCCGATAGAACTTCCGACGAACTCTGGAACTCCTAACGAAATCGCATCCTTGACTCCGGGACTTTATTTTGCTTCATGCCTTGCTATCATAGTTAATCCTACATATGTAAAACATACTTCGATCTAGATAATTAATATTAAGCATTAATCAAGTTGTCCGACATGTTATTGGTCCCTCGACGCTTCATCTGATTCTTCGGCGTATTGTCCTCTCTTGCGGCCTTTGCCTAATCGGCCATTTGACTCTACAACTCCGATATCCTTGGCGCAATATCCGCTCTTCTTGGCCCAATGCCCGAATCCATGACTCGAAGCCTTCTGTTGATACGTCGACCGATCCACCAGCCTGACGTCCAATCTTCTAACATGTTCCTCCGGCCCAACATGATTTTTCTTACTTTAATTGTCTCATTCTAATCGAAGCATCCTACATCACTCAAAATGTAGATTAAAACATAAATACATATTAATTAGTTTCATCATCAAAATACGAGATTCAATAGTGATGGTACATTTTTCTAAAAAAAGGATGATTTTTAGGTACCCATTTGACCTTGGGTGCCTCAAAAATCGATCTACATATCTCATCATATTTCGTTGAGTCATTTGAGGTTCTTTTAGGAACCCAAATCAATCTATGTGTACTACATATTTTAACTGGACATTTATAGGCAATATGTCCGAGTTTGTAACAAATGTTGCATTTGGTGTGAGATGAAACATGTAAGGTCGGACCTTTAACAAAGGTGGTTGGATTTTGGTAAGAACTACTCATAAATCTGATTCTACTTCTCCTATGAACGTGACCCTTATTAGCAAGGATCATGTTCAAAGACTTGCTACCAACCTCAAATTTTTCTAAGATTTCTTTGAGTAGCAAGTTTTCCTTTTTAAGTATTTCTAGTTAATCACATTTCGTACAAGGAGTTAAACTACTATTATGCTCAACCTTTAATCTATCTAAATCACTAACAAGAGAAGCATGCTCCTTTTTTAACAATTTATATTTTTTCTAATTAATTTGCATTCATCAAACAAATCATGAAAAGCACTTAATAATTCATCAAAAGATAAATTTACATCAATTGAATTACTTACCTCATCTCCAATAGCCATTAGCGCATAGTGAGTAACTTGCTAGGTGTTGGTTGGCTCCTGTTCTTCGGATGCACTTGAGTTGTCCCATGTTGCTTTGAGAGCCTTTTTCTTTGGTTGCCTCTTCTTGGCTAGGGGATATTCGCTCTTGTAATGTCCCGGCTTCTTGCATTCGTAGCATATTACTTGATCTTTCTTGGGTTCAAATTTATTTTTAGTGTTATTTTTAAATTTGTTTCTTTTTATGAATTTTTTGAATTTCCTTGTTAAGAGTGCTAAGTCTTCATCAAGATCCTCATCACTTAAGTTTTCTTTTAAGTGGTCTTCTTGGGTTTTTAGTGCCATATCCTTCCTATTCTTTGGAAGGGTGTTCTTAAGCTCTTCATGAGCTTTACTAGTTATCTCATAGGTCATTAGTGACCCAATTAGTTCTTCGAGAGGAAAATTATTTAAGTCTTTAGCCTCTTGAATAATCATGACTTTAGGGTCCCAACTCTTTAGAAGAGATCTTAAAATTTTATTAACAAGTTCAAAATCCAAGAAACCTTTACCAAGTTATTTTAGATCATTGACAACATCCATAAATCGGGTGTACATGTCTCCAATGGTCTCACTCGGTTTCATTCGAAACAATTCATAAGTATGCACTAAAAGATTAATTTTTGACTCCTTTACTCTACTAGTGCCTTCATGAGTCACTTTGAGCGTGTGCCAAATATTAAAAGCAGTTTCACAAATGGACACACAATTAAACTCGTTTTTATCTAAGACACAAAATAGGGCATTCATAGCCTTTGCGTTTAAAGTGAAAGTCTTCTTCTCCAACTTATTCCAATCGTTCATTGGAAGAAAAGGCTTTTGAAACCCATTTTCTACAATATTCCATAATTTGAAAACCATTGAAATTAGTAAGATCCTCATTCTAGTCTTCCAATATGTATAATCTGTCCCATTGAATATAAGCGGACGTGTAATTGAATGACCCTCTAGGTTGCCGACAAATACCATCTATCTTGGGTTTAAAACCAAATAAGAGTGAACCTTGCTCTGATACCAATTGTTAGGATCAAGAGCGGCACTAAGAGGGGGGTGAATTAGTACAATGAAAAAATTTCCCGATTTCAAAAGACTTTGTTTTGATTAAAATTGATTCCGATGAAAATGGTTTCGATTCAATCCGTTTTGGAGAGAATTTGAACTTGAAAGCTTTCGTAAAAGTGCAAGAGAAGATTGAGGAGATTTGTAGTAATGTAAATTACATAAATGAAAAGCGTCGGCTTTGTAAAGTCTTCTTATGATTAAAACCGATCTCGGAAGGTGTTTACTTGAAAGCGTATGCGAGCGTAGGCATAGTAAAAGTACAATAAGTAGGAGAGGTAGTTTGCTATAAAAGTAAATTGCTCAAAGTAAATGCAAACCGAGTTTTAGAGTGGTTCGGTCAATGTGACCTATATCCACTTTCAGATTCCTCCTCCGACGAGGACACCGACGTCCACTAAAGGCCTTCCTTCAATAAGTGAAGGCCAATCACCTTTTACAGCTCTTTCTCCTTTTGTCGGGTTTAGGAGACAACCCTTACAAGTCTCACTCCTCTTTCTTGGATGGTTACAAGGCTAAGAGATGAAGGAGGAGAACTCTTCACTTTTACAACACTTTAAGACTCAAGAACTCAAGATTTTGCCAATGCTTTTCATGCCCTTTCATGCAGAAAAGGGTAGGGTTTTTATAGGTCCCAATAGCTTTAAAATTAGAGCTAAAAAGTGTCTCATCCCGGATTTCCGGGATACTGGCGGTACCACCGCCATTACTAGGCGGTACTACCACCTACAGTCTGACACTGGGCGATACCATCGCCTAACATAGCTCGGAGACCGAGCTTTGGTGGTACCACTACCTGATAAGGGCGGTACCATCACTGGCAACAATAACTACCGGCGGTACCACCGTTGGCAACAATAATTGCCAGTGGTATCATCGCGCAGACCATCTGGGGGACTGTGTTCCAAGTGGTGCCACCATTGGACAAAGTCTAACAGCTTAGTTGGGCCTTGCATTCGACCCAAACCATCCTAGCTCCAAGCCCAATTGGCCCCTAACAGAGTTGATGGGATTACCTCCCAAATCAACTCTAATTATCGTCTAACTATGATTAAGGCAAGCATGGTCTGGTATATTGATTTTTCATTCGGTGATCCTCCGGCGAACTTCTCGGTGAGTCTTTCGGCGAGCGTTCGGCGAACTCTCGACCAACTCTCAGTTAGTCTTCCGGCGAGCTCCCGACGAACTTTTGGCGAGTCTTCCAACGTGCTTCCGGTGATCTCATAATGAACTCTTGACCAGCTCCCGGTATATCGTCCGAGTCTTTGACTCCATCCCATCATCTACTTTACGCTTTACTATTGTAGTTAATCATGCACACTTATCTCAACACATGGATTAAATCAAATAATTTACCAATTGATTTCATCATCAAAATTCGAGATTTAACAATTCTAAATTAAGGTATTTAAAAAAATATATCAATTTGATTTCATGCATTATACTGCATGTTAATTTTTTTATTAATTACGAATAATTTAATTGGAGTTTCACAATGAAACACGACTAAAGAAAAGATCGATAAACACGCGATTTTTTCGTGAACCATCATCTTACTAATCCTATAAAGGCCCCCTGACCCATAAACTATTTTCAATATCCTTTGCTTCGTCCGAATTGAGTACCATATTTTCTTTGGTATGCTCGAAAAGATAAGAATTCTTTTTAGATTTTATGGTTTTAAAAAAGGAGAAGGTTTTACAATTGAAAAAATAATAAGAGTTTTCTCTTGTTAATTGATTTTTTATACAGACCCCATTATTTGAATATTCTAAAATCTATAGTTCACCCGATTTGGCATTTCTTTTCTCCTCTTATAATTATATATATATATATATATATATATATATATATATATATATATATATAGCTTGTAGTTTCTTTTTATTATTATTTTATTTAAAGTTGAAGCCATACAAATTCTCACAAAGGGACCATAGTCGATTAGGAGTGAAACGTTCCACTTAATCATGCGTTGAAATGTTTAACCCATTTTTTAATAGTTTTTTCTGCTCTGATATAGATTCATCTTCTCATCTTACTGTTTCAAAATTGAAACCTTAAATCAATTTTTTTATTTTTTACTTTTTTATTTATTAAATTATCGTTAAACTTGATGCATTCTCAATGACCTTTGAGATACGTTGTTTTATCTGAATTTGTATGTAAACCTATTTATATTTAGATAGGAAAACTCCATGATAGAATTTTTTTTTTAATTTATTGCTTATGTAAAGTTATTGTTGGTTTGTTTTCTTTATGGTTGTATTTGACATAAAAAAATTTGATTGCTCTAAAAAAAATTTATGGGACAATGCCCTTCAAGGAGAATGTGAGAGCTTGTAAGAATGTGAGGTTTCTTATTCTCATTGATCTAAACTGTCACCTCAGCAAGCAACCATTCTGAAAGTAGCAAGACTCTCATGAAGTTGAGATAGACTAATCGGCTCAATACGGAATTCATATTAACATCGATACTATTAAAGCATCGTTTTGAGTTATTCGATTGATTTTGATTAATGATTATTTTTGATCTATTATAGAAGTAATAAAATCAATTCAAAAAAATAATAGTCTTGTCGCTCGAGGTGGTCGTGATCACAATGCTACTAGCATATGTACATGGAGAGATGTTTGATTAAACCATAACTTGGAAGTTTCATGCATTGTAAAACAAATTCAGTCCTCATATACACCACAAAATGCACATTGTACTCCAGCACCTATCAATGCTTTGTATGATATATACAGAATTCTAATGCTATTAGAGATTACTTTGACTATAAAGAAAAGCAAAATGGAGCTCCATGAGAAAGAAATAATACTTTGGATCACTTCAAGATATTTAGACCAGATCCAATCTTTGTTGAACATTAGATCTATCATCAAGTGAGAAAACATTTAAAACTATCAAATATAGAAAAAATCAAAAGGTGTGTATCACTTCTTTCATTTTCGAAGAAAAGAGAAACACTTAGTGGAACTTAAAAATGAGGAGGTTAGAGACACGAGACAATATGGTGACTTGGGAATAATTTAAGAATACATTATATGAACAGTTCTTCTCTGATTTAGTTCATTTTTAGAAGCAACAAGTGTCACATCATGATTTTTTTCTTTTTACAGGATCACAACATCTTTCTATAAGTCCATCCAGAGCCAAATAAATAAATATTACTTTATTAATATATATAATTTATAAATATTTATTATAATTTATTTATTTATCAAATTATAAGTTAAAAGTAGTCATAGGTTTTATTGAGAAACATAGTAATATTAACTCAAAGATAAATCCAATTGGCTTTACGTAATGATAGAGGAAGATTTTCTCTTCATTGGAATCCGATCTAATACTTTTGGAAGGTTGCTTTGTAAATCAAAAATAAATAAATTTCAACAACGCTAAGTAGGAACCCCTATAAGTTAACAGTAAAATGAATATATGATCAAAAGTCAATCAACTCATTAGTGTATATTAAATACCCGAAGGAGCACTTCCACAACAACGAATGAAGAGGTTTTGTTAGGATCAGAGCGGCACTAAGTGAGGGGGGTGAATTAGTGCAGCGGATTAAAACGTTGGTTTCAACAAATCTTTCGTACGATAAAAATCAGAATCGGAAGTGCTTAACTTGAAAGCGTATTTACAAAGTTGTGCAGCAAAGGTAATGATGAAATAAAGCAAGTAAGAAGGTTTGTAGTAATGTAAATAGCAGTAATGAAATGCAAACCAGAGATTACGCCGTTTTTGAAGTGGTTTGGTCAAGTGACCTACATCCACTTGTGAGGCCCCTCTTCGATGAGGCTCCCACCTTCCACTAGCAAATCTCTTGAAAGGGAAGGATGAATACCTCTCTTACAACTCTTTTACAAGCGATTCACTCTCTTATAGATTTTCAGCAAGAAAGAAGGAGGTGAACACTAGAAAATTGAAAACAAGACTAGCTAAGACTTTTCTAAGGCTTTTCTCTTAAACAATTGCTACTCAAAAAGTTGTAATCTCAGTTGAGATTTGAGGGGTATTTATATGCCTTAAGAGGATTCAAATTTGGGCTCCAAATTTGAATTCTCGTTGTTTCCGATCTTTGGCCATGCCACCTTGACTCTCAGTCTTTGGTGGTCAACAGTCTGGCAATGCCACCGCCAGACCCTTCGGTTCACTGGTTGGGCTTCAAACTTAGCCCAAACCAAGTCTAATTTTGGGCCCAATTGGCCCCTAACCAGGATATAGGATTATCTCTTAATCCTAATCCTAATTATAAGTGAACTACATAACAAAAAAAACATCCTAAGAAAGTTTTCAACCGCGAACGTCGAGTCTTGTTCCGACGAGCTTTCCGACGAACTTCTCCCAACGGACTCCCAGCAAGCTCTCGAACTTGTGATGACTTTAATGAGTAGCCGAGCCTTCTTGGTGATCTCCGTGAACCTCCGATGATCTCTTCGGCGAACTTCCAAAAATTCCGACAGGTTTCCGATTTCTTCTCAGTTGGTTCCGGCAGCATCTCCGACGATTCTTCGGACTCTTAAACTTCCATCGAACTTGACTCCGGTATCCTTGCTTTGTGTTTTCTGGTTATCGTAGTTAATCCTGCATACTTAACTCAATAATATGGATTAGATCAATTAACCCATCAATTGATTTTATCATCAAAATCCGAGATTCAACAATCTCCCCCTTTTTTATGATGACAATCAATTGATGACGGAGTTAAACATAACTCCCCCTATCTATATGTCATATTATGAGAAGATAAAAATACTTGAATTCCATTCCATTGAATTCAAGCATAAACCGATAAGTTCTAACAGTAGAACTTATCGTTATTCTCATTAAGCATATGTAAATGCGAAACTTCGATGAAAATCCTTTTCAAGTCGAATGATAAGAGACAATTTTCACTACGACAGGAGATAAAGATTTTCAACATGAATTTCATGATATACATGTTAGACATGCTTTCAATATGATCAATCGATCTTGCGATATTCTCAAAGATTTTGCAAGGCATATAAGACATTTATCAATCGATCACTTTTCTCAAAGATTTTGCAAGGCATATTCTTAAAGATTTTAAAAAGCTTTTGCAATTCATATAAGTCATGCTATTAAAATGATACAAGTCATCACTTTTCTCCTCCTTTGTCATCAACAAAAAGGGAATGAGACTTGAAGCACATAGTTTGTCATATAAAGATTTTATCATTCAAAATTAAGTATGCTAAAATATTTACGCAGAGTTCATCTTAAATGAAAATTCAGCATTCATCCATATTATCAAATCTCTTCGTTCTATAAGTAACATAAGTTGTAGATGTACAAGGAAGAGATTGGGATAAGACAAAATATGTTTCAAGTAGTAACTCCAATAAGTCAAGATCATAATTTGAATACAAATTCATTCAAATTCAATTCGTCAACTTGAAACTCATAATCAAGCCGTCATAATCAATTTCGAGATTCAAAATATCATAAAATCATTAATCTTGATCAGATGGGAGCGGTGTTTGACTCAAGATAGGATAAGAAAATTTAACATGTCATTAGAATCGAAAGAGAAGGATCAGTTCACCGAGGAACGGAGAGAGAATGAAAAACTTTACGGAAAATCCATTCAAACAAGTTTATTGTTTAGGGACAATTTAACATACCTAATTCCCTTCTAATGAATTCAAATTGGTCTTCATTTAAGGCTTTTGTAAATATATCTGCTAATTGATGCTTTGTGTCAATGAATTCTAGAACAACATCATTGTTAAGGACATGATCACGTATGAAATGATGCCTAACGTCGATGTGCTTAGTTCTAGAGTGCTGAATTGGATTTTTAGTAAGACATATGGCACTAGTATTATCACATTTTATGGGAATGTTTTTAAAGTGAATTCCATAGTCTTCTAATATATTTTTCATCCAAACAACTTGTGCACAGCATGCACTTGCAACAATGTATTCGGCTTTCGCCGTAGATAGTGCAACTGAATTTTGTTTCTTGTAAGTCCAAGAAACAAGTGCATGTCCTAAAAATTGGCATGTTCCGAATGTACTTTTTCTATCTATCCTGCATCCGCCAAAATCGACATCTGCATAAGCTATTAAATCGAATTTTTTAGATTTTAGATACCACAGTCCTAGATTTGGAGTTCCTTTAAGATACCTAAATATTCTTTTAACACTTTTAAGATGAGATAATTTAGGATTTGATTGAAACCTAGCGCAAAGACCTACACTAAACATAATATCCGGTCTAGTCGCGGTAAGGTATAGTAGACTACCTATCATTCCCCTATATGTTTTTTGATCGAAATTTTCACTATTTTCATCCATATCTAACTTAGTCGCAGTACTTATAGGGGTGTTTATTGCTTTTGAATTATCCATGTTAAATCATTTTAACAATTCTAATGTATATTTAGATTGGTTAAGAAATATACCATCCCTAAGTTGTTTGATTTGTAATCCTAAAAAGAAGGTTAATTCACCCATTAAACTCATTTCAAATTCATGACTCATACATTTGGCAAATGATTCACATAGTGATTCATCCGAAGAGCCAAAAATAATATCGTTAACATAAATTTGCACAATAAGAAAATTATTTTCAAAATATTTAATAAACAATGTAATATGAACATTGCCTTTGGTAAAATTATTTAAAATAAGAAAGGAACTAAGCCTTTCATACCAAGCTCTAGGAGCTTGTTTCAAGCCATAGAGAGCCTTAGTCAATTTGAATACATGATTAGGAAGAAGAGAATTTTCAAATCCGAGAGATTGTTCGACATATACTTCTTCGGAAATAAAACTATTCAAGAAGGCACTTTTGACATCCATTTGAAATAGTTTAAAATTATTACTACTAGCATAGGCAAGAAGCATCCTTATGGCTTCTAATCGAGCCACGGGAGCGAAGGTTTCTTTGTAATCGATACATTCTTCTTGGTTGAAACCTTTGGCCACTAATTTAGCCTTGTTCCTAACCACGATACCATTTTCGTCTTGCTTGTTTCTAAAGATCCATTTAGTACCAATGACTAAATGGTCACTAGGTCTAGGAACAAGCTTCCATACCTTATTCCTCTCAAATTGATTCAATTCCTCTTGCATTGCGATAACCCAAAAATCATCTTTTATGGCCTCGTTAATGCATTTAGGTTCGATTTAAGAAAGGAAGGCGGCGTTGGCACAAAAATTCTTGAAAGAGGAACGAGTTTGAACCCCTTTTGATGTATCCCCTATAATTAGCTCCTTTGGATGAGCATCTATATACTTCCATTCCTTAGGTAAGGAAATTTCGGAAGAAGGTGCATCCAAGTTGCTATTTTGAGGAGGGGGTTCATTTAAATTCAAATTATCAAAACCAAGATCATCATCAAAACCATTTTTCTTTAAATTTGAAACTTCATTAAAAACTATATGAATAGACTTCTATTACTAAGGTTCTTTTGTTAAAAACCCGAAAAGCCTTAGAAACGGAAGAGTAACCAAGAAAGATGCCTTCATCGGATTTAGCATCAAATTTTCCTAAGGCATCCCTTTCATTTAAAATAAAGCATTTACAACCGAAAACTTTAAAATAGGAAATATTTGGTTTTTTGTTATTCCATAATTCATAGGGAGTTTTTGATAAGGATGGTCTTATTAGGACTCTATTCATGATGTAGCAAGCCGTATTTACGGCTTCGGCCCAAAAATACTTAGGTAAACTATGTTCATTTAACATAGTTCTTACCATTTCTTGTAGGTTTTTATTTTTTCTTTCAACTACTCCATTTTGTTGGAGATTCCTCGGAGTGGAGAAGTTGTGATTGTATCCATTAACTTCACAAAAATTTTGAAAGTCACGGTTTTGAAATTCGCCACCGTGATCACTCCGAATTGATAAAATCATGAAGCCTTTTTCGTTTTGAGTGAGTTTACAAAATCTAGAGAAACACTTGAAATAATCACTTTTGTGAGCTAAGAAATAGGTCCAAGTGTATCTAGTATAGTCATCCATAATTACAAATGCATATTTGCTTCCTCCTAGACTTGTCGTATCAATTGGTCCAAATAAGTTCAAATGAATCAATTGTAATGGTCTAGTGGTGCTAATTTGAGTTTTTGATTTGAAACTAGTTTTTATTTGTTTACCTAGTTGACATGCATCACATACTTTGTCCTTAATAAACTTTATATTTGGAATTCCTCGTACTAATTCTCTAGATGAGATCTTAGATATTAGTTTCATGCTTGCATGGCCTAGTCTCCTATGCCAAAGCCAAGCATCATCATTTAAAGCAGAGAAGCACATTTCATTACTTAGTTCATCAAGGTTGATGGTATAGACATTATTTTGTTTTAATGCAATCATAGTCATTTTATGGTTTGGTTTTTCAATAATACATACATTTGATTCAAATCTAACGATATAACCTTTATCGCATAATTGACTAACACTCAAGAGATTATGTTTCAATCCATCAACTAGTAAGACATCATCAATAGAAAAATTTAATTTGTTACCTATGGTTCCCTTGCCAATGATTTTCCCTTGGTTGTTGTCTCCGAAGGTGACGTACCCTTCTTCTTTGCTAGTGAGCATAGAGAAATGAGATGGATCTCTAGTCATATGTCTTGAGCATCCACTATCTAGATACCATCTCTTGCTCCTAGCTTGTGCTGGTGTGTGTTTCTACAAGAAGGGATTATTTTTAGGTACCCATTTTCTTTTGGGTGCCTTAAAAACTTGTTCATCATATTGCATAGAATTGATCATGGTTCCTTTAGGAACCCAAATTAGTTTGTTCGGACTAATTTTCTTGAATGGACATTTATAAGTTTTATGTCCATATTTGCAACAAAAGTTGCAATGGCTTTGGTGCCGAACATGTAAGACGAGGCCTTTAATGAAGGTGGTTGGATTTTGGTGAGGACTTCTCACAAATCTGATTCCACTTCTTTTAGGAACGTGACCCTTATTTGTAAGGATCATGTTTAAAGATTTGCTACCAACCTCGAATTTCTTCAAGGTGTCCTTAAGTAGCAAGTTCTCCTTTTGGAGAGATTCTAGATCATGGCATTTCATACATGGAGCTAAACTATCATGATATTTAGTTTTTAATTTATCGATATCACAAGTGAGACTATCATGCTCCTTTTTTAGCAATTTATATTTTCTACTAATTGTCTTATATTAATCAAATAACTCATGGAAAGCATTTAATAATTCATGATAAGGTAAATCTGCATTAATTAAATTCGTTACCTCTTCTCCGATGGCCATTAGGGCGTAATGAGCAACTTGCTCGGTGTTGGACTCCTCTTCTTCGGACGCGCTTGAATCATCCCACGTTGCTTTGAGCGCCTTCTTCTTTGATGTTCTCTTTTTGGCTTGAGGACAATCGTTCTTGTAGTGTCCCGATTTTTTGCATTCATAGCAAATCACTTGGTCCTTCTTTTGTTCAAATTTATTTTTTGTATTATTTTTAAATTTATTCTTCCTTAAATATTTTTAAAATTTTTGAGTCAAAAGTGCAATGTCATTGTCACTGTCCTCATCACTTGATGTTCCTTTCAAGTGGTCTTCTTGTGATTTGAGTGTCATATCCTTCCTGTTCTTTGGAAGGGGGTTCTCGAGCTCGTCATGAGCTTGACATGTCATTTCGTAGGTCATTAGAGACCCAATGAGTTCTTCAAGAGGGAATATTTTAAGGTCTTTGGCCTCTTGAATGGCCGTAACTTTTGGACCCCAACTTTTAGGGAGGGATCTTAAGATTTTAGTTACTAGTTCAAAGTTAGTAAAATCTTTACCAAGAGCTTTGAGTCCATTGATGACATCTGTAAACCGGGTGTACATGTCTCCGATGGACTCACTTGGTTTCATTCGAAAAAGTTTGTAAGAGTGCACAAGGATGTTGATTTTGGACTCTTTCATTCGGCTAGTGCCTTCATGAGTGACCTCAAGAGTTCTCCAAATATCAAAAGTTGAATCACAAATTGAAACACGATTAAATTCATTTTTGTCTAGTGCACAAAACAAGACATTCATAGCCTTTGCATTTAAAACAAAACCTTCTTCTCCGATTCATTCCATTCGCTCATCGGAAGAGAAGATTTTTGAAATCCGTTTTCAACAATAGTCCAAAGCTCGAAATCCATAGAAATGAGGAAGATCCTCATCCGAGTCTTCCAATACATGTAATCCGACCCATTAAACATAGGTGGACGTGTGATAGAGTGTCTCTTATGCATGCCGGAGTAAGCCATCTCTCTTGGGTATTAAACCAAATATGAGAGTGAGCCTTGCTCTGATACCAATTGTTAGGATTGGAGCGACACTAAGAGGGGGGAATTAATGCAACGGATTAAAATGTTGGTTTCAACAAATCTTTTTAAACGATAAAAAATCGAATCGGAAGTGCTTAACTTGAAAGCCGTATTCAAAAAAGTTGTGCAGCAAAGGTAATGATGAAATAAAGCAAGTAAGAAGGTTTGCAGTAATGTAAATAGCAGTAATGAAATGCAAACCAGAGATTACTGCTTTTTTTTGTGGTTCGGTCAAGTGACCTACATCCACTCATGAGGCCCTCTTCGATGAGGCTCCCACCTTCTACTAGCAAATCTCTTGAAAGGGAAGGGTGAATACCCCTCTTACAACTCTTTTTTACAAGTGGTTCACTCTCTTATAGATTTTTCAGCAAGAAAGAAGGAGGTGAACACTAGCAAATTGAAAAAACAAGACTAGCTAAGACTTTTCTAAGGCCTTTCTCTTAAACAATTGCTGCTTAAAAAGTTGTAATCTCAACTGAGATTTGAGGGTATTTATAGGCCTCAAGAGGATTCAAATTTGGGCTCCAAATTTGAATTCTCGTTGTTCCGATCTTTGGCGGTGCCACCGCCTTGTCGATGTCGACGCAGAGCAGTCTTTGGCGGTGCCACCAGCTCTCGGTCTTTGGGCGGTGCAACCGCCTAGTTCCAGGTGCCATCGCCGCACCCTTCTGTTCATTGGTTGGGCTTCAAACTTAGCCCAAACCAAGTCTAATTTTTGGGCCCAGTTGGCCCCTAACCGTGATATAGGATTATCTCTTAATCCTAATCCTAATTATAAGTGAACTACATAACAAAAAAAAAAACATCCTAAGCAAGTTTTCAAACGCTAACGCCGAGTCTTGTTCCCATGAAGCTTTTCCCACTAACTTCTCCCGACAGACTCCCAACAAGCTCTCGAACTTGTGATGACTTTAATGAGTAGCCCAGCCTTCTTGGTGATCTCCGTGAACCTCCCATCATCTCTTCTACGGCCGAACTTCCAAACAGTTTCCCCATTTCTTCTCGGTTGGTTCCGCAGAAGATCTCCAAGCGATTCTTCGGACTCTTAAACGTCCATCGAACTTGACTCCAGTATCCTTGCTTTGTGTTTTCTGGTTATCGTAGTTAATCATGCACACTTAACTCAATAATATGGATTAGATCAATTAACCCATCAATTGATTTTATCATCAAAATATGAGATTCAACAATTTTATCCTATGGGGATGAGTTTGTGTTATCCTAACAAAAGATGAAGATAAACTCATATCGCACTCTCAGTAGATGGAGTAATATCCCTCACTTGTCAAAGTGGGAACATATTCCTCTCAACAGCAAATGGAGGAATTGTCTAGCCGTCACGTCTGACGACCAGCTAATCCCTGAAGAGAATCGTCATACTTGCCCTCGATGGGGAAACAACATAATCTCATACAGGTCATATTTATATCGAAATAAAATAATATATTAAAGTATTTTTTTAATATTATTAATATCAAATAATATCAATTAGTCCTTAATTGACTTAAACACTAGTTTAATTGATCTAATTGAACTCGATTTAACTAGAACCTAGTTGAATCGATCTCTAATCCTTATTTAATTAATTTGGAACATTCATAGACTAGTATAATTTAGTTCAGATTGGGTTCAATTTAGATTAAATAGATATGAATAAATTAAACCAGTTCAAAATCATCCTGAATCAATTTTAACTAATCAAATCTCGTTTGGTTCAATTGGCCCAAATCCAACAAAATAAGACCAATAAACTAAACTACATAATACTGGACTAGGTTGGGCCAGCCCAAGTATTGGTCATATGTACTGCATATGACTATGCATGAACCTCACTAAGTTGAGCCAACCAATAGCCCATCAACTAGTTAACATGGACCCATGTTGGGCTGGGCTGAGTTAACCTACGAGTTGGGCTTAGCCTACTGATTAAGCATAGCTTATTAATTGGACCTAACTTGTAGGCTATGACCTGGCCTACGGGTTGGGCCTAGCCTACAAGTTAGACCTAACTTGTTGGTTGATACCATCAATTTCATATTGTGACATTATAAACAAACATATATTCATTAATCATACGTCATTAAAACATAATAAATAATAATAGATTAAAACGATAAACTACATAAAGAGAAAATAGCATTCTAAATCAAGTATTATATAAATCTAATAAAAATCAATTATCATGCATTCAATATAAAATTTTAAAAATACATATGACATAAATAATTTTAACATGTTCTAATCAAAAAATAAAATTCTAAACCTTAAAAAGGATAAAAGAAGATATTAAAAACTTCATATAACATGTTTTAATCTAAAAATAAAATTTTAAACATTTAAAGGAATTATTATTTTTATTTTTTAACGAAGGCACAAGAACTTATTTCTCCCCGGCAGTATACAAATCCTCATTTCTCCTGTTACTTGGCTTAGTGAGGAACGAATGAGAGGAATCCCTCTTCTTAAATAGGAGGAGATTAACCCTTTATATAAGGAATTTTTTAATTTTTATATTTATTTAATATTTATTTTTATTTATTTTCTAATGAAAATGACATCAACCTACTTGAAATGTTGAATAGTTATTTTCTAAATTTCATTAACAAGCAAGAAAAATAAATCATACATAAATTGAAGATTTGATTATATTTCTCACATCCTAAAGGAAATTTGGTTCCCAAATTTAACTTACCTCAAGAAAATAGATTAGGATACTGATTTCTCACATCTTCCTTTTCTTAGATTACTAGTGCTACCAATAGATCTTTATTAAAGGTATAAATTTATCCCTATGAACATGCTCTTTTCTTTCCAAGATCTGAGTTGGTTATTCTACAAAGGTAGCATCATCCTTTAGTTACAAATGTTGGTAAGATATGACATTGGATGAATCATTAATATATCTCCGGAGTATAGAGACATGGAATACATCATGGATGCTAGCCAAAGCCGAGAGTAATGCCAATCTGTATGCCATAGGTCCAACTTTTTATAATATCTCAAATGAATCAACAAATCTAGTGGCTAGCTACCCCCTTTGGCCAAACCTCATGACTTCCCTAGTTGATGACACCTTTAAGAGGATGTGGTCACTAACTTTGAATTCCAAATCTCTTTGTTTTCAATTTGTACAACTTTTATTGGCAACTTTGGGTTGTTAATAATCTCCGACGTATAGTTTAAATATTATTAGTATCTCTTTGAATCAATTGAGGTCCTAAAATCTTCCATTCTCCCACCTCATTCTAGTGCATAAGTGATCTATACTTTTTCCTATAAAGAATTTCAAATAAGATCATTTATATATTAGATTGATAACTATTATTATAAGTAAATTTAATTAGGTGTAAGTGCATATTCTAACTTCTACGAGGCACAAGTTTTAAAAGATCTTTAAGAGTTTGTATTGTTCTCTCAAGTTGACCATCAGTTTAGAAGTAAAAAGCTATACTAAACTTTAATTGTGTGCCTAAAGATTTTTATAGACTTTCCTAAAACTTAGAGGTGAACATTGGATCTCTATCCGAGATAATGCTAACTAACACTCCATGATATTGAATAATCTCTTTAATGTATAAGTTTGCTAGTTTATCTAATGAATACTTCTTATTAATAGGAAGGAAGTGAGCAGATTTACTAAGTCTGCCCACTACTATCCAAATTTCATAATATCCTTTCGTAGTTTTAGATAGTACTATTCATAAAATCTACAGTGACATACTCCCGCTTCCATTCAGGAATTGGAATGTTAATAGGAAGGAAGTGAGCAAATTTACTAAGTCTACCCACTACTACCCAAATTTCATCATATCCTTCCATAGTTTTAGGAATTACTTAATTTTATGGAATCCTAAGTCTACCCACTACTATTCAGAAATTGGAATCCTTTGTAATCTTTCTGTAGGTACTTAATGTTCTACCTACACTTGCTAGTAAATTAGATATTTAGAGATAAACCCTACTATATATCTTTTCATATCACATCATTAATAGTTTTGATGCAAATCCTAATACATCATGGTAGTCCCAGGATGAATATTAAACCTCGATCTATAAGCCTCCATCTTTATTGAATGATTTTTGGAAATACAAAATCGATTGTAGAATATATAGAACCATCTTCGGCTTTGAGGAATTTGAGTCTAGATCCCTAAGCTATCATATGAAGATATGCATCTTCCTTCTAACTTTATTTAATCCTTTCTATAAAAAATGATTATGCCATCAATCATGCCAGAAAATCTTTATTTATCTTATATAAAAGTTCAAGTTTCATATCTACCAACTCTATCATTATATAATTAATTTGAATATTCATATAGGCTATAAGACATGAAGTATTTATACTCAAAGTATCAATGATTACATTAGCCTTCACAGGATGATAGTTATATTAAAATCATAATCCTTTAAAAAGTCTAACCATCTTTTCTATCTTATATTTAAATCTTTTTGAATGAAGATATACTTGAGACTCTTATGATATGTGAAGGTTTCAAAAGTTTCTCTGTAGAGATAATACCTCTAAATTTTCAGTGTAAAAATGATAGTTGCTAACTCTAAGTCATGAGTATGATAATTCATCCCATGAGGCTTAATTGTCTAGATGCATAAGTAATTACCCTCTCATTTTGCATTTATTCACAATCAAGTTCTTGAAGTGAGACATTATTATACACCATAAAACCTTCTCTTTTAGAAGAAATCACCATGAGCACTAGTTAATTTTTCCTTCAATTTTTGAAAACTTTTAAATTGCTAATGCCTCAATTGTTAATGAAGTTTTCAAAAATTGAAAAGCTTCCCAAACAAACTTTATATTCTTCTATGTTAACCCGGTCAAAGGTACTATTATTTTTGAAAAGCCTTCTATGAATCTTCTATAATATCCAACTAAATCCAAAAAACTTTTAATCTCCAAAATATTATAAGGCTATTTCCAATTCATCACAACTTTAATCTTTTAGGGGTCAATAAATATACTAGCACTCGAAATTACATGATCGAGAAACATAACTTCATTGAGCTAAATATTATGCTTGTTAAATTTGAAATATAATTAAATAAGTTGATATAAAAGAATGTGTATAACTAGAATCTATAACACATAAGCAGCCATACCACAAAGTGTAATTATACCTTAAACGATAGATCCCAAGACTTCAGTATTTTGATGGGTGAGTGCATAGATCCTCACCTGAGCTCCCCTTATAAGTTATTATTTTCTAGATATTTGGTGTGAAGCTCAGCATTGATATTACTTTCGTGGGTAGTCATTCGATATATGCCCTGATTGTTGACAAAAAAAGGTATGCATGTTGTCCAACGAAGCATGAGGTGGAAACATGATTAGTCTTTCTACATAAATAACATTTTATAACAACTTAATTATTAAGAGCTTCTGCTTGCTAGTGTCTGAACTATTTGCTTTTACCTTTTTTGAGGTTTCAAAATGTGATCCCCTATAGTCAGATAATGTAGCACTAAAAGGTCTTTTTGATCCTTCACCTGTTGTAATTAATTATTTAATTTTTTCATTACCACAACTTGATTGGGCACTTTAATATATATTGGTAAAATCAATATAACAATGGATATTCTAATTGACTGATGAAATCTTCTATCAAAATGTCGAGTACTTTAATATTCATTAAATACAATATATGGAGATAACTAGGCTAACTCAGTCAAATAATGATCATATTATATTATAGTTCTACCTTTCCCAATATATGCTAAGGAACTCTTATTATAATCAAATCTTCAATTTAGGCATGAATTTTTATTCCTTCCTTACTAATGAAATTTAGGAAATAATTATTCAACATTCGTGATGTTATTTTTGTTAGTAAATTAAATACAAATAAATATTAAATAAAATACAAAAACTAAAAAGAAAATTTTCATATATAGAGAGCTCACCTCCTATTTAAGGAGAGAGATTCCCCTCATTCATTCCTCACCTAGCAATTGGAGGAACGATGACTTGCATCATAGTGAGGAGATATATGTTTCCTTGCCTTTCTTAAACAAATATTATTTTTAATATTTAAATTTTTATTTTTAAATTAAAATATATTATATAAAGTTTATAAGATATTTTTTTAATCCTTTTTAAGGTTTAGAATTTTATTTTTGGATTAGAACATGTTGAAATTATTTATATCATGCATTTTTAAAATTTTTATCTTGAATGCATGATATTTAGTTGATTCAGAATGTTATTTTCTCTTTATATAGTTTATCTTTTTAATTTGTTATTATTTATTATGTTTTAATAAGTTATTATTAATGAATATATATTTGATTATAATATCATAATTTAAAATTTAGGGAATTGGTTAGGTTTGGGTTGAAATCAACCGACTAGGCCCAACCCATATGTTAGGCCATAGCCTACAAGCTAGGTCCAATTAATAGTCCTGGCCCAACCAACATGCTAAGGCTAGTTTGAAGGTTAGGCTATAACCCATAGGCTACGTCTACTTAATAGGTCTGGCCTAATCAACAAGCTAGGCCCAATCTAAAGATTAGGCCACAACTTATAGGCTAAGCCCAATCAATAGGCTAGGCTTAACCAGTAGTGCAAACCCATAGGTTAGCTTAGCTCAGCTCAACATGGGCGGTCATGTGCGATGCACATTACCAATCCATGGGCTATGGGCTAGCCAAGCATAGTGTGATGCATGTATAGTCATATAGTACACATGACCAATACATGGGTTGTCCAACCAAGCCTAGTATTATATAGTCTAGTTTACTACCCTTATTTTGTTTGATTTGACTCAAATATTGATTCGACCAAATCAGATTTGATCAGTTGAGATTGATTCAGAGTGATTCTGAATTGGTTTGACTTATTCAAGTCTATTTAACTCAAACTGAATCTAATTTAATCCAAATTATACTAGTGTAGGGTGGTTCTAAACTGGTTAAATGAGGATTAGAGATCGATTCAAATGAGTCTAGTTAAATCAAATTTAAATAGACTAATTGAATGAAGGTATAAGTTAATTAAGGACTAATTGATATTTTTTGATATTAATGATATTTTTAAAATATTTTAATATATTATTTTATCCCGATAGATATGACCAATATGAGATAATGTTGTTTCCCTACTAAGGATAGATAGGGTGATTCCCTTCAGGGATTAGTGCGTCATTAGATGTGGTGACTATAAAGTTACTCTATCCATTGTTAGGAGTGCGATACGGGTTTGTCTCCATCCGCTGTTGGAAGAATACAAACTCATGCCATAGATAAAGCCTCTCAATCTATCGTTGTAGAGTGCTCTTTTAGGTATTCGATATATGTCAATGAGAGGATTGACTGTTGGCTATGTATTTATTTTAAGTTGACTTATACGAGTTCCTACTCAACATTATTGAAATTTTTTTGTTTTTTACTTTTAGAGTAGCCTTCCAGTAGTACTAGATCGGATTCTAGTAGCAAATGGATCTTTTTCTATTGCTAAGTAGAGCAAGTTAGATTTATCTTCGAGTTAACATCACTATGTTTACTTTTGACTTATAATTTAATTAATAAATAAATTATAATAAATATTTATAAGTTATATACATTAATAAAGTGATATTCATTTGTTTGGCTATGAATGTAATTACAGAAAGATGCTATGATCTTGTAAAAAAAAAAAAATTCAAGATGTGACATCTTTTATAATATCAAAGCCGACTTAGTATTTGGGCATTATGATGGGACTTAAGTAGGAAAGGGCTACCTATGGATGGAGTTATAGGACTTGTCATGGCATTGAGCCACCATTGGACTACGCCTCACATGTACTATGCTCGAGTTTGATTTAGGCTATGTTGGGCCTTGATGAGGATGTCAATCCCTTGATCGACTAAGTTATTGTCTACAGTTTATGCAGTCATGACTATATTTTCATTTGACTACTCTTAGAGATGAGTTTAGTAGAATGAGACCATTTCACCTTTCTTAGGTGGGGTGTACTCTCGTAGACTACTCTAGCACTACTTATGAATATGATAATATTCATATTTCATCTTAATTGGCAGCTATCCATAAGCACTATTTACACATACTTACGATTCATAAGGGGATATAAGAAGTAGTAATAGCAAGTATAGCTCAATTGGGAGAGTGTTAGATTGAGGACACATATTTTATTTATAATTATTATAAATTTTTTTATTTTTAATAAAGCTAAAAAAATTTAATTTATTTCCTATTCATTCTTGCTAATTTGTAATAGTGAATTTAATGTGTATATTCAATTGTTTTTTATTATATGCACTAGCATGAGGGGGCAACAACCCTCCAATGAGTAGCGACGGAGGAATGATTGCTATTATGGGATATGGCAAGAGCACGACGACCATGTTGAGGGTGTCGATCGTAGGAGGTCACTAGCCCTACCATGGGCAGCTATTGCACAAATAATTATGGTACTGTGTGTGATGAATCATGGGTGTGACAGTCTTGTTAAGAGTGGTGATTATCGAAGGCATCATGACGATAGCTTGATTAAGGACTCCGGGATGCAGGTGATGGTGCAATGTCAAACATCATGATGCAAAGCCACTAGCAGCATTATCCATAGTTGCTAGGGTTGTGAGGTGACAAAAGCAGGGCTCAATAGGGTTGGGGTTGGTGATTTGCTAGCAATGTTGCATCATCAATAAGGATGTGGCAATCAGAAGGTCATGTGATGGCTTTGCACGATAGAAGGAATCACTACAAAAGCCACCTTGCGATTTTGACCAAGTTTAGTCAAAATCAAATGTTGACCCTATCCAACCCATTTTGATCTTTTGTCCTAGTCAAAATATATGTTTGATCAAAATCTATCTAGTTTAGTCAAAATCAAATGGCTTTGTAATCTGTCTATAGGTACTTAATGTTCTATCTTCACCTACTAGCAAATCAGATATTTAGAGACAAACCCTACTATCTCTCTTTTCATACTACGTCATTAATAGTTTTGAAACAAATCCCAATACATCACGATAGTCCCGGGATAGATATTAAACTTCAATTTATGAGTTTCCTCTAATAGTTGCATCTTTATTAGATGACTTTTGGAAACACAGAATCGATTGCAGAATCTATAGAACCATCTTCGGCTTGGAGGAATTTAGGTCTAGATCCCTGATCTATCATATGAAGATGTGCATCTTTCTTTTGACTTTCTTTGATCCTTTCTATCAGAAATGATTATGTCATCAATCATGCTAGAAAATCTTTATTTATCTCATATAAAAGTTCAAGTTTCATATCTACCAACTCTGTTATTATATAATTTCTTTGAATATTTATATATGCTATAATACTTGAAGTATTTCGACTAAAGGTATCAATGATTACATTAGCCTTCACAGGATGGTAGTTTAATTAAAATCATAATCTTTTAGAAATTTCAACTATTTTTCTATCTTATATTTAAATCATTTTGAATGAAGATGTACTTCAGACTCTTATGATGTATGAAGATTTCAAAAGTTTGTCCGTAAAGATAAAGCCTCTAAATTTTTAATATAAAAATGATAGTTGCTAGCTCTAAATCATGAGTAGGATAGTTCTTCTCATGAGGCTTAATTGTCTCGATGAATAAGTAATTACCCTCTTATTTTGCATTTATTCACACACAAGTTCTTGAAGTGAGATATCATTATACACTATAAAACCTTCTCTTTCAGAAGAAATCACCAGGATAGGAGCACCGGTTAAATTCTCCTTCATTTCTAGAAAACTTTGTTAACACTTATCGTCCTAAACAAACTTTATATTCTTCTATGTTAACCCGGTCAAGGGTACTACTATTTTTGAAAAGTCTTCTACGAATCTTCTATAATATCTAACTAAACCCAAGAAACTTCTGATCTAAAAAACATTAGAAGACTATTTCCATTTCATCATTGCTTTAATCTTTTAGGGGTCAATAAATATACCAACACTCGAAATTACATGATCGAGAAACATAACTTTATTAAGCTAAAAATTATACTTGTTAAATCTGAAATATAGTTAAATAAGATCATATAAAAGAATGTGTATAATTAGAATCTATAAGCATATATGCAAGAATATCACAAAGTGTAATTATACCTTAAATGATAGATCCTGAGACTTCAGCATCTTGATGGGTGAATGCATAGATCCTCACCTGAGCTCCCCCTCTAGGTTAATATTGTCTAGATATTTCGTGTGGAGCTTGGCGTTGATATTACTTTCATGAGTAGTCTTTCTACATGTGCCTCGATTATTACAAAAAAAGGGTATACATGTTATCCAATGAGGCATGAGGTGGAAACATGATCAATCTTTCCACATAAATAACATTTTATAACAACTTAATTATTGGGAGCTTCTGCTTAATTCTTAGTGACTTAATACTGTTTAGTACACAAATTAAAAAGAGTGGGGTAGATCACTTTCAGAAAACCAGCTTTAAAGTTTTAATGATTACATAGATACTACTGCATTGATTAATATGAAATCTATAGGTGATTGTCTCTCATGGAGTAATCAAGATGCTGCCCATAGAAAAATTATGGATTGACTAGACAACTGTTTGATTAATCAAGAATGGTTAACCGTTTACCTTAATTCATTTCTTGAGTATGGTGCTTAGTTGTTTTCAGATCACTCTATAATACAAATATATCTAGATAAAGCAATACCCAAAGTCAAGAAACCTTTTAGATTCCTTAACATGTGGAGTACTCAACCTCAGTTCCTCGAGGTTATTAGATCAGCTTGGAACATTAATGTGCATAGTTCTCCCCCTTACATCTTATGCCAAAAGCTAAAATCTTGTAAAGCAATACTTAATGAGTGAAATATAAATATCTTTGGTAATATTATCACCTGGGTCGAGTTATGCAAAAATAAACTTATGGCGGTATAACATAAGCTGCATCTTCAGCTCTTTCATGAGAATCTTATCTGCAAAGAGGTAGAAGCCAGAGATAACTTTATGCAAGCTCTAAAACAAGAGGAAAGCTTTCTAAAACAAAAGTCTCGATAGCATTGGCTTACTCTAGGGGACTCCAATACTAAATTTTTCTATGCTGCCATTGCCACTAAAAAGGCCATTAATTGCATCAGGAAATGTAAAGACGAAGATGGTAATCTTATTGAGAATTTGAACGAGGTTAAAGCACATAATGAGTAATTTTTTTTATTCTTTACTCAATAAGAGGTGCAGCCTAATAGTATTCATATTGAGCCTACTAAAAAGCTTGATTCGGAAGCTATCTCAACCCTTAATACCCCAATTACAGATAAAGAAATTCTGAGAGTTATCTTTAAGTCATCGAAACACAAAAGTCCTAGTTCAGATGCATTTTCAATTGAATTTTATCAAATTGCATGATCTATCGTAGGCAATGATGTGATTAAAGCTTGTTAACACCTTTTCTCTTTAGGCCGTATTCTTAAAGAAATGAATTATACTTTTATCTCTTTAGTTCCCAAGAATGCAAGGGTTGATTCACTAGTGAACTATTGGCTCATTTTATTATGTAACTTTATTTCTAAGATCATCTTTAAGGTGTTGGCAAATAGAATGCAAAATGTTATGCATAATATTAGTAGTCCTCATCAGGCGGTTTTCATTAAAGGGAGAAGTATACATCATAATGTTCTTCTTGCTAATGACTTGGTTAAGGATCTACACTAAAAAAAAAGAGAGAAAAAAATCTGTTTTGAAGCTTATTTACGAAAAACCTTTGATTCAGTTAACATACACTTTATCTACAAGATTCTCCTGAGTATGAGCTTCCCTCAATAATGGGTTAATTGGATTCAATACTACTTGGAAACTCCAAAATTCTCGGTTCTTTTCAAAGGTTCACCTATTGGATTTTTTGGGAGCAGTAATGGTATCTGACAAGGAGATCCACTATCTCCTTATTTCTTTACAATTGCAATGGAAGAACTCAGTTGTATGTTGGAAGAGGTAGTTTCTAATGGTGGTATTAAGGTACCCTATACTAGTTCCGTTCATATATTCCACATAACTTTTGCTGATGATCTTATTATCATCCTTCAGAATGATCATACTTCTGTGAGGAATCTAACTATTATTCTAAAAGACTTTAGTATAGTTTTTGGCCTTAAACTAAATCATAAGAAATGTAAAGTCTATGTGGGTTCTTGTATTGAAGATAAGGATTATATTGCTCAAACTCTAGGGGTTAGTGAGGAAAATTTATCAGTTCCTTATTTGGGTCTTCCACTCATATCCACCGGCATTAACAAAACCCACTGTCCGCCTATCCTAAAAACAAAGAATAGGATTTCTTATTGAAAAAATAGACTTCTTCCCAAAGAAGTCCGGCTTGAACTCATCTGAACTATGTTGCTCCTACTCTATTTATTAGTCTAATGCATTTCTTCTGCTAGTTTGGCTTCTATAGGATATTGAAAGACTACTTATAAACTACTTCCGGAATGACAAGGATGGTAATACAATGCATATGATAAATTGCAATATGAAAGATGAAGGAGGGTTGAATCGAAGTAATATTAGAGATTGGAATAAAGTTTATTTAGTAAAACAATTGTGGGATATTTTATAAAACAAATATTCCTTATGTTCACAATAGGTTTCTGCAAGATATCTATTTAAGGAATCAATATGGATAGCTTCAGCAAAAACTTATCATTCTGCAACTTGGAAACAAATTTTGAAGGTAAGGAATTGGCTAATCAACAACATTTCGTATGCAATCTCTTTTGGGACCAGTACTAATATGTGATATGATTCTTGGGTGAATAGGAAAAGTATATTTTAATTATTTGGTGATAGAGTACTACAAGATCTAGAGGCTCTCAAAGATTGGAATGTTTATGAATTTGTTGCTAATGACACATGGTGTCTTCCCAATCCTACTTGAAATGCTATCACTTTGGCTGATTATTATAGCTATTCTAATATGGAACAACTCTTCATATATACTTATTTGGCTTTGTAACAATGGTAAATTTAGTGCTACATCTACATGGAATCATATCAGGCAAAAAAACAATAAATGGATCCTAAGAAATTAGACATGGGATAGGTCGAGCTCATAGAGTTATTCCTTATGCACATGGCAGGCCCTTGATACCATACTACCTACAATAGACAATATGAAGAAAAGATGTATTTATCTAATCAACCGATGTTCTCTTTGTATGCAAAAGGAAGAAAGTGTTGACCATCTCTATTTTGCTTAAGACTACACTAAATAGGAAAGGAAAGAGATTTTGAAGAGATTTGAATTTAATAGGCTATCATTGCCAAACTTGAATCAAGAATTATAAAAGCTCAAGCAAAGTTTCTTAAGAAAATGGCCTCTTAAACAAATGGTAAATATTACTTTCAAATGAGCTATTTTGTAGATTTGGAAGGAGATGTTTGACAGAATCTTTGAGTCTTACAACACAAACAATGCTTAACTTTTGATAGAGATTCTTAGAGACTCAAGAACAAGCATAGATCAAGATCTAAAAATGGATTACTCAACAAGAAGAGAGAAAGGAGTTTTTATCATATTCAATTTTTTCATTAGTTAATGGTCTCAGGAATAATGTAGAAGATCAATATGTATTCCATGATTATTTGCTTCAATAATGTGATGTATTTATGAGTGGTCTAGGCATGTTTAGCCAATGTAATTTAGTATTTATTTATTTATTGACTATTGTAAAGAGTCATAGTCTACAATTTTTGCAGTCATAACTATTTTAATTTGACTACTCTTGGAGATGAGTTTGGTAGAGTGAGATCATTTCAACTTTCTAAGGTGGGGTGTACTCTTATAGACTACTCTAAGAGATTTTAGGCTTTAGTCTATGGCTAGTGTAGACAAAGCTATTTTGTACAAACTTTATACTTACTACAATCTCTTTTACTTAAAAAAAAAGATTTAACTATTGTTTCTTATGAATACAAGATAATATTCATATTTCATCTTAAATGGCAACTATCCAAAAGCAACAATTACAAGTCAGTATGATTCATAATGGGAAATAAATACTAATAGTAGCGACGATAGCTCAGTTGGGAGATAGTCAGACTGAAGATCTGAAGGCCGCGTGTTTGATTCACGCTCATCGCATTATTTTATTATAGTTTTACTTGCCAAAAAAAAAAAGGATTCAAGAAACAATAAAGAATTAATTATTATTGAAATTAAATTCGAACATTCTCATGATTGTTATAGTACATATATTTTATTTAAAATTATTATAAAAAGATTTTTATTTTTAATAAGGCTCATCAAATTTAATTTATCTCTTATTCATTCTTGCTAATTTGTAATAGTAAATTTAATGTGTATATTCATTTTTTTTTACTATGTGCGCTAGCATGAGGGGGCAACAACCCTCCAATGAGTAACAACGGAGGAATGATTGCTATTATGGGATGTGACAGGAGCGCGATGACCATGTTGAGGGTGTCGATCATTGGAGGTCACTAGCCATACCATGGGCAACTATTGCAATAATAATTATGGTGCTATGTGCGATGAATCAAGGGTATGACAACCCTGTTAAGGGTGGTGATTGTCGAAGGCATCATGATGCTAACTTGATTAAGGACTCTAGGATGTAGGTGATGGTGCATTGTCACACGTCATGATGTAAAGCCACAAGCAGCATCGTCCATAGTTGCTAATGTTGTGAGGTGACAAATGTAGGGCTCAATGGGGTTGGGGTAGGTGATTTGCTAGCAATGTTGCATCATCAATAAGGTTGTCGCAATGAGAATGTCATGTGATGGCTTTGCACGATCGAGAAACATAACTTCACTGAGTTAAAAATTATACTTGTTAAATTTGAAATATAGTTAAATAAGATCATATAAATGAATGTGTATAATTAGAATCTATAAGCATATATGCAAGCATTACACAAATTGTAATTAGTCTAATGCATTTCTTTTGCTTGTTTGGCTTCTATAGGATATTGAAAGACTACTTATAAACTACTTCCGGAATGACATGGATGGTAATACAATGCATATGATAAATTGCTATATGAAAGATGAAGGAGGGTTGAATTGAAGAAATATTAGAGATTGGAATAAAGTTTATTTAGTAAAGCAATTGTGGGATATTTTATAAAACAAATATTCCATATGTTCACAATGGGTTTCTGCAAGATATCTATTTAAGGAATCAATTTGGATAGCTTCAGCAAAAACTTATCAGTCTGCAGCTTGGAAACAAATTTTGAAGGCAAGGAATTGACTAATCAATAACATTTCCTACGCAATCTCTTTTGGACCGGCTCTAATATGTGATATGATTATTGGGTGAATAGGAAAAGTATATTTTAACTATTTGGTGATAGAGTGCGACAAGATCTAGAGGCTCTCAAAGATTGGAATGTTTATGAATTCGTTGCTAATGACACATGGTGTCTTCCCAATCCTACTTGAAATGCAATCACTTTGGCTGATTATTATAGCTATTCGAATATGGAACGACTCTTCAGATATACTTATTTGGCTTCGTAACAATGGTAAATTTAGTGCTAAATCTACATGGAATTATATCAGGCAAAAAAATAATAAATGGATCCTAAGAGATTAGACATTGGATAGGTCGAACTCATAGAGTTATTCCTTATGCACATGGCAGACCCTTGATACCATACTACCTACAATAGACAATATGAAGAAAAGATGTATTTATCTAATCAATCGATGTTCTCTTTGTATGCAAAAGGAAGAAAGTGTTGACCATCTCTATTTTGCTTATGACTACACTAATTAGGAAAGGAGAGAGATTTTGAAGAGAATTGAATTCAATAGGCTACCATTGCCAAACTTGAATGAAGAATTAAAAATGTTCAAGTAAAGTTTCTTAAGAAAATGGCATCTTAAACAACTGGTAAATATTACTTTCAGATGAGCTATTTTATAGATTTGGAAGGAGATGTTTTACAGAATCTTTGAGTCTTACAACACAAACAATGCTCAACTTTTGATAGAGATTCTTAGAGACTCAAGAACAAGCATAGATCAAGATCTAAAAAATGGAGTACTCAACAAGAAGAGAGAAAGGAATCTTTATCATATTCAATTTTTTCATTAGTTAATGATCTCAGGAATAATGTTGAAGATCAATATGTATTCCATGGTTATTTGCTTCAATAATGTGATGTATTTATGAGTGGTCCAGGCATGTTTAGCCATTGTAATTTAGTATTTATTTATTTATTGACTATTGTAAAGAGTCATAGTCTACAATTTGTGCAGTCATAACTATTTTAATTTGACTACTCTTGGAAATGAGTTTGGTAGAGTGAGATCATTTCAACTTTCTAAGGTGGGGTGTACTCTTATAGACTACTCTAAGAGATTTTATGCTTTAGTCTACGGCTAGTGTAGACAAAACTATTTTGTACAAACTTTATACTTAATACAATTACTTTTACTTTAAAAAAAAGATTTAACTGTTGTTTCTTATGAAGACAAGATAATATTCATATTTCATCTTAAATGGCAACTATCCAAAAGCAACAATTACAAGTCCTTATGATTCATAATGGGAAATTAATAATAATATAGCAGGATTAGCTTAGTTGGGAGAGCATTAGATTGAAGATCTGAAGGTCGCGTGTTCGATTCAAACTCACCATATTATTTTATTACAGTTTTACTTGCCAAAAATAAAGGGATTGAAGAAGCAGTAAAGAATTAATTAATGTTGAAATTAAATTCGAACATTCTCATGATTCTTATAGTACATATATTTTATTTAAAATTATTATAAAAAGATTTTTATTTTTAATAAGGCTCATCAAATTTAATTTATCTCTTATTCATTCTTGCTAATTTGTAATAGTAAATTTAATGTGTATATTCATTTTTTTTTACTATGTGCGCTAGCATGAGGGGGCAACAACCCTCCAATGAGTAACAACGGAGGAATGATTGCTATTATGGGATGTGGCAGGAGCACGATGACCATGTTGAGGGTGTCGATCATTGGAGGTCACTGGCCATACCATGGGCAACTATTGCAATAATAATTATGGTGTTATGTGCGATGAATCAAGGGTATGACAACCCTGTTAAGGGTGGTGATTGTCGAAGGCATCATGATGATAGCTTGATTAAGGACTCTGGGATGTAGGTGATGGTGCATTGTCAGAAGTTATGATGTAAAGCCACAAGCAGCATCGTCCATAGTTGCTAATGTAGTGAGGTGACAAATGTAGGGCTCAAAGGGGTTGGGGTAGGTGATTTGCTAGCAATGTTGCATCATCAATAAGGTTGTGGCAATGAGAATGTCATGTGACGGCTTTGCATGATCGAGAAACATAACTTCATTGAGTTAAAAATTATACTTGTTAAATTTGAAATATAGTTAAATAAGATCATATAAATGAATGTGTATAATTAGAATCTATAAGCATATATGCAAGCATTACACAAAGTGTAATTAGTCTAATGCATTTCTTCTGCTTGTGTGGCTTCTATAGGATATTGAAAGACTACTTATAAACTACTTCCGGAATGACATGGATGGTAATACAATGCATATGATAAATTACAATAAGAAAGATGAAGGAGGGTTGAATCGAAGAAATATTAGAGATTGGAATAAAGTTTATTTAGTAAAGCAATTGTGGGATATTTTATAAAACAAATATTCCTTATGTTCACAATGGTTTTCTGCAAGATATCTATTTATGGAATCAATTTGGATAGCTTCAGCAAAAACTTATCATTCTGCAGCTTGGAAATAAATTTTGAAGGCAAGGAATTGGCTAATCAACAACATTTCCCATGCAATCTCTTTTGAGCAAGCACTAATATGTGATATGATTCTTGGGTGAATATGAAAAGTATATTTTAATTATTTTGTGATAGAGTACTACAAGATCTAGAGGCTCTCAAAGATTGAAATGTTTATGAATTCGTTGCTAATGACACATGGTGTCTTCCCAATCCTACTTGAAATGCTATCGCTTTGGCTGATTATTATAGCTATTCTAATATGGAACAACTCTTCAGATATACTTATTTGGCTTCGTAACAATGGTAAATTTAGTGCTACATCTACATGGAATTATATCAGGCAAAAAAATAATAAATGGATCCTAAGAAATTAGACATGGGATAGGTCGAGCTCATAGAGTTATTTCTTATGCACATGGCAGGTCTTTGATATCATACTACCTACAATAGACAATATGAAGAAAAGTTGTATTTATATAATCAACCGATGTTCTCTATTTATGCAAAAGGAAGAAAGTGTTGACTATCTCTCTTTTGCTTATGACTACACTAATTAAGAAAGGAAAGAGATTTTGAAGGGATTTGAATTCAATAGGCTACCATTGCCAAACTTGAATCAAGATTTATAAAAGCTCAAGCAATGTTTCTTAAGAAAATGGCCTCTTAAACAACTGGTAAATATTACTTTCAGATGAGCTATTTTGTAGATTCGGAAGGAGATGTTTGACAGAATCTTTGAGTCTTACAACCCAAACAATGCTCAACTTTTGATAGAGATTCTTAGAGACTCAAGAACAAGCTTAGATCAAGATCTAAAAATGGAGTACTCAACAAGAAGAGAGAAAGGAATCTTTATCATATTCAATTTTATCATTAGTTAATGGTCTCAGGAATAATGTGGAAGATCAATATGTATTCCATGGTTATTTGCTTCAATAATGTGATGTATTTATGAGTGGTCCAGGCATGTTTAGCCATTGTATTTTAGTATTTATTTATTTATTGACTATAGTAAAGAGTCATAGTCTATAATTTGTACAGTTATAACTATTTTAGTTTGACTATTATTGGAGATGAGTTTGGTAGAGTGAGATCATTTCAACTTTCTAAGGTAGGGTGTACTCTTATAGACTACTCTAAGAGATTTTAGGCTTTAGTCTACGGCTAGTGTAGAGAAAGCTATTTTGTATAAACTTTATACTTAATACAATTACTTTCAGTTTAAAAAAAAGATTTAACTGTTGTTTCTTATGAAGACAAGATAATATTCATATTTCATCTTAAATGGCAACTATCCAAAAGCAACAATTACAAGTCCTTATGATAAATAATGGGAAATAAATAATAATAGCAATGGGGATAGCTTAATTGGGAGAGCGTCAAATTGAAGATTTGAAGGTCGTGTGTTTGATCCATGCTCATCGCATTATTTTATTATAGTTTTATTTGCCAAAAAAAAAGGGATTCAAGAAGCAATAAAGAATTAATTACTGTTGAAATTAAATTTGAACATTCTCATGATTCTTATAGTACACATATTTTATTTAAAATTATTATAAAAAGATTTTTATTTTTAATAAGGCTCGTCAAATTTAATTTATCTCTTATTCATTCTTGCTAATTTGTAATTGTAAATTCAATGTGTATATTCATTTTTTTTTACTATGTGCACTAGCATGAGGGGGCAACAACCCTCCAATGAGTAACAACGGAGGAATGATTGCTATTATGGATGTGGTAGGAGCGCGATAACCATGTTGAGGGTGTCGATCATAGGAGGTCACTGGCCATACCATAGGCAACTATTGCAATAATAATTATGGTGCTATGTGCGATGAATCAAGGGTATGACAACCCTGTTAAGGGTGGTGATTGTCGAAGACATCATGATGATAACTTGATTAAGGACTTTAGGATGTAGGTGATGGTGCAATGTCAGACATCATGATGTAAAGCCACAAGCAGCATCGTCCATAGTTGCTAATGTTGTGAGGTGACAAATGTAGGGCTCAATGGGGTTGGGGTAGGTGATTTGATAGCAATGTTGCATCATCGATAAGGTTGTGGCAATGAGAAGGTCATGTGATGGCCTTGCACGATCGAGAAACATAACTTCATTGAGTTAAAAATTATACTTGTTAAATTTGAAATATAGTTAAATAAGATCATATAAATGAATGTGTATAATTAGAATCTATATGCATATATGAAAGCATATCACAAAGTGTAATTAGTCTAATGCATTTCTTCTGCTTGTTTGGCTTGAATAGGATATTGAAAGACTACTTATAAACTACTTCTGGAATGACATGGATGGTAATACAATGCATATGATAAATTACAATATGAAAGATGAAGGAGGGTTGAATCAAAGAAATATTAGAGATTGGAATAAAGTTTATTTAGTAAAGCAATTGTGGGATATTTTATAAAACAAATATTCCTTATGTTCACAATGGGTTTCTGCAAGATATCTATTTAAGGAATCAATTTGGATAGCTTCAGCAAAAACTTATCATTCTGCAGCTTGGAAACAAATTTTGAAGACAAGGAATTGTCTAATCAATAATATTTCGTATGCAAACTCTTTTGGGACAAGCACTAATATGTGATATGATTCTTGGATGAATAGGAAAAGTATATTTTAATTATTTGGTGATAGAGTACTACAAGATCTAGAGGCTCTCGAAGATTGGAATGTTTAAGAATTCGTTGCTAATGACACATTGTGTCTTCCCAATCTTACTTGAAATGCTATCACTTTGGCTGATTATTATAGCTATTCTAATATGGAACAACTCTTCAGATATACTTATTTGGCTTCATAACAATGGTAAATTTAGTGCTACATCTACATGGAATCATATCAGGCAAAAAAACTATAAATGGATCATAAGAAATTAGACATGGGATAGGTCGAGCTCATAGAGTTATTCCTTATGCACATGGCAGGCCCTTGATACCATACTACCTACAATAGACAATATGAAGAAAAGATGTATTTATCTAATCAACTGATGTTCTCTTTGTATGCAAAAGGAAGAAAGTGTTGACCATCTCTATTTTGCTTATGACTACACTAATTAGGAAAGGAAAGAGATTTTTAAGAGATTTGAATTTAATAGGCTACCATTGCCAAACTTGAATCAAGATTTATAAAAGCTCAAGCAAAGTTTCTTAAGAAAATGACCTCTTAAACAACTGGTAAATATTACTTTCAAATGAGCTATTTTGTAGATTTGGAAGGAGATGTTTGATAGAATCTTTGAGTCTTACAACACAAACAATGCTCAACTTTTGATAGAGATTCTTAGAGACTCAAGAACAAGCATAGATCAAGATCTAGAAATGGAGTACTCAACAAGAAGTGAGAAAAGAATTTTTACCATATTCAATTTTATCATTAGTTAATGATCTCAGGAATAATGTTGAAGATCAATATGTATTCCATGGTTATTTGCTTCAATAATGTGATGTATTTATGAGTGGTCCAGGCATGTTTAGCCATTGTATTTTAGTATTTATTTATTTATTGACTATAGTAAAGAGTCATAGTCTACAATTTGTGCAGTCATAACTATTTTAATTTTACTATTATTGGAGATGAGTTTGGTAGAGTGAGATCATTTCAACTTTCTAAGGTGGGGTGTACTCTTATAGACTACTCTAATAGATTTTAGGCTTTAGTCTATGGCTAATATAGACAAAGCTATTTTGTACAAGCTTTATACTTAATACAATTACTTTTACTTTAAAAAAAAGATTTAACTGTTGTTTCTTATGAAGACAAGATAATATTCATATTTCATCTTAAATGACAACTATCCAAAAGCAACAATTACAAGTCCCTATGATACATAATGGGAAATTAATAATTATAGCATCGGGGATAGCTTAGTTGGGATAGCGTCAGACTAAAGATTTGAAGGTCGTGTGTTCGATCTACACTCATTGCATTATTTTATTATAGTTTTACTTGCAAAAAAAAAAGGGATTCAAGAAACAGTGAAGAATTAATTAATGTTGAAATTAAATTCGAACATTCTCATGATTCTTATAGTACACATATTTTATTGAAAATTATTATAAAAAGATTTTTATTTTTAATAAGGCTCATCAAATTTAATTTATCTCTTATTCATTCTTGCTAATTTGTAATAGTAAATTTAATGTGTATATTCATTTTTTTTTTACTATGTGCGTTAGCATGAGGGGGCAACAACCCTCCAATGAGTAACAACGGAGGAATGATTGCTATTATGGGATGTGGCAGGAGCGCGATGACCATGTTGAGGGTGTCGATCATACGAGGACACTGGTCATACCATGGGCAACTATTGCAATAATAATTATGGTGCTATGTGCGATGAATCAAGGGTATGACAACCCTGTTAAGGGTGGTGATTGTCGAAGGCATCATGATGATAGCTTGATTAAGGACTCTGGGATGTAGGTGATGGTGCAATGTCAAACGTCATGATGTAAAGCCACAAGCAGCATCGTCCATAGTTGCTAATGTTGTGAGGTGACAAATGTAGGGCTCAATGGGGTTGGGGTAGGTGATTTGCTAGCAATGTTGCATCATCAATAAGGTTGTGCCAATGAGAAGGTCATGTGATGGCTTTGCACGATCGAGAAACATAACTTCATTGAGTTAAAAATTATACTTGTTAAATTTGAAATATAGTTAAATAAGATCATATAAATGAATGAGTATAATTAGAATCTATAAGCATATCACAATGTCTAATTAGTCTAATGCATTTCTTCTGCTTGTTTGGCTTCTATAGGATATTGAAAGACTACTTATAAACTACTTCTGGAATGACATGGAGGGTAATACAATGCATATGATAAATTGCAATATGAAAGATGAAGGAGGGTTGAATCGAAGAAATATTAGAGATTGGAATAAAGTTTATTTGGTAAAGCAATTGTCGATATTTTATAAAACAAATATTCCTTATGTTCACAATGGGTATATGCAAGATATCTATTTAAGGAATCAATTTGGATAGCTTAAGCAAATACATATCATTCTGCAGCTTGGAAACAAATTTTGAAGGCAAGGAATTGACTAATCAACAACATTTCCTATGCAATCTCTTTTGGGACCAGCACTAATATGTGATATGATTCTTGGGTGAATAGGAAAAGTATATTTTAATTATTTGGTGATAGAGTACTACAAGATCTAGAGGCTCTCAAAGAATGGAATGTTTATGAATTCGTTGCTAATGACACATGTTGTCTTCCCAATCCTACTTGAAATGCTATCGCTTTGGTTGATTATTATAGCTATTGTAATATGGAACAACTCTTCAGATATACTTCTTTGACTTTGTAACAATGGTAAATTATTGCTACATCTACATGGAATCATATTAGGCAAAAAAATAATAAATGGATCCTAAGTAATTAGACATGGGATAGGACGAGCTCATAGAGTTATTCCTTATGCACATGGCAGGCCCTTGATACCATACTACCTACAATTGACAATATGAAGAAAAGATGTATTTATCTAATCAACCGATGTTATCTTTGTATGCAAAAGGAAGAAAGTGTTACCATCTCTATTTTACTTATGACTACACTAATTAGGAATGGAAAGAGATTTTGAAGAGATTTGAATTCAATAGGCTACCATTGCCGAATCAAGAATTATAAAAGCTCAAGCAAAGTTCTTATGAAAATGGCCTCTTAAACAACTGGTAAATATTACTTTCAGATGAGCTATTTTGTAGATTTGGAAGGAGATGTTTGACAGAATCTTTGAGTCTTAAAACACAAACAATGCTCAACTTTTGATAGAGATTCTTAGTGACTCTAGAACAAGCATAGATCAAGATCTAAAAACGGAGTACTCAACAAGAAGAGAGAAAGGAATCTTTATCATATTCAATTTTTTCATTAGTTAATGATCTCAGGAATAATGTTGAAGATCAATATGTATTCCATGGTTATTTGCTTCAATAATGTGATGTATTTATGAGTGGTCTAGGCATGTTTAGCCATTGTATTTTAGTATTTATTTATTTATTGACTATAGTAAAGAGTCATAGTCTACAATTTGTGGAGTCATAACTATTTTAATTTGACTACTCTTGGAGATGAGTTTGGTAGAGTGAGATCATTTCAACTTTCTAAGGTGGGGTGTACTCTTATAGACTACTCTAAGAGATTTTAGGCTTTAGTCTACGGCTAGTGTAGACAAAGCTATTTTGTACAAACTTTATACTTAATACAATTACTTTTACTTAAAAAAAAGATTTAACTCTTGTTTCTGACAAGATAATATTCATATTTCATCTTAAATAGCAACCATCCACAAGCAACAATTACAAGTACTTACGATTCATAATGGGATATTACAAGTACTTACATGTATACATATATATTTGTATATATATATATATATTTGTATATATATATATATATATATTTGTATATATATATATATTTGTATATATATATATATATATATATATATATATATATATATATATTTTGTATATATATATATATATATATATATATATTATATATATATATATTTGTATATATATATAAATAAATATAAAAATATATATATATATATATATATATTACACAAATACAAACATATACATATATATATAAAATATATATATATATAAATATATAATATACAATATATGTATATGTATATACATATAATTATATATATATAATACAAATAATATATATATATATTAAACATATATATATATATATATATATATAAAACATATATATATGTATATACAAAAATATATATATATACAGAAACATATATATTATATAATATATATATGTACAAATATTATATAAACATATTATAATACAAATGTATATATATATATATGTGCATAATATATATATATATAACAAAATATATATATATATATATATGTATATTATATATGTAATATGTATATATTATATATATGGCTATTAATATACCATATATAATATTAATAAACATATATTATTATGCAAAATATATATGTATATGTTATAATATATATATGTATGTATGTAATATTAATAAAATTATTATATTACATATATATTATTATTAATTATTATATATATATATTTATATATGTTTATATATGTATTAGTATATTATAATATATGTATATATATAATATATATATATATATATATATATATTATATATATGTATTAATATATATATATGTATATATATTATTAATATATATACATATATATATGTATATATATATATTATATATATAATATATATATATATATATATATATATATATATATATATAAAAATATGTATATATATATAATAATAATAATATATATATATATATATATATATATATGTATATGTATAATATATATATATATATATATATGTATATATATATATATATATATATATATATATACATATATATACATATATATATATATATATGTTATGTATATATATGCATATATATATATATATGTATATATATAATATATATATATATATATATATATATAAATATATATATATATATATATATATATATATATATAAATATATATATATATATATATATATATATATATATATATATATATATATATATATATATATATATATATATATATATAAAGCATTACCCAAAAGTAATAAACATTTTAGATTCCTTAACATGTGGACTACTCACCGTCAGTTCCTCGAAGTTATCAGTTCAGCTTGGAACGTTAATGTGCATAGTTCTCCCCCTTACATTTTATGCCAAAAGCTAAAAACGTGTAAAGCAATACTTAATGAGTAAAATGCAAGCACCTTTAGTAATTTTATCACCCGGGTCGAGTTATGCAAAAATAAACTTATGGTGGTACAACATGAGCTGCATCTTCAGCTCCTTGATGAGAATCTTATCTGCAAAGAGGTAGAAGCCATAGATAACTTTATACAAGCTCTAAAACTAGAGGAAAGCTTTATAAAACAAAAGTCTCGACAGCATTAGCTTACTCTAGGGGACTCAAATACTAAATTTTTCTATGCTGCCATTGCTATTAAAAAGACCATTAAATGCATCAGAAAATGTAAAGACAAAGATGATAATCTTATTGAGGATTTGAATGAGGTTAAGGTACACAATGAGCAATTTTTTTATTCTTTACTCAATAAGAGGAGCAGCCTAATAGTATTCATATAGAGCCTACTAGAAAGCTTAATTTGAAAGCTATCTCAACCCTTAATGCCCCAATTACAGATAAAGAAATTATGAAAGTTTTCTTTAAGTTATCAAAACACAAAAGTCCTAGTTTGGATGGATTTTCAATTGAATTTTATCAAATTGCATGATCTATTATATTCAATGATGTGATTAAAGCTTGTTAACACCTTTTCTCTTTAGGCCATATTTTTAAAGAAATGAATTACACTTTTATCTCTTTAGTTCCCAAGAATACAAGGGCTGATTCACTAGTGAACTATTGGCTCATTTCATTATATAACTTTATTTATCCGATCATTTTCAAGGTGCTGGCAAATAAAATGCAAAAGGTTATGCACAATATTATTAGTCCTAATCAAGCAGTTTTCATTAACAGGAGAAATATACATCATAATGTTCTTCTTGCTAATGACTTGGTAAAGGCTCTACGCTAAAAAACAAGAGTGAAAAAAATTCGGTTTTAAAGCTTATTTACGAAAAACCTTCAATTCAGTTAACATACACTTTATCTACAAGATGCTACTTAGTGTGAGCTTCCCTCAACAATGGGTTAATTGGATTCAATACTACTTGGAAACTCTAAAATACTCGGTTCTCTTCAATTGTTCACTTATTGGCTTTTTTGGTAGCGGCAATGGTATCTGACAAGGAGATCCACTATCTCTTTATTTATTTACAATTGTAATGGAAGGACTCAGTTGTATATTGGAAGAGGTAGTTTCTAGCGATATCATTAAGGTACCCTATACTAGTTCCATTCATATATCCCACATAACTTTTGCTGATGATCTTATTATCTTCCTTCAGAATGATCCTACTTCTACGAGGAATCTAGCTATTATTCTAAAAGACTTTAGTATAGTTTTTGGCCTTAAACTAAATCATATGAAAAGTAAAGTCTATGTGGGTGCTTGTATTGAAGATACAGATTCTATTGCTCAAACTCTGTAGGTTAGTAAGGAAAATTTATCAGTTCCTTATCTGGGTCTTCTACTCCTATCCACTGGCATTAACAAAACCCACTGTTAGCCTATCCTATAGAAAACAAAGAATAGGGTTTCTTCTTGAAAAAATAGACTTCTTCCCAAAGAAGTCCGACTTGAACTCATCCGAACTATGTTGCTCCTATTCTATTTATTAGTCTAATGCATTTCTTCTGCCTGTTTGGCATCTCTAGGATATTAAAAAACTACTTATAAACTACTTCTAGAATGACATGGATGGTAATATAATGCATATGATAAATTGCACTCCGAAAGATGAAGGAGGGTGGAATCTAAGAAGTAATAGAGATTGGAATAAAGTTTGTTTAGTAAAGCAATTGTGGGATATTTTATAAAACAAATATTCCTTATGTTCACAATAGGTTTCTGCTAGGTATCTATCCAAGGAATCAATCTAGGTAGCTTCAGCAAAAATATTCATTCTGCAACTTGGAAATAAATTTTGAAGGCAAGGAATTGACTAATCAACAACATTTCCTATGCAATCTCATTTGGAACCAGCACTAATATGTAATATGGTTCTAGGGTGAATGAGAAAAGTATATTTTTATTATTTGGTGATAGAGTACGATAAGATCTAGAGGCTCCCAAAGATTGGAATGTTTATGAATTCATTGTTAATGACACCTGGTGTCTTTCCAATCCTACTTCCCTTGAAATGCTATCACTTTGGCTGATTATTATCGCTATTCTAATATGGAACAACACTTCAGATACACTTATTTGGCTTTATATAATAATGGTAAATTTAGTGCTACATCTACATGGAATCAAATTAAGCAAAAAAATAACAAGTTGATCTTAAGCACTAAACATGGAATAGGTTGTGCTCACAGAGATATTCCATAAGCACTTGGCAGGCTCTTCATGCAAAACTACCTACAATAGACAATATGAAGAAAAGTGGTATTTATCTTATCAACTGATGCTCTCTTTGTATGCAAAAGGAAGAAAGTATTGACCATCTCTATTTTGCTTATGACTACAGTAATTAGGAAAGGAAGGATATTTTAAAGAGATTTAAACTCAATAGGCTACCATAGCCAAACTTGAATCAAGAATTATAAAAGCTCATGCAAAGTTTTTAAGAAAATGACATCTTAAACAACTAGTAAATATTACTTTCAGATGAGCTATTTAGTAAATTTAGAAGAAAATGACCTCTTAAACAATTTAGTAAATTATTATATTTAGTAAATATAACAATTGGACGTCAGGCCGAAGGATCGGTCGACATATCGGCTGAGGCTTTGGTCCATGGATTCGGGCATTGGGCCAAGAAGAGCAGATATTGCATCAAGGATATCGGAGTTACGGAGGTCAACTGGTCAATTGGGCAATAGGCTGCAAAAGAGGACGATGCACCGAAGAATCAGACAATGCGTCGATGGACCAATGACATGCTGGACAACATGATTCATGCTTACTAATAACTGTCTAAATCAAAGTATGTTTTATGTGTGCAGGATTAACCACGATTGAAATGAATAAAGTAAAATGAAGTCCCGGAGTCAAGAATACGATTTCGTTGGGAGTTTGAGAGTTCGTCGAAAGTTCAGACGTTCATCGGAAGTTCTACTGGAATTGATTGAGAAGTCCTGGAGCGTGCCAAAGAAGCTTGTTGGAACTCACCAAGAAGATCAATGAGATGTCCAGGAGCTTGCCGGGAGTCCATTGGAACATTGCCGAGAGATCGTCAGAAGTTCGCTGGAAGATCGTCGGAAGCTCGTCGGAAGAAATCGAACTTATTTAGCTTATTGTATGCCTTAAATTTTGTAGTTAGCATATAATTAGAGTGTGATTTGGGAGGTAATCCCATCAACTATGCTAGGGGCCAACTGGGCCTAAAGCTAGGCAAGTTTGGTCTGGATTCAAGACCCAACCAGGATGCTGAAGGCCCAACCGACGTTGGCACCGCCTGTTAGACAGCATCCTAGGATTTCTGGGTGGTGGTACCGCCCAGACTGGGTGGTAGTACCATCGGTAGTGAATGCTGCCAGCGATGGTACCACCCCTGTTAGGCGGTGGTACCATCCGGTGTCAGATCATCGGCAGAAGTACCACCCAATAATGGCGATGGTACCGCCAGTACCCTGGACACCTAGGATGAGACCTTTTTAGGCTCTAAGTTTGAATCAACTTAAACCCTATAAATACCCCTCTCATCCCTGGTTAACACACACAAGTATTAAGAGTGAAAATGAAAAGAAATACTACTATAATCTTGTGTGAACTCCTCTCAAAAGATCTAAGTGTTAGTATAGTTTGAAAGAAGAGTAATTATGGTTGTAAGGGTTATCTCCTAAAATGGGAGTACTTAACAAGAAGAGAGAAAGGAATCTTTATCATATACAATTTTTTCATTAGTTAATGATCTCAGGAATAATGTTGAAGAGTGAAATGTATTCCATGGTTAATTGCTTCAATAATGTGATGCATTTATGAGTGGTCCAGGCATGTTTGGCCATTGTATTTTAGTATTTATTTATTTATTTATTTATTGACTATAGTAAAGAGTCATAGTCTACAGTTTGTGCAGTCATAACTATATTTTAATTTGACTACTCTTGGAGATGAGTCTAATAGAGTGAGATCATTTCAACTTTCTAAGGTGGGGTGTACTCTTATAGACTACTCTAAGAGATTTTAGGCTTTAGTCTACGGCTTATGTAGACAAAGCTATTTTGTACAAACTTTATATTTAATACAATTACTTTTACTTTAAAAAAAAGACTTAACTCTTGTTTCTGACAAGATAATATTCATATTTCATTTTAAATGGCAACCATCCACAAGCAACAATTACAAGTACTTACGATTCATAATGGGATATTAATAACAATAGCAGCGGGTATAGCTTAGTTGGGAGAGCGTTAGATTGAAGATCTAATGGTGTTCGATCCACGCTGACCACATTATTTTATTATAGTTTTACTTACAAAAAAAAAAGGGATTCAAGAAGTAGTAAAGAATTAATTAATGTTGAAATTAAATTCGAACATTCTCATGAGTCTTAGAGTACACATATTTTATTTAAAATTATTATAAAAAGATTTTGATTTTTAATAAGGCTCATCAAATTTAATTACTAATTTGTAATAGTGAATTTAATGTGTATATTCTTCTTTTTTTACTATGTGTGCTAGCATGAGGGTGTAGGGAAATCCTTGGGGGCGACATCATATGCACAGCGGAAGAACAAGAAAAATAAAATCCCCGATTCCCAAAGAGATGTTCATCGTCGTGCGAAGATTGGTACACAAAAATTCGCGAAACATGAAACTGCGTATAGAGTAGATTGTGTTACCTAGGGAGATCGTATATCCCTGTTTCCTTGCAGATCCTTAGGAGAGGGTGAAGGAGGTCAAGCGTCCTCCTCTCTAGCGGTGATCCACACCAGGGGTTGCGACGACGCTCCTCAAAACTCCTGGACCTACTCACGAGGTGGAGATGGAGAGGAGAATAGGAAAAGGCAAACAGAAGCTCTCTAGCCCATGGGGCTCTGAATCCCTCCTATTTATAGAGGTCCCCCCGTCAAACCCTAATGGGTCCTCCCTTAGTGGGTATTGGATCTCGCAACCAAGAAGACAAGGGGCTCATGGATATCTCATATCCAACCTCTATTCATCGCAATGCCTACCATATGTGTGTGACTCTCTAGGCCCAATATCGAAGTGGTGTGAGTCATACCGTCGAAACTCCTTCTAACTTCGGTGAATTATTATCTCTGTAATAATTTACTCAACTCATCGACTAACGGACGTACTAGGCCACTACGCCGTAGTCCCCAGACGATATCTGAGGGAATCCAATCCATTGGACCTGTCATCCTCGCCATTACCGTGTACCTATAATCCCTCATCCATCTAATATACCAGAGACCGTATATCGAGCATGGTGTTGTCAAACCCACACGGTTTCTTCTCGAGTCTCGCTCTAATCGATTCTCCCTAGAACTCTTTCTCTCTCAACCAGAATGACCCCGCCAGGGATTTGTTTGAGCAAGAACACGTGTGATATTCCTCTCATGACGCCGAGAGTGGATGATCCTCTATCGACACTCAATAGCCCTCGTAAGGTCGACTACCACTCCCATTGACCAGCTGTACTAGATCTGGGACAGCCAAACCTATAAATCTGGTATCAAAGAGTGGAGCACTCATACAGGACATCCTTGGTGTCTTAAGTCTAAGGACCAGATACACTACTAGGACTATGGAATCACTGTCTGACAATAAGGCATCATCAACCATCCAGCATTCCGTAAGCGGATCAATCAGTGAACTCATTCTCCAATGAGCACCTATACTGTATCCCTAGTGTCCCTACACAAGCAGCTATGAGACCAGCTGCATCCATCATATGGACGGGTATATAGCACACCAGTCTGTCCTGTTATCACGATATCCCTCTTGAGTAACCTATGACCGGGATTATTTAGGATATGTGTTTAAAGGTGAATCGATCTCACTATCGTGATCTCATCACGATTCGATTCCCATTGCACAAATCCAAGGACATCACAATATATGTATGCATTTATGTAATAGTTATATAGTGATATATGCCAAAATATAATAAGCAAAAAGATTCTATATTAAGTCACACGTGCCATCACTCACGTGATTGGCTTGCTGGGCACCTATGACTAGCAGAGGGGGCAACAACCCTCAAATGAGTAGTGATAGAGGAATGATTGGTATTATGGGATATGGTAGGAGTGCGACGACCATGTTGATGGTGTCGATCGTAGGAAGTCACTAGCCCTACCATGGGTAGCTATTGCACAAATAATTATGGCGCTATGTGCTCTGAATAGAGGGTATGACAGCCCTGTTAAGGATGGTAATTGTCGAAGGCATCAAGAAGATAGCTTGATTAAGGACTCCAGGATGCAGGTGATGGTGCAATGTCAGACATCACAATGTAAAGCCACAAGCAGCATCGTCCATAGTTGCTAGGGTTGTGAGGTGACAAACGCAGGGCACAATGGGGTTGGGGTTGTTGATTTGCTAGCAATGTTGCATCATCAATAAGGATGTGGCAATGAGAAGGTCATGTGATGGCTTTGCACGATTGAGAAACATAACTTCATTGAGCTAAAAATTATACTTGTTAAATTTGAAATATAGTTAAATAAGATTATATAAAAGAATGAGTATAATTAGAATCTATAAGCATATATGGAAGCATATCAAAAAGTGTAATTATACCCTAAACGATTGATCCCGAGACTTCAGCATTTTGATGGGTGAGTTCATAGATCCTCACCTGAGCTCCCCCTCTAGGTTAATATTGTTTAGATATTTCATGTGGAGCTTGGTGTTGATATTACATTCATGAGTAGGTCTTAGACGTGTGCCATGATTATTGAACAAAAAAGGTATACATGTTATCCAATGAGGCATGAGGTGGAAACATGATTAGTCTTTCCACATAAATAATATTTTATAACAACTTGATTATTGGGAGCTTCAGCTTTATTCTTGGTGACTTTAATACTGTTTAGTTCATAAATTAAAAGTGGGGGTAGATCGCTTTCAGAAAGCCAGCTTAAAAGTTTTAATGATTAAATAGATGTTATTGCATTGATTAATATGAAATCTATCAGTGAATGGTTCTCATGGAGTAATCAAGGTGTTGCCCATATAAAAATTATGGATTAACAAGACAACTATTTGATTAATCAAGAATGTTTAACCATTTACCCTAATTCACTTCTTGAGTATTGTGCTTAGTTGTTTTTAGATCACTCTATAATATATATATATATATATATATATATATATATATATATATATATATATATATATATATATATATATATATATATATATAGCAGATAAAGCAATACCCAAATGCAAGAAACCTTTTAGATTCCTTAACATGTGGACTACTCACCCTCAGTTCCTTGATGTTATCAGATCAGCTTGGAACGTTAATGTACATAGTTCTCCCCCTTACATCTTATGCCAAAAGCTAAAAACGTGTAAAGCAATACTTAATGAGTGAAATACAAACACCTTTGGTAATATTATCACTCAGGTTGAGTTATGCAAAAATGAACTTATGGCGGTTCAACATGAGCTACATCTTTAGAGCACCTTAATGAGAATCTTATCTGCAAAGAGGCAGAAGCTCTAAAACCAGAGGAAAGCTTTCTAAAACAAAAGTCTCGATAGCATTTGCTTACTCTAGGGGACTCAAATACTAAATTTTTCTATGCTGTCATTGCTACTAGAAGGGTCATTAACCACATCAGGAAATGTAAAGATGAAGACGGTAATCTTATTGAGGATTTGAATGAGGTTAAATCACATAAGGAGCAATTTTTTTATTCTTTACTCAATAAGAGGAGCAGCCTAATAGTATTCATATAGAGCCTATTAGAAAGCTTGATTCGGAAGCTATCTCAACCCTTAATGCCCCAATTACAGATAAAGAAATTATAAGAGTTATCTTTAAGTCATCGAAACACAAAAGTCCTAGTTCGAATGGATTTTCAATTGAATTTTATCAAATTACATGATCTATCATAGGCAATGATGTGATTAAAGCTTGTTAACATATTTTCTTTTTAGGCCGTATTCTTAAATAAATAAATTATACTTTTATCTTTTTAGTTCCCAAGAATGCAAATGCTGATTCACTAGTGAACTACTGTCTCATTTCATTATATAACTTTATTTATATGGTCATGTTCAAGGTGCTGGCTAATAGAATGTAAAAGGTTATGCACAATATTATTAGTCCTAATCATGTGGTTTTCATTAAAGAGAGAAGTATACATCATAATGTTCTTCTTGCTAATGACTTGGTAAAGGATCTACACTCAAAAATAAGAGAGAAAAAATTTGGTTTTAAAGCTAATTTACGAAAAACCTTTAATTCAGTTAACATACACTTTATCTACAAGATTCTACTTAGTGTGAGCTTCCCTCAACAATGGGTTAATTGGATTCAATATTGCTTGGAAACTCTAAAATCTCGGTTCTCTTCAATGGTTCACCTATTGGCTTTTTTGGTAGCAGCAATGGCATCTGACAAAGAGATCCACTATCTCCTTATTTATTTACAATTGTAATGGAAAGACTCAATTGTATGTTGGAAGAGGTAGTTTCTAGTGATAGCATTAAGGTACCCAATACTAGTTCCATTCATATATCCCACGTAACTTTTGTTGATGATCTTATTATCTTCGTTCAGAATGATCCTACTTCTATGAGGAATCTAGCTATTATTCTAAAATACTTTAGTATAGTTTTTGGCCTTAAACTAAATCATACGAAAAGTGAAGTCTATGTGGGTGCTTGTATTGAAGATAAGGATGCTATTGCTCTAACTCTATGGGTTAGTAAAGAAAATTTATCAGTTCCTTATATGGGTCTTCTACTCCTATCCACTAGCATTAACAAAACCCACTGTTAGCCTATCCTATAGAAAACAAAGAATATGATTTCTTCTTGAAAAAATAAAATTCTTCTCAAAGAAGTCCGACTTGAACTCATCTGAACTATGTTGCTCCTACTCTATTTATTAGTCTAATGCATTTCTTTTGCCTGTTTGGCTTCTCTACGATATTGAAAGACTACTTATAAACTATTTCTGGAATGACATGGATGGTAGTACAATATTTATGATAAATTGCAATCCGAAATATGAAGGAGGGTTGAATCTAAGAAATATTAGAGATTGGAAAAAAGTTTATTTAGTAAAGCAATTGTGGAAAATTTTATAAAACAAATATTCCTTGTGTTCACAATATGTTTCTACTAGGTATCTATCCAAGGAATCAATCTGGGTAGCTTCAGCAAAAACATATCGTTCTACAACTTGGAAACAAATTTTGAAGGCAAGAAATTGACTAACCAACAACATTGCCTATGCAATCTCATTTGGGACCAGCATTAATATGTAATATGGTTCTAGGGTGAATGAGAAAAGTATATTTTTATTATTTGGTGATAGAGTACGACAAGATCTAGAGGCTCCCAAAGATTAGAATATTTATGAATTCATTGCTAATGACACCTGGTGTCTTTCCAATCCCACTTCCCTTGAAATGCTATCAATTTGGCTGATTATTATAGCTATTCTAATATGGAACAACTCTTTAGATACACTTATTTGGCTTTATATAATAATGGTAAATTTAGTGCTACTTCTACATGGAATCGAATTAAGCAAAAAAATAACAAGTGGATCCTAAGCACTAAACATGGAATAGGTCGAGCTCACATAGACATTCCTTTTGCACATGGCAGGCCCTTCATGCCAAACTACCTATAATAGACAATATGAAAAAAAGTGGTATTTATCTTATCAACCGATGCTCTCTTTGTATGCAAAAGGAAGAAAGTATTGACCATCTCTATTTTGCTTATGACTACAGTAATTAGGAAAGGAAGGATATTTTGAAGAGATTTGAACTCAATAGGCTACCATAGCCAAACTTGAATCAAGAATTATAAAAGCTCATGCAAAGTTTTCAAGAAAATGACCTCTTAAACAACTAGTAAATGTTACTTTCAGATGTGCTATTTAGTAAATTTAGAAGGATAGGTGTGATAGAATCTTTGAGTCTCACAACACAAATAATGCTTTACTTTTGACAAAGATTCTTAGAGATTCAAGAACATACATGGATCAAGATCTAAAAATGGAGCACTTAACAAGAAGAGAGAAAGGTGTTGAATCTCAGATTTTGATGATTAAACCAATTGATAGTATTTATGATTTGATCTGCATTTTGAGTGATGCAGGATGCTTCAATCAGGGAGAGACAATTAAAGCAGAAAGAATCATGTTAGGTCGGAGGAAAATATGTCAAAAGATTGGACGTCGGGCTAAAGGATCGGTTGACATATCGGTAGAAGGCTTTGGTCCATGGATTCGGGCATCGGGCCAAGAAGAGCGGATATTGCGTTGAGGATATCGGAGTTGCATAGGTCAACTGGCGGATTGGGTAATAGGCCGCAAGAGAGGACAATGCGCCAATGAATCAGACAATGCGTCGATGGACCAATGACATGCTGGACAACAAGATTCATGCTTAGTAATAATTGTCTATATCGAAGTATGTTTTATGTATGCATGATTAACCATGATAGCAAGGCATAAAGCAAAATGAAGCCTCGGAGTCAAGAACGTGATTTCGTTGTGAGTTCGAGTGTTTATCGGATGTCCAGACATTCATCAGAAGTTCCATCAGAATTGATTGAGAAGTCCTAGAGCTTGCCAAAGAAGCTCATCGGAACTCATCAAGAAGATCATTATGATATCCAAGAGTATGCCGAGAGTCCACTGGAACATTGCTGAGATATCGCCGGAAGTTCGTCGGAAGATCGTCGAAAGCTCGTCGGAAGAAACCAGACTTATTTAGCTTATTGTATGCCTAAAATTTCATAGTTAGCATATAATTAGAGTGTGATTTGGGAGGTAATATTATCAACTCTGTTAGGGGCCAACTAGGCCTGAAGTTAGGCTGGTTTGGGCTGGATTCAAGGTCTAACCAGGATGTTGAAAGCCCAACCGACAGTGGCACCACCAAGGTTGGCGGTGCCACCGCCTGGGAGATAGCATCCCAAGATTTCTGGGCGGTGGTATCGCCCAAACTAGGTGGTGGTACCATTAGCAGTGAATGCTGCTAGCGATGGTACCACCCCTGTCAAGCGATGGTACCACCCCTGTCAAGCGATGGTACCACCCGGTGTTAGATCAGCGATGGTAGTACTGCCTAGTAATGGCAGTGGTATCGCTAGTACCTTGGAAACCTGGGATGAGACCTTTTTAGGCTCCAAGTTTGAATCAACTTGAAGCCTATAAATACTCCTCGCATCCCTGGTTAACACACACGAGTATTAAGAGTGAAAATGAAAAAAAACACTGCTATAATCTTGTGTGGACTCCTCTCAAAAGATGTAAGTGTTAATATAGTTTGAGAGAGGAGTAAGTGGGGGTGTAAGCGTTATCTCCTAAACCTGGTAAAAGGAGACAGAGCAGTAAAAGGTGGTTAGTCTTTGCCTGTTAAAGGAAGACCGATAGTGAATGTTGGTGGCCTCGACGGAAGAGGAATCGATGAAGTGGATGTAGGTCTCAACGACTGAACCACTATAAATCAGTTTGCATTCTTGTTCCGCTTTTAATTCTCAAATTACAAACTAATTTACTTACTTTATTTGCTTATTACATTCTTGCAAACGCTTTAAAGTTAAACAATTTCCGAGATCGATTTTCGACGAACGAAGAAATTTACAAAACTGATATTTTTATTTGCTGCACTAATTCACCCCCCCCACCTCTCTTAGTGCCGACTCATTTCTAATAAAAGGAATCTTTATTAGATTTATTTTTTTTATTAGTTAATGATCTCAGGAATAATGTTGAAGAGCGATATGTATTCCATGGTTATTTGCTTCAATAATGTGATGTATTTATGAGTGGTCAAAGCATGTTTGACTATTATATTTTATTATTTGTTTATTTATTGAATACAGTATAGAGTCATAGTCTACAGTTTGTGTAGTCATGACTATATTTTTGTTTGACTACTCCTAGAGATGAGTCTGGGAGAGTGAGACCATTTCAACTTTCTGAGGTGGGGTATACACTCATAGACTACTGTAAGAGATTTTAGGCTTTAGTCTATGACTAGTGTAGACAAAACTATTTTGTAAGAACTGTATATTATTTGTTCGATCCATGCTCACTGTATTATTTTATTATAGTTTTACTTGCCAAAAAAAAGGGATACAAGAAGCAATAAAGAATTAATTAATGTTGAAATTAAATTCGAACATTCTCATGATTCTTAGAGTACACATATTTTATTTAAAATTATTATAATTTTTTTATTTTTAATAAGCCTCATCAAATTTGATTTATTTCCTATTTATTCTTGCTAATTTGTAATAGTGAATTTAATGTGTATATTCATTTTTTTTTTACTATGTGCGCTAGCATGATGGGGCAACAACCCTACCATGAGCAGCGATGGAGGAATGATTGCTATTATGGGATATGGCAAGAGCGCGACGACCATGTTAAGGGTGTCGATCGTAGGAGGTCACTGGCTCTACCATGGGCAACTATTGCACAAATAATTATGGTGCAGTGTGCAATGAATTAAGGGTGTGACTGCCCTATTAAGGGTGGTGATTGTTGAAGGCATCATGATGATAGCTTGATGAAGGACTCTGGGATGCAGGTGATGGTGAATGTCAAACATCACGATGTAGAGCCGCAAGCAGCATCGTCCATAGTTGCTAGGGTTGTGAGGTGACAAATGCAGGGCTCAATGGGGTTGTGGTCGGTGATTCACTATCAATGTTGCATCATCAATAAGGTTGTGGCAATGAGAAAGTCATGTGATGGCTTTACACCATCGAGAAACATAACTTCATTGAGCTAAGAATTATACTTGTTAGATTTGAAATATAGTTAAATAAGATCATATAAAAGAATGCGTATAATTAGATTCTACAAGCATATATGCAAGCATATCACAAAATGTAATTATACCTTAAGCGATAAATCTCGAGACTACAGCATCTTGATGGGTGAGTGCATAGATCCTCACATGAGCTCCCCCTCTAGGTTAATATTATCTAGATATTTCGTGTGGAGCTTAGTATTGATATTACTTTTGTGAGTAGTCCTTCGACATGTGCCCTGATTATTGATAAAAAAAGGTATACATGTTATCCAATGAGGCATGAGGTGGAAACATGATCATTCTTTCCACATAAATAACATTTTATAACAACTTGTTTATTGGGAGCTTCTACTTTATTCTTGGTGACTTTAATAATGTTAAGTACACAAATTAAAAAGTGAGGATAGATCATTTTCAGAAAGCCAGTTTTAAAGTTTTAATGATTACATAGATTTTGCTGCATTGATTAATATGAAATCTATAGGCGATTAGCTCTCATGGAGTAATCAAAGTGTTGCCCATAGAAAAATTATGGATTGACTAGACAATTGTTTGATCAAACAAGAATGGTTAGCCATTTACCCTAATTCACTTCTTGAGTATAGTGCTTAGTTGTTTTCAGATCACTCTATAATACATATATATATGCTGATAAAACAATACCCAAAGGGAAAAAACCTTTTAGATTCCTTAACATGTGGACTACTCACCCTCAGTTCCTCGAAGTTATCAGATCAGCTTGGAACGTTAATGTGCATAGTTCTCCCCCTTACATCTTATGCCAAATGCTAAAAACATGTAAAGTAATACTTAATGAGTGAAATACAAACACCTTTGGTAATATTATCACCTGGGTCGAGTTATGCAAAACTAAATTTATGGCGGTGCAACATGAGCCGCATCTTCAACTCCTTGATGAGAATCTTATCTGCAAAGAGATAGAAGCCAAAGATAACTTTATACAAGCTCTAAAACAAGAGGAAAGCTTTCTAAAACAAAAGCCTTGATAGCATTGTGAGAGTTATCTTTAAGTCATCGAAACACAAAAGTCCATGTTCGAATATATTTTCAATTGAATTTTATCTAATTGCATGATCTATCGTAGTCAATGAAGAGATTAAAGCTTGTTAACACCTTTTCTCATTAGGCCATATTCTTAAATAAATGAATTGTATTTTTCTCTCTTTTGTTCCCAAGAATTCAAGGGCTGATTCACTAGTGAAATATTGGCTCATTTCATTATGTAACTTTATTTATAAGATCATCTTAAAGGTGCTGGCAAATAGAATGCAAAAGGTTATGCATAATATTATTAGTCCTCATCATGCGATTTTCATGAAAGGGAGAAGTATATATCATAATGTTCTTCTTGCTAATGACTTGGTGAAGGATCTACACTCATAAACAAGAGAGAAAAAAATCTATTTTAAAGCTAATTTATGAAAAACCTTTGATTCAATTAACATACACTTTATCTACAAGATGCTCCTTAGTATGAGCTTCCCACAACAATGGGTTAATTGGATTCAATATTGCATGGAAACTCTAAAATTCTTGGTTTCCTCCAATGGTTCACCTATTAGCTTTTTTGGGAGCAACAATGGCATCTGACAAGGAGATCCACTATCTCCTTATTTCTTTACAATTCTAATGGAAGGACTCAGTTGTATGTTAGAAGAGGTAGTTTCTAATAGCATTACTACGGTACCCTATATTAGTTCCATTCATATATCATATATAACTTTTGCTGATGATCTTATTATCTTTCTTTAGAATGATCCAACTTCTGTGAGGAATCCAGCTCTTATTCTAAAAGACTTTAGTATAGTGTTTTGCCTTAAACTAAATCATATGAAAGGTAAAGTCTATGTGGGTGCTTGTATTTAAGATAAGGATTCTATTGCTCAAACTCTAGGGGTTAGTGAGGAAAATTTATCAGTTCCTTATTTGGGTCTTCTACTCATATCCACTGGCATTAACAAAACCCACTGTAAGCCTATCCTATAGAAAATAAAGAATAGGATTTCTTCTTGAAAAAATAGACTTCTTCCCAAAGAAGTTCGACTTGAACTCATCCGAACTATGTTGCTCCTACTCTATTTATTAATCTAATGCATTTCTTCTGCTTGTTTGGCTTCTCTAGGGTATTGAAAGACTACTTATAAACTACTTCTGGAATGACATGGATGGTAATACTATGCATACGATAAATTGCAATCCAAAAGATGGAGTGTTGAATCTAAGAAATATTAGAGATTGGAATAAAATTTATTTAGTAAAGCAAATTGTGGGATATTTTATAAAACAAATATTCCTTATGTTCACAATAGGTTTTTGCTTGGTATCTATCTAAGGAATCAATCTGGGTAGCTTTAACAAAAACATATCTTTCTACAATTTGAAAACAAATTTTGAAGGCAAGGAATTGACTAATCAACAACATTTCGTATGCAATCTCATTTGGGACTAGCACTAATATGTAATATGGTTCTAGGGTGAATGGGCAAAGTATATTTTTATCATTTGATGATAGAGTACGAGAAGATCTAGAGGCTCCCAAAGATTGGAATGTTTATGAATTCATTGCTAACGGCACCTGGTGTCTTTCCAATCCTACTTCCCTTGAAATGCTCACTTTAGCTGATTATTATAGCTATTCTAATATAGAACAACTCTTCAGATACACTTATTTGACTTTATATAACAATAGTAAATTTAGTGCTACATCAACATGGAATCAAATCAAGCAAAAAAACAACAAGTGGATCCTAAGCACTAAACATGAAAAAGGTCAAGCTCATAGAGACATCCTTATGCACATGGCAGGCCCTTCATGCCAACCTATCTACAATAGACAATATGAAGAAAAATGGTATTTATCTTGTCAACCGATGCTCTCTTTGTATGCAAAAGGAAGAAAATTTTGACCATCTCTATTTTGCTTATGACTACACTAATTAGGAAAGGAAGGAGATTTTGAAGAGATTTGAACTCAATAGGCTACCATAGCCAAACTTGAATCAAGAATTATAAAAGCTCATGCAAAGTTTTCAAGAAAATGACCTCTTAAACAACTAGTAAATATTACTTTCAGATGTGCTATTTAGTAAATTTGGAAGGAGAGGTGTGATAGAATCTTTGAGTCTCATAACATAAACAATGCTTAACTTTTGACAGAGATTCCTAGAGACTCAAGAAAATGCAAGGATCAAGATATGAAAACGGAGCACTTAACATGAAGAGAGAATGGTGTTGAATCTCAGATTTTGATAATGAAACCAATTGATAGTATTTATGATTTAATCTATGTTTTGAGTGACGCAGGATGCTTCAATCAAAGAGAGACAATTAAAGCAAAAAGTATCATGTTAGGCCGGAGGAAAACATGTCAGAAGATTAGATGTCGGGCCGAAGGATCCATCGACATGTCAGTAGAAGGCTTTGGTCCATGGATATGGGCATCGGGCCAAGAAGAGTGGATATTGTGCTAAGGATATCTGAGTTGCGGGGGTCAACTGATCGATTGGGCAATAGGCCACAAGAGAGGACGATGCGCCGAAGAATCGGACAATGCGTCGATGGACCAATGACATGATGGACAACATGATTCATGCTTAGTAATAATTGTCTAGATTGAAGTGTGTTTTATGCATGCAGGATTAACCATAATAGCAATGCATAAAGCAAAATTAAGTCCCGGAGTCAAGAACGTGATTTTGTTGGGAGTTCGAGAGCTCGTCCGAAGTCCGGACGTTCATCGGAAGTTCTACCAAAATTGACTGAGAAGTCCTGGAGCTTGCCAAAGAAGCTCGTCGGAACTCACCAAGAAGATCATTGTGATATCTAGGAGCTTGCCGGAAGTCCACTGGAACATTGCCAAGAGATCGTCGGAAGTTCGCCGGAAGATTGTCGGAAGGTCGAAGAAAGAAACCGGACTTATTTAGTTTATTGTATGCCTTAAATTTCATAGTTAGCATATAATTAGAGTGTGATTTGGGAGATAATCCCATCAACTCTGTTAGGGGCCAACTGGGCCTGAAGTTAGGTTGGTTTGGGCTGGATTCAAGGCCCAACCAGGATGTTGAAAGCCCAACCGACGGTGGCACCGCCTGGCAGGCTGTAACACCCCTCATTTCCGAATTTTCGTATAAGTTTCTAGTTGAAATGTAGGTATCTATTTTAAATTTGATAAAAAGTCAAAGTATGAATCTGAGAACTTATTCATAAGTGTTGGAGGATTTGTTAAAAGAAAGAATCTGAGGACTTATATGTAAACCCTAAGGACTAAATCGTGAATATGATAAATCCAAGGACTAAACTGTAAAATATACAAAAATACAAGCTTCACCGTTTAAGCCTCTCTGCCTTCGTTCTTAAGGAAGCAGAGAGGGCAGCTCGTGGGTGATCAAAGAAAGAAAGAAAGAAAGAAAGAAAGAAAGAAGAAGAAGAAGAAGAAGAAGAAAAAAATTGGGGTTTTAGGGTTCTTGCTTTAATCTCTTCACTTCGGGTCAAAATTCTCAAAGGCAAGTGTTCTAACCCCATCCTACAGAATTTTTAGTCTCTGTTTTTATGTTGAATCAAAATAAATTGAAGGATTTCTATTTAGAAACTGATATGTCTCTATTTGGACATAGAACCATGGATTTTGAAGTTTTCATTTCGGTAAACTAACCCCTATACACTGTTTCAGCTATAAGTTTTAGTACAAAATGTGAATTCGGTCAGGAACTATTTTGTTTGAAAGTAGACTCTTATATCTTCCTTTTGACACTGATTTTGTAGATTTTGGACACCGAATACTTACCCAAACATCTGTTTCAATTGAGCCTATAGACGCTGTAAAACAGGGTTCGAGATTTCTGACCTGTCGATACTAAAATGTCTATAACTCCCTGTTGCAAATTCTGAATTGTACCAAACTGATTTTATTTGAAACTAGACTTGAAAATCTTTCTTTTGACTTATAGTTTGAAAATTTTGGATTTCAATTGCCTACCCTATTGTCTGTTGAATCCGACCCTATAAATTCTGCAAACCAGTGATTGTGTTTTTGATCTTGTGTTACCAAATCAAAGGTAACTCCGCGTTGGGAACCCTGTTTCGTATGAAATTTGTTCCATCAGAATATAGATTGATATATGGTTCGACCATAGTTTTCTTATGGGTATTGGAGCATAATTGATATTCTGAAATATTTGTTTGATGTGCCACTGGAATTCTGTCCGAAATCGAGCTTTGGTCGATTTCGCATATTCTGCTCCGTTCCTTTGGATATTTGAATTCGTTTAACCTTCTTATTGGATTTGAGATAAATATGATTGCTTGGAAATTCTTGTACACTCTTGTTTTTATTTCATTCCAAATCCGAATACATTTGTGAGAGATTTGTTCTTTGTTTCGTATTGTTTCGAAAGGGCACATGCATTAAATTGTTGTTCCGCAGTGCTTCCGATATATGCTACTTATTGTTAAAACTGCCCTCTTGTACTCTGGTGTATGGGATTGTCTGGACCTTTGCCAGAAATGGTAAAGGGTATATCGCTTATTACCCGCCCGTGGGGTCCCGCTCCTGGGATGCGCTTATTACCCGCTCTGTGGGGTCCCGGCCCGGGGATATGCTTAGAGCCTGCGATGCTCTGCCGCCCCCTCGACTTCACCTAGACGTGGGTGGATGGATCTCCCGACGGGGAGACTTTTGTCGTGGTCATTCAGAAATGGATGAATCACATTCTCGATCGAGATCCCACCACACCTTCTATATGTTTGATATGACATCCAGAGTTTTGGTGAGTTGTTTCGTTCATGCTTTGGATAAGAATGATATGATTGCAAACGCCAAGGACCCACGCTTGAGCTTCTGCACGATATTTGTTTTGATATGCTCCGATATGCTTCATTCAATCGATGATTTTGCTTCAAATGTTCCATATGCCGCTGATATGCTTCGAACATTTTATATGCCATTGATAAGCTCCGATATGTTTCCTTTGTTACCGATATGCTCCAATTACTCTATGCCCCAATCCGTGAAACCAAATATGTAAGATTGAAATGACAATTGTATTCTGCCTTTAATGATATTATGTCTACTAAAATCGTATATTCTGCCTTGTATTTTGGAACTGTATCTCTTGGAAGTTATACTATTTTGATATGGATATGTTAGTCACTTGTCGAGCTCTTTATGCTCACCCCGCTTTGTTGATAAATTTTTCGTGATAGCATATTGCTTGCTTAAATGATAAGATTGGGGCGAGGCGGTGGAAAGTTTAGAAGATTTTGGGCAGATCTTTGTTAGCATATGTGTATTTGTTGTATAAGATACTCTACATCTTATGAAATGTGACGATGAATCTAAACCCCGTGGATTTTGTGTAAGATAAAGGATCCCTCATGTATAGGATTTTGGTATGTTAAGTTATATTCGTGTAATGATATGATCTTATGGTAATCGTTGGTTTGGTGACTGCATAGACTTCCCCATTTGTGAATTTATATTGTGGTTATTATTTTGATGAGTTGAGTTCTGATTGTATGAATTATTGAGTGATATGTGGTATGTTTATGAATTGTACAGGGTTATGAATTTGTAGACTATAGAGGTGAAATTTTGATCTGAATGTTTTCTTAGTGACCTCAAATGTGTGCTTGGATCCTGGGTTAGTTATGATGAAAATTTTAAAATATTGTCGATATTTTTTGAGGGGCGGACAGAGGTGGTATCGAAAGCATTGTTTGAGGATCACCAAATATTTGATATGTTGACGGCAAAATATATTGAGGTCCAGTGATAATGATTGGTGGAAATTTTCTTTGGTGCATTTTAGAATCTAAGATGATGAGGACATATGGTCCTCCTATTTCATTTGTTTCTGATTAATTAAGGGGATGAAAGGGTTGATCGAGGATATAAAATCAGAGTAGCCTGATGAAAACATGGTGAACCAAATTTCATTGGTGGTAGAAAACGGATGATGCAAACAGAGAAGATATTTGATGTACAAAATTGTTCTAATGATCGAAAGAATTCTTTTGCCACCTTATATTGGAAGTAGAGGTCGATCATTAATGGCAACAAAGAAAATAATTTTTGGAGATCGTTGTTACGAATGATAAGGACAAGTTTACCAATAAAAATATGATTGGAAATGAATCTGAAGTAATAACAAGAGTGTCAAGACATTTGGATTTGAAAAGGAAAGTCATCGCAAAAAAGACTCAATCATATGTGAATTGCAAGTTAAGTTATGAAACAAGTCGGTGTTTTTCGGGTGACTGGGGCATGTTTTTTGTTGTGGAAAGTTGGATCATCAAATAAAAGATTGCCCTTTTGAGGAAGAAGAAAGAGCCACTGTCTCCTAGACCCTCAGCCCATGCTAGAGTGTATGCTATCACCAAACAAGATTCTAAAGCTTCTAAATCAGTGGTGGAAGGTATTCTTCATGTTTCTAAAAGAAATGCAAAAAGTTTTGTTTGATCCCTGGCCCAACTTATCGTTTGTTTCACAATACTTTGCTTGTCACTTGGATATTCTACCTAAACCCCCTGGATTATATGTTATATGTAACAACCTTGTTGGAGATTCATTGGCAACAAACTTGGTCTACCCATCTTGTTTGATCTCTATTGGGGACCACGAACTCCTTGTCGATTTGATTCTCCTAGAGATCCGGGGCTTTGATATTATACTTGGCATGGATTGGTTATCTTCTCATCACGCTTAGTATTGATTGTTACAAAAAAAATAATTACTTTCTGCATACCGGATCTATATTTTTCTTTGAGGGCATTAGGCATGATTTGCCTCCTTGCTTGATATCAAAGACTTCAAGTTTATCGCCTTATGCAGAAAGGTTGTTTTTGTTATATGGTGTGTGTAAAGGAGCATTCAAATCAGAAACCCATCTAGATGAAATTGTAGTGGTCAAAGAATTCCCTGATGTATTCCCCGATGACTTGCCCGGTTTTACCTCTAGATAGAGAGGGTGAATTTGCTATTGATCCGGTCTCCAAGACAACCCCAATATCTAAGCCTCCCTACAGAATGGCACCACTGAAAAGCTAGAGGAATTAAAGAAGCAAATACAAGAATTATTAGATAAGGGTTTCATACGACCCAAAGTGTATCCCCATGGGGTGCTCCTAAGATTATTAGTGAAGAAGAAGGATGGAACATGGAGGCTTTGTATTGATTATAGACAATTGAATCAGTGACCATCAAAAAATAAGTATCCCATACCTAGAATTGATGATTTGTTTGATCAACTACAGGGTGCACAAGTATTCTCTAAGATTGACCTGAGGTCGTTACTATCATTGAAGATCAAGGAGGAGGATATTTCAAAAACAAACTTTCTAACTCGATATGGTCATTATGAATTCTTGGTGATGCCTTTCGGTTTGACAAATGCCCCCAGCTTTTATGGAACTAATGAATAGGATATTTCAACCGCTTTTGGATATCTGTGTAATTGTATTTATTGATGACATATTGGTGTATTCAAAGAGTAATCAGAGCATGAGGAACACTTGAGAGATGTGTTGTCCATACTAAGAGAAAAGAAGTTGTATGCTTAAGTTCAAAGAAATGTGAATTTTGGTTGAATGAAGTTGCTTTCTTAGGCCATGTGATTTCAGGGAAGGGTATATCTGTTGATCCAAGGAAAATAGAAGCCGTAGTTGAATGGGAAGTACCAACAAATGTAATGAAGTTCGAAGCTTCTTGGGCATGGCAGGTTATTACAGAGATTTGTGGAGGGATTTTCTCAATTGCTCAACCTCTCACCAAACTCACTAAGAAGAATATGAAATTTGTATGGGGTGATGATTGTGAGCAAAGTTTTCAAGAGTTAAAAAGAAGATTGACTAGTGCCCCTATTCTCACTATTCCAAGTGGTAGTGAGGGATTTGTAGTTTATACCGATGCTTCAAGAAAAGGCCTAGGATGTGTTTTGATGCAGGAAGGAGAGTAATTGCTTATGCTTCTAGGCAACTTAAAGGTTATGAATTGAATTATCCAACTCATGATTTGGAATTAGCAGCAATTATTTTTGCTCTAAAGATTTGGAGACATTATTTGTATGGTCGACAATTTGAAATCTTCACCATCATAAGAGTTTAAAATACATTTTCACTCAGAAAGAGTTAAACATGAGGCAAATAAGATGGATAGAACTTCAAGGATTATGATTGTGCCATCCGTTATCACCCTAGCAAAGCCAATGTTGTAGCCGATGCACTTAGTAGGAAATCTACAAGTTTTATGGCTAGTCCGGTTGTGAAGCAATGGAAGTTATTATAAGAAAATTTTGATTTGAAAGCTTTGAGGAAAGAGCAAGACTCGATGATATTGATGGCCTCCATCCAAGTGCATTCCGATCTTATCCAACAAATTAAGGAAGGACAATTACGAGATCCACATTTAATCCACTTGAGGAGTGAAGTAGAAAAGGAATTGAAGCCACAATTTCAAGTTTCAAAGGATGGCCTATTGAGATTTGGGGAGAGGGTATGTGTACCAAATGAACCGGATATTAAGAATCAAATCCTCAAGGAAAGTCATACTTCAAAGTACACCATACATCCCGGGAGCACTAAGATGTATAGAGATCTTCAAAGTCATTATTGGTGGGAAGGCATGAAGAAGGAAATTGCAATGTATGTTTCAAAATGTTTGACTTGTCAAAAATCAAAGTAGAACACCAAAGACCGGAGGGTTGTTACAACCTTTAGATATTCCCCGAATGGAAATGGGAATGCATTACTATGGATTTTGTTTCAGGACTACCCAGAACCTCTAAAAAGCATGATGCTATTTGGGTTATCATTGATAGGTTAACAAAATCTGCACATTTCCTACCGATTAATATGACTTATTCGCTTGATAGACTTGCAGATTTATATGTCAAGTGAAATAGTAAGATTTCATGGTATTCCAAAGGAGATCATCTCTCTCGAGAGACTCCAGATTTCTCTCTAGATTCTCGAGAAGATTACAGAATCTATGGGCACTACAGCTAAGTTTAGTATGATATCATCCTCGACCGATGGTCAAATGAAAAGAACAATTCAAACACTTGAGGATTTGCTTAGAGCCTATGTTATGGATTGGAAAGGTGAATGGGATAAGGATATTTCACTTGTTGAGTTCACTTATAATAATAGTTATCATTCAAGTATTCGATGGCTCCTTATGAAGCTTTATATGGGCTTAAAGTGCATAACACCTATATGTTGGGAAGAAGTTGGTGACAGAAAGTCATTAGCACCTGGATAAGGTACAAGAAACTTCCGAGAAAATTCAAGTTATAAGGGAAAGGTTAAAATCACTCAAAGTCGCCAAAAGAGTTATGCCGACAATAGAAGACGAGATATTGAGTTTGAAATTGAGATTTTGTATTCTTGAAAGTCTCCCTTCCAAAGGCATTATTAGGTTTGGGAAGAAAGGAAAGTTAAGCCCCATTTGTTGGACCTTTTGAGGTTCTCGAGAGGGTTGGTTCTGTCAAAAAGGATTGCTTTGCCACCAAGATTGAGTCATGTCCATGATATATTTCATGTCTCGATGATTAGAAAGTATATATATGACCCTTCTCACATCATTAAGTATGAGCCGGTGGAGATTGATGAAGATTTATCTTATGTGGAAGAGCCTATTCAGATCGTTGATAAGAAAGAAAAAGTCCTAAGGAATCTGGGTCATCTCACCGGTTCAAGTAATTTGGAGACATCATTCTGAGAGGAAACAACATGGGAGCTAGAGGAAGAAATGACAAAGGTGTACCCCCTTTTTTCATCGATAGAAGTACGATAAATTTAGAGGACTAAATTTTTCTTTTAAGGGGAGAGTGTAACACCCCTCATTTCCGAATTTTCGTATAAGTTTCTAGTTGAAATGTAGGTATCTATTTTAAATTTGATAAAAAGTCAAAGTATGAATCTGAGAACTTATTCATAAGTGTTGGAGGATTTGTTAAAAGAAAGAATCTGAGGACTTATATGTAAACCCTAAGGACTAAATCGTGAATATGATAAATCCAAGGACTAAACTGTAAAATATACAAAAATACAAGCTTCACCGTTTAAGCCTCTCTGCCTTCGTTCTTAAGGAAGCAGAGAGGGCAGCTCGTGGGTGATCAAAGAAAGAAAGAAAGAAAGAAAGAAAGAAAGAAGAAGAAGAAGAAGAAGAAGAAGAAGAAGAAAATTGGGGTTTTAGGGTTCTTGCTTTAATCTCTTCACTTCGGGTCAAAATTCTCAAAGGCAAGTGTTCTAACCCCATCCTACAGAATTTTTAGTCTCTGTTTTTATGTTGAATCAAAATAAATTGAAGGATTTCTATTTAGAAACTGATATGTCTCTATTTGGACATAGAACCATGGATTTTGAAGTTTTCATTTCGGTAAACTAACCCCTATACACTGTTTCAGCTATAAGTTTTAGTACAAAATGTGAATTCGGTCAAGAACTATTTTGTTTGAAAGTAGACTCTTATATCTTCCTTTTGACACTGATTTTGTAGATTTTGGACACCGAATACTTACCCAAACATCTGTTTCAATTGAGCCTATAGACGCTGTAAAACAGGGTTCGAGATTTCTGACCTGTCGATACTAAAATGCCTATAACTCCCTGTTGAAAATTCTGAATTATACCAAACTGATTTTATTTGAAACTAGACTTGAAAATCTTTCTTTTGACTTATAGTTTGAAAATTTTGGATTTCAATTGCCTACCCTATTGTCTGTTGAATCCGACCCTATAAATTCTGCAAACCAGTGATTGTGTTTTTTGATCTTGTGTTACCAAATCAAAGGTAACTCCGTTGGGAACCCTGTTTCGTATGAAATTTGTTCCATCAGAATATAGATTGATATATGGTTCGACCATAGTTTTCTTATGGGTATTGGAGCATAATTGATATTCTGAAATATTTGTTTGATGTGCCACTGGAATTCTGTCCGAAATCGAGCTTTGGTCGATTTCAATATTCTGTTCCGTTCCTTTGGATATTTGAATTCGTTTAACCTTCTTATTGGATTGAGATAAATATGATTGCTTGGAAATTCCTGTACACTCTTGTTTTTATTTCATTCCAAATCCGAATACATTTGTGAGAGATTTGTTCTTTGTTTCAGATTGTTTGAAAGGGCACATGCACGCTTCGTTTCCCCATGTGCTTCCGATATATGCTACTTATTGTTAAAACTGCCCTCTTGTACTCTGGTGTATGGGATTGTCTGGACCTTTGCCAGAAATGGTAAAGGGTATCGCTTATTACCCGCCCGCGTGGGGTCCCGCCTGTGGGATGCGCTTATTACCCGCCTGTGGGGTCCCGCCTCCGTGGGATATGCTTAGAGCCTGCGATGCTCTGCCGCCCCTCGACTTCACCTAGACGTGGGTGGATGGATCTCCCAGACATGGGAGACTTTTGTCGTGGTCATTTAGAAATGGATGAATCACATTCTGACCGAGATCCCACCACACCTTCTATATGTTTGATATGACATCCAGAGTTTTGGTGAGTTGTTTCGCTCATGCTCTGGATAAGAATGATATGATTGCAACGTCAAGGACGACGTTTGAGCTTCTCAGACGATATTTGTTTTGATATGTCGATATGCTTCATTCATCGATGATTTTGCTTCAAATGTTCCATATGCCGTTGATATGCTTCTAACATTTTATATGCCATTGATAAGTCTCCGATATGTTTCCTTTGTTACCGATATGCTCCAATTACTCTATGCCCCAACTGTCGGAACCAAATATGTAAGATTAAAATGACAATTGTATTCTGCCTTTAATGATATTATGTCTACGAAATCGTATATTCTGCCTTGTATTTTGGAACTGTATCTCTTGGAAGTTATACTATTTTGATATGGATATGTTAGTCACTTGTCGAGCTCTTTATGCTCACCCGCTTTTTGTTGATAAATTTTTCAGATAGCATATTGCTTGCTTAAATGATAAGATTGGGCTGAGGATGGAAAAGTTTAGAAGATTTTGGGCAGATCTTTGTTAGCATATGTGTATTTGTTGTATAAGATACTCTACATCTTATGAAATGTGACGATGAATCTAAACCTGTGGATTTTGTGTAAGATAAAGGATCCCTCATGTATAGGATTTTGGTATGTTAAGTTATATTCGTGTAATGATATGATCTTATGGTAATCGTTGGTTTGGTGACTGCATAGACTTCCCCATTTGTGAATTTATATTGTGGTTATTATTTTGATGAGTTGAGTTCTGATTGTATGAATTATTGAGTGATATGTGGTATGTTTATGAATTGTACAGGGTTATGAATTTGTAGACTATAGAGGTGAAATTTTGATCTGAATGTTTTCTTAGTGACCTCAAATGTGTGCTTGGATCCTGGGTTAGTTATGATGAAAATTTTAAAATATTGTCGATATTTTTGAGGGGCGTGACACAGGCAACATCGCAAGATTTCTGGGTGGTGGTACCACTAAGAGTGGGTGGTGGTTGTTGGGAAATCCTTGGGGGCGACATCATATGCGCAGCGGAAGAACAAGAAAAACAAAATCCCGGATTCCCAAAGAGATGTTCGTCGTCGTGCAAAGATTGGTACGCAAAAATCCGTGAAACATGAAATTGCGTATAGAGTGGATTGTGTTACCTAGGGAGATCGTATATCCCTGTTTCCTTGCAGATCCTTAGGAGAGGGTGAAGGAGGTCAAGTGTCCTCCTCTCTAGCGGTGATCCACACAGCAGGGTTGCGATGACGCTCCTCAAAACTCCAGACCTACTCTGAGGTGGAGATGGAGAGGAGAATAGGAAAAGGCAAACAAAAGCTCTCTAGCCCATGGGGCTCTGAATCCCTCCTATTTATAGAGGTCCCCTGTCAAACCCTAATGGGTCCTCCCCTAGTGGGTATTGGATCTGCATCCAATAAAACAAGGGCTCTGTCGGATATCTCATATCCGAACCTCTATTCATGGCAATGCCTACCATATGTGTGTGACCCTCTAGACCCAATATCGAGATGGCCGTGAGTCATACATGTAAGAACTCCTTCTAACTCAGTGAATTATTATCTCTGTAATAATTCACTCGACTCATTGACTATGGATGTACTAGGCCACTACGCCGTAGTCCCCAAACGATACAAGGGAATCCAATCCATTGGACCTGTCTATCCTCAGTTACCGTGTACCTATAGTCCCTCATCCATCTAATATACCAGAGACCATATATCGAGCATGGTGTTGTCATACCCACACGGTTTCTTCTCGAGTCTCGCTCTAATCGGATTCTCCCAGAGAACTCTTTCTCTCTCAACCCGAATGACCCTGGCCAGGGATTTGTCTGAGCAAGAACACATGGGATATTCCTCTCATGACGCCGAGAGTGGATGATCCTCTATCAACACTCAATAGCCCTCGTAAGGTCGACTACCACTCCCGATGACCAGTTGTACTAGATCTGGGACAGCCAAACCTATAAGTCTGGTATCAAAGAGTGGAGCACTCATACAGGACATCCTTGGTGTCTCAAGTCTAAGGACCAGATACACCACTAGGACTACGGAATCGCTGTCTGACAATAAGGCATTATCAACCATCCATCATTCCGTAAGCGGATCAATCAGTGAACTAATTCTCCAATGAGCACCTGTATTGTATCCCTAGTGGCCCTACACAAGTAGCTATGAGACCAGCTGCATCCATCATATGGACGGGTATACAACACACCAGTCTGTCCGGTTATCACGATATACCTCTCGAGTAACCTATGACCGGGATTATTTAGGATATGTGTTTAAAGGTGAATCGATCTCACTATCGTGATCTCATCACGATCTGATTCCTATTGCACAAATCCAAGGACATCACAATATATGTATGCATTTATGCAATAGTTATAAAGTGATATATGCCAAAATATAATAAGCAAAATGATTCTATATTAAGTCACACGTGCCATCACTCACATGATTGGCTTGCTGGGCACCTATGACTAGCAATCTCCCACTTGACCTAAAGCCAATCACCTATGTGTCTGATCCCCATCAGACCCCTATGACGCTCAAAACAAATATGAGACAATGGCTTTGTTAGTGGATCTGCAATGTTATCTTCGGATGGAACTCTTTCCACTACTACATCTCCTCAGGTCACGATCTCTCTGATAAGGTGGAACCTTCTCAGAACATGCTTAGATTTCTGATGAGACCTAGGTTCCTTTGCTTGAGCAATCGCCACGTTGTTGTCGCAATATAGGGAGATCGACTCTTCGCTCTCCGGCACGACTCCCAAATCTGTGATGAACTTCTTCACCCAAACTCCCTCCTTTGCTGCATCTGATGCAGCAATGTACTCCGCCTCTATGGTCGAGTCAGTAGTGGTATCTTGTTTGGAACTCTTCCAGCACACTGCTCCTCTATTCAAGGTGTACACATACCCTGAATTCGACTTGCTATCATCGACATCAGACTGAAAACTTGAGTCAATGTAGCCTTCAACCTTAAGGCTATTACCTCCATATACTAGTAAAAGATCCTTAGTCCTTCTTAAGTACTTAAGGATACACTTTACTGCTTTCCAGTGCTCCAAGCCTGGATCCACCTGATACTTGCTCGTGACACTCAGAGCATACGCTATATCAGGCCTAGTACATAGCATGGCATACATGATAGACCCTATTGCTGAGGCATAAGGTATCATATCCATGTTCGTCCTTTCTTCTGGAGTCTTTGGGGATATACTCATAGAAAGCGATATCCCATGTCTCATCGGTATGAGACCTCTCTTGGAATTTTTCATTCCAAACTTTTTGACAATGGTTTCTATGTACCTGTACTAGGACAAGCCAAGCATCCTCTTAGATCTATCTCTATAGATTCTAATCCCCAAAATATAGGATGCTTACCCTAAGTCCTTCATGGAGAAGTGTCTAGATAACCAAGCCTTTACTGTGGATAGCATTCCTACGTCATTCCCAATGATCAGGATGTCATCCACATAAAATACCAAAAAGGTGATAGCGCTCCCACTTACCTTTCTATATACACAAGGCTCATCTTCGTTCTTAACGAAGTCATAAGATATGATTGCCTCATCAAATCTTATGTTCCAACTTCGGGAAGCTTGCTTTAATCCATAAATGGATCTAAGCAACCTACACACCTTATCTGGATAGTTCTTGGACACGTATCCCTCAGGTTATATCATATACACCTCCTCCTCGAGGTTCCCATTTAGGAATGCGGTTTTCACATCCATCTGCCAGATCTCATAATCATAGTGTGCTGCAATAGCCAATAGAATTCTGATGGATTTTAGCATTGCTACCGGTGAGAAGGTTTCGTCATAGTCAACACCTTGCTTTTGACGATACCCCTTAGCCACTAGCCTTGCTTTATAGGTCTCTACCTTTCCATCTACTCCGATCTTTTTCTTAAAGATCCACTTGCAACCGATGGGTACAATACCTTCGGGCGCATCAACTAGGTTCCAAACCTTATTGGAGTACATAGAATCCATCTAAGAATTCATGGCTTCTTGCCACTTCCCGGAGTCTATACTCATAATAGCCTCCTCGTAGGTCTGAGGATCAATATTCTCTGCATCCTCTCCTCTAATATGTCCCACATATCTCTCAAGAGGATGGGATACTCTATCAGACCTGCGTAAAGTTGAAACTTGTGTATTAGGTACCTGAACAGACTCGGGCTGTAGAGTGGTGCTTGAGCTTGATTCTCCAACCTCGCTCAATTCTATCATTCTCCCACTATCTCCGCCAAGAATGTATTCCTTCTCAAGGAACACTACTCTCTGTTAGGATCGGAGCAGCACTAAGAGGGGGGGGTGAATTAGTGCAGCGGATAAAAACTTCGATTTTATAAAAAATCTTTCGTATGAAGAGAGCGGAACTTGACAAGTTTAATCTTGAAAGCGTATTCTTAAATATGCGCAGCAAAAGTAATAAGGAACCAGAGCATATAAGAAGATTTGCAATAATATAAATAACAGTAATGAAACGCAAAACCACAGATCACGCCGATTTTAGAGTGGTTCGGTCAAATGACCTACTCCACTTGCGAGGCCCCTCTTCGATGAGGCTCCCACCTTCCACTAGCAAGCTTCTTGAAATGGAAGGGTAAATACCCTCTTACAACTCTTTACAAGCGGTTCACTCTCTTACAGATTTTCGAGAAGAGATGAGGTGAACACTAGCAAATTGAAAAGAAAGAAAGCTAACACTTTTCTAAGATTTTTCTCTCAAACTCTTGCTGCTCAAAAGGTTGTAATCTCAGCCGAGATTTGAGGGGTATTTATAGGCCTCAAGAGGATTCAAATTTGGGCTCCAAAATTTGGGCTCCAAAATTCAAATCCTCTTTGGGTTCCCCGTCTTTGGCGGTTGCCACCACCTGGCGTTCTCAGTGTCGGGCGGTGCCATCCTTCAGCTTCGAGGTGTCACCGCCCAGCACTTTCGGGTGTTGAAGGTGCCACCGCCTCTCCGTTCACTTGGTTTGGCTTTCTTTTAGCCCAAACCAAATCTGACTTTGGCCCCAGTTGGCCCCTAACTAGGATATAGGCTTATCTTCTTAATCCTAATCCTAATTACAAGTGAACTACATAACAAAAAACACATCTTAAGCAATTTATTAACCGCTAACGCCAAGTTTTGTTCCGACGAGCTTTCTGACGAACTTCCTTCGACGGGGTCCAAGCACGCTCCCGAACTTGTGATGACTTTAAAGAGTAGCTGAGACTTCTCGGTGATCTCTGCGAACCTCCGACGATCTCTTCGGCGAACTTCCAACAGTTCCCGTTTCTTCTCGATTGGTTCCGACAAAGATCTCCGACGATTCATCGAACTCTTAAACGTTCATCGAACTTCGACTCGTATTCTTGCTTTGTATTTTCTGTTTATCGTAGTTAATCCTGCACATGCAAGCCAAAACTCTACTCCGATCGAGACAGTTTATTACAACGCTAATCGACATTCCGTTGCCGCACGCCATTGGTTGGCGTTTCATCCGATTCTTCAGCCAAGATCGTCCTCTCTTGCGGATTGTTGCCCAATCGGCGGTTGACCTCCGCAACCCCGATATCCTTGGCGCAATTCCGCTCTCCCTAGCCCGATGCCCGACGTCCAAGCCTTCTCCGTCCAATATCCCGACGTGATCTCCTCCTCGCAGAACATCAATTCCTCCTCTATGCGTTAACTGTCTAATTCTAATCGAGTAGACCTGCATCACTCATAATGCAGTTAAACATCTAAACACAATCAATTAGTTTCATCATCAAAATCTGAGATTCAACAATCTCCCCTTTTTGATGATGACAACTAATTGATGACTAACGGAGTTAACCTAAACTCCCCGAGTTTAACCAAACTCCCCTATCAATATGCCATTGATAGAACACTTGGATTATCCCAAATCCAAGTGACATTCATCACATGTTATGAAAAATATTTAAACCATCATGCAAATATATAAAATATTCAATTCAATGCATGAAGTCATCAATATACTTCTCCCCTATGTCATCAACAAAAAAGGAGAAGTTGCTCTAGCTATTTTAAAAGATATGCAAGTTTTTTTATAACATGAAGCTAGATTTTCATCACAACATATAAGCACAAAAGCATAGCTAGATTCTTAAGTTCAATCATGGCAATTCAACACTTGCTTCTTTGTGCAAGATTGCACTTTGCTTTTCTTTGCAAGTAACAATATTTATAATGTTTGATATAGCAAATTTTATATCATGCAAGGTAGCAATATTGAGATGTTTAAGAAAGCAACTCTTGCTTCTTGAAATATGCAAATTTGTCAAGTTTTGCTAGATGTGCAAGTTAGCATTTTGTCTCTTAAGATAGTCAAGATAGCACATTTGCTTCTTTTGAGATAGCAACTTTTTGCTTCTCTTTAGACTACAAGCTAGCAATGTTTACGATATGTAAGTTTCACAATATACAAGCTAGCAAAAATTTCGAAAGCAAATGTAAGATAGCTTTCTTGTGTAAGCTCATAATTCTTGCTTCCTATTGCAATGTGCAAGTTGCAAGTTTTGCTTCTTGAGATAGGCAAGATAGCACTTTTGCAATTTTTGTTTCTTAAGATAGGCAAGCTTGTGATGTTCAAAATAACAAGCTCTTTCTTCTAGAAGTGTCATTTTTGCTTTCTTTACAAAGTGTAAGCTAGCAAAATGTTTGAAAAAGTGATCAAGTTTTGCAAAATACAAGCTAGCAAAAATGTCAAACTAGCAAGAGATAATATTTTACATGAGGCAAGCAAACAATTTGGCAAATGTTACATTTGCATCTTCTCTTTTGAGAAGTGCAATTTTTTGCTTTCATCTTGAATTGTGCAAGCTAGTTAGTTTGCCTCTTTTCATGATGTCCACGCTTAGAAATTCTTGCTCCCCTTTGTCATTGTCAAAAAGAAGGGAAGACCCTTATATCAATTTTCATATTATGACAAAGGTAAGTATCATTCTTATTTGTGCATCATTATATTTTCAAATTAAAACATACACAATTTCAATAACCTTATTTTTTTCATGCACGATACCAAAAAATAAATCAATCATCATTAATAAGCATATCATACATGATAATGAAACATTAAAATTTTTTTAAGCATTTATCGACATGTTGATCATGATACAAAACATTAAATCAATATTTATAATACATCATTTTAGCAACAACCCATAGTATTTTAAATCATGATTTACAACATATGTAATACATCACATCATAATTAGAAAGAACAAGTATTGTATGCATCATTGCAAATCATAACTTCTTCCCATTTTATCATTGAAAACTAGAAAGAAGTAGGGAAGAGCATAAAAGTGTAAAATATTTCAATCATTTCAAGGCATTTGTATCATAGATACAAAGAAATCATATCATCAAAGATAAGACCATTTGAATACCAAATGACATGATTCATTTTATTAAATATCTTCTTTTTATAAATAACAGAAATTGTAGGTGTATAAAGAAGAGATTGTGATTAAAAAAGAATCTCAAGTAGTAAATCCAAGAAATCAAGATCGTAAGTTGAATACAAACTCATTCAAATTTAAATTGTCAAATTCATCAAAATCTCAACATTACTTTCAAGAGATTCAAAATGGTATACATAGATTTATAATAATAATCAAGGGAAAATCTTAGGAGATCATGATATAGATAAAATTCATTCAATCTTATAAGAGAACAAGATATTAATTCAAGCATATAAAATTTCTCAATTCATTATGAATCATAAAAAGAATTGTGGTTTCGAAAATTCACGATTCATTTAGAAAAATTTTCTCTTTAGTACACGATAAGAAGAAATATAGCAATGATACCAATCATAATTCATTTGGATAGTAGATGCTAAAAAGTAACATTGAGGATACAAGATCTTGATTTTTATAAAGTAAATCTCAAAAAATCAAGATAAAACTTATTTAAATTCAAATCATCAAATCAAAATCATTTTCAAGAGATTCATAAAAAGAAAAACATAGATAGATTTTTTAATCTCTCAATTCTTTATGAATCATAAAAATTATGATTAAAAAAAATCATGATTCATTTCGGAAATTTTCTTCTTTAGTAAACAATAAGAAGAAACATGGGAGTTTAAAAAACAAGATCTTGATTCACAATAAAATTTCATGTTAACATGCTTTCCAACATGCATCAACGTTTTGGATCAAAAAATGAATTTCATCATAAAACCATCAAGACCAATAAGTTACAAAAATCATTATATATTACTTTAAAATCTCTTACATAAAATCATCAAATCATGGTATCAAAATTTCAACATTTTCATTACAACTTTATTGCATTGGTTTCATTGAACATAATTTTGAATGGTTCTTATAGAAAACTAAAACTTCTTTAATTTTAATTTATAAGATTGACTTTATATTAGCATGCTCAAATTTTATTCTTATGTCAAAACCATACATCATGTTTGATAACTAAAGATAAGGTTCAAAAAAAAATCATCAAGCCTTCCATTCAAAAGACATGCATCGTCATTGAAAATCAATATGGAAATCGTCAAAATATACATTCTTGCTTCTCAAGCATATACATAAGATTAATCTTACTAGGTGTATAAGCATAAGATTTATATCTAACATTTTATTGCATTAACATAACACATGTAATTTAAAAAAAAATTAATCCTAAACTAAATTAAAAACAACTCATGAAAGTATTATGTAATTTCAAAATAATTCAAGAGAGTTGAGTTACTAACCTTGTAGTCGAAGCCCATAAAAGCCCAATTACCGTTTTCACCTTTGGAAGTTCTTGATTCATCCTTGGGTGCCTTCCTTTTCTTTGGCCTCTTCCTCCGTTCAAGTTCATTATTCATTTTAGATTTTTGTTTAATGAACTTATTAAGAGTTAGTGTTCGAAGTTCAAGTTCATCATTGTCCTCATCACTTGAGTCATCGCTCAAGTGGTATTCAATTGTCCGGAGTTCCAAATCCTTCCTATTCTTTGGAAGGTGGTTCAAGTGTTCATTGTGTTCATCATATGCATTGCGCACCATTTCATATGTCATCAACGAGCCGATAAGTTCTTCAAGTGGAAAAATATTTAAATCTTTTGTTTCTTGTATTGCCGTAACTTTTGATTCCCAAATTTTAGAAAGTGATCGTAAAACTTTACTAACAAGTTCATAATTTGAGAAACATTTACCAAGAGTTTGTAAACCATTGACGACATCCGTAAAACGGGTGTACATGTCAACAATGGTTTCGCTCGGCTTCATTTGAAAAAGCTCGAAATCATGCATGAAAATGTTAACTTTCGAGTCTTTGACTCTACTAGTTCCCTCGTGTGTGATTTCAAGTGTTCGCCAAATATCAAAAGCCGTTTCGCACGTAGAAATCCGATTGAACTCATTTTTGTCTAAAGCGCAAAATAAGGCATTCATAGCCTTTATAAGAAAAGAAAACATCTTCTTCTCCAAATCATTCCAATGGTTCATTGGGAGAGAAGATATTTCATATCCATTTTCGACTATGTGCCATAAATTCAAATCCAAAGAAAGTAAGAAAACTCTCATTCGAAGTTTTCCAACAAGTGTAGTCCCATCCGTTAAACAACGGTGGATCTAACAACCGATAAGCCCTCTTGAAAGCCATAAAGAGCCATTTCTATTTGGGTGTTAAACCAAGGTAGAAAAACCTCGCTCTGATACCAATTGTTAGGATCGGAGCAGCACTAAGAGGGGGGGGTGAATTAGTGCAGCGGATAAAAACTTCGGTTTTATAAAAAATCTTTCGTATGAAGAGAGCGGAACTTGACAAGTTTAATCTTGAAAGCGTATTCTTAAATATGCGCAGCAAAAGTAATAAGGAACCAGAGCATATAAGAAGATTTGTAATAATATAAATAACAGTAATGAAACGCAAACCACAGATCACGCCGATTTTAGAGTGGTTCGGTCAAATGACCTACTCCACTTGCGAGGCCCCTCTTCGATGAGGCTCCCACCTTCCACTAGCAAGCTTCTTGAAATGGAAGGGTAAATACCCCTCTTACAACTCTTTACAAGCGGTTCACTCTCTTACAGATTTTCGAGAAGAGATGAGGTGAACACTAGCAAATTGAAAAGAAAGAAAGCTAACACTTTTCTAAGATTTTTCTCTCAAACTCTTGCTGCTCAAAAGGTTGCAATCTCAGCTGAGATTTGAGGGGTATTTATAGGCCTCAAGAGGATTCAAATTTGGGCTCCAAAATTTGGGCTCCAAAATTCAAATCCTCTTTGGGTTCCCGATCTTTGGCGGTGCCACCCGCTCAATAGCGGTGCCACCAGCGTTCGGTGTGGCGGTGCCACCACCGCCAGCTTCGAGGTGTCACCGCCCCAGCTTTCGGTCTTTGAGGCGGTGCCACCCTCTCCTGTTCACTTGGTTTGGTTTTCTTTTAGCCCAAACCAAATCTGACTTTTGGCCCCAGTTGGCCCCTAACTAGGATATAGGCTTATCTTCTTAATCCTAATCCTAATTACAAGTGAACTACATAACAAAACACATCTTAAGCAATTTATTAACCGCGAACGTCAAGTTTTGTTCCGACGAGCTTTCCGACGAACTTCCTTCGACGGGGTCCAAGCACGCCTCCCGAACTTTGTGATGACTTTAAAGAGTAGCTGAGACTTCTCGGTGATCTTTGCGAACCTCCGACGATCTCTTCTTCGCGAACTTCCAACAGTTCCCGATTTCTTCTCGATTGGTTCCGGCAAATCTCCGATGATTCATCGAACTCTTAAACGTTCATCGAACTTCGACTCGGTATTCTTGCTTTGTATTTTCTGTTTATCGTAGTTAATCCTGCACATGCAAGCCAAAACTCTACTCCGATCGAGACAGTTATTACAACGCTGAATCGACATTCCGTTGTCGCACGTCATTGGTTGGCGTTTCATCCGATTCTTCAACAAGATCGTCCTCTCTTTGCGGATTGTTGCCCAATCGGCGGTTGACCTCATAACCCGATATCCTTGGCGCAATTCCGCTCTCCTTAGCCCGATGCCCGATGTCCGAAGCCTTCTACCGTCCAATATCCTGACGTGATCTCCTCCGGCGCAACATCAATTCCTCCTGCGTTAACTGTCTAATTCTGATCGAGTAGACCTGCATCACTCATAATGCAGTTAAACATCTAAACACAATCAATTAGTTTCATCATCAAAATCTGAGATTCAACACTCTCTTAGCTACAAAGACCTTTTGGTCCTCGAGATGATAGAAATAATACCACAAGTTTTCTTGGGGTATCCCATAAATTTGCATCGCTCTGTCCTTGATTCTAACTTATCGGGGTTGTGTCTTTTAACATGTGCAGGGCAGCCCCAAATCTTAACAACCTTAAGATCAGGCTTCTTCCATTTCCATATCTCATATGGTGTAGATGCTACCGACTTAGTTGGAACTCTGTTCAGAAGGTAAGCTGCGGTTTCTAGGGCATATCCCCAGAATGAGATGGGTAGATCAACGAAACTCATCATGGACCGTACCATATCTAATAATGTACGATTTCTCCTTTCAGAGACACCATTGAGCTAAGGTGTTTAAGGAGGTGTCCATTGGGATAATATCCCATGGTCCTTGAGGAACTGAGTGAACTCTGTACTTAAGCACTCACCTCCTCGATCTGATCGAAGAGTTTTGATACTCTTTCCAGTCTGGTTCTCCACCTCATTCTTATACTCTCTGAATTTCTCAAAGGCCTCGGACTTGTACTTCATTAAGTACACATATCCATACATTGAGAAATCATCAGTAAATGTAATGAAGTAGGAGTAACCTCCAATGGCATAAGTTGACATGGGTCCACATACATCACTATGTATGAGTTCCAACAACTCAGTGGCTCTCTCTCCAGTTCCACTAAATGGAGAGTTGGTCAGTTTTCCACGAATGCAAGGCTCACAAGTTGCATATGACACATAGTCGAATAGATTTAGATATCCATCATTTAGCAACTTTTGAATCCTTCTTTCATGGATGTGACCTAGCCTACAATGCCACAGGTATGCATTGTTCAACTCATCTCGTTTCCTTTTGGACACATTTATATTCATGATATGTGGAGTGGTGTCTAATTTAAATAAACCATTATGCAATGTTTCTTTCATGATGATCTTATCATCTAATAATATCGAATAATCATTGTTCTTAAAAACAAATTTATATCCACTAACTGTTAAACATGAAATGGTGATAATATTTTTGATAATAGAAGGAACAAAATAACTTGCATCTAATGCAATAAAAGCTCCACTAGGCAGATGTAGGGCGACCTCGCCAACAGCTACTACAGCAACTTTTGCTCCATTACCCATCTTGAGGTCCATCTCGCCTCTCTCTAGTCTCCTAGGCCTTGCCAGAACCTGCAACGAATTGCATATATGATAAGCACTACTAGTAGCCAATACCCATATGTTATCATAAGAGTCTGACAAATGAAGACTGATCATGAATGTACCTGAAGCTTCATCAAGCTTTTGTTTCGCTCTTTCTGCAAGGTACTCTTTGCAGTTTCTCTTCTAGTGCCCATCTTTACCACAGTGGAAGCACTGGCCTTTGTCCTTTGCTAGGTCTTTCTTAGCAACTTTTGCTTTACCTGGTTTGACCTTGCCCTTTCCCTTCTTAAGGGACCTTTCTGCTTTCCTTTTCCTTTTGGTCTCACCAGTGTAGAGAACTGGCTTCTCTTTCTTGATAGTACTCTCTGCCTCCCTCAACATATTGAGAAGCTTTGGGAGAGTCACTTCAAGCTTGTTCATATTAAAATTCATTATGAACTGTGAAAAGGAATCTGGTAGGGACTGAAGCACAATGTCCACACACAAGTTATCCTCTAGGACCATTCCTAGACCTGTGAGTTTCTCTATTCACTCAATCATCTTTAGGACATGGTTCTGAACCGGTGTCCCCTCAGTCATCCTAGCGCGGAAGAAGCTCTTAGATATCTCATATCATTTGAGTCCTTCCCTGTTCCTCAAATAATTTGCATATATGTAGGAGAATGGATCTCGGCATCCATCTTTTTTATGTTGTCTCTGAACTTCGAGTCATAGAGCCCAACATATAGCACTGAGCAAGAGTGGAGTCATCAATGTACTTCACGTGTGCGGGCGATCTCATCCTCGCTTGCCCCTTCTTCGGGCAGGCATTATCAGTATCAGGACGTACCACGATTTTCTCCGCCAGTGAGAACAATTCTCAAGTTACGGAGCCAATTCAGTATAATTTGGACCAAGAGGCGGTTGACATCAAGTATGCCACGTAAAAGGGATTTGAAAGCGACATTTTCTGAAAATAAAGATGCAGTAGAAATGAATAAACATGCAGATTTTGCAAGAAATAAACTATCAAGATATGAACTTCTATCTTAATATGCTCCCACTATTTTACTAACGAGTCACGCGACACCCTCAAAGACGCGAAAAACGGAAGTCTCCAATGACTTCTAGTGGGGATCGATCCAATCGGCGTCTTAGTGTAACCTCGAGGGATTCACCAATCACACTAAGCCTAAAAGGTAGGCAACTCTTGTCGATCACAACTCCTTGTGATTCCCATCCTGTTCGGCCTCCGAATCACCATGGCCTCGAGGGACTCGACCAACCATGATGCTCGGTTAAGTCAACACCTTCGTTACAAGATGAGTCTGATTTGATGATATACCCGCGAGGGACTCGACCAAGTATACCATGCCCTCAGGTCACCGGTGACATCTTTATGTCGTAAGCAAGATAGCGAATCACGATATAGGTGAGTCTCGAGGGACTCGACCAACTCAACCTACACCGGGAATCGGTTCCTACTTATAACGATGGAAGGCCACGTGGGTCAATCTAATTGCTGCTAGTCATAGGTGCCCAGCAAGCCAATCACGTGAGTGATGGCACGTGTGACTTGATACAGAATCTTTTTGCTTATTATATTTTGGCGTATATCACTTTATAACTATTGCATAAATGCATATATATATTGTGATGTCCTTGGATTTGTGCAATGGGAATCGGATCGTGATGAGATCACGATAATGAGATCGATTCACCTTTAAACACATATCCTAAATAATCCCGGTCATAGGTTACCGAGAGGGACATCGTGATAACCGGATAGACCGGTGTGCAGTATACCCATCCATATGATGGATGCAAATGGTCTCATAGTCGCTCGTGTAGGGACACTAGGGATACAATGCAGTGCTCATTGGAGAATGAGTTCATCGATTGATCCGCTTACGGAATGCTTTGGATGGTTGATGATGCCTTATTGTCGACAAATTCCGTAGTCCTAGTGGTGTATCTGGTCCTTAGACTTGAGACACCAAGGATGTCCTCTGTATGAGTGCTCCACTCTTTGATACCGCACTTATAGGTTTGGCTATCCCGATCTAGTACAAACCGGTCATTGGGAGTGGTAGTCGACCTTACGAGGGCTATTGAGTGTCGATAGAGGATCATCCACTCTCTGCGTCATGAGGAATAATATCCCATGTGTTCTTGCTCGACAAATCCTCGCCGAGTCATTCGGGTTGAGAGAAAGAGTTCTCCGAGAATCCGATTAGAGCGAGACTTCGGTAGAAACCGTATGGGGCCGACAACACCATGCTCGATATACGGTCTCGGGATATTAGATGGATAAGGGACTATAGGTACATGGTAACGAGGACGACAGACAGTCCAATGGATTGGATTCCCCAGATCGTCCGGGGACTACTGGCGTAGTGGCCTAGTACGCTCAGAAGTCGATGAGTCGAGTGAATTATTACGAGATAATAATTCACCGAAGTTAGAAGGAGTTCGACGGGTATGACTCACGGCCAGCTTGATATTAGGCCTAGAGGGTCACACACATATGGTAGGCATTGCGATGAGTAGAGGTTCGGATATGAGATATCCGGACGGAGAGCCCTTGTCTTATTGGATGCAAATCCAATACCCACTAGGAAGGACCCATTAGGGTTTGACACGGATCTCTATAAATAGGAGGGATTCACACCTCATAGGCTAGAGTCTTTGCTTGCCTTTCCTATTCTCCTCTCCCTCTCCACCTTAGAGGCCCGGAGTTTTGAGGAGGGTCGCCGCAAACCTGCCAGTGTGGATCACCACTAGAGAGGAGGACGCTTGACCTCCTTCACCCTCTCCTAAGGATCTGCAAGGGAAACAGAGATATACTGATCTCCCTAGGTAACACAATCTCTATAATGCCAGTTTTGTGTTTTGTGGATTTTGCGCACCAATCTTCGCATCTATCGACGAACATCTTTTGGGAATCGGGATTTTTGTTTTCTTGTTCTTCCGCTTTCGCATAAGATGTCGCCCCTGATTTCTCAACAAAGGTGGTATCGAGCCGGGTTGTTCGTGCAGAATCATTGGTTTTTTGAACTGCGTGTGTTGTGTTTAGGAAGAATATTGACGCCAAAATCGTTGACGAAAAAAGCGAGGAAGGGCAGCAACAGCTGCTGCCCTCGATATGCATGCCCGCAGCCACCTGCAAGAGCAGCCGCAGCCGCAGCCGGCCAGCACCACATGCGGGCGATGCGCAAGCCGTGCTCGCAGCAGCCGTCGGGCGGTCTGCTTTGCAGCAGACTTGCGGCCGGCGGGACCGGCAGCCCACGGGCATAGGCTGCAGGGCAACAGCGCTTGCTGCCGCCAAAGGAAGCTACGCGCCGCCGCCGCAGGGCAGCGACGCCCTACCGCCCGCTGCTCCCGCTGGCGAAACCCCCCCCCATGGGCGGCACCTGGCGGGACAGCACCGCCCGCGGAGGCGACGGCGATCCGCAGGGCACCAACCTGCAGGGGCAGCACCGCCCTCGCGGGCGTTGCCCCACCGGCAGAACTGCCATGAGGCGGCGACGCCACGGGGCACCCACTGGCAGCAGCGGCGCCAGCTAGCTGCGCGTGCCGCCCGCGCGCGGGCAACGCCCGCCCCGCCCGCCTGCCGCCCGCCAGCAGGGTGGTGGCGGCGGCGGCAACAACGAAAGGGCATTAGGGTTTTCTGGGAAAAAGACAATTTTGCCCCTCGGAATTTGAGAAATTCCTGTTTCTATCTTTTGTCCAAATTATGAAAATACCCTTAGGAATTGAAAAATTCCCTACATGTCCCTGATTTCAGAAAAATATTAATTAATTAAAAGGTTTAGTTGATTATTATTTTTATTATTATCTAGTAGTCCTACATGATGATGATTATTTATACATGTGATGTATGATGTGTGGACGGATGATCATGGACCGTGTGATGTGTGTACTTGTGATTATTATTATTGAGGTCTGCGAACCTCCATTACATTTCTCGTTTATTGTCGGACCTGCGTGCCTATGATTAAGTTGTAATCACATGAGGAGGCGCAGCGGGAGCGTGGATGCGATAGCGGGACCCACGAGACGGACGATCGTAATGCATGGAGATGCATCAAGATGTCGACGAAAACCGAATTTAGGGCGAGATAAACGATCATCACAGGGCATGGAGATGCACCGCTGCACACATAGATCTTGATGTGAGTGATTAGGCCCACTTGGCTCGGGCCTAATCATATTAGGTTGTGGTCCATGATCATCCGATGTGATTGCTTATACACATACTAGATATGTATATATATTTGCATGCGATGTAGATATATATTAAATATGTATGTGTGACATGTCATATTAGGAGACCAAATTATAGAAACATCTCTCGATAATATTAAATTCGGTAAACGTGAGGCAATTAGATTGACCCACGTGGCCTTCCATCGTTATGGTAGTAGGAACCGATTCCCGGTGTAGGTTGAGTTGGTCGAGTCACCGAGACTCACCTATATCGCGATTCGCTATCTTGCTTTACGACATAGAGATGTCACCGGTGACCTGAGGACATGGTATGCTTGGTTGAGTCCCTCGAGGGTATATCATCAAATCAGACTCATCTTGTAATGAAGGTGTTGACTTAACCGAGCATCATGGTTGGTCGAGTCCCTCGAGACCATGGTGATTCGGAGGCCAAACAGGACGGGAATCACAAGGAGTTGTGATCGACAAGAGTTGCCTACCTTTTAGGCTTAGTGTGATTGGTCAAGTCCCTCGAGGTTACACTAAGACGCTGATTGGATCCTGATCCCCACTAGAAGTTCCGTTGGAGACTTCCGTTTCACGCGTCTTTGAGGGTGTCGCGTGACTCGTTAGTAAAATAGTGGGAGCATATTAAGATAGAAGTCCATATCTTGATAGTTTATTTCTTGCAAAATCTGCATGTTATTCATTTACTCGCTACATCTTTATTTTCAAAAATGTCGCTTTCAAATCCCTTTACGTGGCATACTTGATGTCAACCGCTTTTACAGTCCAAATTATACGGATTGGCTCCGTAACTTGAGAATTGTTCTCACAAATGGAGAAAATTGTGTACGCCCTTGATACAATGATGCCTACCAAGAAGGGCAAGCGAGGATGAGATCGCCGCTACGTGAAGTACATTGATGACTCCACTCTTGCTCGGTGCTATATGTTGGGCTCTATGACTCCAGAGTTACAGACAACATGAAAAGATGGATGCCGATCCATTCTCCTACATGTCCGAAAATTGTTTGAGGAACAGGGGAAGGACTCAACGATATGAGATATCCAAGAGCCTTTTACGCCTTCTAGGATGACCGAGGGGGACACCGGTTCGAAACCATGTCCTAAAGATGATTGAGTGGATAGAGAAACTCACAGGTCTAGGAATGGTCCTAGAGGATAACTTGTGTGTAGACATTGTGCTTCAGTCCCTACCAGATTTCTTTTCAGCTTCATAATGAATTTTAATATGAACAAGCTTGAGGTGACTCTCTCCTTAACTCCTCAATATGTTGAGGGAGGCAGAGAGTACTATTAAGAAAGAGAAACCAGTTCTCTACATCGGTGAGACCAAAAAAAAAAAAGGAAAGCGTAAAGGTCCCTTAAGAAGGGAAAGGGCAAGGGCAAATAAGGTAAAGCAAAGATTGCTAAGAAAGACCCAAAAAAGGACAAAGGCCAGTGCTTCCACTGTGGTAAAGATGGGCATTGGAAGAGAAACTGCAAAGAGTACCTTGCAAGTAAAGGGCAAAACAAAAGCTTGATGAAGCTTGTGTACATTCATGATCAGTCTCCATTTGTCGGACTCTTATGATAACACATGGGTATTGGATACCGTAGTGCTTATCATATATGCAATTCATTGCAGGTTTTCGCAAGGCCTAGGAGACTACAGAGGAGAGGCTTAGATGGACCTCAAGATGGGTAATGGAGCAAAAGTTGTTTGTATTAGTTGTTGGCAGGTCGCCCTACATCTGCCTAGTTGAGCTTTTATTGCATTAGATGCATGTTATTTTGTTCCTTCTATTATCAAAAACATTATCTCCATTTCATGTTTAACAGTTAGTGGATATAAATTTGTTTTTGAGAACAATGGTTGTTCGATATTATTAGATGATAAGATCATCACGAAAGGAACATTGCATAATAGTTTATTTATGTTAGACACCACTCCACATATCATGAATGTAAATATGTCCAAAAGGAAATGAGATGAGTTGAACAGTGCATACCTGTGACATTGTAGGCTAGGTCACATCCATGAAAGAAGGATTCAAAAGTTTCTAAATGATGGATATCTAGATCCATTCGACTATGTGTCATATACAACTTGTGAGCCTTGCATTCGTGAAAAACTGACCAAATCTCCATTTAGTAGAACTGGAGAGAGAGCCAATGAGTTGTTGGAACTCATACATAATGATGTATGTGGACCCATGTCAACTCATGTCATTGGAGGTTACTCCTACTTCATTACATTTACTGATGATTTCTCAAGGTATGGATATGTGTACTTAATGAAGTACAAGTCTGAGGCCTTTGAGAAATTCAGAGAGTATAAGAATGAGGTGGAGAACCAGACTGAAAAAGTATCAAAACTCTTCGATCGGATCGAGGAGGTGAATACTTAAGTACAGAGTTTACTCAGGTTCCTCAAGGATCATGGGATAGTATCCCAATGGACACCTCCTTATACACCTCAGCTCAATGGTGTCTCTGAAAGGAGAAATCGTACATTATTAGATATGGTACGGTCCATGATGAGTTTCGCTGACCTACCCATCTCATTCTGGGGATATGCCCTAGAAACCGCAGCTTACCTTCTGAACAGAGTTCCAACTAAGTCGGTAGTGTCTACACCATATGAGATATGGAAAGGGAAGAAGCATGATCTTAAGGTTGTTAAGATCTGGGGCTGCCCTGCCCATGTTAGAAGACACAACCCCGATAAGTTAGAATCAAGGACAGAGCGATGCAAATTTGTGGGATACCCCAAGGAAACTTGTGGGTATTATTTCTATCATCTCAAGACCAAAAGGTCTTTGTAGCTAAGAGAGAGCAGTGTTCCTTGAGAAGGAACACATTCTTGACGGAGACAAGTGGGAGAATGATAGAATTGAGCGAGGTTGGAGAACCAAGCTCAAGCACCACTCTACTGCCCGAAGTCTGCTCGTGTACCTAATACACAAGTATCAACTTTATGCAGGTCTGATAGAGTATCCCATCCTCCTGAGAGATATGTGGGACATATTAGAGCAGAGGATGTAGAGGATATTGATCCTCAGACCTACGAGAAGACTATTATGAGTATAGACTCCGGGAAGTGGAAAGAAGACATGAATTCTGAGATGGATTCTATGTACTCCAATAAGGTTTGGAACCTAGTTGTTGCGCCCGAAGGTATTGTACCCATCGGTTGCAAGTGGATCTTTAAGAAAAAGATCGGAGTAGATGGAAAGGTAGAGACCTATAAAGCAAGGCTAGTGGCTAAGGGGTATCGTCAAAGACAAGGTGTTGACTACGATGAAACTTTCTTACCCATAGCAATGCTAAAATCCATCAGAATTCTATTGGCTATTGCAGCACACTATGATTATGAGATCTGGTAGATGGATGTGAAAACCGCATTCCTCAACGAGAACCTCTAGGAGGAGGTGTATATGATGCAACCTGAGGGATTCGTGTCCAAGAACTGCCCAGATAAGGTGTGTAGGTTGCTTAGATCCATTTATGGACTAAAGCAAGCTTCCCGAAGTTGGAACATAAGATTTGATGAGGCAATCAGATCTTATGACTTAAGAAAACGAAGATGAGCCTTGTGTATACTGAAAAGGTAAGTGGGAGCTATCATCTTTTTTCATTGTTATATGTGGATGACATCCTCATCATTGGGAATGACGAGGGAATGCTATCCACAATAAAGACTTGGTTATCTAGACACTTCTCCATAAAGGACTTAGGGGAAGCATCCTATATCTTGGGGATTAGAATCTATAGAGATAGATCCAAGAGGCTGCTTGGCTTGTCCCAGTCCAGGTACATAGAAACCATTGTCAAAATGTTTGGCATTGAAAATTCTAAGAAAGGGCGAACATGGATATGATACCTTATGCCTCAGCAATATGGTATATCATGTATGCCATGCTATGTACTAGGCCTGATATAGCGCATGCTCTGAGTGTCACGGCGGTATCGGGATCCGATCCGCTTGGAGCACGAAAGCAAGAAAGTGTATCCTTAAGTACTTGAGAAGGACTAAGGATCTTTTACTAGTATATGGAGGTAATAGCCTTAAGGTTGAAGGCTACACCGACTCAAGTTTTCACCGATGTCGATGATAGCAAGTTGAATTCGGGGTATGTGTACACCTTGAATGGAGGAGCAAGTCTTTGGAAGAGTTCCAAGCAAGATACCACTGGCGACTTTCGACCACGAGGTAGGAGTACATTGCTGCATCGGATGCAGCAAAGGAGGGAGTCCGGGTGAAGAAGTTCATCACAGATTTGGGAGTCGATCTGAATAGCGATAAGTCGACTTCCTTATATTACGATAACTATGGGGTGATTACTCAAATAAGGGAACCCGGGTCTCATCGAAGTGTTCCGAGGAGGTTCCAACTTATAAGAGAGATCGTAACCCAGGAGATGAAGCAATGGAAAAGAGTTTCATCCGAAGATAACATTGCAGATCCACCGACAAAGCCGTTATCTCGATTGTCTTTGAAAGCGTCCACAGGGTCCGATGGGGATAAGACACATAGGTGATTGGCTTTAGGTCAAGTGGGAGATTGCTAGTCATAGGTGCCCAAAAAGCCAATCACGTGAGTGATGGCACGTGTGACTTGATACGTAATCTTTTGCTTATTATATTTTTTGGCGTATATCACTTTATAACTATTGCATAAATGCATATATATATTGTGATGTCCTTGGATTTGTGCAATGAGAATCGGATCATGATGAGATCACGATAATGAGATCGATTCACCTTTAAACACATATCCTAAATAATCTCGGTCATAGGTTACCGAGAGGGACATCGTGATAACCGGATAGATCGGTGTGCTATATACCCGTCCATATGATGGATGCAACTGGTCTCATAGCTGCTCGTGTAGGGACACTAGGGATACAAAGATGCAGGTGCTCATTGGAGAATGAGTTCATTGATTGATCCGCTTACGGAATCTTTGGATGGTTGATGATGCCTTATTGTCGACAAATGCGATCCAGTAGTCCTAGTGGTGTATCTCGGTCCTTAGACTTGAGACACCAAGGATGTCCTGTATGAGTGCTCCACTCTTTGATACCGGACTTATAGGTTTGGCTATCCCGGATCTAGTACAGTTGGTCATTGGGAGTGGTAGTCGACCTTCACGAGGGCTATTGAGTGTCGATAGAGGATCATCCACTCTCTACGTCATGAGAGGAATATCCCATGTGTTCTTGCTCGCACAAATCCCTAGCCGGGGTCATTCGGGTTGAGAGAAAAAAGAGTTCTCCTGGAGAATCCGATTAGAGCGAGACTTCGAGTAGAAACCGTATGGGCGACAACACCATGCTCGATATATACGGTCTCTCGGGATATTAAATGGATGAGGGACTATAGGTACATGGTAACCGAGGACGAGACAGTCCAATGGATTGGATTCCCCCAGATCGTCTGGGGACTACAAAAGTAGTGGCCTAGTACGTCCATAGTCGATGAGTCGAGTGAATTATTACAGAGATAATAATTCATTGAGTTAGAAGGAGTTCGACAGTATGACTCACGGCCACTCGATATTAGGCCTAGAGGGTCACACACATATGGTAGGCATTGCGATGAGTAGAGGTTCGGATATGAGATATCCGGCGCAGAGCCCTGTCTTATTGGATGCAAATCCAATACCCACTAGGAAAGGACCCATTAGGGTTTGACACGGGATCTCTATAAATAGGAGGGATTCACGACCTCATAGGCTAGAGTCTTTGCTTGCCTTTCCTATTCTCCTCTCCTCTCCACCTTAGAGGCACGGAGATTTGAGGAGGGTCGTCGCAACCTGGCCGTAGGATCACCGCTAGAGAGGAGGACGCTTGACCTCCTAAGGATCTGCAAGGGAAACAGGGATATACGATCTCCCTAGGTAACACAATCTCTATACGCAGTTTTGTGTTTTGCGGATTTTACGCACCAATCTTCGCACGACGACGAACATCTTTTTGGGAATCGGGGATTTTTGTTTTCTTGTTCTTCCGCTGCGCATAAGATGTCGCCCCCTTGATTTCCCAACAATTGCCTCACGTTTACCGACTTAAGATTATCGAGAGATGTTTCTATGATTTGGTCTCCTAATATGACATGTCACACATATACATATTTAATATATATCTACATCGCATGCAAATATATATACATATCTAGTATGTGTATAAGCAATTACACCAGATGATCATGGACCATAACCTAATATGATTAGGCCCGAGCCAGTAGGCCTAATCACTCACTTCAAGATCTATGTGTGCAACGGTGCATCTCTATGCCCTGTGATCGTCCATTTCGTCCTTGTCGGTTCCGTCGACATCTTGATGCATCTTCATGCATCACGATCGAACGTCTCGTGGGTCCCGCTATCGCATCCACGCTCCCGCTGTGCCTCCTCATGTGATTACAACTTAAACATAGGCACGCAGGCCCGACAATAAATGAGAAATATAATGGAGGTTCGCAGACCTCAATAATAATAATCACAGGTACACACATCACACAGCCCATGATCATCCGTCCACACATCATACATCACATGTATAAATAATCATCATCATGTAGGACTACTAGATAATAATAATAAAATAATAATAATCAACTAAACCTTTTAATTAATTAATATTTTCTGAAATCAGGGACATTATAGGGAATTTCTGAATTCATAGGGGTATTTTCGTAATTTGGACAAAAGACAGAAATTGAAATTTCTCAAATTCCTAGGGGCAAAACTGTCTTTTGCCCAGAAAACCCTAATGCCCTTTCCCCTTTTCGCTGCTGCCGCCGCCGCCACCCTACCGGCGGCGGCCTGTGCGGCGGGGCGGGGGCACTGCCCTCGCCTGCAGGCGGCACGCTCGCTGGCAGCGCTGCCGTTGCGGGTGGGCGCCGCCGCCTCCGCAGGCGGTGCTGTCTCGCCGGGCGACCACCCCTTCGAGGGGGTTTCGCCCGCGGGAGCAGCGGCGGCGGGCGCCGCTGCCCTACAGCGGTAGGCACCGTTGTCCTGCGGCGCCTCTGCCCATGGGCTGCCTACCTATGGCTGCGTTGCACGCACGTAGATCAAGGGCATCAACTATTGCTACCCTTCCTTGTTTTTGCGTCAACAATTTTGACGTCAAAATTTTTCCTAAACACAACACACGCAGTTCAAAACCAATCATTCGCACGAGCAACCTTGCTCTGATACCACTGTTGGAAAATCCTTGGGGGCGACCTCATATGCGCAGCGGAAGAACAAGAAAAATAAAATCCCCGATTCCCAAAGAGATATTCGTTGTCGTGCGAAGATTGGTACGTAAAAATCCGCGAAACATGAAACTACGTATAGAGTATATTATGTTACCTAGGGAGATCGTATATCCCTATTTCCTTGCAGATCCTTAGGAGAGGGTGAAGTAGGTCAAGCGTCCTCCTCTCTAGCGGTGATCCACACAGTAAGGTTGCGACGACGCTCCTCAAAACTCCAGACCTACTTTGAGGTGGAGATGGATAGGAGAATAGGAAAAGGCAAACAAAAGCTCTCTAGCCCATGGGGTTCTGAATCCCTCCTATTTATAGAGGTCCCTTGTCAAACCCTAATGGGTCCTCCCCTAGTGGGTATTGGATCTGTATCCAATAAGAAAAGGGCTCCGTCGGATATTTCATATCCGTACCTCTATTCATCGCAATGCCTACTATATGTGTGTGACTCTCTAGGCCCAATATCGAGCTGGCCGTGAGTCATACATGTCAGAACTCCGTCTAACTCAGTGAATTATTATCTCTGTAATGATTCACTCGACTCATCGACTACGGACGTACTAGGCCACTACGCCGTAGTCCCCAGACGATACAGAGGAATCCAATCCATTGGACCTATTTGTCCTCAGTTATCGTGTACCTATAATCCCTCATCCATCTAACATACCAAAGACCGTATATCGAGCATGGTGTTGTCAGACCCACACGGTTTCTTATCGCACTTTACCGCTGCACTAATTCACCCCCCCCTCTTAGTGCCGCTCCGATCCTAACACCATATGTGTGTGACCCTCTAGGCCCAATATCGAGATGGCCGTGAGTCATACATGTAAGAACTCCTTCTAACTCAGTGAATTATTATCTCTGTAATAATTCACTCGACTCATCGATTACGGACGTACTAGGCCACTACGCCGTAGTCCCCAAACGATACAAGGGAATCCAATCCATTAGACCTGTCTATCCTTAGTTACCGTGTACCTATAGTCCCTCATCCATCTAATATACCAGAGACCATATATCGAGCATGGTGTTGTCATACCCACACGGTTTCTTCTCGAGTCTTGCTCTAATCGGATTCTCCCGAAGAACTCTTTCTCTCTCAACCCGAATGACCCTGGCCAGGGATTTGTCTGAGCAAGAACACATGGGATATTCCTCTCATGACGCCGAGAGTGGATGATCCTCTATCGACACTCAATAGCCCTCGTAAGGTCGACTACCACTCCCAATGACCAGTTGTACTAGATCTGGGACAGCCAAACCTATAAGTCTGGTATCAAAGAGTGGAGCACTCATACAGGACATCCTTGGTGTCTCATGTCTAAGGACCAAATACACCACTAGGACTACGGAATCGCTGTATGACAATAAGGCATTATCAACCATCCAGCATTCCGTAAGCGGATCAATCAGTGAACTAATTCTCCAATGAGCACCTGTACTGTATCCCTAGTGTCCCTATACAAGCAGCTTTGAGACCAGCTGCATCCATCATATGGACGGGTATACAGCATACTAGTCTGTCCGGTTATCACGATATCCCTCTCGAGTAACCTATGATCGGGATTATTTAGGATATGTGTTTAAAGGTGAATCGATCTCACTATCGTGATTTCATCACGATCTGATTCCCATTACACAAATCGAAGGACATCACAATATATGTATGCATTTATGCAATAGTTATAAAGTGATATATGCCAAAATATAATAAGCAAAAAGATTCTATATTAAGTCACACGTGCCATCACTCACGTGATTGGCTTGCTGGGCACATATGACTAGCAGTGGTACCACCGGCAGTGAATGCTGCTAGCGATGGTACCACCCCTGTCAAGCGATGGTTCCACCCGGTGTTAGATCAGCGATGGTAGTACCGCCCAGTAACGATGGTGGTATCGCCAGTACCCTGGAAACTTGGGATGAAACCTTTTTAGGCTCTAAGTTTGAATCAACTTGAAGCCTATAAATATCCCTCTCATCCCTGGTTAACACACACAAGTATTAAGAGTGAAAAAGAAAAGAAACGCTGTTGTAATCTTATGTGGACTCCTCTAAAAAGATCTAAGTGTTAGTATAGTTTGAGAGAGGAGTAAGTGGGGGTGTAAGGGTTATCTCCTAAACCTGGTAAAAGGAGAAAGAGTTGTAAAAGGTGGTTGGTCTTTGTCTATTAAAGGAATACCGATATTAGATGCCGGTGGCCTCGACGAAAAAAGAATTGATGGAGTAGATGTAGGTCTCGACAACTAAACCACTATAAATCGGTTTGCATTCTTGTTCTGCTTTTAATTCTCAAATTGCAAACTGATTTACTTACTTTATTTGCTCATTATATTCTTACAAACAGTTTAAAGTTAACCACTTTTCGAGATTTGTTTTCAACGAACGAAGAAATTTACAAAACTGTTGTTTTTATCCGCTGCACTAATTCACCCCCCCTCTTAGTGCCGACTCATTCATAACAAAAGGAATCTTTATCAGATTCAATTTTTTCATTAGTTAATGATCTCAGGAATAATGTTGAAGAGCGATAAGTATTCCATGGTTATTTGCTTCAATAATGTGATGTATTTATGAGTGGTCCAAGCATGTTTGGCCATTGAATTTTATTATTTGTTTATTTATTAAATTAAGTAAGGAGTCATAGTCTACAGTTTGTGTAGTCATGACTATATTTTCGTTTAACTACTCCTAGAGATGAGTATGGTAGAGTGAGATCATTTCAACTTTCTAAGGTGGGGTGTACTCTCAATGGGGTGTACTCTCATAGACTACTATAAGAGATTTTAGGCTTTAGTCGGCTAATGTAGATAAAGCTATTTTGTACAAACTGTATACTTAATATAATTATTTTAACTTTTAAAAAAATAGACTTAACTCTTGTTTCTTATGATGATAAGATATTATTCATATTTCATCTTAATTGGCAGCCATCCACAAGCACTACTTACAAGTACTTAAAATTCATAATAGGATGTAAAAAGTAATAGTAGTGGAAATAGTTCATTTGGGAGAGAGTCAGACTGTAGATCTGAATGACGTGTGTTTGATCCATGTTTATCATATTATTTTATTATAGTTTTACTTATAAAAAAAAAAGGGTTACAAAAAGCAATAAAGAATTAATTAATGTTCAAATTAAATTCGAACATTCTATTGATTCTTAGAGTACACATATTTTATTTAAAATTATTATAATTTTTTTTTATTTTTAATAAGGCTCATCAAATTTAATTTATTTCCTATTCATTCTTGCTAATTTGTAATAGTGAATTTAATTTGTATATTCATTTTTTTTACTATGTGCGCTAGCATGAGGGGGCAACAAACCTCACATGAGTAGCGACGGAGGAATGATTGCTATTATGGGATATGGCAAGAGCGCGAAGACCATGTTGATGGTGTCGATCGTAGGAGATCACTGGCCTTACCATAGGCAACTATTGCACAAATAATTATGGTACAGTGTGCAATGAATCAAGGGTGTGACAGCCCTATTAAGGGTGGTGATTGTCAAAGGCATCATGATGATAGCTTGATGAAGGACTACAGGATGCAGGTGATGGTGAATGTCAAATATCATGATGTAAAGCCACAAGCAGCATCATCCATAGTTGCTAGGGTTGTGAGGTGACAAATGCTGGGCTCAATCGGGTTGGGGTTAGTGATTTGCTAGCAATGTTTCATCATCAATAAGGTTGTGGCAATGAGAAGGTCATGTGATGGCTTTACACCATCGAGAAACATAACTTCATTTAGCTAAAAATTATACTTGTTAAATTTGAAATATAGTTAAATAAGATTATATAAAAGAATGCGTATAATTAGAATCTATAAGCATATATGCAAGCATATCACAAAGTGTAATTATACCTTAAACGATAGATCCCGAGACTTCAGCATCTTGATGGGTGAGTGCATAGATCCTCACGAGAGCTCCCCCTCTAGGTTAATATTATCAAGATATTTCGTGTGGAGCTTAGCGTTGATATTACTTTCATGAGTAGTCCTTCGACATGTGCCCTGATTATTGACAAAATAATGTATACATGTTATCCAATGAGGCATGAGGTGGAAACATGATCATTCTTTCCACATAAATAATATTTTATAACAACTTGATTATTGGGAGCTTCTGCTTTATTCTTAGTGACTTTAATACTGTTCAGATCACAAATTAAAAGTGGGGGGTAGATCGCTTTCAGAAAGCCAGCTTTAAAGTTTTAATGATTACATAGATATTACTGCATTGATTGATATGAACTCTATAGGCAATTAGCTCTCATGGAGTAATCAAGGTGTTGCCCATAGAAAAATTATGGATTGACTAGACAATTGTTTGATTAATAAAGAATGGTTAGCCATTTACCCTAATTCACTTCTTGAGTATAGTGCTTAGTTGTTTTCAGATCACTCTATAATACATATATATGCAGATAAAGCAATACCCAAAGGCAAGAAACCTTTTAGATTCCTTAACATGTGGACTACTCACCCTCGGTTCCTCGAAGTTATCAGATCAGCTTGGAACGTTAATGTGCATAGTTCTCCTCCTTACATCTTATGCCAAAAGCTAAAAATATGTAAAGTAATACTTAATGAGTGAAATACAAACACCTTTGGTAATAATACCACCCAGGTCGAGGTATGCAAAAAAAAACTTATGGCGGTGCAACATGAGCTGCATCTTCAGCTCCTCGATGAGAATCTTATCTGCAAAGAGGCAAAAACCGGAGATAACTTTATGCAAGCTCTAAAACAAGAGGAAAGCTTTCTAAAACAAAAGTCTTGATAGCATTGTGAGAGTTATCTTTAAGTCTTCGAAAAACAAAAGTCCTAGTTCGGATGGATTTTCAATTGAATTTTATCTAATTGCATGATCTATCGTAGGCAATGATGTGATTAAAGCTTGTTAACACCTTTTCTCATTAGGTCGTATTCTTAAATAAATGAATTACATATTTATCTCTTTAGTTCCCAAGAATGCAATGGCTAATTCACTAGTAAACTATTGGCTCATTTCATTATGTAACTTTATTTATGCGATCATCTTAAAGGTGTTGGCAAATAGAATGCAAAAGGTTATGCGCAATATTATTAGTCCTCATTATGCGATTTGCATTAAAGGGAGAAGTATACATCATAATGATCTTCTTGCTAATGACTTGATGAAGGATCTACACTCAAAAACAAGAGAGAAAAAAATCTATTTTAAAACTGATTTATGAAAAACCTTCGATTCAATTAACACACACTTTATCTACAAGATGCTCCTTAGAATAAGCTTCCCTCAACAATGGGTTAATTGAATTCAATACTGCTTGGAAACTCTAAAATTCTTAGTTCTCTTCAATGGTTCACCTATTGGCTTTTTTGGTAGCAGTAATGGTATCTGACAAGGAGATCCACTATCTCCTTATTTCTTTACAATTGTAATGGAAGGACTCAGTTGTATGTCAGAAGAGGTAGTTTCTAATGGCAGCATTAAGGTACCCTATACTAGTTCCTTTCTTGCTGATAATCTTATTATCTTTCTTTAGAATGATCCAACTTCTGTGAGGAATCTAGCTGTTATTCTAAAAGATTTTAGTATAGTTTTTGGCCTTAAACTAATTCATGCGAAAGGTAAAGTCTATGTGGGTGCTTGTATTGAAGATAAGGATTCTATTGCTCAAACTCTAGGGGTTAGTGAGGAAAATTTATTAGTTCCTTATTTGGGTCTTCCACTCATATCCACTGGCATTAACAAAATCCATTATCAGCCTATCCTATAGAAAACAAAGAATAGGATTTCTTCTTGAAAAAATTGACTTCTTCCCAAAGAAGTCAAACTTGAACTCATCCGAACTATGTTGCTTCTACTCTATTTATTAGTCTAATGCATTTCTTCTGCCTGTTTGGCTTGTCTAGGATATTAAAAGATAACCTATAAATTTCTTCTAGAATGACATTGATGGTAATGTAATGCATATGATAAATTGCAAGCTGAAAGATGGAGGGTTGAATCTAAGAAATATTAGAGTTTGGAATAAAGTTTGTTTAGTAAAGCAATTATGGGATATTTTATAAAACAAATATTCCTTATGTTCATAATGGGTTTCTACTAGGTATCTATCTAAGGAATCAAGCTTGGTAGAATTAGCAAAAATATATCATTTTGCAACTTGGAAACAAATTTTGAAGGCATGGAATTGGCTAATCAATAATATTTCCTATGCAATCTCTTTTGGGACCAGCACTAATATGTGATTTGGTTCTTGGGCAAATGGGAAAAAGTATATTTAATTATTTGATGATAGAGTACGACAAGATCTAAATGCTCCCAAAAATTGGAATGTTTATTAATTCATTGCTTATGACACATGGTGTCTTCCCAATCCTATTTGAAATACAATCACTTTGGCTGATTATGATAGCTATTCTAATATGGAACAACTCTTCAAATATACTTATTTGGCTTTATAACAATGGTAAATTTAGGGCTACATCTACATGGAATCATATCAGGCAAAAACACAATAAATGGATCCTAAGAAATTAAACATGGGATAGGTCGAGCTCATAGAGACATTCCTTATGCACATGGCAGGCCCTTGATACCATATTACCTACAATAGACAATATGAAGAAAAGAGATATTTATCTAATCAATCGATATTCTCTTTGTATGCAAAAGGAAGAAAGTGTTGACCATCTCTATTTTGCTTATGACTACACTAATTTGGGAAAGGAAGGAGATTTTAAAGAGGTTTGAACTCAATAGATTCATGCAAAGTTTCTAAGAAAAATGGCCTCTTAAACAACTTGTAAATTTTACTTTCCGATGAGCTATTTAGTAGATTTGGAAGGAGATGTTTGATAGAATCTTTGAGTCTCACAACACAAACAATGCTCAACTTTTGATAGAGATTCTTAGAGACTCAAGAACATGCATAGATCAAGATCTAAAAACAGAGTACTTAACAAGAAGAGAGAAAGGAATATTTATCATATTCAAATTTTTCATTAGTTAATGATCTCAGGAATAATGTTGAAGAGCGATATGTGTTCCATGATTTTTTGCTTCAATAATGTGATGTATTTATGAGTGGTTCAAGTATGTTTGGCCATTGTATTTTAGTATTTATTTATTTATTAACTATAGTAAAGAGTCATAGTCGACAGTTTGTGCAATCATAACTATATTTTAATTTGAATACTCTAGGATATGAGTCTGGTAGAGTGATATCATTTCAACTTTCTAAGGTGGGGTGTACTCTTATAGACTACTATAAGAGATTTTAGGCTTTAGTCTACGGCTAGTGTAGACAAAGCTATTTTGTACAAACTTTATACTTAATACAATCACTTTTACTTAAAAAAAAGACTTAACTCTTGTTTCTTATGATGACAAGATAATATTCATATTTCATCTTAAATGGCAACCATCCACAAGCAACAATTATAAGTACTTACGATTCATAATGGGATATTAATAATAATAACAGTGGGGATAGCTTAGTTGGGAGAGTGTTAGGAGAGCGTCAAATTGAATATCTCGATCCACGCTCATCGCATTATTTTATTATAGTTTTACTTGCAAAAAAAAATGGGATTCAAGAAGCAGTAAAGAATTAATTAATGTTGAAATTAAATTCGAACATTCTCATGATTCTTATAGTACACATATTTTATTTAAAATTATTATAAAAAGATTTTTATTTTTAATTAGGCTCATCAAATTTAATTTATTTCTTATTCATTCTTGCTAATTTGTAATAGTAAATTTAATGTGTATATTCATTTTTTTTTACTATGTGCGCTAGCCTGAGAGGGCAACAACCCTCTAATGAGTAGCAACGGAGGAATGATTGTTATTATGGGATGTGGCAGGAGCACGATGACTATGTTGAGGGTGTCGATCATAGGAGGTCACTGGCCATACATAATAATTATGGTGTTGTGTGCGATGAATCAAGGGTATGACAGCCCTGTTAAGGGTGGTGATTGTCGAGGCATCATGATGATAGCTTGATTAAGGACTCCAGGATGCAGGTGATGGTGCAATGTCAGATGTCATGATGTAAAGCCACAAGCAGCATCATCCAAAGTTGCTAGGGTTGTGAGGTGACAAATGTAGGGCTCAATGGGGTTAGGGTAGGTGATTTGCTAGCAATGTTGCATCATCAATAAGGTTGTGGCAATGAGAAGGTCATGTGATGGCTTTGCACGATCGAGAAACATAACTTCATTGAGCTAAAATTTATACTTGTTAAATTTGAAATATAGTTAAATAAGATCATATAAATGAATATGTATAATTATAATCTATAAGCATATATGCAAGCATATCACAAAGTGTAATTATACCTTAAACGATAGATCCCGAGACTTCAGCATCTTGATGGGTGAGTGCATAGATCCTCACCTGAGCTCCCCCTCTATGTTAATATTATCTAGATATTTCATGTGGAGCTTGGCGTTGATATTACTTTCGTGAATAGTCCTTCGACATGTGACCTGATTATTGACAAAAAAAGGTATATCCAACTTGATTAGTCTTTCCATATAAGTAACATTTTATAACAACTTGATTATTGGGAGCTTCTGCTTTATTCTTGGTGACTTTAATATTGTTCAGTACACAAATTAAAAAGTGGGAGGTAGATCGCTTTCAGAAAGCCAGCTTTAAAGTTTTAATGATTACATAAATACTGCTGCATTGATTAATATGAAATCTATATGTGATTGGCTCTCATGGAGTAATCAAGATGCTACCCATAGAAAAATTATGGATTGACTAGACAAATGTTTGATTAATAAAAAATGGTTAACCATTTACCCTGATTCACTTCTTGAGTATGGTGCTTAGTTGTTTTCATATCACTCTATAATACATATATATGTAGATAAAACAATACCCAAAGGCAAGAAACCTTTTAGATTCCATGTGGAGTACTCACCCTTAGTACCTTGAGATTATCAGATCAGCTTGGAACGTTAATGTGCATAATTCTACCCATTACATCTTATGCCAAAAGCTAAAAATATGTAAACAATACTTAATGAGTGAAATACAAACACCTTTCGTAATATTATCACCGCGTCGAGTTATGCAAAAATAAACTCATGATGGTACAACATGAGCTGCATCTTCAGCTTCTTGATGAGAATCTTATCTGCAAAGAGGTAGAAGCCAGCGATAACTTTATGCAAGCTCTAAAACTAGAGGAAAGCTTTCTAAAACAAAAGTCTCGACAACATTGGCTTACTTTAGGGGACTCCAATACTAAATTTTTCTATGCTGCCATTGCCACTAAAAAGGCCATTAAATGCATCAGGAAATGTAAAGACGAAGATGGTAATCTTATTGGTGATTTGAATGAGATTAAGGCACACAATGAACAATTTTTTTATTCTTTACTCGATAAGAGGAGTAGCCTAATAGTATTCATATAGAGCCTACTAGAAAGCTTGATTCAGAAGCTATCTCAACCCTTAATGCCCCAATTACAGATAAAGAAATTGTGAAAGTTATCTTTAAGTTATCGAAACACAAAAGTCCTAGTTCAAATAGATTTTCAATTGAATTTTATCAAATTACATGATCTATTATAGGCAATGATGTAATTAAAGTTTGTTAACACCTTTTCTCTTTAGGCCATATTTTTAAAGAAATGAATTACACTTTTATCTTTTTAGTTCCCAAGAATGCAAGGGCTGATTCACTAGTGAACTATTGGCTCATTTTATTTTGTAACTTTATTTATATGATCATCTTCAATGTGCTATCAAATATAATGCAAAATGTTATGCACAATATTATTAGTCCTCATCAAGTGGTTTTCATTAAAGGGAGAAGTATACATTCTTCTTGCTAATGACTTGGTAAAGGATCTATACTCAAAAACAAGAGAGAAAAAAAATATATTTTAAAGTTGATTTACAAAAAATCTTCGATTCAGTTAACATACACTTTATCTACAAGATTCGACTTAGTATGAGCTTCCCTCAACAATGGGTTAATTGGATTCAATACGGATTGGAAACTCCAAAATTCTCAGTTCTCTTAAATGGTTTACCTATTAGCTTTTTTGGGAGCACATCTAACAAGGTGATCCACTATCTCCTTATTTCTTTATAATTGCAATGGAAGAACTCAGTTGTATGTTAGAGGAGGTAGTTTCTAATGGCAGCATTAAGGTACCCTATACTAGTTTCGTTCATATATCCATATAACTTTTACATGATCTTATTATCTTTCTTCAGAATGATCCAACTTTTGTGAGGAATCTAGCTGTTATTCTAAAAGGCTTTAGTATAGTTTTTGGCCTTAATTCATTGGAATGTTTATTAATTCATTACTCATGACACATGGTGTCTTCCCAATCCTATTTGAAATACAATCACTTTGGCTGATTATTATAGCTATTCTAATATGGAACAACACTTTAGATATACTTATTTGGCTTTGTAACAATGGTAAATTTAGTGCTGCATCTACATGAAATCATATCAGGCAAAAAAACAATAAATGGATCCTAAGAAATTAGACATGGGATTGGTCGAGCTCACATAGACATTACTTATGCACATGGCAGGCCCTTGATACCATACTACTGACAATAGATAATATGAAGAAAAGAGGTATTTATTTAATCAACTGATACTCTCTTTATATGCAAAAGGAAGAAAGTGTTGACCATATCTATTTTGCTTATGACTACACTAATTAGGAAAGGAAGGAGATTTTGAATAGATTTGAACTCAATAGGCTACCATAGCCAAACTTGAATCAAGAATTATAAAAGCTCATGTAAAGTTTCGCAAGAAAATGACCTCTTAAACAACTGGTAAATATTACTTTTAGATATGCTATTTAGTAGATTTGAAAGGAGAGATGTGACAGAATCTTTGAGTCTCACAACACAAACAATGCTAAACTTTTGATAGAGATTCTTAGAGACTCAAGAACATGCATAGATCAAGATCTAAAAACGGAGTACTTAACAAGAAGAGAGAAAGGAATCTTTATCGTATATAACTTTTTCATTAGTTAATGATCTCAAGAATAATGTTGAAGAGCCATATGTATTCCATGGTTATTTGCTTCAATAATACGATGTATTTATGAGTGGTCCAAGCATGTTTGGCCATTGTATTTTATTATTTGTTTATTTATTAACTATAGTAAGGCGTCATAGTCTATAGTTTGTATAGTCATAACTATATTTTAGTTTGACTACTCCTAGAGATAAGTCCGATAGAGTTAGATCATTTCAACTTTTTTAGGTGGGGTGTACTCTTATAGACTTCTCTAAGAGATTTTAGGCTTTAGTCTACAGCTAGTGTAGACAAAGCTATTTTGTACAAACTTTATACTTAATACAATTACTTTTACTTTTAAAAAAAGGCTTCACTCTTGTTTCTTATGATCATAAATAATATTCATATTTCATCTTAATTGGCAATCATCCACAAGCAACGCTTACAAGTATTTACAATTCATAATGGGGATATTAATAATAATAACAATTGGGATAGCTTAGTTGAGAGAGCATTGGACTAAAGATCTGAAAGTCGTGTGTTCGATTCACGCTCATTGCATTATTTTATTATAGTTTTACTTGCCAAAAAAAACAATGATACAAGATGCAGTAAAGAATTAATTAATGTTCAAATTAAATTCGAACATTCTCATGATTCTTAGAGTACACATATTTTATTTAAAATTATTATAAAAAGATTTTTAATTTTAATAAGGCTCATCAAATTTAATTTATTTCCTATTCATTCTTACTAATTTGTAATAGTGAATTTAATGTGTATATTCTTTTTTTTTTACTATGTGCGCTAGCACGAGGGGGCAACAACCCTCCCATGAGTAGCGACGGAGGAATGATTGCTATTATGGGTTATGGTAGGAGCGCGACGACCATGTTGATGGTGTCGATCGTAGGACGTCACTGCCCCTACCATGGGCAGCTATTGCACAAATAATTATGGTGCTGTGTGCGACGAATCAAAGGTGTGATAGCCTTGTTCAGGATGGTGATTGTCGAAGGCATCATGACGATAGCTTGATTAAGGACTTCGGGATGTAGGTGATGGTGCAATGTCAGACATCACGATGTAAAGCCACAAGCAGCATCATCCATAGTTGCTAAGGTTGTGAGGTGATAAATGCAGGAATCAATGGGGTTGGGGTGGGTGATTTGCTAGCAATGTTGCATCATAAGGATGTGGCAATGAGAAGGTCATGTGATGGCTTTGCACGATCGAGAAACATAACTTCATTGAGCTAAAAATTATACTTATTAAATTTGAAATATTATTAAATAAGATCATATAAAAGAATGAGTATAATTATAATCTATAAGCATATATGCAAGCATATCACAAAGTGTAATTATACCCAAAACGATAGATCCTGAGACTTCAGCATCTTGATGGGTGAGTGCATAGATCGTCACCTGAGCTCCCCCTCTAGGTTAATATTGTCTAGATATTTCATGTGGAGCTTGGTGTTGATATTACTTTCGTGAGTAGTCCTTCGACATGTGCCTTGATTATTGACAAAAAAAGGTATACATGTTATCCAATGAGGCATGAGGTGGAAACATGATTAATATTTCCACATAAATAACATTTTATAACAACTTGATTATTGCAAGCTTCTACTTTATTCTTGATGACTTTAATAGTGTTCAGTACACAAATTAAAAAGCAATACCCAAATGCAAGAAACCTTTTAGATTCCTTAACATGTAGACTACTCACCCTCAGTTCCTCGAAGTTATCAGATTAGGTTGGAATGTTAATGTGCATAGTTCTCCCCCTTACATCTTATACTAGAAGCTAAAAACGTGTAAAGCAATACTTAATGAGTAAAATACAAACACCTTTAGTAATATTATCACCTGGGTGGGTCGAGTTATGCAAAAGTAAACTTATGGCGGTACAACATGAGCTGCATCTTCAGCTCCTTAATTAGAATCTTATATGCAAAGAGGTAGAAGCCAGAGATAACTTTATACAAGCTCTAAAACTAGAGAAAAGCTTTCTAAAACAAAAGTCTCAACAGCATTGGCTTACTCTAGGGGACTCCAATACTACATTTTTCTATGCTGCCATTGCTACAAAAAAGGCCATTAAATGCATCAGGAAATGTAAAGACGAAGATGGTAATCTTATTGAGGATTTGAATGAGGTTAAGGCACACAATGAGCAATTTTTTTATTCTTTACTCAATAAGAGGAGCAGCCTAATAGTATTCATATAGAGCCTACTAGAAAGCTTAATTCGGAAGCTATCTCAACCCTTAATGCCCCAATTACAGATAAAGAAATTGTGAAAATTATCTAAACACAAAAGTCCTAGTTTGGATGGATTTTCAGTTTAATTTTATCAAATTGCATGATCTATTATATTCAATGATGTGATTAAAGCTTGTTAACACCTTTTCTCTTTAGGCCATATTTTTAAAGAAATGAATTACACTTTTATCTCTTTAGTTCCCAAGAATACATGGGCTGATTCACTAGTGAACTATTGGCTCATTTCATTATATAACTTTATTTATATGATCATTTTCAAGGTGCTGGCAAATAGAATGCAAAAGGTTATGCACAATATTATTAGTCATAATCAAGCAGTTTTCATTAAAAGGAGAAGTATACATCATAATGTTCTTCTTGCTAATGACTTGGTAAAGGATCTACACTCAAAAACAAGAGAGAAAAAATCCAGTTTTAAAGCTTATTTAAGAAAAACCTTCGATTCAATTAACATACACTTTATCTACAAGATGCTACTTTGTGTGAGCTTCCCTCGACAATGGGTTAATTGGATTCAATACTGCTTGGAAACTCTAAAATACTCGGTTCTCTTCAATGGTTTACCTATTGGCTTTTTTGATAGCAGCAATCGCATCTGACAAGGAGACCCACTATCTCCTTATTTATTTACAATTGTAATGGAAGGACTCAGTTATATATTGGAAGTGGTAGTTTCTAGCGATATCATTAAGGTACCCTATACTAGTTCTGTTCATATATCCCACATAACTTTTGCTGATGATCTTATTATCTTCCTTCAGAATTATCCTACTTCTATGAGGAATCTAGCTATTATTCTAAAAGACTTTAGTATAGTTTTTGGCCTTAAACTAAATCATACGAAAAGTACAGTCTATGTGGGTGCTTCTATTGAAGATAAGGATTCTATTGCTCAAACTATGTGGGTTAGTAAGGAAAATTTATTAGTTCCTTATCTGGGTCTTCTACTCCTATCCACTGTCATTAACAAAACCCACTGTCAGCTTATCCTATAGAAAATAAAGAATATGATTTCTTCTTGAAAAAATAGACTTCTTCCCAAAGAAGTCTGACTTGAACTCATCCGAACTATGTTGCTCCTACTCTATTTATTAGTCTAATGCATTTCTTCTGCCTCTTTGGCTTCTCTAGGATATTAACAAACTTCTTATAAACTACTTCTAGAATGACATGGATGGTAATACAATGCATGTGATAAATTACAATCCGAAAGATAAAGGAGGGTTGAATCTAAGAAATAATAGAGATTGGAATAAAGTTTGCTTAGTAAAGCAATTGTGGGATATTTTATAAAACAAATATTCCTTATGTTGACAATAGGTTTTTGCTAGGTATCTATCCAAGGAATCAATCTGGGTAGCTTCAGCAAAAATATGTCATTCTGCAACTTGGAAATAAATTTTGAAGGCAAGGAATTGACTAATCAACAATATTTCCTCTGCAATCTCATTTGGGACTAGCACTAATATGTAATATGGTTCTAGGGTGAATGGGAAAAATATATTTTTATTATTTGGTGATAGAGTAGGACATGATCTAAAGGCTCCCAAAGATTGAATTGTTTATGAATTGACTGCTAACGGCACTTGGTGTTTTTCTAATCCTACTTCCCCTGAAATGCTATCACTTTTGCTGATTATTATCGCTATTCTAAAATGGAACAACACTTCGGATACACTTATTTGGCTTTATATAACAATGGTAAATTTAGTGCTATATCTATATGGAATCAAATTAAGCAAAAAAATAACAAGTGGATCCTAAGCACTAAACATGGAATAGGTCAAGCTCATAGAGATATTCCATAAGTACATAGCAGGCTCTTCATGCCAAAGTACCTACAATAGACAATATGAAGAAAAGTAGTATTTATCTTATCAACTGATACTCTCTTTATATGCAAAAGGAAGAAAGTATTGACCATCTCTATTTTGCTTATGACTACACTAATTAGGAAAAGAATGGGATTTTGAAGAGATTTGAACTCAATAGGCTACCATAACCAAACTTGAATCAAGAATTATAAAAGCTCATGCAAAGTTTTCAAGAAAATGACCTCTTAAACAACTAGTAAATATTACTTTCAGATGTGTTGTTTAGTAAATTTTGAAGGAGAGGTGTGACAGAATCTTTGAGTCTCACAACACAAACAATATTTAACTTTTGACAGAGATTCTTAGAGACTCAAGAACATGCATAGATCGAGATCTAAAAACGGAGCACTTAACAAGAAGAGAGAAAGGTGTTGAATCTCAGATTTTGATGATGAAACCAATTGATAGTATTTATGATTTGATCTGCGTTGTGAGTGATGTGGGATGCTTCAATCAGGGAGAGACAATTAAAGTAGAAAGAATCATATTAGGCCAGAGGAAAACATGTCAGAAGATTGGACGTCGGGCTGAAGGATCGGTCGACATATCGACAGAATGCTTTGGTCCATGGATTCGGGCATTGGGCCAAGAAGACGGATATTGCCGCAAGAGAGGACGATGTGCCGAAGAATCGGACAATGCGTCGATGGACCAATGACCTGCTAGACAATATAATTCATGCTTAGTAATAATTGTCTAGTTCGAAGTATGTTTTATATGTGCAGAACTAACCATGATAGCAAGGCATAAAGCAAAATGAAGTCCCGGAGTTAAGAACACGATTTCGTTGGGATTTCGAGAGTTCGTCGGAAGTTCGGACATTCATCGAAAGTTCTACCAGAATTGATTGAGAAGTCCTAAAGTGTGACAAAGAAGCTCGTCAGAACTCGCTAAGAAGATTGTTGAGATGTCCAGGAGCTTGTTGGGAGTCCATTGGAACATTGCCGAGAGATTGTCGGAAGTTCGTTGGAAGATCGTCAGAAGCTCGTCAGAAGAAACCAGACTTATTTAGCTTATTGTATGCCTTAAATTTCATAGTTAGCATATAATTAGAGTATGATTTGGGAGGTAATCCCATCAACTCTACTATGGGCCAACTAGGCCTGAAGTTAGGTAGGTTTGGGCTGGATTCAAGGTCCAACCAGGATGTTGAAAGCCCAACCAACGGTGGCACCACCTGTTAGATAGCATCCCAGGATTTTTGGGTAGTGGTACCGCCCAGACTAGGTGGTAGTACCATCGGCAATGAATGTTGCTAGCGATGGTACCACCCTTGTCAGGCGGTGGTGCCACCCGGTGTTAGATCAACGGTGAAAGTATCGCTCTATAACGGCGGTGGTCCCGCCAGTACCCTGGAAAACTGGGATGAGACCTTTTTAGGCTCTATGTTTAAATCAACTTGAAGCCTATAAATACCCTTCTCATCCCTGGTTAACACACACAAGTATTAAGAGTGAAAATGTAAAGAAACACTATTGTAATCTTACGTGGACTCCTCTCAAAATATCTAAGTATTAGTATAGTTTGAAAGAGGAGTAAGTGGGGGTATAAAGGTTATCTCCTAAAAACGGAGTACTTAACAAGAATAGAGAAAGGAATCTTTATCATATTTAATTTTTTCATTAGTTAGGAATAATATTGAAGAGCGATATGTATTCCATGGGGTGTACTCTTATAGACTACTCTAAGAGATTTTAAGCTTTAGTCTGCGGCTAGTGTAGACAAAGCAATTTTGCACAAACTTTATACTTAATACTTTTACTTTAAAAAAAAACTTAACTCTTGTTTCTTATGATAACAAGATAATATTCATATTTCATCTTAAATTACAACCATCCGTAAGCAATAATTACAAGTACTTATGATTCATAATGGGATATTAATAATAATAGCAACGGGGATAGTTCATTTGGGAGAGCGTCAGACTAAAGATCTGAAGGCCATGTGTTTGATCCACACTCACCACATTATTTTATTATAGTTTTACTTGCCAAAAAAAAAGGGATTCAGGAAGCAGTAAAGAATTAATTAATGTTGAAATTAAATTCGAACATTCTCATGATTCTTAGAGTACACATATTTTATTTAAAATTATTATAAAAATATTTTTATTATTAATAAGGCTCATCAAATTTAATTTATTTCCTATTCATTCTTGCTAATTTGTAATAGTGAATTTAATGTGTATATTCTTTTTTTTTTACTATGTGCGCTAGCATGAGGGGGCAACAACCCTCACATGAGTAGCGATGGAGGAATGATTGCTATTATAGGATATGGTAGGAGAGCGACGACCATGTTGATGGTGTTGATCGTAGGAGGTCATTGGCCCTACCATGGGCAACTATTGCACAAATAATTATGGTGCTGTATGCGATGAATCAAGGGTGTGACAGCCCTGTTAAGGATGGTAATTGTCGAAGGCATCATGACGATAGCTTGATTAAGGACTCCGGGATGCAGGTGATGGTGCAATGTTAGACATCACGATGTAAAGCCAGAAGTAGCATCGTCCATAGTTGCTAGGGTTGTGAGGTGACAAATGCAGGGCACATTGGGGTTGGGGTTGGTGATTTGCTAGCAATGTTGCATTATCAATAAGGATGTGGCAATGAGAAGGTCATGTGATGGCTTTGCACGATTGAAAAACATAACTTCATTGAGCTAAAAATTATACTTATTAAATTTGAAATATAGTTAAATAAGATTATATAAAAGAATGAGTATAATTAGAATCTATAAGCTATGGAAGCATATCACAAAGTGTAATTATACCCTAAATGATAGATCGTGAGACTTGAGCATCTTGATGGGTGAGTGCATAGATCCTCACCTGAGCTACCCCTCTAGGTTAATATTGACTAGATATTTCATGTGGAGCTTAGTGTTGATATTACTTTCGTGAGTAGGTCTTCGACATGTGCCCTGATTATTGACAAAAGAAGGTATACATGTTATCCAATGAGGCATGAGGTGGAAACATGATTAGTCTTTCCATATAAATAATATTTTATAACACCTTGATTATTGGGAGCTTCTATTTTATTCTTGGTGACTTTAATATTGTTTAGTACACAAATTAAAAAGTGGGGGTAGATCGCTTTCAAAAAGCTAGCTTTAAAGTTTTATTGATTACATAGATATTGCTGCATTGATTAATATGAAATCTATCGGAGAATGGTTCTCATGGAGTAATCAAGGTGTTGCCCATATAAAAATTATGGATTAACTAGAGAACTATTTGATTAATCAAGAATGTTTAACCATTCAGCCTAATTCACTTCTTGAGTATAGTGCTTAGTTGTTTTCAGATCACTCTATAATATATATGCAGATAAAGCAATACCCAAATGCAAGAAACCTTTTAGATTCCTTAACATGTGGACTACTCACCCTCAGTTCCTCGAAGTTATCATATTAGCTTGGAACGTTAATGTGCATAGTTCTCCCCCTTACATCTTATGCAAAAAGCTAAAAACGTGTAAAGCAATACTTAATGAGTGAAATACAAACACCTTTGGTAATATTTTCACTCGAGTCAAGTTACGTAAAAATGAACTTATGGCGGTTCAACATGAGCTGCATCTTCAGCTCCTTATTGAGAATCTTATCTACAAAGAGGCAGAAGCTCTAAAACCAGAGGAAAGCTTTCTAAAACAAAGTCTCGAAAGCATTGGCTTACTCTAGGGGACTCAAATACAAAATTTTTCTATGCTGCCATTGTTAGAATGGATTTTCAATTGAATTTTATCAAATTGCATGATGTATCATAGGCAATGATGTAATTAAAGCTTGTTAACACCTTTTCTCTTTAGGTCGTATTATTAAATAAATGAATTGTACTTTTAGCTCTTTAGTTCCCAACAATACAAAGGCTAATTCACTAGTAAACTATTGTCTCATTTCATTATATAACTTTATTTATATGATCATTTTCAAGGTGTTGGCAAATAGAATGAAAAAGTTTATGCATAATATTATTAGTCTTAATCAGGTGGTTTTCATTAAAGGGAGAATTATACATCATAATGTTCTTTTTGCTAATGACTTGGTAAAGGATCTACACTCAAAAACAAGAGAGAAAAAAATTCGGTTTTAAAGCTGATTTATGAAAAACCTTCGATTCAGTTGACATACACTTTATCTACAAGATGCTACTTAGTGTGAGCTTCCCTCTATTAGGATCAAGAGCACTAAGAGGGGGGGGGGGGTGAATTAGTGCAGCGAAAAACTTTCTGCGATTAAAATCAAAAGCTGCGTTCGAACGACAAAAACGATTTCGATGTAAAATCCGATTCTAAGACTACTTTAGCTTAAGATTAAGTAAGATGAAGTTAGAGTAGATCTATAAAGGCAGTTTGCAGTTTATGATAAAAATCAGAATGTAAGCGCAAACTGAAATCCGACATTCGTACGATAAAACCGGTTTACGTCTAAATGTCAACTTTGAAATATGTTTTGTAAATGCGCAGAAGGCAGTTTGCAGTTATGATTGGAGTTAAAACGTAAACGTAAACTGAAATGTAGTGATCGTACGAAAACGCCGATTTACGTCTAAATGCATATTCGGAAAGATCTGAACTTAGAGATATGTTTTGTAAATCCGCAGAAGGTAGTTTGCAGTTATAATTGGAGTCAAAACGTAAACGTAAACTGCAATGTAATGATCGTACAAAAACACCGATTTACGTCTAAATGCAGATTCAGAAAGATCTGAACTTAGAAACTCATTTGTAAAAGTGCAGAGGGCAGTAGCTATTTAGGATGTTGCAGTAATGATAAAGTGCTCAAAGTAAATGCAAACCAGAGATTTAGAGTGGTTCGGTTAGTCTTGACCTACTCCACTTTTGGCTTCCTCCACCGACGAGGTCACTGACATCAACTAGAGGCCTTCCTTCAATAGGCGAAGGCCAACTGCCCTTTTACAGTTTCACTCCTTTTGACGGGCTCAGGAGACAACCCTTACAGAACTTTTCTCTCCTCTCTTTACAACTCAAAACTTGAAGAACAGAGGGAGAACTTTTGGGCTTTACAACAATTTTGAGCTCTTAGAATCATAGAAAAGATCAAGAATTCGGTGTGGGTCTGTATCTTTTCAGTGCTGAATGGGTGGGGTATTTATAGGCCCCAACCCAGTTCAAATTTGGAGCTCAAAACGATCAAATCCCGGAATTCCGGGATCAAGCGGTTGCACCTCCTGACTGGAGCGGTTGCACCGCTTGGCAGAGCTCGAAGACTAAGCCCAAGCAGTTGCACCTCTCTGTCAGGGGCGGTTGCACCTCTTGAGTCTGGCTCAAAGACTGAGCCCCAGGCGGTGCCACCTCCTGACTGAGGCGGTTGCACCTCTCTGCCAGAGCTCGAAAACCGAGCTCAGGCGGTGCTACCTCTCTGTCAGGGGAGGTTACACCGCCCAGTCTCGCTCGGAGACTGAGCCCAGGCGGTGCCACCTCCTGGCTGGGGTGGTTGCACAGCCCAGTCTCCCTGGGAGACTTAGCCCAAGCGGTGCTACCTCCTGGCTTGGGCGGTTGCACCTCCTGGTGCAATCAGGGTCCGAATGGGTAGCTCCATTCGGCCCAATTTCGATTTTTCAGGGGCCCAATTGCCCCAAGATTAAGCTAATGGGATCACCTCCCATTTCCAACTTAATCAACGTGCTAACTACAATTACTTCTAAGACAATTTCTGCAGCTTTGCTTCGGTGCGTCAATCGCTTCTTCCGGCGAGTTTCCGGCGAACTTCCGTCGATCATCCGATGAACCCTCGGTGATGCTCCTGCGGACTTCCGGCAAACTCCTGGACTTGCGACGATCCTCTTGGCGAGTTCCGACGAGCTTTGCTTGGCAAGCTTCTGGACTTCTCGGATCTGTTCCCGCAGAACCTCCGACGATTGTCAGAACTTCCGTCGAACTCTCGAACTCCCAACGTGATCATTGACTTGACTCCGGCGCAACTCCTGATGCTTGTCTAACTTTCATCGTAGTTAATCCTACACACTTATCTCAACACATAGATTAGACAACAAATGACAATTGACTTCATCATCAAAATCTGAGATTCAACAATCTCCCCCTTTTTTATGATGACAATCAATTGATAATGAAGTTATCCTTAACTCCCCCTGTCTATATACCATAATTGAGATAAGTCAACCTTGAATTCATGACCTAAGAATTCAAGCGACATATTGATAAGTTATTTCATTTAAACTTATCAATACTCCCATCATGATACCCATCATGATGTATCTCTCTAAGGATTATGTCAAGGCTTGACATCCATCATCAGATTTTATATGATGGTGATTGTAACTATTCATCATGTAGTTGAATATCAACATGTAAAGCTGTGAAGTAATATTTTGATATCATTACATGATGTACACATTTCAAATTTTTGCAAGTTTTGCATTTCTTCACTTGGTAAGGTATCAACTCAAGGCATAATGCAAACTATAGCATCTGTTCATATATCTCTTAGTGATGCAAGGATGGCATAATCATAGCATCAGTGTTTATAAATTCATATATTTCTCGGTGATGCAAGTATGGCATAATCATATCAGTGTTTATAGCATCAATTCATATATTTCTCGATGATGCAAGCATGGCATAATCATATATTTCTCCCCCTTTGTCATCAACAAAAAGCATGGTAATTGTGATACCAGGAAAATAATCTAAGCAAGCTTATAGAGGAAGACATTATACATAGATTGCTTTGAATACTTTTTCGGTCAAACGTGACCTACATCCACTTTCGGCTTCCTTCTCCGACGAGGTCACCGACGTCCACTAGAGGCCTTCCTTCATTAGGTAAAGGCCAACCACCCTTTTACAATTTCACTCCTTTTGATGGGCTTAGGAGACAACCCTTTTAAAATTTCTCTCCTCTCTTGAAAGATGAAAACTTGGAAGAAAAGAGGGAGGAGAACTTCTAGCCTTTACAACACTTTTGAGCTCTAAAAATCACAGAGTAAGATTGGATTTTTGGCGCCCTTTCATGCAGGAAAGGGTGGGGTATGTATAGGCCCCAAACTAGTTTGAATTTGGAGCTCAAAAATATCATTTCCCGGATTTCCGAGGTCTTGGAGGTACTACCTCCTGACTGGGGCAGTACAACTGCCTGGCAGCTCGGAGACTAAGCCTCTGGGCGGTGCCACCGCCTGACAGAGGCAGTTGCACTGCCCAGTCTCGCTTGGCGACTAAGCCCAAGCGGTGCCACCGCTTGACTGGGGCGGTTGCACCGCCCAGTCTCGCTCGGAGACTAAGCCCAAGCGGTGCCACCGCCTGACCTGGGTGGTTGCACCGCCCAACTTTCCTAGGAGACCATCTCCTGGGTGGTGCCATCCCCGACCCTGGCGGTGCCACCGCTTGGCAGAAATTCTGGTCCGAATGTGTTTATCCATTTAGCCCAATTTGGGTCTATCAAGGGCCCAATTGCCCCCAAATTAAGTTAATGGGATCACCTCTCATTCCTAACTTAATCTACATGTTAACTATGATATTTCTTAAGACATTTACTGCAACTTGCTCCGGTGTGTCAATCGCTTCTTCCGGCGAGCTTCCGACGAACTTCTGGTGAACTTCCGGCGAACTTCCGAAGAACATCCGACGAACTTTCGATGATACTCCAATGGACTTCCGACCAACTCCTGGACCTGCGACGATCCACTTGGCGAGTTCCGATGAGCTTCTTTGGCAAACTCCTGGACTTCTTGGATTTGTTCCCGCAGAACCTCCGACGACCATCTGGACTTCCGTCAAACTCTCAAACCCACAACGTGATCATGGTCTTGACTCTGTCGCAACTCCTACTGCATGTCTTTCTTCCTTTGTAGTTAATCCTGCACATGTATCTCAACATATGGATTAGATAACAAATGACAATTGTCTTCATCATCAAAATATGAGATTCAACAATCTCCCCCTTTTTGATGATGACAATCAATTGATAACGGAGTTAACCTTAACTTCCCCTATCTATATGCCATACTTGAGATAAGTTATTCTTGAATTCAAAGCCTTTGAATTCAAGAGACATATTGATAAGTTAAGATCGTTTAACCTTATCAATACTCCCATCATGATTCCTATCATGGTGTATTTCTCTGAAAATGATGTCAAGGCTTGACACCCACTTTCAGGTTTTACATTTCAAATGTGAAAGATAGCAATCGTAGCAATTCATCATATGATAAGATATCAACATGTAAGACTGGGATGTAAGTTCTTGATATTTTAACATAATACTAACGTTTCAAGTGTTTAGCAATCATAGTATTTCATCACATGGCAAGATATCAAAAAGTAAAATTACGATACAAGTTCTTAATATCTTAACATGATATAAACATGGCATAATCATAGCGTCAATTTACCATATATTTCGATGCAAGCTTCTTTTGATATCTTAACATAATATGGCACTTATAGCATCAATTCATATAGCATTAAATTCAAATATGGCACTCATCAATTCATATATTTCTCATTCAAATATGGCACTCATAGTATCAATTCATATATTTCTCCCCCTTTGTCATCAACAAAAAGGAGAACAATATTAGCAAATTTTAACTAGGATTATGTAATTTTTAAATAATGAGTGATAGGATACCAATTATACAAACATCTCAAGGAAAACATGACATGGAGATGATTTTTATTGCTTCTTCCTCTTTATTTGTTATTATTTTTTTGCATGAAGGAGGAAAGCCATTTAAGAGCTTACTCGAATGAAGTTAAAATTGATAAGATCTTAAAGAACACTTCATTTTTACAAGAATCAAGATATGTGTGTGAATCAAATGTTGAATCACGGATTTTGATTATGAAACCAATCAATATGTGTTTATGTTTTAATCTACGTTTTGAGTGACGTAGGAGGCTTCGATCAAGATGAGACAATTAAAGCAAGAAAAATCATATTGGGCTGGAGGAACATGTCAGAAGATTGGACGTCGGACCGGTGGATCGGTCGACATATCGACAGAAGGCTTCAGGCCGTGGATTCGGGCATTCTACCAAGAAGAGCGGAGATTGCGCCAAGGATATTGGAGTTATGGAGTTAACTGGCCGATTGGGCAATAGGTCGCAAGAGAGGACGATGTGCCGAAGAATCGGACGAAGCGTCAAGGGACCAATAACATGCCAGACAACTTGATTAGATGCTTAGGGTTAATTGTCTAGATCGAAGAATGTTTTACATGTGCAGGATTAACTATGATAGCAAGACATGAAGCAAAATGAAGTCTCGAAGTCAAGATCGAGATCACGTTGGGAGTTCGTGAGTTCGTCAGAAGTCCGGACGTTCGTCGGAAGTTCTGCGGGAACCAATCGAGAAGTCACTGAGCTTGCTCGAGAAGCTCGTCATAACTCACCAAGAAGATTATCGTGAAGTCCAGGAGCTTGCCGGGAGTCCACCGGAACATTGTCGAGAGTTCGTCAGAGGTTCGTCGGAAGATCACCGGAAGCTCGCTGGAAGAATTGACATAGGGATTCGTTTAGCTTAGAATATGTCTTAGGAATCATAGTTAGCATGTAATTGGGATTGAATTTGAGCCAAGCCAATTAGGGTCCAGTTAGGCCCATGTAATCACTATTTTGGGCAAAATAAGAAGCCCAAACAGTGCCCCAAGAAGACTCACTGTCGTGGCATAGTCTTCAAGGCTATGTCAGGCGGTGGTACCGCTAGTCTGGGCGGTTGTATCGCCCTTGGTAGGGTGTCAGGCGATGGTACTACCAGTTTGGGTGGTGGTACCACCTAGCACTATGCCCCAAGCGGTGGTACCACCTAGGACAGTGTCAGTCAAACTAACACTGGAAGGTGGTACCGCCCAACGCAGGTAATGGTACCGCCTGTGCCTGGGGAACCCGGGATGAGATGTTTTTAAGCTTCAAGTTTGAATCAACTTGAAGCCTATAAATACCCTTCCTATCCCTAGTTAAAGTATACAAGCATAGAGAGATTAAAAGAGAGAAAACGTTGCTGCAATCTCTAGAATTTCCCTCCTCTAAATTCTAAGTGCTAGAATTCTGTTTAGAGAGGAGAGTTTGTGCTTGTAAGGGTTGTCTCCTAAACCCGGTAAAAGGAGAAGAGGGGTGTAAGAAAGAGGTTGATCTTCGCCTAGTAAAGGAAGATCATTAGTGAATGCCGGTGGCCTCGACGGAAGAGGAATCGGAGGAGTGGATATAGGTCACGATTGACCGAACCACTATAAACTCCCATCTTCTCTGGTTTGCATTTTATTTCTTGCTATTACCTTACTGCAAACCCCTTCAATAGCTTACTGTCTTCAATACATTTATGTATGCTTTCAAGTTAAGTTTTCAAAATCGATTTTACGTCAGAAACGATTTTTATCGTACGAGAGATTTGATGAAGTTGACGTTTTTATCTGCTGCACTAATTCACCCCCCCTCTTAGTGCTCTTGATCCTAACAATTGGTATCAGAGCCATGGTTTTCTATTTTGGTTTAACACACAAATAGAAATGGCTCATTTCGGCTTTCAAGAGGGTTAATCTCTCGTTCATCCTCCCTTTTTCAATGGGACGGACTACACTTATTGGAAAACTCGAATGAGAGTTTTTTTGTTTTCATTGAATCTTGATTTATGGCATATAGTCGAAAACGGATTTGAAATGTCTTCTCTTATAATGAACCATTGGAATGATTTGGAGAAGAAGACGTTTTCTCTAAATGCAAAGGCTATGAATGCCTTGTTTTACGCCTTAGATAAAAATGAATTCAATTAGGTTTGTTTATGCGAAACGACTTTCAACATATGGCACACTCTTGAAATCACACACGAAGGCACTTCTAGAGTTAAAGATTCAAAAATTAACTTTTTAATGCATGATTTCGAGCTTTTTCGAATGAAGCCAAGCGAAACCATTGTTGACATGTACACCCGTTTTACGGATGTCGTCAATGGTTTAAAAGCTCTTGGCAAATGTTTCTCAAATTTTGAACTTGTTAGTAAAGTTTTACGATCACTTTCTAAAGCTTGAGAATCAAAAGTAACGGCAATACAAGAAACAAAAGATTTGAATATTTTTCCACTTGAAGAATTTATCGGCTCATTGATAACATATGAAATGGTGCACAATGCACATGATGAACATAATGAATAAAACAACCTTCCAAAGAACAGGAAGGTTTTGGGACATAGAACATTTGAAGACCACTCGAGCATATGCTCAAGTGATGATGAACAAGAACTACTCACTAAGAAATTTAAAAGATTAAAGAAAAAAAAATTTAAGAACAAAAAGAACATAACTACTTGCTTTGAACGCAAGAAGAAGAACACAAAGTGGGATGAATCGAGCTCCTCCAAAGACGAAAAGAAAATCAACAAAGGCGAAGTGGCAAACTACACCTTAACGACATTCAACGATGAGGTAATCGAAACCCCCTTAATTTATTTTGAAATTACTTAATACTTTTCATAATATATTTTCTTTTTTGAATAATTATTTTTCTTGAAAATTACATTTTTTTAAAAAAAATTGAAAATGCAAGAATATGACCAAGCTCGTAATTTTGAAAATAATAATGAAAAATACATATTTTATGATAAACAAAAAAAATGATTTTGATTGAAAATATGAAATCATGCTATATGTGGTTAAGAAGTAATAATGTGTATCATGTTGATTTCCATTGTTATTTCTCGATTTTGATTAAATAAAATCATGTTTGAAGAAATGCATAATGATGTAATATTAAACATTTTGATACCATGATTGACAATTTTATGCATGAGATTTTAAGTTATACATGATGATAAGCATGTGTTATTTTCATGAGTGTATTTGAAAAACATATGGCAAAACCATGTCCGAATGCATTAAAGTGTTAAATTTTATTTTCGAATTCTCTTGATTTTTGTGATTTATTGATCTTGATGGTTTTATGATGAAATTCATTTTTTGATCCTAAATGTTAATGCATGTTTTTTTATTTAACATAAATTAAAAAGCATGCTAACATGAAATCAATCACTTAAAATGAAATACTTAAAAAAGGGAAAATATATTATCAATAAAATCATGAATCTACTTATGTTATGAATTTTGTGAACCATAAAAATAATTTTGGTGATTTGAATTTGAGATGAGTTTTATCAAAATCATGATCTTGATTTCTTAGAATAACATGAGATTTCCCTTGATGATCATCTCGATTATTTAAAAGGAGATTTGTCAAAATGATTCATGGAATTTTCGATTCATGACTTGATCCTTCATTTGTTTATGAGATGGTTGAAATCTTTGTACCTTTGAATTCTTCCCTTCTCCTTTCGATTTTTGAATTTATGCATGTTATATGTTGAAGATTTGAAACCATGTTTTGATATCATGCATACCCAAGAAATGTTGATTTGACAAAATGAATGATGATTTTTTCTCTTGAATATAACTTGTGATATGTTTTTTTTATGAATCATTATCTTGATTTCTCGATATTCGATACATGAAATTTTATTATGAATCAAGATTTTTTGTTTAATCGATCTCCTAAGATTTTCTTTTGATTATTTATGAGGAGGTTTTTCAAAAATAAATCATGTCTTTTGGTATTCACATGTTCAAATCTTTCGTGATATGATCTTTATGCAATTCCTTGTATTCATGAAATGTTTATCTCATCACCCAACTAATTCTTCTTGATATTCTTTATGTGATGATATGAATGCATGAAATATTCATAAATTTGTAATGATGAATGCAATACTTATGATAATGATGTACATGGTGTATTGCATATGATGTATATCATGAATGCTTTAAATGATGAATGTTTGATATCATGATCAACATGTTGATAAATGCTTAAAAATTTTAATGCTTGAATATCATGTATGATATGCTCATAATGATGATTGATTTATTTGTAAAAAATGAAATGTATGGTTTTGAAAATGTGTATGTTTTAATTTAAAAATATAATGATGCACAAATAAGATTGATACTTACCTTTGTCATGATTTAGAAATTGACGCAAAGGGTCTTCCCTTCTTTTTGACATTGGCAAAGGGGGAGAAATATCGCTAGCTCATCTTACAAAATTTAGAAACATGCACTTTGCAAAGGAAGCAAAATTGCTAGCTCAAACAAAAGAAGCAAATATTTGCTAGCTTACATATTGCAAGGAGAAGAACTTGACATCTTGAACATCACAAAAATTTGCTACCTTGCATGATGTAAAATTTGCTAGAATTGCTAGCTTGTGATCTAAAGAGAAGCAAAAAGTTGCTATCTCAAAAGAAGCAAATGTGCTATCTTGCCTATCTCAAAAGGCAAAAATGGTAACTTGCACATCTAGTAAAACTTGATAAATTTGCATATTTCAAGAAGCAAGAGTTGTTTTCTTGAACATCTCAAAACTGCTAGCTTGCATGTTCTAAAATATTATAAAATTTGCTAGCTTGATGTTGTAGAACTTGCTATCTTACTACCTTGCATATTTATGATGATAGCAAAATTGCATGATGATAAAACTGGAGATTATATTTATTATTCAACAATTTGAACTCCTACTTCTAAACACCTGAGAATTGTACTTCTCCATTTTGTTGATGACAAAGGGGGAGAAGTATGTTGTTGGTATGTCATGATTTGATCATGACATGTTACTTGGATTTTTGAATCCAAGAGTTTCTATCAATATGGCATATTGATAGGGGGAGTTTGTTTAAACTCCGGGAGTTAAGGTTAACTCCATCGTCGATTGGTTGTCATCATCAAAAAGGGGAAGATTGTTGAATCTCATATTTTGATGATGAAACCAATCAATATATGTTTATGTTTTAATCTGTGTTTTGAGTGACGCAGGATGCTTCGATCAGGATGAGACAATTAAAGCAAGAAAAATCATATTGGGCTGGAGGAACATGTCAGAAGATTGGACGTCGGACCGATGGATCGGTCGATATATCGACAGAAGGCTTCGGGCTGTGGATTTGGGCATCGGGCCAAGAAGAGCGGAGATTGCGCCAAGGATATCGGAGTTGCGTAGTCAACTGCCCGATTGGGCAAAAGGCTGTAAGAGAGGACGATGCGCCGAAGAATCGGATGAAGTGTCTAGGGACCAATGACATGCTGGACAACTTGATTAGATGCTTAGGATTAATTATCTAGATCGAAGTATGTTTTACATGTGCAGGATTAACTATGATAGCAAGACATGAAGCAAAATGAAGTCTCGAAGACAAGATCGAGATCACATTGGGAGTTTGTGAGTTCGTCGAAAGTCTAGACGTTCGTTGAAAGTTCTGCGGGAACCAGCCGACAAGTCATGAAGCTTACCAGAGAACCTCATTGGAACTTGCCAAGAATATCGTCGTGAAGTCCAGGAGCTTGCCGAGAGTCCGCTGGAACATTGCCGAGAGTTCGTCGGAGGTTCGCCGGAAGAATTGACATAGGGATTCGTTTAGCTTAGAATATGTCTTAGGAATCATAGTTAGCACGTAATTGGGATTGGATTTGGGCCAACCCAATTAAGGTCTAGCTAGGCCCATGTAATCACTGTGTTGGGCCCAATAAGAAGCCCAAATAGTGCCCCAAGAAGACTCATCGCGTGGCACAATCTTTGAGGTTGTGTCAGGCAGTTGTACCGCGCCTAGCAGGGTGCCAAGCGGTGGTACCGCCAGTCTGGGTGGTGGTACCACCCAACACTCTGCCCCAAGAAGTGGTACTGCCTAGGATAATGTCAGTCAAACTGACACTGGGCAGTGGTACTGCCCAGCGCAGGCGGTGGTACCGCTCGTGCTCGGGGAACCTAGGATGAGATGTTTTTAGGCTCCAAGTTTGAATCAACTTGAAGCCTATAAATACCCCTCCCATCCCTAGTTAAAGTACACAAGCATAGAGAGATTAAAAGAGAGAAAACGCTGCTGCAATCTCTAGAATTTCCCTCCTCTAAATTCAAAGTGTTAGAATTCTGTTTAGAGAGGAGAGTGAGTGCTTGTAAGGTTTGTCTCCTAAACCCAATAAAAGGAGAAGAGGGGTGTAAGAAGTAGGTTGATCTTCGCCTAGTAAAGGAAGATCGTTAGTGGATGCTATTGGCCTCGACGGAAGAGCAATCGGAGGAGTGGATGTAGGTCACGATTGACCGAACCACTATAAACTCCCGTCTTCTCTGGTTTTCATTTTATTTCCTGCTATTACCTTACTGCAAACCCCTTCAATAGCTTACTGCCTTCAATACATTTACGTATGCTTTCAAGTTAAGTTTTCGAAAACAGTTTTACGTCGGAAACGATTTTTATCGTATGAGAGATTTAACGAAGTTGACATTTTTATCCGCTGCACTAATTCACCCCCCCCCCCTCTTAATGCTCTTGATCATAACATCAAATCCTTACACATAAAACTATTTCTCAAAAGGTATAAGAAAGAATCATCAAATCCATTTCTCGAAAGATATTTTTCATATGATAAGTCTATGAGAGATGTATTTGCTAGTTGATTCCATATGTCAAAAATCAATGATGTGAATTCAAAACTCGATATGACATGTGTTTAAAAAGTCTGAAAGAGAATAATGTATCGAGAAAATCCGATTGTTAGGATCAAGAAGATCCGAAAATGAAATTTAACACTTTCATGCATTCGGACGAGGTTTTGCTATAGATTTTCAAATTCAATCATGAAGATAAAATATGCTTATTATCATGGAAATTTTTGTATCCAAAACATATAATTTCCAACATGTAATTAAGGCATGTAATTATATAAAATCATCATGGCAATTAAGCGATTTAATCATTAAATCAAAAAAAAAGTTCGAAAAATAATCTTAACAAGTTCATGCATTTGGACATATTAACATTTCTAATTCTCTTCTAATGAAATCAAATTGTTCTTCACTTAGTGGATTTGTAAAAATATCAGCTAGTTGATGCTTAGTATCTATGAACTCTATGATTATATCATGATTAGTTACATGATCTCGTATAAAGTGATGTCTAATATCAATAAGTTTTGTTCTTAAGTGTTGAATAGGATTCTTTATTAAATATATTGCACTTATGTTATCACATTTAATGGGAATGTTGTTAAGATGAACTTTATAATCTTCTAAGGTGTTTTTCATCCACACAACTTGTGCACAGCATGCACTAGTTGTAATATACTCAGCTTCGGTTGTTGATAGTGCAACCGAGTTTTATTTCTTAGATGACTAGGAAACAAGGGAATGTCCCAAAAATTGACATGTTCCTGATGTGCTTTTTCTATCTAGTCTACACCCAGCAAAATCTACATCAACATAAGTAATTAACTCAATATTCTCGGATTTTGGATACCATAATTCTAGATTTGTGGTACCTTTAAGATATCTAAGTATTCTTTTAACCGCTTTGAGATGAGATATCTTAGGGTTCGATTAAAACCTAGCACAAAGTCCTATACTGAACTTGATGTCTAGTCTAGTTGTAGTGAGGTAAAGTAAACTTCCTATCATATCCCTATAAGTTTTTTGATCGAAGCTTTCTCCACTTTCATCAACTTCTAACTTAGTGGAGGTACTCATAGGAGTGTTAATAGTTTTTGAGCTATCCATTTTAAATCTTTTTAGCAGATCTAAAGCATATTTAGTTTAACTAATAAAGATACCTTTGCTTATTTGCTTAATTTGTAAGCCTAAGAAAAAGGTTAATTCTTCCATCAAACTCATTTTAAATTCGAGACTCATAGTTTTAGCAAAAGATTCACAAAGAGATTCATTCGTAGAACCGAAGATAATATCATCAACATAAATCTGAACAATGAGAAAATTATTTTTAAAATTCTTGATAAACAATGTAGTATCGATCTTGCCTTTTGTGAAATTATTTTCAATAAGTACTAAGTCTATCATATCAAGCCCTTGGGGCTTGTTTTAAATCATAGAGAGCTTTAGTTAATTTAAACACATGATTAGGGAGGCTATTATTTTCAAATCCGAGAGGTTGTTCAATATAAACTTCTTCAGAAATAAAGCCATTAAGAAAAGCGCTTTTAACATCCATTTGATACAACTTAAAATTATTATTACTAGCATAGGCAAAGAGCATCCTTATGGCTTCTAATCTAGCTACAGGAGTGAAGGTTTCTTCATAATTGATACCTTCTTCTTGGTTGAAACCTTTGGCCACTAATCTAGCCTTGTTTCTAACCATGATACCATATTCATCTTGCTTGTTTCTAAAGACCCATTTAGTACCAATAACTAAATGGTCATTTGGCCTAGGAATAAGCTTCCACACCGCATTTCTCTCAAATTGATTTAACTCATCTTGCATTGCGATAATCCATGAATCATTTTTCATGGCTTCGTCAATACATTTAGGTTCAATTTAGGAGAGAAAAGCGGTGTTGGCACAAAGATTTTTAATAGAAGAACGTGTTTGAACCCCCTTAGATGTATCTCCTAGGATTAGCTCCTTAGGATGAGCGTGTTTGAACCCCCTTAGATGTATCTCCTAGGATTAGCTCCTTAGGATGAGCATCTGCATACTTCCAATCCTTGGGTAAGGATGTTTTGGAAGTGGATGCATCCAAGTTGCTAATTGGAGAAGGGGTTTCATTTAAATTCAAAGAATCGAAATTAACATCATCATCAAAATTATTTTCTTGATTTCAGAAATCTCATTGAAAACAACATGCATGGATTCTTCTATAATTAAAGTTCTTTTATTGAAGATACGAAAAGCTTTAGAAACCGAAGAATAACCAAGAAAAATTCCTTCATCGAATTTAGCATCAAATTTTCCTAAGGTATCCTTTTCATTCAAGATAAAACACTTACACCCAAAAACTTTAAAATATGAAACATTGGGTTTTTTATTGTTCCACAACTCATAGGGAGTTTTGGTGAGTAAGGGTCTTACTAGAACTCTATTCAAAATATAGCATGTAGTGTTTATGGCTTTGGCCCAAAAATATTTGGGTAGGCTATGTTCATTCAACATGGTTCTTGCCATTTCTTGTAAATTTCTATTCTTTCTTTCTACTACTCCATTTTGTTGAAGATTTCTTAGAGTAGAGAAGTTGTGGTTGTATCCATTAGATTCATAAAATTCTTGGAAATCACGGTTTTGAAATTCACCACCATGATCACTTCGAATTGATGAAATCATAAAACCCTTTTCATTTTGAACAAGTTTACAAAACTTGGTGAAATATCTAAAGCAATCATTTTTGTATTTCAAGAAATAAGTCCATGTGTATCTACTATAGTCATCTACAATGACAAAGGCGTATTTGCTACCTCCTAGGTTTGATGTAGAGATTGGTCCGAACAAGTCCATATGGATTAATTGTAAGGGCCTAGAGGTGCTTATTTGATTCTTAGATTTAAAACTACCCTTAATTTATTTTCTTAATTGACAAGCATCACACACATTATCTTTGATGAACTTGATATGAGGAATTCCTCGTACAAGTTCTTTGGATGATATTTGAGTGATTAGTTTTATGCTAGCATAACCTAATCTCCTACGCTAAAGCCAAGCATCTTCATTCAAAACCGAGAAACACATTTCATTGTAAAGATCATTGATGTCAATGGTGTATACGTTATTCTGTTTTAAAGCAATCATAGATGTGTTTTTGTGTGGTTTTTCAATGATGCAAGCATTATATTCGAATTTGACAATATATCCTTTATTACATAATTGACTAATGCTCAAGAGGTTATGTTTTATACCATCAACTAACAAAACATCTCCAATAAAGAAGTTGGATTTGTTACCTATGGTTCCTTTGCCAATGATTTTACCCTTGTTGTTGTCTCCGAAGGTGACATAGCCTTCGTCTATGCTAGTGAGCTTAGAGAATTGAGATGAATCTCTAGTCATATACCTTGAGCATCTACTATCAAGATACCATCTCTTGCTCCTAGCTTGTGATGGTGTTTGTCTTTACAAGAAAGGATAATTTTTAGGTACCCATTTACTTTTGGGTGCCTCAAAAACAGATCTACATTATTTATTATGTTGCATAGAGTTTATCTTGGTTCCTTTAGGAACCCAAATCAGTTTGTTCGGGCTAATTTTCTTGAATGGACAATGATACGTTTTATGTCCATGTTTGCAACAAAAGTTATATTTGCTTTGATGCTGAACATGTAAGATAGGGCCTTTTATGAAGGTGATTGGATTTTGGTGAGGACTTCTCACAAATCCGATTCCACTTTTTTGGGAATGTGGCCCTTATTTGTAAGGATCATGTTCAAAGACTTGCTACCAACCTCGAATTTCTTCAAGGCGTCCATAAGTAGCAAGTTCTCCTTTTGAAGAGTTTATAGATCATGGCATTTTTCACATTGAGCTAAACTATCATAATATTCAGTTTTTAATTTATCAAAATTATTAACAAGACTATCATGCTTATTTTTCAGCAATTTATACTTTCTACTAATTATTTTGCATTCATCAAATAAGTCATGGAAGGCATTTAATAATTCATCAAATGATAAATCTGCATCGATTAAATTTGTTACCTCCTCTCCGATGGCCATTAGGGCATAATGAGCAACTTGCTTGGTGTTGGACTCCTCTTCTTCGGACGCACTTGAGTCATCCTACGTTGCTTTGAGCGCCTTCTTCTTTGATGTTCTCTTCTTGGCTTGGGGATAATCACTTTTGTAGTGTCCCAGCTTTTTTGCACTCGTAGCAAATATCTTAGTCCTTTTTGGGTTCAAATTTATTTTTTGTATCACTTTTAAATTTGTTTCTCTTAATGAATTTTTTGAATTTCCTTGTTAGAAGTGCCAAGTCATCGTCATAGTCCTCATCACTTGAGTTTTCTCTCAAGTGGTCATCTAAAGTTCTAAGTGTCATATCCTTCCTATTCTTTGGAAGGATGTCTTCTTGCTCTTCATGAGCCTTGCAAGTCATTTCATAGGTCATTAATGACCCGATTAGTTCTTCAAGAGGGAAGTTGTTTAAATCTTTAGCCTCTTGAATAGCAGTGACTTTAAGGTCCCAACTCTTATGAAGGGATCTTAGAATCTTATTTACGAGCTCAAAATCTGAAAAACTTTTGTCGAGTCCTTTTAGACCATTGACGACATCCGTGAAACGGGTGTACATGTCGCCAATAGTCTTGCTCGGTTTCATTTGGAAAAGTTCAAAAGAATGTATCAAAAGATTGATTTTTGACTCTTTCACTCTACTTGTGCCTTTGTGAGTCACTTCGAGTGTATGCCAAATATCAAACACGGTTTCGCAAACCGAAACACGATTGAACTCATTTTTATCAAGCACACAAAATAAGGCATTCATAGCCTTTGCATTAAGAGCGAAAGTCTTCTTCTCCAATTCATTCCAATCGATCATTGGAAGAGAAGACTTCGAAAATCCATTTTCGACAAGATTCCAAAGTTCAAAATCCATTATGTTGAATCTCGTATTTTGATGATGAAACTACTTGATATATGTTTATGATTTAATCTGCGTTTTGAGTGACGTAGGGTGCTTCGATCAGGATGAGACAATTAAAGCAGGAACATCATGTTGTGTCGGAGGAACATGTCAGAAGATTGGACGTCGGGCCGGTGGATCGGTCGACGTATCGACAGAAGGCTTCGAGCCATGGACTCGGGCATCGGGCCAAGAAGAGCGGGTATTGTGCCAAGGATATCGAAGTTGCGGAGTCAACTGGCCGATTGGGCAATAGGCTGCAGGAGAGGACGATGCGCCGAAGAATCGGACAAAGCGTCGAGGGACCAATGACATGCCAGACAACTTGGTTAAATTGCTTAGGATTAATTGTCTCGATCGAAGTTTTGTTTTGTTGTGCAGGATTAACTACGATGAAAGTTAGACAAGCAGCAGGAGTTGCGCCGGAGTCAAGATCATGATCATGTTGGGAGTTCGAGAGTTCGACGGAAGTTCGGACGGTCGTCGGAGGTTCAGCGAGAACAGATCTGAGAAGTCCAGAAGCTTGCCAAGCGAAGCACGTCGGAACTCGCCAAGTGGATCATCGCAAAGTCCAGGAGTTTGCCGAAAGTCCGCAGAAGGATCACCGAGGGTTCATCGGATGATCGACGGAAGTTCGCCGGAAACTCGCCGGAAGAAGCGATTGACGCATCGGAGCAAAGCTACAGAAATTGTCTTAGATTTAATCGTAGTTAGCACGTTGATTAAGTTGGTAAATGGGAGGTGATCCCATTAACTTAATCTTGGGGCAATTGGGCCCCTGAAAAGATTGAAATTGGGCCGAATGGAGCTAACCATTCGGACCCTGATTGCACCAAGCGGTGCAACCGCCTAGGCCAGGAGGTGCAACCGCCTAGGCCAGGAGGTGCAACCGCCAGGGCTGTGTCTCCCAGCAAGACTGGGTGGTGCAACCGCCACAGCCAGGAGGTGCAACCGCCCAAAGCTCAGTCTTCAAGCTAGACTGGGCGGTGCAACCTCCCTGACAGAGAGGTAGCACCGCCTGAGCTCGGTCTTCGAGCTCAGGCAAAGAGGTGCAACCGCCTCAGTCGGGAGGTGGCACCGCCTGGGGCTCAGTCTTCGAGCCAGACTCAGGCGGTGCAACCGCCCCTGACAGAGAGGTGCAACCGCCTGGGCTCAGTCTCCGAGCTCTGCCAGGCGATGCAACCTCTCCAATCAAGAGGTGCAATCGCCTGATCCCGGAATTCCGGGATTTGATCGTTTTGAGCTCCAAATTTGAACTGGGTTGGGGCCTATAAATACCTCACCCATTCAACACTGAAGAGACAACAGATCCACACCGAATTCTTGATCTTTTCAGTGACTCTAAGAGCTCAAACTTGTGTAAAGTCCTAAAGTTCTCCTCTTTCTGTTCTTCAAGTCTTGAGTTGTAAAGAGAGGAGAGAAAGGATCTGTAAGGTTTGTCTCCTGAGCCTGTCAAAAGGAGAGAAATTGTAAAAGGGCAGTTAGCCTTCGCCCATTGAAGGAAGGCAGCTAGTTGACGTCGGTGACCTCGTCGGAGGAGGAAGCCAAAAGTGGAGTAGGTCAAGACTGACCGAACCACTCTAAATCTCTGGTTTGCTTTTACTTGAGCACTTTATCATTACTACAAACCTCCTACATAGCTACTGCCCTCTGCGCTTTTACGAACGAGTCTCTAAACTCTGATCTTTCCGAATCTGCATTCAAACGTAAATCGGTGTCTTCGTACGATCTTTACACTGCAGTTTACGCTTACGTTTTGATTCCATTTATTACTGCAAATTGCCTTCTGCGTATTCATAAAATGCTTTTCAAAGTTCAAAAATGTGTTTAGACATAAATTTACGCTTTGACGTAAAACTGCATTTAGACGTAAAACAGCGTTTAGACGCAAAACTGCGTTTAGACGTAAAATAGCGTTTAGACGCAAAACTGCGTTTAGACGCAAAACTGCGTTTAGACGTAAAACTGCGTTTAGACGCAAAACTGCGTTTAGACGTAAAACTGCATTTAGACGTAAATCGGCTTTCCTCATACAAACATCAGATTTCAGTTTACGTTTACATCTTGATTTCAACTGCATACTGCCTTCTGCGATTTTACAAACGAGTTTCAAAGTTTAGACGTAAATCTGTGTTTAGACGTAAATTTGCGTTTAGACGTAAATCTGCGTTTAGACGTAAATCTGCTTTTTGCAGATTACTTTTTGAGCTGTACAATAGCAGCACACTGTCTTTATACTTCTGTCTAAACAAGTGATTTACGAATCGACACTTAGACGTAAATCTGTTTCTTCGTACGAACATCAGATTTCAGTTTGCGCCGATATTCTGGTTTTCATCATTGCTGCAAACTGCCTGCATAGATTGACTCAAACCTTGCTTAGTATCAACTCTCATACAGAGTTGTCCTTATCATTCAAACGCAGCTTTTGGTTTTAATCGCAGAAAGTTTTTCCGCTGCACTAATTCACCCCCCCCCTCTTAGTGCTCTCGATCCTAACAATTGGTATCGAGGCGGGTATTTCTCATTTCGGATTTACACCCGAGAAATGACTCTTCAAGAGGGCTTTTTTCGTCTTTAGTCCACCGTTCTTTAACGGATTGGACTACACTTATTGGAAAACTTCGAATGAGAGTTTTCTTGATTTCTAAATCTGGATTTATGGAATATCGTTGAAAACGGTTTTCAACTTCCCTCTAAACCGATGAACGAATGGTCGGATTTAGAGAAGAAGTATTTTTCTTTAAACGCAAAGGCTATGAATGCCTTATTTTGCGCTTTGGACAAAAAATGAGTTCAATCGGGTTTCTTTGTGCGAAACGGCTTTTGATATCTGGCGCTCTCTTGAAATCACATACGAGGGAACTAGTAGAGTCAAAGACTTCGAAAGTTAATATTTTACTGCATGATTTCAAGCTTTTTCATATGAAACCAAGCGAAACCGTTGTTGACATGTACACCGTTTTTGGATAATGTCGTCAATGGTTTAAAATCACTTGGTAAAAGCTTTTTCGATTTTGAACTTCGTTAACAAAGTTTTATGCTAACTTTCTAAAACTTGGGATTCAAAAGTAACTGCTATTCAAGAATCGAAAAACTTGAACCAATTTCCACTTGAAGAACTAATTGGTTCATTGATGACATATGAAATGGTGCACAATGCACATGATGAACATGTTGAACACAATCACCTTCCAAAGAACAGGAAGGATTTGGAACTCTGGACAAATGAATGCCACTTGAGCGATGACTCAAGTGATGAGGACAATGATGAACAAAACAACCTTCCAAAGAACAGGAAGGATTTAGGACATAGAACATTTGAAGACCACTCAAGCATAAGCTCAAGTGATGGTTAACTTAAACTACAAATGAAACGAAAATTAAAAAACAAAAAGAATGGAACTACTTGCTTTGAACGCAAGAAGAAGAACAAAAATTGGGATGAATCGAGCTCCTCCGAAGACGAGGAGAAAATCAACAAAGGCGAGGTGGCAAACTACACCTTTACGCCTTTCGACGCTGAGGTAATCAAAATGCCTTTAATTTACTTTGAAATTACATGATGCTTTTCATAAAGCATTTTTTTTTTATTTTCTTGAAAATTGCATGTTTAATAATCTTATAATGAAAATACAAACAATTAGGAATCATGCTTATCATTCTAGTAATTTTGAAAATAATCATGAAAATTGCATGTTTATGATAAACAAAATGATTTTGATTAAAAATACCTCATGAAATCATGGTTAAGAAGTAATAATGTGTATCATGTTGATGTCCATTGTTATTTCTCGATTTTGAGTATATTAAATCATGTTTAAATTTGAAGTTATGAGTATATATTTTTGAAATTATGTATGATGATAATTATCGATTTTCATGATAATAACAGTGGCTTTAAAAATTGATGCATGTTTTCATTTGACATAAATGAAAAGGCATGCTAACATGAAATCGATCACTTAAGATGAAACACTTAAAAAAAAAGGGGGAGAAATATATGAATTGATGCTATAAACACTATGCTATGATTATGCCATGCTTGCATCATCAAGAGATATATGAATTGATATGATTGCCATATTTGCAATGCTTATATGAATTGATGCTATGATTGCCAAATTTGCATTATGCCATGTTTGCACCATACGTTAAGATATCAAGAACTTGTATCGTAATTTTACGCATTGATATCTTACCATGTGATGAAATGCTACAATTGATAAACACTTGAAATGCAATCCTCTATCTTATTGATTTTTCAATAAATCTATGATTGTCATATATGAATTTATTGAATGTAATTTTGAGGATGATTTCAGATTTGACAAATGCTTGATTCGTATTTACGACATAAGATACACTTTAAGTATGAATCATGCTTCAATCATGTTAAATGCTTCAATCATTTTCTATCTCTAGAGATCTCGATTTTGATGAAATACAAGTGATAAATTTATTTATGATATCTTGTAAATTACTTGAATTATGAATGAGTTTTTATGATGTGTTAAAAAAATCACTTAAAAATAAAATGCTTTTCCCATCTTATCGAGATTAATGCATGATATTGTGTGAATCTCGAAATTGATTTTGATGAAATAGTAATAACGTTATTCATGTTATGAATCTCAAAAATGATAATACGCTTCATGTGATAATATGAATACACGAAACACTTATGATGTGAATTTTATACAATTCCGTGTATTTATAAAATATTTATCTCCTCATCCAATAACTCTTCTTGATATTCCTTATGAGATGAAATGAAATAATGCATGAAATACAAATGAGGAGTTATTGATCATGCATGGTAGGATATAATTTGACAAAATTGATACCATCATGATATGAAACATTTATGATTTGCAATTATGCATGCAATACTTGTGCTTTCTAATTATGATGTGATGTATTGCATATGATGTAAATCATGATTTAAAATGCTATGAGTGCTAAGTTACACACTTTGAGAAAAAATTGCTATATTGAAACATTAATGTAATTATGAATGGTGATATGAAATTATGCATGTAATACTTCAACCTATGATAACGATGCATGCAATGATATTCATGATGAAAAATTGTCTTGACATTCATGACTTGATTATTCATCCTTTGTTATGATTTTGAAATCATTATAAAAGGAAAAAAGAACTACAAAACTGTATTCTTCCTTTCTTTTGACAATGACAAAGGGGAGATAGCTAGCTTGTACAAGTCAAGAAGATGCAAAAAACTTGATTGCTAGCTTGCCTATCTTAAGTAGCAAAGATTGCTAACTTGCTTTATTTCAAGAAGAAAAATTGTCTTCTTGAACATCACTATCTTGAATATCTCAAGAAGCAAAACTTGCAATTTGCACATTGCAATAGGAAGCAAGAATCATGAGCTTACACAAGAAAGCTATCTTGCATTTGCTTTCGAAATTTTTGCTAGCTTATATATTGTGAAACTTGTATATCATAAAAATTGCTAGCTTGTTGGTCTAAAGAGAAGCAAAAAGTTGCTATCTCAAAAGAAGCAAATGTGTTATCTTGCCTATCTCAAGAGGCAAAAATGCTAACTTGCGCATCTAGCAAAGTGAACAAAATTTTCAAGAAGCAAGAGTTGCCTTCTTGAACATCTCTAATTTGCTAGCTTGCATGATGTAGAACTTGCTATCTTGAACATTACCAAAAGTGCTATCTTATATGCTATAAAACTTGCATATCTAAAACTTGATAGCATGAATGTTCTAAGCATGATGTAATACTTGCTAAATCTTCTAGCTCCAAGATTGCATGATGATAAAACTTGATACTATGTTTTTCATGCAATGAGTTGAATCAATATCACACACGATTGATTGTGATACTTCTCCTTTTTGTTGATGACAAAGGGGGAGAAGCATGTTGATGAAAGTATGTTGATGACATGACATGTGATGCATAAGTTTATGCATATGTTCATGTTGACGTGTTGCAAGTATTCATGATGAATATTGCAATGACTTGAATTCAGTTTGAATTCAAAGTTCTATCAATATGGCATATTGATAGGGGGAGTTTGTTTAAACTATGGGAGTTAAGGTTAACTCCGTTTATGATGACATGTTGCTTAGATTTTTGAATCTAAGAGTTTCTATCAATATGGCATATTGATAGGGGGAGTATGTTTAAACTCCGGGAGTTAAGTTTAACTCCGTCATCAAGTAGTTGTCATCATCAAAAAGGAGGAGATTGTTGAATCTCGTATTTTGATGATGAAACTACTTGATATATGTTTATGATTTAAACTGCGTTTTGAGTGACGCAGGGTGCTTCGATCAGGATGAGACAATTAAAGCAGGAACATCATGTTGTGCCGGAGGAACATGTCAGAAGATTGGACGTCGGGCCGGTGGATCGGTCGACGTATCGACAGAAGGCTTCGAGCCATGGACTCGGGCATCGGGCCAAGAAGAGCGGGTATTGTGCCAAGGATATCGTAGTTGCGGAGTCAACTGGCCGATTGGGCAATAGGCTGCAGGAGAGGATGAGGCGCCGAAGAATCGGACGAAGCGTCGAGGGACCAATGACATGCCGGACAACTTGGTTAAATTGCTTAGGATTAATTGTCTCGATCGAAGTTTTGTTTTGTTGTGCAGGATTAACTACGATGAAAGTTAGACAAGCAGCAGGAGTTGCGCCGGAGTCAAGATCATGATCACGTTGGGAGTTCGAGAGTTCGACGGAAGTTCGGACGGTCGTCGGAGGTTCTGCGAGAACAGATCCGAGAAGTCCAGAAGCTTGCCAAGCGAAGCTCGTCGGAACTCGCCAAGTGGATCGTCGCAAAGTCCAGGAGTTTGCCGGAAGTCCGCAGAAGGATCACCGAGGGTTCATCGGATGATCGACGGAAGTTCGCCGGAAACTCGCCGGAAGAAGCGATTGACGCATCGGAGCAAAGCTGCAGAAAATGTCTTAGATTTAATCGTAGTTAGCACGTTGATTAAGTTGGTAAATGGGAGGTGATCCCATTAACTTAATCTTGGGGCAATTGGGCTCCTGAAAAGATTGAAATTGGGCCGAATGGAGCTAACCATTCGGACCCTGATTGCACCAGGCGGTGCAACCGCCTAGGCCAGGAGGTGCAACCGCCAGGGCTGTGTCTCCCAGCGAGACTGGGCGGTGTAACCGCCCCAGCCAGGAGGTGCAACCGCCCAGAGCTCAGTCTTCGAGCTAGACTGGGCGGTGCAACCTCCCTGACAAAGAGGTAGCACCGCCTGAGCTCGGTCTTCGAGCTCAGGTAGAGAGGTGCAACCGCCTCAGTCAGGAGGTGGCACCGCCTGGGGCTCAGTCTTCGAGCCAGACTCAGGTGGTGCAACCGCCCCTGACAGAGAGGTGCAACCGCCTGGGCTCAGTCTCCGAGCTCTGCCAGGCGGTGCAACCTCTCCAGTCAAGAGGTGCAACCGCCTAATCCCAGAATTCCGGGATTTGATCGTTTTGAGCTCCAAATTTGAACTGGGTTGGGGCCTATAAATACCCCACCCATTCAACACTGAAGAGACAACAGATCCATACCAAATTCTTGATCTTTTCAGTGACTCTAAGAGCTCAAACTTGTGTAAAGTCCTAAAGTTCTCCTCTTTCTGTTCTTCAAGTCTTGAGTTGTAAAGAGAGGAGAGAAAGGATCTGTAAGGGTTGTCTCCTGAGCCTGTCAAAAGGAGAGAAACTGTAAAAGGGCAGTTAGCCTTCGCCCATTGAAGGAAGGCAGCTAGTTGATGTCGGTGACCTCGTCGGAGGAGGAAGCCAAAAGTGGAGTAGGTCAAGACTGACCGAACCACTCTAAATCTCTGGTTTGCTTTTACTTGAGCACTTTATCATTACTGCAAACCTCCTACATAGCTACTGCCCTCTGCGCTTTTACGAACGAGTCTCTAAACTCTGATCTTTCCGAATCTGCATTCAAACGTAAATCGGTGTCTTCGTACGATCTTTACGCTGTAGTTTACGCTTACGTTTTGATTCCATTTATTACTGCAAATTGCCTTCTGCGTATTCATAAAACGCTTTTCAAAGTTCAAAACTGCGTTTAGACATAAATTTACGCTTCGACGTAAAACTGCGTTTAGACGTAAAACAGCATTTAGACGCAAAACTGCGTTTAGACGTAAAATAGCGTTTAGACGCAAAACTGCGTTTAGACATAAAACTGCGTTTAGACGTAAAACTGCGTTTAGACGCAAAACTGCGTTTAGACGTAAAACTGCATTTAGACGTAAATCGGCTTTCCTCATACAAACATCAGATTTCAGTTTATGTTTACATCTTGATTTCAACTGCATACTGCCTTCTGCGATTTTACAAACGAGTTTCAAAGTTTAGACGTAAATTTGTGTTTAGACGTAAATTTGCATTTAGACATAAATCTGCGTTTAGACGTAAATCTGCTTTTTGCATATTACTTTTTGAGCTGTACAATAGAAGCACACTGTCTTTATACTTCTGTCTAAACAAGTGATTTACGAATCGACACTTAGACGTAAATCTGTTTCTTCGTACGAACATCAGATTTCAGTTTGCGCCGATATTCTGGTTTTCATCATTGTTGCAAACTGCCTGCATAGATTGACTGAAACCTTGCTTAGTATCAACTCTCATACAGAGTTGTCCTTATCATTCAAACGCAGCTTTTGGTTTTAATCGCAGAAAGTTTTTCCGCTGCACTAATTCACCCCCCCCCCCCCCCCTAGTGCTCTCGATCCTAACACATTAAACTAAGGAAGATCCACATTTGAGTCTTCCAATAGGTGTAGTCCGTCCCAATGAACATGGGTGGACATGTAATAGAATGGCCCTCTTGGTTTCTGGCATATACCATCTCTCTTGAGTTTTAATTTGTTTGAGAGTTAACCTTGCTCTAATACCAATTGTTAGGATCAAGAGCACTAAGAGGGGGGGGATGAATTAGTGCAGCGGAAAACTTTCGATGATTAAAACTGCGTTTGTACGTTGAAATCCGATTCCGATGTAAAAAATGTTTCATGCAGATAATAACTTTGAAAGCTTATAGAAACGTATTTGAAGTAAAGTAAGGAAGGCAGTTTTCAGTTAAGATAAATAGCACAAAGGAAATGCAAACCAAATTTTAGAGTGGTTCGGTCAAACGTGACCTACATCCACTTTTGGCTTCCTCCTCCTACGAGGTCACCGACGTCCACTAGAGGCCTTCCTTCAATAGGTGAAGGCCAACCACCCTTTTATAGTTTCACTCCTTTTGATGGGCTTAGGAGATAACCCTTACAAAATTTCTCTCCTCTCTTGAAAGATGAAAACTTGGAAGAAAAGATGGAGGAGAACTTCTAGCCTTTACAACACTTTGGAGCTCTAAAAATCACATAGTAAAATTGGATTTTCAGTGCCCTTTCATGCAAGAAAGGGTGGGGTATATATAGGCCCCAAACTAGTTTGAATTTGGAGCTCAAAAATGTCATTTCCTAGATTTCCGGGTCCGGACAGTACTACCTCTTGATTGGGGCGGTACAACCGCCTAGCAGCTCAGAGACTGAGCCTCTGGGTTGTGCCACCGCCTGACAAGGGTGGTTGCACCGCCCAGTCTCGCTTCGAGACTGAGCCCAGGCGATGCCACTGCCCAGTCTCACTCGGAGACTAAGCCTAGGTGGTGCCACCACCGACCCTGGCGGTGTCACCGCTTGGCAAGAATTTTGGTCCGAATGGGTTGATCCATTCGGCCCAATTTGGGTCTATCAAGGGCCAAATTGCCCCCAGATTAAGATAATGGGATCACCTCCCATTCCTAACTTAATCTACATGCTAACTACGATATTTCTTAAAACATTTATTGCAACTTGCTCCGGTGCGTCAATCGCTTCTTCTGGCGAACTTCCGGCGAACATCCGACGAACCTTCGGTGACGCTCCGACGGACTTCCAGTCAACTCCTGGACTTGCGATGGTCCACTTGGCGAGTTCCAATGAGCTTCATTGGCAAGCTCCTGGACTTCTCGGATTTGTTCCCGCAGAACCTCCGACGACCATCCGGACTTCCGTCGAACTCTCGAACCCCCAACGTGATCATGGTCTTGACTCCGGCGCAACTCCTACTGCATGTCTTTCTTCCTTCGTAGTTAATCCTACACACTTATCTCAACATTTGGATTAGATAACAAATGACAATTGACTTCATCATCAAAATCCAAGATTCAACAGGAATCAACCTAGGTAGCTTCAGCAAAAACATATCGTTCCGCAACTTGGAAACAAATTTTGAAGGCAAGGAATTGACTAATCAACAACATTTCGTATGCAATCTCATTTGGACCAGCACTAATATGTAATATAGTTCTAGGGTGAATGAGAAAAGTATATTTTTATTATTTGGTGATAGAGTATGATAAGATCTAGAGGCTCCCAAAGATTGGAATATTTATGAATTCATTGCTAATGGCACCTGGTGTCTTTCCAATCCTACTTCCCCTAAAATACTATCACTTTGACTGATTATTATAGCTATTCTAATATGGAACAACTCTTTAGATATATTTATTTGGCTTTATATAACAATGGTAAATTTAGTGCTACATTTATATGGAATCAAATTAAGCAAAAAAACAACAAGTGGATCCTAAGCACTAAACATGGAATAGGTCGAGCTCATAGAGACATTCCTTATGCACATTGCAGGCCCTTCATGCCAAACTACCTACAATAGACAATATGAAGAAAAGTGGTATTTATCTTATCAACCGATGCTCTCTTTGTATGCAAAAGGAAGAAAGTATTGACCATCTCCTTTTTGGCTTATGACTACACTAATTAGGAAAGGAAGGAGATTTTAAAGAGATTTGAACTCAATAGGCTACCATAGCCAAACTTGAATCAAGAATTATAAAAGCTCATGCAAAGTTTTCAAGAAAATGACCTCTTAAATAACTAGTAAATATTACTTTCAGATGTGCTATTTAGTAAATTTAGAAGGAGAGGTGTGACAGAATCTTTGAGTCTCACAACTCAACTCTCATTCGAGTTTTCCAATAAGTGTAGTCCAATCCATTAAACAACGGTGGACGAACAACCGATAAGCTCTCTTGAAACCCATGAAGAGCCACTTCTCTCGGGTGTAAATCCGAAATGAGAAATATCATGCTCTAATACCAATTGTTAGGGATCAAGAGCACTAAGAGGGGGGGGGTGAATTAGTGCAGCGAAAAACTTTCGACGATTGAAACTGAGTTCGTACGTTAAAATCCGATTCTGACGTAAAAATCGTTTCGTGAAAATAATAACTTTGAAAGCTTATGGAAATGTATTTAAAGTAAAGTAAGGAAGGCAGTTTGCAGTTAAGATAAATAGCACAAAGGAAATGCAAACCAGATTTTAGAGTGGTTCGGTCAAACGTGACCTACATCCACTTTCGGCTTCCTCCTCCGACGAGGTCACCGACATCCACTAGAGGCCTTCCTTCAATATGCGAAGGCCAACCACCCTTTTACAGTTTCACTCCTTTTGATGGGCTTAGGAGACAACACTTTTAAGCTATAAAATCACAGAGTAAGATTAAGCTTTCGGTCCCCTTTCATGCAGGAAAGGGTGGGGTATATATAGGCTCCAAACTGGTTTGAATTTGGAGCTCAAAAATGTCACCTCCTGGATTTTCGAGGTCTTGACGGTACTACCACCAAACTGGGCGGTACGACCGCTTGACAGAGCTCAAAGACCGAGCTCTGGTGGTGCCACTGCCTGACAAGGGTGGTTGCACCACCTAATCTCGCTTGGAGACTGAGCCCAGGCGGTGCCACCGCCTGACTGGGCGGTTGCACTGCCTAGTCTCGCTCGAAGACTAAGCCCAAGTAGTGCCACCGCCTGACTGTTAGGATCGAGAGCACTAAGAGGGGGGGGTGAATTAGTGCAGCGGAAATCTTTCAGCGATTTAAAAACGAAAGCTGCGTTCGTCCGATAAAAACGATTTCGATGTAAAAGCCGATTCACAGTTTGTATCTAAGTGTAGTTTACGCAGTTTGCGTCTAAATGCAGTTTGCGTCTAAATGCAGATTGCGTCTAAGCGCAGTTTGCGTCTAAGCGCGGAGATTATGCGTCTAAGCGCCAGTTTATGCGTCTAAACACAGTTTGCGTCTAAAAAGCGCGGTTTGCGTCTAAACACAGTTTATGTCTAAACACAGTTTGCGTGCCGGCGCGGTTTTGCCTAAACGCAGTTTTACGCCTAAGTGCAGTTTTACGCCTAAGTGCAGTTTTACGCCTAAACGTAGTTTTACGCCTAAACGCAGTTTTGCATCTAAACGCAGTTTTACGTCCTAAACGCAGTTTTACGCCTAAACGCAGTTTTATCGCCTAAATGCAGTTTTACGTCTAAACGCAGTTTTTATGCCTAAACGCAGTTTTTTTACGTCTAAACGCAGTTTTACGTCTAAACTCAGTTTACGCCTAAACGCCAGTTTTTTTTCGTCAAAGCGTAATTTTACGCCTAAACGCAGTTTTGAACTTTGAAAAGCGTTTTATGAATACGCAGAAAGCAATTTGCAGTTATAAATGGAATCAAAACATAAGCGTAAACTGCAGTATAAAAAGATCGCATTTAAAACACCGATTTACGTCTGAATGCAGATTCGGAAAGATCAGAACTTAGAGACTCGTTCGTAAAAGCGCAGAGGGCAGTAGCTATGTAGGAGGTTTGCAGTAATGATAAAGTGCTCAAAGTAAAAGCAAACCAGAGATTTAGAGTGGTTCGGTCAGTCTTGACCTACTCCACTTTTGGCTTCCTCCTCCGACGAGGTCACCGATGTCAACTAGCTGCCTTCCTTCAATGGACGAAGGCCAACTGCCCTTTTATAGTTTCACTCCTTTTGATGGGCTCAGGAGACAACCATTACAGAAGTTTTCTCTCCTCTCTTTACAATTCAAACTTGAAGAATAGAAGGAGGAGAACTAGCAGTTTTGAGCTCTAAGAAACATAGAAAGACAGCAAGATTTCGAGTGTATGTGCTGTTACTTTCAGTGCTGAATGGGTGGGGTATTTATAGGCCCCACCCCAGTTCAAATTTGGAGCTCAAAACGATCAAATCCCCGAATTCGGGATCAGGGTGCACCTCTCGATCGAGAGGTTGCACCGCCCGGCAGAGCTCAAGATCGAGCCTCTTGGTGCCACCTGTCGGGCGGTTTGCACCTCTCTGCCAGAGCTCGAAGATCGAGCTCAGGCGGTTGCACCGCCGATTGGAGAGGTTGCACCGCCTGGCAAAGCTTCGAACTTGAGCTCTGGCGGTGCTACCTCGACAGAGGAGGTTGCACCGCCTAGTCTCGCTTCGGAGATCGAGCCTGGGCGGTTGCACCTCTTATTTGGGGCGGTTGCACCGCCTCCTCGCCGGGAGACATAGCCTGGGCAGTGCTACCTCCAACCCCTAAGCGGTGCCACCTCTTTTACTATTTCAGCTCACTTGGTTTGGCTCCAAACTTGGCCCAAACCAAATCAACTTGAGCCTAATTGGCCCCTACTTGGGTTATAGGATTAACACCTAATCCTAACCCTAATTAACGTGCTAACTATGAATTTAAAGACATTTTCTAAGCTATTACAAAGTCCGCAAGTCAAGACTTCTTCTAGCGAGCTTCCGGCAAACTTCCGGCGGTCTTCCGATGAACTCTCGGAAACCATTCTGCGGACTCCCGGCAAGCTCCTAGACTTCACGATTTGATCTTAGCGAGTTCCAATGAGCTTCTTCAGCAAGCTCCGATCTTTCTCGGTGAGCTCTGGTAGCATTCCCGACGAACCTTCGGACTTCCGTCGAACTCTCGAACTCGTAACAAATCCTTCGCGCTTGACTCCGACACTTTGTTTCGCTTTATGTCTTCATCGTTATCATAGTTAATCATGCACAACAAAACTTCGATCGAGACAATTAATCCTAAGTAATTTAACCAAGTTGTCCCAATGTCATTGGTCCCCTCGACGCCATCCCGATTCTTGGCGCGATCGTCCTCTCTCCCCGCACCTATTGCCCAATCGGCAGATTGACTCTCGCAACTCCGATATCCTTGGTACAATACCCGCTCTTCTTGGCCCGATGCCAGTCCACGGCCCGAAGCCTTCATTCGTCGATCACGTCGGCCGATCCACCGACCCGACATCCAATCTTCGACATGTTCCTCCCAAGACAACATGATTTTCCTGCTTTAATTGTCTCATCCTGATTGAAGCATCCTGCGTCACTCAAAACGTAGATTAAATCATAAACATATATCAAGTAGTTTCATCATCAAAATACGAGATTCAACACTGACCTGGGCGGTTGCACCGCCCAGCTTTCCTGGGAGACCATCTCCTAGGCGGTGCTACCGCCTAGCAAGAATTCTAGTCCAAATGGGTTGATCCATTCGGCCCAATTTGGGTCTATCAAGGGCCCAATTGCCCCCAGATTAAGTTAATGGGATCACCTCTCATTCCTAACTTAATCTATCTACTAACTACAATATTTCTTAAGACATTTACTGCAACTTGCTCCGGTGCGTCAATCGCTTCTTCCAGGGAGCTTCCAGCGAACATCCGACGAACCTTCGGCAATACTCCGGTGGACTTCCAGCAAACTCCTGAACTTGTGACGATCCACTTAGCGAGTTCCGACGAGCTTCTTTGGCAAGTTCCTGGACTTCTTGGATTTGTTCCCGCGGAACCTCCGACGACCTGTCACGGACAAACTTCTAAACAGGGTGTTTGATGTAATGCTTATGTATGTCCGTGTCTTTTGGTATGTTCATGCATTGTACAGCATGTAGGGGGACGGCCGAAGGCTTGATAGTCCCATTTTAGTTGGGTCGGTGGCCGCTTTAGGCTTGTAAATAAAGGTTGTGTCATGTGGACACGTGTGAGAGATTTTTGGTCTATAATGGATCATTTTACCCTTTGTTGTGCAACTGTTCAGAGCTTGTAAAGTCTGTTTGTAATTTGCATTGTCTATAAAGTGTTTTTCGGAGATGTTTGCTTGTGGATCCCGAGTGAGGCCTTTTCTCTGTCCTGTTCTCTCTTTTGTGGGACCTAAGGGACCATGGGAGGCTTCGGGGAGGCTGACCCTTGCGGACGGACACGCAAGGGTGCCACACGACTTAGGCAAAACCAGCTAAGTCCGTGACAGATCGTCCGGACTTCCGTCAAACTCCCAACATGATCATAGTCTTGACTCCGGTGCAACTCCTGCTGCATGTCTTACTTTCATCGTAGTTAATCCTGCATATGTAAAACAAAACTTCGATCGACATAATTAATCCTAAGCAATTAACCAAGTTGTCTAGTATGTCATTGGTCCCTCGACGCTTCGTCCGATTATTCGGCGTATCGTCCTGTCCTGCGATCTATTGCCTAATCGGCCAGTTGACTCCGCAACTCCGATATCCTTAGCACAATACCTGCTCTTCTTGGCCCGATACCCAAGTCCACGGCCCGAAGCCTTCTGTCGATACATCAACCGATCCACCGGCCCAACGTCCAATCTTCTGACATGTTCCTTCGGCACAACATGATTTTTCCTGCTTTAATTATCTCATCCTGATCGAAGCATCTTACATCACTCAAAATGTAGATTAAAATATAAACACAATTATCAATTGATTTCATCATCAAAATACGAGATTCAACATATCCTATTTCTATGAAGAATCTAGCTATTATTCTAAAAGACTTTAGTATAGTTTTTGGCCTTAAACTAAATCATGCGAAAAGTAAAATCTATGTGGATGCTTGTATTGAAGATAAGGATTCTATTGCTCAAACTCTAGGGGTTAGTGAGAAAAATTTATCAGTTCCTTATCTGGGTCTTCCACTCATATCCACTGGCATTAACAAAACCCACTGTCAACCTATCCTATAGAAAATAAAGAATAGGATTTCTTCTTGAAAAAATAGACTTCTTCCCAAAGAAGTCCGACTTGAACTCATCCGAACTATGTTGCTTCTATTTTATTTATTAGTCTAATGCATTTCTTCTGCCTGTTTGGCTTCTCCAGGATATTGAAAGACTATTTATAAACTTATTTTGGAATGATATGGATGGTAATGCAATGTATATGATAAATTGCTAGCCAAAAGATGAAGGAGGGTTGAATCTAAGAAATATTAGTGATTAGAATAAAGTTTGTTTAGTAAAGAAATTATGAGATATTTTATAAAATAAATATTCCTTATATTCACAATGGGTTTCTGCTAGTTATCTATCTAGGGAATCAATCTGGGTAACTTCAGCAAAAACATATCATTCTGCTGCTTGGAAACGAATTTTGAAGGCAAGAAATTGGCTAATCAACAACATTTCCTATGTAAACTCTTCTAGGACCAACACTAACATATGATATGATCCTTGGGTGAATGGAAAAAGTATATTTCAATTATTTGGTGATAGAGTACAACAAAATCTAGAAGCTCCCAAAGATTTGAAGGTTTATGAATTCATTGCTAATGGTACTTGGTGTCTTCCCAATCTTACTTTCCCTGAAATATTATCACTTTGGCCGATTATTATAGCTATTCTAATCTGGATCAACTCTTTAGATATACTTATTTAACTTTATGACATTGGTAAATTTAGTATTACATCTATATGGAATCAAATCAAGCAAAGGAACACCAAGTGGATCCTAAGCTCAACTTTAGTAGATTTGGAAGGAGAGGTGTGGTAGAATTTTTAAGTATCACAACATAAATAATGCTCAACTTTTGATAGAGATTCTTGGAGACTCAAGAATATGCATAGAGTAAGATTCGAAAATGGAGCACTTAACAAGAAGAGAGAAAGGAATCTTTATCGGATTTAATTTTTTTATTAGTTAATGATCTCAGGAATGATGTTGAAGAGTCGTATGTATTCCATGGTTTTATGCTTCAATAATGTGATATATTTATGAGTGGTCTAGGCATGTCTAGTCATTGTATTTTATTATTTATTTATTTATTGATTACAGGAGTTATAGTCTACAGCTTGTGTAGTCATAACTATATTTTTGTTTGACTACTCTAGGAGATGAGTTTAGCAGAATGAGATCATTCCACCTTTCTAATGTGGGGTGTACTCTTCTAGACTGCTCTAAGAGATTTTAGGCTTCAGTCTATGACTTATATAGATAAAATTATTTTGTATAAACTTCATACTTAATACAATTACTTTTACTTTTAAAAAACATACTTAACCCTTAGACCTTATTTCTGATGATGACAAGATAATATTAATATTTCATCTCGTTTGGTAGCCATCGACGAGCACTACTTACATGTATTTAAGATTCATAAGGGGAAGCAAGAAGCAGCAAAGAATTAATCAATGTTGAAATCAAATTCGAAAATTTTCATGATTCTTAGAGTACACATATTTTATTTAAAATTATTATATAAAAGATTTTTATTTTCAATAAGGCTCATCAAATTTAATTTATTCCCTATTCATTCTTGCTAATTTGTAATAATGAATTTGATATGCATATTTGTTTATTTTTTACTATGTGCGTGAACATGAGGGGGCAACAACCCTCACATGGGTAGCGACGGAAGAATGATTACTATTATGGGATATGATTGGAGTTCGACAAACTTGTTGAGGGTGTTGATCATTAGAGGTCACTGGCCCTACCACGGGCAATTATTGCACAAATAATTATGGTGCTATATGCGATGAATCAAGGGTACGATAACCCTATTAACGATGGTGATTGTCAAAGGCATCATGACGGTAGCTTGATTAAGGACTATGGGATATAGGTGATGGTGCAATGTTAGACATCACGATTTAAAGCCACGAGCAGCATCGTCCATAGTTATGGCTTTGCACGAGAGAAGAAATCCATGCAAAAGCCACCTTGAAATTTTGACCTAGTTTAGTCAAAATCAAATGTTGACCCAATCCAAACCATTTTGATCTTTTGTCCTAGTCAAAATCTATTTTTGATCATATTTTGACCTAATTTGGGATTTTAGATCTTGAGTGGATTTTGATTTTGACTTGACCAAAATCTAATTTTGGATCAAATCATGATTTTTTACCATAATCAATTCTATCGTTGACGAATTTGCCAAATTGGATTTTACCTAATTTTTATTTTAGGTCAATTAGATTTTGATAGCTCAAAATTCAATTTTAATTGTTTACTTTGACTTGCTTAATTGTTTGGGTAGGCTATTGGTTTAATCTAAGGTGACTCGATCAATTTGGTCGGGTTTGGATAGTCCAATTATGGGTTTACTCGATAAAATATGATTGATTGACCATTTAGATATTTTATAATTTTTTTAAAAAATATAAATCATAAATTTCTTATATAAATTTCTAATATGATATATTAGTAAAATTTTTGTTTATGATCCTTAAATCCTAATTATTATTCTTGGATATTTATATAGTTATTTATATATTTAATAATTATAAAATAATATTTATTTTTTATATAATAGTATGATTTATGTTTTATCATGATTATAGTTATCATACTATTTTTTAGCTGATTAATATTTAATAATTATTATAATTATTATTTTAGTATTATTAAGTTAATTTTGTATAAATTAGATTAATAAAAAATTAATGAATATTATTTGAAACTTATATCTTTAAATTTTATTTAACTAATTGATACCAAAGTGACCTGATATGGTTTTGATAAGAATATAATTATCCTTTAGTACATGTACGCCAAATAACAAGTATGCCACGTTAGTAATCACCTTAACAAAAAGTATTCCCCAAATTACGGTTTGGACAATATTTCCTTTGGAAATTATTTTCTTTTACTGCTTGAATCAACTATAAATAAAATATACTTCATTTATTTCCGTTTCTTTTTTCACTCTCCTTATACTCCACTTTTTTTTTTTTCGCTCTCCTCTCACTCCATCTAAAAGTTTCACTTGGGTACAACTTTACCTCTAAGCTAATTCTTCGTTACTATGTTACCATGTATCTAAAGGAACATTTCACTTGGGTATATCAACTTTACCTCTAAGCTAATTCTTCGTCGCTATACTACTATGTATCTAAAGGAACATTCCACTTGGGTACAACAACTTTACCTCTAAGCTAATTCTTCGTTCTATGTATCTAAAGGAACAAGTCAAGAAAGCTTAACATTTCAAACAAATTTTAGAGAATGTATTTTGTTGGGTACAACAACTTTACTATAATTAAGAAGATTATTTTATTATAATTATGACCTTAAGTGTTGGTAAGACTATAAGGTATATCCCATAGGAGTTAATGTCCCTTTAACAATATTCCTCTTCGATAGAGGTTTAGAGGATTCCTTAATGATAATAAATATCATTCGAAAAATCAAAGTATGTGTTTAAGAATGCAACTCATTTGGCTGACGAGTTAGCAGATTGTGTGAGAAATCGAACCCAACTACATGTCTGTCTCTTGAACTTTATACGATTATAATAGAATGCGGTCACATTATGTATTAGAATCATTGCGCACCTTTTCAACCGGTAGAAATCAAGACCATGAAACTATTCTTTTTTATGTCATAACTCTTTACTCCGTGAATATTGTACATTCTTTCAACTCTTACATCTCCTCGCTCTCTCACGATAACTCAATTTGCCTCTTAAAACATCATGTTTAGGAATTTCAATTTTCACTCATTCTAAATACTAGTTTTTTATTAGTTCCCAAAGTATTCCATCAAATACCCAATAATAAGGAACTATGTCCAAGGTGTTGTATGAGGTTTTTTCGACTTCACACCAAATATAATTTATGAAACTTGTTTTTTATTCCTTCTTGACATCACCTTATGTAGTTTTCAATAATTTTACTTTTACTGAACTCAAAATCAGACTAACTCAGAAGAATTGTGTCCAAACTGGAAAGGAAACACAAAATCTAGGTATAACATCATGGATTTGCCTGAACCATTTTGGTTCCAGTTGCAGCGCTGTGGGATAATCCAGTCATCTGAAGAAGAACTGAGCTTACCCTCTTCAGGGGAGTTGTGTTGTGCCACCAGCACTCTAATCACATGAGGAGGGACATGCCATGAGATTCTGTCATCCACCTATATAATTTGTCGTATGTATCAAAATTCGCAATATCGTATCATACCGGTATTTCGATCTGGGCTCGATACCGGTACGATACGATATATCGAACGATACATCCAAGTGTATCAAGTACTGTAACTCTGCTACGGTACTACAGTACACTACTACAGTGCACTCGGACCGATAACAGGCGATCCGTGTACCGACAACCTATCGGATCGATACGTACCGCCCGTATCGAGCGGTACAATTCGGTACCGCAAACCATGATATATACAGACTGTCATCATCCTTAAGGTCTTGGTTGACAGTCATATGGATCCAAATCTTTCTAACACAGCTTGGAAGTTAAAATGACTATAGCTTCGCTTTACAATTCAATTCTCCGCAATTCTCACCTACAGCAGTCATCCTCCATGAGATTTTCAATGATATAAAAGGAAAAGGGGTACTCCATAGTCTACAGCATTAGTATAGAAGATTAGGGAGATTGCATCAAGCAGCATGACCTTCAAGGAGAGCTCTCCTCCTTGTTGCCAGTTCCATGTATTCGGTAAGAATGGCAGGAAAGCAGCCCTATTTGTCCTTCATCAGCGTAGCCATACTGTCAACACCTAAAAATAACCCAAGCTGATCAAGAACAGAAAATACAAAGTCGGATTAGCAAAGGGAGTTGCAACGATGAGAGTATCAGTACCTGCGAAGATGATGGCCATGTAGGAAAAATAAAAGATCACCGAGTTGACAAAACTTGGGCTAATGATTTCCACATCACATAAGATCAGCAACAAGAGCAAGAGACCTTTGAAATAGTCCAAGCAACAGATGGAACTTCAATTTGGCTAGTAAACCAACACACTACAAACATGATTACTCCAAACTTTATTGCTGCCGTAGCAGATTTTCAAGCACACAAGAAAGGAAAAGAACATAGATGATTTGATCAAGTATTAAAGCTATCTCATACCTTTATTCAATGGAATAGAATCTAAATCTCTTCAATTTCAAGCCATCAAATATGCTAGTTAAAGAAAACCAAATATATAGAATGGACTTCATTGTGGTCTAGTTGCTACATTGAGCTCCATCCTTTCCGTTGCTTTGAGTCAGATGCCAATCTTCTCAGTCAAGGTGCAAACTAGGCAAACTTTGCTTGATGTTCTCTTGGAGCCTAAGCTATTTCTACTACAAACAGAATTCCATATCTATCATACCCATGTAAAACCTACACCAGCCAGTCACTAAGTGGCAACCATTTTATTTCCTATACTTGAATGCTGTAACAAGTAAAATAAGTGCCATCAAGGCTAGACTAATATATTAACATAGCATCCAGAAAAGTGTGAGGTGTCAGAGAACAATGGGCAACTGCCTTGTCTCCTCAAAAATATTTAACTCAAGAAAGTTTCTCCAAATCACAATAAATCTAAAACAACACAGATCAAAACAAAAAATTTATATTCGTCACGACAATCCCGGTGATACATTACCACACATTACGTATTCAATAATGTTAAACAAGCCAGCCAACTGATCATGATGACCAAAAGAATTACTGTAACAACAAAAAGAAGGTAGCAATATAAGGAACATTGAAACCACATATTGGCTGCTTTTTATTTTCTAATTTCATAAACTTGAATGCCACAATAAGAAAAGAAGTGCCATCAAGGCTAGACTAATATATAAACATAGCATCCAGAAAAGTAAGGTGACAGAAAACAATGGGAAACTGCCTTGTCTCCTCAAAAATATTTAACTCAAGAAAATTTCTCCAAATCACAATAAATCAAAAACAACACAGATCAAAAACAAAAAAATTATGTTCATCACTACAATCCTAGTGAAACAGTACCAGACAGCAATCTTAGTGATACATTACTACACGTTCAATGGTTCAATGTACATATTCAATAGCGTTAACAAGCCAACCGACTGATCACGATGACCAAAAGAATCACTGTAACAACAGAAAAAAGATAGCAATATAAGGACATTGAAACCACATACTAGCTGCTGCTTTTTATTTTCTAGTAAGGACATCATTAAATTCTCATATCACAACAAGCCCTGAACAATTTACTTATAAAACTACAACAACCAAAGACAAATATCTTCAGACATGGGTTACAAAAAGGCTTTGATGCTGCAATACAAAGGTGTGGTTTTTCTTCAAGGAAAGGTAAGACAACCTTGGAAACTGAAGTTTTATAATTTTCATCTATAAAAGAAATTGAAAAGAACAAAGTAACATAAATGTTTCCTCTTAATGAGGAGAGAAAAAGTCGATGCAAGTTTGGATGTCATGCTGATTGCTGATATGCATTTGCTTTAGCTTGCCTGTCTGATAATGCCATAATGCTTCTCATCAGTGAATAGATACCCGATGTAGGCACTTTGTTGTGCTAGAAGAACAATAAAACTATAACATATTTAAAAAATTCTTCAAGCATTCACAATCAATGGCATCTGTTTTGCATATAGCAAGATTACGAAGAGAGGAAATAAATAGGAGAGAGCTATGCTTGAATTTAATATCTCCACCAAAAGTATGTTAAGCATGGGAGCCCATATTACATAATTTGATGTGTCAAAATTGTTATATGGCCAATAAATATTGTTACTTAGATGACAGGATTATGGAACAAGTTTATGCAAAAAACCTTCATGGAAACATACAGTTTGTTGCATGAACTCCCACAATGCACATCCTTATCACTACAATGGAGATGCTCTTTTTGTGACTCAACTCTTAGTCATCCAAGTCACAAAGGAGCAACTCAATTGTTAAAAAAAAAAGGCCAAAACCTGAAAATAAAGCTCACAAAAAACACGCCTTCACTAGTTTCATATTTTCGAAAAAAATGGATATCTTGATTTTCCCTTAAATCACCAATTTGTTGATTCTCAGATGATTTCCCCAGATATCTTATTTCTCATGATATAACAGATCAATCGAGTTAAAGAGGGCATCCTACCTCAACTCTCGTAATACATTCACGTTTTGACACCCTCCAACTTTTATTTCCACTTTTGTATGTTATATACTTCTATCCTTGAAGCAGCATCTTCCAAAGGCTTTGTATTCACAAATATTGATAAAAGGGAATTGGTAGAAGTTGCCTGTTTTAGAGAGAAAAGGGTGTGGAACAGCAAGTAAGACAAGAAATAAAATGGGTGCCTCTCCAATCAGCTAAAGTTTAAAGATCAAGAATTGGAATAAAAACAACCTATGGCCACATTCGGTATGGGGACTAGGAATTATTGGGTTTCTTCAAAATTTTCAATTGGGGATCTGAGTTACAATGGAAACTCTCATCCTATGTTTGGCCACATTTTGTAAATCCAACCTAGAATTTCAAAAATTAAGCGTCTTTTTTGTTTAGCAAGGGACTCACTGGCATATTTTCTTTGGACAAGAATTTACTCACCGAACCAAGGTTGCATTCACAAATAACTGACTGGCCAACAACACCTCAAGTTTCAGACACATAACTGAAACTTTTAAGCTGTCAAGGTGGAGGTAAGAGGGTGTGTTGGGTGAATCCTAGGATTTCAAGGGATTTAGTTCCAAATTTTCTCTTTTTTCTGCTTGACTATGTTATAAATCTCAACCTGGAATTTCATATTTTAGTTTTAAAAAATTTCATGCATACTTATGTTTATCTTACAATCTTACAATTTTAAAAACCCTAAACCCCGAGATTTCCACATCCCAAGCTCATCCTGATGACTCAAATACATAGGTTTCATTAAATTCTAAGTAACGATAATAAAGTATTATCGGTGACATCTTAGGATATCAAGGGAAACCCCACTGAAATCCCTGTTTGGAACCCTAGGGATTTCTAGGATCTGATTTCCCTATATCAAGCGACCTCTGTTTCAGTCAAGAAGTGAATTAAAAGCTAGAAAACATTAAAAATCTAGTGATAGAGAGAGAGAGAGAGAGAGAGAGGGGGGGGGAAGGGAGTTCTCTCTCATTTCTCCTCTTCTCTAACTGCACTTCTTCTCACATGTCAATCAACCTGATCTAATCAGTTTGAAAGTAGATATTGTCATATTGATAGAATTTATAATCCAATGTCACCAATATTGACCCAATCCAACGGTTTCAATATAAATGGATCAGATATGGATTGGCATCTATTATGGTGCATGTGATCAAACTAATCAGTTCATAAGTTGATTTGAATCAATCAAGTGTCTACAACTGCTATTAGCCTCAAATATATCCTGCACCAAAGCAACAGCAATCATGTCACTCAAATAAGTCCAACAACAACAACAATGACAGTCTGTTCGAATTTGAGCCTACAGCAGCAGGTCCATCTAGACCTCTGGACTAGCTGACTAAGTCCATTGTCCAAGAAGTCTAAGACTCAAGTCCAGCATGACCTAGTCCTTTGTCCAAGCAGACTATAAGTCCAGCCAATAGCAGAAAGAGAACTTATGAGTTCCCAATCACTCCGTTCAGGACAGAGACTGGATCCTTGTCAGTGCCAAACAAGACTTAACTCCAAACAAGAGTTGGGAATTCTTATGGATGTCAGACATCGATGCACTTCCAAAAAGAATGTTCAGCTGGGAGAACAGAGAGACAGCAGCAACTTAAGTTACTGCTTAGTTCATTTTATTTAAGCTACTTATAATAAAATTGGCAAAAAAAAGCCTTGAAAGACTCTAGTTCTATGTATTTCTTAGCAAATTATTCAATTTTGAAGAATTAGCTGTTCCTGTGCAGTTCAACTATAAAATAAAGGCATTTAATGACAACAAAAAGCTTACAAAATAAGATGATTATTGAAATATAATTTATTTCATTCATGATTTTAAGCATCAGTTTGATAATAGCATATTCTATCAAAAATTTACCGGGTCAGAATATGAGATAAACTATTAGTCATTCAAGATATTATTATCGATTCACCGACATTATAAACAGAGTACCAAATAAATGGGATGGAATCAACCATCCATTTGAAATCTAGCATGCTATTGACCCAACAGGATCAGTACTTGTAAATAAAATAGGACTCCTAAATTTCCCTTGTTAGGTGCATTCAAGAGTTTGATCCAAGCCAAAGTCAAGCAGCAAGGATAACCAGTAGAAATAGGCAGGATGATGCAAAGAACTTAATGACCATCAAAGAAATGAAAAGAATACCATAATTTGTTCAATACTGCTTGGCTGCGGCTAGAGGAAGTAAGGGCCATAAGAGAATCGAGAGGGGAAACCTCGAAATGCAATTGAAGATCCACTAAAAGCTTTGAAGGCATTCATTACAATGGCCAAGATTCATGGTCTTGGTTTTAGGTCTAATATCCATATTGGAGACACAATTAGGGAGGGGGGGAGGGGGGGCAGGGGGAGACAGAGACAGAGAGAAGGGAGGAGAACACTAGAAAGTATGCATTGGTGGATTAATCAGCTAACAATGGCAATATATGTCCTGCATTGTGAAGTGTGAACTGCAGAGTTAAATGGTAAAATCAAGCTAAGTTGAAATTCCAGTTCCTGAACAAAATTCTTTGGTCCATTGTAGGTTAATCTTACCTGCAAATTAACGTCAATTAATAAGAAATTTAACAGTGTATTAATATACATAGATATAACTTCTTCTGAGAGGCTTCCTCATGATTGAAAATAGTTATCAGTCACCTCTCCAATGGTATGCATCTTTCAAGCATCATCCCTAGGAGGAGGATTATAGTAAAGCTTGCTTGTGAGTGCAAACCTGCTCTACTAAAACAAGCAATGAAAAAAAAAACCTTTGCAAGAGATCATATTTAAGCAAAGCACAACACTGTACAAAATCCCATCCTACCATTTGAAAGGTCAAACAGATCCTAAAAGTTTGCACCAGCAATTATTGTTAATTTCAAGAATAGAGGTACAAGGGAAAGCTATGGCTTACCTATCTGGGAAAAAATCTTTTCTCCAACAAGCAACCCAAATCTAAGGAACAAGCCCAAGCTCATGATGAAATTCACAATAGTCCCACTTCCTCACCAGCATTAATCTGCACCAAATCCACTCCTTCATCGAACTGCTCCACCTCAAAGCTCGGACTTGTGGCTACCATCTCACCTGCCTCCACCGGTCTTAGCTGCTCACCGAGATCGGTCAACTCCTCAACAGCATCGGTCCTCGCATCCTCACTTGAGTCCACTCGCGCCTCATCCCCACCACTATCAGGCTCTCCTTCTCCCCTGGCACCAGCCTCCCCTTCTGCCCCAGAAGAATCCGCTGTATCGACAGATTTCCCATCGACCCTTTGCTTCATGTCCGCATGAACCTTCCGGGACTTTCGGTTCTTCCGCATCTCCTTGTCCCTCATCATGCTGGCTTCCGCTGAACTCTCTCCTTCCGCCGACGCCCGCCGACGTTTCCGGCCGCTGCCACCGTCGCCGTCCTCACCGGCGGACGCAACGTCTTCGTCCGACGACAGCTGCACCACGTGGTTGAGATTGGTTCCGGGGCTAGGATTAGCGTTAGGATACGGATTAGGAGGAGGGACAGCGGTAGGCAGGGGAGAAGGAGAAGGCCCAGGGTTAGGGTTTGAATTAGGGCAGGGGTACTGACAAGCATAAGGCAAAGAGTAAGCGCTGGGAGCAACAGGATTGAGATTGGAGCCAGGGTTCGGGCCAGGAGGTACGGCGACGATCCAGCTCTGACCATGGACGCCGGCTGCACAGCCGGCGCAGAGGAAAGACCACTCCACGCGGCAGAAGGGGATGCCGGGCGCCGCCCGGCAGCACTCGCACTCCCTGGGGGCGATCCCACCGCCGAGACCGGGTGGGTTGCCTCGGCCACCCCGGCCGCGACCGACGCCACCGCTACGGGTGGCCATCGCGGTCTCCTGGGCTCGTTGGATGTTGGGGGTTGGGGTTGGGGTTGGGGTCGGGGTCGGGGGACGGGAAAGTGCCGACTCCGAGTTCCTCACGCGCACACGTGGAGGGCTCATCGTCCACAAAAACTCTAGATGAGAGGGGGGAGACCGCGGTGGGTCTCGGCGGCCACCGCGGCAGGTCATATACCGAGGCACCGACTCGGGCGCATTCTCTAAGTCCCGCCCACTCCTGTCACAAGGAACCAGGTTGACACAAACGAACACCAAATTTGAATTCTGTTACGCCGCCGACTTACGTTAAGCCATTTATAAATCTTACTTTTTTTATTTTAAAAAAATGAATGGTATTTTTTAAATAAATATATATTGTATTTATTTTTTTTATAAAACTAAACATATTAAACGTGTTTTTTTCAAAAAAATTAAAAATAATTTATTATAGTAAAAAAGGATACTGAAGTGTGCATTTAAACCCGAGACTAATCATTTATGTAATAATATGTTAATCAATAAGATATCTTAATAAAGATAAACACATAAAATTTTATTCAAATCAGATAATACATTATAATATTTAAAAGACAGTTACATTAGTCCAATTAGAAATATATTATTTAATAATATGATAAATAATTTGTCCAACGTAATTGTATGATAAGGATATATCATATAATATAATGAAGGTGTGATTTATGTTAATATAATAAATTATAATAAAAATATACCAACGAATATAACGACCCTACGAAGATTTTTTACTAAAGGTGAGGAGAATAAAAGAACTGTCAAAACAATAAAAGTAGGGAGATAAAAGGTTGAAGGGAGAGGAAGTCAGAAAGAGAGAAAGAGAGAGAAGCGCTTAACAGCTGGAATTACCGAAGGAGGTGAAAGAACAAAAATTATTAGATGAGAAAAAGTAATTTGTGTTTCCGTTAATTCTAATTATTAATTAATGTAAATACATTTGGAACAAATAATAAGAAAGATTTAAGTTGATATTCGATCGACTTTTTACAGTAGGTTTATATAGATTATTTAAAAAAATCAGAATCAAACATGCAAATGTAATTGGGAAATCACATTAAATGGTGCACAAGATTTGTGTCCTTCAATCACAAATTGAGTCAAATAGTGGTCTGACCCAGTAATAGGATAACGAATCAATTAGCTAAATGGCTTGAGGGGTCAAAATTCTGGTCCATGTTCGGCTCACATTTGCATCACCCAAACATGATCAGGTTGTTGGAAGCCCTATACATCCATCACTCGACTCCGTCTCCGTCGATGCCTTGGCATGGCTTCCGCTTCATCACTCTTTCCCTCGCGCCTTCTTCCCATCCCCGGCCATGTCCGCGTTGCGGTGTACAGCAATCCGACGTCCCTTCGTGTCCTTCTCGAGCGACGGCTAAAGGGGGATGCCAAGGCGCGGAGGGCCCTCTTCCGCGTGGCAGCGGAGGGCAGAAACGGGCTGAAGCAGGACGACGATGGCGGCGGCGGAGTGGACCTGGGGAGGGACCGCCAGCGGCCGGCTTTCAACCTCCGGTGGCGAGATCTCCTGTCCCCTGACCCCGAGAACATTGCGGCCGTCGCGTTGACCGGCCTCCTCACCTGGGCCAGCGTCCAGGTCCTCTTCCAGCTCTTCGTCATCTCCGTTGCTATCCTCCTTGCGGCCGTCAAGTACTCCTTCGTCGCCGCTCTCCTCCTTATCATACTGATCACCCTCCTTTGATTTATATCCTGATGTGCTCTCACTATGTGAATAGTAGTTCCCACGCAGGAACCAATTGGATGGTGTGATTCGTCATTTTTTGCTTTAAGTATGTGGAATTGGGGGTTTTTTTGCGTTGAGAAAGTTGTTCATAGATAAATTATATCTATAGATTCTAATTAAAGATCCTTGTTGCACTTTGGGTGGACGTTCCTTAATCAACTAAGAAAAGGGTTTTAATCAGCTTACTCCATAATCTTCGTTAACTCGCACTTTTTTATCTGGTAGCGCTGATGTAAGAAATGTCATTTTAAACTTCTGTTGGGAAGCAAACTGCAAGACAATGTTTACCAAATTGGTTTACAAACTTCTTCACACAGAAGCAAAGCTGTGCTATCTTTGTTGGGGAAAGATTGGTATTAGGTGGACCTTCTATAGATTGAGAACATTCAGATATAGATCCATTAAAGATTTACTTCTTGGCTTGGGGATTGATTTGGTACTTTTTGTTACTATTGGTTATTGTGTGTTAGAATGGACTCTGGAAGCTGGTTGTTTTGGTGGTAGTGAATGGATATGCACCGCATGGAGGACCAATGCTTTACTAACCTTCTGGAGATCAGCAGAAACTGTATGTCATTCTTTGGAAATAGAATCATTTGATTTGGGTTTTACACATGTAATTGATTAGTCTAGCAATTGTTGTTCGGCAGCAAAATTCTATGGTATTTTGGTGGTACAAACATTTGATTTGGATTTGACACCTGTATTTAATTAGTATACAAATGCAGTTGTTGTTCCACAGCAAAATTCCAAGGCAGTAAGGACCGGGACTCGTTTAAGTTTATTCCCATCATTTTGGGCTTGGCCTTAAAGTCAAGAAATTATGTTGCTCTAATTTCGTATCTGATCTCTGACCAGCATATTGTAGTTTAGGCACTATTGAGGCTGAGACACAATGAACCATTCTACCCATCAAACTCAAGATATGCTCCCAAAATTGGGATGTACCAACTTGGTTGCTAATTAGAGACTCTAACCAGCTTATATTACTGAGGACGTAGGAACTTGGAACAGGATCATGATTTTAGTTCTTTGCTCGAGTATCAATTTTGATGAGTCCTTTGGAGTATTCATTCTGGTATTCTTGGCTACTTCTGCATAGAGTTTTTATAATACAAAACTAATAGGTTCTCTTGATTTTAAAAAATTAAAAGGTCCTCTGGCAAAACAGAAACAGTATATTTTCCTTGCATGACAAAAGTGGTTTGTAAACCAACTTGAATGGTTATACGATACTGTTATTTTTTTCTTTTTTTTTATTTTCTTTGAGAATTGAGTTATGCAAAGATGTGAACCATTAATGTAATCAGATCAGATCACATTAATTCATTGGTGAGAATGTTTAGGAGCCTCTACTGTTCCCAAATAAGCCTGTATTAGTGAGTTCTGATAGATGTTGTAACAAGCACATTTATGTTGCCTTGAGGCCTGTTGTATACACATGGTGCTTTCTATGCCATCTCTGAGATTTGATAATTTTCTTCTTGTCTATATTTTGTATCAGAACAGGGTTTTCGGGACTATTTTATATTTTGGAGAAGGCTTTTGACAGATACATTGCTTTGGTTATTAACATCTCTTTGCACTATCTTTACTGATTTATGGAAAGAGTTCTTGGGTCCTTCTCATTTTGGCATGCATGTTATATGTTGGTTAATTAGTTCACGAGTCTGACTAAGGCCACACATCTTTATGTTTTGTGGAAAAGTTGTTTATTTCAACTCCTGTTTATAAACAATATACACAGTAGACTATGAATTGGTTGACAAATTGGTTCCTTCTTGGCGATGCAAAAGCAAAAACATGCTATATTTTGTTGTGAAGTGGTTGCTAGTGAGTGGTTTTATTGGAATAGGAACTGAATAAAAGTAGACTATGAATTTGATTTATTTGTCCTAGCAACAAGTGATTACGGTTTCTAATTTTCTAATATTTGGTTATATGTGTTGTGCCCTAAATTCCTGTCAGTAAATCTGATTTTTCTGTTATCTTTCAATAAATTGAAGGCAGTTAGCCTATAACAAAACACAAGTTATGACACTCTCATAGTTATTTTGTCTCGCTGTCATTTAATACAAATCATGTTTGCTTCTTATCCTCTCTTGTAAAGGTACATCAAAACACATAGTCAATATGGCTTGCATGTTTATGCTTTCTACCTACAACATATGAACTAATGTTAATTGCAGGAATTTCCTATTTACACCTCAGTTTAGTCTTACATTGGAATTCTATATTGGGAGTGGGCAAACATTAAGATTGACTTATAAATGTAGGTTTAATGATTGTATTATTATTAACTTCGGTTTAAACATTTTAGGTTAGTGGTTTATACTTAATGAAGTTAACAAGTCAGTTATCTCATTAGGCTAAGTCATGACAATTGGTATCAATACCGACCTATTATTGGGGCATGGTGAGAGACTTGAGTAGGAAAGGCCTATCTGTAGACATGGTCAAAAGGCACATCACAACATGGAGCTACTATTGGGCTAAGTCTTACATGCCCTATGTTAGGGCTTGATTCTACGCTATGTTGAATCTTGACGATAACATCAAATTGTTTAGTGGGGTAGACAGTGGAAGTGGGTAAAGATTAAGATTGATTGTCTAATAGGTGTACTATTACTAACTTAGGCACATTTTGGACCAACGCAGAATCAACGAAGTTAACATGCCAATTATCATAATTAGACTAGCTCATGACAATAGGTCATACAACTATTTATTCAAAATAAAATGTTTTAATCCATGAGTTTTGCCTTATTAAATGGATTACAATTACAAGAATTGACAAATTAAATCTTAGACATAAAAGCAATAGGACATCTCACATAGGCAACATCAGAATTTTGTTTACTGTTATTCTGTCTTTGTTACAAGTAATCTCAGGACTTATGACAACTTTCAAATTGAACAATCTTTGCTGTTCAGAAATATAAAATAACTAATTTAAACATGCAAAGCTCTTCAACAACAAAAAAGCTGGAGCTTGGTTGAGCATTCATCTAGCTAAGAAACTGAGTTTTAAGTTCAGAGATTCAATCTTTGATCTGTCCGTTCATATAGCTAAGAAACTGAGTTTTAAGTTCAAAGATTCAGTCTTTGATCTGTCCATTCGGTTCATTCATTGGGTAAGTGGTTCCACTAAAGTAATACTAATGTATATGGAGTTATTATCATTAATACGATTTTGGAAAATAAACAACGTATACAAACTGTTCAGAACATTTTGCAATGATAGCATCTATGAGGCTGTCATAAGGACATTAAGATGTATATTTGACATAATATGTCATGATCTCTTCCTTTCTTTATAAAAATATCTATTTTTTAACTATATAATTCAGTAGAGACATGTGATAATGATTCACCCTCTATTCAAGTTTTGGAACCATGACTGTATAAAAGTGGTTCAGTTGTAACTCAAACACATATGCACCAGAATGATAATGACCAAAAATATTGAACGAAGGAAAAATGATATCAAAGAAGAATGCTTGCTCCTGGATAGTTATAATAATCGCTGGAAGTGGAATGTTCATGTGGTTTGTAAAGGTTCTTCCTTGATTATGCATCCAAGTGTTTTGACTTCATTAACTTATATTTGAGTATGTGCACCTTACCAACTTTTTCATCCATTTGAAATCCCCTCAACTTGGACCAGGAATTCCTTCTAAGTATGCCTCACACGCAACAGCCCTTTAACTTGAGGAAGTTGGATTCAACTTGAGAAAATCATACAAAATTTAAATCAGATGACTAAGAAGTCTGTGATTGCAACTGATTGTAATAAGTGCAGTCTATATAATTGCATGCAGAGAGCATTATTCTGCCATATTGTCATGGACAAACTTCGAAACATGATGTTTGATGTAATGCTTATGTATATCCGTGTCTTTTTGTATGTTCATGCTTTGCACAGCATGTAGAGGGACGGTCGAAGGCTTAATAGTCTCATTTTAGTTGGGTTTGGTGGCCGCTTTAAGCTTGTAAATAAATGTTGTGTCATGTGGACACTTATGAGAGATTTTCGGTCTGTAATTGACCATTTTGACCATTTGTTGTGCAACTGTTCTGAGCTTGTAAAGTCTATTTGTAATTTGCATTGTCTATGAAGTGTTTCCTGGAATGTTTGTTTGTGGATCCCGAATGAGGCATTTTCTCTAACATATTTTCTCTTTTGTGGGTCCTAAGGGACCATGGGAGGCTTCGGGGAGGTTGACCTTTGCGGACGAACACGCAAGGGTGCCGCACGACTTAGGCAAAACTAAGTCAGTGACAGATGGTATTAGAGCGGGACAAGCACTCGTAAAAACATTTGGCATGCGAACGTGGGGGACCTAGCAAGGCTGCGTTGAGGGCAGTCAGCACACGCGCGACCGTTTGGGGGAAAACGGGCATAGAGATGTATGGAAAAGGAGTCGCTCGGAGGAGCGAGCATCTAAGATTGACATTCAGATGAATGGCCAACACTTCGCGCAAGAGGCATCACGAGAACAAGCAAACTTGGAAGAATGCGGAGCGCACAAAGGTTGGGATGGCTGAGTTTGAGCTACAGCTCAACATTGACAACTATACTTGATGGTGCTCAAGGCAAGCGAGGCGCTTGGTAAAGGATGAGACCATGTAAGGTGGAATGAGTTGCTCAGCGACTGAAAGAGTTGTGCAAAGCTCACAGAGGTGTGGGGAATGGCTAACTCAAAGAATTTGGTACTCATGCATGGGCTTGTATGCGAACGATAGAATGTTCACGGTCATCCCAAGGCGATCGAAACTCGGCGCCATGGAGCATTGAAACTTTTTCTTCGGCATGTGAAGGATACGTCCGTAGAAGGCTGAAGAGTGCAGCGTGTTCAGCATGTTGCTAGGCCTTGAGGGGTGTAGTGGGGGCTGTATTGATGTGGAGTCGCAATCTAGCAAGTGTGTTTGTAGGAGGCAGAAAAATGCACAATTTGTTCAGCAAATCAGAGTAGTCCAAGGGGATGGTAGTCTCCGAAACGAAGAGAGATGTTGTTCCAATGGGATAGATATCCAGGAGGGATAAGTCCCGGCTCTTTAGAGGGAGAATCATGTGCAACAGACCACACATGTTAAGGAGGAGTACCTCAACAAACGACAACTCCACAAAGCTCTATGGACCAAGCAAGCGGCGATGAGTCGTCGCATGATCTCGCTTGAGAGAATGCATTGGTGGATGCATTGCGAGATCAAGTGGGGGAGCGACCCAAAGCAACACATATGAAGGCACACTTGGAGTCGATATGGAGATCGGACTCAAGGGAGGGTCGACCGCGGAATGGTGGGCGAAAAGCCACCATCAACTCAATGCAAAATGAGGAGTGGAGCAACTTAGGTGTAACTTGGCGGTACCCAAGCCGCATGAAGGAGCCAAAGATATAGAAGATTTAAACACGGAGCTTAAAGCACGCTTTTCCTCGACGAGGGTCAAGGACATGAACTCTTGTAGAGGCAAGAGCGGATCATGTTGTTCCATGGGTCCTTCATTCGACAGAAGCGGACTCATCTTGCATGGTGCCAAAGACGAAGGGAGCTTCGGGCACATGCACCTTATCTCAAAAAAAGCATTTGATGGAGGAAATAAGGCTCAACTCATGGAGGCAAAGTTGGTTTTCAAGGCCTCGCACCGGGCAAGAGGACGCGAGGTGGGTACTCTTGAAGAATACGCCACGTTGTTGTCGGTCCAAGTCGCCAGCAAGAAGCGGTCGCGTAATGAGGAGATTATCTTTGTAGGGGTAGAGGCCCGTGATCCGCATAATGGTGCACTAATCGCAGGGTCGATGGACTTCGTGAGCTACTAAGCGACGATCACGTCCTAGAGCGGTGCTTCATCTAGGTGTGACCCAAGAGTGGGTGGATGAAGGTCGATTGCCAAAAGAGCGAACAAAATCGAAGGTGGAAGAGACCCTGAGATGTATGGGCAGAGGCCACACATAGAGGGATCACAGTTCGAGTTCATCCCACAAAGATTAAAATGCAATAGAGATGTCACCAGGAGGCGACATGGTGCAACGGCTCATGGTGGAACAATTCATGGCAATGCGATACACACGACATAGTCCCGTGATGGACTAGATCATACGGAGGTATGATCGGGAGCTACTGGAAGCTCCACTTTGGTGAACAACATGACGGCAAAAAAGGCTATGGATTCAATGAGTGAAGGCCATGGTACCGCAGAGGCAGGTCTTCCGTGCGTGCATCGAATTTTACATCGGATGAAAGCCTTGGTCATTAGCATATGGAGGCTATGTTCCACTAAGGGAAAAGTTTGAATGCAAGTACCAGTGAGTCCCATGGGAGGAACTTGATCATACAGAGGTATGATCGAAGCAGCTGGAGAGTTGGACTGCTCTAGAGCTCATATTCGCTTAAGGGAACCCGACAAGTCAGAGAATAAGATCGAGTAAGCGAACGTTGCTACCAAGGAAGTTAAGGAGAACATAATCGGTGCAAACCCTACAACGTGATGGCAGAGGCCATGCATGGGAGTTGCAATATGTCTTTCCATCGACCAAAGGGAGCTACTTGGAGAACACATAGATATTGAAGCAGAGGGTCAAAAGGGGCGAGGAAGCGACGATGAGTCCAGAGGGACTTAGCTACTCAAAATCAAGCATCAGTTAAAATAGAGGTGGACTCAGAGAAGTGTCACAGAGACATATCTACTGATCGTGAAGAAAAGGGATGCAGATGTGAGGCGACAAATAGTAGAGCCATGGGCATGGCAGTGCCATGATACCGTAGAGGCAGGACTTCTGTGAAAGTCATTGATCCCTTGCTCTCATGGAGGGAGAGTACTTGGTCGTGAAAGGGGCCGAAGAGGTGGAGCATGCCCAGGCAAACTCCAAGTACCGAGACAGGCTGAAGGGCAGAGGCCAAGGAACTTCGTAAGACTGGTGTCAACGAGCTTCTCATCAAGATAGCCGAAAGTGAAGGACTTCGGGTCAAGCAAGAGTGCACGACCAAGGAACGAAGCAGGCAGTACGTGGTGCTGTACCTTTGCTACTCAGTGGAGTAGGCGGTAGGGTTGATGAAGAAGACGGTACAATCCCAGAGGTGACCAAATCTATTAGAGAATTACTCCAAGTTGGGGTGAAAACTTCCTGCATTCCAGAAGTTCAATAGCATTGAGAAGGTGAATCACAGTAACTAACTTAACGCAAGGAGTGCAAACACTTCAAGTGCTTCAGAAGTGTGAGCAAAGAGCAGGTGAAGGCCAGTAACCAGCTCGATGCATGGAGTACAACCTCGAGGAGGCGGGCGAAGTCAAGTAACCTTTGCCTTATCAACTCTTAAGAGAATGGGCGAAACCGAGTACCCCAATTCTCTTATCTATCCAGCAGAGGAGCTCTGTACAGGTTCAAAGACCCTTCGAAGATAATAGAAGACAATAGTTATCAAATCCTCACCAACGGTGATCAGTTATACTGAGAATAGATTGTCCGCTTCATTTCCCAATGAAATGCCAATCGAAAACGGAAGTGATGCGAATCTACTTGGAAGTGACAACTAAGTGAAAGAAGAGTCAATGGGCAAATTTTGTGCAGGAATGACCCAAAACTTCAAAAGTTTACGAGGCGATGCTCATTAAAGTTCCAACAAGCATCCACCCAGTTTAAGCAGCATGAGGCATTTGAGAGACTAGCGCATTAGTAAGAATGGTCTTTTCCTTCATCTAGAGGATCCGTAGGAACCAATAAGGATCAACACAACTCAGCCAACCCCACACTAGAGTCAGAGTCATTGGCGAGTTGAAGTAGCATGGCGGATCAAAGGTTCGACTACTCAAAAACAGTAGCGGAGAGCAGTTGGGAGCCAAGAGGTGCATTGCAGCTGGAGCAGAAGATTGAAGACTCAGCAAAAGCGAGGAGTTGTAGTGTTCACAAAGGCTTCGACGAGGACGTCAAAGGAATAAGTGGGGGAGAATGTCACAGACAAATTTCGAAACAGGATGTTTGATATAATGCTTATATATGTCCGTGTCTTTTGGTATGTTCATGCTTTGCACAACATGTAGAGGGACGACCGAAGGCTTAATAGTCTCATTTTAGTTGGGTTTGGTGGTCGCTTTAGGCTTGTAAATAAAGGTTGTGTCATGTGGACACTTGTGAGAGATTTTCGATCTGTAATGGATCATTTTGACCCTTTATTGTGCAACTGTTCTGAGCTTTTAAAGTCTGTTTGTAATTTACATTGTCTATGAAGTGTTTCCTGGAATGTTTGCTTGTGGATCCCGAGTGAGGTATTTTCTCTAACATGTTTTCTCTTTTGTGAGTCCTAAGGGACCATAGGAGGCTTCGGGGAGGCTGACCTTTGCGGACGGACACACAAGGGTGTCGTACGATTTAGGCAAAACCAGCCCATGACAATATGCTGTGATTCCTGTAGTAATGTATGATCTCCATAAATGTGTATCTATTTTCTGCACTAAATCAAGTATAGGAAATAACCTTGTGATTCTTATAAGCTGTTTGAAGAAACTATTGAGATATTATTGCTGTATAATTTTAGTTTACCATGCTTCTTTTAATACTTGCCAACAATTCTTTTCCTCGGTAACATCCATTATTCTCATAGTTACTTATGTGTCCATCTTCATTGGGACAAGGATCATTGCCTTCATCAATTGTTGATGTGTCCAGGTTTAATACAGCTGATTCAAAAATGTTATATGACATATGATGCTATCAGTTTTTTGCAGATTGGTTGCTCGAATAGTAATGCTTTTGATAGAGGTCGAAATGTTTGTCGTTTGGATTTCTGAAGTTGAAATTCTAGTACTGAAACTCTTTTCTTCAGTATCACAATTTTGATATCCCCTTTTTTTTTATCTCTATATCATTATTCTATAATGAGAAGAAAGATCTGAAATAGTAAGGAAGAAATCTCATTTTCTGAAATAGGGAAAGTAGAAATCCCATTTTCTTTATTTATCATGAAAGTTATACAGAAAGTGAATTAGCATCTATTCTAGATTGATGTATTTTTTATACTATTAATTTGGTATAATAAGCTAAATTGAGTTGATTAGTCCAACTGTTGTGGACTATGATTTGATTGTCCTTGGTCAAATTGATAGCACAAATCCTTCAAACGAGGTGTGATTTGTGGATATAACATTATTGCTCTCTTTATCCTTGGATACCTATGAAAAGCAGGGTATCGGATGCGGTGAATTCTAAGGTAATGGATATAGCAATTCATCAGCTATAATCCCTTCAGCCTGCATTTGCAATTACATGGTGACTTGTTTGGACCCCCTGCATTCGCCAATGCAGGTTGTCATTGCATTTGCGGAACTCAAGATGCACAGAACGATGAAACAAGAAGTAATAATTTAAGGACAAGAGTTGCACTTGCAGCCTTGTAATTTGTTGCAACAAGTTGGTTTCATGATGATGTAGGGTGCAAAAGTAATCCCAAATGTGCATTTGGCCATCATACAAACTATCAAAAGTATTTAAAGGGTGTTAGCTCTAAAATATGTTGAAATTGAATTGAAAAAATTGAACTCAAATTAAGCCTAAATCGAATTGATTCATCAATAATTCAATTTTGAATATTATAAATGGTTCTAGCTTAGGATGGTACTTGTTGATTCGATTAATCGATTTAGATTGAGTCGAATTGATTTTAATTTAAAAAATATTAACTCAACCCAAACATCTCAAACCTCTAAAATCTTTTCCAAACTCTCAAGTGTTCATCATCTTTCTTTCTTCCTATCTATACTTCTTTCACATCATCTCTTTCTTAGTCTTACTCTATCGTCTCATATATAATCTTTTTTTTTTATCCTTCTTCGTTAATAATTTTTTTGTTGATTTATTTGAATTCCTTTGTTAATTTGAATATATCGCTTGCATATCCTCATCATTAAGAAAAAAGGATGGCTTGTGAAGTTGTTATTTTTATAGGATATCTTTAATATAAAAATAAAAAATCACTTGCGTCCAATTGTTTAGAATATTTGGAATGATATTTATGATATAAATTTTTGAGAATATATGTCCAATTAGATCAAAATTTTAGTTTTATTCAATTAAACTGATCGATTCATCAAACCTAATCAGTTCATTTGAAATATATATTAAATTACTTAAAATTAAAAACTGATTACTCGAATCAGATTAATCAGTTTTGAACCGATTCGATTAGGTAGGTCTAAAATAGTTTTGATCTGGAGTATATTGATTTAGGGGGGTGAGTGGTGTAGTGTATGATGAGCAAAAATAAAGAGTATAGTGAGAGATGATTGAGTGAAAGAGCTAGTCCTAAGCCAAATACAATTAAGGGTTTAATCAATTCTATTCTTCGAATTAATACATCATATAAACTTCAAGGGTAGCAAACATTTCTTCCGTAAATAATCCTTAACATAAATAAAATGATCTAAGACTTTTAGCCTTGAACGTTGTAATGGTAATCAAGTGGATGGTGATAGTGCAGTAGAGGTGATGGTGCTTAAGGTGGTGGTTATTGATAGGGGCTACGTTAAACAATCATTAATGACTATGATGAAAACGAAGAAGATGGATGGTGAGAAGAATGAGGGAATAAGAAGAAGATAGGATAGGGTCTCTTGTCCTTCAGGAATCTCTTATAATTTAGGGAATCTCTTATCATTTAGGTCTCTTACATAAGGTTCTTCGTGGCTACAAGCACTAAATTCTTCATTTATTCATTTCAAAATATGGAGGAGGGTTTACAATACTTTTATAAGAATGAATATCCCTTGGATAAGTGACAAATGCTCCTTCTAGAAAAGAAGTGGGTATGGATTCATAGGATATAGACAAGTGTCAACAATTAGATGAGTATCAAATACTTTCTTCTAGAAGAATGGTGGGCAAATATTCATAGGTTGAGGATAAATGTCTATCCTTGCATGAATGTCACATACCCTCCTAAAGGAGAGAGAGTTAAAGATTCATCAGATGAGACATATGCCCACTCCAAAATCTCCTACCACGTGCACTTTAAGATGTGTTCATTGCCTAAGTCTCATGTACATTAAATTATAACTAGCATCTCAATAAAAATAAAAATAATATATATGTTACTCTTATTTAGTAATATAATTTGTGATGTTTATGTTTCATTAATATGATAAATGATCGTTAAAGTTAAAGTATAATTTTTTCAAAATATGTTATTCATAATGTTCTAACAAATTTTGGTTGAGTAAGCATAGCATCGATGTCTACTTTAAGCATATTTTATAGTAATAAGATAAAGTGTGCTAGTGGACTTGAATATGAGATCAAGTTATGGTAATAAATATTCATATAATGACTAAAAGTGGTGGTTAAAATTTAATTGATCTAAAGTGAATCTCAAAACTTGAATGAGTTATATATATATATATATATATATATATATATATATATATATATATATATATATATATATATATATATATATATATATATATATATATATATATATATATAAAAATAAGCTATTTCAACATAGATGGAGTAACAAAAAATTAAATAGAAATATTGAGATACATAAGTAAGATTAAAGAATGAGTTTAGACCAAAAATGTTATCTTTGTCAAACCAAATTAAATCCAATTAAAGTTGTTTCAACCTTATAATTATATTAGTTAAGAAAAATAAAAAACTTGAATTAAGGTCCAATGGGATTGAACCTTAGACATCAAGCTAACCTCTTAAGCACCTTTATCTTATTTTGATCTCATAATCTTTATCAACTTGATAACACATAACCCTTTCTCTTCTTCAATCATTCTCTCAATTTTTCTCATGGAGGACAGGAAATCCTATATATTCTTCCCTTGTTATATCTAGGATTTTGATTTTATAAATTATAGATTGATCTTTTTAGTTGCTTTTGAATAACCTTTGCTTCGAATTCATATTTTATTTTTAGATATATTTTGTATAAATCTCTTATGGTTCTAAGGCTTTTAGTATGACTTTAATATAAAATTGATGTATGGAACTATAAGTGCCCTAATATGAGATACTCATAATCTTTTATTTTTTGAGAAGGGGTTCTATTTAAGCTGAATTGACCCTCTTATGGATATGATTAGATTTTTTTCTTTTGATACATTTTAAAATATTTTCTTAGAGTTACGTGGGATTTGAATACGAGTAAATATCACCTTTGTGTATCAAGATATGAGATCTATAAGTTCAAACAGTCCCAACCTAATTTCAATGGAACAAAATAGGTATTGGTAATTGAATTAGAAGAGTAATTTAGCCTTTAAATGATTTCATTTTAAGTTAAAAATTAGTGTGTATTTAGTTCTATATAGTTTTAAAAAAATTTTATAACATTTCATGATAATTCAAAATTATGTCATTAGTTAAAATAATGAAGTGAAATTTCTTGATTGATATTAGTTTATTTGATTATAAAGTGAATTGTTAAAAGAAAAATTGGTGGTGAAATTTTGATGAATTTTCAAATTGAGTATAGTCTATTTTATTGGGAATTTATTAAAAATTTTCTATAAATTTTGTTATGAATTATTATAAATTAATAATTCAAGAGATAGAGTTCTTAATTATGGCATGCCATGATACTATGCTCTTAATTTGATATATGTACCATTCCTTAGCATACTTAATTGTTATAAAATATGATCTTTCATTGATATCTTCATTTCTAAGTTAAATAATATAAGTCTAATCCATTACAAAATAGTGGTCATATAAATTATCATATTTATAATATATTTTAAAAAACATGTTTTAATGATATGATTGTTATAAGCCGCTAAATGTGAATATATATATATATATATATATATATATATATATATATATATATATATATATTAAGTATAAAAATATATGAATTATGATAAAAATTATACTATATTCATACGATGACGTATAGTATGGGAATGCATAAATATGTTATGATGTACAATGCACGTATATGCTATGATGTGCAATATAGAAGTACATGTATATATTATGATATGTAGTATGGAAGTATACGTGTGTATTATGATGTGTGGTGTGAAAGTGCACACATATGTCATGATATGGATGGTAGATGTCCATAATTTTATCATGTTTCTTTTTGCATATGCTATGTTGTAAGATTATGCTTCCGAAAAAAGTCATACAATTAGGTGTTTATTGTTAAATGTCTTATGTTGATGATTTTGAAGTATTATAGACATGATATATGCTCACTTAAATAAAGTTATAAAGATTTATACTAAGTGATATTCAATATAGACCCTATTTTACATGTAAAAATATTAGTATTTCGCCCATGTGATTGGGCAAGGAAATGAGCATGCTCAAGCCCTATGCTACTATAGACATGGACAATGACCTATAGACATTTGTTTATTTATAACTTTTTGACATATTGTGTGAGTGTGTTTTCCTCTTTGTTATATGCTATAATTATGTACAAGTGTCAAAATTACTGTGTTTAGGGGGAGCCCTATCATTTTATTTAATAAATTAACATGTTTTATTTTTAAGATTACCTATATTCATATATGTAGGGTGTGGGTGAGATGAGAAGGGTGTTACAATGACATCCCCCTTTAATGACACCATAAAAGCCCAAGCCCAATATCCAATATGGTGCAGTAGAGATAATGACACTTAAGTCGGTGTTTGTTGACATGAGCCTATGTTAATGGCGATCGATAGCTAATATTGTTACTCTTTTTAGTAGTGGTGTTGTTGGTATGATGGCGATGATGTTACTACGATGAAAACAAAGGAGATGGATAGTGGGAAAGAGAGAATTAAAAGAAGATAGAGTAGAGTCTCTCACCCTTGAGGATTCTCTTCTCATTTAGGCCTCTTATCTAATATTCTAGGTGGTCACAAGTACTTAATTATTCATTCATTCATTCCAAAATGTGAAAGAGGGTTTATAATGCTTTTATAAGGATATCCGGATGAGTCTAAAGATAAGTTTTCACTTTTAGATGAGTAACACATATCTACTTCTAAAAAGAATTATAGATAGGACCTATGAGAACAAGTGTCCACCCTTATACAAATATCACATGCCCCTTTCTAGAAAAGAGGGAGTTAGATTCATAGGATGAAGAGATATGTTCACTCCAAAATCTTCCACCAAGTGCACTTTAAAATGTGCCTATAACATATCTTTGATGGTCAATACAAGTCCAAGCCCAAATTTCAATATAATACAAATATATCTAATGTCCAAAGTTTACTCTAATATAATAAATAATAAAAAATAAAAAATAGACCTTGCATTAGCATTTAGGTTCGTATGGCTCCATTACAATACAAATTTTTGGATCAAAATCTTGTCATCACTATCTAAAATAGTTTTAAAAATTCACTCATTTAGATTTAGATCTGACTAAATATAGACTAATAGTATAATTTAAAATCATTTGAAGCCACACAAATTATTCATATAATTAGTAAAGGTACATTTAAAGTTCCTATACATAACTAAGAATAATCTAATTAAGGGACCCATTAGTTTGACAATCATAGCTGATTTATAACCATAAAGTTTCACATTTTATTTGATATCAATCTCCTGACATGCAACTATTTGAAGTTTGAATTTTGATGATATTCTTTCCGAAGCAACTTGGTCAAAATGTATCAAATCATTGATATTTAAAGAGACACAATGACCATCATTGAATTCATGTTCTTGATAATTCTAAAATTTATGTCCAAAGAAAACTCTGTATTTTCTAATGAAAAAATAAATGTTATTGAACACTTGGAATATTTCGCTGAGAGTCGACTTGGCAGATAATTTCGTAAATTGATGTTCAAACTTTTAAGAGTTATGATGCCTGCCATGGGAAAAAAAATTGCAAAGCATTTTTCACAAGTCGTAGGTTCGATAAAAAAATTTATATCAACTATTCTTTTTTCATTATATCTTTTTTAGAATTAAAATATTAGTTTGATATTGATACACTATACTCATCTATCAAATGTTGAGTATTTGAAATTTGATCATATCAATTAGGCATCAACAAGATCTTGGATCAAATTCCACCTTCACATACTATTCACCTTAGTGCAACACCAATAAACTAATGCCATCGGTTTCATGTATATCGAAATAGGTATATCTATAAATATGAGGATGATTAGGAGACACGTCATTCGTAAATCGGAACAGAGCTTGTAGATTTGGACTCACCCACTGATTTGATGAAGTAATCATATGAAGTGGATTAGGATCGAGCCGAGAAATGTTGACTGGCCAACAGGGCCGAGTCCAAATTGGGTCGCGGTCAATCGATTTGCTAGTCAAAATCACAATCATATATATTTGACACACCAACGGTATTAGGGGGCCGGAAGGTGGCCATGTTCACATGTTCGTGGGCAAGTAGGGGTTTGACGAAAGGGAACGGTCCTAATTGATGATGCGAAAAGAACGAAGAAGAATAACAACAGATTTTTTTTGTTTACTTAAATTCAATCATGCATTATAACTATATATAAAAAAAGTCTTTGTTATTGTGCTTTTATGCTCTCTTAATTAGTTTTTACTTAGAGATATTATTTTTTTATCATTTTAATGAAAATAGTCCTTCATCCTCCTCTACGAGTGGTGTTGTTTGTATCTTTCGTTATCTCTATCCTTACTCTATTGACAATCATATTATTCGTTACACCTTTTCCTTTTTTTTCCTCTTACTTTGCCATTGATAATTCGTTGTTTGTTGCATCCTCCTACTCATCTCTTCCTCGTATGTAATATCATTCGCTTATTATTGTCCCATACTCCCATTGTAAGTGGAGTGATCGAATAAAAGAAAGAAGAGGGAGAACAAAAGAAATCATAGGCTACACCACTCATAATGGTTACAGGTAATCTATCGATAATTGAGAGTGACTAGTGAAAGATAAATAGATTTTTTAATCAAATAAATAAAAATTTTAAAAAACACTCAATTTAATTATAGCAAATTTTGAAGTAACATATTTAGTCTATCCACTATCCATTAAATATTAAGATATTTATTAATATATATTTAAAATAAGATAATCATTATTAAATATGATTATTAAGAGTCATAATACTTATATTTCTTTAACAAATGTTAAAGAGCAGGAAGCTCAATTAATATTTTAATATATATATATATATACATATATTATACATAAATATGATCCTTGCACTTAAAATAATATATTATCAATGAAGCATATACGTCACCAATTAGTAATTATTATTAAACATGATTATTGAGACTTATTACTTTAAAGGATACTAATATCAATTAATATTCATATATATATATATATATATATATATATTATTGAGAGTTAAAAGACTTTAAATTTTCTTACCAACTTTCGAAGGGTACTTATATAAATTAAAAAATCAATTAATACCTTGATTCGTGGACATGTACGCCGACATATACATTACTCGGGTAAATATATAAATCACTAACTTTAGAAGGATGAAAAATAAAGAATAAACGGACAAAAAATACGACCAACGAAGGAGAGACAGCGACGAGGAAGCGCCCCCAAACCGGCGACAAAAGAAGGGAACAGAAAGGGTACCTTCTTCCCCAATCTCCCTCTCCTTTCCGATCGATCCCATTCACTCCTCTCCATGGCCACGCACTCTCTGCCTCTCCTCCCCCTCCTCCTCCTCCTCCTCCTTTCCGCCTTCTCCGTACCGGTTCCTCGATCCTCTGCCGCTGCGGCGGCAACGTCGGAGGCGCCTTTCTGCCCCCGATCCGACCTCGCCTTCGTCGGCGGCCTCATAGCGCAATGCCCTCGCTGGATCGAGCTGTCTTTCCCCCTGGAGGTACGCTTTATTTACTCCCTTCTTCTTGCCGTTGAAAGATCAGTCCCTTTCGCTCGATGACATCTTCCTCTTCGCTATTGGTCTTGGAGTTTTGATGATTCCGCATAAGTCGTTCGAATCCAGGGCCTGATTCATCTGCAATAGGATTTTGTAGGTCTGGATCTGTTCTTTTGATATCAACAATGGCAGAATCGTAATTATAAGGATGTGACGTTTTATCTGAGTATAGCATTCGTTAATGCAAGATGTTCTGAATAGTGCTAACGCGAAAATATACTGATCTTTCTGATCTTTTCACTTTTGTTACAAGTTGGGGTAGTCGATTAATATGGTTGTTCTGTTTCTATGCATAAAATATGCTACTAATGCGTGCACAGATGAAAATAAGAAGCCCACTGAGACATGCCTTGATGTTGAGCAGTTAGCTTTACACTATCTTACAGTTAATTGAGCCTAGAATTATGTATTGCATGCATTAGTTCCTCATATGTGATTAATCTGCTGAAATATTTGCTCTTCGTTGGGTTTTTGTTGATGCCAACTTAAGATGAACTGAGAAAGGAGAGAAAAGGAGATTAAAAATTTTCTAGAACAGTACAGTCTCAGTTCTCTATTGGTCCTCAGCTAAATTTTCAATTATTACCCATGGACCAAGAATGTGTAGTGTGATGAATTGAGAAAGGGGAGAAAAATGAGATTAAAAATTATCTAGAACAGTACAGTTCCAGTTTTATAACTGTCAGAAATAGGATGATGGACTCACATCTGTATTTGTCCCCAACTAAATTTTCAATTACTACCCATGGACCAAATATGTGTAGTATTTGATATAATCTTCTCTTTTCTTGTTGTTAGTGGCATAATTAGATGGTTCAGTGTCATTATTTTTGTCAAGCAGAGTGTGACTTTGAATTACTAATTAATTCTGAATTGGTTGTGGCTGACAAAATTTCTTGGGAACTGCTTTGAAAGCATATAGTGAAATACCTTAAAGCATAGAACTTCTCACAATACTTTGTTGCTGATTCAGTGGTCTATGCTATCAAGCTAACTAATGTCTTTATACCTTATTGAGTTTGTACTAGTCAGGGCCATATATTTTTAATTTAAATTAAATTAAAAACTTTCAGCATAGAAATCGGGAGCCAGATGTTTAACCTAATATGCTGATGCATAGGATATGGAAGCATAACCATCACATGCTTTTGCAGACGGTCTACTTGTTTGTTGAGACTTGGATGAGAAACACTTCAATTCTTTTTGAGATATTTGAAGCTTTAAACAGTATCATAGTATAAAGAATGTGATCTCTTTTTGTGATTGCTTTGGTAAATTTTTATTTGCTTTTCCTCAAAAGTGTAACGTGGTTGAACTTTATAGGTGCATTGTTCAATTTTTGTTAGAAATTGATATGAGACATATGCATAAATATAGTTAACTACCCAAATAGTTTATAACTTTAATGAGTGTGCCTTTATGATTAATAGAGCCTTGGTGTAGTCTTAGACATGCATTTTCAGAAGATAAAATCATAACATTAGAGAAAGCCTTTTTTGATTAAAATGATAAAAGTCAAATATTTGGCCCTTCGATCTTCTGGTGACATCCTTGGATGAAACTAAATTGTTGAAACGAAATATACACACACGCATGTGCATGCACTTATGCACACACACACATACACACACCACATACATTGAATGAGAAAAACTGATCGTGTATATTTTTTGGATCATGTGTTACTTCAGCCAAAAAAATAACAAAAAATTGCAAAAACCTTTTTTTGTTTTGGAGCTATTCTTTCAATTTGCAATACTATGGCCAAATTGAAAGGTGATAAAACATTAATTGTGGAGATTCATCCTTGATACTGACATAGTGTTTCTTTCTTTGATGAGGGAAGATTTGGTACTATTGAAGAATTTGGAGTATGTAGCATGTGGAAACAAAGAATCTAAGATGTTGCGTGTATCATTAGAAAGTAGTAACAGGTAATACTCATCAAAAGGAGAAAAAAGAAGATATTGAGAGAAAAAAATGATGAGAGCAACTATAAGCACTTTTCAGTAATATGAAATCCCTCAGAATTTCATAAAACCATTTCTTGATAGCATTTATGAACTTCTCATGTGGCTACTAGTTCTAGAAACTATTGATCCAGAAGAGACATCTACAGTAAGTATTCCTGTAGTTCTTCAACTGGAAAATGAGAGTTTTGCTTAAAGTTTTTCACCAATTATACTCTTCGGAGTATCTAAACTTATATGAATGTTGATTGCATCTTGGAGAGATTTTTTTCTGTGAAGCAAAGATCAATTGAGAGTTCATATATCTTTGAATAGTAGTTATTTTTAGAAATTAAGCGGCTCATTATATCTTAATGTCCTTTCATACTGTTGTAATTTCATATTAAGTAGCACAACAGAAGCACCTGACTTATTCAGCATAGACATTGATTCTTTCTATGGTTATTAACATATATCAAAACACCACCGGAATCTAAGGATTACCTGCAATGACTTCCATGCCTATCATCATAATTGCCCATCATCATAACTTTCTTACCATATATCTAAACTTTGCTCTAGATCAGCACTATAGGTCAATGTACAAGATATGATCTGAAGTAATTCTAAAATGTAGTTTTTCAGCCAATCAGGCTGAATTTGGGATGAATATATATAGAAATATTGATATAAGCGAACATCATTCAGGCTGGTAGGCAAAGAATCATTAGCTCAAAAGCTTCTGACAACAACAATGATGACAAAAAAGTTGTAAAGTCTCAATTATTTGAAGTCGGTTACATGGATCTTTTGTGGTCATTGAGATCTGTAAAAGATCATATGTTTAGTTAAGTTAGAACATTTAAATCTTAATTTATAGTTTATATTAAGATCTTCCTATACTTCTTCTTATACCATTGATAGTAATTATTTCACCTCTTAACTATCGCATTTGTAGGTCTCGGTTTTAAGCACATATCTATAATCGATTCTTTCTCATCTTATCCTATATCAAGTTGATACCTGATTATTCACGAATAAAACCATTTCTTTCCCTATCTTTCCTATTATATCCATACATTCACCTCAATATTCTCATCTTAGCGGAATAGATTTTTTATATATGTTGTTTCTTAGTTGCCACACCCGTCCAACAAATTTTTTTATTGTTTCTAATAAAAAATTTCTTTTAGCCTTAAAGGTATCTAATGATCACATAATATATGTATTTTTAAACATATTATATGTTAACCAATTGAGAAAGAGGAGAAGAAACTTTTTTTAACAATGTTACATATCCTTCATCACTTTGTTCCCTTTTCTTCTCTCCATGTGAATAAATGGGGTTACTGCTCCATATGTGTATGTTCAACTTATTGTAATTTGGCAGACCCTACTAACATCCTTGATTGATCTATCTTAAAAGAGAGTAGCAAATTTAGTTAACCGTGCGGTATCTTAATCTTATGTAATATCTTTGTGAAGCTAAAATATATTGTTGTCTAACCCATTAAACCAATATGAGAAAGTTTTATAAAATAACTCAAGACCTAATGAAAATGAAGAATTTTATGATATGATCTTTAACATCTTGGCATCTTTGTTGTAGTTTCAATTGTTTTACTAATGTTTGAACCAAGGTATGCAATTTAAAACGCTTCTGAGAGTTTTGACGTTAAGCTTCGGTATGATCGTGGCGAATCTTAGAAGCGAATCTCTTGTTAACGATTTTACTACTTTCGGTATATATATGTATGTATATATATATGTATATATATAATTCGGCGACGTCGCCTCGTTTATATATATATATAAATTAATATATATATATATATATATTTATGTATAAAAGATTATATATATATTATTTTTAGAAAAGGCGACGTCGCATTGCATCGGTGACGTCGCCTTTTCCTTCTCCCATGCGGGGCGACGTCGCCTCGTTTATATATATATATATATATATATATATATATATATATATATATATATATAATTTATTTATAAATATTTATATATAAAATATTTATATATATATATATTCTTATATATAAGGCAACGTCGCGTCGCCTCGGCGATGTCACCTTTTATAAAATATTTATATATAAATATATACATATATATATAAATATATACATATATATATATATATACATATATATATATATATATATATATACATATACATACATACATATATATACATATATATAAATAAATAAATAAATAAATAAATAAATAAATATATATATATATATTTCTTTCCGTCCGGTAACGAGCGGTTCGTGTACCGATAAACTGACAGACCGGTACATACCGCCCGTACCAGGCGATATTATTCTAAATTACATACCTTGATTTGAACATATTGCTACTGTCTCACTCCTTGATAATCTCATTTCTTCTCACAAGACCATTCTAAGCAATTTTTTGACTCAACTAACTAGTTGGTTGTCTATTTAAAGAAATAATAATTAACAATTTATGACATGCCACTATTCTGAAATTTCATTAGAATTTATTGTATCAAATTTTGATTAAAGGTTGTAGATGAGTTAAACTATCTGTTAGGTTATTATTGTATGTTTTTCAATTTTTTTGTTCTTTACCCTCCAAGAAAATGCAGTTTGACTGTGGTTGTTTAAATCCTAAGGTTGAGCCTAAAGGAAATTAATTTTGAACCTCACGTTAAAAGATATTACTTACTTTTTGGCTTTGTTTATAATACTAATAAGATGGGATGGTTAGAATGATAAGTGATGAACGACTTGTTATAAGCAACGTAATATGAAACAAGAATATCAGTGCTATAGGCATACCTGGCAATTAATCATGTTCATATAATCATGTATCAAAAAAATCTTTTCAAATGACTGGTTTCTTAAATCCATAGACATGTGTGCTTCGTTTTCATTTGAAGATATAAGGTACAAAGACTTCTACAAATTTTTAAAAATCATTTAGTTGCATATGCTTGTTGGAAAAAACAAAATTCTTTCTAAGCTTCTTACTTGGGAGCAGTGATTGCAATAGGCACTCGGGCGAGGCGAGGCGAGGCCCAAGCGCCTCGCTTTGAAGTGCGTCGCCTAGGCGCTCACTCGAGCCGAGGCGCTAGGCGCTTCGGGCAAGCGCCTGGGTTAAACCAGGCGACTGAACCATATTTTAGGTTTGGTTGGTCTCTGGTGTTTTAGTTGGTTCAATCGAACCAACTAAATCACCGATATCAGGCTCTCTCTCGCGATTTCCCTAACTTCCCCAACCCTAACACTTGCGATTTTGCTGTCGAGATTTCTTCTCCGTTGTCGCTGCTCTCTGTTGCCGCTACCGCTGCTCGCTGTTACTGTCGCTACTCGTCGTTGACACAATCGCTGCTCGCTGACTGCTCATCGCTGCCATAATCGCTTCGTCATTCTTTCGCCACTCTCGGTTGTCGCTTCGCCGCTCAACTACCAATGCTTTGCACCTTTCTTTGCGTCGTTGCCTTAGCGACCTCGGTCTTCTCACACTCTTCTCACTATCTTTAACATTATATTAACAAGATATCTTGCTACACAACATATACTAATAATAGTATTTTTATTTATTAGATTAATAATATATGATTTTGATTTTAATACTATTAATTTTTATTTATTTAAAATTATTGTTAGGTTTCAGAATAAATGACAAGTGTACAAACTACAAAGCAACTCAATAGATTTGATGTAAAATTTTATTAATTTGATTTTTGAGACTTTTTATTAATGTGACATTATGATTTTGTACTCGATTTTCTTAATTTAATAGCATATTTTTTATTTAAATAATTATATTTATAAATTATATTATATATTTTTATATTTTAGCATCTCGCTTCGCTCGGGCGAGCGCCTAGTGCCTTGGGCTTTTTTGGACATTGGCTCGTTTTGACGCCTAACGCTTTTTAAATCACTGTTTGGGAGTATAGTTCACATTGGATGTCGTTTTCTTTCAAGAGAATAAGAAATGACAATAAGCTACATAAGGAGTGTGTGAACATCAATTGAAAGTCTGGTTTGTACATTTATTGTCTAGAATGGATTTGGTGAAAAGAGTTGGTTAATTTGTGTTAAAGAATTTAGGAAACAAAAGAGGTAGCTTATGAGGTGCATATGTTCAAGGTTTTAGAAAAGCATAGAATAATACCAGGTAGGACCTAGAAATCCAACTGCTGGTTTTAAGGAGAAGACCAATGGTCATTTTTATGTTCATTAAATGAAGAGACTTTTTTTCTTCTTGGATGAAAGATGTTGATGATGACCTATTTGACAAACGTAAATTTTTGAACCCTAAACTCTAAAATTTTGAACCTAAATAGGGATTGTAGAAGATCTTATGGTAGTTTTGTCATATATTTAATTCTCTCAGGAGGCACAATCTTTGAGTTATTTCTTTCTAATTAAGGTGGAGTTTCACTTGATGGAGTATGCAATAAATAATTTTTTGTTCATCTAATGGAGCCTAGGTTCAAGGCAGAGTGCATGCCCATATTGAAGCAATGTTATCCTGAAATGAGAGTTTGCTAGAAAGAACCTTGAAAGGTGAATTGAATTTAAAATGAGATGCACTTACCATTTAGTAATATCTAAATAATCGAAATATAAATTTTTACTTATAATATGGGCTAGATAGTCAAATTTTGTGTTAATTTCAAGATGCATTTACAGAAAGGTTGTGGTTTCAAGGTCTTGTATAAGCGATAGAAAAGAGGAACTTTCTAGGTAGAATGCCTCGACAATAACAAACTCTCACACATCAAAGTATTATTAGTTATAATGCCAATACTCATATATGTCAGGTCTCCATACCACATATACTTATTCAGTTTCTAGACATTATAGATTTAAAAAATTGAACTCCATTGTCGTGAAATATGAAATATAAAATAAGTATAATATCAAACATTGACAATGAGATTGTGCAGAAATGATAAAGTTTTAGCAACAATTAGTCATACACACTTAGCAATTTGTCAGCAATAAAGACAAAATCCTTAATGTTATAAAGCAATTTAGGCACTTGACCATTTTAAAGGACCCATAGGAGTGCACCTAATTGAAGTCATGAATATCAAGTGAGTTGAGGCTTATTACAATCAGTCTTGGTGCACCTCTTGCCTGGTCAAACCTTTACATCTATAATAACACTGTATATGAAGAAGTTGCTTTTAACACAAATTTTTTGGTTTTACTTTATAGAAAAAAATGAGTAGGATATAAATTTCAGTTTCTTCAACAATTAAAACAGATCTGTGTCTGTATCAAATATATCATGGATACACATATTCATGTGATATGTGCTGAGTAGATGTCAGTAGGGTTTGCCTTACCAGTCCACACCGATGTACCGACCGGATGGTGATATGGTATGTGTCGCTCCATACCGACCTACCGTGTGTTGGTATGGTGGGGCATACCAATGGAACAGAAAAATGATCAAAAATGACTTCAAAATTTTTTGAAAAATACAGAAATGTTAGATTAGTGTTTTCAAGTTGTAAATAAATATAAATTTAGTATAATTTTAGCAAAATAATCTAAATTAGGAAAGAATAGTGGCATATATATTTTTTGGTCTTTGAGTAGTAGCTCTGTGGTACGTTTTGGACTATCATTTCATTGATATTGAATTATCTATAAAGAAATGATTTAAGTTGTTAGATTATTTGTTAAACTTAAACTTTAAGATTCAAATGAAGTAATCGATCTATGGATATAATTAGTTCTACCAAACAACGGGACTTCACGGGCGGTGGATTGGGGTTCTCGATTCTATGTATCCGTGTATCAACTTGATATGTTTGTCGAACCCAATCGTGAAATTGATCTCATGACATAGTATATTGATATATCATATGTCATTGGTGCATCAATATGGTAATGGTCATAATTTGATCATCGTGAACCATACGCGTTCGATGTGGCTCCTGAGACAAGTATTATTGTGGCATGCATTGAAATCTGCAGAGGTTGGAGAATATCGGAACTTCTATTTTCGCCACTGATCTATTGCTCCATATCATAAGATCAATTATCGTACTATTGCTCGGAGAAGAATGACAAACTATCACCGCTACTCGGAGAAGAATGACCAACTTTCACGTCGAGCTCCATGATCTAAACCTAGGTGACATGTATAAAATGCTGCTCCTCGATCCATGCACTACCCTGAAACTATGTAGATGGGACCATCAACTTCGTGGCGTCATTGACATTGTTGTTAACGTCGCTATCATGTCTTCAGACCAAGCGAGTTGTTGAATGCGATTGAGAAGTTATTTACATACCTTTGATTAGATATTTCTTCCTCTAACTTAGGTGTTAATCCTCCCTAATTATTTGATTTAGTCCACGAATCGTAGCTTTGTGGAGTTCAAGAGAGTGCAAATGGGAGACTGAGAGAAATACGTGAGTAGAAAGTGATTGATAGAGTAGATGAGTTAGAGAGGGTGAAAGGGGAGAGAATGAGGAGGTAGAAAGGGTTTAAAAACCCTAAATCTAGTTTAAACGATCAAATGGACCATTTAAATTCAACAAATCCCAACCATTCATCGGTATCGATCGAAATTCGATTGTTACTGATCGGTACAGGTCAGTAACGATCGGATTTTGATCGTTACGACCGGTACAGATGCTGTATCGAGTGATACGAGGTCCCCTGTTATGGTCCACCTGGTACAGGACGGTTCACGTATCGATCCCCTATTGAACTGGTACATATTGCCCATACCACCCGCTATAGGTCGACATGGCAAACCATGGATGTCAAATATATTGTTGATTCATTAAAGTGTCTTTCTTTTAAGTTAACATAATAAAGTGCGATACCGTTATATTCTTCATACTTTTTTAGGAGGTATAATTGGTCATCTTTCTTTTTTGACTAGATAATTTGTCAACATTAGTTTCTGTGATGTACATAACATTTTATGTACAAATTTACAATATGGATGAAGGGATTTTGTGATATACATAACATTTTATGATACAAATTCACAATCTGGATGAAGGGTTTTTTTTGCATATTATTTCTTGTTTGGTGTAAGATTCTGTTACAAATTAGTTTTTGTGATATACATAACATTTTATGGTACAAGTTCACAATATGGATGAAGGGATTTTTTTGCATATTATTTCTTGTTTGGTGTAAGATTCTGTCAATCTCAGAGCATTTTATCTTGAAATAAAGGATGCTCATAATTGGTTCCCTAAGGTTCAAGTATGCTTCTATACTTATGCATGCCAGTTTTTGCAGCTAATAGTATGTTTGTTATCTGTAATAAAGCTCATGATATGCTAACAGAGTTATTTCTATAAATGTATTTCGCTTTGTCATCTGTTCTCTTTTCCCCAATATTTCAGTTTCTTGTAATGACGTACACTTTGATTCATATTGCATTCTTGTCTGTATTTTCATGGTTCTCTGGTGGTCTCTCTGAGTCATGAGATTATTTTATTATACCCAAAAAGAAAAACACTTAGCTATTAAATCTGCTATCATCTTTTGCACCTTTGTTGTTTATTTGGAGCATAAATTGATCTGATGTTGTCCCTTTTGTTCTTTAAGGTGGATGGGGAGTCTCTTGACAGAGAGTTGATTCATGGTGAGAGTAAAGGTTATTACTCTGTACTGTTCTATGCTTCATGGTGTCCATTCTCGGGCAATATTCGTCCTACTTTTAATGTTCTTAGTTCCATGTTTCCCCAAATAAAGCACTTGTTAGCGGATGAATCTTCTACAATGCCAAGGTATCCATTATAATCATATATGTCAGTTTGCTGCATCCAGATATTGCTTATTCCTTTTTAGTGTTTGACTATTCTATTTCTGGTTGGTTTCTGCTCTCACACATTGCAGTATTCTCTCGAGATATGGTATTCACAGTTTTCCAGCTATTGTTCTCTCCAACCAGACAGCAACTATTCGATACCGTGGTCCCAAGGATATCGATACTCTCATCCAATTTTACAAGAAAACTACAGGTTTGTTGACACTAGTTTTTCTTGCAATCATTTTCTTTCTACCCGAGTGTTGCACATCTTGATGTTTCTCTTCGATCTTTGCTGAAACCTTCTAGGCATATGAGATGCAAGATCATGTGGTTAATCCCGAAGGATTTGTTTAGGTTGTGTTAAGGTCCAGTTTCTGTCATGAGATTGATTGTCCTTCTGGTTTACTTTGAGATAGAAAGATATGCTAGCTGTTTAGTGGGAGAGAATATCCATTCAAAGAGATCATCATGTCTTATAGTTACTTCTGGTCGTACTAGTGTATGCTCGTCTGTATCACATGATTGATTGTAGAAGAAAAAAATTCTACCAAGCACCATCTTTGGGTCCTTTTTCACATCATAATTTTCTTGTTATGCACAGGTTTCGATCCAGTTGAACACTTGGTCGTCGACCAGCCTGCTAATTTAGGAAATGTGAGATCCCTAATGCATCAGGTGGAATCTCTAAGGGAGTTGATAACCACGGAGCCATATCTGGTGCTTGGAGTGCTTTTCATCTGCCTGAAGCTAGTCCTGTCCGTCTTACCTGTTGTTTACTCCCATCTCAAGGCTCTCTGGGTCTCACATGGCTGGCATCTCAACCTGCCCATCCTTTGTGAACCAAGTCAGTTGTTGGTAAGAGTGCTGCATGGAATAGACGTCAATAAACTGTGGAGCAAGGTTAAGCTGGGTAATAAGACGATGAATTTGAGGAAGGGTGCAAACAATGCTCGCGCCTGGGCTTCTACCCTAACCTCTGTCTCACTAGGTGAGTCCTCCTCCCCCTCCTCTTCCTCCTCCTCAAGACGAATAACCCCTTGTGACTCATGACTCGCCTCCTGTGTCCTTTGGAGAAAGCAAAAAAGAGGTGGGTGCTTTTGTAACCTCAAAGGTCTGTGTCATTTGCTATTCTCCATCAATGTAAATGTTGTCTGTGCCTCTTTTGAAGATTGGGTAATGGGAAGAAAGGTCTCATGTAAAATTTTGAGTGTTACATCTCTCGTGTATTGGATACGTTTATACAGTATCTCTTTTATTAATTCTATGAAATATTTTTATTAGATATGATAGCGGGTTTGGGTATCCATGAAATTTAGGTGCCTGAACCTAAGTTTGAACACAATTTGGGTACTTGATTTCCTATCTTGAACTTGTCTCAAACCCGATCGTTGTGCGCATAAATATGATTTGAGCTGGTTGGATAGTCATGGGTCTATCGTCGACTCAGGAATTCTTGTCGAATAATTGGGTGGGGTATTTGCATGAGTACAAATTTGGACTTGACTTGGGAATCTGAATTTTTTTTTTATCTAAAACTTTATCCTAAATTCGATTAAGGGGTACTGAAACCCATTTTGTTTAAATAGATTGCATAGAGATCAAATATCCAAAGAACAAAAAAGAAATATATGCTACCATCTTTACGGTTTGTTCATTGATTGACATTTATTCCTGGCTTGAGATTCTGGAAAAGGAACAGTACTGTTGTTTCTCATCATCCAGAGGTGCCTTTTTAAGGTCTCGAAGAACAGATTGAATGTTAAGAAGATTAGTCATTCATAGTGTATGCATTGTTTTTATAGTGTCTAACCAAAAGAAAATTTATGACATCCATGTAAGCAAATTCATGTAACCAATTATGCATCTCTATCTTGATTGGACTGCAAAAACTAGTCATCAGAAATGAAGGCTGGATCCTTCATAGGATGTAAGAGGGAAATTAATTGGGTTTATTGGACAAGAATAGATGTATAACTGTTTTCTATTCAATTCAGTCTTTAATTGAATTGTTTTCTCTATAACAATGCACAAAAGTTAATGAAATGATTGGCATCTGATATAAGATCTCTAATATTTTTTAAATAAAATCTATTTTTATTATATTAAATATTATATATGATTTTCACATGACAGACTCGAATACGAGATCTATCATTTTATATAATAACAATGTACTAACTCGGATATCTCATTGATCATTTTATATAATAACAATGTACGATATCTCATTGATCATTTTATATAATAACAATGTACGATATCTCATTGATCATTTTATATAATAACAATGTACGATATCTCATTGATCATTTTATATAATAAGGAAAGATATTTCTTTCCTGAATAGTGGCCACCTTGCTTTCCCAGTCTTCTTTTCGCTTTTGATAGTCTTTATCCACATCCCAACTCCCAACTCCCATCTCCCATCTCCGTCAGAACTGATTCTAACCCAAGGCTCAAGCAAACCCCACATGACTCCAATTTCCAAATGAGAATCTCCTCTGGGAGAAAGCAAAACAAGTATGTAATCAGTGGTTGGAAGATGGAATGTGTCCATCTTCCATGAAGCCACCAACATAATAAATATGCAATTAATTGAATTGATCATGGAATGGAAGAAAACAAAATGGAATAGAAGTAAAAATTCACATCTAAAACCAGTTTAATGATTTCAATCAACACAAAAGGAAAACTAAAAATACTATCAGTAAATAAATTTGACGACGATCATTCCCTCAATACTCCTTGATCAAGTCTGGAAACGTAGTTCACAAATAAATAAATAAATAATATAGATATAATATAATATAATATATATCAGAAGCCATCTAAGAAAGGAACTACCGAGAGAAATGAGCTCCTTTCCCTCAAAAGGATTCATGTCGCTTTGCGCCTCCGTCTGAACCGTATGCAGATGGCTGTTTCATCCTGCATCCGGTTATTCAAGAGGCTATTCTCGATCAATCATCGTGATTGTAAAGATTCAGAGAAGGACAAGACAATAAGAAGAAAAAGATGGCATTTAGATCGAAGAAGGACGGATACGAGATAGCAAGAAAAGGAAGGGAGGACCATGTCCAAGGCAGCTTGGGGGACACCACATGGAGATCAGTGATGGAGTCCCCTCAAAAGGCCTGAGAAAGTTTGTAGTAGAGCGCAAACCCATCTCTGTGCGCCCCCTAACTAAGCCGGACGGTACAAGGGCTTTCGCCTCCATACGGCTACTCAAAGAGGCAAATCATCGAGCACCTAAAACACGAAAACAAACACAGAGAGAGAAAGAGAGAGAGAGAGAGAGAGAGGCGGCGGTTGAGCAAGGCAGGCGGAGATCCGCATCGCGCTAGAGGCTTGACACTAGACGGCTACTAGCAGAGACAAACCATCGAACACATTATACGCAGACGGCCATTAGCAGAGGCAAACCATCGAACACTTTATACACAGAGAGAGGTGGAAGTCACGGAGTCGGAGTCGGAGGCGGCGGAGTAGGTTAGGGTTTAGTTAGGCTACATATATATTTATTGATGAAGGATTGCTTCGGCGCAAGCTGGGCTCGTTAAGATGGCCCAATATCATTTGACCAGAGAGCCCATTCCCCAACCCAATTAGTTGGAGAGTCCCAATTTCGATCAAACCTCCACTTGATCAGACCCCATCACGTTGTAAGATATGCACATGGGATCAGCATTCCCATGTTTTGATCCACTGGATCAATAATGAATGTTGTACTTGGATGATTCCATCCATGAACCATAATGTGTGTGTGTGTGTGTGTGAGAGAGAGAGAGAGAGAGAGAGAGAGAGAGAGAGTCTTTGTGCATTCCCATTCCACTTTTCAAGTATAAACCACTTTATAATGGACACAAACAAACACCATTTTCTTGAATGGCTTCCACTGTGTCAACCTTTGTACTGTCAAACAAAACATAAACTACATCACAATGCTATGGCATTTGCTCATTCTTCTCTGCAGCCAAAATGCCTCCACAATGTTGGATTCATCAACAAGATTAGAGACATAGTCTTCTCTGCATGATTGCTTCGAGTTCAGATTGGAGAAAGTAAGACCAGTAACAAAACATGACAAGAGTAGATGGAAGCAAATAATATGCCAAGGCAATAATACCACATCTTATTTCATCTACTTCTAACCACAAAAAATAGCTCACAGGATCAATCGCCAAGCATGACCACAGACATCGGTACGAATATATTTCTCTCACCAGAGATGACGGATGAGAACAACAAATACAACATCACGACGAAGAATATGAGGCAACATGCCTCTCAGCAGAGGAAGTATCCAAAGAGGAGGGCCGACAGCGAGGCAAGGACGACAGCAGGCGCAGCGAGCGTTGTGGCGCCGGAGGTGGGGCTGGGGGCAGGAGCCTCGGCAGCGGCGGCTTTCTCGACCAAGGAAGAAGCCATGACGACGGCCATCATGGCCACGGCGAAGAGCCTCAGCTTAGGACCAGCCTCCATCGTCGATAATATTGAAGTTAATGAAGAGAGGAGAAGGCTTAGTTTGTGTATGACTCTCCACAGATCCTCCTGAAGGAAAGAAGAGCAAAGAGAAGAAGGAATGGGTTCATGTGGTGGCGGGGAAGGATGGTTATATAGGGGTTGGATGGCTTCTATTTGGGCGTGTTGTTTTTGTGCGGTTGGAGTTGGAGACCTGACAACGAAAGAACCGGAGGAAGAAGCAGTCAAAGATGAATGGGAAAGGATGTGAATGGTTGAACGAGGTGATGGGCCGCACGTTGATGACAGGGTGTGCGCGCGTGAGAGAGAGAGAGAGAGCATACACGGCGGCTGGTTGGCGTGAAGAGGGAGACGTTGAGGGCCATATTCCAGCTGGCGTTGCTTATTTTTCTTGCTGCTTATGTTTTCTTTAGTTTGCTGCAACAGCCAACCCTTGTTATGATTGGATTCTTTCACCTACTATCTTCATACTCTGTCATCACAAGAGTAGATTATTAATCATGAAAATATTGAAAAAAAAACATGTTTAAAATGTTACTTTGATGATTGTTTATCTATACTTGATACTGTATTTTTTTTTGAAGTTGTTAATTAATTTAGTTAGTAAAAATCTTGACAAAGCGGTGAGATTTCCCTTTTGGGAAATAAAAAAGACAGTAACTGAAAATAATACATTTTTAAGCAGGTGTCATCCAACACCATTTACCCATTAAATTACTCTACTGGAGACGAAAGTATACATTTTAATACAGAGGAATAATAATACAGTGGTATATATATATATTTATTTATTTTTATTCTGACCTTCCCTTTTTGAGGACATTTGAAACGTTGTCAGTCGAGTGTGTTTTTATGGGTTTCAGATTGAAGTAGGATTTTTCTTTTATTTTTTTAGATTATCTAAAGAAGAAATATTTTCTACTTTTTAAAACGCATTTTTTAACATCAATTCTTTTTCAAGTATTCCTCTTAAAAATGAGGAATAGATAAAAATAAAAAAAAAAACTAAACCATTCCAAATAAGGTTATAGACTCCGTTTTTTTCTTTTTTTCTTTCATCATGCTCCGATGAAAGAAAGAAAATAAATAAATAAATAAATAAATTTAAGACGCATGCAACAAGCAATGAAGCGTGACATATGTTATGGGTTTCACTCTCTAGTGCTAAGTATTTTTGGAGATTGAAGAGTTATCTCCATAATTAGGAGACAAACTCGGTTAGGGTTTCATTCTCTCCCGTCTCTTATAGCCGTCGGTAGCTCTCGCCGATGGCAAGATGCTGCCCCCTTTATGTCTGTGAGGATTGTGCTGTTGGAGAAGGTTGATCTATCTCGAGGTGAAGCTTCTATGGGTTTTCCTACTGGGGGGACCGACGGTGGAAACTCCACTCCGATCATGGGCCTTCCCTTGAACGCCACGGAGGTGTCTTCTTCCCACACGACCACGTTTATCTAATCAGTTGCTTGTCCAAGTAATCGCATCCCCTTATTCTTCGGGTAAGAGCGCGACGGAGGCCTCGCATGTGGAAGAGTCCTCTTCCCAGACAACGTTGCTTTCTTCGGATAAAGCTGTGTCGGAATCTTGCAAGCAAAGGAGATGGATCACGGAATCACATCCACAACGAAGAGATCGCCCCCTTCTTCCCAATCTAGTTTGACTAATGGTGATTCCAAGCATTCTCCTTTGGTAGTCGTCTGCTATTCTGATGATCCAGCGATGCATGCAGAAACGACTACGTGCACGATCGCAACTTCTTCTCAGATTCGGAGCGTAATCAATGCTGCTTCCTTCCTCAAGGGCGAATGCATTGCTCCCCGTGCTTTCTTCACGTGAGTGAATCCTTTCCCTTTGCTCATTAGTAAGCAGAGCATAGATAAATCAAGTTTGGATTCCCTTTCCAATCTGCAAGTAAAGATGCATGTAGTTGATTTGCAAATGGCCTCCTCACTCTCTCTGCAAGTAAAGTTGCACGCTAGTGCAATGCAAATCACCCCCTCATCTTTTCTCAACGCTGCTACGGACTCAGATGCTAGTAACAAGGTGAACGCCACACCATCCTCCTCTGTTTCTCATGTTAACAATGTTGGACGGCCTAGAAACAAATCGTGGAGTTCTCTTTTCGCATCATCTCATTGATCTGAAAATTGCTTTGTCTACCATGAGGATTCGATTTTCTCTAAAGACAATGTTCTTCGGATCAAAGCATTCGAGGAGGAGATTGACGAGGGGGAAGAGCACCAAAAGAACTCTTTGGTTATATATTTTGTCGGGTCACGACCACCTTCTTGTGTTGTTAAGAACCAAGTGAACTCTATTTGGAAACCTATGGGATCTCTCGAAGTTTTTGCTTTTGGAAGTGGGGTTCTTTATTTTTAGATTTGGTAACTAGGATAATCTTACCAGAGTTAGGAATTGGGTATGTGGTATATTCACAATAGATTACTCATCCTTCGTCCTTGATCGCGAAGCTCAATTGACAAAAAATAATTTCTCTGCTATCTCCTATGGGTAAAATTCTACAACATATCATTGTTCATGTGGACTCTTAAAGCCCTCGTTATAATAGCAAGTGGTATCAGCAAACCCTTGGTATGGATCGGCTAATATGCAAAAGAGAGTACATTGATTCCGCTAAAGTCTGCATTGAGGTTCTTGCATGCGAAGAGTTACTTGATTCTATTCAGATCACTCTAAATGATACAAATGATTATAACATTAGGTTGAGTATCACTGGAAGCCCGTATGCTGCTCTTGTTGTAATATTTCTGATCATGTGACAAGGAACTATCTTGATTCCAAAACAATGGTATAAAAATAATGCTGATTCTATTGAATCAAAAGTGTCAACAAATGCATATCCAAATATGATAGGCCCCTAAATAGTTATTAGTAAAATGATAAATCGATATAATTCTGTAATTACTTCTAGTCCCTCCCCCCTAAAGGCTTATATTTTTGTGATATTCAGACCTCTTTCTAGCGTTGAAATATTCGTAAATAAAGACCGTCGATAGGTGAGTTGGCCCGGTTGATTCATTGCCAAATGTGCAAATCCTTCGTGATGACTCCTTGTTGATGGGGGGAGTTGACATGGCTAGCCGATGTAGAGAGCCCATTCGGGGAGGTGGTTCGCTGGTAGTGACCTGGCCTTGGCATGGTAAAGTCTGGTAGAAGAGTTGGATTTTCTTAGCTATTGAGTCGCTTCCTAGCCGCGTCGATGGTCCTGCATAACTGGTCTGCGTCGGGGGTCTTCTGGCTTGACCTCTCTGATGCTTAAGTCTGCAAAAGACGGAGAGGGAGGAAGACAATAGTATGAGCAATGTAAATGTGAGGATAGAGGATTTTTTTCCTGCCCCCTCGTCTTTGTTTGGGGCTTGGTTTTTATACTTGAGGATCGAGTAGTCTAGGTGTGCGTTAGCTAATGCCCCCCCTTACCCAGTATGGTGGAGGTATTAATGAGGGCAACTTGTTGGCATGTGTTCTCTGGCGCCTTGGGCGGACCATTGGGATGCCTTTGGGCTGACTCCCTTGCCGCTTTGGGTTAGGCAGGGAATGGTCCCTCCATCGATTGTCTGGAAGGGAAGGTTGATGAAACCGGGTCATGTTGTTAATCATTAATACAGAGACATAGCTTTTGCCGAGATGTCAGCCAGGAGGCAGTTGGGGAAATTGGGGCATGTTGCCAGCCATTTGTTAGTTATAGGTGCCCTACAAGCTAATCACATGAGTGATGACACCTGTGACACGTTGTGACAATCTCTTTGCTTATTATTATTGATATTTTATCAAATATTATTTGGTATATATTGTGATGTCTTTGGATCTATATAATAAGAATTGGATCGTGATGAGATCACGATAATGAGATCGATTCACCTTTAAACACATATCATAAATCATCATTGTCCTAGGTTACTCGAGAAGGACATCGAGATAATCGGATAGATCGATGCGTTGTATACTCATCCATATGATGGAGGCAGTTGGTCTCATAGTCGCTCATGTGGGGACACTAGAGGTATAATATAGGTGTTCATTGGAGAATGAGTTCACTGATTGATCCGCTTATGGAATGCTGGATGGTTAATGATACCTGACGTCAGATAGAAATTCTGTAGTCCCTATTATGTGTCTGGTCCTTAGACTTGAGACACCAAAGATGCAATGTTTGAGTATTCCATTCTTTGACGCCGGACTTGCAGGTTTGAAAGTTACAAATTTGGTACAATCAGTTCTCACGAATGGTAGCCAATCTTACGAAGGTAATTGAGTGTCAATAGAGGATCATCCACTCTTGATTTCGCGAGAGGAATATCCCTTGTGTGCTCGCTCAGACAAAATCCCTAGCTAGGGTCGTTCGGATTGAGAGAGGAGTTTTCCGGGAGAATCCGATTATAGCAAAACTCGGACAAGATTCCATATGGGCCTAACGTTACCATGCCCAATATATGATCTCTGGGACATTAGATGGATGAGGGACTATAGACACATGGTAACTGTAGACAGATAGGTCTGATTGATTAAATCCCCTTGTATCATTTGGGGATTATGACATAGTGGCTTAGTACGATCATAATCGATGAGTCAAGTGAATTATTATCAAGAAATAATTCACTATATCAAAAGGAGTTTTGAGTCAGAAGGAGTTTTGACAGGATCGACTCATGGCCAGCTTGGTATCGGGCTTAGAGGGTCACACACATATGGTAGATGTTGCGACAAGTAGAGATGTATGTACGAGATATCCGTGCAGCCCCAGTTTGGATCCTGTAGATAAGATCCAATTGGATAATTGGATAAGTGGATGAGATTTAACTAGATAGTTGGATAGAGATCCTAGTGGATAATTGGATAAAGATCCAATAAGGATAGGATCCATTAAAGGTTAAGTTGCTTGCACCTGTATAAATAGGAGGAACTTCATGATTCATAGGCTAGAGCTATTGGTGGTTGCCCCTCCTATTTTCCTCAGCCTCCTCTCCTCCTCCTTAGCTCCGGTAACCTTGTAGTGCTCATAGAGATAGAGAGAGAGAGATCCCGTAGTGATCCGAGGAGCGTCGTCATCACGTCGACCGTGTGGATCACCGCTAGAGAGGGGTATATAAGTGCTCCTTCATCCATTTCATCGGATCTAAAAATTTCAGGGATATACGATATCCCCAAGTAATAGTTCTAACATGATATGTGCTATTTTTTGGTTTTACAATTTTCTCGCGCATCAATTATCGCACAACGACCTTGTACTTAACTTTGGGAAATCTGATTTTGCTTTTGTTTTTCACTATGAATGAGATGTCGACTAGCAGATTTTCCAATAGTGGTATCAGAGCCAGGTTCTATTAGTCATAGGTGCCCTGTAAGCCAATCATGTGAGTGATGACATATGTAACATGATACGTATTCTTTTTGTTTATTATATTATTTGATATTTTATCACTTTTGTTGAATCTCGGATTTTGATGATAAAATCAATTGATGGGTTATTTGATCTAATCCATATTATTGAGTTAAGTGTGCAGGATTAACTACGATAAACAGAAAACACAAAGCAAGAATACCGGAGTCAAGTTCGATGAACGTTTAAGAGTTCGAAGAATCGTCGGAGATGCTGCCGGAACCAACCGAGAAGAAATCGGGAACCTGTTAGAAGTTCACCAAGAGATCGTCCGGAGGTTCAGAGAGATCACCGAGAAGTCTCAGCTACTCTTTAAAGTCATCACAAGTTCGGGCGTGCTTGGACCCCGTCGAAGGAAGTTCGTTTGGAAAGCTTCATGGAACAAGACTTGACGTTCATAGTTAATAAATTGCTTAGGATGTGTTTTGTTATGTAGTTCACTTGTAATTAGGATTAGGATTAAGAAGATAAGCCTATATCTTGGTTAGGGACCAACTGGGGCCAAAAGTCAGATTTGGTTTGGGCTAAAAAAAGCCAAACCAAGTGAACCGAGAGCCAAAGGTGGCGGTGACACCTCTGGTCGGGCGGTGGCACCTCCCAAAGACCCAGAGTTTCGAAGGTAGCACCGCAAGATCGGAACCCAAAGAGAATTTGAATTTTGGAGCCCAAATTTGAATCCTCTTTAGGCCTATAAATACCCCTCAAATCTCAGCTGAGATCATAACCTTTTAAGCAAAAAGAGTTTGAGAGAAAGATCTTAGAAAAGTGTTAGCTTGCTTTCTTTTCAATTTGCTAGTGTTCACCTCATCTCTTCTCTAAAATCTGTAAGAGAGTGAACCGCTTGTAAAGAGTTGTGTAAGAGGGTTTTTACCCTTCCATTTCAAGAGACTTGCTAGTGGAAGGTGGGAGCCTCATCGAAGAGGGGCCTCATGAAGTGGAGTAGGTCATTTGACCCAACCACTCTAAAATCGTGATCCTTGGTTTTGCGTTTCATTATTGTTATTTATATTATTGCAAACCTTCTTATATGCTTTAGTTCCTTATTACTTTTTGCTGCATATTTTTAAGAATACGCTTTCAAGATTAAGCTTGTCAAGTTCTGCTCTCTCTTCATAATGAAAAGATTTTTTAGAAAACCGAAGTTTTAATCCACGCACTAATTCACCCCCCCTCTTAGTGTTGCTCCATCCTAACAATTGGTATCGAGCAAGGTTATCTCTCATATTTGATTTAATACCCAAGAGAGATGACTTACTCCCAAGATGCAAGAGGGCCATTCTATCACTCGTCCACCTATGTTTAATGGGTCGAATTACACATATTGGAAGACTTCGGATGAGGATCTTCCTCATTTCTATGGATTTCGAGCTTTGGACTATTGTTGAAAACGGTTTCAAAAAATCTTCTCTTCCGATGAGCGAATGGAATGAATCGGAGAAGAAGGTTTTTTGCTTTAAATGCAAAGGCTATGAATGCCTTGTTTTGTGCACTAGACAAAAACGAATTTAATCGTGTTTCAATTTGTGATTCGGCTTTTGATATTTGGAGAACTCTTAAGGTCACTCATGAAGGCACTAGCCGAGTGAAAGAGTCCAAAATCAACATTCTTGTGCACTCTTACGAACTTTTCCGAATGAAACCAAGTGAGTCCATCGGAGACATGTACACCCGGTTTACGGATGTCATCAATGGACTCAAAGCTCTTGGGAAAGATTTTACTAATTTTGAACTAGTAACTAAAATCTTAAGATCCCTCCCTAAAAGTTGGGATCCAAAAGTTACGGCCATTCAAGAGGCCAAAGAACTTAAAACATTCCCTCTTGAAGAACTCATTGGGTCTCTAATGACCTACGAAATGACATGTCAAGCTCATGATGAGCTCGAGAACCCCCTTCCAAAGAACAGGAAGGATATGACACTCAAATCACAAGAAGACCACTTGAAAGGAACATCAAGTGATGAGGACAGTGACAATGACATTGCACTTTTGACTCAAAAATTCAAAAAATATTTAAGGAAGAACAAATTTAAAAAATAATAAAAAATAAATTTGAACAAAAGAAGGACCAAGTGATTTGCTATGAATGCAAAAAACCGGGGACACTACAAGAACGATTGCCCTCAAGCCAAAAAAAGAGAACACCAAAGAAGAAGGCTCAAGGCAACATGGGATGACTCAAGCACATCCGAAGAAGAGGAGTCCAACACCGAAAGCAAGTTACTCACTAAGCCCTAATGGCCTTCAAGAAGAGGTAACGAATTTAATTAATGCAGATTTACCTTATCATGATTTATTAAATGCCTTCCATGAGTTATTTGATGAATGTAAGACAATTAGTAGAAAATACAAATTGCTAAGAAAGGAGCATGATAGTCTTACGTGTGCTTTTGATAAATTAAAAACTGAATATCATGATTGTCTAGCTCCATGTGTTAAATGTCATGATTTAGAAACTCTCCAAAATGAGAACTTAGTACTTAAGGACACCTTGAAGAAATTCGAGGTTGGTAGCAAGTCCTTAAACATGATCCTTACAAATAAGGGTCACGTTCCTAAAAGGAGTGGAATCGGATTTGTGAGAAGTACTCACAAAAATCCAACCACCTTCGTTAAAGGTCCTATCTTACATGTTCAACATCAAAGCAATTGCAACTTTTGTTGCAAATATGGACATATAACTTACCAATGTCCATTCAAGAAAATTAGTCCGAACAAATTGATTTGGGTTCCTAAAGGAACCATGATCAAGTCTATGCAACATGATAAACAAGTTAGATTAGTTTTTGAGGCACCCAAAAGTAAATGGGTACCTAAAAATAATTCCTTCTTGTAGAAACATACACCATCACATGCTAGGAGCAAGAGATGGTTGTTAGGATCGGAGCAGCACTAAGAGGGGGGGGGGTGAATTAGTGCAGCGGATTAAAACTTCGGTTTTTAAAAAATCTTTCGTATGATAAGAGCGGAACTTGACAAGCTTAATCTTGAAAGCGTATTCTTAAATATGCGCAACAAAAGTAATAAGGAACTAAAGCATATAAGAAGGTTTGCAATAATGTAAATAGCAATAATGAAATGCAAACCAAGGATCACGTCGATTTTAGAGTGGTTCGGTCAAATGACCTACTCCACTTGCGAGGCCCCTCTTCGATGAGGCTCCCACCTTCCACTAGCAAGTCTCTTGAAATGGAAGGGTAAATACCCCTCTTACAACTCTTTTTACAAGCGGTTCACTCTCTTACAGATTTTTTGAGAAGAGATGAGGGTGAACACTAGCAAATTGAAAAGAAGACAAGCTAACACTTTTCTAAGGCCTTTCTCTCAAACTCTTGCTGCTCAAAAGTTGTATTCTCAAATTGAGATTTGAGGGGTATTTATAGGCCTCAAGAGGATTCAAATTTGGGCTCCAAAATTCAAATTCTCTTTGGGTTCCCGATGTTGGCGGTGCCACCAGCAGAAGAGGTGTCACCGCCCAAAGACTTTGGTGCTGGGCGGTGCCACCGCTGACCAGCAAAGCCACCGCCTATAGTGTTTTCAGACCCACACTTCTACGTGTTTTCAGCCTACAGTGTTATAGGCCCCTACTTGGGTTATAGGATTAATACCTAATCCTAACCCTAATTAACATGCTAACTACGAATTTTAAAGACATTATATAAGCTATTACAAAGTCCATAAGTCAAGACTTCTTCCGCGAAGCTTCCGACGAACTTTTCGGCGGTCTTCCATAAACTCTAAAACCATTCTACGGACTCCCGACAAGCTCTTAAACTTCACGATTTGATCTTGGCGAAGTTCCAACGAGCTTCTTGACAAGCTCCGATCTTTCTCGGCAAACTCTGCGAACTTCCCACGAACCTTCCGTGAAGCTTCCAAAAACCCTTCCGACAAGCTCCCTACTCATTCTCGGCTAGTTCCGGGCGTTCCCGATGATCCTTCGGACTTCCGTCGAACTCTTGAACTCCCAACGAATCCTTCGTTCTTGACTCCACACTTTGTTTCACTTTATGCCTTCATCGTTATCGTAGTTAATCCTGCACATGCAAACCAAAACTCTACTCCGATCTAGACGGTTATTACAACGCTTGACATTACGTTGCCCGTCCGTCATTAGTTGGCGCCGTTCGATTCTTTAGCACATCGTCCTCTCTTGCGGCTTGTTGCCCAATCGGGTTGACCTCCGCACCCCGATATCCTTGGCGCAATTCCGCTCTTCTTGGCCCGATGCCCGACGCTCAAGCCTTCGCCGTCCAATATCTGGACGATCTCCTCCTACAACGTCAATTCCTCCTGCGTTAACTGTCTAATTCTGATCGAGTAGACCTGCATCACTCAAAATGCAGTTAAACATCTAAACACAATCAATTAGTTTCATCATCAAAATCCGAGATTCAACAATCTCCCCCTTTTTGATGATGACAACTAATTGATGACTAATTGAGTTAACCTTAACTCCCCAGAGTTTAAACAAACTCCCCCTATCAATATGCCATTGATAGAACACTTGGATTATCTCAAATCCAAGTAACATTCATCACATGTTATGAAAAACATTTAAACCATCATGCAAATATATAAAATGTTTAATTCAATGCATGAAGTCATCAATATACTTCTCCCCTATGTCATCAACAAAAGGAGAAGTAGCTCTAGCTATTTTAAAAGATATGCAAGTTTTACAACATGAAGCTAGATTTTCATCACAACATATAGGCACAAAAGCATGGCAATTCAACACTTAATTTTTTTGTGCAAGATTACACTTTGCTTTTCTTTGCAAGTAACAATATTTATGATGTTTGATATAGCAAATTTTATATCATCTTGAGATAGCAAACTTTTGTGATGTTTCAAGATAGTAAGTTCTTTCTTCTCTTTTGAGAAGTGCTATTTTCGCTTCCTTTACAAAGTGCAAGCTAGCAAAGTGTTTGAAAAAGTGAGCAAGTTTTGCAACATAGAAGCTAGCAAAAATTTCGAAAGCAAATACAAGATAGCTTTCTTGTTGGAGTGTGTAAGCTATCGATTCTTGCTTCCTATTGTAATGTGTAGGTTGCAAGTCTTGCTTCTTGAGATAGGCAAGATAGTGATGTTCAAGAAGACAACTTTTGCTTCTTGAAATAAGCAAGTTAGTAATCTTTGCTACTTAAGATAGGCAAGCTAGCAATAACTTTCTCCCCCTTTGTCAATGACAAAAAGGAGAGGAACCAATGATTTAGACTTTTACATCAACTTTGCATCAATCAATATTTCAATCATCACATGATGCATACAAGACAGTAATGTAATGAAATCATTTCACGAAGGATACCAATGTGAAAATTCACTAAGGATCACATGAAACAATCACAAATCATGATATCATTATGCGATACATCATGATATGATAATAGTCTAAAAAAAATTAATTTGTGATACATGTGATACATTGCAATACACTAAAAAATTCATTGCGACGCTTTTAAGGATATCAACATATTTTTTATACAAAGCATGGCAAGAGCAATTTTGTTGCAAGTTTTCTAAGTTTTGCAATTTTTACTTCTTTCGAGATAGCAATTCTTTGCTTCTCTACGAGCTAGCAACTTTTACGATATGCAAGTTTTACTACATATAAGCTAGCAAATTTAAAGATTTGCAAGTTAGCATATTTGCTTTTCTTTGCGATGTGCATGATAGCATTTCTTTGTAATGTTTAAGATAGCAAATTGTACATTATGCTAGCTAGCAAATTAAAGATGTTCAAGAAAGCAAGCACTTTCTTCTCTTTTAAGAAGTGTCAATTTTTTGCTTCCTTAGCAAAATGTCAACCTAACAAGAGACAATGTTTTACATGAGGCAAGCAAACAATTTGGCAAGTGTTACATTTGCATCTTCTCTTTAGATGTGCAAGAAAGTAAGGAAGTTTTTGCATTTTGCTCTGATACCATTTTTGCATTTTCTTGACTTGTGCAAGGTAGCTAATTTCTGTTTGAGATGACCCTTTACATCAATTCAAGATAGCACATTAGTAACTCTTTCTCTCCCGTTGTCATTGGCAAAAAGAAAGGAAGATTCAGTTCAGTTGGAAAGGAAGGATCGGTATACAGATCTGTGGAAGTAAAGATCTAAATCATTAGTTAAAGAATTCAAAACCGACGAAGGAGGCCTTATTTTCCTTCTTCTTTTCGGGGTGTAGCAGGCTGAAAGGCGCAAGTATAAGCCTGGGATAAGTCATGAATATCAAAATAATAATTTTGTCATAAGTATTTCATCATTGCGTATATCATTATTACATGCATAATACCAAATCATCATATATTCAAAACATATTAACTCATCATTATATGCATGATTCCAAATCATCATTCATATCATTTCAATCATTGTTTCAATCATCACTATAACTCATCATGCACATGATGTAAAATCATCTAACATGATACAAATATTTATTTTCAAAATGTTTATCACTATTTTCATGTATGATAATAAAGTATTCATGATGCATATATCATCACAATACAAAGCATTTGCATGCATAATTTCAAAGTATAAATATTTCAAATCATGAAGATATTAACTTGTCAAATTTCATCCAATCATTCATGATTATAACTCTTCATTTGTATACATCAAAATAATATCAAGAGTATTTCATGCATAATTTTAATCACCACATAAGGAATATCAAGAAGAAAGTAATTGGGTGATGTGGTAAACATTTCATGAATACAAGGAATTGTATAAAAATCATATCATGAAAAGATAATAATAGAAGACACATTTTGTTTTGAAAAATCTCCTCTTAAATAATCAAGGAAAAATCTTAGGAGATCGATTAATGAAAAAATCTTGATTCATAATAAATCTTAATTTGTAAATATCACGGAATCAAGATCATGATTTTGAATAAAATTCATTCAAATTCAAATCATCCAAATCATCAAAATCTCAACATTTCTTTCAAGAGATTCAAAATGGCATAGATAGTTTTATTGGTCTCTTAGGTAGAAATCAATAAGATAAAGGATTACATTTCATTTTTATAAATTTCTATTCATGTGATTTGCTTCTTATGAGCATGCCTTAGTCTTTATATGCCAAATCAATATAAGCATTAAAGTTCAAGATGTAAAGGCAAAATCTTATAAGACAACTCATTTATAAAATATTCATCATGTTTATTTTCATGAGATTCATAAGATTGGTAAAATAAATTCATTAATCTCAATAGAATAGAAAATTCATTTCCATTTCATACAATTAATTTCATGTGAGAGTGTTCAAGTCTTTTTGTGAAAACATTGTATCATCATTTAAAGTCAAAACATAAGTTTTGTCATAAAGTCGTCAAGCCCAAACACATAAAAAATAAAACATCATGATATCACATCTATCATCAAAAGACTATCAAGAAATTCATACATAGATGTACATGCACTATGTCATCTTAATATGTCATGAGAATGTCATCTTAATTCGTCATAAAAATGATTAAACCAAAAACATGTTAATCCAAAATGAGAGTATCAAATCAACATTTACTTCAAAAACTCATGTATGTCATAAAATCATCAAGATACACATGTATGGATTAATCCTAAGCATTATCACATATCATATAATTATCATCCCTAATGTTGTATACATCATTTAACATTTCAAAAATATAACATGCATGAAACCTTAGCAATATACATTTCATGATCAAAGTTTTTAATTTTTCAAAAGATGCTAAAAAGAAAAACATGATATAATTTTTGAAAAATAATTTTTATTTCCTATTCCTACTATCTAAATTAAGCACTCATGAAAAACTTCGAGTAATTTCAAAATAATTCAAGAGAGTTGAGTTAGTTACCTTGTAGTCGAAGCCCATCAAAGCCCAATTCGCCGTTTCATCTTTGGAAGTTCTTGATTCATCCTTGGGTGCCTCCCTTTTCTTCTTTGGCCTCTTCCTCCGTTCAAGTTCATTGTTCATTTTAGATTTTTGTTTAATGAACTTATTAAGAGTTAGTGTTCGAAGTTCAAGTTCATCATTGTCCTCATCACTTGAGTCATCGCTCAAGTGGTATTTATTTGTCCGGAGTTCCAAATCCTTCCTATTCTTTGGAAGGTGGTTCAAGTGTTCATTGTGTTCATCATGTGCATTGCGCACCATTTCATATGTCATCAATAAGCCGATAAGTTCTTCAAGTGGAAAAATATTTAAATCTTTTGTTTCTTGTATTGCCGTAACTTTTGATTCCCAAACTTTAGAAAGTGATTGTAAAACTTTACTAACAAGTTCAAAATTCGAGAAACATTTGCCAAGAGTTTGTAAACCATTGACGACATCCAGTAAAGCGGGTGTACATGTCAACAATGGTTTCACTTCGGCTTCATTTGAAAAAAGCTTCGAAATCATGCATTAAAATGTTAACTTTCGAAGTCTTTGACTCTACTAGTTCCCTAGTGTGATTTCAAGTGTTAATAAATATCAAAAGCCGTTTAGCATGTAGAAATCCGATTGAACTCATTTTTGTCTAAAAGCAAAAATAAGGCATTCATAGCCTTTTATGCTTTAAAGAAAAATACTTCTTCTCCAAATCCGACCATTCGTTCATTGGTTTAGAGGGAAGTTGAAAACCATTTTCAACAATATTCCATATATCTAAATTCATAGAAATCAAGAAAACTCTCATTCGAAGTTTTCCAATAAGTGTAGTCCAATCTGTTAAACAACGGTGGATCTAAAAAAACGATAAGCTCTCTTGAAAGCCATGAAGAGCCATTTCTCTCGGTGTAAATCCGAAATGAGAAATACCGAGAGCTCTAATACCAATTGTTAGGATCGGAGCAGCACTAAAGGGGGGGGGTGAATTAGTGCAGCCGGATTAAAACTTCGGTTTTTTAAAAAAATCTTTATGATGATAAGAGCGAACTTGACAAGCTTAATCTTGAAAGCGTATTCTTAAATATCATAAAGAAAAGTAATAAGGAACTAAAGCATATAAGAAGGTTTGCAATAATGTAAATAGCAATAATGAAATGCAAACCAAGGATCACGCCGATTTTAGAGTGGTTCGGTCAAATGACCTACTCCACTTGCGAGGCCCCTCTTCGATGAGGCTCCCACCTTCCACTAGCAAGTCTCTTGAAATGGAAGGGTAAATACCCTCTTACAACTCTTTACAAGCGGTTCACTCTCTTACAGATTTTCGAGAAGAGATGAGGTGAACACTAGCAAATTGAAAAGAAGACAAGCTAACACTTTTCTAAGACCTTTCTCTCAAACTCTTGCTGCTCAAAAAGTTGTATTCTCAGCTGAGATTTGAGGGGTATTTATAGGCCTCAAGAGGATTCAAATTTGGGCTCCAAAATTCAAATTCTCTTTGGGTTCCCGATCTTTGGCCGGCCACCACCAGCCTTCAGTGCTGGTGCGGTGCCACCACCAGCCAAGAGGTGTCACCGCCCAGCACTTTCGGGTGCTGGGCGGTGCCACCTTCAGCCCAGCGGTGCCACCGCCCTCAAGATGTTTTCACCCACCGCCCTCTGTGTTTTTTTTTTCTGTGTTATAGGCCCCTACTTGGGTTATAGGATTAATACCTAATCCTAACCCTAATTAACCTGCTAACTACGAATTTTAAAGACATTATATATAAGCTATTACAAAGTCCATAAGTCAAGACTTCTTCCCATGAAGCTTCCGCTGAACTTTTCGGCGGTCTTCCGATAAACTCTGAAACCATTCTACGGACTCCCGGCAAGCTCTTAAACTTCACGATTTGATCTTGGCGAGTTCCAACGAGCTTCTTCAAGCTCCGATCTTTCTCGGCAAACTCTGCGAACTTCCCACGAACCTTCCGGCGAAGCTTCCAAAAAAAACCCTTCGGCAAGCTCCCTACTCATTCTCGGCTAGTTCCGGCGTTCCCGATGATCCTTCGGACTTCCGTCGAACTCTTGAACTCCCAACGAATCCTTCGTTCTTGACTCCACACTTTGTTTCACTTTATGCCTTCATCGTTATCGTAGTTAATCCTGCACATGCAAACCAAAACTCTACTCCGATCTAGATAGTTATTACAACGCTTAATTGACATTCTGTTGTCCCGCGTCATTGGTTGGCGCTTCGTTTGATTCTTTTTAGTACATCGTCCTCTCTTGCGGCTTGTTGCCCAATCGGCTTTGACCTCCAAACCCGATATATCCTTGGCGCAATTCCGCTCTTCTTGGCCCGATGCCCGACGTTCGAAGCCTTCTGCCGTCCAATATCCTGACGTGATCTCCTCCGGCGCAACGTCAATTCCTCCTACGTTAACTGTCTAATTCTGATCGAGTAGACCTGCATCACTCAAAATGCAGTTAAACATCTAAACACAATCAATTAGTTTCATCATCAAAATCCGAGATTCAACAATGGTATCTTGATAGTGGATGCTCAAGGCATATGACCGGAGATCCATCCCAATTCACCAAGCTCACTAGCATGGACGAAGGCTATGTCACCTTCGGAGACAACAACAAAGGCAAAATCATTGGCAAGGGAACCATAGGTAACAAATCAAGTTTTTCCATTGATGATGTGTTACTAGTTGATGAATTAAAACATAATCTATTGAGCATTAGTCAATTATGCGATAAAGGTTATATCGTTAGATTTGAATCAAATATGTGCATTATTGAAAAACCAAATCATAACATGACTATGATTGCTTTAAAACAAAATAATGTCTACACCATCAATCTTGATGAATTAAGTAATGAAATGTGTTTCTCCGCCATAAATGATGATGCTTGGCTTTGGCATAGGAGATTAGGCCATGCAAGCATGAAAACAATATCTAAAATCTCATCTCAAGAATTAGTACGAGGGATTCCGAATATAAAGTTTATTAAAGATAAGGTATGCGATGCATGTCAACTAGGAAAACAAATAAAAACAAGCTTCAAACCAAAAAATCAAATTAGCACCACTAGACCGTTACAATTGATCCATTTGGACTTATTTGGACCAATTGATACAACAAGTCTAGGTGGAAGCAAATATGCTTTTGTGATTGTGGATAACTACTCTAGATACACTTGGACCTATTTCTTAGCTTACAAAAGTGATTGTTTCAAGTGTTTCTCTAAATTTTGTAAACTCACTCAAAACAAAAAAGGGTTCATGATTTCATCAATTCGGAGTGATCATGGTGGTGAATTTCAAAACCATGACTTTCAAAATTTTTGTGAAGTTAATGGATACAATCATAACTTCTCCACTCCGAGAAATCCCCAACAAAATAGAGTAGTTGAAAGAAAAAATAGAAACCTACAAGAAATGACAAGAACTATGTTAAATGAACATAGTTTACCTAAGTATTTTTGGGCCGAAGCCGTAAATACGACTTGCTACATCATGAATAGAGTCCTAATAAGACCTTCCTTATCAAAAACTCCCTATGAATTATGGAATAACAAAAAACCAAATATTTCCTATTTTAAAGTTTTCGGTTGTAAATGCTTTATTTTAAATGAAAGGGATGCCTTAGGAAAATTTGATGCAAAATCCGATGAAGGCATCTTTCTTGGTTACTCTTCCGTTTCGAAAGCTTTTCGGGTTTTTAATAAAAGAACCTTAGTAATTGAAGAGTCTATTCATGTAGTTTTTAATGAAGTCTCAAATTTTAAGAAAAATGATTTTGATGATGATCTTGGTTTTGATAATTTGAATTTAAATGAACCCCCTCCTCAAAATAGCAACTTGGATGCACCTTCTTCCGAAATTTCCTTACCTAAGGAATGGAAGTATATAGATGCTCATCCAAAGGAGCTAATTATAGGGGATATATCTAAAGGGGTTCAAACTCGTTCCTCTTTCAAGAATTTTTGCGCTAATGCTGCCTTTCTCTCTCAAATTGAACCTAAGTGCATTGACGAGGCAATAAAAGATGATTTTTGGATTATTGCAATGCAAGAGGAACTGAATCAATTTGAGAGAAACAAGGTGTAGGAGCTTGTTCCTAGACCTAGTGACCATTTAGTCATTGGTACTAAGTGAGTCTTTAGAAACAAGCAAGACGAAAATGGTATCGTGGTTAGAAACAAGGCTAGATTAGTGGCCAAAGGTTTCAACCAAGAAGAAGGTATCGATTACGAAGAAACCTTCGCTCCCGTGGCTCGATTAGAAGCCATAAGGATGCTCTTTGCTTATGCCAGTAGTTATAATTTTAAACTGTTTCAAATGGATGTCAAAAGTGCCTTCTTGAATGGTTTTATTTCCGAAGAAGTATATGTCGAACAACTTCCCGGATTTGAAAATTCTCTTCTTCCTAATCATGTATTCAAATTGACTAAGGCTCTCTATGGCTTGAAACAAGCTCCTAGAGCTTGGTATGAAAGGCTTAGTTCCTTTCTTATTTTAAATAATTTTACCAAAGGCAAGGTTGATACTACATTGTTTATTAAACATTTTGAAAATAATTTTCTTATTGTACAAATTTATGTTGACGATATTATTTTTGGCTCTTCGGATGAATCACTATGTGAATCATTTGCCAAATCTATGAGTCATGAATTTGAAATGAGTTTAATGGGGGAATTAACTTTCTTTTTAGGATTACAAATCAAACAACTTAAGGGTGGTATATTTCTTAACCAATCTAAATATACATTAGAATTGTTAAAACGATTTAACATGGATAATTCAAAAGCAATAAACACCCCTATGAGTACTTCGACTAAGTTAGATATGGATGAAAATAGTGAAAACTTCGATCAAAAAACATATAGGGGAATGATAGGTAGTCTACTCTACCTTACCGCTACTAGACCAGATATCATGTTTAGTGTAGGACTTTGTGCTAGGTTTCAATCAAATCCTAAACTATCTCATCTTAAAAGTGTTAAAAGAATATTTAGGTATCTTAAAGGAACTCCAAATTTAGGTTTATGGTATCCAAAATCTGAAAAATTTGATTTAATGACTTACGCGGATGTCGATTTTGGCGGATGTAGGATAGATAGAAAGAGTACATCCGGAACATGCCAATTTTTAGGACATGCACTTGTTTCTTGGACTTCCAAGAAACAAAATTCAGTAGCACTATCTACGGCGGAAGCCGAATACATTGCTGCGAGTGCATGCTGTGCACAAGTTGTTTGGATGAAAAATACATTGGAAGACTATGAAATTCACTTTAAAAATATTCCCATAAAATGTGATAATACTAGTCCCATATGTCTTACTAAAAATCAAATTCAGCATTCTAGAACTAAGCACATCGACGTTAGGCATCATTTCATACGCGATCATGTCCTTAACAATAATGTTGTTCTAGAATTCATTGACACGAAGCATCAATTAGCAGACATATTCACAAAAGCCTTGAATGAAGACCAATTTGAATTCATTAGAAGGGAATTAGGCATGTTAAATTGTCCCTAAAATGAGCTTCACGAAAAATGACTCGTCCTTTTCCTTTCTTTTGAGGATTTGATTTCTTCTTTCTTCTTCACTTCAAAATGATCCATTAAAGTATAACTTATTATCTTGAGGGAAGCAAACAAAAACGGGGAGAGGAAGAAATTTTTTTTTCCTCCGCGGAATGCCAGCGGTGGCACCGCCAGATCTGGCGGTTGCACCGCCTGAGCGCTCGGGCGCCAGGCGGTGACACCGCTCGGTTTGGCGGTGGCACTAACCGAGTGACCCTTATTAACCCGAGGGGTCAGAGCCGGCAGTGACACCGCCCCCAACCCGAAGAAAGAGCTCTCAAAACCCTCTCCCATTTCCTCTAACCCTCATTCTACCTCTTAGAAGCATTGGAGAAGGATTCTTGGTGGTCCAAGCCTTCCATCTCTCAACATAATCTCCATAAGGTAACACTTGAAATCCCTCTTTTTGGTATCTCATTCCCTCTTTTCCTTTCTCTTTCCCTTGCTTATTTTTCACAATTTCATCATCATCTTGTCTAGATAATGGCTCCTAAGAGATCAAAAGGAAAAAGGATTGAAGGAGATTCATTTGACCATGATCTTTTTAGATCAAAAGAGGTAGCCCTTAGTTTTCCAAAATTTGAAAGACGAGGTATCCATAAGGGAAAATATGTTGATTTGGATGAACTAGAAGACTTAGAACCCATTAGGTGTTTTGCACACCTAAAAGCTCTACCACTACTACAACTAGATGAACCAATCTATCCGCGATTAGTTAGATTGTTCTATGCCAACCTATATGAGGACAATAATAGCCTACGCACTTACCTTCTAGGAACACCCATTAGAATATTTGACAGCACCATTTGTGAGCTAATTGGCATAACTGAAAAAAGATAGAGGATGCTATTTTAAAGGTAAATGGGACGTCAACTCAATAGGAGCAAACCTATACCAAGTCAGTAGAAACAATCTTTGCAAATCCAAACCTTGACTTCCTACCCAAGAGCTGTGAACACTTACTGCCTTTCAACTCTAAAATTCTTCATCACATTATCACAAGCATCATATTCCCCAAACAATTTCATCTTGACGAAATAAGTCAAATTGAGATGAGTACCATGTATTGGATTATGACCGGTCCGGGGATAATTGTTTTGGGTACTCAATTAACAACACATGCAGGATATTATGGCTAAAGATACTATGCTGCCATATGGGAGGTTAATCACTAGATTTCTTCATGCCTATGACATTTGCATCCCACCCGATGAAGAATCTATTCAAAATGATAGATATAACATAATAAATAAAAACCTCTACTGAAAAGACTTAGGTGCACCTTTAGCAATGGCATATGGGTTAGGCACCCTAGAAGGACGGATCAATTCCTCCACAAATAGAACACCCAAAACACCAATTCTTATGGGAAATGAATCTCCTCCTCCTAGTCCTTTTGGCGCAGCACCTTCACTCCTATTTCCTCCTCAAGAGATCGCATTATGGCGGAACTGTCTCGGATCAAATCACAAAGAAGAACAAATTCAAAATCAACAAGTTGAAATTTTGAAGACACTACGACAACTGAATGAAAAAATAGATATCATGTATCAGCATTGTGGATTACCTCCTAAGGATTAAACTGATGTATCTTTTTATTCTGTTCTGTTTGCTTTTAACAACAAGTTCAAAGTTTGTCATCGATTAAACGATAACTGATCCTTCCTTTTAGATAACTACTGTTTTGATCTGCATGATTTCTTTTGGATAAACTATTTCTGGCAAATTTGAATGATAAACCTTGTTAAATGCTATTTTTTTATGATCATCAATTCGATGGCTTGTCTCTTTTTGTTGATGACAAAGGGGGAGAAGTGATGACCTACACCATAATTATAGCATGACTTATATGGATTACAAAAACTTGTGTGATATGAATGACTTATATGCCTTGCAAAATCCTTGAAAATATCACAAGATTGATTGATCATATTGAAAACATGCCATACATCTAAATCATAAAATATATATTGAAAATCTTTATCTTCTGTCGTAGTAAAATTCGTCTCTTTTCATTTAACTTATGATTTTCATAAAAGTTTTGTATTCACTATTGTTTAAAGAGGATCACGATAAGCTCTATGGTTAGAACTTATCGGGTTATGCTTGAATCCAATGGGATGGAATTCAAGTGGTTTTTATCTTCTCATAATATGGCATATAGATAGGGGGAGTTATGTTTAACTTCGTCATCAATTGATTGTCATCATCAAAAAGGGGGAGATTGTTGAATCTCGGATTTTGATGATAAAATCAATTGATGGGTTATTTGATCTAATCCATATTATTGAGTTAAGTGTGCAGGATTAACTACGATAAACAAAAAACACAAAGCAAAAATACCGGAGTCAAGTTCGATGAACGTTTAAGAGTTCGAAGAATCGTCGGAGATGCTGCCGGAACCAACCGAGAAGAAATCGGGAACCTGTTAGAAGTTCGCCGAAGAGATCGTCGGAGGTTCGCAGAGATCACCGAGAAGTCTCAGCTACTCTTTAAAGTCATCACAAGTTCGGGAGCGTGCTTGGACCCCGTCGAAGGAAGTTCGTCGGAAAGCTCGCCGGAACAAGACTTGACGTTCGCGGTTAATAAATTGCTTAGGATGTGTTTTGTTATGTAGTTCACTTGTAATTAGGATTAGGATTAAGAAGATAAGCCTATATCCTGGTTAGGGGCCAACTGGGGCCAAAGTCAGATTTGGTTTGGGCTAAAAGAAAGCCAAACCAAGTGAACCGGAGAGCCAGGCGGTGGCACTGCTTGGCTGGGCGGTGGCACCGCCAGCATCGGAAACCCAAAGAGGATTTGAATTTTGGAGCCCAAATTTGAATCCTCTTGAGGCCTATAAATACCCCTCAAATCTCAGCTGAGATCACAACCTTTTAAGCAGCAAGAGTTTGAGAGAAAGATCTTAGAAAAGTGTTAGCTTGCTTTCTTTTCAATTTGCTAGTGTTCACCTCATCTCTTCTCGAAAATCTGTAAGAGAGTGAACCGCTTGTAAAGAGTTGTAAGAGGGGTATTTACCCTTCCATTTCAAGAGACTTGCTAGTGGAAGGTGGGAGCCTCATCGAAGAGGGGCCTCGCTAGTGGAGTAGGTCATTTGACCGAACCACTCTAAAATCGGCGTGATCCTTGGTTTGCGTTTCATTATTGTTATTTATATTATTGCAAACCTTCTTATATGCTTTAGTTCCTTATTACTTTTGCTGCGCATATTTAAGAATACGCTTTCAAGATTAAGCTTGTCAAGTTCCGCTCTCTTCATACGAAAGATTTTTTAGAAAACCGAAGTTTTAATCCACTGCACTAATTCACCCCCCCCTCTTAGTGCTGCTCCGATCCTAACAACTTTATATATATATATATATATATTATGATATTTATGGATTTGTGCAATGTGAATAGGATCGTGATGAGATCATGAAAATAAGATCGATTCGCCTTTAAACACAGATCCTAAACAATCTCGGTCATAGGTTACTCGAGACGGACATCGAGATAATCGGATAGACTCGTGTACTACATACCCGTACATATGATGGAGGCGGCTAGTCTCATAGTTGCTCATGTGGGGACACTACTCATTGGAGAATGAGTTCACTGATTGATATGCTCACGGAATGTTGGATGGTTAATGATACCTCATTGTCAGACAACGATTCCGTTGTCCTAGTAGTGTATTTGGTCCTTAGACTTGAGGCACAAAAGATGTCCTATATGAGTACTCCACTCTTTGATTCTAGACTTATAGGTTTGGAAGTTTCAAATCTAACACAACCAGTCATCGAAAGTGGTAGACAACCTTATGAGGGTTATTGAGTGTCGATAGAGAATCATTCACTCTCGGTGTCATTAGAGGAATATCCCATGCGTTCTTGTTCAGACAAATCCCTAGCTAGGGTCATTCGGATTGAGAGAGAAAGAGTTCTCCAAAAGAATCCGATTAGAGCGAGACTCGAGGAGAAACTGTATGAGCCTGACAGTACTATGTCCGATATACGGTCTTAGGGATATTAGATGGATGAGAGACTGTAGATACATGATAACTGAGGATAGATAGGTCCAATGGATTGAATTCTCCTATATCGTTTGGAGATTATGACATAGTGGCCTAGTACATCCATAGTCGATGAGTCAAGTGAATTATTATGAAGATAATAATTCATTGAGCTAGAAGGAGTTATGATAGGTTTGACTCACGGCCAGCTCGATATTGGGCCTAGAGGGTCGGCCTAGAGGATCACACACGTATGGTAGGCATTACGACGAGTAGAGGTTCGGATATGAGATATCTGATGAAGTCCCTATCTTATTGGATATCCAATAAGCCCCTGAATGATTGGATCATATGAATGAGATTCAATAAGAGCCAATAAGAGATTATATGATAAGGATCCACTAATCTAAGAGGGTTGTGTAGTTGGATAGAGATCCAATACCCAATAGGGTATGATCCATTAGGGTTAAGTTGATAGGGAGCCTCTATAAATAGGAGGGAACCAAAGGTTCATAAGCTAGAGCTTCTCTTGGTTGCCATATTTTATTTTCCTCTCCCCTTCTCCTTCTCAAATAGTAGGTTTGGAGATTTGAGGAGTATCATCGCAGCCCTATTGTGTGGATCATCGCTAGAGAGGAGGATGCTTAACCTCCTTCATTCTTTTCTACAGATCTGTAGGGATTCAGGGATATACAATCTCCCTAGGTAAAACATAATCTTTCATATACGTAGTTTTTGGTTTTACAGATTTTGCGCACCAATCTTCGCATGATGACGAACACAATTCATGAAAAATTTGGGGATTTTGTTTTTTGTTCTTCCGCTGTGCATGTGATGCCGCTCCTAGATTTCCTAACAGTAATATTAAAGCCAAGTTGTTCGTACGAAAGATTGGTTTTGAACTATATTTGTTGTATTTTAGAAAGACTTTTGTCATCAAAATCGTTGACGCGAAAGGTGACAAAGGGCAGCAACTATTGTTTCTCTCGTAGGTTGGCCAATGGCTGCTTGTAGCCTTGGCTGAGGCTTGGCCACCTACATGCAAGTGATCGACGGGCAATAGCCGGCCTCCTGCGACCAGCAGCATGCGGGCCGCAGGCAGGCAACCACGGGGGCAACGACGCTTGCAGCGGCAACGATGCCCGCAAGGGCGGCGGCACCCCACAGGGACACCGCCCGCGGGTAGGGGCGACGCCCCCTCCCCCTAGTGCTGTGGCCGCCATCGATTTGTCGGTGGCCACAACGCAACAGTAGGGATGGAGTTAGGGCATTTTTGGAAAAAAAAAAGAATTTTGCCTCTTGGAATTTAAGAAATTTCAAGTTATGTCCTTTTGTCCAAATTATGAAAATACCCCTCATAATTTTAAAATTTCCTATATGTCCCTAGTTTTAGAAAAATATTAGTTAATTAAATAGTTTAATTAACTATTATTATTATCTAGTAGTCCTACATGATGATGATGTATACATGTGATGTATGATGTGGATAGATGATCATAGATCGTGTGATGTGTGTACATGTGATGTGATTATTATTATTATTAGGGTCTACGAGCCACCACTTTATTCCTTGTTTATTATTGGGCATGTGTGCCTATGATTAAGTTGTAATCACACGAGGAGACGCAGCGGGTGCGTGAAAGCGATAGCGGGACCCACGAGACTATGACAGACGATCGCGACATATAAAGATGCGTTGAGATGCCAACGGAACCGACGAGGATGAGATGGACGATCATAGGGCATGGAGATGTGTCGCTGCACACATAGATCTTGATATGAGTAATTAAGCCTACTGGTTCGGCCTGATCACATTAAGTTATGGTTCATGATCATCTGGTGTGATTGCTCATGTGATGTGTGATTGCTTATACACCTACTATATATGTATATATATATATTTGCATGTGATGTAGATATATATTAAATATGTATGTGTGTGACATGTCATATTAGGAGACCAAATCAAAATCCACTCTCTTGATAATATTAAGTCGATAAACGTGAGGTAATTAGATTGACCAATGTGACCTTCCATCGTTATAGGTAGGGATCAATTCTCGACGTAGATTGAGTTGGTCGAGTCTCTCGCGGCTCACATATATCGCAAATTGTTATCTTGTCTACGACATAGAGATGTCACTAGTGACCTGGATATGATATGCTTGGTCGAGTCCCTCGATGTTACACTAAGACGGGAATCACAAGGAGTTGTGATGGGCAAGAGTTGCCTACCTTTTGGGCTTAGTGTGATTGGTCGAGTTCCTCGAGGTTACACTAAGACGCTGATTGAATCCTGATCCCCACTAGAAGTCTGTTGGAGACTTCCGTTTCACGTGCTGAGAGTGTCACGTGACTCGCCAGAAAAATAGTGGGAGTATATTAAGATAAAAGTCTATATCTTATTTATTTTTCTGTGAAATTTGCATGTTATTTATTTTTGCTGCATCTTTATTTTCAAAAAATATCGCTTTCAAATCCCTTACGTGGCATAGTTGATGTCAACCGTCTCACTGGTCTGAATTATATGGATTGGCTCTGCAACTTGAGAATTATTTTTACAGTAGAGAAAATCGCGTACGTCCTTGATACAGTGATGCATACACTTAAGGAAGGGGCAAGCGATGATAAAATCGTTAGCTACGTGAAGTACATAGATGACTCCACTCTTGCTCAGTGTTACATGTTGGGCTCTATGACTCCTGAGTTACAGAGATAGTATGAAATGATGGATGTCAATTTCATTCTCTTACATGTCTACAAACTGTTTGAGGAATAGGGAAGGACTTAACGATTTGAGATATTCAAGAGTCTCTTCTACGCTAGGATGACTAAGGGGACATCGGTTCAGAACTATGTCCTAAAGATAATTGAGTAGATAGAGAAACTCATAGGTCTAGGAATAGTCCTAGAGGATAACCTGTGTGTGGATCTTGTGCTTCAGTTCCTATCAGATTTTTTTCACAATTCATAATGAATTTTAATATGAACAAGCTTGAGGTGACTCTCCCTGAGCTCCTCAATATGTTGAGGGAGGCAAAGAGCATTATTAAGAAAGTGAAGTCAGTTCTCTATACTAGTGAGACAAGAAAGAAAAGGAAAGTCGAAAAGTCCCTTAAGAAGGGTAAGGACAAGGACAGACCGAGTAAAGCAAAGGTTGAGAAAAAGGACCCGGAAAAGGACAAATGCCAGTGCTTCTACTATGGTAAAGATGAAATCTTGAAGAGGAACTATAAAGAGTACCTTGCAGAGAGGGTCAAATAGAAGCTTTGAGAAGCTTCAAGTACATTCATGATCAGTCTTCATTTGTCACTCTTATGATAACACATGAGTATTTGATACCAGTAGTGCTTATCATATTTGCAATTTGTTATGGGTTATAGCAAGACTTAGGAGATTGACGAGAGGCGAGATGAACTTCAAGATGGGCAATAGAACAAAAGTTACTACAATAGTTATTGGCGAGGTCACCCTACATCTGCTTGGTGGAGCTATTATTGCATTGGATGCATGTTACTTTATTCCTTTTATTATCAAAAATATTATTTTTATTTTACGTTTGATAGTTCATGGATATAAATTAGGTTTTGAGAATAATTATTGTTTAATAATATTAGATGATGAGATCATCATGAGAGGAACATTGCATAATGGTTTGTTTATTCTAAACACTACTTCTTCACATATCATGAATGTAAATATGTCTAAGAGGAAATGAGATAAGGTGAACAATGCATACCTGTGGCATTGTAGGCTAGGTCATATCCATGAGGGAATGATTCAAAAGTTACTAAATGATGGATATCTAGATCCATTCGACTATATTTCATATGCAACTTGCGAGCCTTGTCTTTATGGAAAATTGACAAACTCTTCTTTTAGTGGAATTGGAGAGTGAGCCACTGAGCTGCTAGAACTCATACATAGTGATGTATGTGGACCCATATCAACTCATACCATAGGTGGTTACTCGTACTTTATTACTTTTATTAATGATTTCTGAAAATGTGTACTTGATAAAGTACAAGTCTGAAGCCTTTGAGAAATTATGAGAGTATAAGAATGAAGTGGAGAACTGGACTAGAAAGAGTATCAAGACTCTTCGATCAGATCGAGGAGGTGAGTACTTGAGTACAGAGTTCACCTAGTTCCTCAAGGACTATGAGATTCCATCCCAATGGACATCTCCTTATACACCTCAGCTCAATGGTGTATCTAAAAGGAGGAATCATACACTGTTAGACAAGGTGTGATCCATGATGAGCTTCGTCGACCTACCAATCTCATTCTGGGGATACGCCCTAGATATCACAACTTACCTTCTGAATAGAGTTCCAACTAAGTCGGTAGTGTCTACACCATATGACATATGAAATGGGAAGAAGCTCGATCTTAAGGTTGTTAAGATTTAGGGTTGCCCTGTCTACGTTAAAAGACACGACCCTAATAAGTTGGAATCCAGGACGGAGCGGTGCAAGTTCATGGGATACCCCAAGGAAACTTGTGGGTATTATTTCTATCATCCCGAGGACCAAAAGATCTTTATAGCCAAGAGAGCGGTATTCCTTTAGATATAACACATTCTTAGTGGAGATAGTAGGAGCGTGATAGAGTTGAGCAAGGTTAGAGAACCAAGCTCAAGCACCACTCCATAGCCCGAGTTTGTTCAAGTATCTAGCACACAAGTTCCGACTTTATATAGATTCGATAGAGTATCTCATCCTCCTAAGTGATATGTGAGATATATTAAAGGAGAGGATGTTGAGGATATCAATCCTTAGACATACGAGGAGGCTGTTACGAGTATAGACTCCGGGAAGTGGGAAGAAGCCATGAATTCTAAGATGGATTCCTTGTACTCCAACAAGGTTTGGAACCTAGTTGATGCACCCGAGGGTATTGTACCCATCAGTTGCAAGTGGATCTTCAAGAAGAAGATCGAAATAGATGGAAAGGTAGAGGCTAGTGGCTAAGGGGTATCATCAAAGATAAGGTGTTGACTATGACGAAAACTACGATCCTCAATGGCAACCTCGTTTCTTAATGATTATGAGATCTAGCAAATGAATATGAAAACCATGTTCCTCAATGGCAACCTCGAGGATGAGGTGTATATGATACAACCTAAGAGATTCATGTCCAAGGACTGCCTAGATAGGGTGTGTAGGTTGCTTAGGTCTATTTATGGACTGAAGCAAGTATCTCGAAGTTGAAATATAAGATTTGATGAGGCGATCAAATCTTATGATTTTGTTAAGAACGAAGATGAGCCATGTGTATACAGAAAGCTAAGTGGGAGCGCTATCACCTCTTGATGTTATATGTGGATGACATCCTGATCATTAGGAATGATGTAGGAATGCTATATACAATAAAGACTTAGTTATCTAGACACTTCTCTATGGAGGACTTAGGGGAAGTATCATATATCTTAGGGATTCAGATCTATAGAGATAGATCCAAGAGGATACTTGGCTTGTCCTGATCCAAGTACATAGACACCACTATCAAAAGGTTTGACATGAAAAATTCTAAGAGGAGTCTTATTTCAATGTGACACAAGATATTGCTTTCTAGGAGTATGTCCCCAAAGACTCCTGAAGAAAGGGCGAACATGGATAGGATATCCTATGCCTCAGCGATAGGGTTTGTCATACATGTCATGCTATGTACCAGGCCTGATATAGTGCATGCTCTAAGTGTCATGAGAAGGTATTAGGCGGATCTAAGCTTGGAGCACTGGAAAGTAGTAAAGTATATCCTTAAGTACTTGAGAATGACTAAGGATCTTTTATTGGTATATGGAGGTAGTAGCCTCAGGATTGAAGGCTATATATACTCGAGTTTCCAATCCGATGTCGATGATAGCAAGTCTAATTCGGGGTATGTGTTTACCTTGAATGAAGGAGCAGTATGCTGGAAGAGTTTCAAGCAAGATACTACTACTAACTCAACCACAAAGGCGGAGTACGTTGCTACAGTAGAGGCAACAAAAGAGGAGTCTGGATGAAGAAGTTCATCACAGATCTAGGAGTCATGCTAGGTAGCGAGAAGTCGATTCCATTATATTATGATAACAACGGGGCCATTATATTATGACAACAACGGGGTGATTGCTTAAGCGAAGGAACCCTTGTCTAATCAAAAGTCTAAGCACATTTTGAGGAGGTTCCACCTGATCAGAGAGATCGTGACTCGAGGAGATATAGTAATAGAAAGAGTTCCATCCGAAGATAACATTGTAGATCCACTAACAAATCCATTGTCTCATATTGTTTTTTAACGTCACAAGGGTTCGATGGGGATAAGACACATAGGTGATTGGCTTTAGGTCAAGTGAGAGATTTCTAGTCATAGGTACTTGTAAGCCAATCATGTGAGTGATAACACGTGTGACATGATACGCATTCTTTTTGCTTATTATATTATTTAGCATTTTATCACTTTATATTGCTTATTACTTATATGCATGTGTATATTGTGATGTCCATGGATCTGTGCAATGGGAATCAGATCGTGATGAGATCATAATAATGAGACCGATTCACTTTTAAACATAGATCCTAAATAATCTTAGTCATAGGTTACTCGAGAGGGACATCAAGATAATCGAACAAACTGGTGTACTGTGTACCCATACATATGATGAAGGTGGTTTGTCTCATAGCTGCTCATGTGGGGACACTAGGGCTATAGTATAGGTGCTCATTGGAGAACGAGTTCACTGATTGATCCGCTCACGGAATGTTGGATGGTTAATGATACCTTATTGTTAGATAATGATTTCGTTGTCCTAGTGGTATATCTAGTCCTTAGACTGTTAGGACCGTGACAATACTAAGAAGGGGTGGGGGGGGTTGAATTAGTGCTTATGTAAAAATGACGTCGATTTGAAAATTCTCATTCGATGAAAACCAATTGGAAATATGTTAACTTGAAAACACGTACGAAAGCGTAGTGAGAGTAAGAAATTAGTTTCCAATATAAATGAAAAGGATAAAGTAAATGCAAACTAGATTTTATAGTGGTTCGGTCATCGTGACCTATATCCACTCTCGATTTCTCTTCACTCGAGGCCACCGGCTTCCACTATCGATCTTTCTTCAATGGGCAAGAACCAATTACCCTTTTACACTCTTTCTCCTTTTCACAAGCTCGGGAGAGAACCTTTACACCTCTCTTTTAGACCTTACTCCTCCGTTAGAAAACTTCTAACTATAGGAGGAAGAGACTCTAAATCCTAAAAGAGTTATCAATTTTTCTCAAGTATTCTTTCCCCCCCTTTTAACTCGATTTCATGCTTACACAAGCAGGAAAGAGTGGGGCATTTATAAGCCATAAATTGATTCAAATTTGGAGCCAAAAAATATCTTATCCTTGATTTTCGGGGTACTGACGGTACCACCGCCAGTACTGGACAGTACTACCGCTTGACACTCTAACACTAGATAGTACCATCGCCTAGTCTAGTGGTACTACCGCCTGATAGAGCCTCGGAGATTAGGCTCTAGCGGTACCATCGCCTGACAGGGCGGTACCATTGCTTGATAGCCATTTATGACCGATGGTACCACTGCCCAATTTGGACGGTACCATTGCCCAAACCTCCTAGGATACCGAGCCTCAAGTGATTCCATCGTCAGCTCTGGTGGTGCTATCGCTTGACGTGGCTTTGGGTCACTAAATGAGTATTTCTCTTAGCCCAAAATAGTCCCACTTTGGGCCTAGTTGACCCTAATTGAGTTGGCATGTTTACACCCGAAACCAACTCAATTAGCCCTCTAAACTACTTCAATCTAAACAAATTATTACAAGAAAGAATACTAAGTTGTCCAATATGTCATTGGTTCATCCGGTACTTCGTCCGAACCTTCGACGCTTCGTCCTCTCTTTGCGGCCTTTTGCCCAATCGGTATGTTGACCTCTGTAACTTTGATCTCTTTGGCGTAATATTCACTCTTCTAGGCCCGATGCCCGAACTCATAGCACGAAGCCTTCTGTCGATATATCGACCGATTCTCCGGCTCGACGTCCAATCTTCTAACATGTTCCACTCCAACACAACATTGATTCTTCTTGCTTTAATTGTTTCTTTATGCTCAAAGCCAATCCTGCATCACTCAAAACATATATTAGATCATAAACTCTATCAATTGGTTTCATCATCAAAATATGAGATTCAATAATCTCTCACTTTTTGATAATGATAACTAATTGATGACGGAGTTTAACTAAACTCCTATCAATATGCCATATTGATAGAACCTCAACATGTCATATCAAAATCATGAGTTTTGCATGTATAATACCAATTTATCATGTATATTTTTAAAATCATCATTACATGTATGATTCCAAATCATCATACATAATTTCAATTCATCATTTTAGGCATAATATGTATGATTATCATCCTACCTTCTCCCCCTTTGTCATCAACAAAAAGAAGTGCAACTAGCAAGTTTTTAGATATACAAGTTAGTAAGATAGCAAGTTTTGAACATGCAAGCTAGCAAGTTTTTCATATATGAAAGTTAGCAACATTTTACATATTTTGAGATGTGCAAGATAACCTATTTTTGAATCTTCTTGAAATGTGCAAGCTAGCAAACTTTGCTTCTCTTTTGAGACGAGCAAGATAGCAATTTTAACAAGTTTTACATCATGCAAGCTAGTAAATTTTACATCATTTTACAACATGTAAGCTAGCAAATTTCATATCATTTTAGAACATGCAAGCTAGCAAGTTTTCTTCTTTTTGAAATGTGAAAGCTAGCAAGTTTTCTATTTGAAATGTGTAAGCTAGCAATACTTTCTCCCCCTTTATTATTGTCAAAAAGAAGAAAGAATATAATATTATAGTTCATTTTTCTTTACATCAATTATCAAATCATTACATGAAGAATATCAAGAAAAATTAATTTCGTGATGAGATATATAATTCATGAATACAAAAGAATTATACATAATAAAACTAAAGTCATAAAGCTTAAAAACTTAAGTGACATATCATGGTTAATTTGGATAAATATCCTCTTTAGTATGCAACAAAAAATTATAGGAGAACAAATAATAAATTATCTCGATTCATGCGTAAGAATTCTTTAGTCATCAAGATCATGTTTCATAAAATAAATTCTCAAGTTAAGATTCAAAGAAATCAAGAAAAACCATGATTCATATGGATAATTCTCCTCTTTAGTAAATGACAAAAAGAAACATATAAGATAAAATAGCAATGATACCAATCATGAATCATTTGGATAGTAGATAGCAAAACGAAATATAGAGGATAAAATATCTTGATTCATATAGAATAAATCTCAAGTTATAAATATCGAGAAATCAAAATAAAATCATGATTAGATAAAACTCATCCAAATTCAAATCGTCAAATCAACAAAATCACTTTCAAGAGATTCAAAATGACATAAATATATTTATCAACTTCTTATTGAAAAATCAATAAGATAGAGATAGAGAAATTTTCAAAATGTATTCCCTTTTTAGTTGTTTCAATTCATGTGATTGATTTTATATAAGCATGCCCAAGTTTTTTTTTTATGTCAAAACCATGCATAATGTTTAAAACTGAAAAATAAGATTTATCACAAAAATCATCAAGATCAAAAGTGTAACACATAATTCCAAAACATATAATTTCAAATCATCATTACTTCAAATCCTCATGCATGATACCAAACCTTTTAACATTTTCATTATATTATTATATCATTAAAACATCAAGCATGATTTCATTGAACATAAGACATTTTCAATCAAAATCATTTTGTTTATTGTAGTAATGCATTTTTCTTTTTAAGTGAACATAAGGCATTTTGCTTAGTGCTAAGAGTTAACATGCAATTGTCAAGCTCAAATTTTATTTTATTTTTTAAATCACTAGAAAGCCCCCCCCCCCCTTTTTTTTTACATTTTATATACTAATTTAAAAACAACTCATGAAATGCTTTAAGTAATTTCATAATAAAGTAAAGGGGTTTTGGTTAAGTCACTTACCTCATTGTGGAAAGCCACCAATGCATAGTTCACTAGCTCTTCTTTATCGGTTTTCAATATAAATAAAAGTATAAAGTAAATGCAAATAAGATTTTATGATAGTTCGATCGTCGTGACCTATATCCACTCCCGATTTCTCTTCACTCGAGGTCATTGGCTTCCACTACCAGTCTTCTTTTAATGGGCGAAGACCAATTATCATTTTACACTCCTTTTCACAGCCTCATGAGAGAAACCTTTACACCTCTCTTTTAGACCTCACTCCTCTCTTAGAAAATTTCTAACTCTAGGAGGAACAAACTCTAAATCCTAAGAGAATTTCTAATTTTTCTTAAGTATTCTTTCCCCCGTTTTTATCTCAATTTCATGCTTACCCAAGTAGGAAAGAGTGGGGTATTTATAAGTAACAAATTGATTCAAATTTAGAGCCAAAAAGTATCTCATCCCTAATTTTTTTGGGTACTAGCGGTATCACCGCCATTACTGGGCAGTACTACCGCCTGATACTTTGACACTAGGTGATACCACTACCTAATCTGGTGGTACTACTGCCTGACAAAGCCTCGGAGACTGGGCTCCAACGGTATCACCATTTGATAGGGTGGTACCACCGCTTGATAGCCATTTATGGTCAGTGATACCACCAACTGACAGCCTCTCTTTGTGGCCTTTTGCCTAATTGACATGTTGACCTTCGTAACTCCGATCTCCTTAGTGCAATATTCGCTCTTCTAGGCCTGATGCTCGAACTCATGACACGAAACCTTCTGTCGACACGTTGACTGATCTTCTAACTCGACTTCCAATCTTCTAACATGTTCTACTCTGTCCCAATATTGATTTTTCTTGCTTTAATTGTCTCTTCATGATTGAAGCTAGTCTTATGTCACTGAAAATGTAGATTAGATCATAAACTCTATCAATTAGTTTCATCATCAAAATATGAGATTCAACATAGACTTGAGACACAAAGGATGTCCTGTATGAGTACTCCACTCTTTGATACTAGACTTATAGGTATGGAAGTTCCAGATCTACCACAACCGATCATCGAGAGTGGTTGCCAACTTTACGAGGGCTATTGAGTGTCGATAGAGGATCATCCGCTCTCGGTGTCATAAGAGAAATATCCTATATGTTCTTGCTCAAATAAATCCCTGGCCAGGGTCATTCAGATGGAGAGAGAAAGAGTTATCCGGAAGAATCTGATTAAAGCGAGACTCGAGGAGAAACCGTATGAGTCTGATAGTACCATGCTTGGTATACGATCTCTAGAATATTAGATAGATGAAGAACTATAGATACACGATAATTGAGGATAGATAGATCCAATGGATTGGATTCCCCTATATCGTTTGGGGATTGGGTGTAGTGGCATAGTACGTCCGATGAGTCGAGTGAATTATTATGAAGATAATAATTCACTGAGCTAGAAGGAGTTCTAACAGGTATGACTCATGGCCAGCTCAATATTGAGCTTAGAGGGTCAGACACATATCGTAGGTATTGCGACGAGTAGAGGTTCGAATATGAGATATCCGCCGGAGCCCATATCTTATTGGATATCCAATAAGCCCTTGAATTATTGGATCCTATGGATGAGATCCAATAAAAGCCAATAAGAGATTATTGGATAGAGATCCACTAATCCAAGAGGCTTGGGTAGTTGGATGGAGATCCAATACCCAATAGGATAGGATCCATTAGAGTTAAGTTGATAGGGAGCCTTTATAAATAGGAGGGAACTAAAGGTTCATAGGTTAGAGCTTCTTTTGGTTTCCAGCTCATATTCTCCTCTCCCCTTCTTCTCCTTAGATAGCAGGTTTGGAGATTTGAGGAGCATCGTCACAGCCCTACTATGCGGATCACCACTAGAGAGGAGGACGCTTGACCTCCTTCATCCTCTTCTATAGATCTATAGGGATTCAGGGATATACGATCTCCCTAGGTAAAACACAATCTTTCATATACACATTTTTCGATTTTGTGGATTTTTCACATCAATCTTCGTATGACGATGAATATAATTTATGGAAAATTTGGGGATTTTATTTTTTGTTCTTCCGCTGCGCATGTGATGTTGCCCCTAGAATTCCCAACAGGTTCGTTGTGCAATGATTAGCTTATAAACTACATGTGTTTTGTTTAATCACGTAGAATTATTGTATACATTCTTGCTACGTTTAACATAGTTTTCATATCCAAAAGACACATTATTTGGTTGTCTTTAGAGTGGTCCTTCGATATTAAATTTGTTGATGTAAATGAAGGAAACCGGGGTAGTAATTGTTGCTACCCAGTGGATTGACCAAAGGAGACACGCGCGCAAGTTGTGAAGGAGTCGCTTGTCTACTGAGGCAACGCCCGTGAGTGAGCTACCTGTGATATGGCAGCGCCCACCTCACATGTGCGTAGGCTGCACATTGCCCACAGGAAGGCAGCCTAGGGGCGAGGTGGCACCGACCGACGATCGCCTGTAGGCTAAGTAGTGCCAGCTCGCACAAGGGGTGCCTGCAAGCACTGCCTTCCGTGTTGCAGGCAGTAGTCGCCCCTACGCGAGGCGGCGCCGCAAGGGCAACTGCCCTAGTGTGAAGCAGTTGCTCAAGGCGGCATCTGCCCCTGCACGAGGCGGTGTCACAAGGGCAAACCGCCCTAGCGTGAGGCGGTTGCCTAAGGCGGCAATCGAGAATTCATCGGGAGTTTGTTGAGAATTCATCGAGAATTCGTCGGGAGTTTGCCGAGAGTTCGTCGGGAGTTTGTCGAGAGTTCGTCGGGAGTTCGCCAAGAGTTCGTCGGGAGTTTGCCAAAAGCATGCCGAAAGTTCACCGAAAGTTCGTCAAGACTTCGCCAGAAGAATGATTGACATACCGGACAAAGATTACTTAGTTAATGTATTAATTATCGTAGTTAGAACTTAGATTGAGTTATGATTGAGAGATAATCCCACTAACTCAATTATGGACCAACTAGGCCGAAATCAAGACTGAGTTGGGCTAGATGGAAGGCTCACTCGGCCACTTGGAGCCTTGCCAGGCGGTGGCACTGCCTAGGGTGGGCGGTGGAACCGCTTAAGGCTCAGCCTCCCAGGGGGTCTGTGCGGTGGTACCATTGGTAGTTAATGTTAGGAACGAGTTGGCACTGGGGGGTGGGGAGGGGTGCGTGAATTAGTGTAGCGGTAAAATCACGTCTTCAAAAACCTTTATACGATTAAAACTGGTTTCGTAACGATGTTAACTTGAAATTGTATGAAAATGTAGTGAAGGAGGAATTCAGTTTGCAATAAAGATAAATAGCAATAAGTAAATGTAAACTAGATTTTAGAGTGGTTGGATCGTCGTGACGTACATCCACTTCGTCGATTCCTCTTCCGTCGAGATCACCGGCATCCACTATCGATCTTCCTTTAATAGGCGAAGATCAACCTCCTTCTTACACCCCTCTTCTCCTTTTACCGAGTTTAGGAGATAACCCTTACAAGCACTCACTCCTCTCTTACAAGATTCTAAACTTAGAGTGGAGGAGGAAATTTCTCAAGAGATTACAATAGCATTTTCTCACTTTTAAATTCTCTATGCTTGTGTGTGTTAACCAGGGATGAGAGGGGTATTTATAGGCTTCAAGTTGATTCAAACTTGGAGCCTAAAAAGGTCTCATCCCAGGTTTCCTAGGTACTGGCGGTACCACCGTCGTTCCTAGGTGGTACTATCATCGTAGAATCTTGTACTGGGTGGTACCATCGCCAAACAGGGGTAGTACCATCGCTGGCAGCATTATTTCCGGCGGTACTACCACCCAGGAATCCTGAGGTGCTGTTCCCCAGGCAGTGCCATCGTCGGCCCTAGCGGTGCCACCACCGGCTAGGGTTTCAGCACCCTGGTTGGGCCTTGAATCCGGCCCAAACCAGTCCAACTTCGGGCCCAGTTGGCCCATAACAGAGTTGATGGAATTACCTCCCAATCCCAACTCTAATTATGTGCTAACTACGATTCCTAAGACATATTCTAAGCAAGATAAGTCTGATTTCTTCCGGCGAGCTTCCGGTGATCTTTCTAGCGAACTTCCGATGATCTCTCGGCAATGTTCCGATGGACTTCCGGCAAGCTCCTGGACTTCACGATGATCTTCTTGGCGAGTTCCGACAAGCTTCTTTGGCAAGCTCTTAGACTTCTCAGTTGGTTTTGGCAGAACTTCCGATGAACGCCCGAACTTCGGACGAACTCTCGAACTCCCAACGAAATCACATTCTTGACTCCGGAACTTCATTTTGCTTTATGCCTTACTATTGTAGTTAATCCTGCACACAAAAAAATACACTTTGATCTAGACAATTATTACTAAGCATGAATCATATTGTTCAGCATGTCATTGGTCCATTGACGCTTTGTTTGATTCTTCAGTGCATCGTCCTCTCTTACGGCCTATTGCCCAATTGGCCAGTTGACCTCCGCAACTCCGATATCCTTGGCGCAATATCTACTCTTCTTGGCCCGATGCCCAAATCCATGGCCCAAAGCCTTTTGTCGATACGTCGACCGATTCTCCTGCCCGACGTCCAATCTTCTGATATGTTTTCTTCCAACACAACATGATTCTTCCTACTTTAATTATCTCTCCTTGATTGAAGCATCCTGCGTCACTCAAAACACAGATTAAATTATAACACTTATGAATTAGTTTCATCATCAAAATATGAGATTCAACAGTTAATGTTGTCAAGTGGTGGTACTGCCAGAGTCTAGTCTCTGAGGCTCTGTTAGGCGGTAGTATCGCCAAACTGGCCGGTGGTACCACCTAGTATTAGAGTGTCAGGCGGTGGTACCTCCAGTACCCCAGAAATCTAGGATGAGATACTTTTTGACTCCAGTTCTAAAACCTTTGGGGCCTATAAATACCCCACTCCTTTCTGTATGAAAGGATAATAAAAAGAGCAGAAAATCTTCAAGTGTTGGGGTGTAAAAGTGTTGTAAAAGTGTTAAGGGTCCTCCTCTTTCTTCAGCTTTGTAATCATTATAGGAGAGGTGTGTGGCTTGTAAGGGTTGTCTCCTAAACCCGTGAAAAGGAGAAAGTTTTGTAAGAAGATGATTGGTCTTCGCCTATTGAAGGAAGACTATTAGTGGATGCCGGTGACTCCAACGAAGGAGGAATCAGAAGTGGACATAGGTCACAACGATTGAACCATTATAAATACGGTGTGTTCTTTCCTTACTGCTTTTTTTCATTACTTAGCTACACTCTACACTTTACATTTACTCTAAGTCACTTCTTTCATTACTTTCCGATACAAACTTTGTCGAAAATTTCCAAATCAACATAATTTTTAGCACTGCACTAATTCACCCCCCCCCCCCCCTTAGTGTCGTATTGATCCTAACATTTGGTATCAGTGTAAGGTTACTCTCGACTTGGTTTAAAACCCAAGAGAGATGACATTTGCCAGTAATCATGAGGGTCATTCTATCATATGTCCTCACATATTTAATGGAATGGACTACAATTATTGAAAAACTAGAATATGAGGATTTTCTTGATTTGTATGAATTTCGAGTTATGGAATATCGTTGAAAATGGATTTCAAAAATCTTCTCTTCCAATGAATGATTTGGAGAAGAAGACTTTCTCTTTGAACACCAAAGCTATAAATGCTTTATTTTGTGCTTTAGATAAAATAGAATTCAATTGAGTTTCTATTTGCAAAACGACTTATGACATTTGACATACACTTGAAATCACACACGAACGCATGAGTAGAGTTAAGGAGTCAAAAATGAATCTTTTAGTTCATAGTTATGAATTGTTTCGCATGAAACCAAGCGATACCATTGGAGACATGTACACCCGGTTTACGGATGTCGCCAATGGTCTAAACACACTTGGTAAAAGTTTTTCTAATTTTGAATTTGTTAACAAAATATTAAGATCCCTTCTAAAGAGTTGGGATCCTAAAGTAACTACAATTCAAGAAGCCAAGGATTTGAACAACTTTCCACTCGAAGAACTTATCGGGTCTTTGATGATCTACGTAATGATATGCAATGCACATGAAGAACTTGAGAACAACCTTCCAAAGAATAAGAAGGATTGATACTTAGAACTCAAAAAGACCACTTGAGAGAAAACTAGTGATGATGATGACTTGGCACTTCTAACAAGAAAAAAATTAAAAATTATTAAAAGGAACAAAACTAAATATGACATAATACAAAAATGAACCTAATAAGGACTAAATAATTTGCTACGAATGCAAGAAGCCGGGGCACTTCAAAAGTGAATGTCCCCAAGTGAAGAAGAAACAATTGAAGAAGAAGAAAGTGCTAAAAGCTACTTGGGACGATTCAAGCACATTCGAAGACGAAGAGCCAACCAACAAAGAAGTTGCTAACTACGCTTTAATGGCGCTTGGTGATGAGGTAAGTAACTCAATCAAAGCCCATTTATCCTTTGATGAATTGTTTAATGCTTTTCATGATTTATTTGATGAATATAAAATAGTTAGTAAAAAGTATAAATTATTAAAAAAGGAGCATACCTCTCTTGTTAGTGAATTCAATAGTTTAAATATTAAGTATGATGATGAAATACTGCCTCCTTATACAAAATGTGAAGAATTAGAGATGCTTAAAAAGGAAAATTTGCTACTACATGAAACCTTAGAAAAATTTGAAATATGAAGCAAATCCTTAAACATGATCCTAGCAAAAAGAGATCATGTTCATAGAAGATATGAAATCTGCTTTATGAGTAACACTCACCAAAAGCCAACCACCTTTGTCAAAGGCCCAACTTTGCATGTTTCACCCTGAAATAAATACAACTTTTGTTGTAAATTTGGACATTATATGCTCATAAATGTCTATTTAAGAGGTATAGTCCACATAAGTTAATTTGAGTCCCTAAAGGAACCTTAAATAACTCAATGCAAAATGATTACGTAAATCTATTTATGAGAAACCCAAGATAAAATAGGTACCTAAAAGAAAACCTCCTTTTTGTTGATATGTTTACAATCACAAGCCAAGAGCAAAAATGATATTTTGATAGTGGATGCTCAAGGCTTATGACCGGAGATACTTCATAAAGCTCTCTAGCCAAAACCAATAAAGGAAAGATCATTAGAATTAGAATTATCAATAACAAAATGACTTTAATTGAAGATGCTTTATATTCAATGAAATCGATTTAATGATGTAATAATTATTTGAAATCTTATGTTTTGGAATTATGTGTTACACATTTAATCTTGATAAATCTTGTATTTCGGTTTTAAACGATGATACATGATTTTATTTGACATAAAAGACAAAGAAATGCTTGTATGAAATAAATCACAAACTCATAAAAAAGAGGGGAATGAATTATTCTAGAAAATGTCTCTATCCCTAAAATCTTATTGAGTTTTCAATAAGAAATTAATTAATCTAATTATGTCACTTTGAATATCTTGAAAGTGATTTTGATGATTTGAATTTAAATAAGTTTTTATCATGATCTTGATTTCTCGATATTTGAAACTTGAGAATTTTTATGCATGAGTTCTTCTTTTATATTTTCCGAATTTCTCAACTTTTGAAAATTGAGTCTTTTTTCTCGAGATCATTTACTTTTATTCCTTCTCTTTGCAATTCACAAAAGAAGAGATTTGAATCATAGATCATTAGTATGTTTGATCTTTTATGAATTGGTCATTTCTATAAGAATCCTTCGTCCTTTTATTTACGAAAGTAGAACTTTGTTTGGTGAAATGACTTGATATAATATTTACGCAAATGAGTGCTTGCACCACATAATGATTGTGATCTTGCTTGTCTCAAAAGAAAAGGAGGCAAAAGTACTTGCTTGCTGCATCTCAAAAGAAAAGTAATAATGCTAGACAAAGAAAACAAATAGCGATAACTTGAGCAAAATAATGCACCAGCGGTGACATTGCTGGGCTGGTGGTAACACTACCAATATGCACTAGTTGTAGGTGGTAGCATCGCTCAATTGGCGGTACCACCGCCCATAACCTTGCCCTAAAAAAACCCAAGTTAGGGTCGACGGTAGAACCGCCCGAACTCTCTCTACACCCCTCTAAACCTCTCCACACCCCCCATTCCTCTTACTCTCCCTCTAGAAACTTAAGAAAACCCTCATCCTTTGCAAAACTAAGGATCAATCTCAAACCCCCCCCTTTGGTGATCACAAGAAGATTAAACTATAAAGGTAATTCCTAAACCCAATTGGTTCTCTCATTCTCCATTGATTACTTGTTCTTATTCTCTATGATATATGTAGTCTCCATGACATCTAGAAAATCCTTAAGGGACAAAGGAAAGAGGAGATTAGATGAAACCTATGATACCATACTCTTTGATTCCCCTCAATATGTCCTTAAATTTTTAACCTTTGAGTCTAGAAGTGTTTCTAAGGGAAAATATGTAGATCTAGAAGAATTGAGTAATTTAGAACCAATTCAATGGTTTGTCAACTTAGATATCCTTCCAAATCTTCAAATAAGTGAACCATTTATCCTAGAATTGTTCGTTTGTTTTACAACAACTTACATGTGGATGAAAATGATAGGGTATCCACTTATCTCTTAGGGCATCACATACCCATTATAGATAGTGTAATTTACAATCTTATAGGAATTCTAGAAAAAAGAATATGTTGCTACTTTAGAGGATAATGAGATATTGATTCAATTGAGATTATATATTCTGAGGCGTTAGACACTATTTTTTATAACCCAAATTTATCCATCGTTCTAAAAATTTATGAATATTTGCGACCCTTCATCACAAAATTGCTCTATCACATCGTGATAAGTATCCTACTTCCAAAACAACACCATCATGAGAAAGTTAATCAAATGGAATTAAGAACAAAGTATTGGATTATGGTAGGACACAACAACTATTTTGGATATCTGATACAACAAAACATGATTGAACTCTCAATAAAAGATATGATGCTTCCATATGATGGTTTAATTACTAGACTAATGCGTGCACATGATATAGTTATTCCACCTAATGAAGAAACCTTAAGACTAGATTGATTCAATGTCATCAATAGAAACCTATTAAGGAGATTAAAATATATAGTAAGAAATGAAATTTGGATTAGAATACCCAAGAGGACTGAACCTCCCCCACCTGAACCAGAACCAAAAACACCCATATATAAGGAAAGTCAATCTCCTTCTACTAGTCCCTTTGAGGTAGCACCTCTAACAGAGCTAGCACCCTCCTCATCTGACGATTCCGTAGTGACTCGGCTGGATCAAATTAAACTACGTCAAGATCAAATCTTAACCGAGATGCAGCAAATTCATCGACAACTTGACACTCTGTTTAGACATTTTAATTTACCACCAATTGAATAGATTGTATATTTCTCCTCACTTTTTTATAATGAAGGAGAAAACTCAATAGTACCTGATATGACTGTACTCATACACTCTATGATATACTTTTTAACGTTATGTGCTTTTCAATATTATGATGCATTTCTTGATGATATTATAATGCAACACTATAAGAATTAGCAATGTTAAATCTTTTGAATGCATGAATTCCTTGATACGTTTTTCGGATTTCTCGATTTTTCATAACTTAAAATTTTCTTTTAAATGGAGATCATTTCCTATGAATTCTTCTTGCTATTTACAAAAGAAGAACCTTGATTTTTGATCTTTCATTTGATGATCCTTTCCCATGAATTCTTCATCACTCTACTCACGAAAGAATAATTTTATCCATGGACTTTTAATATGTGATGATCATTTGCAAGAATAGGGATTTGAATTTTTTTGGTATGGACATCTTGAATCTTTATGATGAATCCTCTCTCTTTGCTATAGTAGAAGCTTGATTTAATGAAACTTAACTTTCATGAATTTGGTTCTTAATTTTTTCATGAAGAATGAATTCCTCTCTTACTCTTCTTCCTCTTCTTCTCATGACAAAAGAAGAAGAACCAAAAAAAGCTCTAGCACATCTAAAACAAAAAATGCTAGCTTGCCCATTTCAAAAAGCAAAAGCAGTTATCGTGCAAAGTTTTTGCTTAACTTCTCATTTTTGCTAGCTTGGATAAATTGGTGTAAAACTTACTTGAATAGTTTAAAACACTTGCATTGTTGAATGATTCTCCTTTTTGTTGATGATAAAGAGATAGAAATGATAAATGTTTGGTATCATGATCAAAATGTTAATTTAATACGTGAAGTGATAAATACTTAAAAATTTTAATGTCTTAGCATCATGAATGTTATGCCCAAAATGATGTATCATGAATGCTTTAGTATCATGCACGGGAGAAATGATGAATATTTGGTATCATGATCAAAATGTTGATTTAATGCATGAATTGATAAATGCTTCAAAATTTTAGTGTCTTAGCATCATGAATAAATGCTTTAGTATCATGTATGATATGCCCATGGTGATGATTGATTTATTTTTGGTATCATGTATGAAGTGAGGATGAAATGTAAGGTTTTGAAATTGTGTATGTTTTAATTTGAATCTATAATGATGCACAAACATATAAAATTTTGATTTGACATATTGCATTTGATCCTTGTGATGGAAATTATTTCACTTGAATTCAAAGGTCACGATTCCTTTTGAATTCAAGTTTGCTTATCTTAATATGACATATAGATAGGGGAAGTTAAGGTTAACTCCATCATCAATTGGTTGTCATCATAAAAAAGGGAGAGATTGTTGAATCTCGGATTTTGATGATAAAATCAATTGATAAATTATTGATCTAATCAATTTGTTGAGATAAGTGTTGCAGGTTTAACTATAATAATGAATAAGGTATAAAGCAGATATTGGGTTGGAGTCAAAGATCGAATGATATGATGAAGATTCGGACGATGCGTCGAGAGCTCGCTGAGAGTTCATCAGGAGTTCACCGAGAGTTCGTTAGGAGTTCGCCGAGAGTTTGTCAGGAGCTTGCCGAGAGTTCGTCGGGAGTTCGCCGAGAGTTTGTCGGGAGCTCGCTGAGAGTTCGTCGGGAGTTCGCCAAAAGCATGCTGAAAGTTCATCGGAAGTTCGTTGAGACTTCGTCGGAAAAACAATTGACATACCAGACAAAGATTGCTTAGTTAATGCCTTAATTGTCGTAGTTAGAACTTAGATTGAGTTAGGATTGGGAGGTAATCTTACTAACTCAGTTAAGGGCCAATTGAGCCCAAAACAAGGTTGAGTTGAGCCAAATGGAAGGCCCACTCGGCCACTCGAAGCCTTGCCAAGCAGTGGCACCACCCAGGGTGGGCGGTGGAACCGCTTGAGGCTCAGCCTCCCATGTGGTATGGGCGATGGTACCGTCGGCAGTTAATGCTATCAAGCAGTGGTACCGTCTTATCAGGCCGTGATATTGCCAAAGCCTAGTCTCTGAGTCTTTGTTAGGCAATAGCACTGCAAGACTGGACGATGGTACCGTCCAGTGTTAGAGTGTCAGGCGGTGATACCGCCCAATACTGGCGGTGGTACTGCTAGTACCCCAAAAATCTGAGATGAGATATTTTTTGGCTCCAATTCTGAAACCTTTGGGGCCTATAAATACCCCACTCTTTTCTGCGGTAACAAATATAGTAGAAAAGTGTGAAAAAATCTTTAAGTATTAGAGTGTAAAAGTATTGTAAATGTGCTAAGGGTCCTTCTCCTCTTTCTTTAGCTTTGTAATCATTAGAGAAGAGGTGTAGGCTTGTAAGGATTGTCTCCTAAACCCGTGAAAAGGAGAAAGCTTTGTAAGAAGGTGGTTGATCTTCGCCTATTGAAGGAAGACTATTAATGGATGCCAATAACCCTGATGGAGGAGGAATCAGAAGTGAACGTAGGTCACAATGACCGAACCACTATAAATCCGGTGTGTTCTTTCCTTACTGCTTTATTTCATTACTTAGCTGTATTCTACACTTTACATTTACTCTAAGTCACTACTTTCATTATTTTTCGATACGAGCTTTGTCGAAACGATTTTATCGAATAAAATTTTCTAAATCAACATAATTTTTATCGTTACACTAATTCACTCGTCCGTCTAAATCAACGTAAAATGATCCTAACAGTAGTTGGGGGGGAGTTTGGTGGGAGCTCCTATATTTGGCTTAGGTGGTGTTGTTGGCACAAGTGGCGAGAGGAGCTAGTAATGCCAAGTTTTTCCCTATCAGTTGGTCATCTAAAAGCTAGTAGAATTCTTTAATTATCTGAATGAGAAATCTTTTATGTTTTATAAAATCTTCAAAACAATGTGATTTTCTATCATGGTTTCTAAACATTTCTCTCGAGAAAGATGACCAAAAAAAAGCTAAACCATGGCATATAAGTGCTACCGAATGCAATAGAAGCACCATGGAGTGCAACAGGTGATGGTGGTCATATACATGGCTGCCTGTGTGCAGCAACCTTACAGTGGCTAGCTTGCCTTGGTCGCAAGTGGCTGCAGCAATGCCACTACTTGTTGGGGTTGCAACAGCTGTATTGCTGCCTTTGATTGGCAGGTGCAACAATGTCGTTATGATGATGTTTGCTAGCCACGACCGATGCCAATTGGACATTGAAGACTACGATTTCCAACGGTTGCACTGCAAAGAAGAACAACTACGGTTGGGTGGATGTGTGAGCACAACCGCGTGCCACTACGGTTGTGGGGGTCACCGATCAGTGCATGTGCATAATCGTGTGACGGGACGATCATTGGCGATGCTTGGTCGGTGGTGCATAGCCGTGGAGGTGTTTCGTTTGTGAACAACCCACACGCGATGAGAACAGCTGAATGTGGACGCGACAACCGATGAGGTCATTGGTCGGTTGTCTAAGAATAGCGACCACCTAGAGTGGCAACTGTCTATGATGTGTAAGTGGCAACTGCATACTAGGACGACGAGCAAGTGGCGACCATGTAAGTGATGGTCATATGACTCCTGCAACGATCGTGAAGGAAAAAATTAGGGTTTTATTTATTAAAATTATAGTTTTACCCTTATAATCTTTTTAATTTCAATTTATTTCCTTTTGATAATTTCACCATTTAGAATTATTTACTTCTATTCTATATCCTAAGAAAAATTATAGTTTTACCTTTCAAAAATTAAATTTTTCTGACTTATATCCTCAATTATAAAAATACTTAATTGACTTATTTTAATCAAATATTTTGATCGATCATGATTATATTTTAACTACTTGATTAGATTTAGATTTGATCAATTAGGTTTTGATCAAATTTGAGGAGAGTTAACTTTTTTATTCATTTTGACTTTGATTAACTTAATTAGTCTAATGTTTATCCCAATTAAATAGGATTGATTAGTCTAAGGGTTCCACATGAAATTAATTTAAAAATATAAAATTTTATATGTGATAATTAAAAATCTAATTATTGTTCTTGGATTTTTTTTGGTTATTCATATGCATATATTTAAAATTATAAAATAATATATTTTTTTACATAAAGGTATTATTTATGTTTTATTATAATTATATTTATTATATATTTTTTATGTTAGTTAACTGTAAGGTTATTGTTTTGTTATTATTGAACTGTTTTGACATAAATTAGATTAAAATTTTTTAGTGAATATTATTTGGTACTTACATTCCTAAGTTTTATCTAACTAGTAGTTACTAGTTGTCTTAGATGACAGACTTATGAGATATGAATTATAATAAATATTTTTTAAATAATATTTTATATTATTTTATTGCTTTTGTGGTTGTCAAAGGGTCTAGACTAATAACTTATAAAATTATATTAAAGAATTAGTCCTAAATATTTTTTAAAAAATAATACTCACAATGATATACATAATTAAAAGATTTAGATAATCCTAAAAAAGAATTTATTTCGAATAATTTTGTGATGGGGTAGGATGATATTGTTTTGGATATCGTTTCAATTTAGAGTTGTATGCCCAAAAGTATTAAACACTTTTCCACAAGGATGATATTAATCATCTACAAATAATTTTAAGTGAATACTAGATATATTAATATTTCACCTACGGGTGGATAAAGATGATATCAATAGTTTAATATTTATTGAAAAACCTAAATTATTAATATTATATTATTTTATTACAATGGTACTTCCTCAATTATATTCTTATAAATGTTTATATATTTTTTGGATTAAATTATTATAAATGGTTTGAGTATATGTAATTTATATTGGGTTTGTTACACCTTAATGTAAAGTATAAGTCTAACTTTTATATATTTTGAATAACATATTATTTATAATATTTGCTGGATTGATTATGATATTTCAACTTATATTACCGATAATAGATATTCATCTTAATACGGGAACCAAAAGAGTATAAAATATTCATCGTTATAAAGAATCATCTTAAAGCGAAAGCGATGGTAGTGGGTACTTATCGCCTATGTATAGATATGATTGATCTTAAAGCGAAAGATGCATATAATGTTCCTATAATTCTAAAAATTTGGGTTCTGTTTTTAAAATTATTAAGATATTATTTCTCTTTTGATAGTAGTAAACTTATTGTGATTCAATAAAAGTTTTTTGAATTATATATAATGGTTTGTAATTATTTTGTAATTAAATATTCGAATGGAATATAATTTTATGAACTCCTTGAGATTATATATGCTTGTATTTGTGAGTCATTTTATATTTTTTGTTTAAGTAGAGAAAGATATTTTATTACATTTATAGATCATTTATTGAGATATGACTATCTAAGGTATCAAACTATTGATACATTTATGTATACATAAATAAAATCGAGAGATAATTAGATAAAAAAAAGTTAAAATTTTTAGATTTGACAAGATGATAAATTTTATGACTGTTATGACGAGCTTGATTATAATTATAGTTATTTTGTTATATTTGTAGAAAAGTGAGATATTTATACTCAATATATTTTATCAGATGTGCAATGAAATTATTGAAAGATGAAATTGCACTCTTATAGATATGATTAGGAGCATGATGAGTTATTCATTTGTACTTGAATACATTCTCATTAAAGTAATTTGAACACGGGAGAAATAGTTTGAACTCTATTTTGCCCAAAAAAAAAAAAACACAAAACCGATATAAAATCCTTTCATTATAATTGAAAGAGTGGCACATTTAAAAGGGCTACTTATATAACTTCTTGAATAATTTAAAACTTTCAAGTGCTTGTTTGAGCTAAATCATTCTTTTTCTTCTAATAACTTGGCTTACTAGTTCAAATATTTTTTATTTTAATGCATGTACTTGTTTGCCACTTAGGTAAGAATATATATTATATAAACCATATAGAATGATCTATATATTGATATCCTTCATAGCAATCTCTCACTATACGACTTTTAATGTATTTCTTGTTTGCTCCTTAATCAAGAATGGATAAAATATAATTATTTTTTAATTCTATCTATTTTTTTGGTTAATACTTATATTATTTATAAATCATCTTCCTATAAGTGAATACTTGATTGAATGAAAGACTATGATAAACTGAAAGCTAATGAAGACAAGGGATTAGCTTCTTATGCTAATCTCTCAAGATCAACAAGCAAATAAATGTTTGAAAGAACAATTGACAAGTTCCAATTTGAGTGCATTTCAGGGGCTTCGAGTTAAGCAGGGTTTCACTTTTTTTTCTTTTCTTTTCTTAGGTTATTTGATGAAGAAATCTTTTTTTCTTCCTAACATATCTTTTTTTATCATTTAAGTTTCTAAATATTCCTCCTGAAAAAAACAAATAACAAGACTTGTGCTTGAGTCATCAAGTATTCTAAATGTTTTTTCTCGTTACTTTAATGTTTTCCTCAAATGTTTCTTTCTAGTGTGCAAAACAACACCAGCATGAGATTATATTAGTTTCATATTGAAACTTGAAGAACTAGATTAAGATACAACGATGACAAAGCGTATTCTGTTTTTTAGAAATCCTGTGCTTGCTACTTGAATCTTTTCCTCGTTTTGATATTTCTATTATGTAGAACATCAGATTCTGTGAGTACAAAAGGCAACGAGAATAATCTTGAGGTAGATTTATGTCGAGGATTGATATTGTTTCTGTAGATTATAATGCTTTACTGTTTCCATTGTGTGGAACAGCATGAGATTTTGTGAAGTACACAAAGATTCAAATTCTTTTTGACAAGATTTATTTAACTGGGTTGGGTCAAACTCGATTGAGCATCGTCTTCCCCGACAGGTAAGACTCGGTAAAATTAAATTTCGTTTTCTTTCTTTTCTTAAATTATCTGAACAGGAAATCTTTTCTGCTTTCTTAAATCTTTAAAACAAGGTTCTTTTCCTATCTTAATTTCTTAAAATTCCTCTTGAAAATGAAGGGAGGAGAAAAAAAAGGAGAAAGAAAGCTAGATCATACCAAGCAAGGTTGCAAAATACGTATCCTTAGTCTCATATTGCTCTGGTATAAGAAAGAATTGCATTTGATAAAAGAAAAGCGAAAAGAATAGGATGTAATGGGAAATGAAGAGTGTCACATGTGCATGGTGTCCTTGCACAATATACTCTTAATACCATTAAGATGTTGAGTGATTGTCTGAGCCTAATCTTCAATTTTTGATGACTTTGCTTGCTATCTCAATGTTGTTTTCTGAGCTGAACCCTTTTATTATTTTTTATGCCCCTTCTTGCTACTTCAAATGTTTTCCTCGTTGTAATGTTTCTATTGTGTAAAACAGCATATTCTGTTTTTCGTATGGCATCGCTACTCCCTTTCACAACATCTACTAATTAGAAACTTAATTTGAAAGTCATATTTTGTTCGAAGACTAATTTTTTTTGTAGATGTCACTTACCAATAATCGTGATGGAGGAAGTGTCAATTCAAATGGAATGGATTCAAAATGATGTTAGATTCGGATCCCAAAAACTTTAGAATAGGCATGAGTGATCAAATGGAATAAAGCAGCTTAATATTTTTTTGATCGTTGGTCATATGTATATAACTAACTTCGGGATTGGGCACATTACTTCTTCGGATACGATGCAAAATAGATCTTGTTCTATCATTGATGAGAGATTTCTATATGAAAAATATGAATCGAAGATTGAAGAAGAGGAAGGGACCGTCGACACGCAACAGATAAAAGAGGATTGGGCCTTTCCTACGTAGCTTAGGTGGAAGGTGAAGAAGGTCTCCTTCCGAGGGGGCCCGAGCCATTAGTGAGATACCACTCTAGAAGAGTTAGAATTCTAACCTTGTGTCGGGACCTATGGGAAGTCATAGTTTGCAAGGTGTTGGTGAACTGATACGCCGTGGCCGAGGAGTCAGCATGACTTGGTCCACGGGTCGATGTCCAGAGTTCTCAATCGAACGAAAGAAGTGTTGGAGCCGGCCGGATCGAGGGTCGGGCTGTCGACGTCATCTTCTAGGAAGGCGTCTCTTGGTTAGGACGACCGCGCCTCCGGGGGTGGCCGAGCTCCTGCACAAAGGCCCTCGTCGAGGGGTTCCCAACTTTGGCCCCTCGTAGATTAAGTTAGTGGTCGCTTTTTTTCCTTTTTTCTCCATCCCCTAGCCAGATGCCGGTCAGGGGCTTTTATACTATTGCGCGGGGATCAGTTGTACGCGGATTTGGCATGGCGACCGATCCTCGCACAATGAGATGGTACCGTTGTTTGGTCGCCGCCCAATATGCACGGAACAGCGCCATACGGCGCCGTCCCAGCTTTTTGAGACGAGACTTGCCGAGGGGGTGCCTCCTTGTACGGGTCTTGGATGCTATGTTGATTTGGCAAGGGTGTGATGCGATGCGGACCATGACATAGCTGGAATCCAAAATATGCCTTATCACTTCTCCCCCCCCCCAACGAGGCATGCCTCGGGGTTCTTGCAAAAGGGGGAGGGGCATGCCTAGTTCGTAGTACAGCCTATAGATCGATTGCTCGTGATGGGTAGTCTGACTAAACTGCCACGGGGCGGCTCGGCGAACCGTGGTTTGCGTCTCAGGCAAGGCGAGACCTGCCAGACGAGCGTCCGAACTCGGGCGTGGGTGGAGCTGGAGTCGTCGATTGACGGACCGAGCTGTGCAACTCGGGGTCAGGTTGGACTATTGAGTCGTGGGACGACGGACCGAGCTGTGCGACTTGGGCAGAGACTGAACCTGTTGGCCGAGCACTGGACACGAGCTCAAGTCGAACTAGCGAGTCGCTAGTCGGCTGACCGAGCTATGCGACTTGGGTAGAGATTGAACCTGTTGGCCGAGTAATTGGACTCAAGCTCAGGTTGGACTGGCAAGTCGCTGGTAGGCGGACCGAGCTATGCGACTTGGGCATAGACTGAACTTGTTGGCTGAGTAACTCGACTCGGGCTCAGGTTGGATTGGCAAGTCATTGGTCGACGGACCGAGCTGTGTGACTTGGGTAGAGACCAAACCTGTTGGTCGAGCAACTGGACTCAAGCTCAGGTTGGGCTGGCAAGTCGTTGGTTGGTGGGCCGAGTTGTGTGACTTGGGTTGAGACTAAAACTGTTGGCCAAGCAATTGGAATCGGGCTCAGGTTGGACTGGCAAGTCACTAGTTGGCGGACCGAGTTGTGTTCCTTAGGCAGAGACTGAACGTATTGGCCGAGCACTGGACTCGAGCTCAGGTCGAACTGGCGAGTCGTTGGTCGGCGGACCGAGCTGTGCAACTTGGGTAGAGACTGAACCTGTTGGCTGAGTAATTGGACTTGGGCTCAGGTTGGACTGGCAAGTCACTGGTCGGCGGACCGAGCTATGCAACTTGGGCAGAGACTGAACCTGTTGGCTGAGCAACTAGACTCGGGCTCAGGTTGGACTGGCAAGTCATTGGTCGGCAGACTAAGCTGTGTGACTTACGTAGAGACCGAACCTGTTGGCCAAGCAACTAGACTTGAGCTCAGGTTGGACTGGCAAGTCGCTGGTCGGCGGGCCGAGCTCTACGACTTGGGTTGGGACTGAAACTGTTGGCCAAGCAACTGGACTCGGGCTCAGGTTGGACTGGCAAGTCACTAGTTGGCGGACCGAGCTATGTGCCTTGGGCAGAGACTGAACTTGTTGGCCGAGCACTAGACTCGAGCTTAGGTCAGACTGGTGAGTCGTTGGTCGGCGGACCGAGCTGTGCGACTTGGGTAGAGATTGAGCCTATTGGTCGAGCAACTGGACTCGGGCTCGGGTTGGATTGATTTGGACGGCGGCCATCGAGCGGGGCGCCGAAACGCACATGCAGTGATGCATGTGTAGTAGTGCACGCACGTGTCATAGCATGAATATGTCATAACAAGCAGGGCAACAGGGGTGCTAGCGGGAAATTTCCTATCACGAGTAGGCTTTTGGTGGGAAATTTCCTGTCACGAGTGCCATCTATGGAATGTGGCAATCTTTTCTGTCAGGAGTGGGCTTTTAGTGGGAGCTTCGAGACTCGGGAATCTAAGGAGATCCGAGAGTTATGGTGGGTTTGAATGCTGCAATCGTCTCTTTCCTCGGGGAGCCCAAACGTCGGCTTAGGGGCGGCGAGTTTCTTCTTTATAAGCCATTGATTGTGGAATGTGGTGGCATTGCTCAATTGCTATTTTCCCCGCTCATGCCTCGGCTCGTCGCTCGTTGTTTTGAGGTCAGGATGTCTTCATCTTCTTTTCCCCCCTCTTCGGGTCGATCGGTTTTCGAGATCACCAGCTCGGGCTCCGGTAGTTCTAGGGTAGAGTTGATTAGTTCTTCGTCGGGTGGCTCGGCCTCGACGAATTCGAAGGCCTTTGTGGCCCTGCAAATGATTAGGTCATGGCATGATGTCGACTCGGTGGTGCCCGAGAACCTATTAGGTCCAATTTGGGATCATTACAGTATCCCAAAGAATTATGAACTTCATGCTCCGCATCCTGGTCAGTGTCCTTATGACCCGTTTCCTAATGGGTTCGGGCTGACCACAGATGCTCTGGAGGCAGGGCTGCATTTCCCGCTGCACCCGGTCATCAAAGAATGCCTCCGCTGGTGGGGGATCTCTCCATCCCAGATGGCGCCGAACTCATAGCGTTATCTGGTGGTTTTCCTCGGGGAGTGTAGGGGGGCAAGGATCGAACCGACCTGAACCCTCTTCTTAGCCTGCTTTCGCCTGTGCAAGGGGTGGGTATTACCTAACCGCCCAAAGTGGGTTTAAGATTAGCGGGGCACCCTCCAACAACAAGGAGCGGAAGGCCTATCATTTCTGTTGAATCTCGTATTTTGATGATGAAACCACTTGATATGTGTTTATAATTTAAACTGCATTTTGAGTGATGCAGGTCTACTCGATCAGGATTAGACAATTAACGCAGGAGGAATTGACGTTGCGCCGGAGGAGATCACGTCAGGATATTGGACGGCAGAAGGCTTCGAACATCGCGCATCGGGCCAAGGAGAGCGGAATTGCGCCAAGGATATCGGGGTTGCGGAGGTCAACCGCCGATTGGGCAACAAGCCGCAAGAGAGGACGATGTGCTAAAGAATCAGACGAAGTGCCAACCAATGACGTGCCGGGCAACAGAATGTCAATTCGCATTGTAAAAACTGTCTAGATCGGAGTAGAGTTTTGGTTTGCATGTGCAGGATTAACTACGATAACGATGAAGACATAAAGTGAAACAAAGTGTGGAGTCAAGCACGAAGGATTCGTTGGGAGTTCAAGAGTTCGACGGAAGTCCGAAGGATCGTCGGGAACGCTGCCGGAACTAGCCGAGAATGAGTAGGGAGCTTGCCGAAGGGTTTTTCGGAAGCTCGTCGGAAGGTTCGTGGGAAGTTCGCAGAGTTCGCCGAGAAAGATCGGAGATTGCCGAAGAAGCTCGTTGGAACTCACCAAGATCAAATCGTGAAGTTTAAGAGCTTGCCGGGAGTTCGCAGAATGGTTTCCGAGAGTTTATCGGAAGACCGCCGAAAGTTCGCCGGAAGCTCGCCGGAAGAAGTCTTGACTTATGGACTTTGTAAAAGCTTATAAAATGTCTTTAAATTCGTAGTTAGCATGTTAATTAGGGTTAGGATTAGGTATTAATCCTATAACCCAAGTAGGGGCCAATTGGGCCCGAGTTCGGACTAGTTTGGGCCAAGATTGAAGCCCAACTAATGGGCTGAAAACACTGTAGGCGGTGGCACCGTCTGGGCTAGGCGGTGGCACCGCCCAGTGCCCGAGAGCTGGGCGGTAGCACCGCTTGAGCTGGGTGGTGGCACCGCTTAGCACTGTCAATGCCTGACACTGACAGGCGGTGGCACCGCCAGCATCGGGAACTCCACGAGAATTCAAATTTGGAGCCCAAATTTGAATCCTCTTGAGGCCTATAAATACCCCTCAAATCTCAGTTGAGATTATAACTTTTGGACCAGCAATTGTTTGAGAGGAAGGCCCTAGAAAAGTCTTAGATAGTCCTGTTTTCAATTTGCTAGTGTTCACCTCCTTCTTTCTTACTGAAAATCTGTAAGAGAGTGAACCACTTGTAAAAAGTTGTAAGAGGGGTATTCACCCTTTCCTTTCAAGAGATTTGCTAGTGGAAGGTGGGAGCCTCATCGAAGAGGGGCCTCGCAAGTGGATGTAGGTCACTTGACCGAACCACTTTAAAAACGGCATAATCTCTGGTTTGCATTTCATTACTGCTATTTACATTACTGCAAACCTTCTTACTTTCTTTATTTCATCGTTACCTTTGCTGCACAACTTTGCAAATACGCTTTCAAGTTAAGCATTTCCGATTCCGATTTTTATCGCACCAAAGATTTGTCGAAATCAACGTTTTAATCCGCTGCACTAATTCACCCCCCCCTCCTAGTGCCGCTCCGATCCTAACAATTGGTATCAGAGCCCGGTATTTCTAATTTCGGATTTACACCCGAGAGAAATGGCTCTTCATGGCTTTCAAGAGGGCTTATCGGTTTTACGTCCACCGTTGTTTAACGGATTGGACTACACTTGTTGGAAAACTCGAATGAGAGTTTTTTTGATTTCTATGAATTTGGATTTATGGAATATCGTTGAGAACGATTTTCAACTTCCCTCTAAACCGATGAACGAATGGTCGGATTTGGAGAAGAAGTATTTTTCTTTAAACGCAAAGGCTATGAATGCCTTATTTTGCGCTTTGGACAAAAATGAGTTCAATCGGATTTCTACGTGCGAAACAGCTTTTAATATTTGGCGAACACTTGAAATCACACACGAGGGAACTAGTAGAGTCAAAGACTCGAAAGTTAACATTTTAATGCATGATTTCGAGCTTTTTCAAATGAAGCCGAGCGAAACCATTGTTGACATGTACACCCGTTTTACGGATGTCGTCAATGGTTTACAAACTCTTGGCAAATGTTTCTCGAATTTTGAACTTGTTAGTAAAGTTTTACGATCGCTTTCTAAAGTTTGGGAATCAAAAGTTACGGCAATATGAGAAACAAAATATTTAAATATTTTTCCACTTGAAGAACTTATCGGCTCATTGATGACATATGAAATGGTGCGCAATGCACATGATGAACACAATGAACACATGAACCACTTTCCAAAGAATAGGAAGGATTTGAAACTCCAGACAAATGAATACCACTTGAGCGATGACTCAAGTGATGAGGACAATGATGAACTTGAACTTCGAACACTAACTCTTAATAAGTTCATTAAACAAAAATCTAAAATGAACAATGAACATGAACGGAGGAAGAGGCCAAAGAAAAGGAAGGCACCCAAGGATGAATCAAGAACTTCCAAAGGTGAAACGGCGAATTGGGTTTTGATGGGCTTCGACTACAAGGTAAGTAACTCAACTCTTTTGAATTATTTTGAAATTACATAATACTTTCATGAGTTATTTTTAATTTAGTTTAGGATTAATTTTTTTTTTAAATTGCATGTGTTATGTTAATGCAACAAAATGTTAGATATAACTCTAATGCTTATACACCTAGTAAGATTAATCTTATGTATATGCTTGAGAAGCAAGAATGTATATTTTGACGATTTCCATATTGATTTTCAATGACGATGCATGTCTTTTGAATGGAAGGCTTGATGATTTTTTTTATGAACCTTATCTTTGGTTATCAAACATGATGTATGGTTTTGACATAAGAATAAAATTTGAGCATGCTAATATAAAGTCAATCTTATAAATTAAAATTAAAGAAGTTTTAGTTATCTATAAGAATCATTCAAAATTATGTTCAATGAAACCAATGCAATAAAGTTGTAATGAAAATGTCGAAATTTTGATACCATGATTTGACGATTTTATGTGTGAGATTTTAAAGTAATATATAATGATTTTTGTAACTTATTGGTCTTGATGGTTTTATGATGAAATTCATTTTTTGATCCAAAACGTTGATGCATGTTTGAAAGCATGTTAACATGAAATTTTATTGTGAATCAAGATCTTGTTTTTTAAACTCCCATGTTTCTTCTTATTGTTTACTAAAGAAGAAAATTTCCGAAATGAATCATGTTTTTTTTTTAAATTATAATTTTTATGATTCATAAAGAATTGAGAGATTAAAAAATCTATCTATGTTTTTCTTTTTATGAATCTCTTAAAAATTATTTTGATTTGATGATTTGAATTTAAATGAGCTTTATCTTGATTTTTTGAGATTTATAACTTGAGATTTACTCTATAAAAATCAAGATCTTGTATCCTCAATGTTACTTTTTAGCATCTACTATCCAAATGAATTATGATTGGTATCATTGCTATATTTCTTTTTATCGTGTACTAAAAAGAAAATTTTCCTAAATGAATCGTGATTTTTTGAAACCACAATTCTTTTTATGATTCATAATGAATTGAGAAATTTTATATGCTTGAATTAATATCTTGTTCTCTTATAAAATTGAATGAATTTTATCTATATCATGATCTCATAAGATTTTCCCTTGATTATTATGATAAATCTATGTATACCATTTTGAATCTCTTGTAAGTAATGTTGAGATTTTGATGAATTTAACGGTTTGAATTTGAATGAGTTTGTATTCAATGAATTTGAATGAGTTTGTATTCAAATTATAATCTTGATTTCTTGGATTTACTACTTGAGATTCTTTTTTAATCACAATCTCTTCTTTATACACCTACAATTTCTGTTATTTATAAAAAGAAGATATTTGATAAAATGAATCATGTCATTTGGTATTCAAATGGTCTTATCTTTGATGATATGATTTCTTTGTATCTATGATACAAATGCCTTGAAATGATGGAAATATTTTACACTTTTATGCTCTTCCCTACTTCTTTCTTGTTTTCAATGATAAAATGGGAAGAAGTTATGATTTGCAATGATGCATACAATACTTGTGCTTTCTAATTATGATGTGATGTATTGCATATGATGTAAATCATGATTTAAAATACTATGAGTTATTGCCAAAAAGATGTATCATGTATGATATGCTCATAATGTTGATTGATTTATTCAATATCGTGCATGAATGAAATATAAGGTTTTTGAAATAGTGCATGTTTTAATTTGAATATATAATGATGCACAAATAAGAATGATACTTACCTTTGTCATAATATGGAAATTGATATAAGGGTCTTCCCTTCTTTTTGACAATGACAAAGGGGGAGCAAGAATTTCTAGCGTGGACATCATGAAAAGAGGCAAACTAACTAGCTTGCACAATTCAAGATGAAAGCAAAAAAATGCACTTCTCAAAAGAGAAGATGTAAATGTAACATTTGCCAAATTGTTTGCTTACCTCATGTAAAATATTATCTCTTGCTAGTTTGGCATTTTTGCTAGCTTGTATGTTGCAAAACTTGATCACTTTTTCAAACATTTTGCTAGCTTACACTTTGCAAAAAAAACAAAAATGACACTTCTAGAAGAAAGAGCTTGTGATTTTGAACATCACAAGCTTGCCTATCTTAAGAAACAAAAATTGCAAAAGTGCTATCTTGCCTATCTCAAGAAGCAAAACTTACAACTTGCACATTGCAAGAGGAAGTAAGAATTATGAGCTTACACAAGAAAGCTATCTTACATTTGCTTTCGAAATTTTTGCTAGCTTGTATATTGTAAAACTTACATATCATAAAAATTGCTAGCTTGCATGATGTAGAACTTACTATCTTGAACATTACCAAAAGTGCTATCTTGTATGCTGTAAAACTTGCATATCTAAAACTTGATAGCTTGAATGTCCTAAGCATGATGCATTACTTGCTAAATTTTCTAGCTTCAAAACTGCATGATGATAAAACTTAATATTATGTTTTTCATGCAATGAGTTGAACTTATATTACCAACACAAAGAATAGTTGTACTTCTCCTTTTTGTTGATGACAAAGGGGGAGAAGTATGTTGATGACATGATATGCATAAGTTTATGTATATGTTCATAATGATGTGTTGCAAGTATTCATGATGAATATTGCAATGACTTGAATTCTACTTGAATTCAAGGTTCTATCAATATGGGATATTGATAGGGGGTGTTTGTTTAAACTCCGGGAGTTAAGGTTAACTCCGTCATCAAGTGGTTGTCATCATCAAAAAGGGGGAGATTGTTGAATCTCGTATTTTGATGATGAAACCACGTGATATGTGTTTATAATTTAAACTGCATTTTGAGTGATGCAGGTCTACTCGATCAGGATTAGACAATTAACGCAGGAGGAATTGACGTTACGCCGGAGGAGATCACGTCAGGATATTGGACGGCAGAAGGCTTCGAACATCGCGCATCGGGCCAAGGAGAGCAGAATTGCGCCAAGGATATCGGGGTTGCGGAGGTCAACCGTCGATTGGGCAACAAGCCGCAAGAGAGGACGATGTGCTAAAGAATCAGACGAAGCGCCAACCAATGACGTGCCGGGCAACAGAATGTCAATTCGCGTTGTAAAAACTGTCTAGATCGGAGTAGAGTTTTGGTTTGCATGTGCAGGATTAACTATGATAACGATGAAGACATAAAGTGAAACAAAGTGTGGAGTCAAGCACGAAGGATTCATTGGGAGTTCAAGAGTTCGACGGAAGTCCAAAGGATCGTCGGGAACGCTGCCGGAACTAGCCGAGAATGAGTAGGGAGCTTGCCGAAGGGTTTTTCGGAAGCTCACCGGAAGGTTCGTGGGAAGTTCGCAGAGTTCGCCAAGAAAGATCGGAGCTTGCCGAAGAAGCTCGTTGGAACTCACCAAGATCAAATCGTGAAGTTTAAGAGCTTGCCGGGAGTTCGCAGAATGGTTTCCAAGAGTTTATCGGAAGACCGCCGAAAGTTCGCCGGAAGCTCGCCGGAAGAAGTCTTGACTTATGGACTTTGTAAATGCTTATAAAATGTCTTTAAATTCGTAGTTAGCATGTTAATTGGGGTTAGGATTAGGTATTAATCCTATAACCCAAGTAGGGGCCAATTGGGCCCGAGTTCGGACTAGTTTGGGCCAAGATTGAAGCCCAACTAGTGGGCTGAAAACACTGTAGGCGGTGGCACCGCCCAGTGCCCGAGAGCTGGGCGGTAGCATCGCCTGAGTTGGGCGGTGGCACCGCTTAGCACTGTCAGCGCCTGACACTGACAGGCGGTGGCACCGCCAGCATCGGGAACTCCACGAGAATTCAAATTTGGAGCCCAAATTTGAATCCTCTTGAGGCCTATAAATACCCCTCAAATCTCAGCTGAGATTACAACTTTTTGAGCAGCAATTGTTTGAGAGGAAGGCCCTAGAAAAGTCTTAGATAGTCCTGTTTTCAATTTGCTAGTGTTCACCTCCTTCTTTCTTGCTGAAAATCTGTAAGAGAGTGAACCACTTGTAAAAAGTTGTAAGAGGGGTATTCACCCTTCCCTTTCAAGAGATTTGCTAGTGGAAGGTGGGAGCCTCATCGAAGAGGGGCCTCGCAAGTGGATGTAGGTCACTTGACCGAACCACTTTAAAAACGGCGTAATCTCTGGTTTGCATTTCATTACTGCTATTTACATTACTGCAAACCTTCTTACTTTCTTTATTTCATCATTACCTTTGCTGCACAACTTTGCAAATACGCTTTCAAGTTAAGCATTTCCGATTCCGATTTTTGTCACACCAAAGATTTGTCAAAATCAACGTTTTAATCCGCTGCACTAATTCACCCCCCCCCCTCTTAGTGCCGCTCTGATCCTAACAATTTCTTCGTGAGTTGTAGTTGAGGGTGGTGGTTTTGCATCAGGTGGACCTCCCGAGCTATCAACAACATTCCCCCTTTTCTTTCGCATAAAGAGACCGAGCGCGTGGAGCGACTGAGAGAGATCCTGTCCTCCTCTCGAGCCATTAGGGGGATGACCGAGGAGTGGTTTGTTGAAGCGAGGCTAAGCCCAGCCACTAGGGGTACAATCAAATTCGTGCCCGGGGTGCTCTCTCAATTTTTTTTTCTTTTTATGATGTCTCACTAATCGTACCTTTGTTTCATAGAAATGGTGAACCTCTAGATTCTGATGGGGATGCCTTGTTCTTCGGCCGTGGCACAGCCGACTTGGGAGCGCGAAGGATCTGGCTCCGAGGCTCCTTTGAAAAAAGGCACATCGGTGCATGGGTCGGAGTCGCCCAAGGATCCGGAGGCGGGTCGACCGAAGAAGAAGGCCAAGGTCGGCACCCGGAAGGTTTCAGATGGTTTGGCAAACTACGGGATGGTGACCCTGGGAATGGGTGAGTCGGGTGGCGGCCTGTAGGGTGAGGGTTCAGCATGTGCGCAGGAGAGGGGGTGGGCCGGCTCTCCTGGTGAAGGCCCCTCAAAGAGATCTGTAGTTTGCCCAAATTCGATGCAGGACTTGTGTCGTATCCATGCTCGCTCCGAATGGGAGCCTTTTCAGGCCCTTAGTATGGCTGACCTCATGGAGGAGGAGCTGGGGGCTCCCTACAGCGCCAGATGGCCAACTCTCAAAGCTGAGAGTAGGATCTGGTCTGATGGGTCGGTAGCCCAAGAGTTCTCGCGAGGGGTGCTACATCTGGTGCTAGCGAAGCAGCTATACCGTTCACCCTCCGTGGTGCTAATGGATCGGGCGACCAAGTCCCTCGTTTGGGTGAGTTCAATGTTTTTCTTGCTACTGTTTGGAAGCTGTCACTAACGCCAATCCGTATGCAGGGACAACACTACACCATGGCCTTGATTGACCATGTTTACAATGCCGGTAGGGTGATCGAACGCATGGGCGAGATGAACTCGGGCCTTCACCGAGAGATCGAGGAACTAAAGGTTGGGCTGGGACCAGCGACCATGGTGGCGGCTGAGCAGCGTGCCACGGATTTGGAGATCGAAGTTGAACGACTGAAGGCTGAGCTGGCTGACTCCCAACGTCAATTGAAGGAGAGTCAGGGGCGGGTTCAGGCTCTGGATGACGAGCTACTAACCCTTTTGCGAAACATCGAAGCTGCACAATCTGCGTCCTAGGCTGCTGAAGATGCTTTGGCCGAGGAGCACCGGCTGGTGCTTGAAAGAGCGAAAGAGGCGATCTCCGAGTATAAGAAGTCCTCGGGGTTCAAGCTTGGTCTGGTGAGATCGGGCTAAGTGACTTATGAGTTCGGGTACCAAGTCACCCTTGCTCGCGTCCGGACGAAGTGTCCATACCTGGAAGTGGAGACACTTCCCTTCATTGATCTTCCTGAGGACCAGAGCGTCGGGATGCCAGATGAGGTCCCCTTCGATGACAGCCTAGAGGGTCCTTTGAATTGAGGGGTGTTTCCCAATCTCGTCTTTTTGTCTTTTGGTCGGGTCGAGTTTTTGAGTTGTAACACCTGGACCAAGCATAATGTACGTGCCTTTTGAATTATGGAAAGCATGTTTATGTGTTTGACGTACCGACGTGTCTAAGGATAGAACTTTTTGATATTTGCGGTGTTCCATGTTCTTGGTAGAGGTTTTCCCTCCATGGTTTCGAGGCGGTAAGTTCCTTCTCGGACCACGTCATAGACCCGGTAAGGACCTTCCCAATTCATTGCAAGCTTTCCTCTTGCTCGGGTTGGGTCGCTTACTTCGTTCTTTTGAAGGACGAGGTCTCTGGCCTTGATTGGTCATGGGCGGACTCTGCAGTTGCAAAGTCGGGCTATGACCTTTTTGTATGCCAGGGTGCGTAGGTGCACCTCGGCCCTTTTCTCTTCGAGTAAGTCGAGCCCAGACCTGAGGCCTTCCTTGAAGTTGTCTTCTTCGAAGGTGTCAGTGCGCCAAGTTGGGAATACCATTTCGAGCGAGAGGACCACCTCGGTTCTAAACGCCAGGCTGAACGGGGATTCCCCCGAAGTGGCTTTGGGGGTCGTTCGCAACGCCCATAGGACACTAGGGAGTTCATCTACCCAGGCTCCATGCGCTCCGGTCACCTCACTTCGGGGGTCGTTCACAACGCCTATAGGACGCTAGGGAGTTCATCTACCCAGGCTCCATGCGCTTTGGTCACCCTCCTTTTGAGGCCTTCCAAAATTGTTTGGTTCATGACTTCGGCCTAACCATTGGTCTGGGGGTGCATGACCGAGCTAAACTTCAACTGTATCCCATAGGACTGATAGTAGGCTTTGAACTTGGCATTGTTAAACTGGGCTCCGTTGTTGATGATGATGGCCTTCAGGATCCCGAACCGAGTAATGATGTTCCTCCATGTGAAGCCTTGGACTTGTTTTTCCGTGATGGATGCTAGGGGTTCAGCCTCGACCCACTTCGTGAAGTAATCGACCCTGACGATGAGGAAGCATTGTTACCCCGAAGTTGGGGGGAAGGGCCCGAGGAGGTCAAGACCCTATTGGGCAAAGGGCCAAGCTGCGTCCATCGACACGAGGGGGACCGCGGGTTGGTGCTATAGCCGGGCGTGCCTTTGACATTGTTGGTAGTGCCGCACGTACGATAGGGCGTCTTGGCGCATGGTCGGCCAATAGTATCCCTTTCTGAGGATCTTGAAGGCTAATGTTCGGCCGCTGATGTGCTCCCCACAGATTCCCTCGTGGAGCTCGGTGAGGATTATCTCGGCCTCAGGTGGTGCGAGGCAGCGTAGGAGGGGTTGAGAGAATGCTCTTCGGTACAACTTTCCACCAATCTCATAGTACCAGGCTTGGGTACGTCTTAGTCATCGTGTGACCATCGGATAGTCGGGTTATGTCCCATCCCACTTGAAGCGGAGGATTTCCTCCATCCAGTTTGGCGAGACCTCGGTCCCGGCGACGTCGCGGGTCGACACTGTCGGGGCCATGATGGATTCGGCTGTTGGGGCTCCTCCCGGGTTACGAGCGGAGGCCAGCCTAGCCAAGGCATCAGCTTACGCATTCTACGCACGGGGTATTCTCGTAATTGAGAGGCGATCGAATCGGCGGGCGAGCCGTCTTACTTTTGCTAGGTATAGCGCCATGGTTGGGTCTCGGGTTTTGTAGCTTCCGTTGACATGTACTGTCACCAGCTGAGAGTCGTTGAAGGCCTCGAGGTCACCCACATGTATTTCCAGGGCGAGGCGCAGTTTGTGGAGCAGTGCCTCGTATTCGGCTTTGTTGTTGGTGGCCTTGAATCATAGCCGAAGCGCCCGTTCATGAGTTTCTCCGGTCGGGCTCCTAAGGATAAGCCCGACCCCTACTACCTCGGCGGTTGCCGACCCATCCACAAATAAGGTCCATGTATACTTGTTATGTCCCTGCTCAATAGCATGATCTTCGAGGGTTAGTTCGGAGATGAAGTCAACCAATACTTGGGCTTTTATGGCCGTCCTGGGGGAGTATTGGATGTCGAACTCGTCGAGCTCGACTAACCACCATAACATTTGCTAGTCATAGGTGCCCAGCAAGCCAATCACGTGAGTGATGGCACGTGTGACTTAATATAGAATTTTTTTGCTTATTATATTTTGGCATATATCACTTTATAACTATTGCATAAATGCATACATATATTGTGATGTTCTTGGACTTGTGCAATGGGAATCGGATCGTGATGAGATCACGATAGTGAGATCGATTCACCTTTAAACACATATCCTAAATAATCCCGGTCATAGGTTACTCGAGAGGGATATCGTGATAACCGACAGACCGGGTGTGTCAGATACCCGTCCATATGATGGATGCAGTGGTCTCATAGATGCTTGTGTAGGGAAACTAGGGATACAAGATGGTGCTCATTGGAGAATGAGTTCAGCGATTGATCCGCTTACGGAATGTTGGATGGTTGATGATGCCTTATTGTCGGACAGCCGATTCCGTAGTCCTAGTGGTGTATCTGGTCCTTAGACTTGAGACACCAAGGATGTCCTGTATGAGTGCTCCACTCTTTGATACCGGACTTATAAGTTTGGCTGTCCCGGATCTAGTACACTGGTCATTGGGAGTGGTAGTCGACCTTACGAGGGCTATTGAGTGTCGATAGAGGATTATCCACTCTCGGCGTCATGAGAGAATATCCCATGTGTTCTTGCTCGGACAAAATCCCTGGCCAGGTCATTTGGGTTGAGAGAAAAAGAGTTCTCCTGGAGAATCCGATAAGAGCGAGACTTCGAAGAAACCGCAGGTGGAGTCCGACAACACCATGCTCGATATCGGTCTCTCGGTATATTAGATGGATGAGAGACTATAGGGTACCGCGATGAATCGAGGACAAACAGGTCCAATGGATTGGATTCCCCCAGATCGTGCAGGGACTTCTGGCGTAGTGGCCTAGTATGTTCAGTAGTCGATGAGTCGAGTGAATTATTACGAGATAATAATTCACCGAAGTTAGAAGGAGTTCTCGGCAGGTATGACTCACGGCCAGCCCGATATTGGGCCTAGAGGGTCACACACATATGGTAGGCATTGCGATGAATAGAGGTTCGGATATGAGATATCCGATGGAGCCCTTGTCTTATTGGATGCAGATCCAATACCTACTAGGGGAGGACCCATTAGGGTTTGACAGGGGACCTCTATAAATAAGAGGGATTCAGAGCCCCATGGGCTAGAGAGAGCTTTTGTTTGCCTTTTCCTATTCTCCTCTCCATCTCCACCTTAGAGTAGGTCTGGAGTTTTGAGGAGCCGTCCATAACCCCTGCTGTGGGATCACCGCTAGAGGGAGGACGCTTGACCTCCTTCACCCTCTCCTAAGGATCTGCAAGGAAACAAGGATATCTGATCTCCCTAGGTAACACAATCTACTCTATCGCCAGTTTCATGTTTCATGGATTTTTTGCGTACCAATCTTATACGACGACGAACATCTCTTTGGGAATCGGGGATTTTGTTTTTCTTGTTCTTCCTTTGCATATGATGTCGCCCCCCCCAGGATTTCCCAATAGTGGTATCGAGCCGGTTGTTCGTCACTGAATGATTGGTTTTGAACTGCGTGTGTTGTGTTTAGGAAGAATTTTGACATCAAAATTGTTGATGACGAAAACAAGGAAGGGAAGCAAACGTTGCTGCCCTCGATCTACGTCGTCTGCAAACGCAAAGCCGGCGGCAGCAACAGGGGGCTCGTCTGCTGCAGCCGACCCAGGGGGCTCCTTGCAGCAGGCTTGCTGCCGTGGGGCTGGGAGCCCACGGCAGAGGGCGCCTACCTACCGGCAGGGGGGCCCCCGCCATCGCTGCTCCCTCAGGCAAAAACCCCTCCCAGGGGTGGTCACCCACCCCGCGGACACGACCGCCTTCTTGAGGCTGGCGCCCCGGGTGCCCACCCACTTGGCCAACAGCGCTAACCTGCCAGTGCCGCCCGGCAGCGCAGGGCCTAGGAGACTAGAGAGAGGCGAGATGGACCTCAATATGGGTAATGGAGCAAAAGTTGCTGTTGGCGAGGTCGCCTTACATCTGCCTAGTGGAGCTTTTATTGCATTAGATGCATGTTATTTTGTTCCTTTTATTATCAAAAATATTATCTCCATTTCATGTTTAACCGTTAGTGGATATAAATTTGTTTTTGAGAACAATGGTTGTTCGATATTATTAGATGATAAGATCATCATGAAAGGAACATTGCATAATGATTTATTTATATTAGACACCACTCCACATATCATGAATGTAAATGTGTCAAAAAGGAAATGAGATGAGTTGAACAGTGCATACCTGTGGCATTGTAGGCTAGGTCACATCCATAAAAGAAGAATTCAAAAGTTGCTAAATGATGGATATCTAGATCCATTCGACTATATGTCATATGCAACTTGTGAGCCTTGCATTCATGGAAAACTGATCAACTCTCCATTTAGTGGAACTGGAGAGAGAGCTACTGAGTTGTTGGAACTCATACATAGTGATGTATGTGGACCCATGTCAACTCATGCCATTGGAGGTTACTCCTACTTCATTACATTTACTGATGATTTCTCAAGGTATGGATATGTGTACTTAATGAAGTACAAGTCCGAGACCTTTGAGAAATTCAGAGAGTATAAGAATGAGGTGGAGAACCGTGACCGGAAAGAGTATCAAAACTCTTCGATCGATCGATCGAGGAGGTGAGTGCTTAATCAGAGTTCACTCAGGTTCCTCAAGGACCATGGGATATTATCCCAATGGACACCTCCTTATACACCTCACTCAATGGTGTCTCTAAAAAGAGAAATCGTACATTATTAGATATGGTACGGTCCATGATGAGTTTCGCTGACCTACCCATCTTATTCTGGGGATATGCCCTATAAACCGCAGCTTACCTTCTGAACAAAGTTCCAACTAAGTCGGTAGTGTCTACACCATATGAGATATGGAAAGGGAAGAAGCCTGATCTTAAGGTTGTTAAGATTTGGGACAGCCCTGCACATGTTAAAAGATACAACCCCGATAAGTTAGAATCAAGGACAAAGCGATGCAAATTTGTGGGATACCCCAAGAAAACTTGTGGGTATTATTTCTATCATCTCGAGGGCCAAAAGGTCTTTGTAGCTAAGAGAGCAGTGTTCCTTGAGAAGGAACACATTCTTGGCGGAGATAGTGGGAGAATGATAGAATTGAGCGAGGTTGGAGAACCAAGCTCAAGCACCACTCTATAGCCCGAAGTCCTGCTCGTGGTACCTAATACACAAGTTTCAACTTTACGAGATCCGATAGAGTATCCCATCCTCCTGAGAGATATGTGGGACATATTAGAGGAGAGGATGCAGAGAATATTGATCCTCAGGACCTACGAGGAGGCTATTATGAGTATAGACTCGAAGTGGCAAGAAGCCATGAATTCGAGATGGATTCTATGTACTCCAATAAGGTTTGGAACCTAGTTGATGCACCAAGGCATTGTACCCATCGGTTGCAAGTGGATCTTTAAGAAAAAGATCGGAGTAGATGGAAAGGTAGAGACCTATAAAGCAAGGCTAGTGGCTAAGGGGGTATTGTCAAAGGCAAGGTGTTGACTATGACCAAAACCTTCTCACCAGAAGCAATGCTAAAATCCATCAAATTCTATTGGCTATTGTAGCACACTATGATTATGAGATCCGGCAGATGGATGTGAAAACCGCATTCCTCAATGGGAACCTCGAGGAGGAGGTGTATATGATACAACCCGAGGGATACATGTCCAAGAACTATCCGGATAAGGTGTGTAGGTTGCTTAGATCTATTTATGGATTAAAGCAAGCTTCCTCGGTTGGAACATAAGATTTGATGAGGCAATCAGATCTTATGACTTCAAGTTAAAACGAAGATGAGCCTTGTGTATACAGAAAGGTAAGTGGGAGCTATCACCTTTTTTGGTGTTATATGTGGATGACATCCCGATCATTGGGAATGACGAGGAATGCTATCCATGAAAGAAAGGCTTGGTTATCTAGATACTTCTCCATAAAGGACTTAGGGGAAGCATCCTATATTTTGGGGATTAGAATCTATAGAGATAGATCCAAGAGGATGCTTGGCTTGTCCCAATCGGTATATAGAAACCATTGTCAAAAGGTTTGGCATGGAAAATTCCAAGAGAGGTCTCATACCGATGAGACATGGGATATCGCTTTCTCAGTATGTCCCCAAAGACTCGAAGAAAGGGCAAACATGGATATGATACCTTATGCCTCCTCAGCAATAGGGTCTATCATGTATGCCATGCTATGTACTAGGCCCCGATATAGCGCATGCTTTGAATGTCACGAAAGGTATCAAAGTAGGATCCGTGCTTGGAGAGCATTTGAAAGCAAGAAAGTGTATCCTTAAGTTCTTGAGAAGGACTAAGGATCTTTTACTAGTATATGAAGGTAATAGCCCTAAAGGTCAAGGCTACACCGACTCAAGTTTTCAAATCGATGTCGATGATAGCAAGTCCGAATTCGGGGTATGTGTACACCTTGAATGGAGGAGCGTGTCTTTGAAGAGTTCCAAGCAAGATACCACTGCTGACTCGACCACGAGGCGAGGGTACATTACTGCATCGATGCAAAAGAAAGGAGAGAGTTTGGGTGAAGAAGTTCATCACATATTTGGGAGTCGTCTTGGGTAGCGTAAGAGCCGATCTCCTATATTATTGACAACAACCCGGGGCGATTGCTCAAAGCAAAGGAACCTAGGTCTCATCAAATCTAAGTATGTTCTCGAGGAGGTTCCACCTTATCGAGAGATCGTGACCCGAGGAGATATAGTAGTGGAAAGAGTTCCATCCGAAGATAACATTGCAGATCCACTAACAAAGTCATTGTCTCTCCATTTGTTTTGAGCATCCACGTGGGTCCGATGGGGATCGGACACATAGGTGATTGGCTTTAGGTCAAGTGGGAGATTGCTAGTCATAGGTGCCCAAAGAAGCCAATCACGTGAGTGATGGCACGTGTGACTTAATATAGAATCTTTTTTGCTTATTATATTTTGGCATATATCACTTTATAACTATTGCATAAATGCATACATATATTGTGATGTCCTTGGATTTGTGCAATGGAATCGGATCGTGATGAGATCACGATAGTGAGATCGATTCACCTTTAAACACATATCCTAAATAATCCCGGTCATAGGTTACCGAGAGGATATCGTGATAACCCGGACGGACTAGTGTGCTTTGATACCCGTCCATATGATGGATGCAAATTGGTCTCATAGCTGCTTGTGTAGGGACACTAGGGATACTGATCTGAGTGCTCATTGGAGAATGAGTTCACCGATTGATCTGCTTACTTTAATCTTTGGATGGTTGATGATGCCCCATTGTCGAACAAATGATTTAGAGTCCTAGTGGTGTATCTGGTCCTTAGACTTGAGACACCAAGGATGTCTGTATGAGTGCTCCACTCTTTGATACCGAGACTTATAGGTTTGGTTGTCCCGGATCTAGTCTGATTGGTCATTGGGAGTGGTAGTCGACCTTCGAGGGCTATTGAGTGTCGATAGAGGATCATCCACTCGGCGTCATGAGAGGAATATCCCATGTGTTCTTGCTCAAACAAATCCCCGGCGAGGTCATTCGGGTTGAGAGAAAAGAGTTCTCCGGGAGAATCCGATAAGAGCGAGACTTCGAGAAGAAATCGTGTGGGTCGACAACACCATGCTTTCGATATACGGTCTCCGGTATATTAGATGGATGAGGGACTATAGGTACACGTGGCGAGGACGAGGACAGGTCCAATGGATTGGATTCCCCAGATCGTGCAGGGGACTACGGCGTAGTGGCCTAAATACGTCCCTGAATCGATGAGTCAGTGGAATTATTACGAGATAATAATTCACTGAGTTAGAAAAGGATTTCGGCAGGTATGACTCACGGCCAACTTCGATATTGGGCCTAGAGGGTCACACACATATGGTAGGCATTGCAATGAATAGAGGTTCTGATATGAGATATCCGGACAGGAGCCCTTGTCTTATTGGATGCAGATCCAATACCCACTAGGGGAGGATCCATTAGGGTTTGACAGGGGACCTCTATAAATAGGAGGGATTCAGAGCCTCATGGGCTAGAGAGCTTTTGTTTGCCTTTTCCTATTCTCCTCTCCATCTCCACCTCAGTAGGTCCGAGTTTTGAGGAGCCGTCGTCCTAACCCCCTTGTGTGGATCACCGCTAGAGAGGAGGACGCTTGACCTCCTTCACCCTCTCCTAAGGATCTGCAAGGAAACAGGGATATACGATCTCCCTAGGTAACACAATCTACTCTATACGCAGTTTCATGTTTCGCGGATTTTTACGTACCAATCTTCGCACGACGACGAACATCTCTTTGGGAATCGGGGATTTTGTTTTTCTTGTTCTTCCGCTGCGCATATGATGTCGCCCCCAAGCATTTCCCAACAACATTCGACCTGATGCATCAAACTTTGAGAGGATTTGTCATAGGGGTTGGTCGGTTATCACCTTGATTCTATGGGCTTGGAAGTACGGTCGTAGCTTTCAAGCCGTCTTTATTAGTGCAAGGACCAGCTTCTCGATTAGGAGGTACCGTACCTCGGGTCCGACAAGAATGTGACTGACATAATAGATGGGTTGCTATGCCGATGGCGCCTCTCGGGTTAACACCGAGCTGGCCGCTTGTGCCGAGGCCGCTAGGTAAAGACCGAGGACCTTGCCCGACTCGGGTGATGCAAGTCGGGGCAATTGGGCAAGGCATGCCTTCAGCTTTTCGAAAGCTACCTCGCATTCTGAGGTCCACGCGAAGCTGTCGATCTGCCAGAGAGCTCGGAAGAAGGGGAGGCACTTGTCTCCTGAGCGCGACACAAACCTACTGAGCGTTGCTAGTTTTCCGACGAGGCACTGCACTTTCTTGATCGAGCAGGGAAGCTGCATCTTTGTTATGGCCCGAACCTTTTCTGGGTTGGCGTCTATTCCTCTCTGGTGGATGACGAACCTGAGGAACTTCCCCGAACGGACCCCAAAGACACACTTCGAAGGGTTTAGGTGCATGTCGAACCGCTTGAGGGTCCGGAAGGTCTATGCTAGATCGGCCAAATGTGTGCATGCCGACTTGCTCTTCACGATCATGTCATCGATGTATACCTCCATGTTCCTCCCAAGTTGTTGTTTGAACAGCTCATTGACCATTCTTTGGTATGTTGCCCTAGCATTTTTCAAGCCGAAAGGCATTACTTTGTAACAATACACCCCCCTATTGGTGATGAAGGCGGTGTGCTCTTGGTCTTGTAGTGCCATCTAGATCTGGTTATTGCTCGAGAATGCGTCCATAAACGTGAGAAGTTCGTAACCTGTTGTGGCATCTACCAGCTGATCTATTCTCGAGAGTGGATAGCAGTCTTCGGGGCATGCTCGGTTGAGATCGGTGTAGTCAACACACATCCTCTAGCTTCCATTGTGTTTCTTAACAAGGACTACATTTGACAACCACCAGGGGTATTTCACTTCAGTTATGAATCCAGCCTCTCTGAGGTGGTCTACCTCGTCGCCGATTGCCTTTTTCTGGTCGAGGACGAACTTTCTCGGTTTCTGCTTCACAGGTCGTGCCTCGGGGTGGACATTGAGGTGGTGCTGGGCCACCTCCGGATTGATTCCGGGCATATCTTTTGAGCGAACACATTAGTATTTCTCTTTAGGAAATCGATGAGCTAGAGCTGCTTTGCTTCAAGAAGTGTTGTTCCTACTTTCATGGTCATGTCGGGTCGATCCCTCTTCAAGGATACTTCAACGAGTTGTTCGGGTGGTTCCAAGTGTGTCAGTATCTTGGCTTCCTCACGTGGATCCGGGGCTTGTTGGGGTCGCGACTTCTCTGGAAGAGTGATCGCTGTCAGATAGCACCACCTTGATTCTCTAGGATCACTTCGGGATACCTCGACTCCTGCCAAGGTCGGAAACTTGATGGCTCGATGGTAGATGGACACCACCACTTTTAGTTTATTGAGTGTCAGGCGGCCGAGGATGACGTTGTAGGCCGAGGGAAGGTTGACTACCATGAAGGTGGTTATTGTCATCTTGGCCCTTGGTTCTTCCCCGATAGTAACGGGGAGGATGGTGGTCCCGAGCAGGGAGATGGAATCTCCCGTGAATCCGGTGAGCGTCGATGCCATCGGGGTGAGGTCCTCATTAGTGAGGCTGAGCTTCCTGAAGGCATCAAGGTACAGCACGTCGGCGGAGCTCCTGGTGTTGACCATCACTCTCTTCACCCAAGCATTGGCGATCCGAATGGAGATCACCAAAGCGTCGTGGTGGTGGGAGCGTTCGACCTCTTCGATTCCGAAGGTGATTTCAAGTTCGAATTCAGGTCTGGGATGCTTCTCCACCGTGCTGCATGCGTAGTCCTTTCTTGTCATCATGTTGCTGTCGCCTGCAGCTAGTCTGCCAATGATGATGTCGATTTGCTTCTCGACGGGACCTCTGGGGTGCAGCGATGCTTCTCTTGGTTCCTTGAGGTAGTGCCTAAGGTGACCTCTTCGGATCAACTCTTCAATTTGATTTCGGAAGTCGTGACAGTCTTCCGTATCATGGTCGTAATCCCGATGGAACCTGCAATATTTAGATCGGTCCTTTTGAGTAGCTTTCAAGGGGTTCGGTTGTCGCAAGAGCCCTTTCTCCCTGATCCGGAGAAAAATCTTGGTACGAGAAGTGTTCAAAGGCAGGGGTTGCAGCCTTGGGAGCAGTTGCTCGGGCCGATCAGACCTCCTGCAGGGTTGCACTACTAGTGGTCCCGAAGCTGCTCCTCAGGCCTGTTCCACCCTCGGCCTCTTGCTATCGTCGTGCCTTCTTGCTATTAGGGCTTTGGTGGCAATGTACTGGTTGGCACGTTGTAGAATCTCGGAGATGGTCGCGGGTGGTTTCTCGATCAATGACTAGAAGAACCTCGAGAGTCTCAGACCCATCAAAAATGCTTGCATGATAAGAGAGGGATGAGCGTATGAGAACCCCCCGAATTTCAATAGCAAAGCGTGCCACGAATTGGGAAAATGATTCGTCCTCACGTTGGGATAATATGAGCAATGTGGCCATGGCAGGCCTGGGTCGCATGCTAGCCAGGAAATTTTGTTCAAACTCCCTTGCGAGCTGATCAAAAGAAGAGACCAAAGACGGCTGTAATCGGGTGAACCATACCTGTGCCGATCCTCTGAAGGTAGTTGGGAATGCCCGACACATCAAGGTGTCAGAGGTGCCGTAAAGGGCCATTTGAGCCCCAAACATGACGACATGTTCCATGGGGTTGGAACCACCGTCGTATGTCTTTAATGCCAGGAGTCTGAAGTTGAGTGGCATAGGCTTGTCCTGGATTTCCTGAGCAAATGGGGATCCACCCAAGCTACTTTCACCCGTCTCGTCGCGCGACTTCTGGAATTCGCGTTGGAACTCGTCTAGCCGACGGTTGACCATGGACAACTAGACCTTGAATGAGTCGTCCGTCGAGTTTGATGATAAGGTGTCGGGCTCGAGGAGTGATGGGGCGGCTCAGCGAGGTTCGAGCGTGCTTTGCTCGGGAAGGTTTCTTGGGGTTGTAGTATGCTCTCGGGCTTCTCCTATCCCGACTCGTTCCTTGTTTGGCCTTTGTGGTGTCGGGTCAATCGGGGGAGCTGCTAACTGCATGATCTACGAGATGAGCGAGACAATCATTTGCATCATTCCCACCAAGGTTTGCACTTGCTTGGCCAGGCCAAGAAAGGCCTCGGGTGAAACAACTGAGGGTCCCATAGTATATCCGGGGGGAGAGAGTCCTGGATCATTGAACATACGCTAGTAGCGATCCGACATCGGAGCCGAGATGCCTCTATCCCTGAGGACGAGGAGGAGCTGATCACTGAGTCTGAAAGGGGGGTGATCAGCTGGTAGTTCTCCCTCGGGGTGAGCTCCTGCAGGATGCTCCTGCGACATCGGCCCTCCTTCTAGCGCCAAAAATGTTAGTGAACTAATATGCCGTGGCCGAGGAGTCAACACGGCTTGGTCCACGGATCGATGTTCGGAGTTCTCAGTCGGACAGAAGAAGTGTTGGAGCCGATCGGATCGAGGGTCAGGCTGTCGACGTCGTCTTCTGGGAAGGCGTCTCTCGGTTGGGACGATCGTGCCTCCGGGGGTGACCGAGCTCCTGCATAAAGGCCCTCGTCGAGGGGTTCTCGACTTTTGTCTCTTGTAGATTAAATTAGTGGTCGCTTTTTTTCCTTTTTTTTCTCCGTCCCTTGGCCAGATGTCGGTCAGGGGCTTTTATATTATTGCGCTAGGATCGGTCGTACGCGGATTTGGTGTGGCGGCTGATCCTCACGCAACGAGATGGTACCGTTGTTCGATTGTCGCCTGGTATGCACGGAACGACGCCATATGGCGCCGTCCCGAGTTTTTCGAGACGAGACTTGTCGAGGGAGTGCCTCCCTGCACGGGTCTCAAATGCAATACTGATTTGGCAAGGGTGACGATTGAGTTTCCCCATCTTTTGCTGAGATTGTGTGAAGCTTGCTTGATGACTTTCTTGCTACTTAAATGTTTCTCTTTTATTTTTGATGCCTCTACCTGCTACTTAAATGTTTTCTAAGCTCAATATTTCTTTCAATTTTTGATGACTTTGCTTGCGGCTTAAAATGTTTTCCTCGTCTTGATGTTTCTATCGTTTAAAACATCACAGCAAAGACAGTTTTTCCAGTCCTAATGTTTGGTTGGAATTTATTGCAATCCATGGTTAGATTTTAGCTTTTATAGAACAAAAGCCATAAAAGATTCGTTAACAGTTATATACAGTTAAAAATAATAAATTGTTGCATTATATTGAGTTAGGCTGTGTTTCACAGATTTCAAACAGAAATCCCACACTGAACACAGAGAAACAGAGGAAGAAGAAAGCAGCAGTGAGTAGAACCTACTAAATGGTGACATTCTACAATAGTAATCTCAGCTTCAAGAAACAAATTATCTTCTGCAACTATAACCCACTGATCCAGATTCTTTTGGCGAAATGAGCAAACAAGAACTGCAATAGATTGTATCAATGATGCAATCCAGAGGGAACTTTGATCGCTTGGGATGATCCATCCATTGGTGTTTTGAGGCGATCACACCGAGTGAACGGATATCACCCACCTCTTTTAAGTCCCAAAGTGACGAGCAGATGAGTAGACTCAAGAGCCAAAGGTGCAGTACCCCATGAACTCCTCTGCCACTGTGTTTAGCATGGACAGGAGTGCCATGCTTGGACATGATAAGTGCGTGTACCACTTGCAATCCATTTCTAATCCTCCAAGATTTGGCAAGCAGTAGCAATGGCCGTTCTGAACAAATCTGAGCAACTTGAACCCCTTGACGGAGGCATTTATAGTTTATTGAAAGATTAGAAAAGGCGGATCTGATCATCCAGGCTTAATAATTGCGAGATGTACCAAAAAGTGGGAAGGCTCACAGATGATGAGAATCAAAATCTTCTGATCTCGTTGTCTAGCCAAGTACAGAAGGCTTGCTTGCCTCCAAGAAATTGCATCTTTATGGGAACCACATGAACACAAAAGCTGGCACCACATAGTTAAATGTCTGACATCAATATCAGGTGAGATTGTATGTTTGAATTCAACAAAGTGTACAGTGACAAGCTTGCCATGACTTATTTTATGTTTTGCTCCTTAGCCATGATGTAATACTGAAAGGGCTGTAGAATAAATAACTGGAGGAATCTAAAACATGCAGTGGGTAAATAATGTCAGCGAAGAAACACGCAGCCAACCAGTTTGTCAAGGATAAAGTTTGTGTTGCGGTACAAAAAGCCATTCAAGCAGCCCACATGCACAACAGCAGCCACACCCCTCTGAACTCTTTACATCCTGCCACCAGCAACTTATACCATAAAATAAAAAATAAAAGAAAACTATGTACCAGATAAATCTGCCTTTCTCACCCTGTGGATATCCACTTGTTTTTCTGAGGTCTCATACACAAATTTGCCATGATCTACTACGGATCATTGCTGATGTCCTCTCTCACAAAACCATAAATATGATCCATTAACATGAGTCCCACAACCAGGTTTTTGAGAATGCATCAACATCCAGGTACATTTCTTTGGGTAAGTTAACCCAGCTCCAAATAACTCCAAGGAGTAAAATGACAAAGGAACAAATACATAAAAGAGACTACTATCTATCACAGGCCCTGTTTCTCTTAAGAAACCTACCCTCCACCTCTACAGCTTTATATGGGAGAGTAGCACAAAGTTAAAATTAAAAAAAAAAAAGAAGACAAAACCTCTGAGGAAGAGGACCAATTTTCACAGCTGCCTAGAGTTAGAGGGTGATATTGAGCAGAATGGTTATGAGGGGAAAGTGATTCTTTGATTATGATTTCTAAGGACAATTAGAGTTTCTACCAGGCCCTCCATAGTAAAAGTATTGCCCCCATTCACCATTGTTTCCATTTTGCACATCATAGCAGTTTGACTGCTCTGTAAAGGCTCCAATCCCCTTAGGTGCCCTTAGATTATTAGACCCATCAACTATCTGAATGTTCCTGAAGTAGCTTGCCTTGCTAAACCCTTCTTCAGGGAAATGGCCACTGCCCATCTCAGTGGATGTGTGCTCACCGTCAGGTTCTGAGTTCACAACCTCCCCTCCCCACTCTATCATGGAGGCACTGTCTGCCAAATAAGAGAAGAGGAAAGAAGGCCAGTAACCCAACACATAGCCGTTCCCAAATTGCATCCACCAGTTCCCCTCCTTTGGGTCCTGCTCAGTTAATTTGAACCATTTTATTACCATTAGTCAGAGGCAAAAAGTCATAAACAATAAGAGCTGCAGAATTCTATATACTGAAGTATACTTGAAAAAAAAAAAACAGATGGGATAGATTCTCTGATATTTGGCTGTTTGTTGTTTTTAATAACAATTGCATGTGAGCTTTGCTTGTACCTTCCAAACGAGGATATTTATATCATATTGTGAACCATCATAGTTAGAGATTGGGTAGATGCTGGCACCCATTGCAATCGCATTGTTGATCTGAATGAACCCAGAACACAGTAGGTTGTAGCAGCCAGTTGCTTGATATGCATCACTCTGAAATTTCATGTAAAATAAGTATTATAAGACAACCAGTTATAGAAGAATTAGTAACAAAATGATTGCACCATCTCATCTAAGAAGTGGAACTATCTGATAAGATGAACAATGTCTGAATCATGTCATCTCTTTCACATTGTAGAGCAAAACAATAAGAACTTTTTATGCGGTAACAACAAAACCTAGAAACAAAGATACGATGGTCCTTTTTCTCTCTCTCTCTCTCTCTCTCTCTATATATATATATATATATTGTATGATAAGGAAAAGAAGAAGGAATGTTAAACTCACAGTCCAATAAGTAAACAGCCTCGTGTTGTTGTCCCCGTAGAGATCCGGGCTGACCTGATTATATGCAAACAGGATTTAATGCATGTATAGGAGCTTCCATATTTCAAGACAGTTGAAATTTTAGTAAGTTAACTTGAAGTAAGACTTAACCTGCCAACCAGCTTCAATGCTGTTAAGATCCTCCCCAAAAGATCCCCCGAGAATCCAAAGCTGAGACAGGCTGAACTCATTAGGTTGCTGTGTCTTTGGCTGCCAGACATTTATGGTTGCCTTTGCTCCATAATATTTATCTCCCTCTACATAAGCAATTGCATGCTACTCAAAGAGACCAAAAAGAAAAAAGACCATGAGAAAGCCAAAAACCCAAAGAAAGCAAAAAAGAAGAATATAAAGTTTTGCTCCTAAGTATTATTTCTTTGTTCCTTTTCTGCATCATACCTGATGCCCACTCTCATTGAGAAGGTCAGGGTCAACAGACAAGGGGTTTGGGGTGCTCCTGTGCTTCTTCCTCCCATATCTTTTGACAGAGCTGGCCCTTAACACATCATCCCTGCTAGTCCTCCTAATGGGAATGGTGTCCTCAGGACACCCCCCATTCTGATGCCATAGCTGAGCTATGGAGGGGGATTTCCTCTGTGATGTCACCTTGTTCTCATCAAACAAGCCTTCTGGATGGAAAGTTGGCCTCATCTAAAAAAAATAGCATAAAAGGGATTAGTAAAGCAGAGAGACCTCCAAAGTTTGTGCAAAGGTGGAGCTTCTGAAAAGAAGAGGAAAGTGAGGAGTGGACGAAAGAGAGAAACCTGGATTGTGTGGTTTTTGAGGAAAGGGTGATCAAAGGCTGGTTGGTGAGAGACATGCACACAGTCTATAATATCTCCATCAGGACTCTGCTTATTCATGTGATGTTTTTTCCAAACATAAGAAGACAAAGAAATTAGTGCACCATCCTTGAACCATTGGAGCTAAATAAACAATGCCAAGAGAATTACACAATCAAAATATGACCTTTGGACCAGAGATTCTTGAAGCGAGAAATCATTTTGACAAGAAATAATCCTCTTTTTGAGGTAGAAAATACAGCACAAGATAGAGAAATCACAATGCTCGATTTCTGAGAGCAATGAAAGACACAAGGAAAAAAAAATCACTTTTCTAGCTGTTGGATAACCGGAAAAACCTCACCTCCGCCGAGTTCACCAACATGCATAGTAAAAAACGCGAACGGAAGAAGGGTGATAAAGGAAAATTGTTGCCTAATAACCGTATGCATTATGAGAAACAGGACGAACGCATTTATTGACATGTTTTCCAGGAAAACGAACCAAAATTTCCGTGAGAAAGGGGCAAGAAAATGATTGGACTCATTGATACCATATCTAAAACCACAGGGGGGAGAGGAAGGGGAAGATACCGTAATGCTCTTGACGGGCGTCTTGTTGAGCCGCTTCAGATGTCGCCGCACCTCCAGACGCTGCCTCGCCTCCCCGCCGCCGCTCCTCCCACCCGCGGCAGCGCACGATAAGCAGGCCACCAGCGACAGCACCGCCACCAAGCCACGGCCCAAGCCAATATGCCCCGCCATGGCTCCCACCTCTCTCTCCCCCTCCTTCTCTCTCTCTCTTCCCTCGTCCGCTCCCCTCAACTGACGCACCAATGGTCTTTCCTCCTGGGAACGCGAAAAGAACCCCCGCGCCCACACCTCTCTCTCTCTCTCCCCGGATGTATTCGTTGGAAGGGCAAATTGGGAAGGATATGATGTGTGGGTCAAACTAAAGTCACCAAAGTGCGCTGTCGTTTCTTCTGCCATTCTTTAAATATACTCTGATTCATACCCGTTTGGAAATGGCTTCCTTTTGATTGGATAAAGTCATGGTCGACAAGTGGGTCCATCGTCCTTGCAGTTGGTTAATGTGGCAACCGAGTGTGCGTGGGCAGAAAGCGACCACTCTTTCCTGCTCCCGCGGCGTGACCTGCTCTCCTGCGCCGCGATTTTCCCAAACTGCCCTTCTCCGTGCCCACCTCGCAGGGTCCTGCCGAGGCACGTGATGCTGCATGTGCTTTGCGCATTGGATTCGATATGCCCCACCATCGCTGCTTACTGTTCCCACCACCTAATGTTGCCTTTTCACGTGTGAGGCGGACAAAAAGGTGCACGTGCGTCGTCACCGGGCGGTGATGGGATCTCCAGCACGTGAATGTTGCGCTTCTTCCTGATTGGTGATTGATTAAAAGGGACGGCGGTGATGAGTTTATAGACCTTTTGACCATTATATTCCCACGAGCCTTTCTCGTGAGAAAATCTGTTCAAAATTAAAATATGTCCTTTACAAGTAAAATATGTCCTAAGAACGATGAGATGTGTAGCCTTTATGGTTGAAGTGAGACGTCTTCTTGATATCCTAAGTTTGAAATGTATTTGGATAGAAAAAATAGACACCCACCCCTAATCAGGTTCAAAATTGGATCCATCTAGTCTACGAGGAAGAGGTGGTCTCCCACATATCACGCTGCTAAAATTATGGCAGTAGGTTCACGAGAACTATAGGGGATGTAGAAACCAATTCAAACACTAGTCCGAATCACTGCCATTGCAATCACGCCTTCCATTTCCTTAGATTATGATTTTATGTATTGACTTATAGCTACGATTCAAGCTCGAGTAGCGAGCTTTTCGTAGGCTAGAAGCATATTAAGTGACCGCAAATAGTTCTTATACGAGCATCCAAGATATAATTGGGATATCAATTTTTATATGAGCTACATCAATGTGTTTCTAAAACGCCAAAATAAAATTACAAACAACTAATACAAAAAATTATTAATACGAAAATTATATATTTTCTATTATTATTTTTTAAAAATTTGACAATGATTTCTCTTAGTATTTTCGCACTTCTTCACTCGTAACTCTCACTTTAGATAGTAAAAAAATTCCTAAAATAGAGATTAAACCCAATGATAAAATACTTATATATATATATATATATATATATATATATACACACACGTTCTACCATCAAGAATGCTTTTATCCATTACCATCAATCAAGAAATTTAATGATAATGAATGGAAAAAATTCAATATAAGAACAGTTACATAATAAATGAAGAAATTTAATGAGAATAGTTATATTCTCTCACTTGGTCGATACGTTTAATTTAATGACTCAACCTAATTTTATCGAATAATTTTCTTAAGAAATAAGTATATGAATCATAGTGATAAGTTATCTAAGAGTGAGTATTATCATCCATGTATTATAGCATACTTAGCTTCTCAAATATTAATTTTAATATGATAATATTACTTAATGAACAAACTTTATATTTATTCTTGATCTAATATAAATATATTTTCTTAAATAAATTAATGTGCACATGAATATGAGAAAACATCATAATATATAATAGTTTTAATAATAAATACAATTATAAAGTGGAACCAAGTCCCATTTTATTTATACGATTCTTGAATTTCGTGACATGCTCTTAGTCAAAGGATCGATAATTATTAATTCAATGCTAATATGCTAAATAATCATTTTCTTTTCTTTTACACGTTCTAACTAAATGCTTAATGTCGATGTGTTTAATTTGACTTTTACTTTTATTGTCTTTAACTATAAAGATAGTAACTAAATTATTATAGAAAATTCTCAATGACTCTAAGCTTAGAAATAAAACAGGAGTAGTCTCAAAACAGGAGACAAACTCGGCTTTCATAGTAGAAGTAGTAGTCTAAGGTCTGCTTGACGCTCCTCCAAGAAATAGCTCTACCATCCATCATGAAAATGTACTCTGATGTTGATTTACGAGAATCAATATAACTAGCAAAGTTTGAATCTAAGTAACTAATTATATCTAGATTGTATATATGTATATAATTTTTAGTTCCTTGAAAATACCTCATCACTTTCTTTTCAGCTTTCTCATGATCCATACCTAGATTACTCTAATATTGCTTTAGCATCCCCATAGCAAATGCAATATCAGGTTTAGTACACGTTTGAGCATACATAAGGCTTCCTACGACAGAAGCATATATGATATTTTTCATTGATTCCTTCTTAAAGTTGTTCTTCAAGCATTGATTCAAATTGAACCTATCATCTTTCACAATGGAAGCAACATTTGATGAATAATCCCTCATATGAAATCTCTCTAAAACCTTATTGATATAGGTTTTTGTGACATACCTAAAATGTCTCGAGGTCTATCTTTATCGATTTTAATGCCAACGATATAAGATGCTTCACCTATATTCTTTATGTCAAAATTTTACTCGTGCAGTAAACCCTTATCATTGGTTATAAGCAAAATATCATCCACATATAAAATAAAAAAATATATTTTATTCTCATTGACCTTTTGGTATATATATTGATCTATGAGATTTTCAATAAATTTGAATGAAGAAATTACTTCATGAAATTTAAAATACCATTAACGAGATATTTATTTTAGATCATATATAAATTTCTTAAACTTACAAACCAAGTGCTCACCAATACTAGAGGAGAAACCTTTAGGTTATTTCATATAAACCTCATCTTCTATATCTCTATTAAGAAATATCATTTTTATATTCATTTATTGTAACTCAAGGTCAAATTAAGCAACTAATACCAAAATGATATGAAGATAATCTTTCTTAGATATAAGAGAAATATATATATATTTATTGTGAGTAATCATATGTAAAAGAGAGTATTTTTGACCATGTGGGTCCATGTTTAGACAATATATATCAATATAAATGATCTCTAATATGTCTAACCTCCTAAGCACTTATCTTGGATTTGTTGGTTTGCTTTCACTTAATATGGTCCACACAACTCTTAAAATTAGTAAAATCTAAAGTATTAAGTATCCCATCAGTAACTGATCTCTTAATTCTCTCTATGGAGATACGTCATAACCTCCAGTGCCATAACGTAAATCCCCATTAATATTACACTTTTTAGTGCTAGTGTGAACATGCATTTTACAAGAAAATACGATAAAAACCATAAGACAGAAAAATCATTCATAACATAATTAGATTTATATAATAAACTAAATAATGTATCTTAAAAATTAAAGGAGTATCCAAATGGTACGAGTTTAGAAATAAAAATCAAGTTTTGTGAGAAACTTGGTACATAAAAAGTATTTTTCAATTTTAAAACAAAACCACTACTTGAAATTAAAATGTAAGTTTTAATCGCCTTAAATGTGAGCTCATCTTATTGCTTGATAAGATATTTTGCTTAATTTTGACTGACTTCCTTAGGTTTTGTTGGGAAATCATGGGGGCGACATCATATGCGCAGCGGAAGAACAAGAAAACAAAAATCCCCGATTCCCAAAAAGATGTTCGTCAGTGGGTAAGATTGAAAGAAAAATCCAACAAAAAAAAAAACTGCGATAGAGATTGTGTTACCTAGGAGATCGAGTATCCCCGTTTCCTTTGTAGATCCTTAGGAGAGTGAAAGGAGGTCACGTCCCTCCTCTAGCCAGTGATCCACAAAAAACAGGTTAGGCGACCCTCCCCCCAAAACTCCAGACCTCGAGGGTGGAGAGAGAGGAGAATAGGAAAGGCAAGAAGACTCTAGCCTATGAGGCCGCGGAATCCCTCCATTTATAGAGATCCCGTGTCAAACCCTAATGGGTCCTTTTCCTTTGGGTATTGGATATGTATCCAATAAGACAAAGGTTCCGGCGGATATCTCATATCCAGAACCCTCTACCATCGCAATGCCTACCATATGTGACCCTCTAGGCCCAATATCGAAATGGCGTGAGTCATAATTGCCAAAACTCCCTTTAACTCAAGAATTATTATCTCTGTAATAATTCACTCGACTCCATCGACTTACGGACGATTTCAGGCCACTACGTGAAGTCCCCGCACGACATGGGAATCCAATCCATTGGACCTCAATCATTCCTCGCCACCATGTACCTATAGTCCTCATCCATCTAATATCCCAAAGAGATCAGATATCGAGTATGGTGTTGTCGGACCCATACGGTTTCCACTCGAAGTCTCTTCAATCGATTCTCCCGGAGAACTTTTTCTCTCTCAACCGAATAACCCCTAGCCAGTGGATTTGTCCCGAGCAAGAACACATGGGATATTCCTCTCATGACGCCGAGAGGGATGATCCTCTATCACACTCAATAGCCCCTCGTGAAGGTTCGACTACCACTCCCAATGACTAGTCATACTAGATCCGGGACATACCAAACCTATAAGTCTGGGTATCAAAGAGTGGAGCACTCATACAGGACATCCTTGGTGTCTTAAGTCTAAGGACCGATATACACCATTAGGGACTCACGGAATCGCCCCCGACAATAAGGCATCATCAACCATCCAAAGATTCCGTGGCGGATCAATCAGTGAACTTATTCTCCAATGAGCACTGCATCGTATCCCTAGTGTCCCCTACATAAGCAGCTATGAGACCAAATTTGCATCCATCATATGGATCGGCATACAAAGACACCGGCCTATCCGGTTATCAATGATGTCCCTCTCGAAAGTAACCTATGACCGATTATTTAGGATATGTGTTTAAAGGTGAATCGATCTCATTATCGTGATCTCATCACGATCCGATTCCCATTGCATAAATTCAAGGACATCACAATATATATATGCATTTATGCAATAGTTATAAAGTGATATACGCCAAAATATAATAAGCAAAAAGATTCTGTATCAAGTCACACGTGCCATCACTCATGTGATTGGCTTGCTGGGTACCTATGACTAGCAATCTCCCACTTAACCTAAAGTCAATCACCTATGTGGTCCGATCCCCATCGGACCCGCGGACGCCAAAGACAAAATGAGACAACGGCTTTGTTAGTGGATCCGCAATGTTATCTTCTGATGGAACTTTTTCCCATCGCTACATCTCCTGGGTTATGATCTCTTATAAGTCGGAACCTCCTCGTAACACTTCGATGAGACCCGTTCCCTTATTTGAGTAATCACCCCATAGTTGTCGCAATATAAGGAAGTCGAATTTGTCGCTATCTCAGACGACTCCCAAATTGTGATGAACTTCTTCACCCAGATTCCCTCCTTTGCTACATCCGATGCAAAGAATGTACTCCTTCCTCGTGGTCGAGTCAAGAGGGTATCTTGCTTGAACTCTTCCAAAGACACTACTCCTCCATTCAAGGTGTACACATACCCCGAATTCGACTTTGCTATCATCACATCGACCGAAAACTTGAGTGAGTAGCCTTCAACCCAAGGCTATTACCTCCGCGGAATCTGGATTTTGATGATGAAGTCAATTGTCATTTGTTATCTAATCTATGTGTTGAGATAAGTGTGGCGGATTAACTTCGATGAAAGTTAGACAAAGCGGGGAGTTGCGTCGAGTCAAGATCATGATCACATTTGGGAGTTCGAGTTCGACGAAGTTCGGACGGCCGTCGGAGGTTCTACGAGAACGATCCGAAGTCCGTGGCTGCTGCTGCCGGGCTCGCCTTCCAACCAGCCAAGTGGATCGTCGCAAAAGTCCAGGAGTTTGCCTGATGTCCGCAGAGGAGAATCACCGAGGGTTCATCTGGATGATCGACGGAAGTTAAAAAACTCGCCAGAAGAAGCGATTGACGATTCCAGCAAAGTCGCAGGTTGTCTTAGATTTAATCGAGGATAGCACGTTGATTAAGCTTGAAAATGGGAGGTAATCCCATTAGCTTAATCTTGGGGCAATGGGCCCCCTAAAGGTTGAAATTGGGCCATGGAGCTAACCATTCGGACCCTAATTGCACCAAAGCGGTGCAACCGCCTAGGCAGAGGTGCAACGCCAGGGCTATGTCTCCCGTGAGATCGGCAACCAACCGCCGTGCCAAGAGAGGTGCAACCGCCCAGAGCTCGAGCTTTTCGAAGTTAGACTCGGCGGTGCAACCTCCCCGACATTTAGGTAGCACCGCCTGCTCTCGGCCTTCGAGCTCAGCAGAGGTGCAACCGCCTCAGTCGGAGGTGGCACCGCCTTCAGATCTTCAAGCCCACTCGGTGCAAACTGCCCCTGACAGAGAGGTGCAACCACCTGGGCTCGGGCCTCCGGAAGTCACGCCAAGCGGTGCAACCTCTCCATCAAGAGGTGCAACCGCCTCATCCCGGAATTTGGATTTGATCGATTGGATCGTTTTGAGCTCCAAATTTGAACCGGGTTGGGGCCTATAAATACCCCACCATTCAGCACTCAAGAGACATGATTCACACCGAATTCTTGATCTTTTCAAAGGATTCTAAGAGCTCAAATTTGTGTAAAGTCCTAAAGTTCTCCTCTTTACTGTTTCTTCAAGTCTTGAGTTGTAAAGAGAGGAGAGAAAGGATCTGTAAGGGTTGTCTCCCAGGCCGTCAAAAGGAGAGAAACTGTAAAGGGCAGTTAGCCTTCGCCCATTGAAGGAAGGTAGCTAGTTGACGCCGGTGACCTCGTCGGAGGAGGAAGCCAAAAGTGGAGTAGGTTAAGACCGACCAACCACTCTAAATCTCTGGTTTGCTTTTACTTTGAGCACTTTATCATTACTGCAAACCTCGTACATAGCTACTGCCCTCTGCGCTTTTACGAACGAGTCTCTAAGCTCGATCTTTCCGAATCTACATTCGCAAGAATCGTGTTTTCATTCGATCTTTACACCAGAGTTTTCGCCATGTTTTGATTCCATTTATAACTGCAAATTGCTTTCTGGCGTATTCATAAAACGGTTTTCAAAGTTCAAAACTGCTTTCAAAACGAAAAACTGCGTTTAGACGTAAAATTACGCTTTGACGTAAAAAACTGCGTTTAGACGTGAACTGCGTTTAGACGCAAAAACTGCGTTTAGACGAAAACTGCGTTTAGACGCAAACTTCGCGTTAGGCGAAAACTGCGTTTAGACGTAAAACTGCGTTTTGACGTGAAACCGCGCTTAGATGCAAAACTACGTTTAGACGTAAAACTGCACTTTAGACGAAAATCTGCATTTAGACGTGAAACTGCACTTTTAGAAGTAAATCTGCACTTGGACGTGAAACTGCGCCAGACGCGAAACCGCGCTTAAAACGCTGAACTGTGTTTAGACGAAACCGTGTTAAGACGCAAAACTGCGCTTAGACGCAATCTGCGCTTAGATCGAAAACTGCGCTTAAAATGCAAACTGCGCTAGACGCAATCTGCATTAAGACGCAAAACTGCATTTAGACACAAACCTAAGTGAACTACACTTAGATACAAACTGTGAATCAGCTTTTACATCGAAATCGTTTTTATCTAACGAACGCGGCTTTTGTTTTTTTAATCGCCAAAGATTTCCACTGCACTAATTCACCCCCCTCTTAGTGCTCTCGATCCTAACAATTGGTATCGAGTTGGGTTAACTCTAACGGATTAAAACCCAAGAGAGATGGCATGTGGAAACCAAGAGGGGCATTCTATTACACGCCCACCCATGTTCAAAGGGAACTACTACACCCTCATTGGAAGACCCGAATGAGGATCTTTCTTATTTCTATGGATTTTGAACTGTGGAACCTTGTTGAAAACGATTTTCAAAAGTCTTCTCTTCCAATGATCGATTGGAATGAATTGGAAAAGAAGGCTTTCGCTCTTAATGCAAAGGCTATTAATGCCTTATTTTATGACTTGATAAAAACGAAGTTTAATCGTGTTTCAACTTGGTAAACTGCATTTGATATTTGGCACACACTTGAAGTGACCCACGAGGGCACAAGTAGAGTAAAAGAGTCAAAAATCAATCTATTGCTGCATTCTTTTGAACTTTTCCGAATGAAACCGAAAGGAAACCATTACGACATGTTTACCCGCTTTCACGGATGTCGCCAACGGCCTAAAAGGACTCCGGAAAAAAAAGTTTTTCTGATTTTGAACTCAGAATAAGATACTAAGATCCTTTCCTAAAAAATTGGGATCCTAAAGTCACCGCTATTCAAGAGGCAAAAGATCCTCACAAGAACTTCCCTCTTGAAGAACTAATCGGGTCATTAATGACCTACTAAATGACTTGCAAAGCTCATGAAGAGCAAGAAGACATCCTTCCAAAGAACAGGAAGGATATGGCACTTAAAACTTTCTAATGCCACTTGAGAGAAAACTCAAGTGATGAGGACTAATGATGATGACTTGGCACTTTTAACAAGAAAGTTTAAAAAATTCTTCAAGAAAAACAAGTTTAAGAATGATCCAAAAATAAACTTGAACCCAAGAAGGACCAAGTGATCTGCTATGAATGTAAAAAGCCGGACACTACAAGAGTGATTGTCCCCAAGTCAAAAGAAGAACATCAAAGAAGAAGGCTCTTCAAGCAACATGGGGATGACTCGAAAAGATCCAAGAAGAGGAGTCCAACACCGAGCAAGTTGCTCATTACGCCTTAATGGCCATCGGAGAGGAGGTAACGAATTTATTAGATGATGATTTATCTTTCGATGAATTATTAAATGCCTTCCACGATTTATTTGATGAATGCAAGATTATCAATAGAAAATACAAATTACTAAAAAAGGAACATGATAGTCTTACTTGTGATTTTAATAAGTTAAAAATTGAATATCATGATAGTTTAAATTCATGTATCAAATGTCATGATCTAGAAACAGTTCAAAAAGAAAACTTGCTACTTAAGGACACATTGAAGAAATTCGAGATTGGTAGCAAGTCATTAAACATGATCCTTACAAACAAGGGTCATGTTCCCAAAAGAAGTGGGATTGGATTTGTGAGGAGTCCTCACCAAAATCCAACTACCTTCGTAAAAGGCCCCATCTTACATGTTAGACATCAAAGCAAATGCAACTTTTGTTGCAAGTTCTTTCTGGACACATTATTTTCCATTCAGAAATTTAGTTCAAACAAATTGATTTGGGTTCCTAAAGGAACCATGACAAATTCTATGCAACATGATAAAAAATGTATATCTATTTGTGAGGAACCCAAAAGCAAATGGGTACCTAAACATCATCCTTTCTTGTAGAAAACTAAACCATCGCAAGCTAGGAGCAAGAGATGGTACCTTGATAGTGGATGCTCAAGGCATATGACCGGAGATCCATCCCAATTCTCTAAGCTCACTAGCATAGATTTAAGGATATGTCACCTTCGAGACAACAACAAGGGTAAAAATCATTGGCAAAGGAACCATAGGTAACAAATCCAACTTTTCTATTGAAGATGTTTTGCTAGTTGATGGTCTAAAACATAACCTCCCGAGCATTAGTCAATTGTGTGATAAAGGATATATTATCAGATTTGAATCTAATGCTTGCATCATTGAAAACCACACAAAAACATCTATGATTGCATTAAAACAAAATAACGATACACTATTGACATCAATGATTTATGTAATGAAACATGTTTTTCTCGCTTTAAATGAGAATGCTTGGATATGGCACGAGAAGATTAGGTCATACTAGCATGAAGCTAATCACTCAAATATCATCCAAAGAACTTGTAAGAGGAATTCCTCATATCAAGTTCATCAAAGATAATGTATGTGATGCCCGCCAATTAGGTAAACAAATTAAGAGTAGCTTCAAATCTAAAAAATCAAGTAAAGCACCTCTAGGCCCCTTACAATTGATCCATATGGACTTGTTCGACCCATCTCCACATCAAGCCTAGGAGGTAGCAAATACGCTTTCCATTGTAGATGACTATAGCAGATATACATGGACTTACTTCTTAAAACAGAAAAGTGAATGCCTAGATCTTTTACCAAGTTTTGCAAACTCGTTCGAATGAGAAAGGTTCTATGATTTCATTCAATTAGAAGTGATCATGGTGGTGAATTTCAAAACCATGATTTTCAGGAATTTTGTGAACTCAATGGATACAACCATAATTTCTCTACTCCTAGAAACCCTCAACAAAAATGGAGTTGTAGAAAGAAAAAAATCAAAATTTACAAGAAATGGCAAGAACCATGTTGAATGAACATAACCTACCCAAATATTTTTTGGGCCAAGCCGTAAAATACTGCATGCTATATCTTAAATAGAGTTCTAGTGAGACCTCTACTAACCAAAACTCCCTATGAGTTATGGAACAATAAAAACCCAACGTTTCATATTTTAAAGTCTTTGGGTGTAAGTGTTTTATCTTGAATGAAAAAAGACAACTTAGGAAAATTTGATGCTAAATCAGATGAAGGAATCTTTCTTGGTTATTCTACAGTTTCTAAAGCCTTTCAGATCTTTAATAAAAGAACTCTAATTATTGAAGAATCCATTCATGTTGTTTTCAATGAGATTTCTGAAATCACGAAAAATGATCTTGACGATGATGTTAATTTTGATTCTTTAAATTTAAACGAAACCCTGCCTCCAACTAGCAACTTGGATGCATCCACTTCTCGATTTCCTTACCCAAGGATTGAAGTATGTAGATGCTCATCCTAAGGAGCTAATCTTAGGAGACACATCAAAGGGGGTTCAAACACGATCTTCTCTTAAAACCTTTTTGTGCAAATACGCTTTTCTCTCAAATTGAACCCAAATGCATTGATGAAGCCATGAAAGATGATTCATGGATTATCGAATGCAAGATGAATTAAGTCAATTTGAGAGAAATGAAGTGTGGAAGCTTGTTCCTAGGCCAAATGACCATCTAGTTATTGGTACTAAATGGGTCTTCTAAACAAGCAAAATGAAAATGGTATCGTGGTTAGAAACAAGGCTAGATTAGTGGCCAAAGGTTTCAACCAAGAAGAAGGTATCGACATTTAAGAAACCTTCGGCCCTCGTGGGTTCGATTGGAAGCCATAAGGATGCTCCTTGCCTACGCTTAGCAGTAATAATTTTAAGTTGTTTCAAATGGATGTTAAAAAGCCTTTCTTAATGGCTTTATTTCCGAAGAAGTCTATGTTGAACAACCTCCTGGATTTGAAAATAATAGTCTCCCTAATCATGTGTTTAGATTAACTAAAGCTCTCTATGGTTTAAAACAAGCTCCTAGGGCTTAGTATGAGAGACTTAGTTCTTTTTCTTATTGAAAATAATTTCATAAAAGGCAAGGTTGATACTACATTATTCATCAAAAAACTTTGAAAACAATTTTTCTCATTGTTCAAATTTATGTTGATGATATTATCTTTGGTTCTACAAATGAATCTCTTTGTGAATCCTTTTCATAAAAACTATGAGTCGAATGAATTTAAAATGAGTCTAATGGGAGAGTTAACATTCTTCTTAGGTCTACAAATCAAACAACTAAGCAATGGCATCTTTATTAGTCAAACCAAATATGCTATGAGTTTGCTAAAGAAGTTCAATATGAATAATTCAAAAGCCATTAACACTCCTATGAGCACCTCCACTAAGTTAGAAATTGATGAGAATGGAGAAAGCTTCGATCAAAAAAAACCTATAGGGGTATGATAGGAAGTTTACTTTTACCTCACCGCCACCGCACATCATGTTTCAAGTAGGGACTTTGTGCTAGATTTCAATCAAACCCTAAGATATCTCATCTCAAAGCAAAAAAAAAGAATACTTAAATATCTTAATGGAACTACAAATCTAGGATTATGGTACCCAAAATCAGAAAATTTTGAATTAACACTTATGTCGATGCGGACTTCACTGGGTCAGACTAGATAGAAAAAGCACATCGATCATGTCAATTTTAGGACATGCCCTTGTATCCCCGGTCATCTAAGAAACAAAGCTCTATTGCTCTATCAACAACCGGCTGAATATATTGCAGCAAGTGCATGTTGTGCACAAGTTGTATGGATGAAAAACACTTTAGAAGATTACAAAGTTAATCTTAAAGATAATCCCATTAAATGTGATAACACGAAAAAATATGCTTAACTAAAAATCCTATACAACACTCAAGAACAAAACATATTGATATTAGACATCACTTTATACGAGATCATGTCACTAATCATGATGTAACCATAGAGTTTATTGATACCAAACATCAACTAGCCGATATCTTTACAAAACCCCTATGTGAAGAACAATTTGATTACATAAGAAGAGAATTAGGAATGTTGATGTGTCCTAATACTTAAACTAGTTAAAATTATTTTTTTGGATGTTATTACTATTACATGCCTTGGCATCACTTGATCAAATAACATGTTGCAAATTATGTGACAAATGTTTTTAACTGAATGCATGTAAGAAGTTCATTTTTTTTGGTTTGAATGCTAAAATGGGATTTTCCCATACACTCTTATGAAAACTTTTTGAAAAATGACTTTCCTCCTTCAAGCAACGAACTATAACAAGGAGAAGAGATATTCAAAGTATTATATGTGTCATGCCTTCCTTTATGTGCTTGATAATGCTATCATGCTTTTTGTTGATGACAAAGGGGGAGAAACATATGAATTGATAAACACTGCCAAAATCATGTCTATGTCATAGCTGAACTGCCATAATCATGTCTATGTCATAGTTGCAAATACTTGAGTGATGCTATAAACAATGTTATAGTTATGCCATCCTTGCATCACCAAGAGATATGTGAACATGTGCTATAGTTTGCATTATGTCTTGAGTTGATATTCTATCTTGTGAAGTAAATGCAAACTTGCTAGAAAATCTCAAATGTGTGCATCATGTAATAGTCCTTCATAGCTTTATATGATTACATGATGAATAGTTACAAACACAATCATACAAACTTGATGATGTATGTCAAGCCTTGACATTATTCTTGAAGAGAAACATCATGATGGGTATCATGATGGGAGTATTGATAAGTTTAACTGATCTAACTTATCAATACGTCACTTGAATTCTTAGGTCTTGAATTCAAGGTTGACTTATCTCAACTATGGCATATAGATAGGGGGAGTTAAGGATAACTCCATTATCAATTGATTGTCATCATCAAAAAAGGGAGATTGTTGAATCTGGATTTTGATGATGAAGTCAATTGTCATTTGTTATCTAATCTATGTGTTGAGATAAGTGTGCGGATTAACTATGATGAAAGTTAGACAAGCAGCAGGGAGTTGCAACCGAGTCAAGATCATGATCACGCTGGGAGTTCGAGTTCGACGGAAGTTCTGGACGGCCGAAAAGGCTCTTCTACAGAACAGATCCGAGAAGTCCGAAGCTTGCCGCCGGCTCGTTTAACTAGCCAAGTGGATCGTCATATAAAGTCCAGAGTTTGCGGATGTCCGTAGGAGAATCACCGAGGGTTCATCTGATGATCGACGAAGTTCACCCTAAAACTCGCCGGAAGAAGCGATTGACGATCGGAGCAAAGCTGCAGAAGTTGTCTTAGATTTAATCGTAGTTAGCACGTTGATTAAGCTTGAAAATGGGAGGTAATCCCATTAGCTTAATCTTGGGGCAATTGGGCCCCTCGAAAGGTTGAAATGGGCGAATGGAGCTAACCATTCGGACCGATTGACCCTGGCGGTGCACCCCAGGCCTAGGCCAGAGGTGCAACCGCCAAGGCTATGTCTCCCAGCCCGAGACTAGGCGGTGCAACCGCCCCGCCAAAGAGGTGCAACCGCCCAGAGCTCGATCTTCGAAGTAGGACCGGCGGTGCAACCTCCCCGACACAGTAGCACCGCCTGAGCTCGGGTCTCGAGCTCAGAGAGGTGCAACCGCCGGGGGAGGTGGCACCGCTTTGGGGCTCGATCTTTGAGCAGAGCAGACTTCGTGCAACCGCCCCGACGAGAGGTGCAACCCTTTGGGCTCGATCTCGAAACTCTGCCGGTGAAGTGCAACCTCTCCGATCAGAGGTGCAACCGCCGATCCCAAAATTCCGGATTTGATCGATTTGATGGTTTTGAGCTCCAAATTTGAACTGGATTGGGGCCTATAAATACCCCACCCATTCAGCATTGAAGAGACACAGATCCACACCGAATTCTTGATCTTTTCAGTGATTCTAAGAGCTCAAATTTGTGTAAAGTCCTAAAGTTCTCCTCTTTACGTTCTTCAAGTCTTGAGTTGTAAAGAGAGGAGAGAAAGGATCTGTAAGGGTTGTCTCCCAGCCCGTCAAAAGGAGAGAGAAACTATAAAGGGCAGTTAGCCTTCATTGAAGGGAAGGCAGCTAGTTGACGTCGGTGACCTCGTGGAGGAGGAGGAAGCCAAAAGTGGAGTAGGTCAAGACTGACCGAACCACTCTAAATCTCTGGTTTGCTTTTACTTTGAGCACTTTATCATTACTGCAAACCTCGTACATAGCTACTGCCCTCTGCGCTTTTACGAACGAGTCTCTAAGCTCTGATCTTTCCGAATCTACATTCAGACGTAAATCGTGTTTTCATTCGATCTTTACACTGTAGTTTTCGCTAACGTTTTGATTCCATTTATAACTGCAAATTGCTTTCTGCGTATTCATAAAAAGGTTTTCAAAGTTCAAAACTACTTTCAAATGCAAAACTGCGTTTAGACGTAAAATTACGCTTTGACGTAAAAACTGCGTTTAGACGTAAACTGCGTTTAGACGCAAAACTGCGTTTAGACGTAAAACTGCGTTTAGACGTAAAACTACGTTTAGACGCAAAACTGCGTTTAGACGTAAAACTGCACTTAGACGTAAATCTGCATTTAGACGAAAAACTGCACTTAGACGTAAATCTGCACTTGGACGTAAAACTGCGTTTAGACGCAAACTAGCTCGCGCCGAAACTAAACTACGCATAAACGCGAACTGTGTTTAGACGCGAACTGTGTTAAGACGCGAAACTGCGCTTAGACGCAATCTGCGCTTAGACGCAAACTGCGCTTAAATGCAAACTGCGCTTAGACGCAATCTGCATTAAGACGCAAACTGCATTTAGACGCAAACTGCGTGAACTACACTTAGATACAAACTATGAATCAGCTTTTACATCGAAATCGTTTTTATCGAACGAACGCGGCTTTTGTTTTTAAATCGCTGTAAGATTGGTATCAGAGCGAGGTTAACTCTCTAACGGATTAAAACCCAAGAGAGATGGCGTACGCCGGAAACCAAGAGAGGCATTCTATTACACGTCCACCCATGTTCAGTGGAACGGACTACACCTACTGGAAGACCCGAATGAGGATCTTTCTTATTTCTATGGATTTTGAACTGTGGAACCTTGTTGAAAACGGATTTTCAAAGTCTTCTCTTCCAATGATCGATTGGAATGAATTGGAAAAGAAGGCTTTCGCTCTTAATGCAAAGGCTATTAATGCCTTATTTTGTGCACTTGATAAAAACGAGTTTAATCGTGTTTCAACTTGCGAAACTGCATTTGATATTTGGCACACACTTGAAGTGACCCACGAGGGCACAAGTAGAGTAAAAGAGTCAAAAATCAATCTGTTGCTGCATTCTTTTGAACTTTTCCGAATGAAACCGAGTGAAACCATTGGCGACATGTTTACCCGTTTCACGGATGTCGTCAACGGTCTAAAAGGACTCGGAAAAAGTTTTTCGGATTTTGAACTCGTAAATAAGATACTAAGATCCCTTCCTAAAAATTGGGATCCTAAAGTCACTGCTATTCAAGAGGCAAAAGATCTGCGCAACTTCCCTCTTGAAGAACTAATCGGGTCATTAATGACCTACGAAATGACTTGCAAAGCTCATGAAGAGCAAGAAGACATCCTTCCAAAGAACAGGAAGGATATGGCACTTAAAACTTCTGAATGCCACTTGAGAGAAAACTCAAGTGATGAGGACTGTGATGATGACTTGGCACTTTTAACAAGAAAGTTTAAAAAATTCTTCAAGAAAAACAAGTTTAAGAATGATCCGAAAAATAAACTTGAACCCAAGAAGGACCAAGTGATCTGCTATGAATGTAAAAAGCTGGGACACTACAAGAGTGATTGTCCCCAAGTCAAAAGAAGAACATCAGAGAAGAAGGCTCTTCAAGCAACATGGGATGACTCGAGCGCATCTGAAGAAGAGGAGTCCAACACCGAGCAAGTTGCTCATTACGCCTTAATGGCCATCGGAGAGGAGGTAACAAATTTATTAGATGATGATTTATCTTTCGATGAATTATTAAATGCCTTCCACGATTTATTAATGCCTCCTTCGGCGCCGCCCCCATGGCGGCTGTCCCACCAGGCCGCCCCTATGTGGGGGGGTTTTCCCCAGGAGGACAGCGGGCGATGGCGCTCGCTGCCCGCGGCGGGGCGTCGCTGTTCCTGCGGCGGCAGCGCGCCGCTGCCCTGCAGCCCTTCTGCCCGTGGGCTGCCAGCCCCTGGGCCGGCAAAAAGCCTCACCGTCAAAGCAGACCGCCCGGCCGGCTGCTGCGCAGGCACAAGCGCTTGCGCTGCCCGCCATGGCTGGCTACTTCACGACGCGAGATCGAGGGTAGCAACTGTTGCTGCCCTTTCTCGCTTTTGCCTCAACGATTTTGGCGTCAAAATTCTTCCTAAACACAACACACACAGTTCAAAACCAATCATTCGCATACGAACAACCTGCTCTGATACCACTGTTGGAAATCATGGGGGCGACATCATATGCGAGCGGAAGAACAAGAAAACAAAATCCCCGATTCCCAAAAAGATGTTCGTCGTCGTCGCGAAGATTGGTGCGCCAAAAATCCATAAAACACAAAACTGCATTATAGAGATTGTGTTACCTAGGGAGATCGTATATCCCTGTTTCCTTGTAGATCCTTAGGAGAGGGTGAAGGAGGTCAAGCGTCCTCCTCTCTAGCGGTGATCCACACAGCAGGGTTGCGACGACCCTCCTCAAAAACTCCAGGCCTCTGAGGTGGAGAGGGAGAGGAGAATAGGAAAGGCAAGCAAAGACTCTAGCCTATGAGGCTGTGAATCCCTCCTATTTATAGAGATCCCGTGTCAAACCCTAATGGGTCCTTCCCTAGTGGGTATTGGATCTGTATCCAATAAGACAAGGGCTCCGTTGGATATCTCATATCCGAACCTCTACTCATCGCAATGCCTACCATATGTGTGTGACCCTCTAGGCCCAATATCGAGCTGGCCGTGAGTCATACCTATCAAAACTCCTTCTAACTCAGTGAATTATTATCTCTGTAATAATTCACTCGACTCATCGACTACGGACGTACTAGGCCACTACACCATAGTCCCTAGACGATACAGGGGAATCCAATCCATTGGACCTGTCGTCCTCGCCACCATGTACCTATAGTCCTCATCCATCTAATATCCCGGAGAAGCCGGTATATCGAGTATAGTGTTGTCGGACCCATACAGTTTCTACTCGAAGTCTCGCTCTAATCGATTCTCCCGGAGAACTCTTTCTCTCTCAACCCGAATAACCCTGGCCGTGGATTTGTCTGAGCAAGAACACATGGGATATTCCTCTCATGACTCAGAGTGGATGATCCTCTATCGACACTCAATAGCCCTCGTAAGGTCGACTACCACTCCCAATGACCAAATTGTACTAGATCTAGGACAGCCAAAACCTATAAGTCTCGGTATCAAAGAGTGGAGCACTCATACAGACATCCTTGATGTCTCAAGTCTAAGGACCAGATACACCACTAGGACTCACGGAATCATTTGTTTGACAATAAGGCATCATCAACCATCCAAAGATTCCGTAAGCAGATCAATCGGTGAACTCATTCTCCAATGAGCACTGCATCTTGTATCCCTAGTGTCCCTACATAAGCACTATGAGACCAGTGCATCCATCATATGGACGGTATACAAAGACACCGGTCTATTCGGTTATCACGATGTCCCTCTCGAGTAACCTATGACCGGGATTATTTAGGATATGTGTTTAAAGGTGAATCGATCTCATTATCGTGATCTCATCACGATCCGATTCCCATTGCATAAATTCAAGGACATCACAATATATATATGCATTTATGCAATAGTTATAAAGTGATATACGCCAAAATATAATAAGCAAAAAGATTCTGTATCAAGTCACATGTGCCATCACTCACGTGATTGGCTTGCTGGGCACCTATGACTAGCAGGTTTTGCATACCATGTAAAGAGTTTGTAATATGGATTGTTAATCCAAAGTCAATCCACTCGGTGTTAATATTAATATTAATCATGTTGGATTTATAACGGGGTTGGTTTACCTTTTTTTTCAAGTCATTATTGGAATTGTGTATGTGTCATTTCTTTTTATAGAAGAAATACTTTTTTTTTCTTTCTTAATATCAACTTGAGGTGGTATTTTACATTTCTCCTATTGATTAGCTTTTTGATTGGTTTGATTTTTGTTAGTTTTATTAGTTTTGTTCTTTCTACGAGTGGTTAGTGTTGGGAAATCATGGGGGGCGACATCATATGCGCAGCGGAAGAACAAGAAAACAAAAATCCCCGATTCCCAAAAAGATGTTCGTCGTCGTGCGAAGATTGGTGCGCAAAAATCCGTAAAACACAAAACTGCATATAGAGATTGTATTACCTAGGGAGATCGTATATCCCTGCTTCCTTGCAGATCCTTAGGAGAGGGTGAAGGAGGTCAAGCGTCCTCCTCTCTAGCGGTGATCCACACAGGGAGGGTTGGTCGGCGACCCTCCTCCAAACTCCAGTGCCTCGAGGTGGAGAGGGAGAGGAGAATAGGAAGGGCAAGCAAAGACTCTAGCCTATGAGGCTGTGAATCCCTCCTATTTATAGAGATCCCGTGTCAAACCCTAATGGGTCCTTCCCTAGTGGGTATTGGATCTGCATCCAATAAGACAAGGGCTCAGTTGGATATCTCATATCCCAACCTCTACTCATCGCAATGCCTACCATATGTGTGTGACCCTCTAGGCCCAATATCGAGCTGGCCGTGAGTCATACCTCGCTGAACTCCTTCTAACTCAAAGAATTATTATCTTTGTAATAATTCACTCGACTCATCGACTTCTTGACGTACTAGGCCACTCTACCAGTAGTCCCCGTGACGATCTGGGGAATCCAATCCATTGGACTGTCATCCTTAGTTACTATGTATCTATAGTCCCTCATCCATCTAATATCCCAGAGACCGTATATCGAGCATGGTGTTGTCAGACCCATACGGTTTCTACTCGAGTCTCGCTCTAATCAGATTCTCCCGGAGAACTCTTTCTCTCTCAACCCGAATGACCCTCGCCAAGGATTTGCACGAGCAAGAACACATGAGATATTCCTCTCATGACGCCAGAGTGGATGATCTTCTATCGACACTCAATAGCCCTCGTGAAGGTCGACTACCACTCCCAATGACCAAATTGTACTAGATCCGAGATGACCAAACCTATAAGTCCGGTATCAAAGAGTGGAGCACTCATACAGAGGACATCCTTGGTGTCTCAAGTCTAAGGACCGATACACCACTAGGACTACGGAATCACCACTGACAATAAGGCATCATCAACCATCCAAAGATTCCGTAAGCGGATCAATCAATGAACTCATTCTCCAATGAGCACTCAGATCTTGTATCCCTAGTGTCCTTACACGGCGACTATGAGACCAAATTTTGCATCCATCATATGGACGGGTATAAAGACACTAGTCTATCCGGTTATCACGATGTCCCTCTCGAAAACCTATAATTGGGATTATTTAGGATATGTGTTTAAAGGTGAATCGATCTCATTATCGTGATCTCATCACGATCCGATTCCCATTGCACAAATCCAAGGACATCATAATATATATATGCATTTATGCAATAGTTATAAAGTGATATACGCCAAAAAATATAATAAGCAAAAAAGATTCTATATCAAGTCACACGTGCCATCACTCACGTTGATTGGCTTCTTTGGGCACCTATGACTAGCAATCTCTCACTTGACCTAAAGCCAATCACCTATGTGTTCCGATCCCCATCGGACCCCTCAGACGCCAAAGACAAAATGAGACAACGGCTTTGTCGGTGGATCTGCAATGTTATCTTCGGATGGAACTCTTTCCACTGCTACATCTCCTCAAGTTACGATCTTTCTTATAAGTTTGAACCTCCTTAGAACACTTCGATGAGACCCGAGTTCCCTTATTTGAGTAATCACCCAATAGTTGTCGTAATATAAGGAAAGTCGACTTGTCGCTATCTCAGATCGACCCAAATTTGTGATGAACTTCTTCACTCGGGCTCCCTCCTTTGCTGTGATCGATGCAAGAATGTACTCCCTCGTGGTCGAAATATGGTATCTTGCTTGGAACTCTTCCAACACACCGCTCCTCCATTCAAGGTGTACACATACCCCTCAATTCGACTTGCTATCATCGACATCGACCGAAAACTTGAGTCAATGTAGCCTTCAACCTTAAGGCTATTACCTCCATATACTAGTAAAAGATCCTTAGTCCTTCTCAAGTACTTAAGGATACACTTTTATTGCTTTCGATCTCCAAGCCCGGATCCGCCTTGATACCTACTCGTGACACTTTCGAGCATGCGCTATATCAGGCCTAGTACATAGCATGGCATACATGATAGACCCTATTACTGAGGCATAAGGTATCATATCCATGTTAAGCCCTTTCTTTCTGGAGTTTTTTGGGGACATATTCAGTAGAAAGCGATATCCCATGTCTCATCGGTATGAGACCTCTCTTGGAATTTTCCATGCCAAACCTTTTGACAATAGTTTCTATGTACCTAGACTGGGATAAGCCAAGCATCCTCTTGGATCTATCTCTATAGATTCTAATCCCCAAGATATAAGATGCTTCCCCTAAGTCCTTCATGGAGAAGTGTTTAGATAACCAAGCCTTTACTGTGGATAGCATTCCTATGTCATTCCCAATGATGAGGATGTCATCCACATATAACACCAAAAAGGTGATAGCGCTCCCACTTACCTTTCTGTATACACAAGGCTCATCTTCGTTCTTAACGAAGTCATAAGATCTGATTGCCTCATCAAATCTTATGTTCCAACTTCGAAGCTTGCTTTTAGTCCATAAATGGATCTAAGCAACCTACACACCTTATCCGGGCAGTTCTTGGACACGAATCCCTCGGGTTGCATCATATACACCTCCTCCTCGAGGTTCCCTTGAGGAATGTGGTTTTCATCCATCTCCGGATCTCATAATCATAGTGTGCTGCAATAGCCAATAGAATTGATGGATTTTAGCATTGCTACAGTGAGAAAGTTTCATCAGTAGTCAACACCTTGCCTTTGACGATACCCTTAGCCACTAGCCTTGCTTTATAGGTCTCTACCTTTCCATCTACTCCGATCTTTTTTCTTAAAGATCCACTTGCAAACCCATGGGTACAATACCTTCAAGCATCAACTAGGTTCCAAACCTTATTGGAGTACATAAAATCCATCTCAGAATTCATGGCTTCTTTCCACTTCCCGGAGTCTATACTCATAATAGCCTCCTCGTAGGTCTGAGGATCAATATCCTCTACATCCTCTGCTCTAATATGTCCCACATATCTCTCAGGAGGATGGGATACTCTATCAGACCTGCGTAAAGTTGATACTTGTGTATTAGGTACTTGAACAGACTCGGGCTATAGAGTGGTGCTTGAGCTTGGTTCTCCAACCTCGCTCAATTCTATCATTCTCCCACTATCTCCGTCAAGAATATGTTCCTTCTTAAGGAACACTGCTCTCTTAGCTACAAAGACCTTTTGGTCCTCAAGATGATAGAAATAATACCCACAAGTTTCCTTGGGGTATCCCACAAATTTGCATCGCTCTATCCTTGATTCTAACTTATCGGGGTTGTGTCTTCTAACATGGGCAGGGCAGCCTCAGATCTTAACAACCTTAAGATCAGGCTACTTCCCTTTCCATATCTCATATGGTGTAGACACTACCGACTTAGTTGGAACTCTGTTCAGAAGGTAAGCTGCGATTTCTAGGGCATATCCCCAGAATGAGATGGGTAGGTCAACGAAACTCATCATGGACCGTACCATATCTAATAATGTACGATTTCTCCTTTCAGAGACACCATTGAGCTGAGGTGTATAAGGAGGTGTCCATTGGGATAATATCCCATGGTCCTTGAGGAACCGAGTAAACTCAGACTTAAGTATTCACCTCCTCGATCCGATCGAAGAGTTTTGATACTCTTTCCAATCTGTTCTCCACCTCATTCTTATACTCTCTGAATTTCTCAAAGGCCTCAACTTGTACTTCATTAAAGTACACATATCTATACCTTGAGAAATCATCAAGAAATGTAATGAAGTAGGAGTAACCTCCAATGGCATGAGTTGACATGGGTGCACATACATCACTATGTATAAGTTCCAACAACTCATTGGCTCTCTCTCCATTCTACTAAATGGAGATTTTGTCGGGTTTTCCACGAATGCAAGGCTCACAAGTCGCATATGACACATGGTCGAATGGATCTAGATATCCATCATTTAGCAACTTTTGAATCCTTCTTTCATGGATGTGACCTAGCCTACAATGCCACAATATGCCTTTGTTCAACTCATCTCGTTTCCTTTTGGACACATTTACATTCATGATATGTGGAGTGGTATCTAACATAAATAAACCATTATGCAATGTTCCTTTCGTGATGATCTTATCATCTAATAATATCGAACAACCATTGTTCTCAAAAAACAAATTTATATCCACTAACCGTTAAACATGAAATGGAGATAATGTTTTTGATAATAGAAGGAACAAAATAACATGCATCTAATGCAATAAAAGCTCCACTAGGCAGATGTAGGGCTTACCTCGCCAACAACTAATATCTGATAACTTTTGCTCCATTACCCATCTTGAGGTCCATCTCGCCTCTCTCAGAAGTCTCCTAGGCCTTGCCGAACCCTGCAACAAATTGCATATATGATAAGCACTATCGGTATCAATACCCATGTGTTATCATAAGAGTCCCACAAATGGAGACTAATCATGAATGTACCGAGCTTCATCAAGCTTTTGTTTTAAGCCCTTTCTGCAAGGTACTCTTTGCAGTTTCTCTTCCAATGCCCATCTTTACCACAGTGGAAGCTAATCGGCCTTTGTCCTTTGCTTGGGTCTTTCTTAGCAACCTTTGCTTTACCTTGTTTGCCCTTGCCCTTTCCCTTCTTAAGGGACCTTTCTGCTTTCCTTTTCTTTACGGTCTCACCAAAGTAGAGAACTGGCTTCTCTTTCTTAATAGTACTCTCTGCCTCCCCTCAACATATTGAGGAGCTCGGGAGAGTCACCTCAAGCTTGTTCATATTAAAATTCATTATGAACCGTGAAAAGGAATCCGGTAGGGACTGCACAATGTCCACACACAAGTTATCCTCTAGGACCATTCCTAGACCTGTGAGTTTCTCTATCCACTCAATCATCTTTAGGACATGGTTCTCAACCTGTCCCCCTCACCATCCTAGCGGAAAAAGGCTCTTGGATATCTCATATCGTTGAGTCCTTCCCCTTCCTCAAATAATTTTTTCACATGTAGGAGAATGGATCGGCATCCATCTTTTCATGTTGTCTCAGAACTCTGGAGTCATAGAGCCCAACATATAGCAATCGAGCAAGAGTGGAGTCATCAATGTACTTCACGTGGCGGCGATCTCATCCTCGCTTGCCCCTTCTTCGGGCGTAGGCATCATTGTATTAGGGCGTACCACGATTTTCTCGCCGTGAGAACAATTCTCAAGTTACTTGAGCCAATCCAGTATAATTTGGACCAATAAAGGCGGTTGACATCAAGTATGCCACGTAAAGGGATTTGAAAGCGACATTTTCTGAAAATAAAGATGTAGCGAGAAATGAATAACATGCAGATTTTGCAAGAAATAAACTATCAAGATATGGACTTCTATCTTAATATGCTCCCACTATTTTACTAATGAGTCACGCGACACCCTCAAAGATGGCGGAAACGAAGTCTCCAAAGAGACTTCTAGTGGGGATCGAGGATCAATCAACGTCTTAGTGTAACCTCGAGGGACTCGACCAATCACACTAAGCCTAAAAGGTAGGCAACTCTTGCCGATCACAACTCCTTATGATTCCCGTCCTGTTCGGCCTCCAGAATCACCATGGCCTCGAGGGACTCGACCAACCATGATGCTTTCGGTTAAGTCAACACCTTCGTTACAAGATGAGTTCGATTTGATGATATGCCCTCGAGGGACTCGACCAAGCATACCATGTCCTCCAGTCACCGGGTGACATCTCTATGTCGTAAAGCAAGATAGCGAATCATGATATAGGTGAGTCTCGAGGGACTCGACCAACTCAACCTACACCGGAATCGGTTCCTACTCATAACGATGGAAGGCCACGGGGTCAATCTAATTGCCTCACGTTCTTGACTTAATATTATCGAGAGATGTTTCTATAATTTGGTCTCCTAATATAACATGTCACACATATACATATTTAATATATATCTACATCGCATGCAAATATATATACATATCTAGTATGTGTATAAGCAATCACAACAGATGATCATGGACCACAACCTAATATGATTAGGCCCGAGCCAATAGGCTTAATCACTCACATCAAGATCTATGTGTGCAACGGTGCATCTCCATGCCCTATGATCGTCCATCTCGCCCTCGTTGGTTCCTTCGACATCTTGATGCATCTCCATGCATCACGATCGTCCGTCTCGTGGGTCCCGCTTATCGCATCCACGCTCCGCTAAGCCTCCTCATGTGATTACAACTTAATCATAGGCACGCAGGCCCGACAATAAACGAGAAATATAATGGAGGTTCGCAGACCTCAATAATAATAATCACAAGTACACACATCACATGGTCCATGATCATCCATCCACACATCTTACATCACATGTATAAATAATCATCATCATGTAGGACTACTAGATAATAATAAAAAATAATAATCAACTAAACCTTTTAATTAATTAATATTTTTCTGAAATCAGGGACATGTAGGGAATTTCTCAATTCCTAAGGGTATTTTCGTAATTTGGACAAAAAACAAAACCGAATTTCTCAAATTCACGGGGGGCAAAACTATCCTTTTGCCCAAAACCCTAATTCCCTCTACTATCTGCCGTCGTCACCACCCTCATTGGCGGCGCGGCGGCGGGCGAGGGCGGTGGTGCCCTTCGCCTGCGGCGCGCCCGTCATTGGCGCCGCCCATCTGGTGGCCCCGGCGCCCATGCCGCCCATGGGCGGTTCTGCCCATGGCACCAGCAGGTCTTTGTCTTTGCCTCGGGCGGTCGCCTCTACGGGTTTTTGCCGGTGGGAGCAGCAATGACCTGGCTAGCCGTACCGCTGCGTTCTCGGCCAGCCCGTTTCCGCCGTGGTCGGCCCATGCCTTCGGTGGTCACGCTGCACCATGGTATTTCCGGGCCGTAACCTCCTTTGCAAGCGGACCGTAATCACTGGCTGCCGACCGCAGGCACAACGCTTCGACGTTGTGGTGCTGGTGGGCTGCCGGGTCTTTGCCGCGGTGGGTGCGGCGCATGCAGATTGAGGGCAGCAACTGTTGCTGCACTTCCTCGCTTTTGCGTCAACGATTTTGACGTCAATATTCTTCCTAAACACAACACACGCAGTTCAAAACCAATCATTCGCATCGAACAACCCGGCTCGATACCACCGTTGGGAAATCATGGGGGCGACATCATATGCCAAAAAAAAAAAGAACAAGAAAAAAAAAAAAAAAAAAATTCCCAAAAAAAGATGTTCGCGTGCGTCGCGAAGATTGGTCCAAAAATCCATAAAACACAAAATCTGCGTATAGAGATTGTGTTACCTAGGGAGATCGATATATCCCCTGTTTCCTTGCAGATCCTTAGGAGGGGTGAAGGAGGTCAAGCGTCCTCCTCTCTACCGGTGATCCACACAAAGCAGGTTGCAATGACCCTCCTCAAAACTCCAGGCCTCTCGAGGTGGAGACGGAGAGGAGAATAGGAAGGGCAAGCAAAGACTCTAGCCTATGAGGCTCAGTGAATCCCTCCTATTTATAGAGATCCTGTCAAACCCTAATGGGTCCTTCCCCTAGTGGGTATTGGATCTGCATCCAATAAGACAAGAGCTCCGGCTGGGATATCTCATATCCCAACCTCTACTCATCGCAATGCCTACCATATGTGTGACCCTCTAGGCCCAATATCGAGCTGGTAGTGAGTCATACTTGTTAGAACTCCTTCTAACTTCAAAGTGAATTATTATCTATGTAATAATTCACTCTCGACTCATCGACTTCTGGACGTACTAGGCCACTCTACCAGTAGTCCCTAGACGATCTGAGGGGAATCCAATCCATTGGACCTGTCTGTCGTCCTTAGTTACCATGTACCTATAGTCCCTCATCCATCTAATATCCCGAGACCGTATATCGAGCATGGTGTTGTCGAGACCCATACGGTTTCTACTGAAGTCTCGCTCTAATCGGATTCTCCCAGAACTCTTTCTCTCTCAACCCGAATGACCTCGGTGATTTGTCTGAGCAAGAACACATGGGATATTCCTCTCATGGCCTTGAGAGTGGATGATCCTCTATCGACACTCAATAGCCCTCGTAAGGTTGACTACCACTCCCAATGACCACCAATTACTACTAGATGGGGACAACCAAACCTATAAGTCCGGTATCAAAGAGTGGAGCACTCATACAGATATCCTTGGTGTCTCAAGTCTAAGGACCAATACACCACTTGGACTACTTGAATCATTTGCTGTCGACAATAAGGCATCATCAACCATCCAACATTCCGTAAGCGGATCAATCAAGAACTCATTCTCCAATGAGCACACTGCATGTATCCCTAGTGTCCCTACACGAAAGCTATGAGACCAACCGCATCCATCATATGGACGGGTATCTGACACACCAGTCTATCCTATCCTTTATCAATGATGTCCCTCTCGAGTAACCTATGACCTGGATTATTTAGGATATGTGTTTAAAGGTGAATCGATCTCATTATCATGATCTCATCACGATCCGATTCCCATTGCACAAATCCAAGGACATCACAATATATATATGCATTTATGCAATAGTTATAAAGTGATATACGCCAAAAATATAATAAGCAAAAAGATTCTGTATCAAGTCACACGTGCCATCACTCACGTGATTGGCTTGCTGGGCACCTATGACTAGCAGTTAGTAACAATACACTCTCACCCAACTCTATCACTAGTCTTTTTTCTTTTTGTACACGTATGATCATTAATTCATTAATTGACTATTTGTCCTTATGTGTGTTGTATGAAATCTTAAAAAGCTTGTATTGTTGTGGAAGGGTGTTCAGAATTGTAGTGCATTGGGAAAGATTCTAACATATCAATCTTGAGTTTCTTAAGTTGAATCACAATGTCCTGCATTTGCATTATTTGCTCACGCACACCTTTCATGCTGGTGAATCTAAGGGATGAGAATTTCATTATTAGGGTGCTTTCTAATGTCTTTTTCAAAGTGATAAACTGCTTGTTGATAGCTTACAATAAATCTTGGATCTTCTCTGGTCAACAAAAGTATATATACTAGTAGTTATCTTAGTTTTAATAAATATTATGTTGAGCCAGTTGGATCGCTCCTATCCCTCATATAGCGCGACATCAATTAGAGTGCTGATATTGGTGACTATAGATGGTTCGTCCTACCTAATAGCATAATCAATATTCATCCACCCTAAATAGAGAAGAATCCTCTCCTTCTATATTTTATAGTTATCACTCGAATATCACATCGAATATCAGAAAAATTATGTTTAAAAAATTACATAAAATTCAAAATGATTATGTAGGCTTAATAGTCTAAATTACATATTTTATCAATATAAAATATGTCAAGAAAAAGAATATCATAATATAAAAAATGACTATGGGTTAAATTTTTAATTCAAATAGACTCAAATGATATTTATGATAAAATTATCAAATTATGTACTAATTCATAATTCCTATCGGTAAATTATGAAAATAATATGATATTTTATCCCGAATAATTATTTACATATAATAAAAGTTCCTATGGGATAATATTTATTATTTTAAGGATAATTAATCATAATATTATGTCTAATTCAATATGTGATCCTTATTTTAACTTTATATATAATTTTAATTAATTAAAGATGTAGTGGATAATCTCTAATTAATTAAGATTATATGGATCATTAGATATTTTTGAATATATATTTTATACATAAAATTAACTCATAAGCATGAATTAATATAAATAAAACAAAATATTCATATAGAATATTAGCATTTTACCAAAATGAATGTTTCATTACACTAAAAATGCTAGAAATCTTATATTCTCGTGATTTTCAACACCAAAAAGCATCAAAAGTTCTAAAAGAAAAATGTAAATCAAGCTATATCCATGGTATAAAAATAAAAAAAAATTCAAATAATTTCATGTCAACACATAGGTTAATTTTTGCTTTGATATCAAATGTTAGATAATTTAAGACCTAAATATGTTTCTAAAATACCATAATAGAAACATAAAGAACTAACGTTGAAATTACTAGTACAAAAATTACATACCTCCTATGATTGTTGTTGAGAATTTCGACAATAATTTCTCTTAGTATTTTGATATTTTTTGACTCATAAATTTCACTTTAGATAATAAAAAAAATTCTTAAAATAGAAATTGAGTCTAGGGATCAAAAACTCATTTTTATATAGACATTCTATCATCAATCAAAAATATATTTTTTCATTACCATCGACCGCGATAAAATTTAAGGATTAATTCAAGTTCAAAACGTTTGGATCACAATGAATGAAAAAAATTAATAATAATAAATAAAAAATTAATATAAGAATATTTACATAATAAATAAAAAAATTAATGAGAACTATTACATGGGCATAATTAAACGAAAATGACAATGATTCCGGTACATACAAATGGAGTCTATGAAATCTTATGTCTATAATTTCTCATAGCTGAAATAGTAAAAGAAAGAATAGATGAATTCCATATTTACATTTAAAACATGATTTCTCGTGTTTCTCATCCATCGGTAACGTGGGAAGCAAACATAACATATTCTCTCGATTCTATCCAAATAATATGATAATTAGTAATTTTGAGTTTTTGTATTTTAAACCCTAACATATGTGACAACATTTAAATAATTCTAATGTTTTTATTTTTCTTTTTCTTATTCGGCAATAAGGAAAATAGTACGAATTTACTGGTGACCTGAGCCGATGGGTGGGAGTAAATAGCCGTCTCTGTCAGGAGAGGGAGCAGGGCTGAAGGAGAACCACTGCACGTGGGATGCTTACGAGGAGACAGTGAATCAAGTGTCAGGAAAACAACAGGCGAGGTAAAACCAACCCTGTGCGAGGAATGGCAGAACTCATTTATGGACAACAACTGCTTCGTACGCGTGTGGATCGTTCCTCTCGTAATTGTTGGGAGGACTGGCAGATCTCACTTTATGGTTCCATCTTGTTGGAGAGGAAGCGTCCGTGCCTCACCAACCGGTAAATAGAAAAGAGCCACGTTAAACTGTAAGAATACGCGGACCTCGTCTACCTTGTTTCACTAAGTAGGTCTCGTTAAATTATACTAACATCATGACCTTTTTCTTATTTTCACTAATTATCTCATCCTTTCTAAAAATGAGTGACGACCACATCTTTTAATCCTATTATCGACTTATATAGCAAAAACTTCTTATATTAGAATCGTGAATTCTAAGCTTGGGGTTAATATTTCAGGCATCAATCTTCTTGAAACTCTATAAAAATTCCTGCTAAAAAATTTCATCTATTGCAGTTAAAACAGGATGAATACATAACTATTCATAAAACTTCTAAACCCCAACTCCCAATAAAACTCCTACTCAAAACTCCATACTCCTACTCTAAAAAATAATTTCCTAACTAACCATAACCCTAGCTGACATCTTTACCTCTTTAATAGGGGTCAGACTACGAAACTTCCCAACTAATCCTAACTCAATCAGGACTCTCCTGGCTAGAGTCCTAACACATCATCTAATAAGCTTCAAATCAATCAAGATGTTTAATTGTGAAACGTATGCTGCTATATTTATATAACCTCCTCTCAACAGATTGCTCAGCAGCTATATTCATTAACAAGTTCACAGTGGCACACAAGGATGCTAGAAGAGTGAAAACGATAGTAAACTAACATATGAATAATCCAGCACATAAAAGGTTTTCTTCTAAATAGTTACTAAAGCAGAATCCACACTGTTGCAGCAGCCAAGTTATCGATTCTAGTGACCATACTTCTGGAACTCCCATTCACTGTTGTCTGCAGATGTATGAAGTTTTTGTTTGTTAATACACATCTGTAGCACATGCCATAACGAAATTTGAAAGGAAAGGGCAGCAAAAGAATGGTTACCCAGAGGGCAAACTTGACGAGTCTTGAGCCACCGACTGATGCAATGGAAATGGAAGGCGTGATTGCAAACACCTATTTCAAGCAAAGCATGTTGGATGCAGTTAGAAAAAGAGCGAAACCGAAACATTTTATGAAACAAAGGACAAGATCAAATTGACTGACTGAATTCAAAGTAAGGTGCTAGAACGCTAAGCGTTAAAGTAAGCTCGGCAATCTTTCTTTATGTCAAAGATATGGGAACTCACGACCATGATATGATATGAGAGGATGGGGTACATTGCTTGGCAGATGTTTAAGACTCAGAAACATTTGGAGTTTTAGACAAAAGACAAAAGCTCCCATTAACTGTAACCCACTGGTTCCATGGTCCTACTTCATAATGTTAAGAGAGACACATTCCTTGATAAACAGAAAAGCAGTATTCAAACGCCTCAGATAGTAGAAAATAACAACATAAGGACAATAACTTTTACCAATTTGAAGCCAGAATCAGATTGTCCTATAGAAGTGATTGCAACGAAATCAAACATTGACACACAAAATGTATGTCTCCCTCACGTACCAGAACTTTAACTTAAGCACCAAAAATGACAGTTAGCAAACATAGACCAATCCAGATCTAAAATATCACAATCACTGAAGCCCTTCCAAATCCATTCCTTAAACCTCAAACCAACAAGCAAAGGAACTCAATTTACAAGCAACCTTAGCAATAACAGCAGTTTATACATCTGTTCATCATAAAAACGACAAGAAACTAAACAAAATCTTGGAAGTTTACTCCAATTTACAATTTTTATTTCTCCCCATTCAAATGTCTATACCAATGTAATCAAGGTGGACAATGCATGTATTGGAGCTTATTAGTGTTTTGACGACGATGGTTTGCAAAACAGATTAAGCAGTGGTATTGAACATTATACAATGGAAAAGGGACTTTCATAGAGTGATTTATATTTACCCATGTCCATGCATCAATTACAAGCAAGTTAAGCAAAGCAGGCAAATATGCTTCATTTTCTACTCACACAGTACATAACACTTGAAGAGTACTGGTCTTCCATCTGTTTTGGGCTTTGTGGAGAAAACAAAGACTCTAATATAGAGAGTAAAGTTTGTTATTGTTCTGAACAGAATATGCCGCTTGGATGATAGTTGCAATGAATCATAAGTGTTAGTCTCATGCAAACTGGTATACACGAATATTATAGTGATTATTTCTGCATCTTGTAGAATCAAACTGTAGAATAATCTATTGGCTAAATTGACTACCACAAACACAAACTTCCATTTCATTCTTAATGATTCAAACTTATGATACACACTGATTAAAACAGTGAATCAAATATATTCTTGACCAATGCTTACCACAAAGCTTTAGGTTGTCAAATATAATCTATAATTATGGCTTTGAAACCAATGTTTCATTTAATTTTGTACACTTTCAAGAAAAGGAGACATTGTTATGTTGATGTACCTCTGATAAAAAAATAATATAAGCTAATACTTATATAATCTTTATTCTGATATCATCTACTGTATTGATTCAGAGTACCTTTAAATAACTACACATCCATACGAATTCCTATCGTTCACATATACTCTGTTTATGTATACCCTTCATTGACCTCCTATAACTTCACTTTGCATTTTGAAATGTTGTTGCCTTGTCAGTTTTTTTGCTTCAGGCAAAAATAGATAGGCATGGTTGAGAAACCCTCGCAAGCAAGCAAGCAGAAAGAAAGAATTTATCAACATGACATTACCACCCAATGGTTTGGATTCAATGGAATAAATTGGCCAGACTAATTTCAACATCAAAGATGAAAGAAGTGGCAATGATAAGGCATTTTGGAGACTTCACAAGATTGGGCAATTTTTTTGAGAAATGGACACATTTTATCAAACATACTGTTCATATGTTTTCTTACGCCCATTCCTACGGAGTTGTTCATTTTAGATTTTATATGAGTTTTTAATGATTTAATGTAGAAAGTTCAGATTTCTTTTAGCTAAGTGTGTTGTTTTTCATTGTGAAATTTTCTTTATTTTGACAAGATTTTTGATGCTACCAGTAGATGCCTATCCAATAAAAAATAATTTGACATTTCTTTTTTTACAATTTCTGTTGGGGATAAAACCCAAATGAATTCACTCAGCAGGAGATTGATGGGTAATTGTACAGGGTTTTGAAAGACATCATAAATTTTAAATTAAACAAGGAGAAATGATTAATGTTAATGGTACAAGAAAAAATAGAAAAAATCTAAAAATAATTTTAATAGAAACTATAAATAAAGATTTAAGTATTTCAAACTTAACTAAAATGTTTTACAGATCTCAATGATGGCAAGAGATACATATAATCAACCCTAAATAGTTGGGACTTATGATTTTGTTACCGGTCATGCGGCAGGATGAACTATTGCCTAAACCGATATTTGTGAAGAAGTGCAAGCAACTGAAGCAGAAAATCCACGCTAGCGTTTAGTGACATGATACAAAATTACAGCATCGAGATGCATCCTTGTTGCTCACGGAAGTTTCATGAAAGAGAACCATATAGTACAAGCCATTCGAAACAAGAAACAATTCCAATTGCACAAGTTTCGGAAACATGATACATACCCCAAGCCACAGTGCACTCCTCACTCGTCGCACTAGCCTGATTAGCCTGGCACTCAATGCCTGCAAGGAGATTTGAGGACCAAAATCGTAAACCAGAAAGATCAACCAGCTGAAAGAAACCCTAACCCTAGATATGAACCTGGAGAAAACAAGCTGCGAACAAGACAGAGCAAATAAACAAATCAGAGAAGGGGGAAAGAACTCACAGAGGTCCATGATGTGGTTCCTACAAATAGCACAGTTATCCACCACGATGTCTGCAACGATCCCACCAAATCGGACCATCGATCAAAATGATCCACAGATAAAGAAACCCTAAGCGATAGAATCCAAACCAAACGCTACGAGGGCTCCGAGTCAGGCACATACCCCATGCCCAGAGGGCGACGGCATTCCATTTCTTGATCTCGAACCTCTTCGGCTTCTTCGAGGAGGAGGAGGCCGCCAGCGACGACGACGAAGGCGCCTGGGCGCCGCTCGAACCCTCCCCGGCCGGAACCATGTTGACGTCGGTGCCGAGGGAAGCCATACTTCGAAGAGAGGGAAAGCCGGAGAGAATCGGGTTTGGGGGCGAGGAAAAGAGGCGAAGAGAACAACAACAGAAGGCTACTTTCTCCCTCTTTTCGGGAATTTGTAGTTGGATTTATATTTGGGCAATTAAGGCCATTTATTAAGGTGCGATTTAAAAAGGGCAGCTCCCTTTTAAAAACGTTTACCTAAGAAGAAATATTTTTTATTTACTGTTTTTTTTTACAAGCCCGTCTGAAGTCAATGAACGAAAACTCGTCAATTGTATTATGGAAGGGGAAAAAAAGAGGGTCTAAAATCCACAATTAAATCAATTTATAAAATACCAAATTACTTTTAAAATCTATAAAATTATTATAAAAAAATATAGATAATGATTACGTATTCTATATTTTGCAGGTATACCGTAAATAAACCATTAATTCACATTTACGAAATCAACATGGAAATGCATTGAATTAATTTAACTTTTAAAAATTCTTAAAAATCACAAACATGTTAATACGACTCTATACATTTGTTTATTCTTTTTTGTGACTTTAAGGATTTGTTATTGTGATTCTAACGAGTGCAATGATATTTATTTATCAATCCAACCCCCGTGTGTGCTCGTTAAACCTTAGACTTTTAATTTAGATGGAAAATGTATATATATATATATATATATATATATATTAGTGAATTTAGAGATTTTTAAGTCCAATTTGACATATTGTCAAGTTAATTCTACGAATGAGTATAACCACATTCATTTATCAATCAATGTAGCTTCCGAATATTTGTGAATCGCACCTTAAACTTTTACCAAATATATGAAATAACGTCTCACTAATGAATTCATATATTTATTAATTTTTTTAATGTTGATTATGTGAACGAGGACAATCATATTCATTTATCAGTGTAACTCTGATAAATGGGAAACAACATCTCAATAGCAAATTCATATAGTTTTCTATTTTTTGGTGATTTAAGAAATTTCAAATTTTAATTTGACATGCGTCAAATTGATTCTATGTATGAGTGTAACCTTGTTCATTAACAAATGTAACTTCAAAATACATATACATGGCACCTCACACACTATACAATAATATCTTAGCAATGAATCAATATATTTTCTATTTTTAGTTATTTTGAGTTTAGTATAGTCACATTCATTGTTAGTGTAACTTAAAAATAGATGTCCATTGTCTTATAATTAATAGCACTAAGAGGGAGGAGGGGAGGGGGGCTGAATTAGCGTAGCGGAAAACTTTCGACGATTAAAGCGACATTCGTACGATAAAAATCATTTCGAAAAGTTCTTCAAACTTAAGATACGAAAGTATAGTTAAAGTAAAGTAACAAAGATAATTTGCAGTTAAGATAGAGAGCAGAATGTAAATGCAAACTGAGATTGAGAGTGGTTCGGTCAATCTTGACCTACATCCACTTTTGGCTTCCTCCTTCGATGAGGTCACCGACATCCACTAGAGGCCTTCCTTCAATATATGAAGGTCAACCACTCTTTTATAGCTTTACTCCTTTTGACGGGCTTAGAAGACAATCCTTAAAGATTTTCACTCCTCTCTTGAGTGATCAAAACTTAGAAGAAAAAAAGGGAGAAAAACTTCTAACCTTTTACAAAACTTTTAAGCTCTCAAATTCTTATAATAAATGTAAGCTTTTGGTGCTCTTTCATGCGAAAAATGGTGGGGTTTATATACGCCCTAACTGATTTAAATTTAGAGCTCAAAAGTGCAATCTCTCGGATTTTCGGGGTCCTAGCGGTACCACCGCCATAACTGGGCAGTACTACCACCTAGCATCTGACACTAGACAGTACTACCGCCCAGTCTGGGTGGTACCACCGCCTGGCAGTGATAACTGTCGATGGTACCACCACCTAACAAGGGCAGTACTACCGCCCAAAATTCCTGGGAGACCAAGTCTCCGGGCGGTGCCACCGTCGGCCAAGAATTCTGAGTCCAAATGGGCTGATCCATTCGATCCAATTTAGGTCTGTTTAGGGCCCAATTGGCTCCAAATTAAGTTAATGGGATCACCTTCCAATTCTAACTTAATCTACCTGCTAACCACAACACTTAAGACATTAATGCTACAAATCATGTTCCGGTGCGTCAATCGCTTCTTCCGGCAAACTTCTGGTGAACATCCGATGAACCCTCGACGATGCTCCGACGGACTTCCGGCAAACTCTTGGACTTGCGATGATCCTCTTGGCGAGTTCCGACGAGCTTTTTTGGCAAGCTCCTGGACTTCTCGGATTGTTCTTACAGAACCTCCGATGACCGTCGGAACGTCTAACGAACTCTCGAACCCCCAACGTGATCTTGGTCTTAACTCCGGCTCAACACCTGCTACATGTCTTACTGCCATCGTAGTTAATCCTATACACTTATCTCAACATACGGATTAGATAACCAAATGACAATTGACTTCATCATCAAAATCCGAGATTCAATAATCTCCCCATTTTTTATTATAACAATCAATTGATGACGGAGTTAACCTTAACTCCCCCTATCTATATATTATACTTGAGATAAGTCATTCTTGAATTCAAAACCTTTGAATTCAAGAGACAAGTTAAGTTCATTTAAACTTATCAATACCCCCATCATGATTCCTATCATGATGTTTCTCTCTGAAAATGATGCCAAGGCATGACATCTATTTTCAAGTTTTATAATTCAAATGTGAAAGATAGCAATCATAGCAATTCATCATATGGTAAGATATCAATATTGTAAAATTATGATGCAAGCTCTTGATATCTTAGCATAATGCAAATATTTCAAATGTAAGCTGTATGTATAGTAATTCATTCTATCATAGTAATTCATCATATGACAAGATATCAATTTGTAAAATTACGATGTAAGCTTTTGATATCTTAACATAATGCAAATATGGTAATCATAGCAATTATAGCAATTCTATCATCAATTTACCACATATTTCTTTGATATCTTAACATAATACAAATATGATAATTATAGAAATTCTATCTATCATCAATTTACCACATATTTCTATGATATCTTAACATAATGCAAATATGACAACTATAACAATTTTATTTATCATCAATTTATCACATATTTCTCCCCCTTTGTCATCAAAAAAAGGAGAATAATTTAAGCATATTTCAAACATAAATGCGGTAATGATTCATGTCATAGAAATGTTCATATTAATTTTCAATAATAAGTGATAGGATACCAATTATACAAATATTTCAAGGAAACATGACATGGAGATAGCTTTCATTATATCTTCCTTTTTATTTATCATTATCTATTTGCATGAAGGAGGAAAGCCATTGTTAGCTTACTTAAATGAAGTTAAACAAAATCATAAGAGATTAAATCATGCTTCATTTTTATATGGATCAAGATATGCATGTGAATTAAATCTATGCAAGTGTTCTTCTCAAAAGGAAATCTTCCTTCATCAAGAAGGAATTCATATGAAAAAAATATTCCATCAAATCCCTTTCTCAATTAAAACTTCAAGATAAACTACTAGAGATGCATTTTCATATGTCAAAAATCATGGAGCATTAATATGAAAGAAACTTGATAAAATCATTTAGGCTCGTGAAAGCTTGGTTAAGTCTAGAAGAGAAATACAAAATCATATATTCAGACAATATTGTTAGGATCAAGAAAGTCTGAAAATAAAGTTCATGTATTCGAACAAGGTTTTGCTATAGATTTTTAGACACAATCACGAAGGTAAAACATGCTTATCATCATGAAAATTTTGCATCCAAAATACATAATTTCCAACATGTTATTAAGGCATGTAATCATGTAAAATTCTCTTCATAGCAATTAAGTGATTGATCATTGAATCAAGAAAGTTCGAAAAACGAATTTAATAAGTTCATGCATTCGGACAAATTAACATTCATAATTCTTTTCTAATGAAATCAAATTATTCTTCACTTAAAGGCTTTGTAAAAATATCAGCTAGTTAATGTTTAGTATCAATGAACTCTATAATTACATCATGATTAGTGACATGATCTCGTATAAAGTGATGTATAATATCAATATATTTTGTTCTTAAGTGTTAAATAGGATTCTTTGTTAAACATATTACACTTGTGTTATCACATCTAATGAGAATATTTTTAAGATGAACTTTATAATCTTCTAAGGTGTTTTTTATCTATACAACTTGTGCACAACATACACTAGCTGCAAGATATTCAGCTTCGGTTGTTGATAGTGCAACCAAGTTTTGTTTCTTAGATGACTAGGAAATAAGGGCATGTCCCAAAAATTGACATGTTCGTGATATGCTTTTTCTATCTAGTCTACACATGGCAAAATCCACATCAGCATAAGCAATTAACTCAAAATTCTTGGATTTTGGATACCATAATCCTAGATTGGTGGTGCCTTTAAGATATCTAAGTATTCTTTTAACTACTTTGAGATGAGATATCTTAGGGTTCGATTGAAACCTAGCACAAAGTCCTATACTGAACATGATATCCGGTCTAGTTGTAGTGAGATAAAGTAAACTTCCTATCATACCCCTATAAGTTTTTTGATCGAAGCTTTCTCCACTTTCATCAATTTCTAACTCAATGGAGGTGCTCATGGGAGTGTTGATAGCTTTTGAGCTATCCATATTAAATCTTTTTAGAAAATCTAAAGCATATTTAATTTGACTTATAAAGATGTCATTATTTAGTTGTTTAATTTATAAGCCTAAGAGAAGGTTAATTCTCCCATCAAACTCATTTCAAATTCAAGGCTCATAGTTTTAACAAAAGATTCACAAAGAGATTCATTCGTAGGACCGAAAATAATATCATCAATATAAATCTGGACAATGAGAAAATTATTTTTAAAATTCTTGATAAACAATGTAGTATCGACCTTGCCTTTTGAGAAATTATTTTTGATAAGAAAAGAACTAAGTCTCTCATACCAAGCCCTTGGGCTTGTTTTAAACCATAGAGAGCTTTAGTTAATTTAAACACATGATTATGGAGGCTATTATTTTCAAATCTGGGAAGTTGTTCAACATAAACTTTTTCAGAAATAAAGCCATTAAGAAAAACGCTTTTGACATCCATTTAAAACAACTTAAAATTATTACTACTAGCATGGGCAAGGAGCATCCTTATGGCTTCTAATAGAGCCACAGGAGCGAATGTTTCTTCGTAATCAGTACCTTCTTCTTGGTTGAAACCTTTGGCAACTAATCTACCCTTATTTTTAACCACGATACTAGATTCATCTTGCTTATTTCTAAAGACCCATTTAGTACCAATAACTAAATGGTTATTTGGCCTATGAACAACCTTCCATACCTCATTTCTCTCAAATTGATTTAACACATCTTGCATTACGATAATCTACAATAACAAAAGTGTATTTGCTACTTCCTAGGCTTGATATAGAGATTGGTCTGAATAAATCCATATGGATCAATTGCAAGGGTCTAGAGATGCTTATTTGATTCTTAGATTTGAAGCTACCCTTAATTTGTTTTCCTAATTGACAAGCATCACACACATTATCTTTGATGAACTTGATATGAGGAATTCCTCTTATAAGTTCTTTAGATAAAATTTGAGTGATTAGTTTCATGCTAGCATGACTTAATCTCTTGTGCTAAAGCCAAGCATCGTCATTCAAAACCGAGAAACACATTTCATTGCAAAGATCATTGATGTCAATGGTGTATATGTTATTTTATTTTAATGCAATCGTAGATATGTTTTTATGTAGTTTTTCAATAATGCAAGCATTAGATTCGAATTTGACAATATATCCTTTATCACACAATTGACTAATGCTCAAGAGGTTATGTTTTAAACCATCAACTAACAAAACATCTTTAATAAAGAAGTTGGATTTGTTACATAATTCCTTTCCTAATGATTTTATCCTTGTCGTTTGTTGTTATCTTCGAACGAAGGTGACATACCCTATCTCTTGATGGTATATGTTTCTACAAGAAAGGATGATTTTTAGGTACCCATTTAATCGTGGGTGTCATGACCCGGGCCTGATGATTTTTAGGTACCCATTTAATCGTGGGTGTCATGACCCGGGCCTGATGATTTTTAGGTACCCATTTAATCGTGGGTGTCATGACCCGGGCCTGATAGGCTAATTGGCCTATCAACTTCGTTTGGTCTAAACCACTGACCAAAATGCTTAAGCTGAAGTTGATAATAGTACACTCATCAGACCCTTATAAGTCAATCTTAATCCTGCCCACTTTCAATGTGGGACTAATCAAGGGTATTACAATCACCCCCACTCAAAGGCTTGACGTCTTCGTCAAGCCCCAACATAACCCAGATCAAACCCTAGCATAGTGCATGTGAGGCATAGCCCAATGGTGGCTCCACGCAGTGACGAGTCCTCTGACTCCGTTTATGAGTAGCCCTTTCCTACTCGAGCCCCCTCACCATACCCAAATGCTAGGTCGGCTCTGATACCAAATGTCATGACCCGGGCCTGATGGGCTAACTGGCCTATCAACTTCGTTTGGTCTAAACCACTGACCAAAATGCTTAAGCTGAAGTTGATAATAGTACACTCATCAGACTCTTATAAGTCAATCTTAATCCTGCCCACTTTCAATGTGGGACTAATCAAGGGTATTTACAGTGGGTGTCTCAAAAACTGATCTAAATTGTTTGTCATGTTGCATGAAATTTATCATGGTTCCTTTAGGAACCCAAATCAATATGTTTGGACTAACTTTCTTGAATAGACAATGATAAGTTCCGTGTCCATATCTACAACAAAAGTTGCATTTGCTTTGGTGTGAAATATGCAAGATATGATCTTTAATGAAGGTGGTTGGATTTTGGTGAGAACTTCTCACAAATCTAATTCCACTTCATTTAGGAACGTGACCCTTATTTGTAAGGATCATATTCAAAGACTTGCTACCAATCTCGAATTTCTTCAAGGTGTCTTTAAGTAGCAAGTTCTCCTTTTGGAGAGTTTCTAGATCATAGCATTTCATACATAGAGCTAAAGTATTATTATGTTCAATTTTTAATTTATCAAAATTACTAATAAGAATATCATGCTCCTTTTTTAATAATTTATATTTTCTAGTAATTGTTTTGCATTCATCAAATAAATCACGGAAAGCATTTAACAATTTATTAAATGATAAATCTGCATCAATTAAATTCGTTACCTCCTCTCCGATGACCATTAGGGTGTAGCGAGCAACTTACTCAGTGTTGGACTCCTCTTCTTCGGATACGCTTGAGTCATCTCACGTTGCTTTGAGCGCCTTCTTCTTTGGTGTTCTTTTCTTGGCTTGGGGACAATCACTTTTGTAGTGTCCCGGCTTCTTGCATTTGTAGCAAATAACTTGGTTCTTTTTGGGTTTAAATTTATTTTTAGTTTCATTTTTAAATTTATTTCTTTTAATAATTTTTTTAAATTTCCTTGTTAGAAGTGCCAAGTCATCGTCAAAGTCCTCATCACTTAAGTTTTCTCTCAAGTGGCCTTCTAGAGTTTTAAGTGTCATATCATTCTTGTTCTTTGGAATGATGTCTTCTTACTCTTCATGAGCTTTGTAAGTCATTTCGTAGGTCATTAATGACCTGATTAATTCTTCAAGAGGGAAGTTGTTTAAATCTTTAGCCTCTTGAATAGTAGTGACTTTAGGATCCCAACTCTTTAGAAGGGATCTTAGAATTTTATTGATGAGCTCAAAATCTAAAAAACTTTTACCGAGTCCTTTTAGACCATTGACGATATCCGTGAAACGGGTGTACATGTCACATATGGTCTCGCTCGATTTTATTCGAAAAAATTCATAAGAATATATTAAAAGATTGATTTTTGACTCTTTCACTCTACTTATACCTTCGTGAGTCACTTCGAGTGTATGCCAAATATCAAATGCAGTTTCATAAATTGAAATACGATTTAACTCGTTTTTATCAAGTGCACAAAATAAGGCATTCATAGCCTTATTAAGAGCGAAAGTCTTTTTCTCCGATTCATTCCAATTGATCATTGGAAGAAAAGACTTTAAAAATCAATTTTTAATAATATTCCAAAGTTCAAAATCCATGGAAATAAGGATCTTTTTCGACGATTAAAACAACGTTCATATGATAAAAGCATTTTTAATGAAAAACCATTTCAGAAAGTTCTTCAACTTAAGATCAAGCGAAAGTATAGTTGAAGTAAAGCAACGAAGACAATTTACAGTTAAGATAGAGAGCAAAATGTAAATGCAAATCAAGATTTAGAGTGGTTCGATCAATCTTGACCTACATCCACTTTTGGCTTTCTCCTCCGATGAGGCTACTGACATCCACTAGAGGTCTTCCTTCAATAGGCGAAGGCTAACCACCCTTTTACAACTTTACTCCTTTTGACGGGCTTAGGAGACAAACCTTACAGATTTCCACTCCTCTCTTGAATGATCAAAATTTAGAAGAAAAGAGAGAGAAGAACTTCTAACCTTTTATAATACTTTTAAGCTCTCAAATTCTCGGAATAAATGGAAGTTTTTGGTGCCCTTTCATGCAAGAAAGGGTAGGGTTTATATAGGCCCCAACTGGTTTAAATTTGGAGCTTAAAAGTATCATCTCTTAGATTTTCGGGGTCCTGGCGGTATCACCACCATAATTGGGCGGTACTACCGCTTGGCATCTGACACTGGGCGGTACCACCGCCTGGCAGAGCTTGGAGATTGAGCTCTGGCTGTACCACCGCCTGACTAGGGCGGTACCACCACTTAGAAGTAATAACTGCCGACGGCACCACCGCTTGACAAGGGTGGTACTACCGCTTAGAATTCATAGGAGACCAAGTCTCCTAGGCGATGCCATCGCCGGCCAGGAATTTTGGGTCTGAATGGGCTGATCCATTCGGCCCAATTTGGGTTTGTTCAGGGCCCAGTTGGCCCTAGATTAAGTTAATGGGATCACCTCCCAATTCTAACTTAATCTACCTATTAATCAAGATACTTAAGACATTAATGTTGCAAATCATGTTCTAGTGCGTCAATCGCTTTTTCCGGCGAGCTTCCGGTGAACATCCGATGAACCCTCGGTGATGCTCCGGTGGACTTCTAGCAAACTCCTGGACTTGCGATGATTCTCTTAGCGAGTTCCGACGAGCTTCTTTGGTAAGCTCCTGAACTTCTTGGATTGTTCCTACAAAACCTCCGACGACTGTTCGGACTTCCGACGAACTCTCGAACTCCTAACATGATCTTAGTCTTAACTCCGGCTTAACACCTATTGCATGTCTTACTACCATCATAGTTAATCATGCACACTTATCTCAACATACGAATTAGATAACCAAATGATAATTGACTTCATCATCAAAATTCGATATTCAACATGTTACATCTTTTCACCACAAACGAGCAACAATCTCAATAGTATACGCATAATTTTTTTTTTCTATTTTTTTTTGACTTTATGAAATTTTAAATCTAATCTAGTTAATTTCATGAATGAGTGCAACCACGTTCATTTAGCAACGCAACTACGATGCATATATCCGTTTCACCCTAAACGTCCACTGCAGATGGACACCAACATTATAGAAATGAATCCATAGGTTTTTTTTAATTTATTTATGATTTTAGAGATTTTGTGAGCTCATATTTGCTACATTTTCGTATTAATTGTGTGAACAAGTGTAATCTAGTTGATTTATTAGTCCAACTTTGAAAGATCCATCCGTTGTACCTCATTTTTTTTTTTACCGTGGATGGATAATGATATTTTAATAATAAACACATGTTTTTATGATAATTATTATTTTTGAAGTCTAATTTCACACACTGTTCGACAAGGGAAAGGGGGAAGAGGCAAGGAGTCAGGTTTTACAAGATGCAAGATGCAAAGTGGAAGATGATGGGCAATAGAACAATAAAGAAGAGGTCATAGATGGATCAACAATAGTGGCAGAAGAGAGAGGGAGAGACGGATATAACCAAATGTCATAAAATATCATAGTCGACATATTTAATGCACATTTGTGATTGTCTTTGTTTACACATGTAACATATAATAGCCTTTAACAACCCTATTTTGCTTGGTTTTAGTAGTTGTTTTGCTTTGTATTTCTGTTTGGTAAACCTCATTAGCATTATAAGTTGAGCATTAAAACTTATTTATAAAACTTATGATCCAAATAATCCTATTTTCATATGCCATGATTGTGATTTTATGAACCTTATGGTGCTAATTGTGAGGGATGGTGGGATAATATATTTAGTGTGTCTATTTTTTATCGATGAAATTGCTAGGTGAATATTGGGTATGAGATTATCTTTTTTGTGACTATTCAACTTATTTACTAGATCTTTTTGTATCTAATAAATTATAGTTATTTTGTGTTGCTTATTATCTCAATTTTCTTCTTTTTATGTGTGACAATGCATATTACTTGGACTCTAATATCACTTTGTCACGTCCTTAATTAGAATTGTCTAAGGCACAAGACACTTTTTAACTTAAGTCTTGGTATTTATACAAGCAATGCATGCAAGCAAAAGATTGTCTTACTGTTATACAGCATGAAGGCTCTTGAACTGTCAAGCTATAGGGGTGCTTAGGATATCATGGAGCTAGAGAACTTTCTTTCTGGTATGGTTCAATATTTCAAAGAGACTCAACCCGAGTTATAAGATACGGAAGTGCTATTAGCAACAATATATTTAAGAGGCAAGGCAAAACTTTGGTGGGCACCCATTGGGAGGAGATACAAGAAGGTCACTATCACATTATAACTAAGGCTTAAGAGGGAATTACAAACTCAGTTTATGCCTAAAAATACAAAGTTTGTTGCACAACAGGCTTAAGGCAACTTTGCTATACCTCGATAATTCAGGAGTATGTGAAGTAGTTTGCAACGGAGGCAACTCTCCGTGTGTGAAATCACTTTCGAAGAATGTGCATATACTCTTAAATATGTAAGTGATGAAAGAATCAAGCTAGAAAGACTTGGACTAATCCCATAGTGATTATGTTGAAGTCAAATAACCTCAGAATGGGGTAAGGATTCATAAAAAAAATACTATTTAAAAATATATTGACAACTCAATCACTAAAGCTCATTTCATATAGAAACAATGTGGCGTGGGAGTTCAAACGTACATAGTCAAAGATCTAATCAACATTCTATATTGCGCATCACTTTTAAAGTTGAATGATCTTCGAGACTCTTTCGAGATAAGTTATTAGACAATTATTTCAGAGCTTATCTCCATCAAGCAAAAATATTAGAGTTGGTGAGACCCTATAACAAGTTAATGGTTACTGCCACACTTAAATTATAATTTGATGGGCAAAAGATAATGAGAGATCACAATTTAACGAATCGTATTTGACATTTTAAAATGGAAGTTGATAAATACGTTACAATGAAAGATGATAGAGTTGCAATGCTTGCAATAGCTTTGAAGAAGATGCCAAAGAAATAAGTGTGAGACAATGTTAAGAGATGTCATAGTCAAGGTGTACGATTATGACCCTTTTAGATTTTATTTTTTGACGTTTTGAGTTATTTTTACATACCAACTTTTGTGAGCATGCAATAGTCTCGACAATCACTTTTTTTCTTATTTTTGGTAGTATATTTTTCTTTATATCTCATTTTGTAAAATTCATAACAATGTTGATTCATCCTTGTAAGCATAAAAACTATAATTATGTTGTCATACGAAAAATTTTAATACTAGAAACTAAAATCAAATAACGATAGATCAAAGATTATGATTACTTATCTTTTGATGCTATTTAGAAAATATTAATCTGATGTGCAAACGCATCATGTCTAATTTGAAAGAAACAAAAGATTATGATTATGTATCTTTTGATGCTATTTAGAAAATATTAATCTGATCTGCAAGTGCATCGTCATCTAATTTGAAAGAAGCAGCAATATTGATTTACAAGGAGAACTAGACTCGTATTTTCCTCTCTTCTTCTCTTTCATAGAAACACTTCGTTAAAATTGGAATAAAGATTAAGGGAGATGAAAGAAGATATGTAATATCACAATGTATAATATAACATAAAGTTACATTATGTAACACGAGTCTTTAGGAGGTCCTATCTATTTATAAATGATACTAAGAGTTTCAGAATAAATAATTAATAGAAATCCTCGGTCATCTTTTAAAGAATCCTATTGTAATTTGATTTTGCTTCTATTCGTAAATAACTATAATTAGAATTCAATCAGACCTATAATACATCTTATCTAATTAGATAGGGCTACATAATCTAACATTATCTCACTTAGCCTATTAATTGGTAACATATACAAAAAATTAAAATTAAAATAAATAAATAAATAAAAGTTTTATTTAAATTTTTTTTTCTTAATTAGATTTGAAAATTAAAAAAAATAATATACAGATGCACACAAATTTTATAAAATAAGCTAATAAGTCAAATAAATATAATAATACTATATTAAGTCTAACTACTAATACGAGTTATGGTATGATATTAATGTCATACTTTCTTCTATGTACCACAACACTATTAATATTTCCTAATATAGTCTAAAATGAAACTATAATTTGTATTGTCAAGATAATTATGTTATATATATTAAACTATAATATATATATGCATACATGTGAATATGATAGTAGAAATAAATAATATTAATTATATAGATAATAATATTAATTATAATATCCACTCAAGTATATAACACAATATCTTTTATGGGTTGCTAATAAACCTAATCATAAGAATATATATTTTTAAATATTTTAGGTTACAAGGCCTCAATAAATATATCAATAATCAATATAATGAAACTAAGTTCATAATTGACATTAATTATTTATGAACTCTTTTCTTATAACCATTAAATACTTTATCCCATAATACATAAAACTACTAGAGTACATGCTAGTTTTAAAGAAGAAAATTATCATAATATGTCACGAGATATCTTGAGTGACTTGGCAATTGAGTCTAATTACATCAAATCTTGAGATAAAATATCATTATCATCAAGCTTGATTAGTGGCCTCAAAGTATGTCATAAAATTAATTTCTATTGTTGATAATATAATAATACATTGCTTTATATTTTTCTCTATAAATTGTACTTCCAACTAATATAAATATAAAACATAAAGTGAACTTTCTACTATCGAGATAATTTACAAAAACAATATATGAAAATAATATTATTTTAAGCTGAAATAATTTCATATATATAAGCATATAATCCTTTGACCCTTTTAGTTTTTTTTTTTTTCAACCTTTTAGTGTCTCAGGTAGCACTAATATCTACCAAGTATTTTAACCATAAAATTGATATATGGTCTACATAGATTTGAGCATATAATATACTTTCAACTACGTATATATAAGGAATATTTTTTTTATTTAACTCTTTTCTGAGTCATTTTAAAAATACTCATTTTGATTAAAATTTTTTATGTTTGTCATTTACTGAACAAAGTTGTTACTAAATCTCTCCGAGACTTGGTCAATATATACTAAATCTCAATGCTAATAACATAAGTTGTCTCATTCATATCAACCATTTTAAAATTCTTAGTGAGAAATATCTTAGTTTTTGTATAATAAACCAAGATTACTCCTAACAAACAAAATATTATCTACATTTAATGCTAATATAATAAGTAGCTTTCACTAATCTTTGGATATGAACATTGATCAATACTATTTTTCTTAGATTTGAATGAAGTAATGATATCATGAAACTTTATATATCATTATTTAAAAGCTTTTTTAAGGGTCATAAATAAATTTTTAAATTTACATATCAAAATTTATATTTCTTTTCTTTTTTCTACGGATCTTCTAGGTTAATCCATATAATTTTTTATTTATGTTTTTATTTAGAAAAGTTTTTTTTTCATATCTATCTATTGTAACTTAGAATCATAATGAGTAACTAATGTCATAACAATTCTTAAAGAATTTATTTAAAAAATAAAAAAATCTCGTTATTATTGATATATTCTTTATGAATAAAATATGTGACTACAAGTTTGACTCTATATAATTTGATATTACCCTTTAAATTATATTTAGTTTTAAATACCCATATATAATAGACACTTTTATAATTATTAGACAATTTGATAAGTTCTCAAATATCATTCTGGTCCATTAATTTAAACTCTTCTTTTATTACATTGTACCATTTTATAGAATATCGCTTTTTATGACTTATGAAAATAATGAGAGATCTTTTTGATTCCTCTATCATAATCTAATTCTTATAGATATATCATATATAATTAAAATAACAAATATTTTTTCTCTTTGAGATATTATCAAAACTATCAATCATGATTATTATATAAGTTCATCGGTAGAAATATTAATAATATATGGGAATACACAAGAGTTATTTTATTATTCATCTTTATTAAGTCATTTAATGATTTGAGGAATAACAGCTTCTCGGGAATGATAAAAGAGTATCAACCTATATCTATCTAATATTAAGATTAAATTTTGAGATTTTCTAAAAATCTAACAAAGGAACCAAAATTATTATCGGGTTTATTATATCTATCATAAAATTTGTCACTCTATCAGATTTGATAATTTTAATCTTTTTATCTAATTATCTCTTAACTTTATTTATTTATACCTAAAGGTGTCAATAGCTTGAGACATTACATGACTTAGATATATATTGTTATATCTCAATATATTATCTATAAAGGTGTTAAAATATATCTTTCTACTAAAATGGAGAATATGGAGTGACCCGTAGATGTAAGTATATATAATCTCAAGGAGTTCATAAAACCATATTTCATTCTAATATTTGATTATAGATTCATTGCAAACTCAAGATTCATATTAATTCTATACAAACCATCATACAAAATTTAAAAATTAATTTTTATTGAATCATAAATATATTGAGTTTACAACCACTAAAACAAATATAATATCCTAACAATTTTATATAAAGAACTTAAATTTTTAGAATTATAGGAACAAGATACATCAAATGAATTATCTCTTGGCGTAGGCAATAAGTACCGACTACTATTGCTTTCGCTTTAAGATGATTCCTTATAACGATAAATATTTCATACTCTTCTGGTTCTCATATTAAAATTAATCTCTATTATTGATAACATAAGTTGAAGCATCAGAATCAAATCAATCCACCGAGTGTTAGAAAAGAACTTCTATAATATTTGATTTGAAATATATAAAGGTTAAACTTATATATTTCCTTTCGAACCAAACCCTATAGTCATTTTTCACATGGTCTTTTTTACAATAGAAGTAACACTATACTATGATAATTTTCCGTTTAGAAGTTTATGTAGGATTTATAATCTTAAATGATTTACGCTTTAACTTTATTTTATTGTTACTTACTTATTAAGTAATAAATAAAATATTATAAGTATTTTCTATTTTATTCTTAATTCTTATTAAACACATATACTAGTTAGTCATTTAAGTTTTACATAGCCTTAATTTTATTTTAATGAATCTTAGATAAGCCAAACTAAGAAGATATAAAATTAAGAATAAATTATACGAGAAAGGACTCAACTATATTCATGCTCAATGTTCTTGAGATTATTACTTGTTAGGATCTTGATGGCATTAAGAGGAGAGATGAATTAGTATAATAATATTTTTAATCGATTTTAAAACTCAATCGATAAATCAACATATTTTGAAAACTCGATTGATCAAGTTAAAATTATAAGTAAATATAATAAAACTAAATCACAAGTAAACAAGTAAAGATGGGCAAACTAATTTGTAGTTGTTTGATCTTTCCAACCTACATTCACGATTCTTCTTTCCAAAAATCTTGAGATGTGAGTGATACTACTACTAACACTCGGTAGTGTTACCATCGTAACTTTTGACATTACAATTCTAGACTTTGGTGGTATTTCAACCACACAATTTGAATTTTATATGATACTACCATCGTTATAGAGGGTACCATCATCAAAAAAGCTGACAGAGTACAAACAATATTTATCGATTGACTTAGGAGATGCTATTGTCTCGACTTAATAGTACCAACACTCAATCATGGTTTAGGCCACTAGTTTAGCGTTCTAATAAGATCAATTCAGTTGGCTTTAAGCCCAATATCTTTCTTTACAAGTGGGCTTTGTTTTGGCCTAATATTGACTTAATTTGACCCAAAATAATCTTGATTAAGACCTTGACAAATCAATCACACATCTAGCATAATGTCCGACACTCTTACTTCGATAATTAGCCCTTCGGTGGTTCGAATCTGTGATTAAAGTATTTTTTGCATCACTTATCTTAAAATTATATTAGTCTAATAAACTCATCACTTATCAAAAGTATTTTGATTTCATCATTAAAATATAAGATTCAATAATCTTTTCATTTTCGATAATGATAATCGATTAATGAAGGGGTTTTAACGAGACTCTCCTATCTATTTGTTATTTTAAAAAGTTATGATAAACTTATACTTAAATGATCATATATCCTTTTAAATGCTTATATTGAATTTAAGTTAAAAGAAATTTGATTTTATTGATATTATGATTTAATCATTCAAGCCCAAAAATTAATATTCAATTAATTTTCATACTTCAAGTTATGATCACAATAATTTCAAGTTTCAAATTTAAACCATTATCAATGTATAATGACAATCAAAATATAATTATTAGTTAACCATTTGTATAAATCAAACATAAGTTGTATAATAACAAAAAAATCATAAGATATTATGATTCTCCTTGTTCATGTATGAGTCATCACTTCTCTTCATTTGTCAATAACAAAAAACATGAGTTACTACTTCTCTCTTTTTGTCATCAGCCAAAAATAAAAGGGAGTATATCAATGATTCAATTATGTAAAAATAAAAATTTTCTTTGATATCATGCTATATGAAGAATCTTAATATTATATCATAAAAGATAAATTCAAGTTATAGACACCGAAAAGTCAATTGATGATGGAGTCTTAATAAGACTCACTATATCTATTAGTCATTTTAAAACTATAATAAACTTAAATTCAAAATAATACTCTTTTTATGGTAGTCTTGAATATTCAAGCCCAAATATTATCATTATAAGCCCACTAAAACAAATTCGATCTTGTTGATATTATCATTATAAGCCCATATATTCAATCACATTTCAAATTTTAAAGATTAATTAACAAAAGTTAAGGATGAGCTACTACTAACAAAAAGTTATAAAAACATCATAAGTCTCTTAGCTCAACACATAAGCTAGACATGAATCATTACTTCTCCCTTTTGGTCATTAATAAAAAAAAATACGAGTTATTTCTTCTCATCTTTTATCATCAACAAAAAGAATAGAGCATATACAAAAGAGTCACAAAATAAATCTCAAGTCATGAACACTGAGAAGTCAAGCGAATGATCGTGATTTAGTTGGATAAATCTCCCCCTTAGTCATTAGCAAGAAGAAAGAATAAATAACAAAAAGTCTTTAATCATGCATTTGAAAGATTCAACATACCTAATTATCTTCTAATAAAATTGAATTGTTCCTCACCTAATGGTTTAGTAAAAATGTCTGCTAACTAATATTTTATATTAATAAAATTCAAAGATATGTCATGATTACTTATACGATCCCTAATGAAAAGATATCTAATGTCAATATGCTTGATTCGGGAATGTTAAATACGATTCTTTGACAAGCAAATTACACTAGTATTGTCATATTTTATAGGGATATTTTTTAAGTAAAGTTCATAATATTATAAGATGTTTTTCATTCAAATTATTTACACACAACATACATCCACCATAACATATTCAACTTCAACTATAGATAGTGTGATAAAGTTTTACTTCTTGGATGACTAAGAAACAAGTGAATTACCTAAGAATTGACAAGTTTTAAAGGTACTTTTTCTTTCTATTTGACATCTTGTAAAGTCACCATCAACATTAGCAATCAAATCAAAAATTTTAAATTTAAAATATCATAATCCTAGATTAGGAGTTCCTTTTAAGTATCTAAATTTTTTTTTACTACTTTATAGTAAGATTATTTAGGATTTTTACTAAAATTTTGCATAAAGCCCAAACTAAATATTATATTAAGTCTAGTTGCAATAAGGTATAATAAATTATCTAACATGCCTTTATATGTCTTTTAATCAAAGCATTCTTTTTCATTGTCCATATCTAATTTAGTAGAGATACTCATTAGTGTATTTATAGTCTTAGTATTATCTATGTAAAATCATTTTAATAGATCAAGAGTATACTTAGTTTGACTAATGAAAATCTCATCATATAGTTACTTAATTTATAATCTTAGAAAAATATTAATTCACCCATTTAACTCATTTTAAATTCTTGGCTTATACTCTTAGTAAATGATTTATATAAAAATATATAAATAGAACTAAAAATAATATCATCAATATAAATTTAAATAATAAAAAAATGTTTTTATAATATTTAATAAATAATGTGGTGTCAACCCTAGCTCTTGAAAAAATATTCTGAATAAAAAAAAAAAGTTAAGTCTATCATACCAAACCCTAGGGGCTTGTTTCAACCTACAAAGAGCCTTAGATAATTTATAAATATGATTTACAAAATAACTATTTTCAAATATGAGTGATTGTTCAAGATAAACTTCTTTGAAACTAAAATTATTAAGAAAAATACTTTTGACATCAATTTAAAATAATTTAAAATTTTTAAAATATGTATATGTATGAAGTATCTTTGTGGCTTCAAGTCTAGCTATAGGAGCAAATTTTTCCTCATAGTCTATAATTTCTTCTTGATTAAAACATTTGATACTAATCTAGTCTTATTTTGAATCATGACACCTTGTTCATTTTGCTTATTACTAAAAACTCATTTAGTGTCAATCATAAGATGATCACTGAGTCTATAAATAAATGTCCAAACCTTATTTATTTCAAATTAATTTAGTTCTTCATATATTACTGAGATTCATGAGTTATCTTTAAAAGCATCATCAATCCATTTAGACTCAATTTGAGATAAAAAAATAGCATTTCCATAAATATTTTTTAATGAAGAATGAGTTTAAATAACTTTTGATATATCTCTAATAATTAGCTCCTTATGATATGCATATATACACTTCTATTCCTTGGATAAGGTTTTTTTTGAAGTAGATATATCTGAGTTACTTTGGGGAGTAAAATCCTCATTCAAATTTAATTTATCAAATTTAAAATAATCATCAAAATTATTTTCCTTAACTTCGAGAGATTCATAAAAAATAACATGAATAAATTTTTCGATAATTAAGGATCTCTTTTTGAAAACTTGATAAGCTTTAGAGATAGAGGAATATCCAAGAAAAATGCCTTCATTAGATTTTATATCAAAATTTTCTAAAGTGTCATTGTCATTTAAAATAATATATTTATAACTAAAAATTTTGAAATATGAGATGTTGGGTCTTTTATTGTTCCATAATTCATAAGGAGTTTTAGATATACGAGGTCTTATAAGAATCTTATTCATGATTTAGCATATTGTGTTAACAACTTCAATTCACTAGTATTTGGATAGGCTATATTTATTAAGTATGATCCTTGTTATTTCTTGTATGCTTATATTCTTTCTCTTAACAATTTTATTTTGTTATAGATTTCTTAGATGGAGAAATTACGATCATACATATTCAAATAATAAAATTTTTTAAATTATAATTTTTAAATTAACCACCATGATCACTACAAATAGAAGAAATCATAAAACTTTTGTTATTTTAGACTTGTTTATAAAATTTGGTAAAATATTTAAAATAGTCATTTTTATGTACTAAGAAATATATCCAAGTATATCTACTATGGTCATCAACAATTATAAAACTATATTTACTACCTTCCAAACTTGTGAGATCAATAGGTCCAAATAAATCCATATGAATTAGTTGTAATGGTTTAGAGAAACTTACATGGTTTGGTTTTGAAGCTACTCCTTATATGTTTTCTTAATTAGCATGCAACATAAATTTTATTTTTAATAAATTTAATTTTAGGCATTCCTGGTATAAGTTCTTTAGTTTCAATTTATAAAATTAATTTCATACTAACATGCCATAGTCTTTTATGCCAAAGTAATACATTATCATTCAAAAATTTAAAAATAAGTTACATTATGAAAATCATCCAGATCAATAATATAAAAATATTATCTCTTTTTAAGGCTATCAAAGATTTATTTTGACTTAGTATTTCTATGATACAAACATAAGATTCAAATTTAACAATATATCCCTTATCACAAAGTTAGCTAATACTTATTAAGCTGTGTTTTAAACCATATACCAAAAGCACATATTTAATCAAAAGATTTGATTCGTTACCAATATTTTCAATGTAAATGATTTTTCCTTGTTGTCGTCTTCCAATATAACATATCTTTTATCTCGGCTAATGAGCTTTGAAAAGTTTGTAGGATCTCCATCTTTTACTCATAGTTTTTATTTGGAGACAAGCTTACAAGAAAGAGGAATTTATTTTAGATACTCATATAACTTTAGATTTTCCATGGTTATATCTATCTTTCTTATATTTTGACTTTAAATCACTTGTAGTTCTTTTAGGAACCTAAACTAATTTAAGATAACTATATTTTTTAAGAGAGTATGTATAAGCATAATTATCAAACTTATCACAAAAATTAAATTTAACTTTTAGGAGGAATATGTAGTGTGCCTCCTTTTACAAATTTAGTTGGCTTTTGATATGTGCTACTACTTGTAAAGACAATGCATTCTTTTCTAAATACACAACCTTCTTTAACAAGAATCATATCAAGTGACTTATTTTCAATTTCAAATTTTTTTAATTTTTGTTATAGAAACTTATTTTCCTTTTTTAAAAGATTCTATTATATTATTATTATCAATTAATTCTTTTAAGCAATGTTTTGGTTTCTTAATCATGGTAATTAAGTCCTTTTTTATATTTTCTATAGTATGCGATTTTTGAAATAACTCTTATTTAAGTTCAAGATTAGATAATCCTAAATCTTTGTATTTAGTGTAAAGAGTATAAGAAGTTGATGTATATTTGTCATGCATAATTTTTAATATATCAAATTTATTGGTAAGCAATGCATGATCCCTTTTTAGCGAATTATATTTCTTATCAATCTTTTTCAGTTCATCATATAAATCATTAAATACTTAAAGTAGTTCTTCATATGATAAAAAAAATTAAAAAAATCAAATATCTCATCATCGAAAGCTATTAAGGCAATTCGACCACAGAGGTAGAGTACATGGTTGTATCAGATGTAGCAAAGGAGGGAGTATGGTTGAAGAAGTTCATCACAGATTTGGGAGTCGTGCCGGGTAGCGAGGAGCCAATCTCCTTATATTGCGACAACAACGGGGCGATTGCTCAAGCGAAGGAACCTAGGTCTCATCAGAAATCTAAGCATGTTCTGAAGAGGTTCCACCTTATCAAAGAGATCGTAACCCGAGGAGATGTAGCAGTGGAAAGAGTTCCATCCGAAGATAATATTGCAGATCCACTAACAAAGTCGTTGTCTCATATTGTCTTTGAGCGTCATAGGGGTCTGATGGGGATCAGACACATAAGTGATTGGCTTTAGGTCAAGTGGGAGATTGCTAGTCATAGGTGCCCAACAAGCCAATCACGTGAGTGATGGCACGTGTGACTTGATACAGAATCTTTTTGCTTATTATATTTTGGCATACATCACTTTATAACTATTGCATATATGCACATATATATTGTGATGTCCTTGGATTTGTGCAATAGGAATCAGATCGTGATGAGATCACGAAAATGAGATCGATTCACCTTTAAATACATATCCTAAATAATCCCGGTCATAGGTTACTTGAGAGGGACATCGTGATAACAGGACAAACTGGTGTGCTGTATACTCGTCCATATGATGGATGCAGTTGGTCTTATAGTTGCTCGTGTAGGGACACTAGGGATATAGTACAGGTGCTCATTGGAGAATGAGTTCACTGATTGATCCGCTTACAGAATGCTGGATGGTTGATGATGCCTTATTGTCATATAGCGATTCCGTAATCCTAGTGGTATATCTAGTCCTTAGACTTAAGACACCAAGGATATCCTATATGAGTGCTCCACTCTTTGATGTTGAATCAAGGATTTTGATGATGACGTCAATTGTCATTTGTTATCTAATCTATATGTTGAGATAAGTGTGCAGGATTAACTACGATAAAAGTAAGACATGCAGCAGGAGTTGCGTTGGAGTTAGGACTATGATCACGTTGGGAGTTCGAGAGCTTGATGGAAGTCCGGACGGTCGTCGGAGATTCTGCGAGAACAAATCCGAGAAGTCCAGGAGCTTGCTAAAAGAAACTCGTCAGAACTCGCCAAGTGGATCGTCGCAAGTCCAGGAGTTTGTCGGAAGTCCGTAGGAGCATCGCTTGAGGTCCGTCGGATGTTCATCGGAAGTTCGCCGGAAGCTCGTCGGAAGAAGCGATTGACGCACCGGAGCAAGCTGTAGTAAAAGTCTTAAGAATTATCATAGTTAGCATGGTGATTAAGTTAGAAATAGGAGGTGATCCCATTAACTTAATCTAGGGGCAATTGGGCCCTTGAAAGAACCAAATTGGGCTGAATGGATCAACCCATTCGGACCCAGATCTCTCGCCCAGAGGTGGTCCCGCTTGGGTCGGCAGTGGCACCGCCCAGGGCTCAGTCTCCAAGTTCTGGCTGGGCGGTGCAATCACCTCTAACAACGGTGCAACCGCCTGAGCTCGGTCTTTGAGCTCTAGCTGGGCAGTGCAACCACCACAATCAGGCGGTGGCACCGCTTGAGCTCGGTCTCCGAGCTTTGCCAGGAGGTGCAATCGCCCCTGACAAGCAGTGGCACCGCCCAGAGGCTCAGTCTTCAAGCTCTGCTAGGAGGTGCAACCGCCCTAGTTAGGCGGTGTAACCGTCAGACCCCGAAATTTCGGGAATTGACAGTTTTGAGCTCGGAATTCAAACTGGTTTGGGGCCTATAAATACCCCACTCTTTCAGCAATGAAAGAGCAACGAAAAACTACCAAAATCCTGATCTTACTTTGAGATTTTTGAGCTCAAAAGTGTTGTATAAGCTAAAGGTTCTTCTCCCTCTTTTCTTCTAAGTTCAGATCTTTTAAGAGAGGAGAGAAAAGTTTGTAAGGGTTGTCTCCTAAGCCCGTCAAAAGGAGTGAATCTGTAAAAGGGTGGTTGGCCTTCGCCTATTGAAGGAAGGCCTCTAGTGGACGTCGGTGACCTCATCGGTAGAGGAAGTCAGAAGTTGATGTAGGTCAAGATTGACCGAACCACTCTAAATCGCGCTGCTATCTGGTTTGCATTTACTTTGAGCTTATTATCCTTACTGCAAACCTCCTTCATAGCTTACTGCCTTCTGCGCTTTTACGATTGCGTTTCCAAGCTCAGTATTTTCCGAATCGTGTTTAGACATAAATCGCTTTTCTGGTACGAACATCGTATTTCAATTTGCGCTTACATTCTGATTTCCATCACAACTGTGAACTGCCTTAACATATTCGTTTTAACTGCTTCTTGCCTAATCACAAGTTAAAGTGATTTACGAATCAGCTTTTCTACTGAAATCGCTTTTATCGTACGAACATCGTATTTCAGTTTGCGCTTACTTTCTGATTTCCATCATAACTGCAATCTGCCTTTATTGATTTGTTTTAACTGCTTCTTACCTGATCTTAAGTTAAAGTAATTTACGAATCAGATTTTCTACTGAAATTGTCTTTGTCATACGAACGAACATAATTTTAAATATTGAAAGTTTTCCGATGCACTAATTCACCCCCTCTTAGTGCTCTTGATCCTAACAATTGGTATCATAGCAGGTTTTACTCTCAAATGGATTAAAACCCAAGAGAGATGGCATACGCCGAAAACCAAGAGGGTCATTCTATTACATGTCCACCCATGTTCAATGGGACGAACTATACCTATTGGAAGACCCGAATGAGGATCTTCCTTATTTCAATGGATTTTGAACTTTGGAATCTTGTCGAAAATGATTTTTCAAAATCTTCTCTTCCAATGATCGATTGGAATGAATTGGAGAAGAAGACTTTCACTCTTAATGCAAAGGCTATGAATGTCTTATTTTGTGCACTTGATAAAAATGAGTTTAATCGTGTTTCGGTTTGTGAAACCGCGTTTGATATTTGGCATACACTCGAAGTGACCCATGAAGTCACAAGTAGAGTAAAAGAGTCAAAAATCAATCTTTTGATACACTCTTTTGAACTTTTCCAAATGAAACCGAGCGAGACTATTGGCGACATGTACACCTGTTTCACGGATGTTGTCAATGGTCTAAAAGGACTCGGCAAAAGCTTTTCAGATTTTGAGCTCCTAAACAAGATTCTAAGATCCCTTCTTAAGAGTTGGGACCCTAAAGTCACTATTATTCAAGAGGCTAAAGATTTAAGCAACTTCCCTCTTGAAGAACTAATCTGGTCATTAATGACTTATAAAATGATATGCAAGGCTCATGAAGAGCAAGAAGACATCCTTCCAAAGAATAGGAAGGATATGACATTTAGAACTTTAGATGACCACTTGAGAGAAAATTCAAGTGATGAGGACTGTGACGATGACTTGGCACTTCTAACAAGGAAATTCAAAAAATTCATTAAGAGAAACAAGTTTAAAAATGATGCAAAAAATAAACTTGAACCCAAAAGGGACCAAGTTATTTGCTATGAGTGCAAAAAGCTGGGACACTATAAGAGTGATTGTCCCCAAGCTAAGAAGAAAACATCAAAGAAGAAGGCGCTCAAAGCAACATGGGATGATTCGAGCGCGTCCGAAGAAGAGGAGTCCAACACCGAGCAAGTTGCTCATTATGCCTTAATGGCCATCGGAGAGGAGGTAACAAATTTAGTTGATGCAGATTTATCATTTGATGAGTTATTAAATGCCTTCCATGATTTATTTGATGAATGCAAGATTATTAGTAGAAAATATAAATTGCTAAAAAAGGAGCATGATAGTCTTAATTGTGATTTCGATAAGTTAAAAATTGAATATCATGATAGTTTAGGCTCTTGTATTAAATGTCATGATCTAGAAACTATACAAAAGCAAAACTTGCTACTCATGGACACCTTGAAGAAATTTGAGGTTGGTAGCAAGTCTTCGAACATGATCCTTACAAATAAGGGTCACGTTCCCAAAAGAAGTGGAATCGGATTTGTGAGAAATTCTCACCAAAATCTAATCACCTTCATAAAAGGCCCCATCCTACATGTTCGACACCAAAGCAAATGTAACTTTTGTTGCAAGCATGGACACAAAATGAATTATTATCCATTCAAGAAAATTAGTCCGAACAAATTAATTTGGGTTCCTAGAGGAACTATGATAAACTCTATGCAATATGACAAACAATATAGATCAACTTTTGAGGCACCCAAAAGTAAATGGGTACCTAAAAATTATCCTTTCTTGTAGAGACATACACCATCACAAGCTAGGAGCAAGAGATGGTACCTTGATAGTGGATGCTCAAAGCATATGACCGGAGATCCATCTCAATTCTCTAAGCTCACTAGCATAGACGAAGGCTATGTCACCTTCGGAGACAACAACAAGGGTAAAATCATTGGCAAAGGAACCATAGGTAACACATCCAACTTCTTTATTGAAGATGTTTTGTTAGTTGATGGTTTAAAACATACTCTCTTGAGCATTAGTCAATTATGTGATAAATGATATATTGTCAAATTTGAATCTAATGCATGCATCCTTAAAAAATCACACAACAACACATCTATGATAGCATTAAAACAGAATAACGTATACACCATTGACATCAATGATTTGTGTAATGAAATATGTTTTTCGGTTTTAAATGAGGATGCTTGGCTATGGCACAGAAGATTAGGTCATACTAGCATGAAACTAATTACTCAAATATCATCTAAAGAACTTGTACGAGGAATTCCTCACATCAAGTTCATCAAAGATAATGTGTGTGATGCTTGTCAATTAGGAAAACAAATTAAGAGTAGTTTCAAATCTAAGAATCAAATAAGCACATCAAGGCCCTTACAATTGATCCATATGGACTTGTTCAGACCAATCTCTACATCAAGCCTAGGAGGTAGAAAATATGCCCTCGTCATTGTAGATGACTATAGTAGATACACATGGACTTATTTTTTGAAACACAAAAATGAATGATTTAGATATTTCACCAAGTTTTGCAAACTTGTTCAAAATGAAAAAGGTTTTATGATTTTATTAATTCGAAGTGATCACGATGGTGAATTTCAAAACCATGATTTTCAAGAATTCTGTGAATCTAATGGATTCAACCACAACTTCTCTACTCCAAGAAATCCTCAACAAAATGGAGTAGTAGAAAAAAAGAATAGAAGTTTACAAGAAATGACAAGAACCATGTTGAATGAACAAAGCCTACCCAAATATTTTTGGGCCGAAGCTGTAAACACTACATGCTATATTTTAAATAGAGTTTTAGTAAGACCCATACTCACCAAAACTCCTTATGAGTCGTGGAACAATAAAAAACCCATTGTTTCATATTTTAAAGTTTTTGGGTGTAAGTGTTTTATCTTGAATGAGAAAAATGTCTTAGGAAAATTTGATGCTAAATCCGCTGAAGGAATTTTTCTTGGTTATTCTTCAATTAAAGGATTTTAATAATAGAAGAATCCATTCATGTTATTTTCAATGAGATTTCTGAAATCAAGAAAAATGACTTTGATGATGATGTTAATTTCAATTCTTTAAATTTAAATGAAACCCCTTCTCCAACTAGCAACTTGGATGCATCCACTTCCGAAACTTCCTTACCTAAGGACTGGAAGTATGTAGATGATCATCCTAAGGAGCTAATCCTAGGAGACACATCTAAGGGGGTTCAAACACATTCATCTATTAAAAATTCTTGTGCCAACGCCGCTTTTCTCTCCCAAATTGAACCTAAATGTATTGACGAAGCCATGAAAGATGATTCATGGATTATCGCAATGCAAGATGAATTAAATCAATTTGAGAGAAATGAGGTGTGGAAGCTTGTTCCTAGGCCAAATGACCATTTAGTTATTGGTACTAAATGTGTCTTTAGAAACAAGCAAAATGAATATGGTATCGTGGTGAGAAACAAGGCTGGACTAGTGGCCAAAGGTTTCAACCAAGAAGAAGGTATCGATTACGAAGAAACCTTCGCTCCTGTGGCTAGATTAGAAGCCATAAGGATGCTCCTTGCTTATGCTAGTAATAATAATTTTAAGTTATTTCAAATGAATGTTAAAAGCGCTTTTCTAAATGACTTTATTTCTGAAGAAGTTTATGTTGAACAGCCTCCCAGATTTGAAAATAACAGCCTCCCTAATCATGTATTTAAATTAACCAAAGCTCTCTATGGTTTAAAACAAGCTCCTAGGGCTTGGTATGATAGACTAAGTACTTTTCTTATTGAAAATAATTTCATAAAAGGCAAGGTCGATACTACATTATTTATCAAAAATTTTGAAAATAACTTTCTCATTGTTCAGATCTATGTTGATGACATTATCTTCGGTTCTACGAATGAATCTCTTTGTGAATCTTTTGCTAAAACCATGAGTCTCGAATTTGAAATGAGTTTGATGGGAGAATTAACCTTTTTCTTAGGCTTACAAATTAAGCAACTAAGCAATGACATCTTTATTAGTCAAACTAAATATGTCCTAGATCTACTAAATAGATTCAATATGAATAGCTCAAAAACTATTAACACACCTATGAGCACCTCCACTAAGTTGGAAGTTGATGAAAGTGGAGAAAGCTTCGATCAAAAAACTTATAGGGGTATGATAGGAAGTTTATTTTACCTCATTGCAACCAAACCAGATATCATGTTCAGTGTAGGACTTTGTGCTAGGTTTCAATCGAACCCTAAGATATCTCATCTCAAAGCGGTCAAAAGAATACTTAGATATATTAAAGGAACCACAAATCTAGGATTATGGTATCTAAAATCCAAAAATTTTCAGTTAATTGCTTATGCTGATGCGGATTTTGCCGGGTGTAGACCAGATAGAAAAAGCACATCAAGAACATGTCAATTTTTGGGACACTCCCTTGTTTCCTGGTCATCTAAGAAACAAAACTCGGTTGCTCTATCAACAACTGAAGCTGGATATATTGCAGCTAGTGCATGCTGTGCACAAGTTGTGTGGATGAAAAACACCTTAGAAGATTATAAAGTCTATCTTAAAAATATTCCCATTAAATGTGATAACACGAGTGCAATATGTTTAACAAAGAATCCCATTCAACACTCAAGAACAAAACATATTGATATTAGACATCACTTTATACGAGATCATGTTACTAATCATGATGTAATTATAGAGCTCATAGATACTAAACATCAACTAGCTGATATTTTTACAAAACCTCTAAGTGAAGAATAATTTGATTTCATAAGAAGAGAATTAGGAATATTGAGGTATCCGAATGCATAAACTTGTTAAACTTATTATTCGGACTTTATTGATTGAATGATCAAATCACTTAATCGCCATTACATGCCAAAAATAACATGTTGGAAATTAATAAAAAAATTTTCATAAACGATGAGCATGTCTTCATAGTCTTGCATGAAAGTGTTAAATTAAATTTTCGGTTCCAATCGGATTTCATGAATACATTATTCTCTTTCAGATTTTGATTCACATCATTAATTCTTGACAAAAAGAATCATCTAGCAAATGCATGGCTTTTAGACTTATCATGTGAAAAATATTTCCTTTGAGAAATAAATTTGATGATTCTTTCTTATAAAAGAAAGATATTTTTTGCAAGGACTTTACTCACATAAATATCCTGATCCTTGTAAAGCATGCTATCGATTTGAACTACACAAATGGCTTTCCCCCTTCATGCAAAAATGATAATAACAAATAAAAAGGAAGAAGTTTTCACTCTATGTAAATAATCACCATGTCATGATCTTCTTGAAATGTTTGTATCCTATAAATGACATGAACCTACTTATGGCATCACACGTATATTCAAAAGATACTTATATCGTTTTCCTTTTTGTTGATGACAAAGGGGGAGAAGTATTTGAATTGATGCTATAAATGCCATATTATGTTGAAAGAAGGGGGGATGCCATATTTGAATTGATGCATCAGACATATGATTATTGATGCTATGCCATATTTGCTATGATTGCTATATTTGCATCATATTAAGATATCAAGAACTTGCATTGTAATTTTACATGTTGATATCTTTCCATATGATGAATTGCTATCATTACTACAATTCACATTTGAAATTTGAAAATGGATGTCGAGTCTTGACATCATACAGAGAGATACATCATGATAGGAATCATGATGGGAGTATTGATAAGGTTAAATGATTTTAACTTATCAATATGTCTCTTGAATTCAAAGGCTTTGAATTCAAGAATGACTTATCTCAATTATGGCACATAGATAGGGGGAGTTAAGGTTAACTCCATTATCAATTGATTGTCATCATAAAAAAGGGGGGGATTATTGAATCTCGAATTTGGAGGATGATGTTAATTGTCATTTGTTATCTAATCCATATGTTGAGATAAGTGTGCAAGATTAACTACGATGAAAGTAAGACATGCAGCAGGAGTTGCGCCGGAGTCAGGACTATGATCACGTTGGGAGTTCGAGAGCTTGACGGAAGTCCGGACGGTCGTCGGAGGTTCTACGAGAACAAATCCGAGAAGTCCAGGAGCTTGCCAAAAGAAGCTCGTCGGAACTCGCCAAGTGGATCGTCGCAAGTCCAGGAGTTTGTCGGAAGTCCGTAGGAGCATCGCTGGAGGTCCGTCGGATGTTCGCCGAAAGCTCGCCGGAAGAAGCGATTGACGCACCGGAGCAAGCTATAGTAAAAGTGTTAAGAATTATCGTAGTTAGCACGATGATTAAGTTAGAAATGGGAGGTGATCCTATTAACTTAATCTAGGGGCAATTGGGCCCTTGAAAGAACCAAATTGGGCCGAATGGATCAACCAATTCGGACCTAGATCTCTCGCCCAAAGGTGACACCGCCTGGGTCGGCGGTGGCACCGCCTGGGTCGGCGGTGGCACCGCCTAGGGCTTAGTCTCCGAGTTCTGGCTGGGCGGTGTAACCGCCCCAGTCAGGTGGTGGCACCGCCTGAGCTCGGTCTCCGAGCTCTGCTAGGAGGTGCAACCGCCCCTGACAAGTGGTGGCATTGCCCAGAGGCTCAGTCTTCGAACTCTGCTAGGAGGTGCAACCGCCCCAGTCAGGCGGTGCAACCGCCAGACCCCGAAATTTCGAGAATTGACAGTTTTGAGCTCGGAATTCAAACTGGTTTGGGGCCTATAAATACTCCACTCTTTCAGAAATGAAAGAGCAATGAAAAACCACTAAAATCCTAATCTTACTATGAGATTTTTGAGCTCAAAAGTATTGTATAAGCTAAAGGTTCTTCTCCCTCTTTTCTTCCAAGTTCAGATCTTTCAAGAGAGGAGAGAAAAGTTTATAAGGGTTGTTTCCTAAGCCCGTCAAAAGGAGTGAATATGTAAAAGGGTGGTTGGCCTTCTCCTATTGAAGGAAGGCCTCTAGTGGACGTTGGTGACCTCATCGGTGGAGGAAGTCAGAAGTGGATGTAGGTCAAGATTGACCGAACCACTCTAAATCGCACTACTCTCTGGTTTGCATTTACTTTGAGCTTATTATCCTTACTGCAAACCTCCTTCATAGCTTACTACCTTCTGCGCTTTTACGATTGCGTTTTCAAGCTCAGTATTTTCCAAATCATGTTTAGACGTAAATCGCTTTTCTCGTACGAACATCGTATTTCAGTTTGCGCTTACATTCTGATTTCCATCACAACTGCGAACTGCCTTAACAGATTCGGTTTAACTGCTTCTTGCCTAATCACAAGTTAAAGTGATTTACGAATCGGCTTTTCTACTGAAATCGTTTTTATTGTACGAACATCGTATTTCAGTTTGCACTTACATTTTGATTTCCATCATAACTGCAATTTGCCTTTATAGATTTGTTTTAACTACTTCTTACCTGATCTTAAGTTAAAGTAATTTACGAATCGGCTTTTCTACTGAAATCGCCTTTGTCATACGAATGCAGTTTTAAACGTTGAAAGTTTTCTGCTGCACTAATTCACCCCCCCCCCTCTTAGTGCTCTTGATCCTAACATTTGATACCAGACTTATAGGTTTGGCTATCCCATATCTAGTACAACTGGTCATTTGGAATGGTAGTCGACCTTACGAGGGCTATTAAGTGTCGATAGAGGATCATCCACTCTCGGCATCATGAGAGGAATATCCCATGTGTTCTTGCTCAGACAAATCCCTGGTCAAGGTCATTCGGGTTGAGAGAAAAAGAGTTCTTCGTGAGAATCCGATTAGAGCGAGACTCGAGTAGAAACCGTATGGGTCTGACATCACCATGCTCGATATACGGTCTTTGGGATTTTAGATGGATGAGGGACTATAGGTACACAGTAACTAAGGACAGATAGGTACAATGGATTGGATTCTCCTATATCGTTTGGGGACTACGGCATAGTGGCATAGTACGTCCGTAGTCGATGAGTCGAGTGAATTATTACAGAGATAATAATTCACTGAGTTAGAAGGAGTTTTGATAGGTATGACTCATGACCAACTCGATATTGGGCCTAGAGGGTCACATACATATGGTAGGCATTGTGATGAGTAGAGGTTCGGATATGAGATATCCGATAGAGCCTTTGTCTTATTGGATATCCAATAAACCCTATAAATTATTGGATCCCATGGATGAGATTTAATAAGAACCCATGAGAGATTATTGGATAGAGATCCACTAATCTAAAAGGCTTGGGTTATTGGATGTAGATCCAATACCCACTAGGGGAGGATCCATAAGGGTTTGACAAGGGACCTCTATAAATAGGAGGGATTCAGAGCCTCATAGACTAGAGCCTTTGCTTGCCTCTCCTATTCTCCTTCTCCTCTCCACCTCAGAGCAGGCTTGGAGTTTTGAGGAGTGTCGTCGCAGCCCTATTGTGTGGATCACCACTAGAGAGGATGACGCTTGACCTCCTTCAGGCTCTCCTAAAGATCTGCAAGGAAATAGGGATATACGATCTCCCTAGGTAACACAATCTACTCTATATGCAGTTTTTCAGTTTTGTGGATTTTGTACACCAATCTTCGCACGACGACGAACATCTCTTTGGGAATCGGAGATTTTATTTTCTTGTTCTTCCGCTACGCATTTGATGTCACCCCCCAAGATTTCCCAATAGGTATAACCGAGTATTAGTGTGTCAGGTGGTGGTACCATCAGATTGGATGATGGTACCACTCATTAGCAGTGCTACAAGCAATAGTACTGCCCAGCACATGCGGTGGTACTACTAGGACCCGGAAAACCTGGGATGAGGCCTTTTTTGGCTCAATTTTTTAAGTTATTTAGGGTCTATAAATATCTTAACTATTTTTGCTTGAAGTAGCATGAAATTGAGTCGAAAAGGAAAAAAATATACTTAAGAAAAAAGTGTTGTAATCTCTCTAAAGTTAGTGAGTCGATTTCTAAGGGAGGAGTGAGGTCTAAAAGAAAGAGATATAAATATTCTCTCCCGAGCTTGTGAAAATGAGAAAGAGTTGTAAGGGTAGTTATTCTTCACCCATTGAAAGAAGATCGATAATGGAAGCTGGTAGCCTCGAGTGAAGAGGAATCGAGAGTGGATGTAAGTCACGACAACCGAACCACTATAAATCTGGTATACTCTTTTCCTTTGCTGCTTACTTTTATTGCATACCTAGCTGCTCACTTCACTTTACATATACTTTAAGCCAAGCTTAAATGCTTTTCGATGCGGGTTTTATCGAAACGATTTTTCTACATTGAACGAGTTTTCAAATCGACGTAATTTTTATATAAGTACTAATTCACCCCCTCCCCCCCCCCTCCTCTCTTAGTATCGATTTAGTCTTAACACACTTGTGTGCTGCCCATGGTTATCGTAGTGAATGCCCCTTATGAATATAATTAGGAGTATGATGAGTTATTTTTCTATACCTGAATCAATGTAAGGAGAAGCTCTAAGGACAGTTATATATATCTTGAATGGGGTTCATAATAAGTCAATTTCATTAATTTCTTTTAAGTTATGGACTGATAGGAAACTCAATTTGAGATATTTATATATTTAGAATTATCCTACAGAGATAAAAACAATTCAAATCATATAAAAAAATAGATTCAAGGGCTATTTCTGAATATTTTATTATTTATCCAATAAAATTCAATGAAAATTATATTTTATTACCTTAATCATAATACAATGATAGTTAAATATGGTAATGCAAGGTTCCTAAAAAATATAAATCAGTAAGAGTAAAAATCTCAAAAAATAATCTTGGTATTAAGGAAATATAAGTTGATACACCTTTATTATTTTATATTTCAAATATTATTGTTTCTTAAATCACTAAATAATTTGTTAAAGACGAACAACAAAATAATATTAATGTACTCTCACATAATATTGATATCACTATTAATGAACTTGAATAATAATTATAGTCACCAATTTTGAGAATATCTCAAAAGAAAAAAAGACTTATCATTTTGATGATTATGTGATATATTTACAAGAATCAGATTATGACATCATAATCAAACGAACCACTCATTGTTTTTATAAGTAATGAAAAGTGATGATAGTGATGATTTTGATAAATGATATGATACAATAAAAGAAGAGTTAAAATCAATAGATCAGAATAATATTTGAAAACTCATCGAATTGTCTAATAACTATAAAAGAGTCGAATATAAATGAGTCTTTAAGAAAAAGCGTAACTCAAATGGTAATATTAAATAATATAAAGACTAGACTTTTAGCCAAAGATTTTAGTCATAAAGAATATGTTGATTATAATGAGATATTTTCTCTAGTTTCTTAAATAAACTCATTAAGATCGTCATGGGATTAGTGGCTCATTATGATTTTGAGTTAGAGTTATATCGTATGGATGTGAAAATAACTTTTTTGAATTAAAATATAAATAATAAAATTTATATAGATTAATATAAATTATTCATGAAGAAAAAAATATAAAATTTGGTATGTAAATTTAGGAATCCATTTATGACTTTAAACAAACTTCTAGACAATGGTATTTAAAATTTCATAATACATTTATTCCTTCATATTTAATAAAAATATTATTAATTGTCTACGAGAGCTAGTTTGTTATATTGGTCTTATATATGTATAATATTTTGTTTGCTAGTAGTGATCTTAGTTTATTGTACGAAATCAAGATATTTCTTACTAAAAATTTTGATATGGTTGATATGAATCAGATAGCTTATGTTATTGGCATTAAAGTATTCAAGAATAAATCTCAAGGATTACTAGGACTATTTGATAAAGGATATATTGATCACATCTTTTAGAGAAATTTAATATATGACTTTGCTTAACAAATGACAAAAGTAAAAAAGTTTTAATCAAAATAAGTGTCTTTAAATGACTTAGAAAATAATTAGATAAAAAATATTCTTTATGTATATATAGTTGAAAGTTTATTATATGCTAAAACCTATACAGACCATATATCAATTTTATAGTTGAAATACTATGTGTTACCTTAGGAATAAAATATAAAAGTGCTACAAAGAAAGTAATAAAATATCTTGAAGGGACGAAGGATTATATGCTCATATATATGAAATTATATCATTTTGAAATGATGGTATTTTCATATGTTAATTCTATAAATTACCTCGATAGTAGGAAGTTAACTTTACGTTTCATATTTATATTAGATGGAGGGTAATTTATAGAGAGAAATATAAAGCAATGTATTATTGCATTATAAATAATAGAAGTTAATTTTGTGACATGAGGCAACTAATCAAATTTTATGATTATAAAATTTTATCTCAAGACTTATTGTGATCATACTCAATTACTAAGTCGTTGAAGATATTTTGTGACATATCATAATAGTTTTTTTCCTCTAAGAATAATAAGTATTATAGCAATTCTATGCATTATAGTATAAAGTACTTAATGATTGAACTTGAGTTCCATCGTATTTATTATTGATCGATTCATTAAGACTTTACAGTCTAAGGTATTTGAAAGAACATGTTGTTATGATTGAGTTTATGAGCAACTCAAAAGATATAATGATGCATATTTGAGTGGCATTCTTATTTACATAATTAAAATTATTTGTTTATATTATCTTGTTAATATTTATGTGTGTATATATTATGATTGAATATATATAATAGAATTATTTTGATTAGATAAATTATATGGGTTAGTTTAGATTAGGATTCATAGTATTATGATACATAAAAGGAAGTATGACATTAATGACATACAATCACTATAACTCACATTAGTAGTTAGACTTAATATTATATTATTATGTTTATTGGACTTATTGATCTATTTTATAAAATTTGTGTGCACATATAAAATATTTTTTAAAAATTTTAGAATCCAATTAAATACAATTATTTTTAAATAATCATTTGCTTTATTTTATTTTGATTTTGATTTTTTATATTTTATAAATTAATAAGTCAAGTGAATGAATGTTAGATTATGTGACCCTATCTAATTTAGTAAGATATATTATAGATCTGAATTGATTCTTATTATAATTATCGACCAATAGAAATAAAATCTAATTATGGTAGGATTTATTAAGAAATAACTTTAATGGTAAGAATTCTCCTGATTACTTATCTTAGACTCTTATATCTAAATAGATAGATCTTCTTAGGGATTTAATACATAATGTAACGTGATGTTAAGTTATAACGTTCACAGATTATATATTTTCTCTCATCTCCCATTGATCCTTAGATGATAGAAAAAGAAAAAAAAACTATTCTAATTTTTCTTACAAATCGATACCGTTTTAACCTTTGGATCGAATGACAGCATGCTTACAGATCAAATAAAATATTTTTTGAATAGGATCAAAAGATATGCATTCATAATATTTGATATATCATTATTTGATTTCAGTTTTTAGCATTAAAATTTTTCACGTTTCACATAGTAACATAATTGTATTTGTAATCATACAAAAGGTAGCTAATGGGCTTTCACATCATGCAAGAACTAAATCTTTAGATAATACTTAGCATGAAGAGTCGCCTTCTGCATTAAATTTTTTTAGTTTCCTGAGACGCAAACGATGGTGGTTCTATTCAACTTCGTAAGTTGTGGTTTATGATTTGTCTTCTTTCGGAAAATTCGTTCCTCTTTGTGAAATGGTAAAGCCAAGACATTGCATGGAATCGATGATGCTGGGATCTATCTACAGGAACGCCACCTGAAGCAAAAGAACTCGGTGGATATTCTCCAAGTCCGAGGCCTCTGATCTTTTCATTATTGTGAGTTTATAACCTGACAACTTTTGACTCAATCTGGCTGACACCCCCGCAATTACCATTCATTTAAAGGATTAAGTGATAAAGCAAATGAAGTACCTCATTTCAGCCAAAGCAGTAAGCCTCCAGAAATTGCCTGACACCTTCAGGGTCTGTCGAAAATATAGAACACCCTAATTAGAATCTGCTTTCAGCAAACATTAACTTCAAACCTGTCATAAAGCAAGTAGCGTGTTGCCTAAAATATACGAGTTTGATGTTCCTACTTCAGGATCACAAATCACTCGACACTGTCATGTATGCTTCCTGGAGTCAAGTCAACAAGCGAGATGTGATGTTCAATATCAAACCCGTTGATAATAACAAGATGCAACAGTGCAGCAGCACTTTACAATTGGATCCTTCCTCCTAAATAGTAGGATGACAATACATGAACTCAATTTACCATTTATTATATGATTTAAGCATTGTAAAATTAGAGTTGGTCAGATCCCTTAGGAAAATGCATCATGTTGGGTCAGTTTCCCACAGAATTACACAAGTTGACAAGCAGGAAATACTAAAACCTAAAATATGGTAACTAGAATTTGTCAAATCTCTTTAGGAGGGATACTTGCAGCTTGTCTTCTTACATACATGATGCAAGTTGTGAGAAAAAATTAATACTAATATTGAATACTTCTAAAATTGGACCTCCATTCCAGGAATGTAACACTTAACTTAAATCTCCTCATCATTTTATAGAAATTCACTCCCTTCTGATCTAATTCATGGCAATAAACCATCTTCTCAAGAGACTCCAAATCCAAGTCAATAAAGCAAGCCTGCAGACAACCACAAAATGTTATATTTGACTAAATTATTTGGCAATGTAATTAAAGAAACAACAATAATTTTAATGAGCTAACTTGTTGTTTCCTGCCAAAATGATAAAAAAAACATTCAGATTAGCATTGGTTTGAAGAAAAACATTTAAATTGCAATGAGTATCAAAAGTATCTATTACATCAGATATGAATTGGCACATGGCACAGATATGCCGAATGGAAAAACATTAAACCTGTTCACCAATTACAGCATAGGTGTGTTTCCAGTCTCAGGCTATATCACACCACATATAAAACTTCAAAGCAGAGCAACTCAAAAAAATTAGTGCAGCATAGAAAATTAGAACTATCTTATCATAAAAAAGACCTGGAATGAATTTATAGCATGAGAGCTGCACATGCTTGTGTGCAAATTTGATGGTGACAACAACAAAAATAAGAGATCTAGTCAAGTAGTTCTGGTGGTCAGAAAATATGACCAGCAATGGTGGTTGATTCACTCGCTAATCACTCATGTCTCTAGTATCAACAAAAAACAATAAAAAAAATTACAGACATAAATAAATAAGAAACTGTAGATGGTTATATACCTTGTAGTCATAGCTTTGAAATAATGATTTGAAAAATACAGAATTATCATATGTAATGTGACCATCCGCTGTGGGTCTAAAGCTGATCATGGGACTAGAATTCTATGCAGTAGCAGCCATAAGATATTTTCAATGGTAGAATGTAAGAAAGAAAACAGATGCAAAAGTTTAGTATCGCTTAAATTCGTCCACAAGTGAGATGCATGGAGGTACCAGAGGACTAGCTTTGGCTCAAGAAAAGAAGTCCAGGATAACAGTACCGTGCCTCCAAGCATCTTACATGTCAATGATAAAATCATATCATTGGAAGAAAATGTGTGGTCTCACACCACTAACATATAATGTGGCAAGCAAACTTCAGACTATTGATCTATACGATAATCTTATTGCAATCTCTTTGCTCCTTATTATAGGTGTCAAATACAAGACAAAAAGGAAAATACATTACATGGAAAGATTATACTTGCATTAAATCGAATAAATCATATACTCTTTTCTTCTTCAAAGAATATTAATTTCCATATCCGATTTGGAGAATGATCTTTTGTTTTTATGATGTTATTAACTGATAAATATTAGTAAAGATAAATCTTTCTAGAGATAAAATCTTCGATCAAGATTTGCAATCTTCAATTAGAATCAAAATTTAATTTCTTCCCTTTTTTCATACTTATTCCCTTTTTCTTGTCTCTCAAGAATTTATGAAACTTAACTAGAAATATTGAAGATGTTGTCATGTGACAATTTATGATAATTATAAGCAAGGATTGAAAGCTTGACCAATTTGACATGGTTCGATCAATGTTCGATTAAAGATGTCTATTGAACACAAAAGAATATAATTTCTTTTATTCATTAATCTTTTCTATATACAAAAGAAGACATATATAGGCTAATTACAACCTGTACAATTAAGAAAATTGATTCTGTACAATATTTCATTCTAATTCATCTCTTATAATATAGGCTGATTTGATACTGAGGCCCAAAATTAGGGATAGATTTCCTTAGTTATGGGATTATAAAATCTCTTAATTATGGTATTCAGAATCCCTTAATCATAGGATTTTCAACACTCCCTCTCAAGTTGACTTGAAGATGTTACTTATTCCCAGCTTGCTAGATAGATCCTTATAAAAAGATCTTTAAAGCCCTTTGGTAAGAATATATGCTAATTGCTTCTCTATAAGAATATAAGGCATGCAAACAATTCCTTCTTCAATTTTCTCCATTATGAAATGTCGATCTACTAGATTACGAGCAATGTTGATAGCAACCTTATTATCGCAGTATAATCTCATGGAAGTAGTTTCAGCGGATATTTGTAATTCTTATAGAAGCATTTTTAGCCATAAGAGTTCACAAATACCTTCTACTATTGCTCTAAATTCTACTTTAGCATCTTTTAGCAATAACTGCTTGCTTCTTGTGATGGGGATATAAATATGAATAACCTTTGTATATGAACAAATACTAAAAGACCATAATACGCAGCAGAATTAAATGGAACCACAATCAAATAAAACACCAAGATATACGTGGAAAACCCCTTTAATGTGAAGGGTAAAAACTACAGGGCAAACTAGAGATAATCCACTATGAGAATAATGAATATACAAATCTCACTCTCTTGCCCTAAACCCTAGCAACAATCTCAAGAGAATAACTGGGATACAAGGATCACGTCACTGCCTACAATATCTAAAACCTCCCCAAGTAATCACAGCAAGAGTCTACTGTAGATTTGATCTAACCTGAGATGAGAACACTACTAAATGATTGAGAGCAGCCTCTCTGTGTTGTCCTTGTCTTCTTCTCTTTTTTTTTCTTCCTTTTCTGTCTTGTTTTCTTCCTTTTCTTTGGAATCTCGTAGCTATATTCTTCTCCCACGTTGCTACCTTATTTATGTCTTTTTCTGCCTCCAAAACGTAGTCACCACACTCCCTAATGTTAATTAGGGTTAGGTTAAGAGGGGGTGTGGGCTGTGGGTTGCCTAAGCCCACTATGGGCTGAATTTGTGGGCTGACAGTCCAACAACCTTCCCCTTTAGCCCATAAGGGAGGCTGTCCCATGATTCCTCAATGTGAAGCCATGCCGACCAGCTGTCGGCATATCTCCTGTCTTTCTTTTGATAAAGCTTTTGTCAACATGTCTGCTGTGTCATAGTTACCCATCTTGACAACACCAAAATTTTCAGACCTGTATGTAGCAAAAAACTCCCTCCGTGGTGTAGCATGATAAGAAACACCTGTGTCAATCACCTACTCAAGATCCTGACACGCACAAGAAAAAATATCATCAGAAGGAGACAAAATCAAATAATCACCACCTTGCATTGTATCTATAGTATTATCCTTTGACTCTGTAGACTCCACTTCTTTTCCCTTTTTCTTGTTCTTCTTAGGTTGCTTACATTGGTTCTTGTAATGTCCTTTCTCACCACAATTATAACAAACAATATCTTTTTTTATCTTGACTTGCTTCTACTTATGCGTGAACTGCTTATAGACTTTGACCTTCCTTTGTTCTCTGAGATAAGTGCTTGTAAATCATTATGAGATGTTGCCGAACCTCTTTCTACTCAACTCCTCATTCAACAAACTGCTTGTTACTTGACTCATAGTGACAACACCATCTGGCGCAGAATTATTGAGGGAAACCACTAGTGTCTCCCAACTTTCTAGTAATGAACTAAGAAGTAACAATACCTGCAACTCATCATCAAGAGACATTTTCATAGAGGATAACTGGTTAGTAATACTTTGCATTTCATTCAAATGTTCAGCAATAGAAGCACCCTCTCTAAATTTTAGGTTCATAAGTTTTCTGATAAAAAAAGCTTTTTTGCCAGCTGTTTTTCTTTCATAGAGACTTTCCAACTTTTTTCAAAGAGAATATGCAGAAATTTTAGTAGAAACATGGTGAAAGACACTATCATCAAGCCACTGTCGAATAAATCCAATTGTTTTTCGATCTAACCTCTTTCACTCATCATCTGTCATAGTTATGGGTTTTGCACTATCCCCTGCAAAGGTCCATACAAATCTTTGCAATACAAGAGATCTTTCATTCTTAGTTTCCATTTAAACTAATCATGCAAGAAATATTACTGGCCTCCATGTTCAAATACAAAATTTAAATCACCAAAATCCCTTTGCACTGATACCAATTGATGGGGATATAAACAGGAATAACCTTTGTATATGAACAAATACTAAAAGATCATAATACACAGCGGAATTAAATGAAACCACAATCAAATAGAATACCAAGATATATGTGGAAAATCCCTCCAATGTGAAGGGTAAAAACCACGGGGCAAACTAGAGATAATCCACTATGAGAATAATGAATATACAAATCTCAATCTCTTGCCCTAAACCCTAGCAACAATCTCAAGAGAATAACTGGGATACAAGGATCACGTCACTGCCTACAATATCTAAAACCTCCTCAAGTAATCACAGCAAGAGTCTACTGTAGATTTGATCTAACCTGAGATGAGAACACTACTAGATGATTGAGAACAACCTCTCTATGTTGTCCTTATCTTCTTCCCTTTTTTTCTCTTCCTTTTCTGTCTTGTTTTCTTCCTTTTCTTTGGAATCCCGTGGCTATATTCTTCTCCCATGTTGCTGCCCTATTTATGCCTTTTTCTACCTACAAAACGTAGCCACCACACCCCCCTAATGTTAATTAGAGTTAGGTAAAGAAGGGGTGTGGGCTGTGGGTTGCCCAAGCCCACTATGGGTTGAATTTGTGGGCTGCCAGCCCAACATCTTATTCCTCCAAATCACCAAATTCTCTTTAACAAATTTACAATATAATATCTCAATTAGTCTCATATCGGAAATTGACAAGATTAAGATTGATTTATAAGGGTCTGATGAGTATATTATTATCAACTTTAACTTAAACAGTTTTGCTAGTGGTTTGGTCAAAAGAAGTTGATAGGTCAGTTAGCAAATGCCTTAATTCTCATATCTAAAAATCCTATATATTATCTTTAAATATACTTCATATAGTGAATGTATAAATTGACTCACTACACTTATAGTAAATGTCAAGTCTAAACGATTTGATTTTATCTACAGTGACACTTACTTTGAGAAGGACATCCCAATTTATGATTGAGATCTATTGGAGTGTCCACAAGTTTACAATCAAGCATCCTTGTTTTTTTAGAAGGTCTAAAGTGTATTTCCTTTATGAAACAAAAATCTCATTCTTTAATCTCGTTATTTCCATGCCCAAGAAATATCTGAGTTGGTCAAGATCTTTAATTTCAAACTCTTTAGCTAAGATATGCTTCAATTATCCAATTCTAATACATCATTGCTTATTAGGATGATCTCATTCCCATAAACTAAAATAATAGCAATATCTCCCTTATATGAGTGTTTATAAAACATTAGATGGTTGAAGTGACTTTGAGTGTAACTATGGCCAGGAACTGACTTATATGAGTGTTTATAAAACATAAAAATATCTTCACAGCTTGCATATGTTATTCAAACCATACAAATTATCAAAGCCGGGTGATAGATCCATGATACTTCTTCCCCCATTTCTCTATTAAGAAAGATATTTTTCACATTTAATTGATGTAAAAGCCATTCAAAATTAGCTGCAAGAGATAACAATACTTGAATAGTATTTAGTTTTGCAACCGGAGCAAATGTTTTTGATAGTCAATATCATATATTTGAGTAAATCCTTTTGCAACCAATTTGACTTTGTATTTTTCAATAGAACCATCTGCCTTATATTTAACAGTAAACACCCATTTGCATCTCACTAGATTCTTCCCTTTTGGCAGATAGTTCTCATCTCCTCCATAATTGCATCTCTACATTCTGGAATTAATAAAGCATCATGTATATTTTTTAGAATTTCTAAACTAGACAAGTGAGTTCCAAAAGCTTTAAAGGCCAGAGACAATCTATGATAAGACATATTTAAATATAAGATGCATCGGATAAGATCTAATTCCTTTCCTAATGGCAATGAAACATCAAGATCTGACGAAAGAATAGAGTCACCTGTGTCAACGTCTGAATCTGCTATCAATTCATACTCTTGGTAGTATTCAGGAGGGTGAACAACGACCTTTTCTAGATTTCACTATCTTGAATACGCACAAAGCTCAGGTGCAATCATAGTGATACATAGTGATATCTCTCCCTGAATTAGGCTATACAATAGCATGTTGTAGAGTTGAAGATTGGGGTAGTGGTGTTGGAGATTTGGATTTAGGAGTATCAATAGGACTAGTTAGTTGTTGGCTATGTACGTTTGGTAGAGTAAAAGGAGATGAATCTAACAAAGAAATAGTGATTGGTAGAAACAATTCCCAAAAACAATCTTCTTAGGTAGATTTCTCTCTATGAAGATGAATTTTTTAGATGTTTGGTTTTCAAAGAATGTGACATCCATGGTGACAAATATTTTTTTCGATACAGGATCATAACATTTGTAACCCTTTTAAGTGGAGGAGCAGCCAAATGAACACACTTTAATGCATGAGGTTCAAGTTTACTTTGATCATGGTTATGAATATGGACAAAAACAATACATCCAAATACCTTTAGTGGAAGAGAGTTAATCAGTTTCACATGTGGATAAATAGAGGATAAACGATCAAGAGGTGTTTAAAATTTAAATATTTTGGTAGGCATTTGATTAATGAAGTAGTAAGAATCACATCTCCCCAAAGATATTTAGGAACATAAGTGGTAAATAAACGAGATCGTGCTACTTCGAGTAGGTGTTTATTTTTTCGTTCTGCAGTACCATCTGGTGGATTATTCTATGCTTTAACATGTAGGAACCGAGAAAAGTATTCTATACCATTGTCAGTTCTCAAAATGTAGATTTTTACTTGGAATTAATTTTGGATCATGTTATGAAAGTTCTTGAAAGTTTTTTCAACATCAGATTTTCTTTCTAGAAGTAAACCCAACATACACTTGTATAGTCATCAAAGAATATTATAAACCACTTGATTCCAGACAGATTTGTTACTTTAGAAGGACCCCAAATGTCACTATGTATAAGACTAAATGGTTTGGATTATTTGTAAGGCCAAGAAGAAAAAACAGTATGATGATGTTTAGCAAATTGACAAATTTCACATTGAAATAGAGATCTATCATGGTTCCTAAACAAGGAAGGTAAGAACTTTTGCAAATAAGGAAAGCTTGGGTAGCCTAGTTTATAGTGCCACAATATTATTTCACTACTAGTAGTAGGAGTGTTATTTATTGTCAATTGAACTTGTCCATTTCAAGTAGCATCCTCTTCAAGATAATAAAGTCCTTCACTCTCTTTAGCAATGCCAATCGTCTTCCCTGAATATAGGTCCTGAAATTCACAGTTCTAAGGAAAGAATTTAGTAACACAATACAAATCCTTTATGAGTTTACTAACAGCCAACAAGTTACAAGATAAGTTGAGAACATGAAGCACAAAATTTAACACAAAAAAATCTGTAATTGCATTGTCTTTTCTTGCTATAGAAAAAAGTGATCCATCAGCAACTTTTATTTTAGAGTTTCCTGGACAAGGTGTAGGAGGAAAACAAGTGTGAAAGGCTACTCAGATGGTCTGTTGCACTTAACTCTACGATCCAAGGAGCCTTAAGACCAAAAGAAGCAAACAAAGCAGTGAAAAAATTCTTTCTAGGCCAACGAGCAAGATGATGAAGGAGAAGGATTGGGATTTTGGGACTAGTTCAGAAATTTAAACAGTTGCTTAATTTGTTCCTTGTTGAACAGAGGCGTTTCAGCTCCTTTAGAGGTGGTGGCAGATTGATTGTCTCTTTGAAAACCTTCGCTACTAGCCTTATCTGGAACTCGATTGTTCTTCTAGTTTGTTAGTTTTCAATGTATCTTCCAACAAGTTTCTCGTGTCTTGGTTTATTGTAAAAATCATACCATACTTTGCTTTTATCATCCCCCTTCCTTTGATTACATTGCACAGCATTAGCAGAAGAATTAATTTCAATTGTCATAATAAGTGCAGAATTTTTTGCACCCATAGATGGAGTAGAAGATCTCATGTCTTCTACTTTCCTCCCTCCTAACTTTGGAGAAAATAGCTTAGAGAGATGGCAATGGATCCTTTACCAATATCCGTCCACAATCTTCATCTAGTTCTTTATTTAAACCTGCCAAAAATTAAAAGGCTCAATCCCTCTCAAGCATTTTTATGTATCAAGCATTATCAGCAACACATGCCACTCAAAATCATAAAAAATATCAAGCTCTTGCCAAAGTGTCTTTAAGGTATTCAAGTATTTTGTAACACTAGTATTATCTTGTTTAAGCTCTTTGATCTTGCTTATAATCTCAAATACTTAGGCTAAATTTCCCATATTTGAATACGTCTCAACCACAACATCCAATAACTCTTTTGTTGTTAGTAAAAACATATATGTTTGGTCAATTTCTAATTCCATAAAGTTTATCAATCATGATATGATTATGGAATTTTTAGAATCCCATACCTAAAACTTGGGATCATCCTCTGCAAGTGTCGTTGTTGATTCGATCAAATAGCCGATCTTTTCTCTTCCTCGAATATGTAACTTTATGGACTGAGACTAACGAAAAAAGTTCTGTCCGTTGAGTTTATGCATTGTGAAAAGCAAGGATGGATTGTCACCTAAGATATTTGTTGAAGATGGTAGTATCTGGTTTCATATTCTCTCCTCCATACATAATAGCATAGGTTCCTCACAAGGAAGAAGAAATAGTTGGAGCTAATCCGAAGAGTGGCAGAATAGAAGAAAAGACTTCTAGCAATTAAGGATGAAAGAAAGAAGAAAAACATTTCCTATAAGAACCAGGCTTTGATCCCTTGAACACAAGAGAATATATATACAAAGGAAGACATATATAGGTTGATTACAACATGTACAACTAAGGAAATTGATGCTGTACAATATTTCATTCTAATTCATCTCCTATAATATGAGATGATTTGATACTGATTTAAGTGGCCCAAAATAGGGGATAGATTCCCTTAAATATAGGACTCAGAATCCCTTAATCATGGGATTTTCTACATCTATATATATAATATATATTTTCTAAGGTAACGTGACAACCTTCTCGTGCTCATGATGATTTCACACGACAGTTGCTTGCTGTTTGCTACTCGCCGTCGCTGCCTCCTTTTCTTCTTCCTTCTTCCTTTTCTACTTCCACCTTTCCTTATTCTCTTCTTTCTTCCTTCTTCCTTCCCTCTCCCTTCCTAATGATTCAGGATACATTCTAGTGTACCAACACATGGACGGACCGACGAACACATGGACGGACCGAACCCATACCAATCTGCCATAGACCACTGCTGGTCCAATAAATGAAATTGAGAACCTTGTAAGATATCCCTAAACTAAACAAATTTATTCAAACAAAAATAACTAAAATGGTATGGCACACCATATGTTTTGTTCCAATGTATGAGATGTGAAGTCAATTAACCTTTGTTTTCCTAGTGCCAAATGTTTTACCTCATTATATTAGGGGTATTATATGCTTCAATGTAAGCAAATGTTTCTCAAGTTGTTATTGTTGTACAATCCTCAAATTCATTCTTATTATTGTTCCTAAGTGACCCATGGTGCTAAATTAACTACGGTCCTATTTCATAACATCAGCATTAGAGATGATAGAGAACCTCTTCACTCTCCATTCTTCCCATTAAATTTGTTTATCAACTTCTATAACTAAGGAGAAAAGCGATAGGGAGACCACTGCAGCTACTGGCCCCTTAGTCTGTTAGCATTTGTAGCCTACAGGCCGAAGAGCTTGCTTGTTAGTGGGCCTGTGCATACCAGGTGGACTCACTCTGTGAGCACCGGGCTTCGTAGCCTGCAACCCTGGGATGGGTGATATACTTTGAGGTGGATAATCTAATCCATGTTCTGTTGGATTGACCTCGTATCAAGTAACAATTTGATGTGGTCATAAACTTAGTCCAAGGAGGCCAGTTGGTTAGCTGCAAGCAGTTGTCATTGAGCCCTTCATAGGTCAGCCTGCAGGGCTGAAAACCCAGTTGGCTCACTCAATGGCTAGTTGCAACAGCACTGCACTTCTTGTTTTCTTTTTCTTTTAATCTAACCTTTCCTTTCCATTGTTTGCAATATACCATCAAAGGGTTGGCAACCAATCTTTCTTATGCACAATCAATTTGCTAGCACCTATAGTCTTCTTATTTCCTACCTTTAGTTGATCTTTTTCCCAAATGATAATTACCATAGCATATGTTAGAGATCATACTCTCAAGTAGGAACATAGGAGGAAATAAAATTGGATCTTAAAGAAAGATAGCCTCACAGTCAAACAATACCTACGTCATAAATCACTGAGATCCAAAGAAAAAGAAAAGTTTCCTTCCAGGAAACATATTCTTATAAATAATTACATCATATTATTAAATCAAAACCCATAATAGAACAAAATAGATTTCATACAGATCTAAGATTGTGATGAGAAAGCATGAATAATTCCAAGATTTAAAGAGTGATGAGTAATGGTTCTCTGCTTAAATTAAACATATGACAAAAAAAAGTTAACAGAAGAGAAAATCAACAGAAGAAAAGATCCTACCTTCTCCCTAATGAAGATGCCACACCATCCTCTCCTTGCTGTTGCTGACAACTCCCTCTTCCCTGTTGTCGGTCTCGCTCCCTGGTGACTTGAGAGGAGATTCAAGAGCGATTTTATAAGTTAGATAACCCTACCTGTCCAAAAATGTAAAAATTCCAAACTCCTCCAAGTCAAATTAATTAGGAATCACATTCCATTTTTAACCTGGATTCTTACTTTATTTACAGTAAACCAATTTGGTAACCAAGTACAAATCATGATAATTAATTATAAACAAATCAATTTTAATCTCTCGTTTACCCTCACAAAGTATTCAGGTCTAACACAAATAGTTCTCCCTGCTAAATCATCAAAGGCAAATTGATCAAGTTGGTGTATATGTAGTTTGCCTAATATAATTTTGCAACTTCAAAATACTTTTGTGCTCTAGATAGGCACATTCAGGGTTGATGTTATGATGTAAATTCTGCTACAAAGAAAACATTGAGCACAAAAACTCTGATGATGTACTCAACTGAATGTAGGTGTTCCCAACTATAGGTTCAAAATGTTTAAAGAGAAAGGACAGACCATTTGTGAACCACATGTAAGTAGCTTAATGCATTAGAAAATAATCACTACCAAGTAAATTAAATCTAAGGAGAAATTATTACAAAAACATGGCATACGACTAGAACCAAATGAGCATGTTTATAATTTCCTCGGTTTTACAATTCTCAGTAACGACCCTTTAACTTTTGAACAATCAAGTACAATTTATTTACTATAAAAAAAATTCTTCCGACAGTACATACATTCAGACAGAATCTACATCACTCTTAAATTATCCCCACCCAAGATGAAGGTTGTGGAACAATACTCAGATTAGTTACAATACTTGAATAGAAGAAAATCATGTTTATCAACACAATTTGATCACAGCACATTGAATGAGATTGTGTATACACAAATGCAAAGTAATTTCATTTAGAAAAGAAGATAAGAAAGTGAGTTCAGCCAACCAGCCTCAACGTAGAGAAGTAGACAAATCCAATAAAAATAACAGACACATGCATCACATACGCTAATCTAAACATTAGGTTCTAAAGCTACATCTCCTCAAACATACATCAGAATCAGCAGGAGAAAGCTGTTTCGCAGTTCAACCAATAAACAAGGGTTACTTGGCAACAAATCTCATGCATCAAGGAGTCCACAAGAAACAGAATAACAGAAATGACAATAGAAGGATTCACTGAATAATGTTGTTTGTTGACAAAAGAATGTTTCTTGACAAGGAATCCTTATACTGATATTGTAGTATAAAGAGAAAATAGACAAAATAATGTTATGATCACACCCAAAAATGACAATAGAAGGTCTCAGGATTATAACAGGAGAAGGACAGTATCAGGTTTTTAACAGTGTTTTGGCTGAAAAGCATGATTTCAGGCAGAAAGAATGGAAATAAAAGTAGGGATTTTACATTTAATAAAAAACACTCCTCTGTATTAAAAAAACACACATTTCTTTAGAAAAGGTGTAGTTGTATAAATTTCATATTTGCTTAATTGATTCCTTAGTCATTTCTTTCTTCATCTTCTTCCCTCTCAATCTTTTTTGCTGCCGATAAGGAGCTGTAGTAATGAATCCTATGTAATTGAATGATCACTAAGGAATAAATTCCATCAAGAACCTTGTCATCCATCCAAAACTTGGAGACAATTTTTTTTCTGATTTTAAATCATCTTATGTTTTTATATTGAGAAAATCAGCTTTTTTTTCTCTTTTTGGTTTCTTTAAATTTTTTTCTTTGATGTTTTTTTGGTCCCTACACTTTCTTTTTATTTTCTTTTAATATTTATGTCAACACACTGCCATTCACCATGTTTTGCATGAGGCATGTACCATGCAAGCCATCAGATAACACAAAGTCATGCATGAAAATTCAACCCATGGTTATGTTAATGCTACAAATTCTCTTGGTGTCATGTCTTGTATTATGAGTAATACTTTTCACATTCCGCCCTGGATAATGTACAGTGTTTTGCATGAATCATGTCCTAGGTAATGACAAGTCAGTTGAAGCCAAAATGTCTATGAGACTTGACCAATAGTCAAAATACTCAAAAGTAGTACTGCACTAAAAAAACTAATTAATCACATCCTGGATATTGAGTAGATTTTTCACATATCATGCTGGTGTTTAGCATTTATTATCATGGAAAAATGAATTAATCTACCTCTTCATTTGAAACTAACCACTAAGATACAGTACACCTATTCATTTCATCCCCATTCCCTGTAAAATATATCTTCAGCTACTTCATGACAGTGATCACAAATTCTGAACTTCCAAGTCTAATGTTTGGGTATAAAATACCCATCAGAATAGAAGCCTTATACAGAATAAAATATATAAACTATCACACAGTGTCAAACCATTTTTTATATACTAGAACAATTACTTATTGGAGAGAAAATATAAGGAAGCTAAAAGTGCTTCATCTAAATTGTAGTGGACATGCAACTATTTCCACAACAAACAAATACTGCAAGTATTATGTTATATTCAACTAAAGCTAGGTATATTGAATAGACAGTAATTCTGGAAACCTACCCGGTATGAGTTTCTTCTTTTTCAAGTAAAATACTATGCCTTTCAATGCTATATAAGTAGAAACAATTGAAGGAAAAAAAGCTGATAGAATAGTTTTTTGTTCCCTATTGAGAGGTTTTATGTCGATGCTGGTTTCATAACCTATTGGACCAGTGTCCCAATATACCAACTCATATTGCCTAATATTATTGAATAAAAGAAACAGAGAATAAATTGTATGTATACATCTATTATGATATATGTTTCAATGCTCATACGTATTAATCTGAATTGGCACTTAAAACCTTGATGAAAATAAATAACTTTTGACTATAGTTTCGGAACCAAAGAATAAAATGCAATGTGGTGTCTCCATTATGACTATATATTCATGAGAATTTGGTACTTGATACAGAACATTAGTTATGGCGGAGAGGTAAGCATCCTTGTCCCATTAATACAAATTATTCAGTCAGCACAGTTAGCATAGACATGCTATGCAACAAGTTTAATGTCTCATTGCTGTATCAAGGAGCATCAATCAAAACATTCAGGATATTCTTCAGAAAGATTACAGGTGGCAGGCAGTAGAGAAACACTTAGACTATTAAACCTTATGTTATGAACTAGCTAGGGAGAATTTATAGAAGAAAGGCAAAAACTGTGAACTTCAAAATGGTACCAACCAAGGATTGAAATTTTGTCTCGTATCAGAGTTTTGAGCTTTGTTCGGCATGGTACGATACAGTGTACCGAGTGGTATATCTAATTTAGATGTAAAATCCTCCAAAAATACCTGAAAAAAAATTTTGAATAAGATTTTTAAGTTAGAAATAAATATAGTAATAGTATAATTTTAGCAAAATCAATGTAAATTAGGTAAGAATAGTGTCACATATCTTTTTCGGGCTTTAAGGAATAACCTTGTACGAGGTTCGTATTTCGGTCCGTTACGAATTGTCCTTCTGTAAATATTAAAATATCTACAGAAAAATCATTTGAATTGTTAGATTATTTTGTTACAATATAAACTTTAAAATTCAAATGAATTAAATAATCACATATATAAATATACCTGATTGTTGATTCTACCACCAAACTGAATAACGGGCCTCCACGGGTGGTGGATCAAGGTCCTCGATCCTATGCATCTGCATATTAATATGATATGTTTGTTTGACCGAATCCTAAAATTGATCCCACGACATAGTGTATTGATACACCGTATGTCATTGGTGCATCAATGTAGTGATGATCATAGGTTGATCATCATGAATCACATTTGTCCGAAACGGCTCCTGAGGCATGTATTAGTGAATGTCAGAGCTTCCATTTTCACTACTGACCTGTTGCTCCATATTATACTGTTGCTCGGAGAAGTATGACCAATCATCACCATATTGTTGTTAGTCGTATGATTCTCCATAATACGACGATTGTGAATATAATGAGCTTCATTCTATGCCTACATCATGTAGGCTCTATTGCATCTGTTCAAATTCATCCACTGCATTCCCCTTCCGCGCATAAACTTGACTAGTACCTTGTCAATTTGACTGTTAGAACACTGTTACAGGTCGGTAACGGTTGATTTCGACCGTTACCGACTTGTGCCAGGCGGTAACGGTCGAAATCAATCGTTACCGATCTGTGCCAAGCAGTAACGATCAAAATTTTGATCGTTACCGCCTGATATAGCCCCGCATCATCCGATACGGGGCGATATCCAGTGTTCCGCCTAGTAATGTGCGGTCCGCGTACCGGTTTGCTGGTGGACCAGTACGTACCGCCCGTACCAGGCGGTATTATTTGAAATTAAAAACCTTGATACCAACTAAACAACATAATAAGTGGTCCATATGTTAGCCTGTTGTTTATACATAACATTTGCATCATGTGCATATTTATCACTGGAGAGCACATTGTTTGTCTAAATACTACAGTAATTGTTACACAACCAAACCAGGTTAGGATGCATCAGAAGTGCAGTAACAAAAACAAGGCATACAATGGAGGAAAGGAAGAGTGACCTAGTAAGCAAACAAAGCAACTTTGAGCTAATAAACGGAATTTGATCTTGAAGAGGATGATAAATGATAGTATAACTAATGGATCACCAATAAAAGCCCATGACTGCATAAAGCTACCTAATACTGTCTTTGGTCTCTAAGGAGACATTCCAGTGGTCAAGTCATCATGAAGTGAATAGTCTAAGTCTACCATAAGCATTTAATATGCATGTTTTGTAATACTTGAATGGAAGGAGGTAAATTAAAAAAAAATCCAGGGTTTTATTATCAATATACATGCATTTCACTATTATGAGATCACATGACATTAATATTCTATATGTGACAGATGTGACATTTTAACCAATTCTAGTAAATCACTCCAACTACTGGGTTAAACACAACAGAGTTCTATGATGGGCGTTTACTTGAAATGGCCATCTATCAGTCAGGAAGTTAATAAACCCAAGAACCATAAAGATGGACAAAGAGAATGTCTAGATCTGCAGAAAGCATGTGTTTTCATTCAAATGAAGAAGATCTTATGGTGTTTCCTTGATTGCTAACCAGATCTGACTGCTCTGCCAGTTCAACTTCAACAACCTTACAAGAAATTAAACATGTAAAGGCAGATAATTGCATCTTATAATTTAAACAAAGCTGGAGAATCTGACATGTTCCCTAGAAAAGGAAGACTCTTTAGGTTAAAAAAATGACTTATACTATGGCTTGGTAAGTTAAAGAATGCAAATGCACCTAATAATTATGCAAAAAGCTGTAACACTTTGACTAATGTTTGTGGGTGAAAATCAAAGCTAAGATCATAAACCATTTGAAGTAGCAAACATATGTTTCATTAAGGGACAAGGCTGATATTGAAATGGCTCCCTCATCTCAATGGATCATTGGATGACCTAAAGAAAAAGGTTTTTGGTAGCATTAGAAAGTCCAAAAGCACAAGTGTCCAACATGTACAATTGTCTTAAACTTTGGTTTCAAGTGGGCCTATGTTAGATAGAGTTTGATCATGTCATACAACTTTAAAATCCAGATTTCATGAAATATCAAGTTTGATTTATTTGATTTTGGTGTCTTTCAAGCACAATATCAATTATAGAAGTATTTGAGTCATCCTGTGTAGATTAGAGCAGTCATTACACAAAATATCAAGTGCAACCATTTATCAAGATGGAAAAGAGAATTCTTATTGGTTTTCAATGGCACTAACTTCCAGGATTCAAAAATAACTAACACATCAAACATAACTAACACAGAGACAAGAGTAGTTAGGCACAATGACTAGCCAAACCAGAATTCAATTGGAAAACAACAAGATTCAACACCCAGCAGATAAGTTAACTATCACTACAACAAGGTCACCCGAAACATCATATGATGATAAGACAAACAGTATTTGCCAATCCAAACAGGAATCATTGTGGTACCGATCACATCCCCCGGACAAGGCCACCAATTAATTACTCGGAAGGGAGGCGAAAGAGGAATAATTACTGTACAGAGGGAGGAGATCCACCGGAATCGATTGATCAATCAGAATGCGAGTCGTAGCCACCACCAGCGGAATCGTATTCTTCCGAGGAGGAGGAAGAAGCGGAGGACGAGGAGAGAGAATAGCGGTAGGTGTAGCGGCGGCCGCGGTTGCGGGGTTCGTCGGGGAGGGAAGGGGGGATGCAGAAGAAGGAGAAGACGCAGATGGCGAGGCGGCGGAGGTGGCGGAGGGGGAGGCAGCAGAGGAGGTCGAGCACCTCCTCGCTGCTCAGCCGCTCCGGGTTGCAGGCCACATATTGGCAGGCCTCCGCCGAGGCCCTCGCTACCGCCGTCACCCACCCCGCGTTGAACACCATCCCCTCTTCCCTCCTGTCTCCTCTTCTCCCTCTTTTCTCCTTCCCTCTTCTATATACCCCTTCTCTTCAATCCCTTCGTTTTCTTCTTCCTCCTCTAATTGGGCATCGTCTCCTCTGGTCCGCGGGAGATGCAGAGAAAAGACCGTAGGAGAGACCGAGCCATTTTTAAACCGACGACGGGAGAGGAGTAGGGTTAACACTGACGTGTTTTAGATTGACCTGAATTGGACTTTATGGCGTAGCATCAGGTGGAGCCCACGACGTGGGTAAACGTGGGTGAACGAGACTAGCGTGTCTTTGGGGACTTTGAGAACTAGGGAGGATGTTTCGTCCTAATTGCGAACTTATAAGGATTGGAGGCGCTAGCGTCGATGGTCACCGTTGGATTCTGGGCAGCACGAATCTCGACGTGAGTGGTGATTATGCTTTGTGATTAGTGTTTTCTGGCGATTGCTGTTTGTCCAAATCTTGATGCATTTTATGATTGTAAATTCTACCTAATACCACGTCCTCCGCAAGCGATTGCAGGCGCGAAAGATCAGCGAGAAACGCATCCTACCGTTAGATCCGAAATCGCACGAATCAAGATGTGCACGGTAATTTGCTTTGTGACTGGTGTTTTTTGGCAGTAACTGCTTGTGTATGAAGTAAGATGACTGGTTGAGAAATAATTACATGATTAAATCTGTCAAGGAGGTTTGCATTCATGTGCAACTTTAAACAATTGCAAATAAATTATATGAATAAAGAGGGGAAGAATTCAACCCTATACCAATTGGAAAGATTCAGATCTTCATATATATACGCGGATAAATTAGATTTGTTTTGAAATGATAAGTCATGAAGACATGTTTTGATGCCAAAACCATAAAGTGGTCCGGAAAGATCTTTATCAAGCCAGTTAGTACTTTTAAAAATACGTCCGAAATTTCAAATCCACAAATTTTAATAAGTTGATCTTTAAATGAGTATCTAAATGATGTAATATCCTCCAAATTATTCAAAGGGAAGGTTTACGGGAAGAAGTGCATGATTTTTGAATCATCACGTGAGGCATTCGACTGGAATGAGTTCAGTAGGGCGATTGCTCCTTAATTTGTTTCGTTCTTTGTTCTCGTTCATCAATATTTTTTTTTCTTCATTTTATAACATTATGTCCTCCATTACATGTTCTTTATAAGTCTACATTTATTTCGCATAATTACATTCTGAACAAGGTAATACCATAACAAAATGAATCAATCATTCACCTTATTGCAATTTTTTCCAACCGTAAATAATTATATCGCAAATTAAGAAGCTCAAATTATAATTATATATATATATATATATATATATATATATATATATATATATATATATATATATATATATATATATATATAGGAATTCCATATAAAAGAGAAACTAAACTAAAACAAAAAAAAAAATTTATGAGTGTCATTCCTTATATTTCATAATAATTCTTGGGAATAATGACATATGAAAATCTATCAACATCATGTGACCAATATTTCAATCCTTTATGGTAAACATCATAATATTATATAATCAACATCTTAACATCATATTTTCGATACCTTAATAATACATGATTGACATAGGATCATCTCTTGAATATTATAATTATATTTACGATCAAACTATATCCTTTGGATTTGACATGGAACGATCTCGGAAGACATGTAACTACTTCGATATTAAATCATATTCCCAAATGTGATCCTAAAACCTCAATATAAAAGGTCCTCGGTGTTCTCAAAACTTTTTTTTATTAAAAAACTCAAATACTTACGACTCTTAAAAGACTCAAAATTTAACCAACACATCATGACAAAAATTAGCTTATGCTTTGGATAGGCTTTGTAAAGCACACTCTTAATATAATTTTATAAGGTCTAATATATCTCGAATTGGATGAATTCAAAATTTTCTTATACTAAGTTAAGAAAGATATAGAATAGGACTTCGATTAGCCCCAAATTAGTATTATAGTTAAATAACTAGAATATGCTTTAACATATTGGTGCATTAGGTAGGGAAAGGGCCTCCTAACATATCTTAAGAAAATTATATTGATTCCTCTTGGGCAAATCAAGAGAATCTCAGTCTCCCAAGTCCAACCTTCAAATCCATTGAAAACTCTATCTTCTCAATTCTTGAACCCGTTGCTCTCCATCGATTATTCTCCAACATGACAATCAATCACCCACTATTTACTCCACAATCCACTCCACTTCTATCCTCTATCACTATTCTTATCAAAGCATTCAACAACCTAGCCAACGAGTTTAGGCTTTGCCATGAGTTGTTCAAACCATCATTTCTTTCATTTTTCAGTTGGCTTAGTTAGCACAACAAAAGCCAACTCCTTTGGCCACACCTCCGTAGCTCCACCAACATCAGCACCTAACATTTTAGCGGATTCACAACCTCTCCCGGTAGAAACCCCTCTAGAGATGCAGTCACCCTAAAATACCCTATTGAATCTCATATTTTGATGATGAAATCAATTGATGTGTTTGTCATATAATATATATTTAAGTGATGCAGGACTAGCTTCAATCAGAAAAGATAAATCGATTAAAGCAGAAGGAATCAAACATTAAGCCGAAGCAACATGTTAGAAGATTGGACATTGGGTCGGAGGATTAGTTAACATATCGGCAGAAGGCTTCGGTTTGTGAATTCGGGCATCGGGTCAAGAAGATCGGACATTGCGCCAAGGAGATTGGATGTTACAAGAAGATAACATGTTGATTAGGCAATACATCGAAGGAGAGGATGATGTGTTGAAAGATCAGACAAAGCGCCGGAAGAACCAATGACATACCGCACAACATAGGATTCGCTTGTAATTGATTGTGTCTAGATCGAGTTAGTTTAGAGTCTCTTTAAGTCGGTTTAGAATATAATTAGACCAACTCAATTAGAGGCTAACTGGGCCTAAGTTTGGGCTATGTTGGGCCAAATGAAAAAGCACAAACAATGACCCAACAAGTGAAACCATCATAGCACAGTCTCCGAGACTATGTCAGGCGATAGTATCGCTGGTCTGGGTGGTGGTATCACCTAGACACAGTCTCTTAGAGACTGTCAGGTGGTGGTACTGCTAGACTGGGTGGTAGTGCTAGTGCTGCAGGTGGTGGTACTGGCAGGACCCGAGAAACTCAATATGAGATATTTTTAGGCTCCAAGTTTGAATCCACTTGAGGCCTATAAATACCCCTCTCATCCCTGGTTAACATACACAAGAATTGAGAGTAAAAAAATATAAAAATATTGTTATAATCTTGTGATAACTCATCTCAAGCTCTAAGAGTTAATGTGGTTTAAGAGAAGAGTAAGTGAGGGTATAAAGGTTCTCTCTTGAACCTATCAAAAGGAGAATTAGGTATAAAAGGGTAGTTGATCTTCGCCCATTGAAGGAAGATCTTAGTGGATGCCAGTGACCTCGACAGAAGAGGAATCGGGAGTGGATATAAGTCACGATGACCGAACCACTATAAAACTTGGTTTGCAGTTCTATTCTTGCTATTTACCTTTACTACAAACTACTTACTTGCTTTACTTCTATGCTTATGAATACGCTTTCAAAGTAAAGTATTTCCTATATGGGCTTTGTTTGAGATCCGTTTTTATCGTACGAAAAATTTTCAGACTAATATTTTTATCCACTGCACTAATTCACTTCCCCACCCCCCCACCTCTTAGTGCCGACTCGATCCTAATATGTCTTAGTGTAAAAAAATAAAGAACTAAATGAGTTAGACATATATTACTTGGAGATTCCTTCTTAAGTTTATGACCAACCTTTTGAGCTAGATCAACATTTCAAAAACATAATAAAATAACTTAAACATACTCATAACATATGATAGAAGTTCAAAATCATTAAAGCATATTAAGACCTTCACCACATAGATGACCCTTTACATTACTACTAACTTTATTATATATTGGACTTTCCTAACCACCTTATGAGGAGTGGTATAGGAGTGGTTTGCCGAGTTGCCTCTTAAATCAGTCTCCTCATTTGGTCAATTGGCTAAGAAGTTTCAGCTCTACTTCATTAGATACAAACTCTTGAAAAGTTGACATACTTCTTTTTGACAATACAACAAGAGGATAGTGAGATACTAGTAAATCATACTAGAAGATTTAATGAGGAGGTATGAATAGTCTCATATCATAATCCATCTATTTTTATCAATGTATATATTAGAGCCCTTTGCAATCTCGATTTTTCTAGTTGGCCATGACTACATACCCAAAACTCCTTTAAGAAGTTAATCAACATATGGTTATAAAGTCTTTGATCGTAGAGAAGATAAAGATAGAGACAAAAAAGCTTGTAAAAGAGGAGTGACCCTTACAGCAGACCCACATTGACCAACCAGAAAATGAAAGTCAACAAAGAGACAAAATCCCTTTAAATATGTCCCACATGAAACTTTTCTTATAAATAAAAGAAAAAGGACTCTCGCAAATGTCTCAATTGCTAAGGATACTACTAATAAAAAGAAATAAATCCAAATACTATACATTTCATCGAGATCACAGTTATGTCACAAAGGACAATTATATTAAAACAACAAGTTAAAAAGCTAATTCAAATAGGACATTTAGATTAATATCTCTCTAGAGCCCATGAGGCACCTCCTAGACCATAAGACCTCATTGAATATCAAGTGAACGTAATTGTTGGAGGCTCAACATAATGAGGAATAACAACACTGCTCATAAAATATATGCGAGAGAGTCTCAAGCCAAGAGATATAGATTTAATGAAGATCCAACTATTGTGTTCAAGGAAGAAAAGGTCGAACATCTTGATTCCGAATATGACAATACCCTAATTATATCTATGCAAATTGTCAATGCATTGGTGAAGATAATTTTGAATGACAAAGAGCTTCACTAATAGTTCTCTATTATGATGCCTTCCAAAAGAAAGGCTTGCCCACAAAAGATTTATTGCCCATCTCCTCTACACTAATTGATTTCATCGAAGACTCAATCACATCCCTGAAATAGACAACCTCTATATTATCTTTAGGTTGGGTGCTTGTTTAATGACAATGAAGACCAAGTTCCTGATCGTGGATGTTCCATATAATACATTCATTTGGTATCCGACCCATAGGTTGTCATCTCCACCTATTATAGGACACTGAAATTCTCAACCAACTCTAGAGTTAGAGAACTTAAAAGTAATCATTGGGAGTCTAAACAATGCTATTGAATTTCAATCACCCTCCTAAGAAAGATAAGCACTATAAATCTACTTCATAGATCCAAGAGACTCGATACCTCAATCGGCTCATCTAGAAGTAGGACATCCACTCATTGAAGTATTACTAGATCCATCTAGGCCAAACTGAATTGTTAAGGTCAGCTCAACACTATCAAAGGAGAAGAGGAACGAACTAGTCAGCTTCTTGTGCCTTAACTCCGAGACCTTCACTTGGTCACAAAGTAATATGATGAGCATTGATCGTTCTTTGGCATAACATCACTTCAATATCAATTTCAATTATTGTCCCATCTGGCAAAAGCCTTAGAGGTTTGCCTTTGGTCATCTATTAATAATTATAGAAGTAGATAAATTATTAAATATTTACTTTATCCGTGAGATCCATTATCATGAATGGCTTGCTAATGTAGTTATTATAAAAAAGAATAATAAAAAATAGAGAATACATGTTTATTTTCCTAATCTCAATAGAGTTTATCCTAAGGATAATTTCCCCTTGCCTCGAATCGATTAATTGGTCAACTCTATCTTAGGTCACGAGTAATTATCATTCATAGATGTCTTTTTGGGCTATAATCAAATAAAAATAACTAGATGTGATACATACTTTATTCATCACTGACAGAGGCTTGCATTATTATAAAATATTACCTTTTGAGCTTAAGAATATGATATGATCTATCAAACAATGGTCAATAAAATATTCCAAGCAATAAATAGGTAGGAACATGGAGTCATATGTAAATGACATATTGGTAAAGAGTTGTACGTTTGACACCCATTTAGTCGAATTAAAGGAAACATGTTTCACAATTAAGAAACTATTAGTAATATGTGCCTTACAAGTCAATCATATGAGTGATGACACGTGTGACATGATACACAATCTTTTTGTTTATTATTATTATTATTATTATTATTATTATATATATATATATATATATATTGTGATATCCATGGATTTGTGCAATGAGAATCGGATCGTGATGAGATCACGATAATGAGACTGATTCATCTTTAAACACAGATCCTAAATAATCATGGTCATAGGTTACTTGAGAGGGATATCGAGATAACCGGACAGACTAGTGTGCTGTATACCTATCTATATGATGGAGGTGGCTGGTCTCATAGTTGCTCGTGTGGGGACACTAGGGCTACAATGCAGGTGCTCATTGGAGAATGAGTTCACTAATTGATCCGCTCATGAAATGCTAGATGATCGATGATACCTCATTGTCAAATAACGATTTCATCATCCCAATGATGTACTTAGTCCTTAGACTTGAGACACCAAGAATATCCTATATAAGTACTCCACTCTTTGATACCAGACTTATAGGTTTGGAAGTCCTATATCTAGTACAACTAGTCATCGGGAGTGATAGTTAACCTTACGAGGGCTATTGAGTGTCAATAGAGGATCCTCCGCTCTCGATATCATGAGAGGAATATCCTATGTATTCTTACTCAAACAAATTCTTCACCAAGGTCATTCAGATTGAGAGAGAACGAGTTCTTCGGGAGAATATGATTAGAGCGAGACTCAAGAAGAAATCATATGGGCCTGACAACACCATGCCCGGTGTACGATCTTTAGGATATTATATGGATGAGAAACTATAGGTACATGATAACTGAGGATAAATATGTCTAAAGGATTAGATTCTCTTGTATCGTTTGAGGATTGTGACGTAGTGGCCTAGTATGTTCGTAGTCGATGAGTCGAGTGAATTATTATGAAGATAATAATTCACTGAGCCAGGAGTTCTGATAGGTATGACTCATGGCCAACTCGATATTAGGCCTAGAGGGTCATACATATATGGTAGATGTTATGATAAATAGATGTTCGAATATAAGATAATCGTCGGAGCTCCTATCTTATTGGATGTCCATTAAGCCCCTGAATTATTGGATCCTATAGATGAGATCCAATAAGAGTCAATGAGAGATTATTGGATAAAGATCCAATAATCTAAAAGGCTTAGGTAATTGGATGGAGATATAATACCCAATAGAGCAGGATCCATTAGGGTTAAGTTGACATAGGGCCTCTATAAACCAGAGAGAACTAAAGGGCTATAGGCTAGGCTTCTTAGTTGCCACCTCCTATTCTCCTCTCCCATTCTTCTCCAGGTGTGGAGATTTGGGTAGTGATTTGAGGAGCATCTTCGCAGCCTCTACCGTGTGGATCACCGTTAGAGAGGAGGACACTTGACCTCCTTCATCCTCTCCCATAGATTTACAAGATTTCTAGGATATACGATCTCCTTAAGTAATACAACTATCTCACATGTGGTTTTCAATTTCGTGAGTTTTTGCGCACCAATCTTCACACGATGATGAACACCTTTTGAGAAATTTGGGATTTTTGTTTTATGTTCTTCTGTTGCGCATATGATGTCATCCCTAAATTTCCCTACAATGGTATTAAAGCCATATTGTTCGTGCAAAAGGTTGGTTTTAAATTGCGTGTGTGTTTTAGAAAGACTTTTGACGTCAAAATCGTTGATGCAAAAGTGAGAAAGGGCAACAACTATTGTTGCCCTCGCAGATGGCAGCTTGGCTACCATCTACATGCAAGTAGGCAGCACAACCACTTGCAGGCAGAGCCGCCTACGCCCGACGATGACGACCACAACACATACCAGGGAAAGGGGATTAGGGCTTTTTTAGGAAAAGGACTATTTTGCCCCTATAAATTTTAAAAAATTCTAAAGTATGTTCTTTCCATCCAAATTACCAAAATATCCCTCATAATTCAGAAAATTTCTTACATGTATCAAATTTTAAAAAATATTAGTTAATTAAATTATTTAATTAACTATTATTATTATTATCTCATAGTCCTACATGGTGATGTGCATATGTGATGTATGATGTGGATGAATGATTATAGACCATGTGATATGTGTGTGATGTGATAATGATTATTATTATTATTATTGGGGTCTACGAGCCTCCAATTTTTTTCTTATTTATTATTGGGCTTGCGTGCCTGTAATTAAATTATAATTACATGATAAGATACAATGGGAGCGTGAAGGTGATAGTGGGGCCCACGAGGTTGAGACGAATGATCGCGACGCACGAAGATGTGTCGAGATGCCGACGAAACTAACGATGATGAGATGGACAATCACAGGGCATGGAGATGTGCCGTTACACACATAGATCTTGATATGAGTGATTAGACTCACTAACTCGATCTTGATCACATTAGGATGTGGTCCATTATCATCTAGTGTGATTGCTCATGTGATATATGATTGCTTGTACACCTACTATATATGTATATATATTTGCATGCGATGTAGATATATATTAAATATATATGTGTGTGACACATCATATTAAGAGACCAAATCAAAATTTCCTCTCTTGATAATATTAAGTCAGTAAATGTGAGACAATTAGATTGACCCATATGGCCTTCCATCGTTATAGGTAGGAGTTGATTCCTGAGGTAGGTTGAGTTAGTCGAGTCCCTCGAGGCTCACCTATATCGCGATTCAATATCTTACCTACGACATAAAGATGTCACCAGTGACCGGAGGACACAGTATGTTTGGTCGAGTCCCTTGAGGGTATATCATCGAATTAGACTCATCTTATAACGATGGTGATGACTTAACCAAACACCATGGTTGGTCGAGTCCCTCGAGGCCATGGTGGTTTAGAGGTTGAACAAGACGAGAATCACAAGGAGTTATAATTGGCAAGAGTTACCTACCTTTAGAGGCTTAGCGTGATTAGTTGAGGTTGTGTTAAGACGTCGATTGGATTACGATTCCCACTAGAGATCCGTCGGAGGTCTCCGATTCATATATCGGAGGGAGTTGTGTGTTTTGAGAGAAAATAGTGGGAGTAGATTAAGATATAAGTCCTTATCTTAATTATTTATTTTTATAAAATCTGCATGTTATTTATTTATGTTGCATCTTTATTTTTAGAAAAATATCGCTTTTAAATCCCTTACATGACATACTTGATATCAACCACCTCATTGGTCCAAATTATACGGATTGGCTCTATAACCTGAGAATTGTTCTCATGGTAGATAAAATCATATACGTCCTTGATACAGTGATATTTACGCTTGAGAAAGGGGCAAGCGAGGATGAGATCGCTCACTACGTGAAATAATGGATAACTCCACTCTTGCTCAGTGTTACATGTTGGGCTCCATGACTCCTAAGTTATAGAGACAACATGAAAAGATGGATGTCAGATCCATTCTCATACATCTCCGTAAATTGTTTAAGGAACATGGAAGGACTCAACGATATGAGATATCTAAGAGTCTCTTTCATACTAGGATGATTGAAGGGATACTGGTTCAGAACCATGTCTTAAAGATGATTGAATGGATAGAGAAACTCACAGGTCTAGGAATGGTCCTAGAGGATAGCCTATGTGTGGATCTTATGCTTCAGCCTCTACCAGATTCTTTTTCTCAGCTTAAGGTGATTCTCCCTAAATTTCTCAATATTTTGAGAGAGGCTGAGAGTACTATCAAGAAAAGCTAGTTCTCTATGCTGGTGAGACCAAAAAGAAAAGTAAGATAGAAAAGTTCTTTAAGAAGGGCAAGGGTAAGAGTAGACCGGGTAAAGCAAATATTGTAAAGAAAGACTCGATAAAGAACAAAGGCCAGTGCTTCCACTACGACAAAGATGGGCACTAGAAGATGAACTATAAATAGTATCTTATAGAGATTATGAAATAAAAGCTTAGAGAAGCTTTAGGTGTATTCATGATCAATCTCTATTTGTTATAATCTTATGACAACACATGAATATTAGATATCGGTAGTGCTTATCACATTTGCAATTTGTTGCAGGTTTTAGCAAGACCTAGGAGATTGGCGAGAGGCGAGATGGACCTCAAGATGGGCAATGAAGCAAGAGTTGCTATTGTTGCTATCAACGAGGTCACTTTACATATTTTTGGTGGAGCTATTATTGCATTAGATTCATGTTATTTTGTTCCCTCTATTATCAAAAACGTTACTTCCATTTCATGTTTGACTAGTTATAAAGTAATTTTTTAGAACAATAGTTATTCAATTATTAAGGATGATAAGATCATCAAAATAAGGACATCACATAATGGTTTGTTTATTCTAGATACTGCTCCACATATCATGAATATAAGTTAGTCTAAGAGAAAACGAGATGAGGTGAACAATGCATACTTGTAGCATTGTAGGGTACGTCATACCATGAAGGAAGGATTCAAAAGTTGCTAAAGGATGAATACTTAGATCCATTTGACTATGAGTCATATAAAACTTATGAGCCTTGCTTTCACGAAAAACTAACCAAATCTACATTTAGTGGAACTAGAGAAAGAGCCACTAAGTTGCTAGAACTCATACATAGTGATGTATGCGGTCCGATGTCAACTCATGCCATAGGTGGTTACTCATACTTTATTACTTTTACTAGCGATTTCTCAAGGGTATAGACATATGTACTTAATAAAGTACAAATTCGAGGCCTTCGAGAAATTTAGGGAGTACAAGAATGAAGTGAAGAATCAAACTGGAAAGAGTATTAAGACTCTTCGATCAGATCAAGGAGGTGAGTACTTGAGTATAGAGTTCACCCAGTTTCTTAAGGACCATGGGATTATGTCTCAATTGACACATCCTTATACACCTGTTCACCCAGTACTTGAGTATAGAGTTCACCCAGTGTCTTCTATATGAGGAATCACACACTATTAGACATGGTGCGGTCCATGATGAGTTTCGCCAATCTACCCATCTCATTCTAGGGATACGCCCTAGAGACCACAGCTTACCTTTTGAACAGACTTCCAACTAAGTTGGTAGTGTCTACAATATATGAGATAGAAAAAGGGAAGAAGCCCGATCTTAAGGTTGTTAAGATTTGGGGCTGCCCTACCCACATTAAGAGACACGATCCTGATAAGTTAGAATCTAGGATGGAGCAGTGCAAGTTGGTGGGATACCCTAAGGAAACTTAGGGTATTATTTCTATTATATAGAGGACCAAAAGATCTTTGTAGCTAAGAGACTAGTGTTACTTGAAAAGGAACATATTCTTGTAGAGATAATGGGAGCATGATAGAGTTGAGCGAGGTTGGAGAACCTAGCTCAAGTACCATTCCATAGCCCGAGTTTATTCAGGTACCTAGCACACAAGTTCTGACTTTAGGTAGGTCCGATAGAGTATCCCATCCCCTTGAAAGATATGTGAGACATATTAGAAGAGAGGATGTTGAGGATATTGATCCTCAGACCTACGAGGAGGCTATTACGAGTATAGACTCCGGAAAGTGGCAAGAGGCCATAAATTCTAAGATGGATTCCATATACTCTAATAAGATTTAGAACCTTATTGATGCACCCGAGGGTATTATACCCATTGATTACAAATGGATCTTCAAGAAGAAGATCAAAGTAGATAGAAATATATAGACTTATAAAGCAAGGCTAGTGGCTAAGGGGTATCGTCAAAGACAAGGTGTTGACTGTGACAAAATATTCTCACCCGTAGCCATGCTAAAATCTATTCAAATTCTGTTGGTTATTGCAGTACACTATGATTATAAGATCTAGCACATGGACGTGAAAATCGTGTTCCTCAATGGTAACCTCGAGGAGGTGGTATATATGATATTGTTTGATGGATTCGTGTCCAAAAAAAGTTCAGATAAGGTGTGCAGATTACTTAAGTCTATCTATAGACTAAAGCAAGCTTCCCAATGTTGAAACATTATATTTGATAAGGCGATCAGATCTTATGACTTCGTTAAGAATGAAGATGAGCCTTGTGTATACAGGAAGATAAGTGGGAGTGCTATCACCTTATTGGTGTTATATGTGGATGATATCTTGATCATTGAGAATAATGTAAGAATGCTCTCTATAGTAAAGACTTGGTTATCTAGATGTTTCTCCATGAAGGACTTAGGGGAAGCATCATATATCAAGGAGATTCAGATCTATAAAGATAGATCCAAGAGGATGCTTGGCTTGTCCCAATCCAAATACATAGACACTATTGTCAAAAGGTTTGACATGAAAAATTCCAAGGGAGATCTTATACCAATGAGACATGAGATATCACTTTCTAGGAGTATATCCCCAAAGACTCATAAAGAAAGGGCAAACATAGATAGGATACCCTATGCCTTAGCGATAGGGTCTATCATATATGCTATGTTATGTACTATGCCTGATATAGTACATGCTCTGAATGTCACGAGCAAGTATCAGATGGATCCAGACTTGGAGCATTGGAAAGCAGTAAAGTGTATCTAAGTACTTGAGAAGAACTAAGGATCTTTTACTTGTATATGGAGATAGTAGCCTAAAGTTTGAGGGCTACACAGACTCAAGTTTCCAGTCCAATGTCGATGATGACAAGTCTAATTTAGGGTATATGTTTACCCTAAATAGAGGAGCAATATGCTGGAAGAATTATAAGCAAGATACTACTATTGACTTAACCACAAACGCAGAGTACATTGCTGTGGTAGAGGTAGTAAAGGAGGGAGTATGGATGAAGAAGTTTATCACAGATATGGGAGTCGTACCGAGCAACGAGGAGCCGATTCCCTTGTAATATGATAACTATGGGCCGATTACTCAAATGAGGAAACTCGAGTCTCATCAGAAGTATTTTGAGGAGGTTCTAGTTTATTAGCGAGATCATGGCCTGAAGAGATATAGTAGTGAAAAGAGTTTCATTCGAAGATAATGTCATAGTTCTACTAATAAAGTGTTGTCTCAAATTGTTTTTGAGCGTCAAATAGGTGATACCACAATATCATGGACTTTGTTGGAATTGACGAAGTCGTAAGGCACCCTTGCGGTAAAGTCATGAATTTAGCTAGAGTTGCCTAAGTCGTGAAGCACCCTTACACTAACTTTTTGGACTTAGTTGGGACTGCCTAAGTCATGACGTGCCCCTGCAATATGTGTCTATAAACAGTAGCCAATTTGCAACCTCGCTCAGGTCCCGTAAGACTTGTAAAAGAGAAAGTTAATTAGTTCAAAAATGAGCGTCGGACAAGTCCCGACTACTGAATCTCAGATTTTGATGGTGAAACCAATTGATAGTGTTTATGATCTGATCTACGTTTTGAGTGACAAAGGAAGTTTTGATCAAGGAGAGATAATTAAAATAGGAAGAATCATGTTGGGCCGGAGAAAAATATGTCAGAAGATTAGACATCGCGTCGAAGGATCGATCGACGTATCGGCAGAAGGCTTCGGGCCATGGGTTTGGGCATCAGGCCAAGAAGAGCAAAAATTATGCCAAGGAAATCAGAGTTGTGGAGGTCAATTGGTCGATTGGGTAATAGCCCGCAAGAGAGGATGATGCGCCGAAGAATTAGACGAAGCGTCGATAAACCAATGACATGCCGGATAATATTTGATTCAAGCTTTACTATGGCCTCAATAGAAGGGGAATCAGTGGAGTGGATGTAGGTCACGACGACCGAACCACTATAAAAATCTGGTTTACATTTCTTTTATGTAATTTACCTTTACTGCAAACTACTTTATTTTCACTACGCTTTCAAGTTAAACATATTACCTATATAGGCTTTATTAGATATCGGATTTAATCAAAATAAAATTTCAAAATTGACGTTTTTACCGCTGCACTAATTCACCACCCCCTCTCTCTTATTGTCGACTCATTCCTAACAGTTGGTATCAGAGCTACGTTATTTCTCATTTGGTTTAACACTTAAGAGAAATGACTCTTTTCGACTTTCAAGAGGGCTTTTCTATCATTCGTCCACCCATATTCAATTGGATGAACTACACATATTGGAAAACTCGAATGAGAGTTTTCTTGATTTCTTTAGATTTCAACATTTGGAATATCATTGAAAATAGATTTCAAAGGTCTTCTCTTCCGATGAACGATTATAATGATTTGGAGAATAAGACTTTTTCTTTAAATGCTAGAGCTATGAATGCTCTATTTTGTGCCTTAAACAAAAATAAATTCAATCGGGTTTCTACTTGCAAAATGACTTTTGACATTTGGCATACACTCAAAGTCACACGAAGGCACTAATAGAGTTAAAAACTCTAAAATAAATATTTTGATGCATGATTTTGAATTATTTTGTATAGAACTAAGCGAGACTATTGGAGACATGTACACCCATTTTACGGATGTCGTCGATAGTCTAAAAACTCTTCGTAAAAGTTTTTTGAATCTTGAGCTTGTTAATAAAGTTTTACGATCACTTTCTAAAAATTGGGATCCTAAAGTAATGGCCATTCAATAGGCCAAGGATTTGAACACTTTCCCTCTCGAAGAACTTATCGGGTCTTTGATGACCTACAAAATGACTTATATGGCACATGACGAACTTAAGAATAATCTTCTAAAGAATAGGAAGGATTTGACACTTCGAACAATAGAATACCACTTGAGTGGTAACTCAAGTGATGATGATGATGACCTTGAATATCTCACAATAAAGCTTAAAAAGTTCTTAAAACAAGAATCAAAGAATAAAAACAAAATTAAAAAAATATAACTACTTGCTATGAACGTAAGAAGTCGGGTCAATCCAAATATCACTATATAAAACTGAAGAAGAAGTTGCCAAAGGATGAATCGAGCATATCCGAAGATGAGGAGCAAACCAACAAAGACGAGGTGTGGCCTTTCACAATGAGGTATATAACTCACCCGAAATGTATTTACTTTATTTTGAAATTACTTGATGCATTTCATGAATCATTTTTAAATTAGTTAGTAAAATAAAAAATAAAAAATTATAAAAATATATACCATGCTTCTTTTTCTAATAATTTTGAAAATGATCATAAAATTACATGTTTTATGATAAAGGAACAAAATGTTAGATTTAAATCTAATGATTAATCTTATGTATGTTTTTAAAAAGAAATAATGTGTATCTTGATGATTTTCATATTGCTTTTCGATTTTGATTGAAAAATACTTAATGTTAAATGAAATCATATTTAATGATTTAATAATGATCATGTTTAATGAGTTTATATTTCGAAATTATGCATGATGATCTTTGTGATGTATGGCTTATTAATCTTTGTCATGATGAACCTTGCTTTTAAACGATGATGCATGTTTTTATTTGGCATAAATGAAAAAGGCATGCTTGTATGAAATAAATCACATGAATTGAAACAACTACAAAGAGGAAAGCTTTTTTTCTAAAAAATTTTCTTTTTCTCTACTTTATCAATTAAAAAAAAAAGGAGATTAATGAATCTATTTATGTTATTTTATAAATATCTAAACTGATTTTGATGACTTAGATTTGAATGAGTTATTAATCCAAATCACAATCTTGATTTCTTGATATTTGATACTTGAGATCTTTCTATGAATTGAGATTTTTTTCTCCTTATCTCTTTGTGCGATTTACTAAAGAGAATATATTTTTCGAAATTCATGACTAAAGATTTTTCATACTAATTGATGTCCTAAGATTTATTTTTGTTATTTACTAAAAAAAGATTTGTTAAGATGAATAATTTACGAATTGATCTTTCTTGATATTTCATCTTTCATGTCATGATTTTCATATGTTTACCTTTGTATTTATGTGATGCCTACAGCATTGATGTAAGAAAGAAATAAATTACACCATTAAAAATTATTCTTTCTTATTTACAATGACAAAGGGGAGAAAGGAAATCACTTGCATTTCGAGATATCAATAAATCTCTTTATTTTATTTTGAATATCTTGAAAGTGATTTTGTTGATTTGATAAATTGAATAAGTTGAAAATAGTGATGAATATTTTGAAAATAAATGTTTGTATCATGTTTGATGATTTTACATTTTGATATTGTGCATGATGAGTTGAAGTGATGATGATTTAAAAAAATATTTATTCAAATGCATAAATCGATAATCTTTTTGTCAAATGAATCATGATTTTTCTTGTGAATTTTTGGAATTATAACATGAGATTTTTTATGAATCAAGATCATTTACTATGATTCTTCTTTTCGTTATTTGAGTCATCCAAAACGAATCATAATTTTCTCTTGATTTTTTGATATTCACAACTTGAAATTTGGTTTGTGACTCCCTTGTATTCATGAAGTAAATATCTCATCATCTAATTAATTTTTCTTGATATTCTTCATGTGATGGTTTGGAATGATGCATGTAATACTATGATTTTTTGATAAAATGATATATCATGAATGCTTGAGTATCATGTATGATATGCTCATAGTGATGATTTATTTTTAGTATCATGCATGAAGTAAGGATGAAATATAAGATTTTAAAATTGTGCATGTTTTAATTTAAAAATATAATAATACACAAACATATTGAATTAAGAATGATACTTTATCTTTGTCATGATTTGAAAATTGATGCAAAGGGAAAATAATTATTACGTTGTATTCTTCTCTTCTTTTTGACAATGACAAAGGGGGAGAAAAACTTTCTAGGAAGCAAAAGTGCTATCTTGAACATCTCAAGATAGGCAATACTCATGATGCATGAACATCTCAAAAATTTGCTAGCTTGCATGAAGTAAAATTTTGCTAGCTTGCACTTTGCAAAGGAAGCAAAAAATTACACTTCTCAAAAGAGAAGAAAGAAGATTACTAGCTTGCATGATGATAAAACTTGAGATTATATTCTAAGGATTTGAAATTATATCTCAAAAAATTGGCTAGATGCACTTCTCCTTTTTGTTAACAACAAAGGGGGAGAAGTTATGTTGATGATCATGCATGGAATGATATATTGAAAATTTGATTATGCATGATTTTATGTTGCTTGTACTCATAATGATTTCTCGATTAAATTTACTTTGACTTGAATTCAAGGTTCTATCAATATGACATATTGATAGAGGGAGTTAAGGTTACTTATGTCATCAATTGGTTGTCATCATCAAAAGGGGGAGATTGTTGAATCTTATATTTCGATAATGAAACCAATTAATAGTGTTTATGATTTGATCTACGTTTTGAGTGACGTAGGAAGCTTTGATCAAGGAGAGACAATTAAAATAAGAAGAATCATGTTGGGTTGGTGAAAAACATGTCAGGAGATTAGACATTACGCTGAAGGATCGGTCGACATATCGGAAGAAGGCTTCGGGCCATGGGTTCGGGCATCGGGCCAAGAAGAGCAAAAATTATGCTAAGGAAATCGGAGTTGCAGAGGTCAACTGACCGATTTGGCAATAGGCTATAAGAGAGGATGAAGCACCGAAGAATCGAACGAAGCGTCGATGAACCAATGCCATGCCGAACAATATTTGATTCAAGCTTTGTAATAATTTTCTAGTTCAAAGTAGGTTTTAAACATGCAGGATTAACTATGATAGAGATCAAGGCATAAAACAAAATGAAGTCTCGGAGTCAAGAATGAGATTTCGTTGGGAGTTCGAGAGTTCGTCGGAAGTCTAGACGTTCATCGAAAGTTATACTGGAATTGACTGAGAAGTCCAGGAGCTTGCCAAAGAAGCTTATCAAAACATGTTACGAAGATCATCGTGAAGTCCAGGAGCTTGCCGAGAGTCCGCTGAAACATTACTGAGAGATCGACGGAAGTTCGCCGGAAGAACACCGGAAGAAACCTAGACTTACCGGACTTATTTAGCTTAATGTGTACCTTAAAATTCATAGTTAGTACATAATTGGGTTGGAATTTGGCCAACTCAATTAAGAGCCAATTGGGCCTAAGTTTGAGCAATGTTGGGCCAAGTGAAAATGCCCTAACAGTGACGTAATAGGTGGAACCATCATGGCACAGTCTCCAAGACTATATCAGGCGATGGTACCGCTAGTCTGGGTGGTAGTACCGCCCAGACAAAGTCTCTAAGAGACTATCAGGTGGTGGTACCATCAGTCTAGGTAGTGGTACTATCCAAACATAGTCTTCTGGGCAGTGGCACCGCCTAGTGTCAGTGCTATAGGCGATGGTACTACTAGGACACGGGAAACCCAGGATGAGACCTTAGCTCCATTTTTTAAGCCAATTGGGGTCTATAAATACCCCAGCTATTCCTGCATGGAATAGCAAGAAAGTTGAGCAAAACTATGTGATTCTAATGTTGTAAACCTATTAGAAAATTGAGTTCCCTCCTCCTAAAGCTTAAAGAGAGTTATAAGGGAGGTGTGTGAGGGATACCTTGTAAAAGAGGGTTGTAAAAGGTTGTCTCCTAAACCTGTGAAAAGGAGAAGAGAGGTGTAAAAGAGTAGTTAATATTTGCCCATTGAAAGAAGATCGTTAGTGGATGCAAATGGCCTCAATGAAAGGGGAATCGGTGGAGTGGATATAGGTCACGATGACCGAACCACTATAAAAATCTAGTTTGCATTTCTTTTGTGTAATTTACCTTTGCTGCAAACTATTTTACTTTCACTACGCTTCCATATGCTTTCAAGTTAAACATATTACCTATACGGGCTTTGTCGGATATCGAATTTAATCGAAATAAAATTTTAAAATCGATATTTTTACCACTGCACTAATTCACCCTCCCTCTTAGTGTCGACTCATTCCTAACACCAACATCTTATGAAGAGAAAAACTTTATAAGCAATTCAGCGACTACCTTGTGTGCATGAGAGAAAAGAGAGGAAGGAGGAAAACAAGAACTTTAGAAGGTTGAACGAACAGTTACAAGTTCACGAACAACTGCTCCTCGAGTGTTGGTTGATGTTTGATGGGGATCAAACATATAGGTAATTGGCTTTAAGTTAAGTAAGAGATTATTAGTCATAGGTGCCCTACAAGCCAATCACGTGATGAGATCATGATAATAAAGTCGATTCACCTTTAAACACAAATCATAAATAATCTTGGTCATAGGTGACTCGAGAGGGACATTAAGATAATCGGATAAACTTTTATGCTATATACCCATCCATATAATAGAGGTAGTTAGTCTCATAGCTACTCATATGGGGATATTAGGGTTATAGTACAAGTGCTCATTCGAGAATGAGTTCACTGATTGATCCGCTCATGGAATGCTAGATGGATGATGATACCTCATTGTTAGACAATAATTCCGTCGTCCTAATGGTGAATCTCAAGGCTTGAATGAGTTTGACCATGATTAACTTAAATAAGTTTGAGTTTTAAGCATTATGTTTATGGAGGATCATAAGCTACTTAGTCATGGATGGCGTAATAAAAAATTAAATGGGGATACAAATTAAAGAGGAGTATTATACTAAATGTTGAGATACGTAGGTGAGATTGAAGGATGAGTTTAGATAAAAAATGGGATTGAACCATTGACCTTCAGGCAATCTATTAAACACCTCTACGTTAATTTTAGCTTTATCCTCTTTACTAACCTAATAACTCATGACCCTTTAGTTTTCTCTTTAGTTATTCTCTCAGTTTTTCTCATGGAAGCTAGGAAACCCCAACTCTAAGAAAGACTGAGATAAGAAAAACCCCAATTATTCTCTTCCTATACTTAAGTTTTTAGTGTTATAGATTATAGGCTAATTTTTTTAACTGCTTTGGAGTAACCTAGACTTTGAATTTATCTTTGATTTTAGATATGTTCTATATAATTCTTTTATGGTTCTGAGGCCTCTAATATCACATTAATATGAGATCAGTTCATAGAGCCATTACTATCCTAATTTGTGGTACTCAAAATCTTTTATTTTTTGAGAATGGGTTATATTTGAACTGAATTAACATGCTTAAGGATATGATTAGGCTATAGCCTTTTGACATATTTTAAAAGGTTCCCTTAGGGTTTTGTAAGATTTGAAATTGAATAAATATCACCTCTATATACCAAGATATATGGTTTATAAGTTTAAATAGTCCTAACTCAGTTTCACTATAACAGAACAAGTATTGGTAATTGAATTAGGAGGGTAGTTTAGCCTCCAAGTGATTTTGTTCATAGCTAAAATTTAGTGTGTATTTAGTTTTAAATGTCTCCTAGTTTTTTACAAAATTTTATGATAATTTAAGATCTTTGGTCAGCGACAATAGTGAAGTAAATTTCTTTGTAGAATTATGTGATTATTTGATTAATGCTGGTTAGTTCATTTGATTATAGACTAAATTATTTGAAAATTTGGTGTGAAATCTAGATAAATTTTTAGGTTAAGTATAGTTTATTTTAAATCAATAATTCAAGAGGTAGGATTTTCTATGGATTTTATCAAACTTTTTCTATGGATTATTGCAATGAATTATTATAAATCAATAATTCAAGAGGTAGGATTCTTAATTATGACATCTTATGATCCTATATTCCCAATTTGATAGATGTATCACTCCCTAGTACACTTGATTATTAAGGAATATAATCTTTCCTTGGCATCTTTATTTTTTAGTTTAATCAGGTAAGTATAAGTTTAATTTACTATAAAATAGTGGTTATATTAATTATTGTATGTATAATGTATTTTAGAAAGCATATTGTTGAATCTCGGATTTTGATGATGAAACCAATTGAGAGTGTTTGTGATTTAATGTGCATTTAAGTGACGCAGGGCTAACATTGATCAGAAAAGGAAAATTGATTAAAGCAAGAGGAATCAGATGTTGAGTCGGAGCAAATATGCCAGAAGATTAGACGCCGGGCCGGAGGAACGGTCGACGTATCGGTAGAAGGCTTCGGGCCATGAATTCAGGCATCAGGCCAAGAAGATCGAACATTGTGCTAAGAAGATTGGATGTTGTGAGAAGACAATATGGCGATTGGGCAAAACACCAAAGGAGAGGACGATGCGCCGAAAGATCGGATAAAGTGCCGGATAAACTAATGACATGCTAGACAATAAGGATTCGCTTGTAATCGATTATGTCTAGATCGAGTCAGTTTAGAGTCTAATTGAGTCAATTTAGAATATAATTAAGCCAACTCAATTAGAGGCCAATTGGGCCCAAAATAGGGCTATTTTGGGTCAAGAGAAAGGCTCGTTCAGTGACCCAAGTTTGGGTTGTGTTGGACCAAGTGAAAAGCCCAAACAATGACCAAACAAGTAAAACCATCGTGGCACAGTCTATGAGACTATGTCAAGCGATGGTACCGCCCAAACATAGTCTCCGAGAGACTGTTAGGCCATGATACTGCTAGGCTGGGTGGTGGTACTGCCCAATGGCAAGGTGTCGGGCAATAGTACCATCAGTCTAGGTGGTGGTACCGCCTAGCACAGGTGGTGGTACCGCTAGGACCCGGGAAACCTGAGATGAGATATTTTTAGGCTCCAAGTTTAAATCAACTTGAGGCCTATAAATACCCCTCTCATCCCTGGTTAACATACACAAGAATTATGAGTGAAAAAGAAAGAAATGCTACTGTAATCTTGTATGAACTCTAAAAAATCTAAGTGTTAGAATAGTTTGAGAGAGGAGTAAGTGGGGGTGTAAGGGTTATTTCCTAAACCTGATAAAAGGAGAAAGAGTTATAAAAGGTGGTTGGTCTTCATCTATTAAAGAAAACCGATATTGGATGTCGGTGGCCTCGATGGAAGAGGAATCAACGGAGTGGATGTAGGTCATGATGATCAAACTACTATAAACTCGGTTTGCATTTCTATTTGTGCACTTTACCTTTACTGCAAACTTACTTGCTTTACATCCACTACACTGTTTCGTATGCTTTTAATTTTAAATATCTTTCCGAAATCGGCTTTAATCGAACGAGAGATTTCGAACCGACGTAATTTTTACCGCTACACTAATTCATCCCCTCCTCTTATTGCCGCTCTTGATCCTAACATATATTTCAAATAATATGATCATCATAACCTAGGCATGAGCTAAATATAAATGTATATATTTTATAAGTATAAAAATCTATAAATTATAATGAAAATATATTATATACATGTATATATAATGATGTACAGTGTGAGAGTACATACGTTTTCTATTATGTGCAGTGTGGGAGTCAATGAATATGTTACGATGTGCAATGCACATATATGCTATGACATGCATTGTGGGAGTATATGTATGAATTATGACGTATGGTGTGGGACTGCACATATATATTATCACGTGTTGTCACGAATGGTTGTCATGCACTCACAACAACTTCGTTCAATGAACTGTTCGTCACTTTTGCATGCTTGAACAGAGACATGGCAACCTATTTTGCCTTGGTTGTATGTGTTTTTGCTTGTAAAAATATATGTTCGAATAGGTTATAGTGCACAGTGCGATCGCTTACCGTGCTGGGCCAAAAAGCCCCAAAATAGCTCCATTTTCGTGTGTCATAGGTTGTTTTCTATAGCCTGCTATAGTGCATGAAATATCAACTATCTCAGTGTTGGGAAATCTTGGGGGCGACATCACATACGTAGCGGAAGAACAAGAAAACAAAATCCCCGATTCCCAAAGAGATGTTTGTCGTCGTGCGAAGATTGGTGCGCAAAATCGGCGAAACTTAAAATTGCATATAGAGTAGATTGTGTTACCTAGGGAGATCGTATATCCTTGTTTCCTTGTAGATCTTTAGGAGAGGGTGAAGGAGGTTAAGCGTTCTCCTCTCTAGCGGTGATCCACACAGTAGAGCTGCGACGACGCTCCTCAAAACTCCAAGCCTACTCTGAGGTGGAGAGGGGAAGGAGAATAGGAGAGGTAAGCAAAGGCTCTAGCCTATGAGGCTCTGAATCCCTCCTATTTATAGAGGTCCCCTATCAAACCCTAATAGATCCTCCCCTAGTGGGTATTGAATCTGCATCCAATAACCTAAGCCTTTTAGATTAGTGGATCTCTATCCAATAATCTCTCATGGGCTCTTATTGGATCTCGTCCATGGGATCCAATAATTCAGGGGCTTATTGGATATCCCATAAGACAAGGGCTCCTTCAGATATCTCATATCCGAACCTCTACTCATCGCAATGCCTACCATATGTGTGTGACCCTCTAGGCTCAATATCGAGCTGGCCTTGAGTCATACCTATCAGAACTCCTTCTAACTCAGTGAATTATTATCTCTGTAATAATTCACTCGACTCATCAACTACGGACGTACTATGCCACTACGCCGTAGTCCCCAGACAATACAAGGGAATTTAATCCATTGGACATGTCTGTCTTCAGTTATCGAGTACCTATAGTCCCTCATCCATCTAATATCCGAGAGACCGTATATCGAGCATGGTACTGTCAGACCCATACGGTTTCTACTCGAGTCTCGCTTTAATCGGATTCTCTCAGAGAACTCTTTCTCTCTCAACCCGAATGACCCTGGCTAGGGATTTGTCTGAGCAAGAACACATGGGATATCCTTCTCATGATGCCGAGAGTGGATGATCCTCTATCGACACTCAATAGCCCTCGTAAGGTCAACTATCACTCCTAAAGACCAGCTGTACTAGATCTGGGACAACCAAACATATAAGTCTGGTATCAAAGAGTGGAGCACTCATACAGGACATCCTTGGTGTCTCAAGTCTAAGGACCATATACACCACTAGGACTACAGAATCACTGTCTAACAATAAGGCATCATCAACCATCCAACATTCCGTAAGCGGATCAATCAGTGAACTAATTCTCCAATGAGCACATGTACTATATCCCTAGTGTCCTTACAAGAGCAGCTATGAGACCAGCTGCATCCATCATATGGACGGGTATACAGGACACCGGTCTGTTCGGTTATCACAATATCCCTCTCGAGTAACCTATGATCGGGATTATTTAGGATCTGTGTTTAAAGGTGAATCGATCCCATTATCGTGATCTTATCACGATCTGATTCCCATTACACAAATTCAAGGACATCACAATATATATATGCATATATGCAATAGTTATAAAGTGATATATACCAAAATATAACAAGCAAAAAGATTCTGTATCAAGTCACACATGCCATCACTCACGTGATTGGCTTGCTAGGCACCTATGACTAGCAATCTCCCACTTGACCTAAAGCCAATCACCTATGTGTCTGATCTCCATCAGACCCCTGTGACGCACAAAGACAATCTGAGATAACGACTTTGTTAGTGGATCTGCAATGTTATCTTCGGATGGAACTCTTTTCACTACTACATCTCCTCGGGTTACGATCTCTCTGATAAGATGGAACCTTCTCAGAACATGCTTAGATTTCTGATGAGACCTGGGTTCCTTCACTTAAGCAATCACCCCTTGTTGTCGCAATATAAGGAGATCAGCTCCTCGCTACTCGGCACGACTCCCAAATCTGTGATGAACTTCTTCACCCAGACTCCCTCCTTTGCTGCATTTGATGCAGCAATGCACTCCGCCTCTGTGGTCGAGTCAGCAGTAGTATCTTGCTTGGAACTCTTCTAGCACACTATTCCTCCATTCAAGATGTACACATACCCTGAATTCGACTTGTTATCATCGACATCAGATTGAAAACTTGAGTCTGTGTAGCCTTCAACCTTAAGGCTATTACCTCCATATACTAGTTAAAGATCCTTAGTCTTTCTCAAGTACTTAAGAATACACTTTATTGCTTTCTAGTGCTCCAAGCCTAGATCCGCCTGATACCTGCTCGTGACACTCAAAGAATGCGCTATATCAGGCCTAGTACATAGCATGACATACATGATAGACCCTATTGCTGAGGCATAAGGTATCATATCTATGTTCGCCCTTTCTTCTGGAGTCTTTGGGGACATACTCGTAAAAAGTGATATCCCATGTCTCATCGGTTTGAGACATCTCTTGGAATTTTCTATGCCAAACCTTTTGACAATGGTTTCTATATACCTGGACTGGGACAAGCCAAACATCCTCTTAGATCTATCTCTATAGATTCTAATCCCTAAGATATAGGATGCTTCCCCTAAGTGCTTCATGAAGAAGTGTCTAGATAACCAAGCCTTTACTATAGATAGCATTCCTACGTCATTCCCAATAATCAGGATGTCATCTACATATAACATCAAAAAGGTGATAGTGCTCCCACTTACCTTCATGTACACACATGGTTCATCTTCGTTCTTAACGAAGTCATAAGATCTAATTGCCTCATCAAATCTTATGTTCCAACTTTGAGAAGCTTGCTTTAGTCCATAAATGGATCTAAGTAACCTACACACCTTATCTGGGCAGTTCTTAGACACGAATCCTTCAAGTTTAATCATATACACCTCCTCCTCAAGGTTCCCATTGAGGAATGCGGTTTTCACATCCATATGTCAGATCTCATAATCATAGGGTGCTGCAATAGCCAATAGAATTCTGATGGATTTTAGCATTGCTACGGGTGAGAAGGTTTCGTCGTAGTAAACACCATGCCTTTGACGATACCCCTTAGCCACTAGCCTTGCTTTATAGGTCTCTACCTTTCTATCTACTCCGATCTTTTTCTTAAAGATCCACTTGCAACCGATGGGTACAATACCTTCGGGCATATCAACTAGGTTCCAAACCTTGTTGGAGTATATAGAATCCATCTCAGAATTCATGGCTTCTTGCTATTTCCCGGCGTCTATACTCATAATAGCCTCCTCGTAGGTCTGAGGATCAATATCCTCAATATCCTCTCCTCTAATATGTCCCACATATCTCTCAAGGGGATGAGATACTCTATCAGACCTGCGTAAAGTTGAAACTTATGTATTATGTACCTAAATAGACTTAGGCTGTAGAGTGGTGCTTGAGCTTGGTTCTCTAACCTCGCTCAACTCTATCATTCTCCCACTATCTCCGCCAAGAATGTGTTCCTTCTCAAGGAACACTGCTTTCTTAGCTACAAAGACCTTTTGGTCCTCGAGATGATAGAAATAATACCCACAAGTTTCCTTAGGGTATCCCACAAATTTGCATCGCTCTGTCCTTGATTCTAACTTATCGGGGTTGTGTCTTTTAACGTGGGTAGGGTAGCCCCAAATCTTAACAACATTAAGATCATGCTTCTTCCCTTTCCATATTTCATATAGTGTAGACACTACCGACTTAGTTGGAACTTTGTTCAGAAGGTAAGCTGCGGTCTCTAGGGCATATCTCTAGAATAAGATGGGTAGGTCAGCGAAACTCATCATGGACCATACCATATCTAACAGCGTATGATTCCTCCTTCAAGAGACACCATTGAGCTGAGGTGTATAAGGAGGTGTCCATTGGGATAATATCCCATAGTCCTTGAGGAATTGAGTAAACTCTATACTTAAGTGCTCACCTCCTCAATCTGATCGAAGAGTTTTGATACTCTTTCCAGTCTGGTTCTCCACCTCATTCTTATACTCTCTGAATTTCTCAAAAACCTCAGACTTGTACTTCATTAAGTACACATATCCATACCTTGAGAAATCATCAGTAAATATAATGAAGTAGGAGTAACCACCAATGGCATGAGTTAACATGGGTCCACATACATCACTATGTATGAGTTCTAATAGCTCAGTGGCTCTCTCTCCAATTCCACTAAATGGAGAGTTGATCAGTTTTTCACAAGGCTCACAAGTTGCATATGACACATAGTCGAATGGATCTAGATACCCATCATTTAGCAACTTTTGAATCATTCCCTCATGGATATGACCTAGCCTACAATGTCATAGGTATGCACTGTTCACCTCATCTCGTTTCCTCATAGACACTTACATTCATGATATGTGGAGTAGTGTCTAGCATAAACAAACCTTTATGCAATATTCCTCTCGCCAATCTCCCCTCGGCTTTGCTAGAATTTATAATAAATTGTAGATGTGATAAGCAATACTGGTATCCAATACCAATGCACTATCACAAAAATCTGACAATTGGAGATTGATCATGAATGTACCTGAAGCTTCATCAAGCTTTTGTTTCGCCCTTTCTGCAAGGTACTCTTTGTAGTTCCTCTTCTAGTGCCCATCTTTACCACAGTGGAAGTACTGGCTTTTGTCCTTTGTTGGGTCTTTCTTAGCAACCTTTGCTTTACTTGGTCGGCCCTTGCCCTTTCCCTTCTGAAGGGACCTTTCTGCTTTCCTTTTCTTTCTAGTCTCACTAGTGTAGAGAACTGGCTTCTCTTTCTTAATAGAGAGTCACCTCTCTATGGGAGAGTCACCTCAAGCTTGTTCATATTAAAATTTATTATGAACTGTGAAAAAGAATCTGGTAGGGACTGAAGCACAATGTCCACACACAAGTTATCCTATAGGACCTTTCCTAGACCTGTGAGAATCTCTATCCACTCAATCGTCTTTAGGACATGGTTCTGAACCGGTGTCCCCTCAATTATCCTAGCGTGGAAGAGGCTCTTGGATATCTCATATCGCTGAGTCTTTCCCTGTTCCTCAAACAATTTTCGGACATGTAGGAGAATGGATCTGGCATCCATCTTTTCATATTATCTCTGTAACTCAGGAGTCATAGAGCCCAACATATAGCACTGAGCAAGAGTTGAGTCATCAATGTACTTCACGTAGCGAGCGATCTCATCCTCGATTGCCCCTTCTTCGGGCGTAGGCATCACTATATCAAGGACGTACACGATTTTCTCCGTCGTGAGAATAATTCTCAAGTTACGGAGCCAATCCGTATAATTTGGACCAGTGAGGCGGTTGACATCAAGTATGCCACGTTAGGGAATTGAAAGCGACGTTTTCTAAAAATAAAGATGCAGTAGAAATGAATAACATGCAGATTTTGCAAGAAATAAACTATCAAGATATAGACTTTTATCTTAATATGCTCCCACTATTTTACTAACGAGTCACGCGACACCCTCAGCACGTGAAACGGAAGTCTTCGGCAGACTTCTAGTGGGGATCAGGATCCAATCAGCGTCTTAGAGTAACCTCGAGGGACTTGACCAATCACACTAAGCATAAAAGGTAGGCAACTCTTGTCGATCACAACTCCTTGTGATTCTTGTCCTATTCGGCCTCCGAATCACCATGGCCTCGAGGGACTCGACCAACCATGATGCTCGGTTAAGTCAACACCTTCGTTACAAGATAAGTATGATTTGATGATATACCCTCGAGGGACTCGACCAAGCATATCATGTCCTCAGGTCACCGGTGACATCTCTATGTCGTAAGAAAGATAGCGAATCGTGATATAGGTGAGTCTCGAGGGACTCAACCAACTCAACCTACACCGGGAATCATTTCCTACTTATAACGATGGAAGGCCACGTGGGTCAATCTAATTGCCTCACGTTTACCGACTTGATATTATCGAGAGAGATGTTTCTATGATTTGGTCTCCTAATCTGACATGTCACACATATACATATTTAATATATATCTACATTGCATGCAAATATACATACATATCTAGTATGTGTATAAGCAATCACACCAGATGATCATGGACCACAACCTAATGTGATTAGGCCCGAGCCAGTAGGCCTAATAATTCATATCAAGATCTATGTGTGCAACGGTGCATCTCCATGCCCTATGATCATCCATCTTGTCCTCATCGGTTCCATCGACATCTCAATGCATCTTCATGCATCGCGATCGTCCGTCTCGTAGGTCCCGCTATCGCCTCCACACTCCTGCTACGCCTCCTTGTGTGATTACAACTTAATCATAGGCACACAGGACCGACAATAAACGAGAAATATAATGGAGGCTCGCAGACCCTAATAATAATAATCACAAGTACACACATCACACGGTCCATGATCATTCGTCCACACATCATACATCACATGTATAAATAATCTTCATCATATAGGACTACTAGATAATGATAAAAATAATAATCAACTAAAACTTTTAATTAATTAGTATTTTATGAAATTAGGGACATATAGGGAATTTCTGAAAGCATAGGGGTATTTTCATAATTTGGATAAAAGATAGAATTTATATTTCTAAAATTCATAGGGGTAAAAATGTCTTTTTGCCCAAGAATGCCCTAATGCCCTACTCCCCTGTTGTCACATACCACCCACCCCTATCGGCAAATGACCTATCTGGGGGCGGTTGGCGTTGCCCTCGCTTGGGCGACGCCAATGGCCGGCCGCCACGGCCAGGGCGCCTTCTGAGGCGGTTCTACCGGCGGGCAATGCCCCAGCGGTGCTGCCCCCTCTGAGTTAAGCCCCCGGGACATTGCCGCCTCCATGCGGTTCTGCCCACGGGCAATGCCTCGCAGCGGTGTTGTCCCGTGAGCTGCCACCCCTGGGGGGGTTCGCCAGCGGGAGCAGCGTGGTGGTAAACGCCACCCCCTACGGTGCCTCACCCCGTGGGAGAAGCGTCAGGGCGCCTCTCGCATGGGCCCCCCACCGATGCAAGCCTTCTAAGCAAGCAAGCCGGCTTCAGACGCAGACGCAGCCTCTTTGCTGCCTGCTGACTCATGTTGCCACAGACGACATAGATCGAGGGCAGCAACTGTTGCTACCCTTTCTCGCTTTTGCATCAATGATTTTGACGTCAAAAGTTTCTTCAAAACACAACACACTCAGTTCAAAACCAATCTATCGCACGAACAACCTAGCTTTGATACCACTGTTGGGAAATTTTAGGGGCGACATCACATGCGCAGCGGAAGAATAAGAAAACAAAATCCCCGATTCCCAAAGAGATGTTCAAAGTCGTGCGAAGATTGGTGCGCAAAATCTGCGAAACTTAAAACTGCGTATAGAGTAGATTATGTTACCTAGGGAGATCATATATTCCTATTTCCTTTCAGATTTCTAGGAGAGGGTGAAGGAGGTCAAGCGTCCTCCTCTCTAGCGGTGATCCACACAGCAGGGCTGCAACGACGCTCCTCAAAACTCCAAGCCTGCTCTGAGGTGTAGAGGGGGAGGAGAATAGGAGAGGCAAGCAAAGGCTCTAGCCTTTGAGGCTCTGAATCCCTCCTATTTATAGAGGCCCATTGTCAAACCCTAATGGATCCTCCCCTAGTGGGTATTGGATCTGCATCCAATAACCCAATCATTTTAGATCAGTGGATCTCTATCCAATAATCTCTCATGGGCTCTTATTGGATCTCGTCCAAGGGATCCAATAATTCAGGGGCTTATTGGATATCCAATAAGACAAGGGCTCCATCGGATATCTCATATCCGAACCTCTACTCATCGTAATGCCTACCATATGTGTGTAACCCTCTAGGCCCAATATCGAGCTGGCCGTGAGTGATACCTGTCAAAACTTCTTCTAACTTAGTGAATTATTATCTCTGTAATAATTCACTCGACTCATCGACATGAGACATACTAGGCCACTACACGCCAGAGTCCCCGACGATCTGGGGAATCCAATCCATTGGACCTGTCTCGTCCCTCGCCATTCGTGTACCTATAGTCCCTCATCCATCTAATATCCCAGAGACCGTATATTGAGCATGGTGCTATCAGACCCATACGGTTTCTACTCGAGTCTTGCTCTAATCGGATTCTCCCGGAGAACTCTTTCTCTCTCAACCCGAATGACCATGGCTAGGGATTTGTCTGAGCAAGAACACATGAGATATTCATCTCATGACACCGAGAGTGGTTGATCCTCTATCGACACTCAATAGCCCTCGTAAGGTCGACTATCACTCCCAATGACCAACTGTACTAGATCTGGGACAGCCAAACCTATAAGTCTGATATCAAAGAATGGAGCACTCATACAAGACATCCTTTGTGTCTCAAGTCTAAGGACCAGATACACCACTAGGACTACGGAATCGCTGTCTGACAATAAGGCATCATCAACCATCTAGCATTCCGCAAGCGGATCAATCAGTGAACTCATTCTCCAATGAGCACCTGTACTGTATCCCTAGTATCCCTACATGAGCAGCCATGAGATCAGCTGCCTCTATCATATGGATAGGTATATAGCACACCAGTCTGTCCAGTTATCACGATGTCCCTCTCGAGTAACCTATGACCGGGATTATTTAGAATCTGTGTTTAAAGGTGAATCGATCCCATTATTGTGATCTCATCACGATCCGATTCCCATTGCACAAATCCAAGGACATCACAATATATATATATATATATATATATATATATATATATATATATATATGCAATAGTTATAAAGTGATATATGCCAAAATATAATAAGCAAAAAGATTCTGTATCAAGTCACACGTACCATCACTTACGTGATTGGCTTGCTGGGCACCTATGACTAGCACTCAGTACCCTGGAACCCCTTGGGTGGCATAGGGCTGGATGGGGCTTTGGTATATTGTCGTGCGTTGAACAATCTTCATAAGTTCGTATGTTTTCTTGACGAAAACTTACCTTCGCGCCCGGCACCAGGTGAGCAGCTGTTTGTGGACTTGCAACTATTCGTTCAACCTTCTAAAGTCCTTGTTTTCCTCCTTTCTCTATTTTCTCTCATGCACACAATGTACTCACTGAATTGCTTGTAAAGCTTCCCTCTTCACGAGATGTCAGGACTTGTCCGTCGCTCATTCTTCGAACTAATCAACTTTCTCTTTTATAGGTCCTTCGGGACCAGAGTGAGGTTGTAAACTGACTTATCTTTGCAGATGCATATCGCAATGATGCATTAAGACTTAGGTAATCCTAGCTAAGTCCGAGAATTTGGCATAAGGGTGCTTCGCAACTTTGGCAACTCAAGCTAAGTTTGTGTCTTAGCCACAAGGGTGCCTCACGACTTAGGCAATTCTAGCTAAGTCCGTGATATTGTGGTATCAAAGTGGGCATGCAATTCGAGCAAGTAGCGAATGAACTTCACAATTTCGCCATGGCAAAGCATTATGGCGAATCAAGCAAGGCGGGGCAAGTCGGACCTTTGCCCTAAGCAGCCATAGGTGGGCTGCAAGTGCAAACTCGCTCTCATGTCGTTGGAGCCGCTTTGGAGGATCGTGGCAACGAACATGATGAGCGAGAAATTAGCTACTCTCCGCGAGCGGAGGAGGCATAATCTGGAGCGCCAACCGGGAAGAAGAGCCATAAGGAGAGACTCACAACGGTGGAAACTCGCTTGGATGTTCTTGAAGCGAGCTTGGAGGAACTCTACCAAGGCCAGCGAAGGCTTCTTGGGGTAGAGAGCTCGTAAGAAGAAGCTGAATCCCGAATTGACAAGGTTGAGGCCCTAGTCGATCGACTATCGAACAATACCAAAGACTCCATGCAACATCTATAGGAAGTCATGGCAGAACTCACTTCCAGGGTGACCATGCTCATAAGGGCACCGAATGCGGGAGGAAGCAACACCTATGTTGCACCACCACAAAACTTGAGGGCACCCGAGCTGCATTATTATGGAGGTGCTTGAGATGCCAAAGAGCTCAAGAATTTCCTGTTTGATATGGAATAATACTTTCGAGCTATGAGGCCTGATTCTGAAGAAACCAAAATTTTGATAGTAACCATGTATTCGAATGGGGATGTAAAACTTTGGTGGCGAACTTGTTAGGAGGAGATCCAACAAGGTCGGTGTTGGGTGGACACATGGTACGACTTAATGCAAGAGTTGAGAACTTAGTTTCTACCCAAGAACACAGAGTTCGTCGCAAGGAGGAAGTTGAGACAACTCCGCTAAAATACTTCCATCCGAGACTACGTGAAGCAATTTTCTGTGCTAATGTTGGACATACAGGACATATCCGAGAAAGATAAGCTATTTAGCTTCCTCGATGGTTTGAAGCCATGGGCTCAACATGAACTGCATCGAAGGAATGTCTCTGATATGATTGGGGCAATTGCTGTAGCAGAAAGGCTCACCGACTTTGATTCCTCTGAGGACCCGAGAAAAAGGAAACAATCTTCAGGAAATCACCCTCCAAAATATTCTCGAGGAAAGGAGCCCAAAGGCAAACAAAAGAAGAAGAGTTCCCACAAAGGGACAAGCTCAAAAGGTAAGGCCCCAAAACCTAGCGGATGCTTCTTATGCAGAGGGTTGCACATGGTGAGGGAGTGCTCGCAGAAACAGACACTCAATGCTTTAACAGCTTCCATCCATCCCCCCAAATTAGACAAGGGCAAAGTCATCGCCCTTAGTTCAAGCAGTTCAGAATCTAGCAGCGACGATGAGGAGCCACAGGGTCCTCGAATGGGAGCAATGCATTACGAGGTTAAGTGGGGGAGAACATGAAGGCAAAGCTATTGAAAGCAGGGAGTAGTGAGTTGATGTACGTGGACATTAAGCTTAATGGCCAAATAACCTATGCAATGGTGGACACGGGAGCTACCCATAACTTTATTATTGATCGAGAAGCAAAGCGACTTGGGCTGATCTTGGAGAAGAACCCAAGTCGAATGAAGACGGTGAACTCGGAGGCCAAGCGAATCTCTGAGTTGGCAAAGGGAGTTCCCATCAAGATCGAAACGTGGAGCGGGAGTACTAATATGATGGCAGTGCCACTGGATAACTTCCAAGAGATTCTTGGAATGGAATTCATGCATGCAGCGAAGTTGATGCCAATGTCATTCCTAAACTCCCTATGTATGATGGGAGGTGACGACTCCTGTGTGGTTCCTGTCTCTTGGAGGGGAACCAGGGAACCCTAACAGATATCGGCATTACAACTAAAGAAAGGGGTATGAAAAGGCGAATTAACATTCATGGTTGCTATGAAGCTAGAGCCACTCAACGAGAAGGCCATTCATGAACATGCTATGGTGGCTAACGTGCTGAAGGAGTTCACAGACGTTATGCTGTCATGCCCCTTGAATTTAATCCTCATTCAGGAGGGGTGAACCTAACACAAAATTGATAATATTATAATTCAACACACAATCCAAGATCCAATCACACATTTGAGGCCACTAAGAAAACACTTAAGTCAAAATTCACTTATATAATCCATAATTCATAAAACTTATTCAGTTTATAATCATACCATCGTTTCACTTAATGATTTACAAAATCTAAAGCCAACTTAACTAAACCATAACCACGTCATAAATCCATAAGCATGACAATCTATACAATCATAGAACTAACATGTACCATAAGTTAATATCATTACACAGCTTAAACTTAACATTCCCAAAACCCCAACATAAAAGGTACTTTCAAAATATTTACAAGATACATCAATCTAGATTTGTCATTGATATTTCATTACACACAAAAGGAACTTATACAACATCAACCTATCAAGTATGAAATATTTGCCCCAAAATCTTCTAGCTTTCCACTACCTCAAACTAATTTACACATTTTAGCGAGCGATAAGCTATCTTGAAATTTTTATATAGCAATAAAGTGAGCATATAAAGCTCAGCAAGTGACTAACATATCCATAGCAAAGAGGATAGTTTCAAACAAATAAGGTTTCAAAATATAAGATAGAGATATAAGAGCTCAAAGATAGCCACTCGACAAATGTAGAGTTACAATGTCTTTTTATTCAAAGCATATTTTGTTCATAACAATGGAGTAAGGGCTAATTGGAGCATATTATTGGCAAAAGGAGCATATCCATGGCATATGGTATATTTCAAAGTATATTAAAGACGTAAGGAGCATTTCGTATATCAATGGCATATGGAAATATTTCGGAAGCATAAGAAGCATTTCAGAACATATCAAAGAATAAATACAAAACAAAAGCTTAAACGTCGTATTTGACATTGCATACATTTTATTCTTATCCAAAGTACAAATAGAAGTACATAACCAAAGCTTTGGATATCATATCAAATAGATAGAAGGTGAAGTGGGATCTCAAACATAATCTAGAGCATCGCGGGCTCTAAGCACATACCCTTGACCATTTCTGGCAAAGGTCCAGATAATCCCTTTACTATTTCTGGCAAAGGTCCAAATAATTCCTTTACCATTTTTGGCACAGGTCCAAACAATCCCACAAATACCGAAGTACAAAAGGGCATTATGAACAATAAGGTTGGTACATATCGGAGACACATGTGGAACAACAAAATGCATGTGCCTATACGAATCATTACGATGCAAACATGATCTTTACATGATAGCTATAGGTGTACAAATAATTGAAGGACAAAAGTATATAGGAATTCAAGGTAGTAATGTAAAGCTCAACTGAAGTAAGAGTTTTTGCCGAAATCGATTTCCAAAGAGAAGAAATAAGAAGAGGTGAAATCGACCAAAGCTCGAATTCTAATAGAATTTGAGAGACACGTTGTATGAATTATTTAGATAACCAATTATGCTCTAATTTATACAAAATAGGTGTCATTCGAAATTTGTGTCAATCTAGTTTTAGACAAATTAAGTTTTATAAGAATTAGAATTTAAAATAGGGAGTTACAGATAATTTCGTAGCTAAAGGTATGAAAATATCAGCTCTATTTTACTAAATCCATAGGGTCAATGAAAATAGATGTTTCAGTTTGCAATTGTACTTCAAAAATTTTAAATTAGATACATACAGAAAGAATTTTGAGTCTAGCTTTGTATAAATCATACTTTGCATGAATCTGAGTTCCCAACAGAAAGTTATAAGTAGTTAAGCAATAAGAGATCAGAAATTACGGTCCCTATTTTGCAGAATCTGTAAGGTTAATTGAAACAGAAGTCTTAGTAGATATTTAAACTCCAAATCATTCAATCTTGATATCAAAATAAATATTTTTTAGTCTACTTTCAAATGGAATAGGTTTTATCTAAATCAGAGTTTATTAAAAAAATTAGGATAGAAAAAATGCATAAACGTCAGATTACAAAAAAATTTCAGATTCTTGGCTTTGTATCAAAATGAAAGAAGGTCTGGTTCTCAGCTGAAATCTCTCAAATTTTGTAAAATTAAAATGGAAACAGAGATTAGGGTTTCTGTGGGATGGGATTAGAATACTTACCTTAGAATAGTTTGATTCTTAAATGTGGGGAAATTGATGCAAAACCTCAAGCAAAGCTTCCTTTTCCTCTTCTTCTTCTTCTTCTTTTCCCTTCTCTTCTCAAACTAACCATGGTTGCAGAAACTTAAGTTTTCTTTCTTGAATCTCCCATCTAATTACTCTAATTACTTAGGTTTAGCTAATACAAGGGTTGCAAGGTGTCATGCAAGCATGAAAGGGGCTAGGTGTCATCTTTAGAGCAAACATAAGTGGCACCAACCTTAGGTTAGTTAGTGACACATGTCCACCATTTTTTTTTTTTAACTTAAATCTGAATCTTTCATAAATCATATCAAATTTTTAATATTCACTCTTAAATCCCTAGCCATAAACTTTTAATATAATATTATTTAATATAAAAAATTTATTAAATAATTCTCATATTTATAAACAAGCATTTACTAAATTTTTAAAAATGGGGGATGTTACATATGCCACCCAAGTTGTCGAAGACTCTCCTGCCACGCAGAGGCGTGGATCATCATATCAACCTGGAGCCAGGAGTGAAGTCTCCAGCGAGACCACCATACCGCACGCCCCCTCTTGAGTTGGCAGAACTCAGAAAGCAGTCAGATGAACTGCTAAGTGATGGTCTCATCCACAGTTCTAAAGTACCATTCAGAGCTCCAGTTCTCTTCCAAAAGAAATAAGATGGGAGCCTCCGACTATGCGTCAATTATCGAGCCCTCAACAAAGTGACGATGAAGAACAAGTATCAAATCCCACTCATCGTGGACTTATTCGACCAATTGGGTAAGACCAAGTATTTCTCCAAACTCGACCTTAGGTCGAGATACTAGCAGGTATGCATTGCTGAAGGCGATGAAGTGAAGACTACTTGTGTGACTAAGTATGGAGAGTTTGAGTTCTTGGTGATGCCTTTCGGCTTAACCAACGCTCCGGCCACGTTCTACACTCTTATAAACCAATTATTCAAAGAGCATTTGGATAAGTTTATGGTTGTCTACTTGGACGATATCGTCGTTTACAGCCAAACACTCGAGGAGCATATCGAGTACCTTTGGACAACTTTCAAGGTTCTTAGGGAGAACACTTTATTTAGGGAGAAGTGCTACTTTGCTCAAACAGAGATCTTGTTTTTGGGGTATCGAATCGGTGATGGCTCCATTCAGATGGACCAATCAAAGGTGCAAGCTATTGCGGAATGGCGAACTCCAAAGAAGGTGTCAGAGTTGAGATCCTTCCTTGGTTTCATCAACTATTATCGATGCTTCATAGCGGGGTATTCGAAGCGTGCAACTCCACTGATAGAGTTACTAAAGAAGGAGCAGCCTTGGAGGTGGTTTGACAAATGTGAAGCTGCATTCCTAGATTTGAAGGCTGTTGTGTTGGAAGAACCATTGCTCAAATTGCCAGACTATAGGGAGCCCTTCGAAGTCCATACAGATGCTTTAGACTTCACTATTGGGAGAGTACTTATGTAGAAGGGTCATCTGATGGCCTACAAGAGCCGCAAGCTCAACAAGATCGAGCGGTAGTATCCAGTACATGAGAAGGAGATGATAGCGGTGGTCCACTATTTACAAGTTTGGTGGCACTACCTTCTTAGATCGCGATTTATGCTGAGGACAAACTACTAGTCATAGGTGCTAAGCAAGCCAATCACGTGAGTGATGGCACGTGTGACTTGATACAGAATCTTTTTGCTTATTATATTTTGGCATATATCACTTTATAACTATTGCATATATGCATATATATATTGTGATGTCCTTGGATTTGTGCAATGGGAATCGGATCGTGATGAGATTACGATAATGAGATCGATTCACCTTTAAACACAGATCCTAAATAATCCCGGTCACAGGTTACTCGAGAGGAATATTGTGATAACCGGACAGACTGGTGTGCTGTATATCTGTCCATATGATGGATGTAGCTGGTCTCATAGCTGCTCGTGTAGGGACAATAGGGATACAGTACAGGTGCTCATTGGAGAATGAGTTCACTGATTGATCTGCTTACGAAATGTTGGCTGGTTGATGATGCCTTATTGTCAAACAACGATTCCGTAGTCCTAGTGGTGTATCTGGTACTTAGACTTAAGACACCAAGGATGTCCTGTATGAGTGCTCCACTCTTTGATACCAGACTTATAGGTTTGGCTGTCCCAGATCTAGTACAGTTGGTCATTGAGAGTGGTAGTCGACCTTACGAGGGCTATTGAGTGTCAATAGAGGATTATCCACTCTCGTCGTCATGAGAGAAATATCCCATGTGTTCTTGCTCAGACAAATCCCTGGTCAGGGTCATTCGGGTTGAGAGAGAAATAATTATCTGGGAGAATCCAATTAGAGCGAGACTCGAGTAGAAACCGTATGGGTCTGATAGTACCATGCTCGATATACGGTCCTTGGGATATTAGATGGATGAGGGACTATATGTACACGGTAATTGAGGATAGACAGGTCCAATGGATTTGATTCCCCTATATCATCTTGGGACTACGGCGTAGTGGCCTACTACGTCCGTAGTCGATGAGTCGAGTGAATTATTACAGAGATAATAATTCATTGAGTTAGAAGGAGTTCTGATAGGTATGACTCATGGCCAGCTCGATATTGGGCCTAGAGGGTCACACGCATATGGTAGGCATTGGGATGAGTAGAGGTTCGGATATGAGATATCCGACGGAGCCCTTGTTTTATTGGATATCTAATAAGCCCCTGAATTATTGGATCCTATGGACGAGATCCAATAAGAGCCCATGAGAGATTATTGGATAGAGATCCACTAATCTAAAAGGCTTGGGTTATTGGATGCAGATCCAATACCCACTAGGGTAGGATCCATTAGGGTTTGACAGGGGACCTCTATAAATAGGAGGGATTCAGAGCCTCATAGGCTAGAGCCTTTACTTGCCTCTCCTATTCTCCTTCCCCTCTCCACCTCAGAGTAGGCTTGGAGTTTTGAGGAGCATCATCGTAGCTCTGCTGTGTGGATCACCGCTAGAGAGGAGGATGCTTGACCTCCTTCACCCTCTCCTAAAGATCTGCAAGGAAATAGGGATATACGATCTCCCTAGGTAACACAATCTACTCTATATGCAGTTTTTCAGTTTTGCGGATTTTGCGCACCAATCTTCGTACGACGATGAACATCTCTTTGGGAATCAGGGATTTTGTTTTCTTGTTCTTCCACTGCACATGTGATATCACCCCCAAAGATTTCCCAATATAAACAATATCGCTTTGAGCTATTTCCAAACTCAGAAGAAACTCATCCTAAAGCAAGCATGATGGTAGGACTTCCTAGTTGCGTTTGATATGGCAATGAAGTACAGGCCCAGAAAAATAAATGTCATGGCCAATACATTGAGCCACAAGGTGGAGCAAGTGAACGCCATACAATTGGAGGGCAAAGGCCAAGCAAGTAAGTTGTATTCCAACTTCCTTTCCAAGATCAGAGATAGACTGTATAGTGATCCCCATGTAGTAACCTTGATGCAGCTCATCAAAGAAGGCAAGACACGATGATTTTGGGTCTAGGAGAGACTCGTTTACATAAAAGAGAATAGAATTTATATTCCTCGAGTGGTCAATTTGAGGCATGAGCTCTTAAGCGAGTGTCACGATTCCCTTTGGGTTGAACATTCAGGCATTCATAGTGTTGAATCTCGTATTTTGATGATGAAATCAATTGATAAGTATTTATGATTTGATCTGCATTTTTAGTGATGCAGGATGCTTCGATCAGGATGAGACAATTAAAGCAGGAAGAATCATGCTGGGCCGGTGGAACATGTCAGAAGATTGGATGTCGAGCTGGAGGATCGGTCGACGTATCGACAGAAGGCTTCGAGCCATAGATTCAGGCATCGGGCCAAGAAGAGTGGATATTGCACTAAAGATATCAGAGTTGCGGAGTCAACTGGCCGATTGGGCAATAGACTGCAAGAGAGGACGATGCGCCGAAGAATCGGACGAAGCATCGATGGACAAATGACATGCCAGACAATATGATTCAAGCTTAGTAATAATTGTCTAGATCGAAGTGTGTTTTTATATGTGCAGGATTAACTATGATAGCAAGGCATGAAGCAAAATAAAGTCCCAAAGTCAAGGACACGATTTCGTTAGGAGTTTGAGAGTTCGTCGGAAGTCCAAATGTTCGTTGGAAGTTCTGTAGGAACCAGCCGAGAAGTCCAAGAGCTTGCTGGAAGAAGCTTGCCAAGAAGATCATCATGAAGTCCAGGAGCTTGCCGAAAGTCCGTTGTAACATTGCCGAAAGATCGTTGGAAGATCACCGGAAGCTCGCTGGAAGAAACCAAGACCTACGGACTTGTTTTACTTAAGTATACCTTTGATTTCGTAGTTAGCATGTAATTGGGATTGGATTTGGGCCAACCCAATTATGGGCCAATTGGACCCATGTAAGGATTGTGTTGGGCCCAATAAAAGGCCCAAACCATGACCCAAGAGATAGTACCATCATGGCACAGTCTTCAAGACTTTATCAGGCAGTGGTACCACCAATCTGATTGATGGTACTGCCCAGTGGCCTAGTGCCAGGTGGTGGTACCGCCCAGCGTAGTGTTAGTGTCAGACTGACACTGGCGGTGGTACTACCCAGCACAGGCGATGGTGCCACCCGAACCTAGGAAACCCAAGATGAAATATTTTTAGGCTCCAAGTTTGAATCAACTTGAGGCCTATAAATACCCCTCTCATCCTTGGTTAATATACATAAGACTTGAGAGTAAAAATAGAAAGAAACGCTGTTACAATCTTGTGTGAACTCCTCTTAAAAGTTCTAAGTATTAGAATAGTTTGAGAAAGGAGTAAGTGGGGGTGTAAGGGTTATCTCCTAAACTCGGTAAAAGGAGAATCGAGTTGTAAAATGTAGTTTGTCTTCGCCTATTGAAGGAAGACTGATAGTGGATGCCGGTGGCCTCGAAGGAAGAGGAATCGACAAAGTGGATGTAGGTCACGATGACCGAACCACTCTAAAATCTGGTTTGCATTTCGTCTTGAGTAATTTACTTTACTGCAAACCATTTTACTTGCTTACTGCCTTTAATACATTTACGAATATGCATTCAAGTTAAGCATTTCCGAGTTTGGCTTTTATCGTATGAAAAGTTTTCGGAACTGACGTATTTTATCGCTGTTGCACTAATTCACCCCCCCCTCTCTTAGTGCCAACTCTTTTCCTAACAATTGGTATCAGAGCCTCGTTATTTCTCATTTAGTTTAACACTTAAGAGAAATGACTCTTTTCAGCTTTCAAGAGGGACTTTCTCTCATTCGTCCTCCCTTTTTCAATGGGACGGACTACACTTATTGGAAAACTCGAATGAGAGTTTTCTTGCTTTCTATTGATTTAAATTTATGGAATATGGTCGAAAACAGATTTCAAAAGTCTTCTCTTCCAATGAACGATTGGAATGATTTGGAGAAGAAGATGTTTTCTCTAAATGCTAGAGCTATGAATGCTCTATTTTGTACCTTAGACAAAAACAAATTTAATCGGGTTTCTTTGTGCGAAATGGCTTTCAATATTTGGAACATTCTTGAAATCACACATAAAGGCACTAGTAGATTAAAAGTTTCTAAAATAAATCTTTTAATGCACGATTTTGAACTTTTTCAAATGAAGTCGAGAAAAATCGTTATTGATATGTACACCTGTTTTACAGATGTCGTCAATGGTTTAAGAGTTCTTGGTAAATGCTTTTCTAATTTTGAACTCATTAACAAGATTTTACGATCGCTTTCTAAAATTTAGGATTCAAAAGTAACAGTTATTTAAGAATTAAAAAACTTGAACTATTTCCCTCTCGAAGAACTTATCGAGTCTTTGATGACCTATGAAATGACTAATGTGACACTTGACGAACATGAGAATCACCTTTCAAAGAACAGGAAGGATTTAACACTTCGAACAAAAGAAGACTACTTGAGCATAAGCTCAAGTGATGGTAAACTTGAACTCCTCACTATGAAATTTAAAAAGTTCATGAAATAAAAATTAAAGAATAAAAATAAACTTAAAAAGAATGCAATTACTTGCTATGAACGCAAGAAGATGGAAGCTCTTTGGGATGAATCAAACTCATCCGAAGATGAGGAGAAAATCAACAAAGGCGAGGTGGCAAACTACGCCTTAACGGCTTTCGACGATGAGGTAATCAAAATGCCCTTAGTTTACTTTGAAATTACATGATGCTTTTAATAAGTTATTTTTAATTTAGTTTAATTATTTTTCTTGAAAATTGCATGTTTAATAATATAATAAAAATGCTAAAAAATAGGATCATGCTTATCATTCTAGTAATTTTGAAAATGATCATGAAAATTACATGTTTTATGATAAATGAATAAAAATGTTAGACTTAAATCTAATGATCCAATGTATGTTTTTCAAGAAGAAATAATGTGTATCTTGATGATTTTCGATTTTGATTAAAATCATGCTTGATGTCTTAATGAAAATATTAAGAAGTTTGATATCATGCTTAATGATGATGCATGGCTTTTGTATGGAAAACTAAGCATAAAAAGTTAGATTCACATAAAAAGAAAAATGCATGACTACAATAAACAAAATGATCTTGATGGAAAATGCTTTATGTTTGTAAAATCAATTTCGATGATGCATAATGATGTAATTATGTAATGAAAATATTAAATATTTTGAAATCATGTTTTGATGTCATGCATAATGATCATGCTTAAAAAATTTTGAAATTATGCATGATGATTCTTGATATTTATGGATTATCGATTTTTACGGTAATGAAAGTGGCTTTTTCGGTTTTTAAACGTTGATGCATATTTTTATTTAGCATAAATAAAATAAATCACATGAATTGAAACAACTAAAAAGAGAAAAGTTTTCTCCTTGAAAATTTTATTTTTCCCTACTTTATCGATTTTTAAAAAAGAAGAGACTAATAAACCTATTTTTATGAATCTCTTGGACCATGAAAATGATTTTGATGAGTTAAATTTGAATTACTTTTTATCCAAATCTTTCATATATTCTTGAGATTTATGAATCAAAATCTTATATCTACTATGCTTCTTTTTGTCATTTACAGAAGAGAAAAATTATCCAAATGAATCATGAATGTTCTTTTGGTATTCATGAATTGATTAAACTTGAAAGTTTTATTATGAATTAAGATTTTTTTAATCATTCTCCTACGATTCTACTTGTTATTTTCTTAGGAGGAGATTTTCTAAATGAATCTTGATTTTTCTTGTGAGTTCTTGGATTTATTACTTGAGATTTTTTTTAAAGATCTCTTTCTTGTACACCTATAATTTTTATTCTTGGTATTTTATTTAAAGAAGAGATTTACTATATGAATCATAACTTTTAGTATTCAAGGAGTCTTATCTTTCATAACATGATTTCTTTGTATTTATGGCTTATATGCCTTGAAATGATTTGGGATGATACATGCAACACTATGATTTTTCCCTTAGATAAAAATGCATGCAACACTATGATTTTTTTTAATGATGTCAAAATCAATATTTATCATTTTCTAAAATGATACTCTAGAATGATGATTTCGAATCATGCATGTAATGATGATTTTATATTTTATATACATGATGATTTGGTATTATGTATGCAATACTTCAACTTATGATAATGATGCATTCAATGATGAAATATTCATGATGAAAAATTGTTTTGATATTCATGACTTGATTTTTCATCTTTGTTATTTACCTTTATCATGATTTAGATATTGATGTAAAGGGAAAAAAAATTACAAACATTGTATTCTTCCCTTATTTTTGACAATGACAAAGGGGGAGAAATATTGCTAGCTCAAACATTACAAAGGAAGCAAAAAAAAAAATCACACTTCTTAAAAGAGAAGAAAATGCTATCTTGAACATCACCAAAGATTGCTAGCTTGCCTATCTCAAGCAAAACATGCTAACTTTCACATGTTTAATTATTGCTAACTTGCATAACGATAAAATTGGAAATTATGTTTATTATGTAGTGATTTAAATTTGAATATCTCAAACACTAGAAAGTTATACTTCTCCTTTTTGTTGATGACAAAGGGGGAGAAGTATGATATTATGCATAAGTTTATGATAATATGTTGCTTAGATTTTTGAATCCAAGAGTCTCTATCAATGTGGCATATTGATAGGAGGAGTTTGTTTAAACTCAAGGAGTTTGTTTTTAACTCTGTCACCAATTGGTTATCATCATAAAAAAGGAGGAGATTGTTGAATCTCGTATTTTGATAATGAAAGCAATTGATAAGTGTTTATGATTTGATTTACATTTTTAGTGATGCAGGATGCTTCGATCAGGATGAGACAATTAAAGTAGGAAGAATTATGTTGGGCCGGTGGAACATGTCAGAAGATTGGACGTCAAGTCGGAGGATCGATCGATGTATCAATAGAAGGCTTCGAGCTATGGATTCGGGCATCGGACTAAGAAGAGCAGATATTGCGCCAAGGATATCGGAGTTGTGGAGTCAACTGGTCGATTGGGCAATAGGCTATAAGAGAGGACAATGCGTCGATGGACCAATGACATGCCGGACAACATGATTCAAGTTTAGTAATAATTGTCTAGATCGAAGTGTGTTTTTATATGTGCAGGATTAACTATGATAGCAAGGCATGAAGCAAAATGAAGTCCCGGAGTCAAGAACGCGATTTCGTTGGGAGTTCGAGAGTTCGTCGGAAGTCTAGACGTTCGTCGGAAGTTCAGCAAGAACCAGCCGAGAAGTCCAAGAGCTTGCCGGAAGAAGCTCACCAAGAAAATCGTCGTGAAGTCTAGGAGCTTGTCGAAAGTCCATTGGAACATTGTCGGGAGATCGTCGGAAGATCGCCGGAAGAAATTAAGACCTAGGGACTTGTTTAGCTTAAGTATGCCTTAGATTTCGTAGTTAGCACGTAATTGGGATTGGATTTGGAACAACCCAATTATGGGCTAGATGGGCCCATGTAAGGATTGTGTTGGGCCTAATAAAAGGCCCAAATAGTGACCCAAGAGATGGCACCATCATGGCACAGTCTTCGAGACTATGTCAGGCAGTGGTACTACCATTCTGGGTGGTGGTACCGCCTAGTGGCCCAATGCCAGGCAGTGGTACTACCCAGTATAGTGTTAGTATTAGATTGACAATGGCGGTGGTACCATCTAACACAGGTGGTGGTACTACCCGAACATAGGAAACCCGGGATGAGATATTTTTTGGCTCCAAGTTTGAATCAACTTGAGGCCTATAAATACTCCTCTCATCCCTAGTTAACATACATAAGACTTGAGAGTAAAAATAGAAAGCAACGCTGTTGCAATCTTGTGTGAACTCCTCTCAAAAGTTTACTTAGAATAGTTTGAGAGAGGAGTAAGTGTGGGTGTAAGAGTTATCTCCTGAACCCGGTAAAAGGAGAATCGAGTTGTAAAAGGTGGTTGGTCTTCACCTATTGAAGGAAGACCGATAGTGGATGCTGATGGCCTTGATGGAAGAGGAATCGACAAAGTGGATGTAGGTCACGATTACCGAACCACTATAAAATCTGGTTTGCATTTCGTCTTGAGTAATTTTCTTTACTGCAAACCATTTTACTTGCTTACTACCTTCAATACATTTACGAACACGCTTTCAAGTTAAGCATTTCCAAGTTCGGCTTTTATCATATGAAAAGTTTTTGGAACTAATATATTTTACCGCTGCACTAATTCACCCCCTCTTAGTGCCGACTTTCGTGGAGAGAGCCTTGGCTCTCATGGAGAGAGCCTTCTACTAGCGAAAGATGGGGACTGATATGGAGGAATATGTTCGAACGTGCCTCACTTGCAAACAAGATAAGGTGGAGCAACGAAAGCCAATGGGGCTTTTAGAGCCGTTGCTCATACTAGAAAGGTCGTAGGAGAGCATTTCCTTGGACTTCATATCTAGCTTGCTGATAGTAGGGGGATTGGGATCGATATTCGTAGTTGTCGATCGATTTTCAAAGTTTGCAACTTTCATTATTGTGCCCCTACACTATTCAGTAGACGAGGCAGCCAAGCTGATAATGAAGAATGTGGTAAAGTATTGGGGAGTCCTGCATAATATTATCAATGATCGAGACGCTTGGTTCTTGGGACGATTCTGGATCGAGCTATTTAAATTGTTGGGGTCTAAGTTATACTTCTCCACAAGCCTCCACCCCCAGACAGATGGCCAAACCGAAAGGATAAACTCACTCCAAGAGCAAAATCTTCGGCACTACATGAGTGCCAACCAACGAGATTAGGGAAAGATATTGGACATAGCCCAATTCTCCTACAACTTATAGTAGAGCTCTACGTCCGACAATAACTCTTTTGAGATCATTATAGGATAACAACCATCGACTCCTCACACCTTGGCTATCAGATACACTAGGAGTAGTCCGTCAGTATATCACTTTTCCAAAGAATGGCACCGAAATATAAATATTGCATAAGCTTACTTAGAGAAGGCAGCCAAAAAGATGAAGAAGTGGGCCGACTTGGGAAGGCGACCGTAAGAGTTTAAAGTTGGCGATTTGGTGTTGGTGAAGCTCCAACTAGCATCACTCAAATTTTTTAGGAACAAAGTACATAAAGGATTGGTGCACAAGTATAAAGGGCCCTTCCCAATTATTAGTAGGGTGGGCAACGTCTCCTATAGTTTGTAGCTACCGGCGTGGCTCAAAATTCATAATGTTTTTCACGCCAACAACTTGAAAGCCTACCACTCAAATCCGCAAGATGCTTCCCGAAGTGAGTTGAAACCATTCTGGTAGATTGCGGGATAAAGCTATCCAATGGGGTTGAGCAGACCGAGTACTTGGTGAAGTGGCAAAAACTTCCCCGAACTGAAACCAGTTGGGAGCCCGAAGATGCCCTACACATGAAGAAGCAATCATCAACAACTACCAACAAGCGTCGACGAGGGCATCGACAATTTAAGTAGGGGAGAATATCACGAACGGTCATCGCGCACTCGTAATAACTTCGTTCAATGAACTATTCGTTACTTTTGCATGCTTGAACAGAGACATGGCAGCTTGTTTTGCCTTGGTTTTGTGTGTTTTTGCTTATATAAAAATACATATTCTAACATGTTGTAGTGCATAGTGCAATCGCTCACCGCGCCGAGCCAAAAAGCCACAAAATGGCTTTGTTTTCATGTGTCACGGGCTGTTTTCTGTAGTCTACTATAGTGCGCGAAATATCAGCCATCTTAGCACCCTAGAACCTCTCGGGTGGCACAAGGCTGGATGGGTCTTTAGTATATTATCGAGCATTGAATAATCTTCATAAGTTCGCACGTTTTCTTGACGGGAACTTGCCTTCGCTCCCGGCACCCGGTGAGTAGCTGTTTGTGGACTTGCAATTGTTCGTTCAACCTTCTAAAGTCCTTGTTTTCCTCCTTTCTCTATTTTCTCTCATGCACGTAAGGTGTTCGTTGAATTTCTTATAAAGCTTCCTTCTTCGTGAGACGTCAGGACTCGTCCGTCGCTCGTTCTTCGAACTAATCAACTTTCTCTTTTACAGGTCCTTTGGGACTTGACTAAGGTTGCAAACTAGCTGACCTTTATAGACGCATATCGTAAGGGCACGTCAAGACTTAGGCAATTCTAGCTAAGTCTGAGAATTTGGCGCAAGGGTGCTTCGCGACTTAAGCAACTCAAGCTAAGTTCGCATCTTGGCTGCAAGGGTGCCTCACGACTTAGGCAATTCTAGTTAAGTCCGTGATAGTGCAGTGTGGGAGTACATATATTTATTATGACGTGTAGTATATGAGTACATGTATATATTACGATAATATGCGGTGTGGTTATATATGTTAAAAAAAAGGGGCACAGGAATATACGAATTTACTATTTTTTCTACATGTGCATATAAGCATTCTTAATTATTTCGATATAGAATTTTACATCTTTATTTTGCATATACCATGTTGTAATATTATACTTATTAAAAAAAGTCATAGGATGAGGTGTTTATTATTAATTATCTTATAATGATGATTTTAAAATATAGTATATATGACATGATACATAAATAAAGCTATAAAGAGTTGATACTTACTAGCTGATTACTCACTATAGGCGTTACTTTATAGGTAAGGATACTAGTATCCCACCCAAGTGATTGGGTAAGGAAGTAAGCACGTGCAAGCCTAGGCCAACGTAAATATGGATAAGGAACTATGGGCATTTTATGTGCATAAATTTTAGACATATTATATTTTAGTTTTCTTTTAGTTAGATGTTATAGTTATATATAGGTGTCAAAAACACTATATACAGGGGAAACCATGTCAATTTTGTTTAGTAAGTTAGATGTTATAATTTTGTACAGGTGTTAAAAACACTATATACAAGGGGAATCCTATCAATTTTGTTTAGTAATTTAGCATATTTTAATTTTGAGATTGCCTACTTTTCGCTGCTTTCATATCGATAGTAATAATGAAAATTAAAATGTGGCATCATACTTTATTCATGAATATAGGGTATGGATAGAACAAGGAGTAGGGTGCTATAAAGTTATGGTATAAAAGCCCAAGTAACGAGCCTTGTAGGCTATTTGTATTTGTAAAAGCTTGTGACACACTGCTCAACTATCCTTTAAGTTTTAATAATTAGGTTGCATTGATTTCCTTATACTCAGTTGCTAGGGTGTGACCAACTTGAGATTAATCAGGAAAATATCATAAGAACCAAAGGGCAAACTAGTAGCTCTAGTAATGTTCAAGATGAGACTCTCGATATTAGAAAGACATCCACATAAAGAGATCAAAGAGATATGATGATTAATAGGTTAATAGAGTTGGTGGAGAGATAATATAGACAATTAGAGCAGTTATTAGCCCAAGGACAGGAGGTGGAGTTGGTAGCAACTTGAGGACATGATGTTATAGAATCAACAAGTGGGAGATTTAGAAATAATGGTCCACCAATTTTTGAAGGTGATACAAATCTACTAATGGCTGAGGAGTTAATAAGAAATTTTGAGGGAATCTTTGAGTATATAAGGATTCTAAATGAAAATAAAGTTATTTGTGCAACTTTTGTATAGCGAAAAGATGTTCACTAGTAAGATGCAAGAATAGGGACCGTAAATGCTGAATAAATGACCTAGGAAAGATTCAAGGAAATTTTTACTAAAAATATTTCAGTATAACCCAACGATCAGCCAAAGTGGCTGAATTTATTAACCTTAAACAAGAAGGCCAATCGGTGATAGATTATATCAGAATGTTTGAGGAGTTATTCCAATTTGCACCTCACATGATTAGCACTGATGCCTTGAGAGTAGATCAATTTCTACAAGGATTCATACTAGAAATTTATCAGGATATGAAAATGATGATGAATACCCTAGATATTCCCTATTCTTTAGTAGCAGAAAAGGCCTAGGAGGCAAAGAATGCTAAGCAACAAATTTTTCAAACCCAACAAATGCACTGCAACCAAAATATGCCAAGGAATGATATTATTTTTAACAACAAGCCCCCACAATAGATTTTGGATAGGAAAAAAAAATGGTACCCAGGTCAAAGATAACAGTAGGGGCAACCCAAATGTCCTACATAAGGAAAAATAGGTCAGACATTCCAATCTTCTTAGCCCGTTCAAGCATAAACATTCACTTGTCTTGAATGTGGAAAGCATCATGTGGGGAAATGTCTTAAAAGTAAAGGCTATATTTTCGGTATAAAAAGTCAAGACATTTAGCAAGAAACTACATAATAATCTTATCATAATAGAAAAAATACCAGGTAGAGTCTTTGGATGACTAAGAAAAAAGCAAAGGCTAGCCCATCAGTAATCTCAAGTGAGATATTTTTTTATAAATTTTTTTTATATGCATTAATTGATTCCGACACCACACATTCTTTTGCATCACTAGCATGTATGAAGAAACTAGGCAAATCATCTAAGGCATTACATGTGATGTATTGTATAACTATTCTATCAGAGTATATAATGTATTCAGCTCAAGGATTAAGATCTTATCTAATTCATATTGTCGATAAAGAATTAATTGTAGATCTTATAATATTAAACATACAAGATTTTGATATTATATTATGCATAGACTAATTGTCTAAACATCATGTTCTCATTGACCACAATAAGAAGAGGATAGTATTTCAACCTCTGGGTCAATTGAGTTTGTATTTGCTAGTTCTAAGGAAAAGACATCAATCTCTTTTATCTCAGCAATGAAAGCAATGAGACTTTTAAATGGTGGATTCACATGATATCTGACAAACGTGATTGACACTAGGGTGAATCTAAAGTTCAAGCTAGAGGATGTGTTGATTGTGAGCAAATTCCTTTAGATATTTTCAGAGGACCTCCATAGATTACCACCATATGGAGATTGAATTTATTATAGACAACGTTGAGCACTAAACCTATTTTCAAAGCACCTCATGGAATGGCTCTAATAGAATTGAAGGAGTTAAAAGATGCAATTGCAAGATCTCTTTAGAAAAGGATTCATTCGTCGTAGCTTTTCATCATGGGGAGCACTAGTCCTATTTATAAAAAAAAAGATGGGATAATGTGATTAGGATAGACGACAGGAAGTTGAATAAAGTGACAATTAAGAATAAATATCCACTCTCTAGAATTTGTGACTTGTTTAATCCATTGCAAGGTGCAACAATGTTATTCAAAATTGATTTGAGATTAAGATATCATCAATTGAAAATCAAGAAGGATATTCCTAAGACCACCTTTAGGACCAAATATAGGCATTATGAAATTTTAGTGATGTCATTTTATCTAACAAATGCACCAATCATCTTTACAAACTTAATGAACATGGTATTTAGGGAGTATCTAAACAGATTTATAATAGTCTTTATTGATAATATTTTAATATGCTCATACTCTAAGGAGGAACGTGCAGAACATTTAAGAACAACTTTAAGTGTCTTGAAGGAAAAGCAATTGTATATACAGTTTAAGAAGTATGAACTTTGACTAGAGAAGATAGTATTCCTTGGCATAATGTATCTAGGGAAGGGATCTCATTGGATCCATCTAAGGTGAAAGTAGTTAATAACTGGCTAGAACAACTATATAATTGAGGTAAGGAGTTTTCTTGGGATCGCAAGTTATTATAGATGTTGTGTGGAAGGATTCTCCAAGATAGCATCACCTCTCACCCAATTAATAAGAAAAAAATATTAAATTTGAATGGACTAAGGCTTGTGAAAATAGGTTTTAAGAACTAAATAGAAGATTGATTTCAGCTCCAATTTTCAAAGTACCATATGGTTCAAGAGGATTTGTGGTGTATAGTGATGTATCCAAAAATGATTTATGTTGTGTTTTGATATAGAATGACAAAGTTATGGCTTATGCTTTAAGACAATTGAAACATTATGAGAAAAATAATTCAACCCATGATTTAGAATAGGCAACGGTGGTGTTTACTTAAAAATCTAATGATATTATCTTTATGGGGAGAAATGTGAAATATACACTGATCATAAGAGTTTGAAATATTTCATTACTCAAAAGGATCTCAATCTAAGGTAGATGAGATAGTTGGAGTTAGCAAAAGATTATGATTTTATGATGAATTAAGTAGAAAGTCAACTAATTTAGCTAATTTGTCAACAGTTCAAAGACCTCTCTATATTAAAAACCAAAAATTTGAATATAAGATGATCTTTAAAAGTTTAATGGGGAGATTAGTAGCGCTATCACTATAACTGACCCTTTCAGGGAAATTAAATAGTTACAGGTTAAGGACCTCTCTTTGAACCGATTGAAGTATGAGAATAAGGTAGGAAAAAGAAAGGACTTTCATATTGATGAATGAGTAATTATATTTTGGGTTATATTGTATATCAAAGGAACCTGACATAAAACAAGAAATCTTAACAAAGGTACACTCATCTTTATACTCAATGCACCCAGAACAACCAAGATGTACAAATATTTGAAAGATCACTACTAGTGGCTAGGAATGAAGAGAGATGTGATCCAATTTGTTGAGAAGTGTCTCACATGTTAATAAACCAAAATTGAACATCAGAGGCTAGCAAGAACCTTAGACTATTGCAAATATCTCAATGAAAATGGGAAAAGGTCAGTATAGATTTTGTCATGGGTTTACCTAAGACTAGTAAGGGACATGATGAAATTTGAGTCATTATAGATAGATTGACCAAGATAGCCCACTTCTACCTATTTGTGCTAATTATTCCATGGATCAATATGCTCAATTATATACCTAAGAGATAATTATACTCCATCGTATGTCAGTATCCATTATATCAAATAAAGACTCTAGATTCACATAGAGATTTTAGAGAAGTTTACATAAAGCATTGGGGACAAAGTTACCTTTTACCATTGCTTTTCATTCTCAAATATATGATCAATCAAAAAGAATCATTCAGATATTAGAGGATATGTTAAGAGCTTATGTCATCAATTTGAAGGAGTCATGGAGTAAATATTTACCTTTGATAGAGTTTGCCTACAATAACTATTACTAGGTAATCATCAAGATGGCATTATATTAGGACTCTAGCTAGGAGAGTCCTAATTGAGAGGGACATTGTTAGGACTCTAGCTAGGAGAGTCCTAATTGAGGGGGACATTCATGTAAAACCTACCTAAGCCGACCCCTATTAAAGAGGTGAAGAGGCCGGCTAGGGTTAGGAGGTTGTTTCTTAGAGAAGAATAAGGAGTTGTAAAGGAATAGGAGTCTTGAGTAGGAGTAATATTAGGAGTTGGTTAGAAGTAGGAGTCTTGAGTAGGAGTCATATTAGGAGTTAGGGTTTAGAAGCTCTATAAATAGTCATGTATTCCTCCTCTTTTGATAAGAAATAGATGAATCTTTTCTGCAGTCTTTGAGCAGCAACTTGGAGGGAGGAACCCCAATAGAGTTCCAAGGAGGCCGATCCCCTAAAGAGATCAACCCCAAGTTTAGAATCTACAAGGGTTCTATCACATTATTTAAAATACTATATAGTAAAAAGTGCAGTTAACTTATTTAATGGGATGATATTTTGAGCTAGATTTAGTGAAAGAAACAACAGAGACAATAAAAATTATTTATTAAAAGATGAAGACAGCATAAAGCAAATATAAATGCTATGTCGATAATAGGAGAAGACCTTTGAAATTTGAAATATACGATAAAATTTTCTTAAAGGTGACATTGAGGAAAGGAGTTATGAAGTTTGAGAAAAAAACAAATTGAGTCCTCAATTTATAGGACCATATGAAATTCTTGACTAAACTAGTGATGTGGCGTATATACTAGGCTTACCTCCTGCATTAGCGAAGGTGCATAATGTATTCTATATATTATTATTAATGAAGTACATTTTAGATCCTTCTTATGTCCTAGAAGAACAACTAGTAGAATTGAATAAAAATTTGATGTACAACGAATCGGTTGTACAAATTCTTAATAAAAAATAAAAAGAAGTTCGTAATAAGAAGATCACTTTTGTCAAAATACTACTGAGTAATCAAGCGATGTAGAAAACAACTTGGGAAAGGGAAGAAGAGATGCATGAGAAATATCTAGAGCTATTCATGTAAGGAATTTTGAGGATAAAATTTTTATTAAGAGGGGACGATTATAGTGCTCGAGTCACACACACATTGAATTATAATAAACATATCAATAAAATTAACATTATATATGTGTGTATGTGTGTTACCCTCATTTCATAATATAATTTATGATGTCTATGCTTTATAAATATGATAAATGTCATGCTTATGTTTTTGACTTTTAAAATTGAAATATATGCTTAATTTATGATGTACAACGAATCGGTTGTACAAATTCTTAATAAAAAATAAAAAGAAGTTCGTAATAAGAAGATCACTTTTGTCAAAATACTACTGAGTAATCAAGCGATGTAGAAAACAACTTGGGAAAGGGAAGAAGAGATGCATGAGAAATATCTAGAGCTATTCATGTAAGGAATTTTGAGGATAAAATTTTTATTAAGAAGGGACGATTGTAGTGCTCGAGTCACACACACATTGAATTATAATAAACATATCAATAAAAGTAACATTATATATGTGTGTATGTGTGTTACCCTCATTTCATAATATAATTTATGATGTCTATGCTTCATAAATATGATAAATGTCATGCTTATATTTTTAAAATTGAAAAATATCATTCTCAATATCCTACGGAATATTGGCCAAACATGTATAAGAATTAATATTTATGTTAAGCATAGTGTGTTAGGATCAAGAGCATTAAGAGGGGGAGTAAATTAGTGCAGTGGAAAAACTTTCGTCGATTTCAAACGACGTTCGTATGATGAAATTGTTTCCGACGTAAAACCGTTTTCGAAAACTTAACTTGAAAGCGAGTTCGTAAAGGAGTGCAGTAAAAGTAATGAGGAAGTGAAAGATGCATAAACTTTTCGTCATAAAGTTTTCATCTCTACGACGAAAGATACATTGTAGAATTTCAACCGTATAGCACCGTCTGTTTGATCTTGCTACTGTGCTTTTTCTCTCCAAATTTTTATGAAATTTTTATGACATCTTTGACACTTCCTAACAGTGGATTTCCCTTTGGTTTCATCGAAAAATTCTTAATATAAACTAATGATCTTTTATGTCCAATCTGCTACACTTGAAAATCTATGCTGTAGAAAATTTCAGCCGCATATTGTTGCCTTAACCCATCTATTTGCAATCTTTTTTGAATGAAATTTCTTATACACTTCATAGATCATCTTGGCTTCCATCTAAGATTGATCTATTGAGAAATTCATCTCTAAAAATGATTTTGTGTTGCTGTAAATTTTCGCGTAGACCTTTGAAATTTTTCGACGAGAATTCTGCAATCGCAACTTCACCAATTTCCTTGCTGTTATACTGCCAAAATTTTCTTGATTAAATTAGATATCCTTGCTGTCATATAAACTGTGATTTTGCTATCAATTCTCTCCTCAATTCTCTCAAATTTTTGGTGGAAATTATGTCGAGAAGCTACTATTTCTTCGACGACAATTCTGCTCTTACAAGACAGCACATACTTGCTGCAACTTCCACTTATTTCTAACAAACTTTTGCTGCCATCTACCACAGATGCAAAACTTTCATCCACAGCCCTAAAACTCTACCAAACCACACCCTCAAACTGCACCCAAAAGAGCCACAAAACAAGCCTAAACCATAGCCTACATCCACCAATCCACCAACCCTTTCAACCATCACTTCTCAAAACCTATATATGCCTTTAACCTAACAACAAAAGAGAGATCTTAACATCATAGATTTGGGGGCATATACTATGGCATCTAAGGAGGCAATCAATGCTAAATTTGAAGCCTTGGAGGTGCGAATGGAGGATAAGATTCGGACTCTCTTTACCGAACTCAGATTGGGCCGACCACTAAACCCGAAGAAATCATATCAAGGAGAGAGCTTTACCCAATCGCACCAAGCCCGAAGAGATGACTTCCAAGGGAGGGGAGCCTCTATGACTGACCCTAACTATCCATGCATGAGAGTGGACTTCCCTAGATTGGAAGAAGGAGACCCGATTGGTTGGATCTCGCGCGCGGAGCGATATTTTCGGTACCACAAAACCGCGGATGCATCTATGGTGAAAATTGCAGCTATACATCTTGAAGGGGATGCTATACAATGGTTTGACTAGTTTGAACATACTTATGGAGTCCTTTCATGGTGACAATTCAAAGAAGGACTGCTAATCCGCTTCAGACCAACCGATTACGAGAATATTGACGGACAACTAGCAAAGATCCGACAAACCTCCACCATTCAGGAGTACCAAACCAGGTTTGAAAGGTTATCTAATCAAACTCATGATTGGTCTCAAAAGCAGCTATTGAGGACCTTCATTGAGGGCTTAAAGCCGGAGATCTGAGGAGAAGTTAAAGCACAACAACCGTACACGCTTATGGCAGCCATCTCTTTCGCACGACATCAAGAGGAGCAATTGAACTATGAAGCTCGAAGGACTAGGGTCACTCATCAACCAGCAATATTGAAGCCCTCAGCCCCCCCTACTGTCGACCAAGTCCCTATACCAAAGAGGTTAACAAGAGAAGAGCTTCGAGAGCGATATGCAAAGGGGTTATGTTGGCATTGTGACGAGCCGTGGAGCCGTGAGCATCGCTGTAGTAAAGGGAGACTTCTTATGATTGAACCAATAGAAGAAGAGGTCATTGAATATTCAGAAGAGAGCCTTGAACATGAAGAAGAAGATGCAGAAGAAGAGCCACAACTGACTGAAGTTACGGTACATGCATTAGCTGGCTACTCAAACCCGCAAACGATGAAAGTTGGAGGCCTTCTTAAACAACAAACGATCACTGTTCTCATCGACACGGGTAGTACTAATAACTTTCTAAACAGTAAGGTTACTATCCATATGGCTTTATCTATCACGAATTATAGCAGGTTTGATGTTAAGGTCGCCGATGGATGGATTTTGAAGTATGATCGTAGGCGCCCGCAAGGGAAACTGTTGTTGATAATGAGGCCTTACCAAGAGATAATTGCATATTTCTTCCTTCTCCCTCTTGATGATCATGAGGCCATGCTCATAATTAAATGGTTGACAACATTAGATGATATTTCTTAGAATTTTATGCAACTAATTATGAAATTTTACAGTAAGGAGAAACAGGTGATACTGAACGGGAAACGTGAGGACGACGTAACGATGATTTGCACACAACAAATGGAGAAGGTTTTGCATAAAGCATGCAGCAGATTTTTGGTACAACTTGAGTAGCAAACTAAGGGAGAGCTAATAGAATTTAAAGATCCAAACCTACTTCCTTTGCTTGCTGAATTTTCAGATATATTTGACGAACCGCACAACCTTCCTCTTACCCGTCGGAATGATCATTATATAATGATTCTTTCAGGCAAACCTCCAGCAAATACTTGGCCATATCAGTATCTACATCTCCAGAAGGATGAAATAGAAAGGATTATAAATTAGATGCTCGAAACAGGAGTTATTCGGCCAAGTTGCAACCTCTACTCTTCACCGGTGCTACTTGTATGCAAGAAGGATGAAACATGGCGAATATGCGTTGATTACCGAGCTCGCCATGGCATAACCATCAAGGATAAATACCTTATTCCACTAGTAGATGAATTGCTAGATGAAAGGGAGCACAAATCTTCACAAAGCTGGACCTTTGATCCTAGTATCATCAAATACGAGTGTACAAAGAAGTCATACCGAAATTCACCTTTCGAACACACAATGGCCACTATGAATTTTTGCATTCTTCAACAAAAGGTGGAGTATCTTGGGCATATCATATTAGAGGAAGGTGTGACGGTGGACCCCTTCAAAATTGGAGCAATGCAAAACTGGCCTACCCCGAGGAACATAAAATTGCTACATGATTTTCTGGGTTTAATAGGCTACTACTGTAAGATCAGTGCACCACTCACTTCTCTACTGAAAAATGATACCTTCCAATGGTTGGAGAAAGCCTCTGCTGCCTTCGATAAACTTAAGCCAGCCATGACGACGATGCCTGTGTTAGCGCTACCAGATTTCAACCGACCCTTCATCATTGAGGCCGATGCATCTGGAGACAGAATGGGAGACGTTCTCATGCAAGATGGTCGACCACTCACATATATTAACAAGGCATTGTCTCCCCCTTATCAAGACATATTAACATATGATAAGGAGATGCTCGCCATTGTGCACGCAGCAACGAGGTGGAGATCGTACTTGATCAAGCAATGCTTTCAAATCAAGACCGACCATAAAAGCCAAAAATATTTCTTAGAGCAGAAGATATCTTCCCCCAAGCAGGAAAAATGGGTAACAAAGGTTCTTGGATATGATTATAAAATAACTTACAAAAAGGGGAAAGAGAATGTTGTTGCAGATGCGCTTTTACGACTACCTAAGCAAGCTGAATTTTTGGCCATTTCACTTTTGACTAGTGACTCCCTTGAGGATATTAAGATAGAATGGTAAGAAGATTCGGAGACCAGTAAGATCATAAAAAAATTAGAGGAAGCACCAAGCTCCGTGGCTCATTACAATTGGGACTCAAATGAATTACACAATAAGGGACGCATTGTGCTTATGATAAATTCTACTTGCATCTTCACGAGCAGATTTTGGACAAAGTTATTCCATATGCAGGGTACTAAATTGAAACGGAGTACGACATATCACCCACAAACCAACGGCTAGACAAAAGTTGTAAATAGGTGCTTAGAGACAGCCCAAAACCACCCACCAAATATGACTATCCAAGGAGAACTCCAGACTCAGCCAAGTGCCATTATTGATCAACGGATCGTGACTCAACGATGACGACCCACTACTAAAGTGCTAATACAATGGGTGAACCTACCAACAGAAGATGCCACTTGTGTCACGCCCCTCAAAAATATCGACAATATTTAAAATTTTCATCATAACTAACCCAGGATCCAAGCACACATTTGAGGTCACTAAGAAAACATTCAGATCAAAATTTCACCTCTATAGTTTACAAATTCATAATCCTATGCAATTCATAAACATACCACTCATCACTCGACAATTCATACAATCAGAACTCAACTCATCAAAATAATAACCACAATATAAATTCACAAATGGGGAAGTCTTTGCAGTCACCAAACCAACGATTACCATAAGATCATATCATTACATGAATTTAACTTAACATATCAAAATCCTATACATGATGCAGAGTATCTTATACATGAGGGATCCTTAATCTTACACAAAATCCACAGGTTTAGATTCATCGTCACATTTCATAAGATGCAGAGTATCTTATACAACAAATACACATATGCTAACAAAGATCTGCCCAAAATCTTCTAAACTTTCCACCGCCTCAGCCCAATCTTATCATTTAAGCAAGCAATATGCTATCCTGAAAAATTTATCAACAAACGGGGTGAGCATAAAGAGCTCAGCAAGTGACTAACATATCCATATCAAAATAGTACAACTTCCAAAGAGATACAGTTCCAAAATACAAGGCAGAATATACGATTTTCGTAGACATAATATCATTAAGAGCAGAACACAATTGTCATTTCAATCTTACATATTTGGTTCCTGACAGATTGGGGCATAGAGTAATTGGAGCATATCAGTAACAAAGGAAACATATCGGAGCTTATCAATGACATATAAAATGTTCCGAAGTATATCAACGGCATATGGAACATTTCGAAGCAAAATCATCAGTGAATGAAGCATTTCAGAGCATATCAAAAACAAATATCGTACAGAAGCTCAAACGTCGTCCTTGACGTTGCAATCATACCATTCTTATCCAGAGCATGAACAGAAACAACTCACCAAAACTCTGGATGTCATATCAAACATATAGAAGGTGTGGTGGGATCTCAGTCAGAATGTGATTCATCCATTTCTGAATGACCACCTGACAAAAGTCTCCCACGTCTGGGATATCCATCCACCCACGTCTAGGTGAAGTCAGAGGGGCCGGCAGAGCATCGCAGGCTCTAAGCACATACCCTTTACCATTTCTGGCAAAGGTCCAGAATATCCCACAGAGCGGGACCCCACAGAGTGGGTAATAAGCGCATACCCTTCACCATTTCTGGCAAAGGTCCAGACAATCCCACACACCAAAGTATAAGAGGGTAGTTTTAACAATAAGTAGCATATATCGGAAGCACACACGGAACAACAAACGTGCATGTGCCTTTTCGAGACAATACGAAACAAAGAACAAATCTCTCACAAATGTATTCAGATTTGGAATGAAATAATAACAAGAGTGTACAGAGATTCCAAACAATCATATTTAGCTCAATTCCAAAAAGAAGGTTAGACGAATTCAAATATCTAAAGGAATGGAGCAGAATATGCGAAATCGACCAAAGCTCGATTTCGGACAGAATTCCAGTGGCACATCAAACAAATACTTCAGAATATCAATTATGCTCCAATACCCATAAAAAAACTATGGTCGAACCATATATCAATCTATATTCTGATGGAACAAATTTCATATGAAGCAGGGTTCCCAACGCGGAGTTACCTTTGATTTGGTAACACAAGGTCAAAAACACAATCACTGTTTTGCAGAATTTACAGGGTCGGATTCAACAGATAATAGGGTAGGCAATTGAATTCCAAAATTTTCAAACTATATGTCAAAAGAAATATTTTCAAGTTTAGTTTCAAATAAAATCAGTTTGGTACAATCCATAATTTTCAACAGGGAGTTATAGTTATTTTAGTATCGACAGGTCAGAAATCTTGAACCCTGTTTTACAGCGTCTATAGGCTCAATTGAATCAGATGTTTGGATAAGTATTCGGTGTCCAAAATCTACAAAATCAGGGTCAACAGGAAGATATAAGAGTCTAATTTCAATCAAAATAGTTCCTGCCCGAATTCACATTTTGTACTAAAACTTATAGATGAAACAGTGTATAGGGGTCAGTTTACCGAAAAAAAAAACTTTAGAATCCATGGTTCTATGTCCAAAGAGAGACATATCAGTTTCTAAAATAGAAATCCTTCAATTTATTTTAAATCAACATAAAAACAGAGACTAAAAATTCTGTAGGATGGGGTTAGAACACTTGCCTTTGAGAATTTTGACCCAAAGTGAAACGATTAAAGCAAGAACCCTAAAAACCCCAATTTTTTTTTTTCTTCTTCTTCTTCTTCTTCTTCTTCTTCTTCTTCTTCTTTTGCTTCTTTCTTTCTTTCTTTCTTGATCACCCACGAGCTGCCTTCTCTGCTTCCTTAAGAACGAAGGCAGAGAGGCTTAAACGGTGAAGTTTGTATTTTTGTACATTTTACAGTTTAGTCCTTGGATTTATCATATTCACGATTAAGTCCTTAGGGTTTACATATAGGTCCTCAGATTCTTTCTTTTAACAAATCCTCCAACTCTTATGAATAAGTTCTCAGATTCATACTTTGACTTTTTATCAAATTTAAAATAGATACATACATTACAACTAGAAAGTTATACGAAAATTCGGAAATGAGGGGTGTTACAACTTGGGAGAACTATGACGACTTGAAGATCAAATTTCCAAAATTCATGAATCGTCAGCCTCGAGGACAAGGCTGATTTGAAGAGGACGGGTCTCTTAGGACTCTAGCTAGGAGAGTCCTAATTGAGAGGGACATTGTTAGGACTCTAGCTAGGAGAGTCCTAATTGAGGGGGACATTCATATAAAATCTACCTAAGCCGACCCCTATTAAAGAGGTGAAGAGGCCGGCTAGGGTTAGGAGGTTGTTTATTAGAGAAGAATAAGGAGTTGTAAAGGAATAGGAGTCTTGAGTAGGAGTCATATTAGGAGTTGGTTAGAAGTAGGAGTCTTGAGTAGGAGTCCTTTTAGGAGTTCGGGTTTAGAAGCCCTATAAATAGTCATGTATTCCTCCTCTTTTGATAAGCAATAGATGAATCTTTTCTGCAGCCTTTGAGCAGCAACTTGGAGGGAGGAACCCCTATAGAGTTCCAAGGAGGCCGAACCCCTAAAGAGATCAACCCCAAGTTTAGAATCTACAAGGGTTCTATCACATTATTTAAAATACTATATAGTAAAAAGTGCAGTTAACTTATTTAATGGGATGATATTTGGAGCTAGATTTAGTGAGAGAAACAACAGAGACAATAAAAATTATTTATTAAAAGATGAAGACAACATAAAGCAAATATAAATGCTATGTCGATAATAGGAGAAGACCTTTGAAATTTGAAATATACGATAAAATTTTCTTAAAGGTGACATTGAGGAAAGGAGTTATGAAGTTTGAGAAAAAAACAAATTGAGTCCTCAATTTATAGGACCATATGAAATTCTTGACTAAACTAGTGATGTGGCGTATATACTAGGCTTACCTCCTGCATTAGCGAAGGTGCATAATGTATTCTATATATTATTATTAATGAAGTACATTTTAGATCCTTCTTATGTCCTAGAAGAATAACTAGTAGAATTGAATAAAAATTTGATGTACAACGAATCGGTTGTACAAATTCTTAATAAAAAATAAAAAGAAGTTTGTAATAAGAAGATCACTTTTGTCAAAATACTACTGAGTAATCAAGCGATGTAGAAAACAACTTGGGAAAGGGAAGAAGAGATGCATGAGAAATATCTAGAGCTATTCATGTAAGGAATTTTGAGGATAAAATTTTTATTAAGAGGGGACGATTATAGTGCTCGAGTCACACACACATTGAATTATAATAAACATATCAATAAAAGTAACATTATATATGTGTGTATGTGTGTTACCCTCGTTTCATAATATAATTTATGATGTCTATGCTTCGTAAATATGATAAATGTCATGCTTATGTTTTTGACTTTTAAAATTGAAATATATGCTTAATTTATGATGTACAACGAATCGGTTGTACAAATTCTTAATAAAAAATAAAAAGAAGTTCGTAATAAGAAGATCACTTTTGTCAAAATACTACTGAGTAATCAAGCGATGTAGAAAACAGCTTGGGAAAGGGAAGAAGAGATGCATGAGAAATATCTAGAGCTATTTATGTAAGGAATTTTGAGGATAAAATTTTTATTAAGAGGGGACGATTGTAGTGCTCGAGTCACACACACATTGAATTATAATAAACATATCAATAAAAGTAACATTATATATGTGTGTATGTGTGTTACCCTCATTTCATAATATAATTTATGATGTCTATGCTTTATAAATATGATAAATGTCATGCTTATGTTTTTGACTTTTAAAATTGAAATATATGCTTAATTTATGATGTACAACGAATCGGTTGTACAAATTCTTAATAAAAAATAAAAAGAAGTTCGTAATAAGAAGATCACTTTTGTCAAAATACTACTGAGTAATCAAGCGATGTAGAAAACTTGGGAAAGGGAAGAAGAGATGCATGAGAAATATCTAGAGCTATTCATGTAACGAATTTTGAGGATAAAATTTTTATTAAGAGGGGACGATTATAGTGCTCGAGTCACACACATTGAATTATAATAAACATATCAATAAAATTAACATTATATATGTGTGTATGTGTGTTACCCTCATTTCATAATATAATTTATGATGTCTATGCTTTATAAATATGATAAATGTCATGCTTATGTTTTTGACTTTTAAAATTGAAATATATGCTTAATTTATGATGTACAATGAATCGGTTGTACAAATTCTTAATAAAAAATAAAAAGAAGTTCGTAATAAGAAGATCACTTTTGTCAAAATACTACTGAGTAATCAAGCGATGTAGAAAACAACTTGGGAAAGGGAAGAAGAGATGCATGAGAAATATCTAGAGCTATTCATGTAAGGAATTTTGAGGATAAATTTTTTATTAAGAAGGGACGATTGTAGTGCTCGAGTCACACACACATTGAATTATAATAAACATATCAATAAAAGTAACATTATATATGTGTGTATGTGTGTTACCCTCATTTCATAATATAATTTATGATGTCTATGCTTCATAAATATGATAAATGTCATGCTTATATTTTTAAAATTGAAAAATATCATTCTCAATATCCTACGGAATATTGGCCAAACATGTATAAGAATTAATATTTATGTTAAGCATAGTGTGTTAGGATCAAGAGCATTAAGAGGGGGGAGTAAATTAGTGCAGTGGAAAAACTTTCGTCGATTTCAAACGACGTTCGTATGATGAAATCGTTTCCGATGTAAAACCGTTTTCAAAAACTTAACTTGAAAGCGAGTTCGTAAAGGAGTGCAGTAAAAGTAATGAGGAAGTGAAGTACATATGGAGGTTTGCAGTAAGGTATACAGCAAAAATAAATGCAAACCAGAGAACACGGCAATTTTAGAGTGGTTCGATGAATCTTGACCTATATCCACTTTTAGCTTCCTCCTTCGACGAGGTCATCGATATCCACTAGAGGATAGGTGAAGGCCAACCACCTTTTACACCTTTTCTCCTTTTGATGGGCTTAGGAGACAACCCTTACAGATTTTCACTCCTCTCTTGAATGATCAAAACTTAAAAGAAGAGAGGGAGAAGAACTTCTAGTCTTTTACAACACATTTAAGCTCTCAAATTCTCAAAATAAATGCAAGCTTTCGGTGCCCTTGCATGCAGGAAAGGGTGGGGTTTATATAGGCCCCAACTAGTTTGAATTTGGAGCTGAAAAGTGTCATCTCTCGATTTTTCGGGGTCCGGGCGGTACTACCACCATAACTGGGCAGTACTACCGCTTGACACCACTCGGAGACCGAGCTCAAGTGGTACCATCACCTGATAGGGGCGGTACCACTGCCTAGAATTCTTGGGAGACGAAGTCTCCTGGGCGGTGCCACCATCGACCCTGGCGGTGCCACCACTAGCCAGGAATTCTGGGTCCGAATGGGCTAATCCATTCAGCCCAATTTGGGTCCGTCAAGGGCCCAATTGCCCCCAGATTAAGTTAATGGGATCACCTCTCATTCTTAACTTAATCTATATGCTAACTATGATATTTAAGATATTAATACTGCAACTTGCTCCGGTGCGTCAATCGCTTCTTCCGGCAAGCTTCCGGCAAACTTCCGGTGAACATCTGACGAACCCTCGGCAATGCTCCGGCGGACTTTCGGCAAACTCTTGGAATTGCCATGATCCACTTGGCGAGTTCCAATGAGCTTCTTTGGTAAGCTCCTGGACTTCTCGGATTTGTTCTTGCAGAAACTCCGACGACCGTCTGGACTTCCGTCGAACTCTCGAACCCCCAACGTGATCATGGTCTTGACTCTAGCACAACTCCTGTTGTATGTCTTACTGCCATCATAGTTAATCTTGCACACTTATCTTAACATATGGATTAGATAACAAATGATAATTGACTTCATCATCAAAATATGAGATTCAACAATCTCTCCATTTTTTATGATGACAATCAATTGATAACGGAGTTAACCTTAACTCCCCCTATCTATATGACATACTTGAGATAATTCATTCTTGAATTCGAAGCCTTTGAATTCAAGAGGCATATTGATGAGTTAAGATCGTTTAACTTTATCAATACTCCCATCATGATTCCTATCTTGATGTATTTCTTTGAAAATGCTGTCAAGGCTTGACATCCATTTTCAAGTTTTACATTTCAAATGTGAAAGATAGCAATCGTAGCAATTCATCATATGGTAAGATATCAACATGTAAAATTACGATGTAAGTTCTTGATATCTTAACATAATACAAACATTTCAAGTGTTTAGCAATCATAGCATTTCATCACATGACAAGATATCAATTTGTAGAATTATGATGTAAGCTCTAGATATCTTAACATAGTGCAAATATGGCATAGTGTAAATATGGCAATCATAGCAATTCTATCACCAATTTATCATATATTTTGATGCAAGCTTTTGATATCTTAACATAATTCAAATATGGAACTCATAGCAATTCTATCATCAATTTACCATGTATTTCTCCCCCTTTGTCATCAACAAAAAGGAGAACTATTTAAGCAAACTTTAAGCATAAGTGCGGTAATGATTCATGTCATTTTTCAATAATGAGTGATAGAATACCAATTATACAAATATCTTAAGGAAAAACATGACATGGAGATAGCTTTCACTACTTTTTTTTTATTTGTCATTATCTTTTCGTATGAAGGAGGAAAGTCATTTGTAAGCTTACTTGAATGAAGTTAAAATCGATAAGAGATTAAATCACGCTTCATTTTTACAAGGATCAAGATATGTATGTAAATCAAATCCTTGCAAGTGTTAAAAAAAATCTTCTTTTTTCAAGAAGGAATTCATAAGAATAAATCATTTTATCAAATTCATTTTTTGAAAAATTATTTTTCACACGATAAGTCTATGAGAGATGCATTTGTCAATTGATTCCATATGTCAATGATATGAATCAAACTCGATATGACATATTCTTATAAAAGCTATATTAAGTCCGTAAGAGAAATACTAAATCATGTTAGGATCAAGAAAATCCGAAAATTAAATTTAACACTTTCATGCATTCAAACATAGTTTTGCTATAGATTTTCAAACATAATCATGAAGATAAAACATGCTTATCATTATAGAAATTTTTGTGTCCAAAACACACAATTTCCAACATGTTATTAAGACATGTAATCGTACAAGCTTCTTATCATAGCATTAAGTGATTGAATCAAGAAAGTCTGAAAAATAATTTTAATAAGTTCATGCATTTGGACAAATCAACATTCCTAATTCTCTTTTAATGAAATCAAATTGTTCTTCACTTAAAGGCTTTATAAAAATATCGACTAGTTGATGTTTAATATCAATGAACTCTATAATTACATCATGATTAGTGATATAATCTCGTATAAAGTGATGTCAAATATCAATATGCTTTATTCTTGAGTGTTGAATGGGATTCTTTATTAAGCATATTGCACTTGTGTTATCACATTTAATGGGAATATTTTTAAGATGAACTTTATAATCTTCTAAGGTGTTTTTCATCCACACAACTTGTGCACAACATGCACTAGCTGCAATATACTCAGCTTCGGTTGTTGATAGTGCAACCGAGTTTCATTTCTTAGATGACTAGGAAACAAGGGCATGTCCTAAAAATTGACATATTCCTGATGTGCTTTTCTATCTAGTCTACACCCAACAAAATCCGTATCAGTATAAGCAATTAGCTCAAAATTCTCGGATTTTGGATATCATAATCCTAGATTTATGGTACCTTTAAGATATCTAAGTATTCTTTTAACAGCTTTGAGATGAGATATCTTAGGATTCGATTGAAACCTAGCACAAAGTCCTACACTGAACATGATATCCGGTCTAGTTGTAGTGAGGTAAAATAAACTTCTTATCATACTCTTATAAGTTTTTTGATCAAAACTGTCTCCACTCTCATCCATTTCTAACTTAGTGGAGGTGCTCATAGGAGTGTTGATAGCTTTTGAGCTATCCATGTTAAATCTTTTTAGCAAATCTAAAACATATTTAGTTTGACTAATAAAGATGTCATTGCTTAGTTGCTTAATTTGTAAGCCTAAGAAGAAGGTTAATTCTCCCATCAAACTCATTTCAAATTCAAGATTCATAGTTTTAGCAAAAGATTCACAAAGAGATTCATTCGTAGAACTGAAGATAATATCATCAACATAAATTTGAACAATAAGAAAATTATTTTCAAAATTCTTGATAAACAATGTAGTATCGACCTTCAAAATTATTTTCAAAATTATTTAGTTAATTTAAACACATGATTAGGGAGGCTATTATTTTTAAATCCGGGCGGTTGTTCAACATAAACTTTTCAGAAATAAAGCCATTAAGAAAAATATTTTTAACATCCATTTGAAACAACTTAAATTGTTATTACTAGCATAGGCAAGGAGCATCCTTATGGCTTCTAATCGAGCCACGGGAGCGAAGGTTTCTTCGTAATCGATACCTTCTTCTTAGTTGAAACCTTTAGCCACTAATCTAGCTTTGTTTCTAACCACGATACAATTTTCATCTTGTTTCTAAAGACCCATTTAGTACTAATAACTAAATGGTCATTTGGCCTAGGAACAAGCTTCTACACCTCATTTCTCTCAAATTGATTTAACTCATCTTGCATTGTGATAATCCATGAATTATCTTTCATGGCTTCATCAATACATTTAGGTTCAATTTGGGAGAGAAAAGTAGCATTGGAACAAAATTTTTTAAGAGAAGAACATGTTTGAACCCCCTTAGATGTGTCTCATAAGATTAGCTCCTTAGGATGAGCATCAAGATACTTATAATCCTTGGGTAAGGATGTTTCGGAAGTGGATGCATCCAAGTTGCTAGTTGGAGAAGGGGTTTCATTTAAATTCAAAGAATCGAGATTAACATCATCATCAAAATCATTTTTCTTGATTTCGGAAATCTCATTGAAAACAACATGAACGGATTCTTCTATAATTAAAGTTCTTTTATTGAAGATATGAAAAACTTTAGAAACCGAAGAATAACCAAGAAAAATTTCTTCATCGAATTTAGCATCAAATTTTTCTACAGCATCTTTTTCATTCAAGATAAAATACTTACACACAAAAACTTTAAAATATGAAACATTGGGTTTTTGTTGTTCCACAACTCATAGGAAGTTTTGGTGAGTAAGGGTCTTACTAGAACTCTATTCAAAATATAGCATGTAGTGTTTATAGCTTCGGCCCAAAAATATTTGGGTAGGCTATGTTCATTCAACATGGTTCTCGCCATTTCTTGTAAATTTCTAGTTTTTCTTTCTACTACTCCATTTTGTTGAGGATTTCTTGGAGTAGAGAAGTTGTGATTGTATCCATTAAATTCATAAAATTTTTGGAAATCATGGTTTTGAAATTCACCACCATGATCACTTCTAATTGATGAAATCATAGAACTCTTTTCATTTTGAACAAGTTTACAAAACTTGGTGAAATATCTAAAGCATTCATTTTTGTGTTTCAAGAAATAAGTCCATGTGTATCTACTATAGTCATCTACAATAACAAAGGTGTATTTGCTACCTCCTAGGCTTGATGTAGAGATTGGTCCGAATAAGTCCATATGGATCAATTGCAAGGGCCTAGAGATGCTTATTTGATTCTTAGATTTGAAACTATCCTTAATTTATTTTCCTAATTAACAAACATCACACACATTATCTTTGATGAACTTGATATGAGGAATTCCTCTTACAAGTTCTTTGGATGATATTTGAGTGATTAGTTTCATGCTAGCATGACCTAATCTCCTATGCCAAAGCCAAGCATTCTCATTCAAAACCGAAAAACATATTTCATTACAAAGATCATTTATGTCAATAGTGTATACGTTATTTTGTTTTAATGCAATCATAGATGTATTTTTGTGTGGTTTTTCAATGATGTAAGCATTAGATTCGAATTTGACAATATATCCTTTATCACATAGTTAACTAATGCTCAAGAGATTATGTTTTAAACCACCAACTAACAAAACATCTTCAATAAAGAAGTTAGATTTGTTACCTATGGTTCCTTTGCCAATGATTTTACCCTTGTTGTTGTCTTTGAAGGTGACATAGCCTTCATCTATGCTAGTGAGCTTAGAAAATTAAGATGGATCTCTGGTCATATGTCTTGAGCATCCACTATTGAGGTACCATCTCTTGCTCCTAGCTTGTGATGGTGTACGTTTCTACAAGAAATGATGATTTTTAGGTACCCATTTACTTTTGGGTACCTCAAAAACTGATATAAATTATTTATCATGTTGCATAGAATTTATCATGGTTCCTTTAGGAACCTAAATCAGTTTGTTCATACTAAGTTTCTTGAATAGACAATGATGAGTTCTATGTCCATGTTTGCAACAAAAGTTGCATTTGCTTTGGTACCGAATATATAAGATAGGGCCTTTAATGAAGGTGATTGGATTTAGGTGATGACTTCTCGCAAATCCGATTCTATTTCTTTTAGAAACATGACCCTTATTTGTAAAGATCATATTCAAATATTTGCTACCAACCTCGAATTTCTTCGAGGTGTCCTTAAGTAGCAAGTTCTCCTTTTGAAAAGTTTCTAGATCATGGCATTTTATACATGCTAAACTATTATGATATTCAGTTTTTAATTTATCGAAATTACTAATAAGACTATCATGCTCCTTTTTTAATAATTTATATTTTCTACTAATTATTTTGCATTCATCAAATAAGTTATGGAAAGCATTTAATAATTCATCAAATGATAAATCTGCATCAATTAAATTCGTTACCTCCTCTCCGATGGTCATAAGTGCATAATGAGCAACTTGCTTGGTGTAGGACTCCTCTTCTTCGGTCACACTTGAGTCATCCCACGTTGCTTTGAGCGCATTCTTCTTTGGTATTCTCTTCTTGGCTTGGGGACAATCACTTTTGTAGTGTCCCGACTTCTTACATTCGTAGCAAATAACTTGGTCCTTCTTGGGTTCAAATTTATTTTTTATATCATTTTTAAACTTATTTATTTTAATAAATTTTTTAAATTTCTTTGTTAGAAGTGCCAAGTCATCGTCATAGTCCTCATCACTTGAGTTTTCTCTCAAGTGGTCTTCTAAAGTTCTAAGTTTCATATCCTTCCTGTTCTTTGGAAGGATGTCTTCTTGCTCTTCATGAGCTTTACAAGTCATTTCGTAGGTCATTAATGACCCGATTAATTCTTCAAGAGGGAAGTTATTTAAATCTTTAGCCTCTTGAATAGCAATGACTTTAGGGTTCCAACTCTTTGGAAGGGATCTTAGAATCTTATTCATGAGCTCAAAATCCGAAAAACTTTTACTGAGTCCTTTTAGACCATTGATGACATATGTGAAACGGGTGTACATGTCACATATGGTCTCGCTCGATTTTATTCGAAAAAGTTTATAAGAATATACTAAAAGATTGATTTTTGACTCTTTCACTCTAATCGTGCCTTCGTGAGTCACTTTAAGTATATGCTAAATATCAAATATAGTTTCACAAATCGAAATACGATTGAACTTGTTTTTATCAAGCGCACAAAATAAGGCATTCATAGCCTTTGCATTAAGAGCGAAAGTCTTCTTCTCCTCATTCGAGTCTTCCAATAGGTGTAGTCCGTCCCATTGAACATGGGTGGACATGTAATAGAGTGTCCCTCTTGGTTTTCGGCGTATGTCATCTCTCTTATGTTTTAATCTGATTGAGAGTTAACCTCACTCTGATACCAATTATTAAGATCAAGAGCACTATGGGGGGGGTGAATTAGTGCAGCGGAAAAACTTTCGTCGATTTCAAATGACGTTCGTACGATGAAATCGTTTCCGACATAAAATCATTTTTGGAAACTTAACTTGAAAGCAAGTTTGTAAATAGTGTAGCAAAAGTAATGAAGAAGTAAAGCATATAAGGAGGTTTGTAGTAAGGTATACAGCAATAATAAATACAAACCAAAGAGTACAGCAATTTTAGAGTGGTTTGATCAATCTTGATCTACATCCACTTTTGGCTTCCTCCTTCGACGAGGTCACCGACGTCCACTAGAGGCCTTCCTTCAATAGGTGAAGGCCAACCACCTTTTACACCTTTTTTCCTTTTGACAGGCTTAGGAGATAACCCTTACAGATTTTCACTCCTCTCTTGAATGATCAAAACTTAGAAGAAGAGAGGGAAAAGAACTTCTAGCCTTTTACAACACTTTTAAGCTCTCAAATTCTCAAAATAAATGCAAGCTTTCGGTGCCCTTTAATGCAGGAAAGGGTGGGGTTTATATAGGCCCCAATTGGTTTGAATTTGGAGCTGAAAAGTGTCATCTCCCAGTTTTTCGGGGTCCTAGCGGTACTACTGCCTGACACCACTCGGAGACCGAGCTCAAGTGGTACCACCGCTTGACAGGGGCGGTACTACCACCTGACTTCGCTCGGAGCCGAGCTCAGGCGATACCATCGCCTGACAGGGGTGGTACCACCGCCCAGAATTCCTAGGAGACCAAGTCTCCTGGGTGGTGCCATCGTCGGCCCTGGCGATGCCACCGTCCTCTATTCTGGGTCCGAATGGGCTGATCCATTCGGCCCAATTTGGGTTTGTCAAGGGCCCAATTGCTCCCATATTAAGTTAATGGGATCATCTCCTATTCCTAACTTAATCTACATGCTAACTACGATATTTAAGACATTAATACTACAACTTGCTCCGATGTGTCAATCGCATCTTCCGGCAAGCTTCCGGCGAACATCCAATGAACCCTCGGCGATACTCCAGCGGACTTCCGGCAAACTCTTGGACTTGCGACGATCCACTTAGCGAGTTCCATCAAGCTTCTTTGGCAAGCTCCTAGACTTCTCGGATTTGTTCCCGTAGAATCTCAGATGACCGTCCGGATTTTCGTCGAACTCTCAAACCCCCAACGTGATCATGGTCTTGACTCCTGCATAACTCCTGCTACTTATCTTACTGCCATCATAGTTAATCCTACACACTTATCTCAATATATGGATTAGATAACAAATGTCAATTGACTTCATCATCAAAATCCGAGATTCAATATAGCGTAATAAGCCAAAGTGTGTTAGCATACTTAAATATGAGGCTAAGTTATGGTAATAAGCATGCATATAATGACTAGAAGTGACGATTGAATTTTAATCAACCTTAAGTGAATCTCAATGCCTGAGCGAGTTTGACTATGATTAATTTAAGAAAGTTTGAGTTTTAAATATTATGTTTGTAGAGCATCATAACCTACTTAGTCATGGATAGAGTAATAAAAATTTAAATAGAGATACAAATTAAAAAAAGAGTGTTATACTAAATATTGAGATACGTAAATGAGATTAAAGGATGAGTTAGATAAAAAAATATCATCTTTATTAAACCAAATTAAATTCAATTGAAGTTGCTACAATATTAGAATTATATTAGTAAAAAAATAAAAAAAAATAAAATAAGACCTAGTGAGATACGTACTTAGTCATGGATAGAGTAATAAAAATTTAAATAGAGATACAAATTAAAAAAGAGTGTTATACTAAATATTGAGATACTTAAATGAGATTAAAGGATGAGCTTAGATAAAAAAATATATATTAGGATCAAGAGCACTAAGAGGGGGGGGAATTATTGCAACGGAAAACTTTCAACGATATAAAACGACGTTTGTACGATAAAAACACTTTCGATGAAAACCCATTTCGGAAAGTTCTTCAACTTAAGATTAAGCAAAGTACAATTGAAGAAAAACAATGGAGGTAGTTCCCAGTTAAGATAGAAAGCAGAATGTAAATGCAAACCGAGATTTAGAGTGGTTCGGTCAATCTTGACCTATATCCACTTTTGGCTTCTTCCTCCGATGAGGTCACCGACGTCCACTAGAGACCTTCCTTCAATAGGCGAAGGCCAACCACCCTTTTACAGCTTTACTCCTTTTGACAGGCTTAGGAGACAACCCTTACATATTTTCACTTCTCTTGAATGATTGAAACTTAGATGAAAAGAGGGAGAAGAACTTTTGGCATTTTACAACACTTTTGAACTCTCAAATTCTTAGAATAAGATCAAGATTTTGATGTCCTTTCATGCAGGAATGGGTGGGGTTTATATAGGCCCCAATTGGTTTGAATTTGGAGCTCAAAAATGTCATCTCCCGGATTTCCGGGGTCCTGGCGGTACTATCGCTATAACTAGGCAGTACTACCGCCTAGCATTGCTCGGAGACCGAGCTCAGGCGGTACCACCACTTGACAATGGTGGTACCACCGCCTAATAGTGGTGGTACCATCACTCAGCATTGCTCGGAGACTGAGCTCAGGCAGTACCATCGCCTGGCATTCCTTGGAGACTGAGCTCCTAGGCGGTGCCATCGTCAGCCAGGAATTCTAGGTCCGAATGGGCTAATCCATTCGGTCCAATTTGGGTCTGTCAAGGGCCCAATTGCTCCTAGATTAAGTTAATGGGATCACCTCCCATTTCTAACTTAATTTACAAGTTAACTATGATATTTAAGACATTAATACTGCAACTAGCTCCGGTGCGTCAATCGCTTCTTCTGATGAGCTTCCGGTGAACTTTCGGCGAACATCCGACGAACCCTCGGCAATGCTCCGGTGGACTTCTAACAAACTCCTGGACTTGTGACGATCCACTTGGTGAGTTCCGATAAGCTTCTTTGGTAAGCTCCTGGACTTTTCGGATTTGTTTCTATAGAACTTTCAACGACCGTTTAGACTTCCATCAAACTCTCGAACCCCCAACGTGATCATGGTCTTGACTCCGGTGTAACTCCTACTGCATTTCTTACTGCTATCGTAGTTAATCCTACACACTTATCTTAACATATGGATTAGATAACAAATGACAATTGACTTCATCATCAAAATCCGAGATTTAACAATCTCCCCCTTTTTTATGATGACAGTCAATTGATAACGGAATTAACCTTAACTCCCCCTATCTATATGCCATACTTGAGATAAGTCATTCTTGAATTCAAAGCCTTTGAATTAAGAGACATATTGATAAGTTAAGATCATTTAACCTTATCAATACTCCCATTATGATTCCTATCATGATGTATCTCTCTGAAAATGATGTCAAGGCTTGACATCCATTTTCAGGTTTTACATTTCAAATGTGAAAGATAGCAATCGTAGCAATTCATCATATAGTAAGATATCAATATGTAAAATTACGATGTAAGTTCTTGATATCTTAACATAATGCAAACGTTTCAAGTGTTTAGCAATCATAGCATTTCATCACATGACAAGATATCAATTTGTAGAATTGTGATGTAAGTTCTAGATATCTTAACATAGTGCAAATATGGTATAGTGCAAATATGGCAATCATAACAATTCTATCACCAATTTATCATATATTTCGATGCAAGCTTTTGATATCTTAACATAATTTAAATATGGCACTCATTGCAATTCTATCATCAATTTACCATGTATTTCTCCCCCTTTGTCATCAACAAAAAGGAGAACTATTTAAGCAAACTTTAAGCATAAATGTGGTAATGATTCATGTCATTTTTCAATAATGAGTGATAGGATACCAATTATACAAATATCTCAAGGAAAACATGATATGGAGATAGCTTTCATTACTTCTTCCTTTTTATTTGTCATTATCTTTTTGCATGAAGGAGGAAAGCCATTTGTGAGCTTACTTGAATGAAGTTAAAATCGATAAGAGATTAAATCACACTTCATTTTTATAAGGATCAAGATATGTATGTAATGTTGGGAAATCAAGGGGGGCGACATCATATGCGCAGCGGAAGAACAAGAAAACAAAAATCCCCGATTCCCAAAAAGATGTTCGTCGTCGTGCGAAGATTGGTGCGTAAAAATCCGCAAAACACAAAACTTCGTATAAAGATTGTGTTACCTAGGGAGATCGTATATCCCTGTTTCCTTGCAGATCCTTAGGAGAGGGTGAAGGAGGTCAAGCGTCCTCCTCTCTAGCGGTGATCCACATAGCAGGGTTGCGACGACCCTCCTCAAAACTCCAGGCCTCTGAGGTGGAGAGGGAGAGGAGAATAGGAAAGGCAAGCAAAGACTCTAGCCTATGAGGCTGTGAATCCCTCCTATTTATAGAGATCTCGTGTCAAACCCTAATGAGTCCTTCCCTAGTGGGTATTGGATCTGCATCCAATAAGACAAGGGCTCTGTCGGATATCTCATATCCGAACCTCTACTCATCGTAATGCCTACCATATGTGTGTGACCCTCTAGGCCCAATATCGAGCTGGCCGTGAGTTATACCTGTCAGAACTCCTTCTAACTCAAAGGAATTATTATCTCTGTAATAATTCACTGACTCATCGACTACTGGACGTACTAGGCCACTACACCAGTAGTCCCCGTGACGATATCTGGGGAATCCAATCCATTGGACCTGTCTATCCTTAGTTACCATGTACCTATATTCCCTCATCCATCTAATATCCCAGAGACCGATATATCGAGCATGGTGTTGTCGGACCCCATACGGTTTCTACTGAAGTCTCGCTCTAATCGGATTCTCCTGAGAACTCTTTCTCTCTCAACCCAATGACCCTGCCAGGGATTTGTCTCGAGCAAGAACACATGGGATATTCCTCTCATGATGCCGAGTGGGATGATCCTCTATCGACACTCAATAGCCCTCGTGGGGTCGACTACCACTCCCAATGACCAGTGTACTAGATCTAGGACAGCCAAACCTATAAGTCTGGTATCAAAGAGTGGAGCACTCATACAGACATCCTTGGTGTCTTAAGTCTAAGGACCAGATACACCACTAGGACTACTGAATCATTTGTCGACAATAAGGCATCATCAACCATCCAAAGATTCCGTGGCGGATCAATCAAGAACTCATTCTCCAATGAGCACCCATCTTTGTATCCCTAGTGTCCCTACACGAGCAGCTATGAGACCAGCTGCATCCGTCATATGGACGGGTATACAGCACACCAGTCTATCCGATTATTACGATGTCCCTCTCGAGTAACCTATGACCGGGATTATTTAGGATATTTGTTTAAAGGTGAATCGATCTCATTATCGTGATCTCATCAAGATCCGATTCCCATTGCACAAATCCAAGGACATCACAATATATATACTTTTATGCAATAGTTATAAAGTGATATACGCCAAAATATAATAAGCAAAAAGATTCTGTATCAAGTCACACGTGCCATCACTCACGTGATTGGCTTGCTGGGCACCTATGACTAGCATGTAAATCAACTCCTTGCAAGTGTTAAAAAAGATCTTCCTTTTTCAAGAAGGAATTTATAAGAAGGAATCATTTCATCAAATCCATTTCTCGAAAAAATATTTTTCACACGATAAGTCTATGAGAGATGCATTTGTTAATTGATTCCATATGTCAATGATATGAAACAAACTCGATATGACATATGCTAATGAAAGCTACATTAAGTCCGGAAGAGAAATACTAAATCATGTTAGGATCAAGAAAATCCGAAAATAAAATTTAACACTTTCATACATTCGAACATGATTTTGCTATAGATTTTCAAACATAATCATTAAGATAAAACATGCTCATGATCATGAAAATTTTTGTATCCAAAATACATAATTTCCAACATGTTATTAAGGCATGTAATAGTGTAAAATTCTCATTATAACAATTAAGTGAATGAATTAAGAATGTTCAAAAAATAATTTTAATAAGTTCATGCATTCGGACACATTTTTGCCATATGTTTTTCAAATATACTCATGAAAATAACACATGCTTATCATCATGAAAATTTTTGTATCCAAAACACATAATTTTCAATATGTTATTAAGACATGTAATCATGTAAGCTTCTCATCATAGCATTAAGTGATTGATCATTGAATCAAGAAAGTTCAAAAAATGAATTTAATAAGTTCATGCATTCGGACAAATCAACATTCCTAATTCTCTTCTAATGAAATCAAATTGTTCTTCACTTAAAGGCTTTATAAAAATATCAGCTAGTTGATATTTAGTATCAATGAACTCTATAATTATATCATTATTAGTGACATGATCTCGTATAAAGTGATGTCTAATATCAATATGCTTTGTTCTTGAGTATTGAATGGGATTCTTTGTTAAGCATATTGCACTTGTGTTATCACATTTAATGGGAATAATTTTAAGATGAACTTTATAATCTTATAAGGTGTTTTTCATCCACACAACTTGTGCACAACATGTAGTAGCTGTAATATACTCAGCTTCGGTTGTTGATAGTGCAACCAAGTATTGTTTCTTAGATAACCAGGAAACAAGAGCATGTCCTAAAAATTGACATGTTCCTGATGTGTTTTTTCTATCTAGTCTACACCCAGCAAAATTCACATCAGTATAAGCAATTAGCTCAAAATTCTCGGATTTTGGATACTATAATCCTAGATTTGTGGTACCTTTAAGATATATAAGTATTCTTTTAACAGCTTTGAGATGAGATATCTTAGAATTCGATTGAAACCTAGCACAAAGTCCTATATTGAACATGATATCTGGTTTATTTACAGTGAGGTAAAGTAAACTTCTTATCATACCCCTATAAGTTTTTTAATCAAAGCTTTCTCTACTCTCATCTATTTCTAACTTAGTGGAGGTGCTCAGAGGAGTGTTTTTAGCTTTTGAGCTATCCATATTAAATACTTTTAGCAAATCTAAAGCATATTTAGTTGCTTAATTTGTAAGCATAAGAAGAAGGTTAATTCTGTTGGGAAATCTTGGGGGCGACATCACATGCACAGCGGAAGAACAAGAAAATAAAATCCTCAATTTTCCAAAAAGATGTTCGTCGTCGTGCGAAGATTGGTGCGCAAAATCGGTGAAACTCAAAACTGCATATAGAGTAGATTGTGCTATCTAGGAAAATCGTATATCTATGTTTCCTTGCAGATCTTTAGGATAGGGTGAAGGAGGTCAAGCGTTCTCCTCTCTAGCAGTGATCCACATAGCAGGACTATGACGACGCTCCTCAAAACTCCAGGCCTGCTCTAAGGTGGAGAGGGGGAGGAGAATAGGAGAGGTAAGCAAAGGCTCTAGCCTATGAGGCTCTGAATCCCTCCTATTTATAGAGGCTCCCTAGCAAAACCTAATGGATCCTCCCCTAATGGGTATTGGATCTGCATCTAATTATCCAGGCCTTTTAGATTAGTGGATCTCTATCCAATAATCTCTCATGGGCTCTTATTAGATCTCTTCCATGGGATCCAATAATTCATGGGCTTATTGGATATCCAATAAGATAGGGACTCCGACGGATATCTCATATCCGAACCTCTACTCATCGCAATGCCTACCATATGCGTATGACCCTCTAGGCCCAATATCGAGTTGGCCGTAAGTCATACCTATCATAACTCTTTCTAACTTAGTAAATTATTATCTCTATAATAATTCACTCGACTCATCGGCTACGGATGTACTAGGCCACTACGCCGTAGTCCCCAAACAATATAGGGGAATCCAATCCATTGGACCTTTCTGTCCTCAGTTACCGTATACCGATATTCCCTCGTCCATCAAATATCCCAGAGACCGTATATCGAGTATGGTGTTATCAAGCCAATATGGTTTCTACTCGAGTCTCGCTCTAATTGGATTCTCCCGGAGAACTCTTTCTCTTTCAACCCAAATGACCCTAGCCAGGGATTTATTTGAGCAAGAACACATGGGATATTCCTCTTATGACGCCAAGAGGGGATGATCCTCTATCGACACTCAATAGCCCTCGTAAGGTCGACTGCCACTCCTAATGACCAGCTGTACTAGATTTGGGACAGCCAAACCTATAAGTCTGATATCAAAGAGTGGAGTACTCATACAGGACATCCTTGGTGTCTCAAGTCTAAGGACCAAATACACCACTAGGACTAGGAAATTATTATCTAATAATAAGGCATCATCAACCATCCAGCATTCCGTAAGCGGATCAATTAGTGAACTCATTCTCCAATGAGCACCTGTATTGTATCCCTAGTGTACTCACATGAGCAGCTATGAGACCAGCTGCATTCATCATATAGATGGGTATACAGCACATCAGTCTGTCCGGTTATCACGATGTCCCTCTCGAGTAACCTATGACCGGGATTATTTAGGATTTGTATTTAAAGGTGAATTGGTCTCATTATTGTGATATTATCACGATCTGATTCTCATTGCATGAATCCATTAACATCATAATATATACATGCATATATGTAATAATCAATATAAAGTGATAAATGTCAAAATATAATGAGCAAAAAGATTCCATGTCAAGTCACACGTGTCATCACTCACATGATTGGCTTGCTGGGTACCTATGACTAGCAATCTCCCACTTGACCTAAAGCTAATCACCTATGTGTCTGATCCCCATCAGACCCCTATGACACTCAAAGACAATCTAAGACAACGGCCTTGTTAGTGGATCTACAATATTATCTTCGGATGGAACTCTTTCCACTGCTACATCTCCTCGGGTTACGATCTCTCTAATAAGGTGGAACCTCCTCAGAATATGTTTAGATTTCTAATGAGACCTCGGTTCCTTTGCTTGAGCAATCGCCCCGTTGTTGTTGTAATATAAGAAAATTGAGTCCTCGCTATCCGGCACGACTCTCAAATCTGTGATGAACTTCTTCACCCAAACTCCCTCCTTTGCTGCATCTAATGCAGCAATGTATTTCGCCTCTATGGTCGAGTCAGTAGTAGTATCTTGCTTGGAACTCTTCCAGCACACTGCTCCTTCATTCAAGGTGTACACATACCTCGAATTCGACTTACTATCTGTTGGGAAATCATGGGGGCGACATCATATGCGCAGCGGAAGAATAAGAAAACAAAAATCCCCGATTCCCAAAAAGATGTTCGTCGTCGTGCGAAGATTGGTGCGCAAAAATCCGCAAAACACAAAACTGCGTATAGAGATTGTGTTACCTAGGGAGATCATATATCCCTGTTTCCTTACAGATCCTTAGGAGAGGGTGAAGGAGGTCAAGCGTCCTCCTCTCTAGCGGTGATCCACACAACAAGGTTGCGACGACCCTCCTCAAAACTCCAAGCCTCTGAGGTGGAGAGGGAGAGGAGAATAGGAAAGACAAGCAAAGACTCTAGCATATTAGGCTGTGAATCCCACCTATTTACAGAGATCCCGTGTCAAACCCTAATGGGTCTTTCCCTAGTGGGTATTGGATCTGCATCCAATAAGACAAGGGCTCCGTCAGATATCTCATATCCGAACCTCTACTCATCGCAATGCCTACCATATGTGTGTGACCCTCTAGGCCCAATATCGAGCTGGCCGTGAGTCATACCTGTCAGAACTCCTTCTAACTCAGTGAATTATTATCTCTGTAATAATTCACTCGACTCATCAACTACGGACGTACTAGGCCACTACGCCGTAGTCCCCAGACGATACAGGGGAATCCAATCCATTGGACCTGTCTGTCCTTAGTTACCATGTACCTATAGTCCCTCATCCATCTAATATCCCAGAGACCGTATATCGAGCATGGTGTTGTCAGACCCATACGGTTTCTACTCGAGTCTCGCTCTAATCGGATTCTCCCGGAGAACTCTTTCTCTCTCAACCCGAATGACCCTAGCCAGGGATTTGTCTGAGCAAGAACACATGGGATATTCCTCTCATGACGCCGAGAGTGGATGATCCTCTATCGACACTCAATAGCCCTCGTAAGGTCGACTACCACTCCCAATGACCAGTTGTACTAGATCTGGGACAGCCAAACCTATAAGTCTGGTATCAAAGAGTGGAGCACTCATACAGGACATCCTTGGTGTCTCAAGTCTAAGGACCAGATACACCACTAGGACTACGGAATCGCTGTCTGACAATAAGGCATCATCAACCATCCAGCATTCCGTAAGCGGATCAATCAGTGAACTCATTCTCCAATGAGCACTTGTACTGTATCCCTAGTGTCCCTACACGAGCAGCTATGAGACCAGCTGCATCCATCATATGGACGGGTATACAAGACACACCGCCTATCCGGTTATCCGATGTCCCTCTCGAAAACCTATGATCGGGATTATTTAGGATATGTGTTTAAAGGTGAATCGATCTCATTATCGTGATCTCATCATGATCCGATTCCCATTTCACAAATCCAAGGACATCACAATATATAGATGCATTTATGCAATAGTTATAAAGTGATATACGCCAAAAATATAATAAGCAAAAAAAGATTCTGTATCAAGTCACACGTACCATCACTCACGGATTGGCTTGATGGGCATCTATGACTAGCAATCTCCCACTTGACCTAAAAGCCAATCACCTATGTGTTCGATCCCCATCGCACCCACAGACGCTTCAAAGACAAAATGAGACAACGGCTTTGTCGGTGGATCTACAATGTTATCTTCGATGAAACTCTTTCCCACTGCTACATCTCCTCGGGTTACGATCTTTTTTATAAGCTGGAACCTCCTCGAACACTTCGATGAGACCGGGTTCCCTTATTTGAGTAATCACCCCATAGTTGTTGCAATATAAGGAAGTCGACTTGTCGCTATCTCAGATCGACTCCCAAATCTGTGATGAACTTCTTCACCCGCACTCCCTCCTTTGTTGCATCCGATGCAGCAATGTACTCCCTCTCGTGGTCGAAGTCGGTGGTATCTTGCTTGGAACTCTTCCAAAGACACTGCTTCCTCCATTCAAGGTGTACACATACCCCAATTCGACTTGCTATCATCGACATCGACTGAAAACTTGAGTCGGTGTAGCCTTCAACCTTAAGGCTATTACCTCCATATACTAGTAAAAGATCCTTAGTCCTTCTCAAGTACTTAAGGATACACTTTATCTTGCTTTCGATGCTCCAAGCCCGGATCCGCTTGATACCGCCAGACACTCGTGAGCATGCTATATATCGTGCCCAAGACATAGCATGGCATACATGATAGACCCTATTGCTGAGGCATAAGGTATCATATCCATTTTCGCCCTTTCTTCTGAAGTCTTTGGGGACATACTCGTAGAAAGCGATATCCCATGTCTCATCGGTATGAGACCTCTCTTGGAATTTTCCATGCCAAACCTTTTGACAATAGTTTCTATGTACCTGGACTAGGACAAGCCAAGCATCCTCTTAGATCTATCTCTATAGATTCTAATCCCCAAGATATAAGATGCTTCCCCTAAGTCCTTCATGGAGAAGTGTCTAGATAACCAAGCCTTTACTGTGGATAGCATTCCTATGTCATTCCCAATGATGAGGATGTCATCCACATATAACACCAAAAAGGTGATAGCGCTCCCACTTACCTTTCTGTATACACAAGGCTCATCTTCGTTCTTAATTTAAGTCATAAGATCTGATTGCCTCATCAAATCTTATGTTCCAACTTGAAGCTTGCTTTAGTCCATAAATGGATCTAAGCAACCTACACACCTTATCCGGGCAGTTCTTGGACACGAATCCCTTTAGGTTGCATCATATACACCTCCTCCTCGAGGTTCCCGTTGAGGAATGCGGTTTTCACATCCATCCGCCGGATCTCATAATCATAGTGTGCTGCAATAGCCAATAGAATTTCCTGATGGATTTTAGCATTGCTACGGGTGAGAAAGTTTCGTCAGTAGTCAACACCTTGCCTTTGACGATACCCCTTAGCCACTAGCCTTGCTTTATAGGTCTCTACCTTTCCATCTACTCCGATCTTTTTTTTTAAAGATCCACTTGCAACCGATGGGTACAATACCTTCTAAGCATCAACTAGGTTCCAAACCTTATTTGAGTACATAGAATCCATCTCAAATTCATGGCTTTTTTCCACTTCCCGAGTCTATACTCATAATAGCCTCCTCAGAGGTCCGAGGATCAATATCCTCTACATCCTCTGCTCTAATATGTCCCACATATCTCTCGGGAGGATGGGATACTCTATCGGACCCACGTAAAGTTGATACTTGTGTATTAGGTACCCCAACGGACTTCGAGTCAGAGTGGTGCTTGAGCTTGGTTCTCCAACCTCGCCAATTCTATCATTCTCCCACTGCCTCCGTCAAAGAATGTGTTCCTTCTCAAGGAACACTGCTCTCTTAGCTACAAAGACCTTTTGGTCCTCGAGATGATAGAAATAATACCCACAAGTTTCCTTGGGGTATCCCATAAATTTGCATCGCTTCCTGTCCTTGATTCTAACTTATCGGGTTGTGTCTTCTAACATGGGCGGGGCAGCCCCCCATCTTAACAACCTTAAGATCAGGCTTCTTCCCTTTCCATATCTCATATGGTGTAGACACTACCTACTTAGTTGGAACTCTATTCAAAAGGTAAAAGTGCGGTTTCTAGGGCATATCCCTGAATGAGATGGGTAGGTCAACAAAACTCATCATGGACCGTACCATATCTAATAATGTACGATTTCTCCTTTCGGAGACACCATTGAGCTGAGGTGTATAAGGAGGTGTCCATTGGGATAATATCCCATGGTCCTTGAGGAACCGAGTAAACTCTGTACTTAAGTATTCACCTCCTCGACCGATCGAAAAGTTTTGATACTCTTTCCAGGTTTGGTTCTCCACCTCATTCTTATACTCTCCTGAATTTCTCAAAGGCCTCAGACTTGTACTTCATTAAGTACACATATCCATACCTTGAGAAATCATCAGTAAATGTAATGAAGTAGGAGTAACCTCCAATGGCATGAGTTGACATGGGTCCACATACATCACTATGTATGAGTTCCAACAACTCATTGGCTCTCTCTCCAGTTCTACTAAATGGAGATTTGGTCAGTTTTCCACGAATGCAAGGCTCACAAGTTGTATATGACACATAGTCGAATGGATCTAGATATCCATCATTTAGCAACTTTTGAATCCTTCTTTCATGGATGTGACCTAGCCTACAATGCCACAGGTATGCACTGTTCAACTCATCTCGTTTTCTGTTGAACATATTTATATTCATGATATGTGGAGTGGTGTCTAACATAAATAAACCATTATGCAATGTTCCTTTCGTGATGATCTTATCATCTAATAATATCGAACAACCATTGTTCTCAAAAACAAATTTATATCCACTAACTGTTAAACATGAAATGGAGATAATGTTTTTGATAATAGAAGGAACAAAATAACATGCATGTAATGCAATAAAAGCTCCACTAGGCGGATGTAGGGCGACCTGCTAAAACAAACTAATACAAAACTTTTGCTCCATTACCCATCTTGAGGTTCATCTCGCCTCTCTGTAGTCTCCTAGGCCTTGCCGTAACCCGCAACGAATTGCATATATATGATAAGCACTCTGGTATCCAATACCCATGTGTTATCATAAGAGTCCCACAAATGGAGACCATCATGAATGTACCTGAAGCTTCATCAAGCTTTTGTTTTAGCCCTTTCTGCAAGGTACTCTTTGCAGTTTCTCTTCCAATGCCCATCTTTACCACAATGGAAGCACTGGCCTTTGTCCTTTGCTTGGATCTTTCTTAGCAACCTTTGCTTTACCTTGTTTGCTCTTGTCCTTTCCCTTCTTAAGGGACCTTTCGCTTTCCTTTTCTTTTCGGTCTCACCAAAGGTAGAGAACTGACTTCTCTTTCTTAATAGTACTCTCTGCCTCCCTCAACATATTGAGGAGCTCTGGGAGAGTCACCTCAAGCTTGTTCATATTAAAATTCATTATGAACTATGAAAAGGAATCTGTAGGGACCAAGCATAATGTCCACACACAAGTTATCCTCTAGGACCATTCCTAGACCTGTGAGTTTCTCTATCCACTCAATCATCTTTAGGACATGGTTCTCAACCGGTGTCCCTCACATCCTAGCGGAAAAAGGCTCTTGGATATCTCATATCGTTGAGTCCTTCCCCTGTTCCTCAAACAATTTTTTGGACATGTAGGAGAATGGATCCGCATCCATCTTTTCATGTTGTCTCTCAGAACTCTGAGTCATAGAGCCCAACATATAGCACCGAAAGCAAGAGTGGAGTCATCAATGTACTTCACGTGGCGGCGATCTCATCCTCGCTTGCCCTTCTTCGAAAGCGTAGGCATCATTGTATCAGGATCGATACCGATTTTCTCCGCAGGTGAGAACAATTCTCAAGTTACGGAGCCAATCAGTATAATTTGGACCAAGAAGGCGGTTGACATCAAGTATGCCACGTAAAGGGATTTGAAAGCGACATTTTCTCAAAAATAAAGATGTAGCGAAAATGAATAACATGCAGATTTTGCAAGAAATAAACTATCAAGATATGGACTTCTATCTTAATATGCTCCCACTATTTTACTAACGAGTCACGCGACACCCTCAAAGACGCGAAACGGAAGTCTCCGGCAAGACTTCTAGTGGGGATCAAGATCCAATCGTCTTAGTGTAACCTCGAGGGACTCACCAATCACACTAAGCCTAAAAGGTAGGCAACTCTTGCCGATCACAACTCCTTGTGATTCCCGGCCCTGTTCGCCTCTGAATCACCATGGCCTCGAGGGACTCGACCAACCATGATGCTCGGTTAAGTCAACACCTTCGTTACAAGATGAGTCTGATTTGATGATATACCCTCGAGGGACTCGACCAAGCATACCATGTCCTCAGGTCACCGGTGACATCTCTATGTCGTAAGCAAGATAGCGAATCGCGATATAGGTGAGTCTCGAGGGACTCGACCAACTCAACCTACATTGGGAATCGGTTCCTACTCATAACGATGGAAGGCCACGGGTCAATCTAATTGCCTCACGCCTACCGAATTTAATATTATCGAGAGATGTTTCTATAATTTGGTCTCCTAATATGACATGTCACACATATACATATTTAATATATATCTACATCGCATGCAAATATATATACATATCTAGTATGTGTATAAGCAATCACATCGATGATCATAGACCACAACCCCTAATATGATTAGGCCCGAGCCGAGGGGCCTAATCACTCACATCAAGATCTATGTGTGCAACGGTGCATCTCCATGCCCTTGTGATCGCCCATCTCGCCCTCGTCGGTTCCGTTGACATCTTGATGCATCTCCATGCATCACGATCGTCCGTCTCGTGGGTCCCGCTTCTCGATCCACGCCTCCTCGCTGCCTCCTCATGTGATTACAACTTAATCATAGGCACGCAGGCCCGATAATAAACGAAAATATAATGGAGGTTCGCAGACCTCAATAATAATAATCACAAGTATACACATCATAAGGTCCATGATCATCCGTCCACACATCATACATCACATGTATAAATAATCATCATCATGTAGGACTACTAGATAATAATAAAAAATAATAATCAACTAAACCTTTTAATTAATTAATATTTTTCTGAAATCGGGGACATGTAGGGAATTTCTCAATTCCTAAGGGTATTTTTCATAATTTGGACAAAAGATAGAAACCGGAATTTCTCAAATTCATAGGGGCAAAACTATCCTTTTGCCCAAAACCCTAATTCCCTCTATTGTTGCCGCCACCACCCTCTTGGCGATGACTTTGTCTTGCGAGGGCGGGGCGGTGGTCTTCTCTTTCTTAGCGACATGCCCATTTGGGCGCCATCACTGGTGGGCGCCCCGGGCGCCGCCGCTTCTGGCGGTTCTGCCGCCAGGCAGCGCCAGCGGTGGGTCTTTGCCTCATTGGCGGCCGCCCTCGCTGGGTTTTTGCCGGGAGAACAGCGGCCAGAGCCGCTGCCCTGCGGTGCCTCACTCGATTCTCGCCCTTGGCGCCCTCTGCCCGGGGGTCAGCCTGTCAGCGGCGCTACCATGGGTCGCCACCCACCCCGTAAAGTCTGCTGCAAGCGGAGACCGGCCGGTTGTTCAGGTCTGGCTTAGCATCTTGCCGGCTTGGGTGGTGCTCACGGTGCCAAGGGCCTTTGCCGCAGGTGGTTGCGAGCATGCAGATCATCAAGGGCAGCAACTGTTGCTACCCTTCCTCGCTTTTTTATAGTCAACGATTTTGACGTCAATATTCTTCCTAAACACAACACACGCAGTTCAAAACCAATCATTCGCACGAACAACCCGACTCGATACCACTTTGGGAAATCATGGGGGCGACATCATATATCAGCGGAAGAACAAGAAAACAAAAATCCCGATTCCCAAAAAGATGTTCGCCGTCAGTCGTGCGAAGATTGGTGCGCAAAAAAATCCATAAAAACACAAAAACCACAGATAGAGATTGTGTTACCTAGGGAGATCGTATATCCCCAAGTTTCCTTGCAGATCCTTAGGAGAGGGTGAAGGAGGTCAAGCGTCCTCCTCTCTAGCGGTGATCCACCACAGCGGGGTTGCGGCGACCCTCCTCAAAACTCCGTGCCTCTCGAGGTGGAGAGGGAGAGGAGAATAGGAAAGGCAAGCAAAGACTCTAGCCTATAAGGCTGTGAATCCCTCCTATTTATAGAGATCCTGTGTCAAACCCTAATGGGTCCTTCCCCCTAGTGGGTATTGGATCTGCATCCAATAAGACAAAGGCTCCGTCGGATATCTCATATCCAACCTCTACTCATCGCGATGCCTACCATATGTGTCCGACCCTCTAGGCCCAATATCAAGCTGGCCGTGAGTCATACCTCGTCGAACTCCTTCTAACTCGGTGAATTATTATCTATGTAATAATTCACTGACTCGACTCATCGACTTCTGGACGTACTAGGCCACTACTGTAGTAGTCCCCGGACGATCTGGGGAATCCAATCCATTGGACCCGTCATCGTCCTTAGTTACCATGTACCTATAGTCCCTCATCTATCTAATATCCCGGGACCGTATATCGAGCATGGTGTTGTCGGACCCATACGGTTTCTACTGAAGTCTCGCTCTAATCGGATTCTCCTAGAACTCTTTCTCTCTCAACCCGAATGACCCTGCCAGGGGATTTGTCCGAGCAAGAACACATGGGATATTCCTCTCATGACGCCGAGAGTAGATGATCCTCTATCGACACTCAATAGCCCTCGTAAGGTCGACTACCACTCCCAATGACCAGTTGTACTAGATTTGGGACAGCCAAACCTATAAGTCTGGTATCAAAGAGTGGAGCACTCATACAGGACATCCTTGGTATCTCAAGTCTAAGGACCAGATACACCACTAGGACTACAGAATCGCTGTCTGACAATAAGGCATCAACAACCTTCCAGCATTCCGTAAGCGGATCAATCAGTGAACTCATTCTCCAATGAGCACCTGTATCAGATCCCTAGTGTCCCTACACGAGCAGCTATGAGACCAGCTGCATCCATCATATGGACGGGTATACAGCACACCAGTCTATCCGGTTATCACGATGTCCCTCTCGAGTAACCTATGACCGGGATTATTTAGGATATGTGTTTAAAGGTGAATCGATCTCATTATCGTGATCTCATCACAATCCGATTTTCATTGCAAAAATCCAAGGACATCACAATATATAGATGCATTTATGCAATAGTTATAAAGTGATATACACCAAAATATAATAAGCAAAAAGATTCTGTATCAAGTCACACGTGCCATCACTCACGTGATTGGCTTGCTGGGCACCTATGACTAGCACTATTATCAACATCAGACTGAAAACTCAGGTCTGTGTAGCCTTCAACCTTGAGGCTACTACCTCCATATACTAGTAAAAGATCCTTAGTCATTCTCAAGTTCTTAAGGATACACTTCACTGCTTTCTAGTGCTCCAAGCCTGGATCTACCTGATACCTGCTCATGACACTCAGAGCATGTGCTATATCAGGCCTAGTACATAGCATGACACACATGATAGGCCCTATCGCTAAGGTATAAGGTATCATATCCATGTTCGCTCTTTCTTATGGAGTCTTTGGGGACATACTCCTAGAAATCGATATCCCATGTCTCATCGATATGAGACCTCTCTTGGAATTTTCTTTGCCAAACCTTTTGACAATGGTTTCTATGTACCTGGACTGGGACAAGCCAAGCATCCTCTTGGATCTATCTCTATAGATTCAAATCCCTAAGATATAGGATGCTTCCACTAAGTCCTTCATTGAGAAGTGTCTAGATAACCAAGTCTTTACTGTGGATAACATTCCTACGTCATTCCCAATTATTAGGATGTCATCCACATATAACACCAAAAAGGTGATAGCGCTCCCACTTACCTTCCTGTACACATAAGGCTCTTCTTCGTTCTTAACGAAGTCATAAGATCTGATTTCCTCATCAAATCTTATGTTCCAACTTTGGGAAGCTTGCTTTAGTCCATAAATGGATCTAAGCAACCTACACACCTTATCTGGGCAGTTCTTGGATACGAATCCCTCAGGTTGCATCATATACACCTCATCCTCGAGGTTCCCATTGAGGAATGTGGTTTTCACATCAATCTGCCAGATCTCATAATCATAGTGTGCTGCAATAGCCAATAGAATTTGGATGGATTTTAGCATTGCTACGGGTGAGAAGGTTTCGTCATAGTCAACACCTTGCCTTTGACGATACCCGTTAGCCACTAGCCTTGCTTTATAGGTCTCTACCTTTCCATCTACTCCAATCTTTTTCTTAAAGATCCACTTGTAACCAATGGGTACAATACCTTCGGGCGCATCAACTAGGTTCCAAACCTTGTTGGAGTATATAGAATCCATCTCAGAATTCATGGCTTCTTACCACTTCCTAGAGTCTATACTCATAATAGCCTCCTCGTAGGTCTGAAGATCAATATCCTTAACATCTTCTCCTCTAATATGTCTTATATATCTCTAAGGAGGATGGGATATTTTGCCGGACCTATGTAAAGTTGGAACTCGTGTGTTAGGTACCTGAACAGACTCGGGCTGTAGAGTGGTGCTTGAGCTAGGTTCTCCAACCTCGCTCAATTCTATCATGCTCCCACTATCTCTGCCAAGAATATGTTCTTTCTCAAGGAACACTACTCTCTTAGCTATAAAGACCTTTTGGTTCTCAAGATGATAGAAATAATACCCACAAGTTTCCTTGGGGTATCCCACAAACTTGCATCGCTCTGTCCTCGATTCCAACTTATCGGGGTTGTATCTTTTAATTTGTACAAGGTAGCCTCAAATCTTAACAATCTTAAGATCGGGCTTCTTCCCTTTCCATATCTCATATGGTGTAGACACTACCGACTTAGTTGGAACTTTGTTCAGAAGGTAAGCTATGGTCTCTAGGGCATATCCCCATAATGAGATGGGTAGGTTAGCGAAACTCATCATGGACCGTACCATGTCTAATAGTGTACGATTTCTCCTTTCAGACACACCGTTGAGCCAAGGTGTATAAGGAGGTGTCCATTGAGATAATATCTCATGGTCCTTGAGGAACTTAAGTACTCACCTCCTCGATCTGATCGAAGAGTCTTGATACTCTTTCCAATCTGGTTCTCCACCTCATTCTTATAATCTCTGAATTTCTCAAAGGCCTCGGACTTGTACTTCATTAAGTACACATATCCATACCTTGAAAAATCATCAATAAAGGTAATGAAGTAGGAGTAACTACCAATGGCATGAGTTGACATGGGTCCACATACATCACTATATATGAGTTCCAATAGCTCAGTGGCTCTCTCTCCAGTTCTACTAAATGAAGAGTTGGTTAGTTTTCCATGAAGGCAAGGCTCACAAATTACGTATGACTCATAGTCGAATGGATTTAGATATCCATCATTTAGCAACTTTTGAATCCTTTCTTCATAGATGTGACCTAGCCTACAATGTCACAGGTATGCACTATTTATCTCATCTCGTTTTCTCTTGGACACACTTACATTCTTGATATATGGAGTAGTGTTTAGCATAAATAAACCTTTATGCAATATTCATCTCGCTAATCTCCCCTCGGCTTTGCTAGAATCTACAACAAATTGTAGATGTGATAAGTAATATTGGTATCCAATACCAATGCACTATCACAAAAATATGACAACTAGAGATTAATCATGAATATACCTGAAGCTTCTCTAAGCTTATGTTTCGCCCTCTCTATAAGGTACTCTTTGCAGTTCCTCTTCCAGTGCTCATCTTTGCCATAATGGAGGCACTAGCCTTTGTCCTTTGCTAGGTTTTTCTTAGCAACTTTTGCTTTACCTGGTCTGCCCTTGCCCTTTCCCTTCTTAAGGAACTTTTCTGCTTTTCTTTTCTTTCTAGTCTCACCAGTGTAGAGAACTAGCTTCTCTTTCTTAATAGTACTCTTTGCCTCCCTCCACATATGAGGAGCTCTAGGAGAGTCACCTCAAGCTTGTTCATATTAAAATTCATTATGAACTGTGAAAAGAAATATGGTATGGACTAAAGCATAATGTCCACACATAAGTTATCCTCTAGAATCATTCCTAGACCTGCAAGTTTCTCCATCTACTCAATCATCTTTATGACATGGTTCGGAACCGGTGTCCCCTCAGTCATCCTAGCGCGGAAGAGGCTCCTGGATATCTCATATCGCTGAGTCCTTCCCTGTTCTTCAAACAATTTGCGGACATATAGGAGAATGGATATGGCATCCATCTTTTTATGTTGTATCTGTAACTCAGGAGTCATAGAGCCCAACATATAGCACTAAGCAAGAGTGGAGTCATCAATGTACTTCATGTAGCGAGTGATCTCATCCTCGCTTACCCCTTCCTCGAGTGTAGGCATCACTATATCAAGGACGTATGTGATTTTCTCTACCGTGAGAACAATTCTCAAGTTATGGAGCCAATCCGTATAATTTGGACTAGTGAGGGGGTTGACATCAAGTATGCCACATAAGGGATTTAAAAGCAATATTTTCTGAAAATAAAGATGCAGCAGAAATGAATAATATACAGATTTTGCATGAAATAAACTATCAAGATATGGACTTCTATCTTAATATGCTTCCACTATTTTACTAGCGAATCACGTGACACCCTCAACACGTGAAACGGAAGTCTCTAGCAGACTTTTAGTGGGGATCAGGATCCAATCAACGTCTTAGTATAACCTCGAGGGACTCAACCAATCACACTAAGTCCAAAAGGTAGACAACTCTTGTCGATCACAACTCCTTATGATTCCCATCCTATTCGGCCTCCGAATCACCATGGTCTCGAGGGACTTGACCAACCATGATGTTCGGTTAAGTCAACACCTTCGTTACAAGATGAGTCTGATTTGATGATATACCCTCGAGGGGCTCGACCAAGCATACCATGTCCTCAAGTCACCAGTGACATCTCTATGTCGTAAGCAAGATAGTGAATCGCGATATAAGTGAGCCTCGTGGGACTCGACCAACTCAACCTATACCGGGAATCAGTTCGAAGGCCACGTGGGTCAATCTAATTGTCTCACGTTTACCGACTTAATATTATTGAGAGAGGTTTCTATAATTTGGTCTCCTAATATGACATATCACACATATACATATTTAATATATATCTACATCGTATGCAAATATATATACAAATCTAGTATGTGTATAAGCAATCACACCAGATGATCATGGACCACAACCTAATGTGGTCAGGCCCGAGCCAATAGGCTTAATCACCCACATCAAGATTTATGTGTGCAACGGTGCATCTCCATGCCCTATGATCGTCCTCATATCAAACATCACATATATAAATCATTATCATGTAGGACTACTAGATAATAATAAATAATAATAATCAATTAATTTTTTTAATTAATTAATATTTTCAAATCAGGGATATGTAAGAAATTTTTTGAATTCTAAGGGTATTTTCATAATTTGGATAAAAAAGATAATTAGAATTTTTAAAATTCACAAGGGTAAAACTATCTTTTTGCCCAAGAATGCCCTAATGCCCTACTCCCCTACTATCGCCGCTGTCGCCACCCTGCTGGTGACGGCCTGTGTGGTGAGGCGAGGGCGCTACCCTCGCCTGCAGGCGGCACGCCTGTTGGCGGCACTGCCCTTGTAGGTCGGCGCCCCCGCGGGCGCCGTCGCCTCCGCGGGCAGTGCTACCCCTGCAGGTGGGCGCCCCTACGGGTGCCGCCGCCTCCGTGGGCGGTTCTGCCCGAGGGCAACGCCCGCAGGCAGTGTTGTCCCACCGGGCAACCGCCCCTACGGGGGATTTCGCCCGCGGGAGCAGCAGCGACAAGCGTCGTTGCCCTACGATGCCTCACCCCGCGGGAGAAGCAGCCACAAGCCTGCTGTAAGCAGGCCGCCGGTCGGCTGCTGCACGCACAATGCTTGCGCATGCGCCGGCGCTGTGCTGCATGGCTGCGGCTACCGCTGTAGGTGGCTGCAAGCACGCAGATCGAGGATAGCATCTGTTGCTGCCCTTCCTTGTTTTTGCATCAATGATTTTAACGTCAAAATTCTTCCTAAACATAACACACGCAGTTCAAAACCAATCATTCGCATGAACAATTGGCTTTGATACCACTGTTGGGAAATCATGGGGGCGACATCACATGCGCAACGGAAGAACAAGAAAACAAAATCCTCAATTTCCCAAAAAGATGTTCGTTGTCGTGTGAAGATTGGTGCGCAAAATTCGTGAAACTTAAAACTGCATATAGAGTAGATTGTGTTATCTAGGGAGATCGTATATCCTTGTTTCCTTGTAGATCTTTAGGAGAGGGTGAAGAAGGTCAAGTGTCCTCCTCTCTAGTGGTGATCCACACAATAGGGCTACGACGACGCTCCTCAAAACTCCAGGCCTGCTCTAAGGTGGAGAGGGGGAGGAGAATAAGAGAAGCAAGCAAAGGATCTAGCCTATGAGGCTTTAAATCCCTTCTATTTATAGATGCCCCTTATCAAAACCTAATGGATCCTCCCCTAGTGGGTATTGGATCTGCATCCAATTACCCAAGCCTTTTAGATTAGTGGATCTATATCAAATAATCTCTCATAGGCTCTTATTAGATCTCTTCCATGGGATCTAATAATTCAGGAGCTTATTGGATATCCAATAAGATAGGGGCTCCGGTGGATATCTCATATCCGAACCTCTATTCATCGCAATACGTACCATATGTGTGTGACCCTCTAGTCCCAATATCGAGCTGGCCGTAAGTCATACCTATCAGAAATCCTTCTAACTTAGTGGATTATTATCTCTATAATAATTCACTTGACTCATCGACTACGGACGTATTAGGCCACCATGCCGTAGTCCCCAGACGATATAGGGGAATCTAATCTATTGGACCTATCTGTCCTTAATTACCATATACATATATTCCCTCATCTATCTAATATCCCAAAGACCATATATCGAGCATGGTGCTGTCAGACCAATACGGTTTCTCCTCAAGTCTCACTCTAATCGGATTCTCCTATAGAACTCTTTCTCTTTCAACCCGAATGACCCTGGCCAGGGATTTGTCTAAGCAAGAATACATGGGATATTCCTCTTATAACGCCAAGAGTGGATGATCCTCTATCGACACTCAATAGCTCTCGTAAGTGCTAGTCATAGGTGCCCAGCAAGCCAATCACGTGAGTGATGACACGTGTGACTTGATACAGAATCTTTTGCTTATTATATTTTGGCGTATATCACTTTATAACTATTGCATAAATGCATATATATATTGTGATGTCCTTGGATTTGTGCAATGGGAATCGGATCGTGATGAGATCACGATAATGAGATCGATTCACCTTTAAACACATATCCTAAATAATCCCGGTCATAGGTTACTCGAGAGGGACATCGTGATAACCGGATAGATCGGTGTCTTTGTATACCCATCCATATGATGGATGCAGCTGGTCTCATAGTCGCTTTCGTGTAGGGACACTAGGGATACGATGCAGTGCTCATTGGAGAATGAGTTCACTGATTGATCCGCTTACGGAATCTTTGGATGGTTGATGATGCCTTATTGTCAAACAAATGATTCCGTAGTCCTAGTGGTGTATTTGGTCCTTAGACTTGAGACACCAAGGATGTCCTGTATGAGTGCTCCACTCTTTGATACCGAACTTATAGGTTTGGCTGTCCCGGATCTAGTACACAGTGGTCATTGGGAGTGGTAGTCGACCTTACGAGGGCTATTACGGATCGATAGAGGATCATCCACTCTCGGGTCATAAGAGGAATATCTCATGTGTGCTTGCTCGACAAAATCCCCGGCCGGGTCATTCGGGTTGAGAGAGAAAGAGTTCTCCTGAGAATCCGATTAGAGCGAGACTTCGAGTAGAAACCGTATGGGTCTAACAACACCATGCTTCGATATACGGTCTGGGGATATTAGATGGATGAGGGACTATAGGTACATGGTAACTAAGGACGACAGGTCCAATGGATTGGATTCCCATGTATCGTTTGGGGACTACTGGCGTAGTGGCCTAGTACGTCCGTGGTGATCGATGAGTCGAGTGAATTATTACGAGATAATAATTCACCGAAGTTAGAAGGAGTTCGACAGTATGACTCACGGCCAGCCGATGTTGGGCCTAGAGGATCACACACATATGGTAGGCATTACGATGAGTAGAGGTTCGGATATGAGATATCCGACGAGCCCTTGTCTTATTGGATGCAGATCCAATACCCACTAGGGAAGGACCCATTAGGGTTTGACACGGGATCTCTATAAATAGGAGGGATTCACAGCCTCATAGGCTAGAGTCTTTGCTTGCCTTTCCTATTCTCCTCTCCTCTCCACCTCGAGAGGCTTGGAGTTTTGAGGAGGGTCGCCGCGAACCCCGGCCAGTGTGGATCACCGCTAGAGAGGAGGACGCTTGACCTCCTTCACCCTCTCCTAAGGATCTGCAAGGAAACATGGATATACGATCTCCCCTAGGTAACACAATCTCTATACGCAGTTTTGTGTTTTCTGGATTTTTGCGCACCAATCTTCGCATAACGACGAACATCATTTTTTGGAATCGGGATTTTTGTTTTCTTGTTCTTCCATTCGCGATGATGTCGCCCCTTGATTTCCCAACAGTGGTATCGAGCCAGGTTGATCGTCGCGAATGATTGGTTTTGAACCGCGTGTGTTGTGTTTAGGAAGAATATTGACGTCAAAATCGTTGGCGCAAAAAGCGAGGAAGGGCAGCAACAGTTGCTACCCTCGATCTGCAGATGCTCGGCGAAGCGGAAATGCTACCGACCGAACACCACAAGATCGGCGCAAGATGCATCGCAGTTAATCGTACTGCAGCAGGCTGGGCGGTGATCTGCTTGCAGCAGGCTTTCGCACGGTCGGGCAGCCCGCGTGTAGAGCGCCTTACTGTTACGACCCCAGCACGGGCGAGGGCGCCATGGGGCAGCGGCATGGGGTCGAGGGACCACACCGGGCAGCGGCGCCTGTGGCCGCTGCTCCCATCGGCATAAACCCCCAGAGGAGGGCCGCCAATGAGGCAAAGACAACCGCATGGCTGCCCTCAAAAAACCGCCAGAGGGCGGCGCCAAGGGGCCACCTGCAATGCAAGCGGCGCCAATGGGCGTCGCCGCCCAATGAGGGAACTGCCCCTCGCCCTCGCCGCATGCCGCCGCCGCCAAATAGGGCGGCTGGCGGCAGCAGCAGAGGGAATTAGGGTTTTGGGCAAAAGGACAGTTTTGCCCCTGTGAATTTGAGAAATTTCAGTTTCTGTCTTTTGTCCAAATTATGAAAATACCCTTAGGAATTGAGAAATTCCCTACCTGTACCTGATTTCAGAAAATTATTAATTAATTAAAAGGTTTAGTTGATTATTATTTTTTATTATTATCTAGTAGTCCTACATGATGATGATTAGTCTCTATTTGTCAGACTCTTATGATAACACATGGGTATTGGATACCAGTAGTGCTTATCATATATATGCAATTCGTTGCAGGTTCTGGCAAGGCCTAGGAGACTACAGAGAGGCGAGATGGACCTCAAGATGGGTAATGGAGCAAAAGTTGCTGTATTAGCTGTTGGCGAGGTCGCCCTACATCTGCCTAGTGGAGCTTTTATTGCATTAGATGCATGTTATTTTGTTCCTTCTATTATCAAAAATATTATCTCCATTTCATGTTTAACAGTTAGTGGATATAAATTTGTTTTTGAGAACAATGGTTGTTCGATATTATTAGATGATAAGATCATCACGAAAGGAACATTGCATAATGGTTTATTTATGTTAGACACCACTCCACATATCATGAATGTAAATATGTCCAAAAGGAAACGAGATGAGTTGAACAGTGCATAACTGTGGCATTGTAGGCTAGGTCACATCCATGAAAGAAGGATTCAAAAGTTGCTAAATGATGGATATCTAGATCCATTCGACTATGTGTCATATACGACTTGTGAGCCTTGCATTAATGGAAAACTGACCAAATCTCCATTTAGTAGAACTGGAGAGAGAGCCAATGAGTTGTTGGAACTCATACATAGTGATGTATGTGGACCCATGTCAACTCATGCCATTGGAGGTTACTCCTACTTCATTACATTTACTGATGATTTCTCAAGGTATGGATATGTGTACTTAATGAAGTACAAGTCTGAGGCCTTTGAGAAATTCAGAGAGTATAAGAATGAGGTGGAGAACCAGACTGGAAAGAGTATCAAAACTCTTCGATCAGATCGAGGAGGTGAATACTTAAGTACAGAGTTTACTCAGTTCCTCAAGGACCATGGGATATTATCCCAATGGACACCTTATACACCTCAGCTCAATGGTGTCTCTGAAAGGAGAAATCATACATTATTAGATATGGTACGGTCCATGATGAGTTTCGCTGACCTACCCATCTCATTCTGGGGATATGCCCTAGAAACCGCAGCTTACCTTCTGAACAGAGTTCCAACTAAGTCGGTAGTGTCTACACCATATGAGATATGGAAAAGAAAGAAGCCTGATCTTAAGGTTGTTAAGATCTGGGGCTGCCCTGCCCATGTTAGAAGACACAACCTCGATAAGTTAGAATCAAGGACAGAGCGATGCAAATTTGTGGGATACCCCAAGGAAACTTGTGGGTATTATTTCTATCATCTCGAGGACCAAAAGGTCTTTGTAGCTAAGAGAGCAGTGTTCCTTGAGAAGGAACACATTCTTGACGGAGACAGTGGGAGAATGATAGAATTGAGCGAGGTTGGAGAACCAAGCTCAAGCACCACTCTGCAGCCCGAGTCTGTTCAGGTACCTAATACACAAGTATCAACTTTACGCAGGTCTGATAGAGTATCCCATCCTCCTGAGAGATATGTGGGACATATTAGAGCAGAGGATGTAGAGGATATTGATCCTCAGACCTACGAGTAGGCAATTATGAGTATAGACTCCGGGAAGTGGAAAGAAACCATGAATTCTGAGATGGATTCTATGTACTCCAATAAGGTTTGGAACCTAGTTGATGCGCCCGAAGGTATTGTACCCATCGGTTGCAAGTGGATCTTTAAGAAAAAGATCGGAGTAGATGGAAAGGTAGAGACTTATAAAGCAAGGCTAGTGGCTTAGGGGTATCGTCAAAGGCAAGGTGTTGACTACGACGAAACTTTCTCACCCGTAGCAATGCTAAAATCCATCAGAATTCTATTGGCTATTGCAGCACACTATGATTATGAGATCTGGCTGATGGATGTGAAAACCGCATTCCTCAACGAGAACCTCTAGGAGGAGGTGTATATGATGCAACCTGAGGGATTCGTGTCCAAGAACTGTCCAGATAAGGTGTGTAGGTTGCTTAGATCCATTTATGGACTAAAGCAAACTTCCCGAAGTTGGAACATAAGATTTGATGAGGCAATCAGATCTTATGACTTCGTTAAGAACGAAGATGAGCCTTGTGTATACAGAAAGGTAAGTGGGAGCGCTATCACCTTTTTAGTATTATATGTGGATGACATCCTCATCATTGGGAATGACATAGGAATGCTATCCACAGTAAAGGCTTGGTTATCTAGACACTTCTCCATGAAGGACTTAGGGGAAGCATCTTATATCTTGGGGATTAGAATCTATAGAGATAGATCCAAGAGGATGCTTGGCTTGTCCCAGTCCAGGTACATAGAAACTATTGTCAAAAGGTTTGGCATGGAAAATTCCAAGAGAGGTCTCATACCGATGAGACATGGGATATCGCTTTCTCAGTATGTCCCCAAAGACTCCGAAGAAAGGCTTAACATGGATATGATACCTTATGCCTCAAAGAATAGGGTCTATCATATATGTCATGCTATGTCTTGGGCCTGATATAGCGCATGCTCGAAAGTCACGAAAGGTATTAGGCGGATCTAGGCTTGTAAGACCGAAAGCAATAAAAGTGTATCCTTAAGTACTTGAGAAGGATTAAGAATCTTTTACTAGTATATGGAGGTAATAGCCTTAAGGTTGAAGGCTACACTCGACTCAAGTTTTCAATCGATGTCGATGATAGCAAGTCAATTCAGGGTATGTGTACACGTTGAATGGAGGAGCAAAGTCTTTGGAAGAGTTCCAAGCAAGATACCATCACGACTTCGACCACGAGAGCGGAGTACATTGCTGCATCGATGCAGCAAAGGAGGGAGTCTGGGTGAAGAAGTTCATCACAGATTTGGGAGTCGATACGGATAGCGAAAAAGTCGACTTCCTTATATTGCGACAACTATGGGGTGATTACTCAAATAAGGGAACCCGGTCTCATCGAAGTGTTCGAGGGGTTCCAACTTATAAGAGAGATCGTAACCGAGGAGATGTAGCAAAGGAAAGAGTTCCATCCGAAAATAACATTGCAGATCCACCGACAAAGTCGTTGTCTCATTTTGTCTTTGAAGCGTCCACAGAGTCCGATGGGGATCGGATACATAGGTGATTGGCTTTAGGTCAAGTGGGAGATTGCTAGTCATAGGTGCCCAGCAAGCCAATCACGTGAGTGATGGCACGTGTGACTTGATACAGAATCTTTTTGCTTATTATATTTTGGCGTATATCACTTTATAACTATTGTATAAATGCATATATATATTGTGATGTCCTTGGATTTGTGCAATGAGAATCGGATCGTGATGAGATCACGATAATGAGATCGATTCACCTTTAAACACATATCCTAAATAATCCCGGTCATAGGTTACTCGAGAGGGACATCGTGATAACCGGATAGACTGGTGTGCTGTATACCGTCCATATGATGGATGCAAAATGGTCTCATACCGCTTCGTGTAGGGACACTAGGGATACAGTACAAGTGCTCATTGGAGAATGAGTTCACCGATTGATCCGCTTACGAATCTTTGGATGGTTGATGATGCCTTATTATCGACAAATGATTCCGTAGTCCTAGTGGTGTATCTCGGTCCTTAGACTTGAGACACCAAGGATGTCCTGTATGAGTGCTCCACTCTTTGATACCGAACTTATAGGTTTTGGCTGTCCCGGATCTAGTACAGCTTGGTCAATGGGAGTGGTAGTCGACCTTACGAGGGCTATTGAGTGTCGATAGAGGATCATCCACTCTCTACGGCCATGAGAGGAATATCCCATGTGTTCTTGCTCGCACAAATCCCTGGCGAGGGTCATTCGGGTTGAGAGAGAAAGAGTTCTCCCGAGACTCCGATTAGAGCGAGACTCGAGTAAAACCGTATGGGTCCTCCGACAACACCATGCTCGATATACTGGTCTCTCTCGGATATTAGATGGATGAGGGACTATAGGTACATGGTAACTAAGGACGACGACAGGTCCAATGGATTGATTCCCCAGATCGTGCCTGGGACTATGGCGTAGTGGCCTAATGCGTTAGAAGTCGATGAGTCGAGTGAATTATTACAGAGATAATAATTCACCGAAAGTTAGAAGGAGTTCGACAGGTATGACTCACGGCCAGCCTCGATATTGGGCCTAGAGGGTCACACACATATGGTAGGCATTGCGATGAGTAGAGGTTCGAATATGAGATATCCGACGGAGCCCTTGTCTTATTGGATGCAGATCCAATACCCACTAGGGAAGGACCCATTAGGGTTTGACACGGGATCTCTATAAATAGGAGGGATTCACAGCCTCATAGGCTAGAGTCTTTGCTTGCCTTTCCTATTCTCTTCTCCCTCTCCACCTCAGAAGCCTGGAGTTTTGAGGAGGGTCGTCGCAACCCTGCTGTGTGGATCACCGCTAAAGAGGAGGACGCTTGACCTCCTTCACCCTCTCCTAAGGATCTGCAAGGAAATAGGGATATACGATCTCCCTAGGTAACACAATCTCTATACGCAGTTTTGTGTTTTGCGGATTTTTGCGCACCAATCTTCGCACGACGACGAACATCTTTTTGGGAATCGGGGATTTTTTGTTTTCTTGTTCTTCCGCTGCGCATATGATGTCGCCCCCTTGATTTCCCAATAGTAAGGTCAACTACCACTCCCAATGGCCAACTGTACTAGATCTGAGACAACCAAACCTATAAGTCTGGTATCAAAGAGTGGAGCACTCATACAAGACATCCTTAGCGTCTCAAGTCTAAGGACCAGATACACCACTAGGACTACAGAATTACTGTCTAACAATAAGGCATCATCAACCATCCAGCATTCCGTAAGCGGATCAATTAGTGAACTTATTCTCCAATGTGTACTTGTACTATATCTCTAGTGTCCCCACACGAGCAGCTTTGAGACCAACTGCATCCATCATATAGACGTGTATACAACACACCAGTCTCTCCGGTTATCACGATGTCCCTCTCGAGTAACCTATGATTGGGATTATTTAGGATCTATGTTTAAAGGTAAATCAGTCTCATTATTGTGATCTCATCCCAATCCGATTCCTATTACACGAATCTAAGAACATCACAATATATACATGCATATATGCAATAATCAATAAAAAGTGATCAATACCAAAAAATAATAAGCAAAAAAATTTCATGTCAAGTCACACGTGCCATCACTCACGTGATTGGCTTGCTGGGCACCTATGACTAGTAAATTCTCCCATCAAACTCATTTCAAATTTGAGATTCATAGTTTTAGCCAAAGATTCACAAAGAGATTCATTTGTTGAACCGAAGATAATATCATTAATATAAATCTAAATAATGAGAAAATTATTTTTAAAATTCTTGATAAATAATATAGTATCGACCTTATCTTTTGTGAAATTATTTTCAATAAGAAAAGAACTAAGTCTCTCATACCAAGCCCTTGGGGCTTGTTTTAAACCATAGAGAGCTTTAGTTAATTTAAATACATGATTAGGGAGGCTATTATTTTCAAATCCGGGAGGTTGTTCAACATAAACTTCTTCGGAAATAAGGCCATTAAAAAAATACTTTTAATATCCATTTGAAATAACTTAAAATTGTTATTTCTAGCATAGGTAAGGAGCATCCTTAAGGCTTCTAATCGAGCCATAAGAGTGAAGGTTTCTTCGTAATCGATACTTTCTTCTTGGTTGAAACCTTTGGCCACTAATCTAGCCTTATTTCTAACCATAATATCATATTCATCTTGCTTATTTCTAAAGACCTATTTAGTACCTTATAACTAAATGGTGATTTGGTCTAGGAACAAGCTTCCACACCTCATTTCTCTCAAATTGATTTAACTCATCTTGCATTGCGATAATCCATGAATCATCTTTCATGGCTTCGTCAATACATTTAGGGTCAATTTGGGAGAGAAAAGCGGCGTTGGCATAAAAATTTTTAAGAGAAGAACGTGTTTGAACCCCTTTTGATGTGTCTCCTAGGATTATCTCCTTAGGATGAGCATCTACATACTTCCAATCCTTGGGTAAGGATGTTTCGGAAGTGGATGCATTCAAGTTGCTAGTTGGAGAAGGGGTTTCATTTAAATTCAAAGAATCGAAATTACAATCATCATCAAAATCATTTTCTTGATTTCGGAAATCTCATTGAAAACAACATGAATGGATTCTTCTATTATTAAAGTTCTTTTATTGAAGATATGAAAAGCTTTAGAAACCGAAGAATAAACAAGAAAAATTCCTTCATCGGATTTAGCATCAAATTTTCCTAAGGCATTTTTTTCATTCAAGATAAAACACTTACACCCAAAAACTTTAAAATATGAAACATTGGGATTTTTATTGTTTCACAACTCATTGGGAGTTTTGGTGAATAAGGGTCTTACTCGAACTCTATTCAAAATATAGCACGTAGTGTTTACGGCTTCAGCCCAAAAATATTTGGGTAGGCTATGTTCATTCAACATGGTTCTCGCTATTTCTTATATATTTCTATTCTTTCTTTCTACTACTCCATTTTGTTGAGGATTTCTTGGAGTAGAGAAGTTGTGATTGTATCCATTAAATTCATAAAATTCTTGAAAATCACGGTTTTGAAATTCATCACCATGATCACTTCTAATTGATGAAATTATAGAACCCTTTTCATTTTGAACAAGTTTACAAAACTTGATGAAATATCTAAAGCATTCATTTTTTTGTTTCAAGAAATAAGTCATGTGTATCTACTATAGTTATCTACAATAACAAAGGCGTATTTGCTACCTCCTAGGCTTGATATAGAGATTGGTCCAAACAAATCCATATGGATCAATTGCAAGGGTCTAGAGATGCTAATTTGATTATTAGATTAGAAACTATCATTAATTTATTTTCCTAATTGACAATCATCACACACATTATCTTTGTTGAACTTGATATGAGGAATTCCTCTTACAAGTTCTTTGGATGATATTTGAGTAATTAGTTTTATACTAGCATTACCTAATCTCTTATGCCAAAGCCAAGCATCCTCATTCAAAACTGAGAAACACATTTCATTACAAAGATCATTGATGTCAATGATGTATACGTTATTTTTATTTTAATACAATCATAGATGTGTTTTTGTGTGGTTTTTCAATGATGCAAGCATTATATTCGAATTTGACAATATATCCTTTATACATAGTTGACTAATGCTTAAGAGGTTATGTTTTAAACCATCAACTAACAAAACATCTTCAATAAAGAAGTTAGATTTGTTACCTATGGTTCCTTTGCCAATGATTTATGTTGTTGTCTTCGAATGTGACATAGCCTTCGTCTATGCTAGTAAGCTTAGAGAATTGAGATGGATCTCTGGTCATATGCCTTGAGCATCTACTATCGAGGTATCATCTCTTGCTCCTAGCTTGTGATGGTGTATGTTTCTACAAGAAAGGATTATTTTTAGGTACCCATTTACTTTTGGGTGCCTCAAAAACTGATCTAAATTGTTTATCTTGTTGCATAGAATTTATCATGGTTCCTTTAGGAACCCAAATCAGTTTGTTCAGACTAACTTTCTTGAATGGATAATAATAAGTTCTATGTCCATGTTTGTAACAAAAGTTGCATTTGCTTTGGTGCCAAACATGTAAGATAGGGCCTCTAATGAAGGTGGTTAGATTTTGGTGAGGACTTCTCACAAATCCGATTCCACTTCTTTTAGGAACGTGACCCTTATTTGTAAGGATCATATTCAAAGACTTGCTATCAACCTCGAATTTCTTCAAGGTGTCCTTAAGTAGCAAGTTCTCCTTTTAGAGTGTTTCTAGATAATGTCATTTTATACATGGAGCTAAACTATTATGATATTCGGTTTTTAATTTATCTAATTTACTAATAAGGCTATCATACTCCTTTTTTAATAATTTATATTTTCTACTAATTATTTTGCATTCATCAAATAAGTCATGGAAAGCATTTAATAATTCATCAAATGATAAATCTGCATTAATTAAATTCGTTACCTCCTCTCTAATGGCCATTAGGGTGTAGTGAGCAACTTGCTCGGTGTTGGACTCCTCTTCTCCGGACGCGCTTGAGTCATCCCATGTTGTTTTGAGCGCCTTCTTCTTTGGTTTTCTCTTCATGGCTTGGGGACAATCACTTTTGTAGTGTCCCGGCTTCTTGCATTCGTAGCAAATAACTTGGTCCTTCTTGGATTCAAATTTATTTTTTGTGTCATTTTTAAACTTGTTTCTTTTAACGAATTTTTTAAATTTCCTTGTTAGAAGTGCCAAGTCATCGTCATAGTCCTTATCACTTGAGTTTTCTCTCAAGTGGTCTTCTAAAGTTCTAAGTGTCATATCCTTCTTGTTCTTTGGAAGGATGTCTTCTTGCTCTTCATGAGCTTTGCAAGTCATTTCGTATGTTATTAATGACCCAATTAATTCTGCAAGAGGAAAGTTGTTTAAATCTTTAGCCTTTTGAATAGCAGCGACTTTAGGGTCCCAACTCTTTGGAAGGGATCTTAGAATCTTATTCACGAGTTTAAAATCCGAAAAACTTTTACTGAGTTCTTTTAGAACATTGACGACAGCTGTGAAACGAGTGTACATGTTGCTTATGGTCTCGCTCGGTTTCATTTGAAAAAGTTCAAAAGAATGTATTAAAAGATTGATTTTTAACTCTTTCACTCTACTCATGCCTTCGTGAGTCACTTCGAGTGTGTGCCAAATATCAAATGCAGTTTCACAAACCAAAACATGATTGAACTCATTTTTATCAAGTGCACAAAATAAGGCATTCATAGTCTTTCATTATGAGCGAAAGTCTTCTTCTCCAATTCATTCCTATCATTCATTGGAAGAGAAGACTTTAAAAATCCATTTTCATCAAGATTCCAAAGTTCAAAATCCATGGAAATAAGGAAGATCCTCATTCAGGTATTCCAGTAGGTGTAGTCCGTCCCATTGAACATGGGTGAACGTGTAATAGAGTGGCCCTCTTGATTTCCGGCATATGTCATCTCTCTTAGGTTTTAATTTGATTGAGTCTTAACCCCGCTCTGATACCAATTATTAGGAGGATCAAGAGCACTAAGAGGGGGGGGGGGGGGGGGGGTGAATTAGTGCAGCGGAAAACTTTCGATGATATAAAACGATGTTCGTACGATAAAAACACTTTCGATGAAAAACCATTTCGGAAAGTTCTTCAACTTAAGATTAAGCGAAGTACAGTTGAAGAAAAGCAATGGAGGCAGTTTGCAGTTAAGATAGAGAGTAGAATGTTAATACAAACTGAGATTTAGAGTGGTTCGGTCAATCTTGACCTACATCCACTTTTATCTTCCTCCTTCGATGAGGTCACCGACGTCCACTAGAGACCTTCCTTCAATAGGTGAAGGCCAACTACCCTTTTATAGCTTTACTCCTTTTAACGAGCTTAGGAGACAACTCTTACAGATTTTCACTCCTCTCTTGAATGATCAAAACTTAGATGAAAAGAGGGAGAAGAACTTTTGGCCTTTTATAATACTTTTGAGCTCTCAAATTCTCAAAATAAGATCAAGATTTTGATGTCCTTTCATGCAAGAAAGGGTGGGGTTTATATAGGCCCCAACTGGTTCAAATTTGGAACTCAAAAATGTCATCTCCCAGATTTTCGGGGTATTGGCGGTACTACCGCCATAACTGGGTGGTACTACCGCTTGGCATTTATCAGAGACCGAGCTCAGGCGGTACCACCGCTTGAGAGGGGCGGTACCACCACTTGACATTCCTAGGAGACTGAGCTCCTAGGCGGTGCCACCACCAGCCAGGAATTATGTGTCCGAATGGGCTGATCTATTCGGCCCAATTTGGGTCCGTCAAGGGCCCAATTGCCCCATATTAAGTTAATGGGATCATCTCTCATTCCTAATGTAATCTACATGCTAACTATAATATTTAAGACATTAATACTGTAATTTGTTGAATCTCATATTTTGATGATGAAACCACTTGATATGTGTTTATGATTTAACTACATTTTGAGTGATGTAGGTCTACTCGATCAAAATTAGACAGTTGACGCAGGAGGAATTTGATAAGACCCTAAAGTCTTATCATCGAAGAAAGAGGAGAAATGGGGATGATAATGATCGCTTCGAGGGGATCGGCCTCCTAGGGTTTGTCAAAAGACAAAATAGTATCTTTTCATAGACTATTGAAAAGAAGCAGTTACATCCCTATTTATAGAGTTCCACCCAGAGTCCATCAGGACTTGAACTCTAATAATAAATAAATATTAAATAAACCTCTACTTGACTCTAACTGAACCAAACTGACTCAATAAACAACTAGACCAAACATACTCAATAAACATTATTCAAAAGCTCAGAAAAAGGGTCCTAACAGACTCTGATATTTGGTAAATATCAGAGACTATCTTCTATTGAGTTGAGAGAGCATTATGGTCTCCTCAACTCCTCAACTCTTGATAAGACCCTAAAGCTCAGAAAATTGGTATCAGAGCAGCGATCCTTGGCACGTTCCGCTGCAACGTAACAAAAAAAAAAAAAAAAAAATAGAAGTAAAGGAAGAGAGAAAGCGCCAGAAGTATGCGATCCCTCGCTTCCTCCTCGCTATCGGCCAGCCCATCGCCGCCCGCTCTCTCTAGCAGGTCGCCCCTTCCTTGCTGCCTCCTTTCCACCGCCGGCGCTGCATCCCAACCGATCGACTAACGCCGCTGCCCCCCCAGCCGGCGACCTCTCATCCTCGCTTTCCGTCTCGCCGAGCGAGAAGGATTGCTTGGCGTCGTCTCCCCGCCAACGGACCACCCCTTTGTCGTTGAGACTCTCGGGCGACGCTGCCCTAACTTCTCTGCCACTGTACCCCCCCAGGTCGCAGCCGCGCAGCCGGTTGCCCCCTTTCACGGCGATCAAAACAGGGCAACTCACCGCTGCTGCCCTTGTTTCCAGCCAGCGCCTCCGCCGACCACGCCCCTCCAAAGACTTCCCTCGAGTGCCCCAGCCGACCATCATCATCGCTGGCCACAGGCGACGACGACCGCCCGCTCGTCTCCCAGCTGCCGGCGCTTCACCTTGCTGCGCATCTAACCAAACAGAGCACACATTGCTCTGCCTTTGTTTCAACCGCGCCACACCTTGCTCTGCATTTAACCGAAACAGAGCACACTTGATCTGGCCTTGTTTCAGCCGCGCCACAATCGTGTGGGTTCCCTTGCTGCTACCGGCTGTCGCCACTGTCGTTGCTACTGCTCGGCTACTATGCAGATGCCCTTGACTAGACATCGGAAACAAGAACTAGGGATTACCGACTTGCAATCGTACGCAATGACTACCGATAATTCAATGAAGGCACAAATGGAAGCGTTGGAAACCAGAATTGAAAATCGGCTACAAGAAACTCTTCATGATTTCAAAAAGAGCTTGTTAGAGCACTTTAGCGGGTTTCAACAAGATGGAAGCTCAAGTTCCACGCTAAACAGATCGAGAGATACAGGAAAAGGTCCCCAGGATGGTGACACACACTACCCACGTATCAGGGTAGAATTTCCACGATGGGAAGATGGGGATCCAACCAGTTGGATCTCTAGGGCGGAAAAATTTTTTCGTTTTCGCAGAACTCCAGAAGAATCTAAGGTAGAAGTGGCCTCAATCCAGCTCGATGGAGATGCAATCCAGTGGTATGATTGGTATGAAACTTGCCATGGAATTCCTTCGTGGAAGCAGTTTAAAAGAGGACTTCTTGTTCGCTTTGGCTCGTCCGAATATGAGAATGTTGATGGCCAACTCGCCAAAATTCGCCGACTTCTACAAAGGTTGGAGTATCGAGTAGATTTGAAAGATTGTCCAACCAAGCTAGAGATTGGTCGAACGACAACTTCGGGTACATTTATTGAAGGGCTTATTCCCGAGATCCGGTGTGAGGTTAAGGCTCGTCAACCTCGCACTATGATGGCTGCGATTTCATTTGCACGCCTACATGAAGAAAAAATCAGTGTGGAATATCGTCGAAATAGAGGTGCCAATAAACAGGTGATTAGCGGGCAACCTACCTTATCTACTCCAAGTCGAAACTATAACACTAGTAGACTAACCCGAAGAACTCAAAGAAAGGTTAGCGAAGGGTTTGTGTTTGGCATTGTGATGAAAAGTGGAGTAAGGAGCATCGATGCAAACAAGGAAGACTTTTGATGATTGAACCGATTAAGGAGGAACCGGAAGTAGAAGTATCGATTCTCGATCATGAAGAAGTGGAAATTAATGATGATGTTGAAGCCGTCACACATACAAAGCATGCATTGGTGGCTACTCTAATCCACAAACTATGAAAATGGGGGGACTCTTAAACACCGATCATCATTTGTTTTGATTGATACGGGTAGCACTAATAATTTTATGGATAGAAAAATTGCAGCCCGATTAGCTTACCACATTGAATGTTGTGACAAATTTGAAGTCAAGGTCGCCGATGGACGAATTTTAACTGTGACGACAAGTGCTCAAAGATAAAACTAATTTTGCAAGGTCAAGAATTATTTGTGGATTTCTTTTTATTACCCTTGGAAGACTATGAAGTGGTGCTCGAATTGAGTGGCTATCAACTCTAGGTGATGTCTCCCGAATTTTTCTAAACTGATTATGAAGTTCTTTATTAATGGAAGACAGGTGACTCTCAAAGGAAGACGTGGGGTAAGGTTACAACTATCACGAGCCATCGGATGGAGCTGGTCCTTCGGAAGACACACACCGATTTTTGGTGCAATTGCATAACATTGAAAAGGAAATGACAAAGAACATTCCTACTGGAAATATTGAATCATTGCTAACAGAGTTTGCGGATATATTTGCAGAGCCACACGGACTTCCACCTCTTAGATGTCATGATCATCGAATTCCACTATTACCCGAGAAGGCACCAACTAATGTCCCAATCGTATAGATATCCTCATTTCCAAAAGGCAGAGATAGAGAGGATTGTCACAGAGATGCTCAAAACAGAGTTATAATGAGCTAGTGTTAGCCCATATTCTTCCCTAGTCTTACTAGTCGAAAAAAAGGATGGCTCATGGCGGATGTGTGTGCATCTATCGAGCACTTAACAATATTACAAAGAAAAGATAAATATCCTATTCCAAAGAGTGGATGAACTATTGGACGAATTAGGAGGAGCTCAGTGTCTTCACTAAATTGGACCTATGATCGGGCTATCATCAAATCGAGTACATGAAGAGGATGTTCAAAATCGCCTTTCAGACACATAATGGCCATTATGAGTTTCTAGTAATGCCTTTTGGGTTAACCAATGAGCCCTCTACCTTCCAGAGTTTAATGAATGATATATTTCGGGCTCATCTCCGTAAGTTTGTTTTGGTTTTCTTTGATGATATTTTAATATACAGTCATTCCTTAGAAAGTCATTTATTACATTTACGAACTGTCTTTAATATTCTTCATGAGCATGGTCTTTTTGTCAAGAAATCCAAGTGCAGTTTTGGGCAACCTAAAGTTGAGTACCTCGGCCATATCATATCTCAAAAGGGTGTTGCAGTTGATCCTTCAAAAATCCAAGTGATGACAGACTGGCCAATTCCAAAGTCACTCAAAGCTTTAAGGGGTTCTTGGGATTAACCTGCTATTATCGAAAGTTTGTGAAGAATTATGGCAAAATTAGTGCCCCCTTGACGTCACTTCTAAAGAAAAATGCATTCAAATGGTCAAAAGAGGCAACTTCGGGCATTTCAATTCTTGAAAACTACAATGTCTACTACACCCGTCTTTGGCTTTACCCGATTTTAACAAGATGTTTGTGATTGAATCTGATGCTTCGAGTCGGAATAGGGGTATATTAATGCAGGAAGGTCGGCCTATCGCTTATGCTAGTAAGGCTCTTTCCCCTTCCCATTTGAGTTTATCTATTTATGACAAGGAGATGCTAGCTATAATACATGCAGTCACAAAGTGGAGACCCTACCTAATTGGTCGACGGTTTCAAATACGACCGATCACAAAAGCCTCAAATATTTTCTAGAGCAAAAGATTTCTTCTCTAGAGCAAATGAAATGGGTCACAAAGCTACCGGGATTCGATTATGAGATCATTTATAAAAAAGGGGAGTGAGAATTTAGTAGCCGATGCCCTCTCACGCCTTCCGAACAAAGCTGAACTAGTAGCTATTTCTATTCCTATTTGCGAGACTTTGGAAGTTATCGAAAAGGAATGGTCAAATAATCCCGAGATCCAAAACATCGTTAAAAAAATTAGAAGAAGCCCCGTGTTCTGCCTCAAATTATAGTTGGGATTCGGTGGACTTGCGCTATAAAGGCCGAATAGTGGTTGCCCCACATTCTTCTTGCCAAGCAATAATTCTGCAGGAGTTTCATTCATCACCAATTTCTGGTCACTCGGGATTTCTCCGCACTTATAAGCGAGTTCGACAACTTTTTTACTGGAAAGGTATAAAAAATTTTATCAAGAAATTTGTTACTGAATGTGATGTTTGCCAACATCACAAAAGTGAGACAGTAGCCACCCCAGGCTTCCTACAGCCCCTCCCTATTCCTGATGCTACTTGGACCGACATCACATTCATTGACAGTCTCCCATCATCTCAAGGAAAGAGTACTATACTTGTAGTCGTGGATAGACTTACAAAGTATGCTCATTTCTGTGCATTACGACATCCTTATACTGCTGCAAGTGTTGCTCGTACTTTTGTGGAAAATATAGCTTAATTGCATGGGAGTCCCCGTTCAATTGTTAGTGACAGAGACAAGATTTTTACTAGCTCCTTCTGACAGAACTTTTTCGTTTACAAGGTACTCAGCTGAAAATGAGCATTGCTTATCATCCACAAACAGATGGGCAAACCTAAGTGGTAAACAGTGCCTAGAAAATTACCTCCATGTTTTACTAGCGACAAACCGAAGGAATGGGTCAAATGGCTTCCCTCAGGCAGAGTGGTGGTATAATACCTCTTACCATTCTTCTATTAAAATGACTCCATTTGAAGCAGTTTATGGCCAACCCCACCTACAATTACAAAGTACGCACTGTTCTTCTAAAGTTGATCAAGTGGACAAAGAATTGATGGATAGAAATAAGATTATTCAGCTTTTAAAGGATAACCTCATAGCCGCACAAGCAAGAATGAAACAACAAGCCGATAAACACCGGTGAACGAGAATTTATCTTGTAGGTGATTGGGTTTTCCTTCGTCTTCAACCCTACAAGCAAACTTCCATAAAGGTCCGATCTTCCATGAAGCTATCTCCTCGGTTTTTTGGGCCTTATAAGATATTAGAACGCATTGGACCAAAGTGGCCTCTTGCTTGGATTTGCCTGCTAGCTCTAAACTACATCCAGTCTTTCATGTTGCATGCCTTAAAAGGAAATTGGGTGACGATGCAATAGTGCAGTGCCACTTCTGCCTTGACACTTCTACTACTTGGGGAAGTTCAAGCTCAACCACAAGTCATACTTGATCGACGAGTTGTCATGTACCGCAGACATCCCAGAATCTTTGGTGCAATGGGCCAACTTACCAAAGGAAGATGCCACTTGGGAGTCCTACAACATGCTAAAGGAGAAGTTTCCAAAATTTGATGCTACTCAGCCTTGAGGACAAGGCTGAATTGAAGGAGGCGGGATTGTTAGGATCCTTTTATTTTTCCTTTTATTTTCTATGCTTTCCTTTTATTTTCTGCATATTTATTAAGTCTGTTTAGTTTAGCTAAAGTCGGAACTCTATAAATAGAGATGTAACTGCTTCTTTTCGCTTGTCTATGAAAAGATACTATTTTGTCTTTTGACAAACCCTTGGAGGCCGATCCCCTCGAAGCGATCAAGGAGGGCTGATCCCCATTTGAATTGGTATCAGAGCAGCGATCCTTGGCACGTTCCGCTGCAACGTAACAAAAAAAAAAAAAAAAAAAATAGAAGTAAAGGAAGAGAGAAAGCAGCCGCAGCCACGCATCATTATCATCCTCAATAGACTCTGAGGTCTCCTCAGAGTTATCATTTGGCCTAAAGTCTTATTGCGGCCATTTGGTATCAGAGTCAACTCTTCATGTAGATACCTAGTTTGATAACTCAACTCCTTTGAGTTATCAGAATTTAGTTTAATAATAAATAAATATTAAATAAACCTCTACTTGACTCTAACTGAACCAAATTGACTCAATAAACAACTAGACCAAACATACTCAATAAACATTATTCAAAAGCTTAGAAAAAGGGTCCTAACATTACTCAATAAACATACTCAATAAACTGACTCAATAAACTTTTCATCATAGAGTCGGTTGTTGGCCGGAGAGCAGCGACGAGCGGCGGGTGGGCTGGCCAGAAGCAGGGGTGCGTGGCTGCGGTTGCTGCTGCTTCTTCTCTCTTTCTTTCTTTCTTTTTTTTTTTTTTTTTTTGATAGCTTCGTTGCAGCGAGAATGATAAGACCCTAAAGTCTTATCATAAAAGAAGAAGAGAAGGGGATGATCACTTCGAGGCGATCGGCCTCCTTGATCGCTTCGAGGGGATCGGCGGTGTCACGGTTGGGAACAAGGGCAACCGGTGAGTTGCCCTGTTTCTGGCACTACGGATGCAGAGCAAGGAGGATCGGCTGCTGGGAGGCGTGCGGCGGTCGTCGCATGGTGGCCCGCAACGGTGATGGGTCGGCTGGGCGACGACGGCGCTGGAGGGGAAGAGGAGTGCTGGAGGCGGCGCGGCTGCGATCGACGAGGGGCTGCGGCAACAGAGGAACTCTATTTTTGTCGCTCTCGGAGGCCGGGAGCGACGACAGTGGTAACAATCGACGGCTACGGTAGCAGAGAGTGCCACTGTTTTTGTTGCTGCGTACTCTGTTTTTGTCGCACCCGAATGAGTTGGCCGGCAGGATCACCAGCGGTTGAGGAGAAGGCTGCGGTGGCTGGCAGCAGCGGTGATCGTTGGCCGGAGTGCAGCGTTGGCGATGGAGAAAAGGCAGCGGCGTCGTCGCTGGCGGGAAGCTGCGATGCTGGAGATGGGAAACAGGGTGCTCTATTTCTATCGCGACCACAACCGAACCGGCCGGGCGATGCTGGCAACGGCGGTTCGGCGGTGATCGTCGGCGGCGAGAAGCAGCGGCAGCGGTGGAGAAGGAGGAGTCGGCGGTGTCACGGTTAGGGAACAAGGGCAACCGTGAGTTGCCCTGTTTCTGGCACTACGGATGCAGAGCAAGGAGGATCGGCTGCTGGGGAGGCGTCGCGGCGATCGTCGCCGGGTGGTCCTGCAACGGTGATGGGTCGGCTGGGCGGCACGACGCTGGAGGGGAAGAGGAGTGCTGGAGGCTGGCGCTGCGATCGACGAGGGCTACGGCAACAGAGGAACTCTGTTTCTGCAACCGCTACAACGAGGGGCTGCGGCAACCGACGGCTGCGACCCAAGGGGGGGGGCTAGGTTTTGGCGGCTGGGAGGCGGGCGGGCGGTGATCGATCGGCGGGGCAGCAGCGGCGGTGGAGTTGCCCCTAGCGGCGGTAGAGAAGAGGAGCAAGGCTGCGTCGCCTCCCTGGCAGCGGTGGTGGCTCGGGTGGAGGCGAAGGTGGACTCGGCCTGAAGTGGGGCAGAGTCGGTTGCTGGCCGGAGATCAGCGACGAAGCGGCGGTGGGCTGGCGGAAGCAGGGGTGCGTGGCTGCGGTTGCTGCTGCTTCTTCTCTCTTTCTTTTTTTTTTTTTTTTTTTTTTTTTTGATAGCTTCGTTGCAGCGAGAATGCCAAGGATCGCTGTTCTGATACCAAATGATAAGACCCTAAAGTCTTATCATCGAAGAAAGAGGAGAAATGGGGATGATAATGATCGCTTCGAGGGGATCGGCCTCCTTGATCGCTTCGAGGGGATCGACCCTCCTTGATCACTTCGAGGGGATCGGCCTCCTAGGGTTTGTCAAAAGACAAAATAGTATCTTTTCATAGACTATTGAAAAGAAGCAGTTACATCCCTATTTATAGAGTTCCACCCAGAGTCCATCAGGACTTGAACTCTAATAATAAATAAATATTAAATAAACCTCTACTTGACTCTAACTGAACCAAACTGACTCAATAAACAACTAGACCAAACATACTCAATAAACATTATTCAAAAGCTCAGAAAAAGGGTCCTAACAGAATTAACGTTGCGCTGGAGGAGATCACGTCAGGATATTGGACGGCAGAAGGCTTCGGACGTCGGGCATCAGGCCAAGGATAGCGGAATTGCGCCAATGATATCGGGGTTGCGGAGGTCAACCGCCGATTGGACAATAAACTGCAAGAGAGGACGATGCGTTGAAGAATCGGATGAAGCGCCAACCAATGACGTGCCGGGCAACAGAATGTCAATTCGCGTTGTAATAATTATCTAGATCGGAGTATAGTTTTGGCTTGTGTGTGCAGAATTAACTATGATAACGACAAAGACATAAAGTGAAATAAAGTGTTAGAGTCAAGCACGAAGGATTCGTTAGGTGTTCGAGAGTTCGACGGAAGTCTGAAGGTTCGTTGAGAATGCTGCCAAAACTAGCTAAGAATGAGTAGGGAGCTTGCTGAAGGGTTTTTCGGAAGCTCGTCGGAAGGTTCGTGGGAAGTTCGTGGAGCTCTCCGAGAAAGATCAGAGCTTGCCAAAGAAGCTCGTTGGAACTCGCCAAGATCAAATCGTGAAGTCTAGGAGCTTGTCGGGAGTCCGTAGAATGGTTTCCGAGAGTTTATCGGAAGACCGTCGAAAGTTTGCAAGAAGCTCGCCGGAAGAAGTCTTGACTTACAGACTTTATAATAGCTTAGGAAATGTCTTTAAATTCGTAGTTAGCATGTTAATTAGGGTTAGGATTATGTGTTAATCCTATAACCCAAGTAGGGGCTAATTGGGCCCAAGTTCGGACTGGTTTGGGCCAAGTTTGGAGCCCAACCAGTGAGCTGAAATAGTGTAGGCGGTGGCACCGCCCAGAACCCGAGAACTGAGCGGTGGCACCGCCCAACACCCGAGAGGTCGGGCGATGGCACCGCCACCGATAGGCGGTGGCACCGCCAGCCTCGGAAACCCAAGAGAATTCAAAATTTGGAGCCTAAATTTGAATCCTCTTGGGGCTTATAAATACCCCTCAATTCTCAGCTGAGACAACAACCTTTGAGAAGCAAGAGATTGAGATAAAAGTCTTAGCAAAGCCTTTAGCAAATTTTTGTTTTCAATAGCTTGAGTGTTCACCTCCCTCTTTCTCTTTGAAAATTTGTAAGAGTGTGAACCACTTGTAAAAAGTTGTAAGAGGGGTATTTGTCCTTTCCCTTCAAAGTGATTTGCTAGTGGAAGTTGGGAGCCTCTTCGAAGAAGGCTTCGCAAGTGGATGTAGGTCATTTTGACCAAACCACTTTAAATTGGTGTGTTCTCTGGTTTGCATTTACTTATTGCTATTTACCTTACTGCAAACCTTCATACGTGCTTTGCTTCCTCATTACTTTTTGCTGCACACCTTTACGAACACGCTTTCAAGTTAAGCACTTTCGAGTTCGATTTTTTATCGTACGAAAGATTTTTCAAAACCGAAGTTTTAATCCGCTGCACTAATTCACACCCCCCCCCCCCTTCTTAGTGTCGCTCCGATCCTAACACAATTTGCTCCGGTGCATCAATCGCTTCTTCCGGTGAGCTTCCAATGAACTTCCGGCGAACATCCAACGAACACTCGGCAATGCTCTGGCAGACTCCCAGCAAACTCCCGGACTTGCGACGATCCAATTGGCGAGTTCCGACGAGCTTCTACGGCAAGCTCTTGGACTTCTCGGATTTGTTCCCGTAGAATCTCCGATGACCGTCCGGACTTCCGTCGAACTCTCGAACCCCCAACGTGATCATGGTCTTGACTCCGGCGCAACTCCTGTTGCAGTTCTTACTTCCATCGTAGTTAATCCTGCACACTTATCTCAACATATGAATTAGATAACAAATGACAATTGACTTCATCATCAAAATCCGAGATTCAACAATATCATCTTTATTAAACCAAATTAAATTCAATTGAAGTTGCTGCAATATTAGAATTATATTAGTAAAGAAATAAAAGAAAAACTTAAAATAAGACCTAGTGTGTTTGTGTGTTGCTCTCATTTCATAATATAATTTGTGATGTCTATGTTTCATAAATATGATAAATGCCATGCTTATGTTTTCGACTTTTAAAATTGAAATATATGCTTTCTAAAAATATCATTCTCAGTATCCTACGGAATATTAGCCAAACATGTATAAGTATTTATATTTATGTTAAGCATAGTGCAATAAGCCAAAGTGCGTTAGCATACTTAAATATAATGTTAAGTTATGGTAATAAGCATGCATATAGTGACTAGAAGTGACGATTGAATTTTAATCAACCTTAAGTGAATCTCAATGTGAGCGAGTTTGACTAACTATGATTAACTTAAGAAAGCTTGAGTTTTAAATATTATGTTTGTAGAGGATCATAACCTACTTAGTCATGGATAGAGTAATAAAAATTTAAATAGAGATACAAATTAAAAAAGAGTGTTATACTAAATATTGAGATACGTAAATGAGATTAAAGGATGAGCTTAGATAAAAAAATATCATCTTTATTAAACTAAATTAAATTCAATTGAAGTTGCTGCAATATTAGAATTATATTACTAAGAAAAAAGAAAAACTTAAAATAAGACCTAGTGTGTATGTGTGTTACCCTCATTTCATAATATAATTTGTGATGTCTATGCTTCATAAATATGATAAATGTCGTGCTTATGTTTTTGACTTTTAAAATTGAAGTATATGCTTTCCAAAAATATCATTCTCAGTATCCTACGAAATATTGGCCAAACGTGTATAAGCATTAATATTTATATTAAGCATAATGTAATAAGCTAAAGTGTGTTAGTATATTTAAATATGAGGTTAAGTTATAAGCATGTATATAGTGACTAGAAGTGGCGATTGAATTTTAATCAACCTTAAGTGAATCTAGCGAGTTTGACTATGATTAACTTAAGAAAGTTTAAGTTTTAAATATTATGTTTGTAGAGGATCATAACCTACTTAGTCATGGATAGAGTAATAAAAATTTAAATAGAGATACAAATTAAAAAAGAGTGTTATACTAAATATTGAGATACGTAAATGAGATTAAAAGATGAGCTTAGATAAAAAAATATCATCTTTATTAAACCAAATTAAATTCAATTGAAGTTGCTGCAATATTAGAATTATATTAGTAAAAATATAAAAGAAAATTTTGAAATAAGACCTAGTGAGATACGTACTTAATCATGGATAGAGTAATAAAAATTTAAATAGAGATACAAATTAAAAAATAGTGTTATACTAAATATTGAGATATGTAAATGAGATTAAAGGATGAGCTTAGATAAAAAAATATCATCTTTATTAAACCAAATTAAATTCAATTGAAGTTATGTAATATTAGAATTATATTAGTAAAAAATAAAAGAAAAACTTAAAATAAGACCTAGTTGGATTGAACCCTAGACCTCAAAGCAACCTTTTAAACACTTTTATTTTAATTTTAACCTTATCCTCTTTATCAACCTAATAACCCATGATCGTATCTCTTTTTCTCTAGTCATTCTCTTAGTTTTTTTTTACAGAGGCTAAGGAACCCGGGCTCAAAGGAAGATTGAGATAATAAAAACCTAGTTTTCTCCTTGCTATACCTAGGGTTTTAGTTTTATAGATTATAGGCTGATCTTTTCAACTACTTTTGAGTAACCTAGACTTTGAATTTATCTTAAAATTTTTGACATATTTTGTATTATTCTCTTGTGGTTCTAAGAACTCTAATATGATAGTGATGCATAGAGTAATTACTATCCCAATGTGAGACACTCAGAATCTTCTATTTTTTGATAAGGGGTTCTATTCGAGCTACATTAACCTTCTTAGGGATATAATTAGACTCTAGAATTTTGATATATTTTAAAATATTCTCTTAGGGTTATGTGAAATTTAGAATTAATAAATACCATATTTATACACCAAAATATGAGGTTTATAAGTTCAAATAGTTCCAACTCAATTTCAGTATAACAGAATAGGCATTGGTATTGAATCTCGTATTTTGATGATGAAACCACTTAATATGTGTTTATAACTTCAACTGCATTTTGAGTGATGCAGATCTACTCGATCAGGATTAGACAGTTAATGCAGGAGGAATTGACGTTGTGCCGAAGGAGATCACGTCAGGATATTGGACGGCAGAAGGCTTCGGACGTCGGGCATCGGGCCAAGGAGAGCGGAATTGCGCAAAGGATATCGAGGTTGCGGAGGTCAACTGCTGATTGGGCAACAAGCCGCAAGAGAGGATGATGCGCTGAAGAATCGGACGAAGCGCCAACCAATGACGTGCCGGGCAACAGAATGTCGATTCGCGTTGTAATAATTGTCTAGATCGGAGTAGAGTATTAGTTTGTGTGTGCAGGAATAACTATGATAATGAGAAAGACATAAAGCGAAAACAAAGTGCGAGTCAAGCGAAGGATTCATTGGGAGTTCGAGAGTTCAACGGAAGTCCGAAGGTTAAATCGGAATGCTTTGCCGAAACTAGCCGAGAATGAGTAGGGAGCTTGCGAAGGGGGTTTTTGGAAGCTCACCAAAAAGGTTCGTGGGAAGTTCGCGAGCTCGTCGAGAGAGATCGAGCTTGTCGAAGAAGCTCGTTGGAACTTCGCCAAGATCAAATCGTGAAGTTTTTAAGAGCTTGCGGAGTCCGCAAAATGGTTTCCCAGAGTTTATCGAAAGATTGCGAAAGTTCAAGGAAGCTTCATGGAAGAAGTCTTGACTTATGGACTTTGTAATAGCTTATAAAATGTCTTTAAATTCGTAGTTAGCATATTAATTAGGGTTAGGATTAGGTATTAATCCTATAACCCAAGTAGGGGCCAATTGGGCCCGAGTTCAGAACTAGTTTGGGCCAAGATTGAAGCCCAACTAGTGGGTGAAAAAACATCAGTGGCGGTGGCACCGCCTAGGCTAAGCGGTGACACCGCCCGCCCAAAGACTGTCGTGGTCGAATCGACAAGTGGTGGCACCGCCAAATCGATTGAACTCAAGAGAATTCAAATTTTGGAGCCCAAATTTGAATCCTCTTGAGGCCTATAAATATTCCTCAAATCTCAACTGAGATCACAACTTTTTGAGCAGCAATTGTTTGAGAGAAAGGCCCTAGAAAAGTCTTAGATAGTCTTGTTTTCAATTTGCTAGTGTTCACCTCCTTCTTTCTTTCTTCTTTGAAAATCTGTAAGAGAGTGAACCGCTTGTAAAAAAAAAAAAAGAGGGGGTATTCACCCTTCCATTTCAAGAGATTTGCTAGTGGAAGGTGGGAGCCTCATCGAAGAGGGGCCTCACAAGTGGATGTAGGTCACTTGACCGAACCACTTTAAAAATGGCATAATCTCTGGTTTGCATTTCATTACTGCTATTTACATTACTGCAAACCTTCTTACTTGCTTTATTTCATCATTACCTTTGCTGCACAACTTTGTGAATACGTTTTCAAGTTAAGCACTTCCGACTCCAATTTTTATCGCACGAAAGATTTGTCGAAATCAACGTTTTAATCCGCTGCACTAATTCACCCCCCCCCTCTTAGTGCCGCTCCGATCCTAACAATTGGTAGTTGAATTAGGAGGGTAATTTAGCCTCAAATGATTATATCTTAAGCTAAAATTTAGTGTGTATTTAGTTTCTTTTGTCTCCTAGTTTCTATAAAATTTTATGATAATTCAAGATTGTTTGGTCAACTAGAATAGCGAAGAAAATTTTCTTTGCAAAATTTTACGATGGTTTAATTGGTGCTATCTAGTTCATTTAATTATAGAGTAAATTATTTAAAAATTTGATAGTAAAATCTAGATAATTTTTTAACTAAAGTATAATTTATTTTATGAGAGATTTTGTTAAATATTTTTTGGATTATTGTAATGAATTATTATAAAATGATAATTTAAGAGGTAAGGTTCTTAATTATGGCATCCCATGACCCTGTGCTTCTAATTTTATAGGTGTATTGCTCCCTAGCATGCTCGATCATGAACGAACGTGATCTTTCCTTAACATTTTTATTTTTTAGTTTAATCATATAAGTATAAGTTTAATTCACTATAAAATAGTAGTTATATAAATAATCATATGCATAATGTATTTTGGAAAGCATATTTCAAATGATATGATTGTCATGAGCTAGTCATGAGTTAAATATGAATATATATATTTTGTAAGCATAAAAATCTATAGATAATGATTAAAATGTATTGTATGCATGCATATTTAATAATGTACTGTATGAGAGTGCATGTGTTTTCTATTAAGTATGGTGTAAGAGTGCACAGATATGTTACAATGTGCAATACATATATATATGCTATGATGCGTAGTGTGGGAGTGCACATATGTATTATGACGTATGGTTTGAGAATACACATATATGTTATGATGTGCGGTGTGAGATTACATGTATATATTATGACGTGTGATGTGGGAATGCATGTATATATTATGATGACATTCGATGTTCGAGTATATATATATATTATGATATGGGGCATAGGATTCTATGAATTTATTATGTTTTCTATATATACATATAATCATTCTGAATTATTTTGACATAAAATATTACCTTTTTCTTTTGCATATGCTATATTATAGGGTTATTATTATGCCCCTCTGAATTATCACATTCAAGAGGTGTGACCCTTTCTTAAATTAATAATATTAAAATTTTATCGACAATCCAATCCAGGATCCAAACTAACTTTTGAGGACACTAAGAAACATTCAAGTATCATTCACATCCATAGAACCTGTGTAGTTTATAATCATACACAACATCACTCTAATTCATATTTAATGAAAACCCAAGCCAACTTAACAAAACATTAACCATACTTATAAATTCACAAGCATAAGAATTTATACAATCAAAACTCCAACCATTTACTATGAATTCATATCATCATAAACTAAACATAACATTCCAAAATTTCAAATGTAAGAGGCCTTTTAAAGCTTTTACATGATACATCAATTCAGATTCATCGACAATATTTCATTACATCTAAAATATACTTATACAACAACTATAATATATCAACCAAGAAGACTTGCTCACAATCTGAATAACTTTCCACTACCTCAGCCCAATTCTAACATTTTAGCAAGTGATAAGCTAACCTAAAAAATTTATATAACAATGGAGTGAGCTACAAAGCTTAGCAAGTGATAAACATATCCATGGCAAATTAAGATAATTTCAAACAAACAATGTATAAAAATGCAAGGCAGAGATACAAGAATTCATAGATATCATCTCATTAAATACAGAATCACAAATGTCATTTCAATCGAAACATATTTGGTTCATAACGAATGGAGTAAAGAGTAATTGAAGTATATCAATGATGTAAAAAGCATTTTAGGCTATATCAATGGTGTATGAAATGTTTCGGAGCATATAAAAGCATATGAAATATTTCAGAGTATATCAATAGCGTATGAAATGTTTCAGAGCATATCAATAATGTATGAAACATTTTAGAGCATCAATAGCATATGAAATGTTTCGGAGTGTGTCCATAGGGTATGAAATGTTTTATAGCGTGTCCATAGTGTATGAAGCATTTCAGAACATATTAATGGCGTATGAAATGTTTCGGAGTATATCAATAATATATAAAATATTTTGGAGCATATTAATGGCGTATGAAATGTTTTGGAACATATCAATGGCGTATGAAATGTTTTAGAGGAAATCAATGTCATATGAAACATTTCGGAGCATATCAAGAGTGCATGAAATGTTTTGGAGCATATCAACAGCATATGAAATATTTCAGAACATATCAATGGTATATGAAATGTTTCAAAGCATATCAATGGCATATAAAATATTTCAAAGCATATCAAAAGAACAAATATGAAATAGAAGTTCAAATGTCATATTTAACATTGCATTTATTTCATTATTATCCAAAGCGCATATAGAAACACATAATCAAAATTTTGGATATTATATCAAATATATAGAAGGTGTAGTGAGATCACAAATAGAATATGGTTCATCCATTTCTAGATGACCACCAGATATAAGTCTCCCACGTTTGGGAACTCCATCCACCCACATTTGGGTGAAGTCAGAGGAGGCCGATAGAGTACAAAAGTTCACATTATCAAAGGTTCACATTATCAAAGGTTCATCCATCCATTCTAAGCATAACTCCCTTTACCATTTCTAGCAAAGGTTCACATTATCTCATAGACACCAGAGTATAAAGGATATTATGAACAATAAAATTAACACATATCGGAAGCACATACGGAACAACAAAACGTACTTGTGCCTTTATGAGTCAATACGAGGCAAACATAATCTTTCACAAATATATTCAAATTTGAAAGAAAATAAAAGCAAGAGTATATAAGGATTCCAAGAAATCACATATAGCTGAATTGAAACAAGAATGCTAGATAAATTCAATGTCTAAAGAGATGAAACTAGAGTAGGCACATTTATCGAAAGTTTTGTTATAGCAAATTCTGCGAGGGATACTGTATAAATAATTCAAACTATTACTTATGCTTCAATTTACTCAAAAAAAGGTATCATTAAAATATATTTTAATCTACTTTCAAATAAAATAAGTTTCATCCAAATTGAACTTTCCAACAAAGAGTTACAAATAATTTGGTAACTAAAAGTCAAAGAACAAAATCTCTGTTTTGCAAAATCCATAGTATTGATTGAAACAGAAGTGTGGGTAGGAATTTGAACTCCAAATCCTTTAATCTAGGTATGAAAAGAAAGAGTTATATGTCTAGTTTCCAACAAAGTAAGTTTTATATAAATCAGAGTTTTCAACCAGGAGTTACATATAGTTTAGGATCAAAAAGTAAAAAGTTTTAGTCCCCTGTTTCGTAGAGTCCATTAGGTCAACTGAAATAGAAGTCTGGGTAGGCAATTAGACTCTAAATTTGTCAATCTTAGTATCAAAAGAAAGATCCATGAGTCTATTTTTAATTGAATTTAGTTTTGTCCAAGTCAGAGATGGGTACAGAAAGTTATATCTAGGAAAATATAGAAAGGTCAGAATCTTAAAAAATTACATCTAAACAAGATATATATCGGGGCTAGAACTATTCAAAGTTTTCATATTCAAGGCAAAAGAAAAGATAAGAATTACAATAGAAAAAGATTAGAACACTTGCCTTCTAAAGATTTTGATCCAAAGAAATTTTAAGCCCAAATCAGTCTTCTACTCTTCATCCTTCTCCTCTTCTCCCTTTAGTTGCCTACTATCCTCTCTCCCCCTCCTCTTCTTCTGCTCCTTCTCTCTCTCCTACAGTTGTAGTCGCAGCCCCCTCCTTTGCTTCCTTCCTTCCTCTTCTTATTCTCCTAGCCATATCCTCTTCTTCCTGTTAGGATTGAGAGCACTAAGAGGGGGGGGTGAATTAGTGCAGCAGAAAACTTTCTGCGATTAAAACCGAAAGCTGCGTTTGAATGATAAGGACAACTCTGTATGAGAGTTTATACTAAGCAAGGTTTCAGTCAATCTATGCAAGCAGTTTGCAGCAATGATGAAAACCAGAATATTGGCGCAAACTGAAATCCGATGTTCGTACGAAGAAACAGATTTACGTCTAACTGTCGATTCGTAAATCACTTGTTTAGACAGAAGTATAAAGACAGTGTGCTGCTATTGTACAGCTCAAAAAGTAATCTGCAAAAAGCAGATTTACGTCTAAACGCAGATTTACGTCTAAACACAAATTTACGTCTAAACACAGATTTACGTATAAACTTTGAAACTCGTTTGTAAAATCGTAGAAGGCAGTATGCAGTTGAAATCAAGATGTAAACGTAAACTGAAATCTGATGATTGTACGAGGAAAGCCGATTTACGTCTAAATGCAGTTTTACGTCTAAACGCAGTTTTGCGTCTAAACGCAGTTTTACGTCTAAACGCAGTTTTACGTCTAAACGCAGTTTTGCGTCTAAACGCAGTTTTGCGTCTAAACGCTATTTTACGTCTAAACGTAGTTTTGCGTCTAAACGCTGTTTTACGTCTAAACGCAGTTTTACGTCAAAACGTAAATTTACGTCTAAACGCAGTTTTGAATTTTGAAAAGCATTTTATGAATACGCAGAAGGCAATTTGCAGTTATAAATGGAATCAAAACGTAAGCGTAAACTGCAGCGTAAAGATCGTATGAAGACACCGATTTACGTCTGAATGCAGATTCGGAAAGATAAGAGTTTAGAGACTCGTTAAAAAAAGCAGAGAGGGCAGTAGCTATGTAGGAGGTTTGCAGTAATGATAAAGTGCTCAAGTAAAAGCAAACCAGAGATTTAGAGTGGTTCGGTCGGTCTTGACCTACTCCACTTTTGGCTTCCTCCTCCGGCGAGGTCACCGGCGTCAACTAGCTACCTTCCTTCAATGGGCGAAGGCTAACTGCCCTTTACAGTTCCTCTCCTTTTGACGGGCTCGAGACAACCCTTACAGATCCTTTCTCTCCTCTCTTTACAACTCAAGACTTGAAGAACAGAAAGAGGAGAACTTTAGGACTTTACACAAATTTGAGCTCTTAGAATCACTTTGAAAAGATCAAGAATTGGGTGTGGATCTGTGTCTCTTCAGTGCTGAATGGGTGGGGTATTTATAGGCCCCAACCCAGTTCAAATTTGGAGCTCAAAACGATCAAATCGATCAAATCCCGAATTCGGGATCGGTGGTTACACCTCTTGGCGGAGAGGTTGCACCGCCTTGGCGAGCTTCGGAGATCGAGCCCAGGGTTGCACCTCTCTCGTGCGGTGGTTGCACCGCCCGAAGTGCCGCTCAAGATCGAGCCCTAAGGCGGTGCCACCTCTCGATTGAGGCGGTTGCACCTCTGCTGGCTTCGAGACCGAGCTCGGGCGGTGCTTACCTCTTTGTCGGGGAGGTTGCACCGCCCAGTCTAGCTTCGAAGATCGAGCTCGGGCGGTTGCACCTCTGGCTGGGCGGTTGCACCGCCTGGGTCGCTGGAGACGCCACCTGGCGGTTGCACCTCCTCGCCTAGGCGGTTGCAATCGCCGGTGCAATTAGGGTCCGAATGGTTAGCTCCATTCGGCCCAATTTCAATCTTTTCAGGGGCCCAATTGCCCCAAGATTAAGCTAATGGGATCACCTCCCATTTTCAAGCTTAATCAACGTGCTAACTACGATTAAATCTAAGACAACTTCTGCAGCTTTGCTCCGATGCGTCAATCGCTTCTTCCGACGAGTTTCCGGCGAACTTCCGTCGATCATCCGATGAACCCTCAGTGATCCTTCTGCAGACATCCGGCAAACTCCTGGACTTTGCGACGATCCACTTGGCGAGTTCTGACGAGCTTCACTTGGCAAGCTTCTGGACTTCTCGGATCTGTTCTCGCTGAACCTCCGACGACCGTCCGAACTTCCGTCGAACTCTCGAACTCCTAACGTGATCATGATCTTGACTTCGGCACAACACCTGCTGCTTGTCTTACTTTCATCATAGTTAAACCTGCACACTTATCTCAACACATAGATTAGATAACAAATGATAATTGACTTCATCATCAAAATCTGAGATTCAACAATCTCCCCCTTTTTGATGATGACAATCAATTGATAATGGAGTTAACTTTAACTCCCCCTATCTATATGCCATAGTTGAGATAAGTCAACCTTGAATTCAAGACCTAAGAATTCAAGTGACGTATTGATAAGTTAGATCAGTTAAACTTATCAATACTCCCATCATGATACCCATCATGATGTATCTCTTCAAGAATGATGTCAAGTCTTGACATACATCATCAAGTTTGTATGATTGTGTTTGTAACTATTCATCATGTAATCATATAAAGCTGCAAAGGACTATTACATGATGCACACATTTGAGATTTTCTAGCAAGTTTGCATTTACTTCACAAGATAGAATATCAACTCAAGACATAATGCAAACTATAGCACATGTTCATATATCTCTTGGTGATGCAAGGATGGCATAACTATAACATTGTTTATAGCATCACTCAAATATTTGCAACTATGACATAGACATGATTATGGTAGTTCAACTATGACATAGACATGATTATGGTAGTGTTTATCAATTCATATGTTTCTCCCCCTTTGTCATCAACAAAAAGCATGATAGCATTTTTCAACAAGTAGGAGGAAAGTCATTTTTCAGCAAGTTTTCATAAGAGTGTACAGGAAAATCCCATTTTTAGCATTCAAACCGAAAAATGAACTTCTTACATGCATTCAGTTAAAAACATTTGTCACATAATTTGCAACATGTTATTTGATCAAGTGATGCCAAGGTTTAGATATACAAGATAGCACATGCAAGCTAGCAGTGTTACAACATTTTAGAATTTGCAAGCTAGCAGTTTAGAGATATTCAAGAAGGCAACTCTTGCTTCTTGAAATATGCAAGTTGCAAGCTAGCAAATTTTTGCTTCCTATGCAGTGTTAGCTTTTGATATTGTAATGCAACTATTTCAAGTGTAGCATTTCATCATATGGCATGATATTGACATGTATAGCAAGATTTTGATATCATTTCATGATGTACACATTTTGAATATTTTAGCAAGTGTAGCATTGCATCACATGGTAAGATATCATGATACCGGCTTCGTCTGATGCAATTTTTTTGTTTTATATCTTGATACTGGGGCATATAGCAATGATAGCAATCATATATTTCTTGGTGATACAAGTATGGCCTAATCATAGTATCGAGTGATAACAACTATATTAACATCAATATAGCAACCATATCAATGTCATATTGCTGACTTATCAACTAAATTGGTATGTCGCTTTATATTTTTCAAGGCATAAGGTTTTTTTTTAAAAACATTTTAGTTTCAATGCAAAAATCGAGATAAACAACAAGAGATGTTTGTAAATATACTTATGCTTACGGATCGAGGGGTAACATATGGAGTGTACAAAGATATCGGTAACCATATCAAAAACAAAGTTCTTCATGATGAGTAACATAAGGAGTTTACAACATATCAGGTAACCATATCAAAAACAAAGTTCTTCATGATGAGTAACATAAGGAGTTTACAACATGCCATATCAAAGACAAAGTCCATGAGGAGTTTATAACAACAACGGATGATTGTGTTCATACAAGCTCATTCATGAGGTGGAAGGTTGAAGTGCCTAAGTAAAGAGTCAAATTGACGATGGATTTGCTGCAGCTCGGTTAGGATTTAATCTTGTCAAAGTTCAAGCCGTTCTTGTCTTTGTTCGAATCGGTCCATCCGAATCCCAATATCTTCGATGGATGATATGTGAGTTTGCTCAACCGGATGTGTTTCCTCAAAGGGACAGATCGGAGGAGATTGGGTACTCCTAAAGACTGGTGTTTCCGGCTCGGGTTCAGTTCAGGTTGAGGGGGGATCGGTTCTTCTAGGCATTCTAACCCGATTCTACGTTTCTATAGTGACATCTTAGTCGGTGAAGTAGATTTTTGTTTATTATGCTGAATCTATCTACTTTCATTACTTCTTCTTCTGGTGGTATTTGAATGTCGTAAGCTTTCATTATTCTAGTAATTATTCCACCATATGGGAGCATCATATCTTTCTTAGATAATTCTAACATGTTTTGTTGGATAAGATAGCCAAGACAAATGTCACGTCCTTTCATGATTAAGTACATAATTCCTAATTTTAATTGACTCACTTCATCATGATGGTATTGTTTAGGAAGAATTATACTAGTCATGATATGATGAAGTATCTTAGTGTTAAAAGGCAATAGATGTTCACAACTTTTAGGAACAAATTCTATGTTAGGATTGGCAAAGATTGTTCCTAAGGCTTCAACATAGGATGTTTCAATAGTTTCTTCATCCCATGATCCTCTAAAGTAAAGTCCTATGCTTTTCATGGGAATGCCTATCATATCACAAATGAATCTATCAGTGATTGAGATGTGTTGTCCTAAGAGATAGGTTGACATCCTTTCTTCATCATCTATTTGCATGTTATTGTAAAACAATCTAACTAGCCTAGGATAGATGGGTTCGTTGATCTACAAAATTGGAAGTAGATTTAGGTTTGCAAACCATTGGATAGTCTCTACGTCTCTAAGTTCATTCAGATCTAATATTTTCCTTATTGATGCTTCTTAGTTCAAGGAGAGAAATTTTTCAGCATGGTTTTTGGAATCAAAAAAGGTAAGATCAAACTCTTCTACTAATCTCCTCTTTCCCTTATCCCTTGAGGATCTTCTAGAACCCATAACTACTGCTGTTTAAAGAGATAAAGATGAACAAGAGTGAATGAAGAACAAAACAGAATTTTAGAGGTTCTTAGAGAATACCTTAGTGAAATCTTCAAAATAGGGAGAGATTCTTGATGTTTTGTTCGAAATGGGAGGTATTTGGGAGGCTTAATGGAGTGAAATGAGGATGGAGGAGGCTTGGAGGAGTGGAGAATGAAGGGGAAGTGAGTTGGGGTCGGTTTCACCACCGGCCCCTAGTGAGGGTTAAAAAAGGCAGAGTTCTTGGCGGGTTGCACCTCACTGGCCGGAGCGGTGCAACCACCGGCAACTTCGTGATGGTTTGGAGGTGCCACCGCTGGCTGGAGAGGTGCCACCACCCGGGCCTGGAGAGGTGCCACCGCTTGTAGGTAGTGAACACCTAATTGTGATTTGATCAGGTAGGTTTTGTCTTGAGGAGAGTTTTCATCCAGAGCAATTAACGTTGCTTACATGATTATGTGTGTGTTTTTGTTTTAAGGCACAAACGCTTGTACGATCAAGATAGAACTTTTAACGTGCATACTCCTAATGTCGTTCGTGATTTTGAAAAGTCACATTAGGTTGTATCCAAATTGCTTTTGTGATTTCATAATTACCACTCGTTGTTGTATCCAAATTTTGTTTGGGTCATGACTGTCGAGAATCAAGGAGCAGAACATTAATTCTTGCTCCGACCCTAAGGTTTTAATGTTTTTTTTTAGGAAGGGATGATTTTTTTTTGGGTACCCATTTGCTTTTGGGTGCCTCACTAATAGATCTAAATTTTCTATCATGTTGCATAGAATTTGTTATGGTTCCTTTAATTTGTTTGGACTAAATTTCCTGAATGGACAATAATGCGTCCATGTCCCAACTTGCACAATAAAAGTTGCATTTGCTTTGATGTCTAACATGTAAGATGAGGCCTTTTACAAAAGGTAGTTGGATTTTGGTGAGGACTCCTCACAAATCCAATCCCACTTCTTTTTGAGCATGACCCTTGTTTGTAAGGATCATGTTTAATGACTTGCTACCAACCTCGAATTTCTTCAAGGTGTCCTTAAGTAGCAAGTTTTTCTTTTTTTTACTGTTTCTAGATCATGACATTTGATACATGAATTTAAACTATCATGATATTCGATTTTTAACTTATTAAAATCACAAGTAAGACTATCATGTTCCTTTTTTAGCAATTTGTATTTTCTATTGATAATCTTGCATTCATCAAATAAATCATGGAAGGCATTTAATAATTCATCGAAAGATGAATCAACATCTAATAAATTAGTTACCTCCTCTCCGGCTGGCCATTAAAGGCGTGGTGAGCAACTTGCTCGTGTGTTGGACTCCTCTTCTTGGAATCTTTCGAGTCATCCCATGTTGCTTGAAGAGCCTTCTTCTTTGATGTTCTTCTTTTGACTTGGGGACAATCACTCTTGTAGTGTCCCTACTTTTTTACATTCATAGCAGATCATTTGGTCCTTCTTGGGTTCAAGTTTATTTTTTGTATCATTCTTAAACTTGTTTTTCTTGAAGAATTTTTAAATTTTCTTGTTAAAAGTGCCAAGTCATCATCATGGTCGTCATCACTTGAGTTTTCTCTCAAGTGGCATTCAGAAGTTTTTTAAGTGACATATCCTTCCTGTTCTTTGGAAGGATGTCTTCTTGCTCTTCATGAGCTTTGCGAGGTCATCTCATAGGTCATTAATGACCCGATTAGTTCTTCAAGAGGGAAGTTGCTTGAGATCTTTTGCCTCTTGAATAGCAGTGACTTTAGGATCCCAACTTTTAGGAAGGGATCTTAGTATCTTATTCTGAGTTCAAAATCCGAAAAAACTTTTTCCGAGTCCTTTTAGACCGTTGGCGACATCCGTGAAACCGGGTAAACAGTCGCCAATGGTTTCACTTTCGGTTTCATTCGAAAAGTTCAAAAGAATACAGCAACTGATTGATTTTTTTGACTCTTTTTATTCTACTTGTGCCCTCGTGGGTCACTTCAAGTGTGTGCCAAATATCAAATGCAGTTTTAGCAAGTTGAAACACGATTAAACTCGTTTTTATCAAGTGCGTAAAATAAGGCATTCATAGCCTTTGCATTAAGAGCGAAAGCCTTCTTTTCCAATTCATTCCAATCGATCATTGGAAGAGAAGACTTTGAAAATCCGTTTTCAACAAGGTTCCACAGTTCAAAATCCATAGAAATAAGAAAGATCCTCATTCGGGTCTTCCAGTAGGTGTAGTCCGTTCCACTGAACATGGGTGGACATGTAATAGAATGCCCCTCTTGGTTTCCGGCGTATGCCATCTCTCTTGGGTTTTAATCCATTAGAGAGTTAACCTTGCTCTGATACCAATTGTTAGGATCGAGAGCACTAAGAGGGGGGGGTGAATTAGTGCAGCGGAAAACTTTCTGCGATTAAAACCGAAAGCTGCGTTTGAATGATAAGGACAACTCTGTATGAGAGTTGATACTAAGCAAGGTTTCAGTCAATCTATGCAAGCAGTTTGCAGCAATGATGAAAACCAGAATATTAGCGCAAACTAAAATCCGATGTTCGTACGAAGAAACAGATTTACGTCTAAGTGTCGATTTGTAAATCACTTGTTTAGACAGAAGTATAAAGACAGTGTGCTGCTATTGTACAGCTCAAAAAGTAATCTGCAAAAAGCAGATTTACGTCTAAACGCAGATTTATGTCTAAACGCAAATTTACGTCTAAACACAGATTTACGTCTAAACTTTGAAACTCGTTTGTAAAATCGTAGAAGACAGTATGCAGTTGAAATCAAGATGTAAACGTAAACTGAAATCTGATGATTGTACGAGGAAAGCCGATTTACGTCTAAATACAGTTTTACGTCTAAACGCAGTTTTGCGTCTAAACGCAGTTTTACGTCTAAACGCAGTTTTACGTCTAAACGCAGTTTTGCGTCTAAACGCAGTTTTGCGTCTAAACGCTATTTTACGTCTAAACGTAGTTTTACGTCTAACCGCAGTTTTATGCCTAAACACTGTTTTTTCGCCTAAACGCAGTTTTACGTCAAAACGAATTTACGCCTAAACGCGGTTTTGAATTTTGAAAAGCGTTTTATGAATACGCGAGAAGGCAATTTGCAGTTATAAATGGAATCAAAAGCGTGGCGTAAATTGCAGCGTAAAGATCGTATGAAGACACCGATTTACGTCCGAATGCATATTCGGAAATAAAGAGTTTAGAGACTGGCTTAAAAAAAGCGCCAGGGGGCAGTAGCTATGTAGGAGGTTTGCAGTAATGATAAAGTGCTCAAGTAAAAGCAAACCAGAGATTTAGAGTGGTTCGGTCGGTCTTGACCTACTCCACTTTTGGCTTCCTCCTCCCGGCGAGGTCACCGGCGTCAACTAGCTACCTTCCTTCAATGGGCGAAGGCTAACTACCCTTTTACAGTTCCTCTCCTTTTGACCGGGCTCGGGGAGACAACCCTTTACAGATCCTTTCTCTCCTCTCTTTACAACTCAAGACTTGAAGAATAGAAAGAGGAGAACTTTTAGGACTTTACACAAATTTGAGCTCTTAGAATCACCGAAAAGATCAAGAATTCGGTGTGGATTTGTGTCTCTTCAGTCTTGAATGGGTGGGGTATTTATAGGCCCCAACCTAGTTCAAATTTGGAGCTCAAAACGATCAAATCGATCAAATCCGAATTCGGGATCATCGGTGTTGCACCTCTTGGATGGAGAGGTTGCACCGCGGCGAGCTTCGAGATCGAGCCCAAGCGGTTGCACCTCTACGGGGGGCGGTTGCACCGCCGAAGTCCGCTCAAGATCGAGCCCCAGCGGTGCCACCTCTTGATTGGGCGGTTGCACCTCTGCTGAGCTCGAAGACCGAGCTCGGCGGTGCTACCTCTGTCGAGGGGAGGTTGCACCGCCGATCTAGCTTGAAGACTAAGCTCGGGCGGTTGCACCTCTGGGCTGGGCGGTTGCACCGCCCGTCTCTCGGCTGGAGACGCAGCCACGGCGGTTGCACCTCTCGGCCTAGGCGGTTGCACCGCCGCAGTGCATCGGGTCCGAATGGTTAGCTCCATTCGCCCAATTTCAATCTTTTCAGGGGCCCAATTGCCCCAAGATTAAGCTAATGGGATCACCTCCCATTTTCAAGCTTAATCAACGTGCTAACTACGATTAAATCTAAGACAACTTATGCAGCTTTGCTCGATCGTCAATCGCTTCTTCCGGCGAAGTTCGGGCGAACTTCCGTCGATCATCCGATGAACCCTCGGTGATCCTTCATGGACATCCGGCAAACTCCTGGACTTTCGCGACGATCCACTTGGCGAGTTCGGCGAAGCCGGCAACAAGCTTCGGACTTCTCCGGATCTGTTCTCGCCGAACCTCCGACGACCGTCCAACTTCCGTCGAACTCTCAAACTCCCAACGTGATCATGATCTTGACTTCGGCGCAACACCTGCTGCTTGTCTTACTTTCATCATAGTTAAACCTGCACACTTATCTCAACACATAGATTAGATAACAAATGACAATTGACTTCATCATCAAAATCCGAGATTCAACACTTCCTCCCTTGCTCTTCTTCCTCTCCTTCTTCTTTCCCAGCTTTAGCCGTAGGCCCCTTCCACCGTGCCGTTGAATCTCGGATTTTAACGATGAAATCAATTGATGAATTAATGATCTATTTCATATGTTGAGAAAAGTGATACGGGACTAACTACGATCGTGAGAAAGATAAAATGATTAAAGAAGAATCAAAATTGGGCCAGAGTCAATAATTGGGCATCGAGCCAAATAAATTCAAGGATACACAGAAGGATCGAATGATGCAATGAAAGCTCGTCGGAAGTTCATCAGGAGTTCGCTAGAAGTTCACCAAGGGTTCGGTTGAACAATTGACATACCGGACAACTTAGATTACTTGTATCGTAATTATTTTAGCCTTAATTATTGTAGTTATGACTTTAGTTTGAGTTAGTTTTGGGAGAAATCCTACTAACTCAATTAGGGGTCAACTGGGCTCTTAACAGGGCTGAATTAGGCCAGTTGAATGGCTTATTCAGCCACTTGGAACCACGTTAGACGGTGACACCACCTAGACTGGGCAATGGAACCGCTTGAGGCTCAGCCTCCTAGGTGGTTTGGGCGGTGATACCACCGGCAATTAATGTTGCTAGGCGATAGTATCTCCCTATCAAGCGGTGGTACCGCTAAAGCCCGATCTCCGAGACTCTATCAGGCGAACGTACCACCCAATGTTAGTCTGTAGGCAATGGTACCGCCAGCACCTTAGAAACCGGGGATAAGACACTTTTTGGCTCTATTTTTAAAGTCATTAGGGTCTATAAATACCTCACTCTTTTCTGCATGAAAGAGCATAAAAGTGTAAATGAAATTATTGAGATTTTAGGTTATAAAAGTGTTAAAAAAAGTGCTAAGTATCCTCCTCCTCCTTTAGTTTTGTGATCATTCTAAAAGAGGTGTGAGGCTTGTAAAAAGTTATCTCCTAAACATGCAAAAAGGAGAAAAAGTTGTAAGAGGGTAGTTGGTCTTCGCCTATTAAAGAAAGACCATTAGTGGACGCTGGTGGTCTCAATAGAGGAGGAATCGAAAGTGGATGTAGATCATGACGACCAAACCACTATAAATTTGATATACACTCTCCTTTTGCTCTTCATTACTATTGTTATATGTTTTAATTGCTTATTATATTTACTTCAAGTGAAACACACTTTTGATATCATTTCCAATATGGGTTTAATTGAATCAATCTTTTCAAAATCATTAAAGTTTTTCGAATCGATAAAATTTTTATCGTAAACACTAATTTACCCCTCTCTTAGTGCCGACTTGATCCTAACATGTGCTACTTCCTTTCTCCCTTCGCCTTCTTCTTCTCCCAATCATAGCCTCTTCTTCCTTTCTCTTCTTTCCCAACTGCAGCTGCCACAGCCATAACCATAGCAGCAGCGACAAACCCCTTCTTTCCCTTCTCTTCTTCCTACCTCTTTTTCTTCTATCGCAACCACAGCCTCCTTTCTTCTTCTTCTTCTTCCCTCTTTCTCCCTCTTCTTCTCCTCTTCTTCCCTTCCCCTCCCCGATGCACCACACCTCCTTTGTTTCCTCGTGAGGAAACAAAGGTGTGCACGAGGAAACAGAGAGGCGATGGGATAAAAATCGCTATTTTTTTTAAATTAACAATTTAATTATTAAAATTTTTATATTTACATATAGGTCCTCCGATTTACAAATAGATCCTTATAAATAATTCAAAACAGATCCTTACATAAATTTCATAAATTAGGGATATTACACATTCTCGTTAAAGAAATCATAGGATACGATGTTTATTGTTAATTATCTTATGATGATAATTTTAAAATATGGTCTACACATTCTCGCTTGAATAAAACTATAAAAACATATACTTATTGAATAATTACTCATTATATATCCTATTTTGTATTCAATGATATTAGTACCATACTTAAGTGATTAAGTAAGAAAATGAGCATGTGCAAACTCATGCTAGCGAAAATTTGGATGATGACTTATGGGTATTGTGTGCATATATGTTAGACATATTATGTTTAAGTGTTTTTTTGTTAGATATTATAATTATGTATAAGTGTCACAAACATTGTGTATAGAGAAACCCTGAAACCCTATCAATTTTGTTCATATATGTTCTCATTTTAAGATTATCTTTTTTTCACTATAATCATATCGATAGTAATAATAAAAATTAAAATGTGACAGTAATATATATGTACATATACATATATATATATATATATATATATATATGTACATATACATATATATATATATATATATATATATATATATATATATATATATATATATATATATATATACATACATATATACATACATATACATATATATGTATGTATATATATATACATGTATATATATACATATATATATATATATATACATATATATATATATGTATATATACATGTATATATGTATGTATGTATGTATGTCTGTATGTATGTATGTATATATATATATATACATATATATATATATGTATATATACATATATATACATATATACATACATATATATGTATACATGTATACATCTATATGTATACATGTATACATCTATATGTATACATGTATACATCTATATGTATACATGTATACATCTATATGTATACATAAATACATATACATGTATACATATATATGTATACATAAATATATATACATATATGTATATGTATGTATATACATATACATATATATACATATATGTATATATATATACATACATATACATATATATACATATATATATCTATATATATGTATACATACATATATGTATACATACATATATATGTATATACATATATACATACATACATATATATATATACATATATACATACATACATATATATGTATATATATATACATATATATATATATATGTATATATGTATATATATATATATAAACACACACATTAGTTGTTATTCTGTTGCATTTTTACTGGTTTAATCCCAGCCAGATCTTCACCCACATATTGGTTATATGTTTGCAATTTATTTGACTCAATCAAGTTTTGACTCGATTCATCCGATTCAATCCGGTCAAACCTGACATAACGTAGTTAGATGGTTGGCCAGTTAACGATCTATACCTTAAATAATGCGCAACTATCTATAAGAGTACTAGTGGCGGAGGAGGCCGGGGTGGGTTGCTGAAGTCTTGACCATGCCCTCCTCCTACCTGCCGCTGGGCCCGAGCACCACCGCCACCTCCTCCTCAGCCGCTGGCGCAAGCGGCAGCGGGCGGGTCTTCCTCGCTCCCCGAAGCCCGATCGCCTTCGTGGGCCTTTGGGCATGGGCCTCCGACCACGGCCGGAGGCTGGCCGAACGGACCGGCCATGTGGCGGCCGCGGCAGCCGCTCCGGGAGCGGGAAACGGCAGTGAACAGGATCACTATGCCGTCCTTGGCCTCCCTCGGAGCGCCACCGCCGCCGAGATTAAGCGGGCCTACCGTCTCCTCGCCAGAAAGGTCCACGATTTCTTCTCATCGATCGATTCCCCTTGAAAGGACTCGTGGAAATGTCTTGATTCTTATTTTTCCTTCTCATCATTCTTAATCATTAATTATATTCTCTCGTTCATTTATAAAACGAAAATGATTGTCCTGGACACCCATTTCTGATGCAGCTGGATAATATCCTTTAGCTTACTGCTTGATTATCAAATAGGAGAAAGAATCCTTCGATTTTATGACTGTCCACTAGTGATTAGAATTGTTAAAACATGTTCTTGGAGCGAACTTCCAACATTAAGACATTCTCGTGACTGCCTACTTTTGGTTAGGGTTATTAAAACATATTATTGGAGTAAAATTCCTATTCAAAGAACTAATACTTTAAAACCATGTCGTGATGAAATGGCTCAAGAATCACTTTTTGAGGGTCGTTCTTGTACAGAATTTGACAAGAGCATATATTGTGATAACTTGAGGCAAATAATCTGACAGAACCCTAAGGTTTTATCGTAAAAGAAATGGAAGAGAAAGGGATGATCGCTTCGAGGGTATCGGCCTCTTAGGGTTTGTCAAAAGACTGAATAGTATTTTTCATAGATTGATTGATTGATTAAAAGAAAGGGTTACCTCACTATTTATAGAGTTCCACCTAAGGTCCACCAGGATTTGGATTCTTAATAATAAATCAATATTAAATAAATCTCTACCTGACTCTAATTGAACCAAACAAACTCAATAAATAACTGGACTAAACAGACTCAATAAACATTATTCAAAAGCTCAGAAAAATGGTCCTAACAATTCCTCCCTCTTCAAATCAGCCTTGTCCTTAAGGCTGAGTAGTATCAAACTCGAGGAGCTTTTCTTTCAGCACTTCAGTCATAGGCTATCTGCAATGCATCATAATTCGTCGATCAAGTATGATCTCTACTTTTTGATAGTGTAAGCAACAGGTCGGTTTTTTAGTATAGTAATTGTTGCAAGAAACTCCTGGCTCTGTATAATCAATTTTATATTTGAACATTTGCTATTATAAGTCAAAATATGTCATTCAGCGATCTTTACTTCGAATCTGTCATGGCCTTCAATGTGGTGGGCTAATCGGCCTGCAACTTTTCTGTCCATAAAATTATTAGTGCTACCCGTATCAATCAAAACAGTGACAGGCTGATGCTTTAAAGTTCCTCCGATTTTTATAGTTTGTGGGTTAGCATAGCCAGCCAATGCATACATTGCATGTGTGCTGGCTTCAATATCTTCATCAGTAACCATACCTTCATGATCGGAGTCCAACTTTTCTGTTTCCAGTTCCTCTCCAATTGGCTCAATCATTAGAAGTTGCCCTTGGTTGGGAATAGATAAGGCGGGTGGCTTGTTGATCACCTGTTTATTAATACCTTTGTTTCGACGGTATTCCAAGCTGATTTTTTTCTCATGCAGGCGTGGAAATGAAATCGCAGCTATCATGGTGTGGGGTTGACGAGCCTTAACTTCACACTGAATCTCTAGATTAAGCCCTTCAATAAATGTACCCAAAAGTTATCGTTCCGACCAATCTCTAGCTTGATTTGACAATCTTTCAAACCTACTTTGATATTCTAACACTGTAGAAGTCTGACGAATTTTGACGAGCTGTCCATCAACATTCTCATATTCTGATGTGCCGAAGCGAACAAGAAGTCCTCTTTTGAACTGCTTCCATGAAGGAACTCCGTGGAAAGTTTCATACTAATCGTACCACTGGATTGCATCTCCATCGAGCTAGATTGAGGTCACTTCTACCTTGGATTCTTCTGGGGTTCTGTGAAAACGAAAAAAAATTTCCGCCCTAGAGATCCAACTAGTTGGATCCCCATCTTCCTATCTCGAAAATTTCACCTTCATGTGTGAGTAGTTTGTGTCACAGTCTTGGGGCTTTTTTCCTATATTTTCAGATCTATGCAACATAGAACTTAAGCTCCCATCTTGTTGAAACCTGCTAAAGTGCTCCAACAAGCTTTTTTTGAAATCGTGAAGAGTTTCTTTTTGCCGATTCTCAATTCTGATTTCCAACGCTTCCATTTGTGCTTTCACTAAGTTATCGGCAGCCATTAAGTACGATTGCAAATCTGTAATCTCAACTCTTGTTTTTGATGTCGGTCAAGGGCATCAATCACTGCCCTACTCGGTGCTGCTGTTGTGATGCAATCGGTGGTAGCACTATTGGAATGAAGGGTTGCTGCGAGGATGCGGGGATGTAGCTGCGTTCGCTATGTGGGAGGCAACGATGCTTCCCGTGGTCGCTGCGTGGAGGGATCACTGCTGCTGACGGCTGGGAGGCAGCGATGGTGGTGTGGCTAGGGGCAGCGTCGCCAAGGGCTTGCCGCTATGGTGGTTGCGACGGTGCGGATGGAAGGCAGCGTTGCTCTGTCTCTACCGCACTACGGAAGGAGGCGTTGGTGACGTCGAGGAAGGCAGCGTTGCTTTGTCTCTATCGCACTACGGGAGGAGGCGCTAGTGACGCCGAGGGATCATGTGTGGTTGAGGACACGACGGTGCCGTTGAAGTGGCTGAGGTTGAGAAGAGGAGTCGGTGCGTGCGTTGCCGAGGTTGAAGCGGCCGCTGAAAGCTTTGCTCGTGTCTTTGTTGGAAAGCGGTTCGATGGCGTTGCCGAGGTTGAGGTTCTGATGGAAAATAGGAATTGGCGGTGGCGGGTTTGGGCGACAAGCGGCGTGGTCGTTGGTCAAGCGATAGCGGCGGCGATGGTGGCAACCGGCGTTCGCAGATAGCAAAGAGGACCGGCGGCGCCCAGCGCAATGATGAAGAGGATTGCCTGTTTCGATCACCAAGGGGTAGAGCAAAGGGGGAGCGGCAGCGGTCCTTCTCGCCCGAAACGAAGAACGGCGGTTGGGGAGGCGAGTGGCGGTCGTCGCCGCGGTGGTAGCGGCCGGTGGTGGGTCTACGAAGGCGATGGCACTTTCGAGGGGAAGATAAGTGGTGGTGGTGCGGTTGGAAACAAAGGTAGTATGAGGCGAGTTGCCTGTTTTGGTCCACCATGAGGGAGGAGGGCAACCACTGCGACGAAGACCGGGCTGCACGATGGCAGAGCGGTTAGGGCAGTGTCGACGATGGTGTCAGCGATGAAGGGGTTGTCCGTTGGCTGGGAAACGACGTTGGCGGTCCTTCTCGCTCGAGCGAGATGGGGAAGCGAGGAGAAGTGGTCACTGGCCGGGGGGGCAGCGGCAGCGGTGGTCGATCGATCGGGAATCAGCGCCGATTGTGGAGAAGGAGAGGTTGCTGGCCGGAGAGCAGCAGCCGCGGGTGGGTTGGCCTAAAGCAGGGGCGTGGCTACGGCTTGGGAAGCAGGGGCGTGGCTGCGGGCTTTTTTTTTTTTTTCGAGATGATGAACTGCAACGAGAACACTGAGGATCGTTGCTCTGATACCAAATGATAAGACCCTAAAGTCTTATCGTAAAATGCTCTGATACCAAATGATAGAACCCTAAGGTTTTATCGTAAAAGAAATGGAAGAGAAAGGGATGATCACTTCGAGGGGATCGACCTCCTAGGGTTTGTCAAAAGACTTTATAGTATTTTTCATAGATTGATTGATTGATTAAAAGAAAGGGTTACATCACTATTTATAGAGTTCCACCTAGGATCCACCAGGACTTGGACTCTTAATAATAAATAAATATTAAATAAATCTCTTCTTGACTCTAATTGAACCAAACAGACTCAATAAACAACTGGACTAAACAGACTCAATAAACATTATTCAAAAGCTCAGAAAAAGGGTCTTAACATAATCATGAACATAATATAGTTATTTGAAAAGCATTGTGTCATATTATTGTTGTTATTGTTTACTTAATCTTTCTTTATTTAAAATTGTTACTACTTGTTAGGGAAAAATATCGTTAATGTCTGTGTCAGCACGACGTGGCTCTGATCCGTATGCGAGGAGCCATCTGGGATAGAGCAGGGTTTCTCCAGCCTTATTCCTGCACAAAGACTGAGATCAGGAGGGGTTTCCTGAGCTAGTCCTTCTAAAGCTTAAGTTAGTACTTAGTTGCACATTCTCTCCTATTTTTTCCTCCTCCCTAATCTGGACCTAAGGGCGTATTTTTATACTAACCTCAAAGGGGGAGAATATCTTGTGAAATTCTTGTGAAGAAGGCAGTTCATAATCGTCTCAAACTACGAACTACCTTCTGATCTTCCTGAAATATTCTTGCGAATATTCCACAGGGGTGTCAGTTCGTAACCAACCCAAACTGCCTTCTGGTCTTCTGGAAATATTCTTGCTAATATTTCGTAGGGGAATCAGTTCGTAACCGACCCAAATTGCCTTCTGAGAATATTCTGTAGGGAAGTCGGTTTGTAACCAACTTGAACTGCCCGTCTTCTACGAATATTCCGTAAATATTGTCGAGGAGGTAGCTTGACAACTCGGTAACTGACTTGAGCTGCCTTTTGTGCTTCGATCTTTGTGGACAGGAGGGTGTTGGTCTGATATGACATTGACATGGCGAATGGTGGATAGCTAATTTTATATTATTATCATTTGCCCCCCCGAAGGCGTGCTTCAAAGTTTCTAGGGTTCGGAGCACATCTTCTTGGTCTTTATGTTTTTTCTCCTTGTACCTCTATAGCATATTTTATCAGGCGTGGGTCGAGTTTTTATACCTCGTGCATCTTATGTACTTTTCTTGGTTCGATTTTTTGTTGTAGCAGAGTTTTTCTTACGTGGGTCGGGATTGCCCCACTCACATGTCTTGGGCGCCTTCCTAATTCGATTTTTTACCGTAGCGGATTTTTTCTTACGCGGGTTGGGTGTGCTCGACTCGCACCTTGGGTGCCTTCCTCGCTCGTTTTTTAGTCACAGCAGATTTCTTCTTACGCGGGTCGGGTGTGCCCAACTCATGCCTTGGGCACCTTCCTGGCCCGTTTTTTTTTGTCATAACGGATTCATTCTTATACAGGTCGGGTTTGCCTGACTCATGCGCCTTGGGCGCCTTCTTGTCATGTTTTTTCGTCGTAGTAGGTTTCTTCTTACGCGGGTCGGGTTTGCCCGACTCACACGTCTTAAACGTTGATATGGGATATTTTAACAACAAGATCAATCCGTTAGCTGGCCGCCACCAAGACGTCGATGTGGAGGATGAGGGCCAAATCACTCCCCCACTCGGCAGCGACGTCGGGGCAATAACAACCTATTGGCCCTCGTGGACAACAATCTCGTGAGGCCATTCGAGCCGATCCTGTTGGCCTCCGTGGACAATGGTCCTCGGATGGCCACTAAGGCTTGTTCCCCCTCAGTCGGCCTACGTGGACAACAGCCCGCAGGAGGCCGTTTGGGCCTAACACCTCTGTGGATAAAATGCCAAAGGGAGGGTGCTACGATGGTTATAGATGGTTCCATCGACCGCCCAGGTATAAAAGTCGACCCTCGACGCCTGCCCAGGGGTCAGACCTCTCTCCAAAACCCTTCACATTCTACACAACCCCAAAAGAGCTAACTTAAGCATTGGAGGGTTGGGTCAAGAAACTCCCCCGACGTTGACCTCTGTGTAGGATCCTATCGAAGAGATTGAAATCCACCTCAGCCCAATCTCGGGACCACCATGGACCCTCAGAAGCCACCTTGGAACCACCTCATATCCTCAAAAACCACCTCGGAGCCACCTCAGACACCTTGGTGTTGCATCAACCAACCCTTGGGGTTGCCACGAGGGTTCCTTAGGACCGCGCACCTTTGGTACAAGACCAAGTCGTGCCGACTCATGGTCGACAGTACTTGGGTAACAACATGCACCTTCTTGGTCCGTTTTTTTGTTATAGCGGATTTCTTCTTACGCGGGTTGGGTTTGCCCGACTCATGCGCCTTGGGCGCCTTCTTAGCTTATTTTTTAGCCGTAACAGATTTCTTCTTATGTGAGTCGGGTTTACTCAACTCACGCGCCTTAGATGCCTTCCTGGCACATTTTCCCACCGTAGTGAATTTCTTCTTTTACGGGTTGGGTTTGCCCGACTCATGCGCCTTATCGAAATAATCCCGAGAACATGCTCTATCTTGGTCGTGGAAGGTGACTTCGTGGGGGCGTGGAAGGTCAACTTGCCTTAATTGGGGCCACGTAGTCGTGGGCTAGATTCCATAGATGGCGCCAGGAGTATCTTTTCATATCCTCCTCGATTGGTGTTTTACAAAATTATAGGGGAAAAGAGAGGGAGAGAGAGAGGGCGTGCGTCTCGAGGGAGACTCCTCGATTGCCCTTTTAGTGCTGAATGAGAGAGGGGGATTCCATCATATCCTCCTTGGTTAGTGCCCCGACGGCAAGGGGGAATTTTCCGAGATTCTCCCGTATCCCAATAGTCAATAGGACAATTTTTTTCCTATTTCGGCATCTCACCAACAGAGCAATGTCCCTTCGATGTGATCCCGAAGGGACATTTGTATGAATCCTGGGAGGAGAGGGGTCATCCTGCATTTATAAACCTCGTTTATTTGGTTTGGTGGGCCTCATTCCATGGTTCGAGCCCTAACCTCGGGAGCCTTCTTCTTGGCTTCGGTTCCAAAAGAAGCAAGCCCATCCTTCGGTTATCCAACGCCCGGTCTCGCAACTCAGGTTGGAATGCCTCTACCTTCTCGTACGAGTTCCTCCCAGTCTACTGACCATCAGTCGATCGAAGTTCATACGTTGTCTTCCGATAGTCTTAAGGATGGAAGGGGTCCCGGTCTCTTCCTCCACAAGGTGGGTGACTCTCGTAGAGTCGGATCTTTAAGGAGTTAGTCGCTGAGTCAATCAAGTGGGTCTCAGACTCAAGCGAAGCAGAGCGGTGGCGGGGTAGCCTATCGAATTATGTGGTTAGAGAGCAGGGAGCTCTCTCAACTGGTAGTTCGATAGGTCGTGGATGCTCGAGAGGGGCTGGCAATTCGTCGGGCAGAAGGATCCCAGCGGACACCAACATCGGTGGTTAAGGAACTATCGTCAGTGGCTGTGACAGTGGTGTCATTTGCTGGTCTGACCGAGGTAGGAGCGAGGCGACCGCCTGTATTATGTTGGCTAGTGCTTGCATCTGCTAGGTGAAATTCAAGAATGCCTCGATAGGAATGAGAAGATAGTCAGTCAAGACTTATGGAGATGAAGGTCTAGGGTCGTTAAGCGAACACCAGTACTGTAGTGGTACTTGCAGCGTGGTGGATGTATCTATGTGGGGGAAGGGTGGTTGCTATCCTGTTTGAGTGAAAGTATCGTGGGTTGGAGGTAGTGCCTCATCTAAATGTTCACAGATAGGGTCGGCCCGCGAATGCCCCTGTGATATCGGGCCCTCCCTCTAGCACCAAAATGTTAGGGAAAAATGTGGTTGATGTCTGTGTCAGTACGACGTGGCCCTGATCCGTATACAAGGAGCCATTCGGGGTAGAGTGAGGTTTCTCTAGCCTCATTCCTATATGAAGATCAAGGTCGGGAGGGGTTTCCCGAGCCGATTCCTCCGACGCTTAAGTTAGTACTTAGTTTCACATTCTCTCTTCTTTTTTACCCCTCCCTAATCTGGAGCTAAGGGTGTATTTTTATACTAACTTCAAGAGGGGAGAATATCTTGTGAAGATCCCGTAGAGAAGGCAGTTCATAACCGTCTCAAACTACCTTTTGATCTTCTTGAAATATTCCGCAGGGAAGTCGGTTCGTAACTGACCCGAACTACCTTCTGGTCTTATGAGAATATTCCTACGAATATTCCACAAGAGAGCCAGTTCGCAATCGACCCGAACTGCTTTCTAGTCTTCTAGGAATATTTCTACGAGTATTCCGCAAGGGAGTCGGTTCATAACCGACCTGAACTGCCTTCTAGTCTTCTGCAAATATTCCGTGAATATTCCACCGAGAAGGTAGCTCGGCAACTCGGTAACTGACCCGAGCTGCCTTTTGGGCTTCGATCTTTGTAGACAAGAGGGTGTTGGCCTAATATGGCATTGTAGTGACAAATGGAGGCCAACTGATTTTATATATACCCTATCACTACTATTGTTGTTATGTTAGAGAGTGTACACTAAATCAATAAGTTAAGAAATGTATTTTAGTCGTAGCATACATGGTAATGTATTCACACAGTTTGTTTAGTAGTCAGTATGCAAGGATTTAAACAAATATGTTATGTAGATGTAGAAAATTAAACATGGATCTAACCATGAGATCATGAGCAAAATCATGGAAAAGCACAAAACAAAGCATCAGCCAGGGCTTCCAAAAGTAAAACTAAGCAAAAAAAGAAATTGGGGGAATTTTCCTTTGGAGAAAACATCCTATATATCTTGAGGTTGAAGCTTGATTTTGTTAATATGAGAAAGAAGAAGTTTGAGAGCGAGAACAAGGGTTTAAAATGAAGAAAAGGGAGAAGAGTCTTCTATTGGGGGGTAGTGGGAGGGGCGGGTTGGATCTAGTCAAGAGGCTAACCACCTGATAAACCTAGACATACAGGTCAAAATTGGGCGGTACTCTTTTTTGTAATCATATTGTGCAAAACGCCTTATATGGACTGGTATTTCTGGCTATGCTTGGTCCCAATACTGATTCCTCCTCAGACTGATAAAATAATCAGTCAGACCTATTCGAGCAAAATTTTGGTCCATCATTCTGAATGTGTATAGGTTGGTGCCTCTCAAGCCGTCTCATGGGACCCGCATGTTTCTGTACTTAGCAGCTTGGTTCTATACAGGGTGGTATACAGTAATGCAGAACAACCACTACAGACTAAGACTAGACATTGTATAAAGTAAAACTAGCACATAACAGCACCTTACTGACTGCTTGACCTAGAAATATTGTAACCCTCTTAAAAGTCCCCTTAAAGTATGATATTTTACAAACCAGTTTTAACAGCTAAGAGAGAATTTCCAACATAAATACCATTAACATGATATCAAACCGGTACGGTACGGTACGGCGGACCTTGCTCCAAAGAGTGATTTGCGAGGTAGTGGTCCAAGTCTGGTGCATGATCACCAAATTTCTCTAAAGTAATCTAAATGGCATCGAAAGTTGGACAATCACGTCACTTGACAAGAAAGTGTCGAGTGTTGCTAGTAGCAGACGTAACAAGACAATCATCAAGAATAGTCTCTACGTCATCATTGTGTTATGAGAGAATTGGTGCTTTGGGAGGATTATCACCTACAGGAACACTGCTAAACAGAGAAGGAGGCTCAAAAGTACCATGATATGGAGTTAATCCACCACATTGAAAACTTGATTAATATTTAAGTCGGAAAGCAAATTGAGCATATATGCATTAGATTTCATTTTTTGGATAATGGGGAAAGAATCAATCGCTTGGGCATACAACTTCTTGAATGAATTTTTAGGGAATCTCTCAAGGCGAATGTAAACTAGGACATAATCGCCAACTCGAAACTCTTGACTTCTACGATGTGCATTAGCAACAAGTTTGTAACTTTCATTACGTGGGTAATTCTACATCGAATCTCAGCATGTAAATCATGAATATATTGAGCGAAGAAGTGGGTTGGTTATGAAGCACAATAGTCAAGTGGAATGGGTGTAAGGTCAATGGGTGTGCGAGGAGTATAGCGGAGGACAACTTCAAATGGGCTTTATCCGATCAAGCGATTGACTGAGTTATTGTATTCAAACTCTATCATGGGTAAAATTAAGTCTCACTTTTCTAGTTTCTCCTCAACTAAATATCTAAGAAGATTTTCAAAAGAACAATTAACAACCTCAGTTTGACCATCTATCTAGGGGTGAAAGGCTAAAGAGAACTTCAATGTTGTACCAAATAGTTTTCACAAAGTTTTTCAAAAGTAGCTAACAAATTTCATGTCCTTATCGGACACCATGGTTGAGGGCAAGCCATGTAATTCAACCACTTCTTAAAAGAACAATTTAGTATTGTGTGAGGCGTCGTTGGTCTTGTTAGATGGGATAAAGTGAACCATTCTTGAAAATCGATTAACAATAACTAGAATAGAGCCATGGCCATGGGTTGTTTTGGGAAGTCGAAGGACAAAATCTAAACTCACATCTTGCCGTGGTAAATGTGGAATGAGCAATAGGGTGTATAGACCAGTAGTGTTTGTGAGTATTGGCAATTTGACTAGTGCAATACTGCGATACAACTTGAGCAACATCTTGCTTTGAGGACGGCTAGTACAATTTATCCTCGACTAATGCAATGGTTTTGACTCGGCCTAGGTGACCTGCTAATCCACTATGCATTTATCAAATAAGGAAGTCTCGAAAGGAGGATCGAGGAACACACAATCTAGTAGATTGAAAAAAGTAATCAACCCTATGAATGAAGTCCATATGTTTACGGAGGTTTCAATCTTGGACTTCTTGATAGATGTGACTAAAGTCTGGACATTGGGTATGCTCTTATTTTAATCATTTGAATCCTATAACCTTGACACTCATGGTAGATAGGATTGTAGAAATTCGATTAAGGGCATCAATAGCTTTGTTTTGAGTGCCAAAAGAGTATTTGTTGAGAAACTCAACCCACTTGGCATGTCGTGCATTTAACTTCTTTTAGGCAATTAAGTACCTAAGGCTTGAAGGTCAAACAACAAGACAAACTCTTGCAGTAGAAGCTAATATCGCTAATCCCTAAGACATTGCACAATTGTATCAAATTCTTTGTCGTGGCTAGAATAATGTTACTTTGCATCATTGAGTTTCTCACTAAAAAAAAGGCAATAGGTTTACTCATAATTTCACCTATGCTTATACCAAAGACATCAAAGTGACCTTGAAGGGTTTACTAAAGTCAATGTTCCTAAGAACAAAAGCGGTGGTCATTCTCGTTTTGATGTCAGCAAAGGTTTTGGTAGCGGCTAAGATCCAAGAAAACTCATCTTTCTTTAGGCAATCAGTGATAGGTGCTATGATAGAATTAAACCCTTTAATGAATCTCCTATAGAAATAAATTAATCCATGGAAACTTCGAACCTCAGAAAGGGTTCTTCTAGGCTTAGGCCATTCTAAAATGACATGGATCTTTTCTGGATCAGTGACAACACCTTGGATAGAAATGATGAAGCCTAGGAATAGGTCATGGGTTTGCATGAACGAACACTTTTTCAGATTAACAGAAAGCTTAGCAACTCGAAGGGTAGTAAGAACCTATCAAAGATGTTCTAAATTATTTTCTTTGGTCTTACTAAAGATCAAGATGTTGTTAAAGTAAACTACAACAAATTTGCTTATGTAGGGTTGTAAAGCTTAGTTCATGAAGTGCATGAAAGTGCTTGGGGCATTGGATAGATCAAAGGGTATGACTAGCCATTCGTATAGGCCATCTTGAGTTTTGAGTGTTGTTTTCCATTCGTCATCAGGTCTAATATGAATGTGGTGGTATCCGCTTCTTAGGTCAAGCTTCGAAAACCTACTAGATCCAGCAAGAAGGTCTAGCACATCCTCAAGTCAAGGAATCAGGTAGCGATATTTGATTGTTATTTTGTTGATCACTTGGCTATCGACACACATCCTCCAAGATTCACTTTCTTAGGGGTTAACAAGGTAGGGACGATGCAAGGATTAAGGCTATGTCGGACAAAGCCTTTAGCCGAAAGTTCTTTAACTTGCTTATTTAACTCGACTCTCCTTAGGATTTAATCTATAATATAAGAGATTAGGGAGTTGCAATCCTAAGACAAGGTCAATAGCATATTGGATTTCTCGTAAAGGTGGTAGCTCACTAGATAATTTCGAGGGTATGACATCAGAAAATTCATCTAATAAGGATTTAATCTCAGGAGTTAGGTCAAGAATAGTGCAAGGGTTAGAAATTTCTTTAGTAATGATGGCCACACAAAATTTGTTATCTAGGCTCTCTATTTCAAAAGATTTAAGATCCAGTAAGTAGAGTCCCTTGGTGGTTGAGGCTTGTTGAAGAGATTTGGGAGTTCTTGATTTATCCTTTTCTAATGGTTTTATTGGTTGCGAGATAATGCTTTTGTCTTTGTATTAAAAGGCATAGGTGTTTTCTCTTTCATGATTGGTAATATCAAGGTCGAACAACCAAGATCAACCTAAAAGAATGTGGGCAACGTCTATTGGTAGGAAGTCATAGTAAATCTCATCCTGGTAATCACCTATTTTGATTGGTACTAGGCATCTCTCGGTCACGAGTAGAGTAGTTTTATTAACCTAGGCTACTTTAAATGGGGTAGGATGTGACTCTACCTTTGAGACTACGTTCATTGTGCTACCCTCATCTATAACCAATTTGCAAGTTCTCTCCCCGCATTGGATAAAAGTCTGGAAGATACTTGTCTTATTCCATTTATTGGAATCACTAGCAATAGAGAGAATAATGCGGACAACATTTACATGGGCATCTTCAATTTCTAGTTCATTTTCATCACCTGAGCAGGCTTCAGGTTCAACTGCTTGGTCTACTTCCTCGATTTGATCATTTGATTCTTGTTTTAAGGTAAGGGTACATTGAGGACAACGAGAAGTAATGTGACCCTTATTATGACAATAGTTACAATGGATTGAAGATGAACTAGTTTGAGAATCAGTGATTAAACGAGTTGAACGATTCATGGTTGGGCCAGGACTGTTGTTAGTAGTGGGGATTTTTAGCTTGATAGAGCCACTACTTAGGGTGGATTGAGAAATAGTTCTATTGTCGAGAGACTAAGAAGACGCTTGACAAGTTGGATAGAGTTGGGGATACTTCTCAATCTTAAGGGCTTGTTGAGTTGCTTCCTCCATGGTGTCAGGAAAACTAAGGGAGACTTCCCGTTGGATGTCAAACCTCAACCCATTAACATCTTCGGACAGTGATGATTTGGTCATCTTCTATTTCACACCCAAGTAGAAGTTCCTTAAATCAGACCAAATACTTTGTGACACTAGAATTCAACTGTTTAAGGTTTAACAATTATTCAACTAGTTGGCTTCGAAAGTAGGTTGGTACCAGCATTGTAAATTGCAGCATGCATGGACAGGACTAATCGAGGGTGGCAATATTCAGTGGTCAAATTTATCATAACACCAAAAATAATTCAAAACAGTTTTTATTTGCTGAAGATTCACTTATTTTGGTTAATGAGTAAACACTTTATTCCAGATAAGGCAGAGACAACCATAAGTTGTACATGCAGGTTCTCTCAAACCTCAATTTTGTCTCACTCCCAACTCTCTTGTCCACAGTAAAATCCCCAATTTCTGAGGATTCTCAAATCACATCAAATGCATCATGTAGAAAATTAGACATTGTGATTATTTGTAGGACCTTTGTGGCTTGTGATTCTTTTTAACTTCAGTTAGCACTTTTTGAAACTTGCTATGGTTCAATTGTCACTGGAAAATGAGCCTATCATTGACAATTTGATCTTTTTTTGTTTTTGCAGCATCATCCTGATGTTAGCAAGGCTTTGCAAGCTGATGAGGTGTTTAAGAGCATCCACAATGCATATGAGGTGATCATCTGCACTTCAACATCTATCTGCTGCGGTGCATGCATAGTGTTGGGTTGGGTGGTGTGATTCCTGACCAACAGCTTAACTTTGTTTCTCCAGTCTTATATAATTTCAAAGTTCATATTTTTTGGCTGTAGTCATGTGTGCTAATTGTTGCTACCTGTTCTGGATAATTTTTTCTCTCATTTTGACACATTATAACTCACAAGATTCTTGGTACTTATTCTGGTGTTGTTAAATATCCATTGCATGAATATGCTGGGTTTATATGCATCTTATCCTCTTGTCTAACGTCCTTTAGAAGCATGGGATGCCTTAACAAAATATATAAGTTCTGAACATCACCTTGAATTATAAGCACGATGACCTTGCTGGACTATCAAAATCAGCTAGTATTGTAGCTTAATAGTTTTTCCTCAAGTGAACAGAAATTTTTGCTTTGATCTTTTCTGTCACTAATAACTATTTATTTTTTTGGTATTAATATAATGTTTTTCCTTGATGAACATTATCTTCCCCAACACGTTCCTGGAAAATTCATTCCAAGTATTGTAATTTGATTGATGCTAGTTAGTTCAAAGGCTTCTTCTTCCACATACAAATTTCGTTCACATAATTAGGGATTCCTGGCAGCTGGCACATATATGTTCATGGCTACTCCACTAATCATGCAGTTAGGTTCTAAGGCAATTTCTTCTTCCAAAACTAGTCTAGTGTGTACTGTGATTCAGTTTGATCTAGGACCATGCGATACTACTAGCAATGAAAATTTCGGCTTATAAAGTGCTTTTGCAGTGACTTATCAAGTTTTGATGATGTGACAACCTAAACAAATTTGGATTGGGCTGTTTTGATTTGAGACTTCTTTCCAGTTCTAATTTCAGTTTTGATAATTAGTTTGTGTTGAATTAGTTGCTGTAGATTGATCGGAACCGTTGAACTGATACCTATCCTTGAGGATTTTTTTTCTTGAAACTTGATGAATACTATTTTGTAGATTTATTAAATTTGATTTGGATTGGCCACTGACAGGATTAAATTTTCTGATGATGATTATTGTCACAATTTAAATATTCTGTACTTATTTCCATCGTTGTTAAAATTAAATTTATCAATCAATTCCTTCATAATTTGGATGGTCAACATGTTCTTAGTCTTGAGACTTCCATTACATTCTTATAGATTTTGGCTTTTTATGGATTCTGTTGATTATCGAGTGGCTACCTAGATGAAGGGTATAGCATGTCAGCTACAAATTTGCTTTCTACATTTTATAAAATTTTATTGCAAGTGAATATTTTTCCCTAAACGTTATTAAACATCTTAAATTCTTGTTCTTATGTTAGGTGCTGTCGGATGAAGTCTCAAGGGCCCGATATGACATGACACTGAGTTTTCCTAGGGCTACAGGGAGATCATGGAGGAGAAACCCGACCCAGAATTCTGGACATGATGAAAGCAGAAGGATGTACAGATGGGCAGAATTGAAACAGCGTATGCGTTACGAGAGGCAGAACAAGGCATATTCATGGCATGATCATCGGGAGCCATATCAAGAATCTTCCCAATATGAGAGAGGTCCCTTCGGCGAAGTGCTAAACTTCACCTTCTTCACCCTTTTCTTGATGAAGATAATCGGATACCGAGCATCACTTACGATTTGTAGTTTGATTGCATTGCTGGACAAGCAGTTGGATGCTGGATATAAGATGGGCTATGTGATTGCTTGGTTCATGGGAGGTCGTGGGGGTATTCTGCTATCAATATTAATCCACTTCACTAGTTGGCTCTGCGGCAAGAACAACAGCAACCTTGTTGCAGTGGTAGTGGTAGCAATGTGGATAGGGGCAAACCTTGCAAGATTGGCTCCCGTTCCCCAAGGGGCAGTGCTTGCCTTGCTTTACATGTCCATTAAGCTTCAGGTTGACCTAAAATGAGGCCGCTCCCATTGGGTTGACCTGACTCCATTTGTCTCCGTTGGTCATCATGCTCTTTATATATTCTTCCGATATGTTCTCCGGATGGATAATCATCGTGCTACTTGTAAATATAAGCTTGGGATTGTAGAATATATGACGTTGTAAGGGGGAAAAAAAGGGGGGTAAATGAATGATGCTTTGGATTTCAATCTTGTAAGGGCGCCGTCCTTCACCACAATTAAAGGGTCATGTCCTCTTTATCATGTTGGAGGAGGAATCAGTTTTAAGTATTGTCATTTCTTGATTAGATCCGCTGCAGGATAGAAGTTTTTCCTGGATTTGTTTGTTTTTGTTAAAGAATAATATATTCTCTTTGAGTGTGCACGCAGGAGATACCCCTCGTAGGAAGGTGGTGGTTGATAAGATATCTTTAGCTTTGTCAGCTCCGCATATTCCATGACCTCCTTCGACGAGAACTCCAATCATTTGGACCAGACAAGATGTGGTGGTCATGCATGCCATGGGATTTTGGACAGATCAAGAACCTTGTGGTGACGTGACGGTTCGCATGCCAAAAGACATACCTTTATTTCCCATTAAAGTTTGCAAGATAATAAATTAGGAGTGTTGTTCTGCCTTTGCTTGTTAAACAGTATGGGATGGGCAGCCAACCGAAATCAATAGGCTTGTCAACTTCACCAAAAGGCGAGAATGATAGCGATTATGATACAAGAGAATGAAGTAAACCAGAAAGAAGATATGATCATTTAGGATTCCTCGCGTTCATTAACAACAGAGAGAACCTGCCCTCTCATCTTTTTCACAATGCATGAATGCATTGTAGAAGGGATTGTTCGATCAATCAACTGTTGTCACATTCATAACGCCAAATTAACAAAAACCTTTGATCCACATTTAACTATATAACGTATACTTTATTACCAATTTAGCTACCCACCAATTCCACCGTAATAAAATCCATCATGTACTACTCATTTGGCCTTTTTGCTTTTAGCTACCACCAATTCCACTGTAATAAAATCCATCATCTACTCATTTGGCCTTTTTGCTACCTCCAGTTGCATATATCAGAGCAAACAAACATAAGATGGCCAAGAGGTCATAACTCGACCTGAAAAGCAATACTACATTTAGGATGGATCATTCGATATACCAAAGTGTAATTTCTAAATGCAATTGCTATTTGCCTGAATTTATCCCGTATGCCGGTATGCCAAGTGTAATTTGGTTGCTACATATCATATACAAAGATCAAACATGAAGCTTGCGAGAGAGAGATAGAGGTAGAATCTAACCCACAACAATGGAACTGAATGATGGTGCACCACAACTTATATCTGACATCAAACCAGGCTTAATTCTTCGGCTGTGGTGGAGTCTTTCTTGATCCTTTCTGAGTCGATCAAAGCAAGCTTCTTTCTTAGCGCTGCTAACTCTTCCCCGGCACTACAGATGTACGCCGCTGCTTGTCTACCAGAAAGAGTTGCCCCTTCCATACTATCGATGTAATCCTGTAGAAATAGCAGCAGACCCATGTTTTGTCAATGTAGGATGCATCCTTATATGAAAGCATTCATCCAGAAAACTCACGTAGGCAGCCGTTTGTAATGATAGTAAAATATATTGGATGATTTTTCTAGCATATTTGGAAAGCATCCTCTAAACCAACTTGCTCAGAAATTAATGATACGGTCCAATAAGTTTTGATGTAGTTTAACAGAAGATATAGTAATATAATTTGATTATTAACCTGCAAGCTAAAGTGAAAGCATTTTCTTGCGAGCGACTTTGGTTCTATTGAAAAACACCAAAATCAATTGGAACAACTTAATGCTACAAAAGCACCAAGCTGACAGTCCCAAATGATCTTAACAAGCTGGAACTTATTAAAACTTACCAAGAGATTTATAGTGTGGTGTGCATCCAGTATCAGAGAAAGAATCACTCGATGGATTTAGTTGTTTCAGAAATCAGAAGTGATAGATTTTTCTCAACGTTGTACAATTTTCTGCTACTAGGTGCCAACAGTAATGATCAAATTAGGTCTGTCATTACAGCAATGTACATTCATCCTCCACGAGAAGAGCCATTGCAAAATTCATACACAATATAATCGTATGAAAAGGGCATAAAAGTAAAGCATCATACTATTATAACATGAATTTCATCTTTTGAATTATACTAACTGGAATCTCACAACAGACATGACTCAACCAACAATAATTTGTAACAAAGCCATGTGGTTTGGTCTGTAGAGGCTAATTTTGACCCAATCTCTACTTCATTTTTGACAAAAAAACAGTCTATCAAAATTAATTCTGACTCCTGTTTCAATCAGTACCTCAACCTCCTTGGCATGACAAGCAACAGAAAATAAATTTCAATTTTTCAAAGGACAGAGACATTTGAAACAGCATAAAAACTACACAATCAACAGGACATTACAACAATAAGCAGCAAATATCTCTTACTAAATGGGTAAAACAAAAATAACAGTAAAAGAATCATCTAATAATCAAAACTACTGGAACATTTACCTGCTTAGTGTAGGATCCAGCAAGGAAAAAATTTTTCACCGGTGTCCTTTGATCAGGCCTAAATGGGTCATTTCCAGGTGCCTCTCGATACAAGGATTGCCCAATTTTAACGACGGAAGACCAAAGAACTTTTAAACCTTGAGAGGAGGGGAACAAATTCAAGACCTGACAAGAAATCATCAATCATCTAAGACTATTAGAAAATAGTTGTGCAAAAAACTAAAAATGTGTCGCTTCATGCCTGTGCCTGTTAACTGTTCATAAGAGTTCTTTATTCCTACCAACTTATCAGTTATATTATCTAAGCTTCAGATTATTCTGTAGCAGAACTGCATTGTATATATCAATAAAAATTTACTGCTGAAAACACTATATATCTTAAATATACAGCAATTCGATATCATAAGACAAGATGAAAATAGTATGCATCAAAGTTTT